>CM052027.1:10880000-13280000 GCA_028476575.1 Platygaster robiniae | reverse complement strand
CAGGTCAAAATCGTCCAAACATTTTTTCAGTATGTCAACATTTTTGGCACTTGAGGAAAATTCAGCATATATTTTTAAAATCAAGGTTTCAACGTCGTACGATAAAGCTTTACAAGCGTGTCTGCCAGTATTATGAATCACATGTGCATTACAATTGCTCTTAATGATGTCTGGATTAATTTCAGATAATTTTTGAAAAACCGAATTTTTTTTGCCATAGTTGACAGGCGCGTGATCCGCTGAATAAGAGCTTGTATTTTCTATTTTGAGTCCATTAGTATCCAAGCAGTTTGTAATGCGATCAAAAATATCTCCAGAAGATTCCTTGCTGTCTTCATAAAAATCAAGCACTCGATCTCTCACTCCGTACTTAATGTCAAAATATCGAACAGCGATAGGATAAAGTTTTCGATTGCCTTTGTTAGAAGCATCCGTTGCGATAGAAAATGATACTGGAGATTCGCTTTTACTTTTTAATTCGGAAAGAACCATTTCAATACTTTTGGGGGACAAAATATTGGTTATAAGTATCTCTGCTTTTGTTCGTCCGCAATTTTGTTTTTTTGCGATGCTGCTATCATCATATATTTTCTTGGATAATTTTATCTCACAGTTTACACTGAGATAACTATGATGATGATTGACACCGTGGTATACTTGGACGATTTCAGCTTTTGCCACTTTCAGTTCTTCAGGAGTACCTTAAGAATAATAGGTAGGTTTTCGAATTTTTTTTGGTAGAACTTTATAAAATTTAAGATGAAAAACCATGTTTATATAGCTGGGAAAAACTAGCATGCCTAATGTGTGTTTCATGTAATAGAGCATCAAAAAATTAATCTTTCGAATCATAGATCCCCCAATATTTAAAACCCATACGATTTAGAAGACACGAAATTAGAATTTTGGTTTTTTAATTCTTAACAGTTCGCAGTTTCCTACATATTATTCTGTTACAGTAATTCTGAAATTTTTTAATTTCGAACTTCAATCGCCCATAATGAAAAAACTCAATAATTTCTAAGATTTCCATAGTTCATATCATGGTCAGGCACACATTACAAAAATTGTTTTCACACCTATTTCCATTTAAACTGTTCCAACTTCCTGATGTGCAAACTATTGCAAAATATTTCAAATTCGAAAACTTCCAGAATTAATAAAATTCGACATGTTAAGAATTGCTACACAATTCCCCTCTTTTCAGTTTGAGAAATTCTAGTTCATAGTTTTTGAAATGTAAACAAAACAACACCTAAAATTTAGAAAAATCGAAAAACGTAACACAGCTAACTTCCATTACACCTTGAATAAGGAAGAAAACATTTTGAAAACTGTAGAACGAAGTAGAAATAATTATTCTTGATATTTTTTGAAAATGTTATTAATTTCAAAGTAAAAGATAAATATGAAAAATTCAATAATACAAATTCAAAAAAGCTCAGCTACATCTTCAGAAACTAAAAGTTAAATTTTGCAACTGTGATAACGAAAAACATTTTGGTGGGAACGCAGCAAGAGAATCAAAAAACATACACTTAACAAGAAAGTCTTTTCTATTTTTAATCAAACCCAATTAACGCATTCAACTATAGGAATTTTCCCATTATATCTATACGTCGGAAGACTTCCATTGTCAGTAAGAATTTTTTCCATAAAGATGGTATTTTTCATATTCATATAAAAAAATCTTATTCAAAATAGAAATTTTTAAATCTTATGTACTGGGAAACTACCATAATGAAGAAAAAAAAAAAATAATAATAATAAAAGGAAATCACTTTTCCTTACGGTGTATTCATTATTTTTCTTCTAATCATTCAAGATAAACGCATCAACCAGAGCTTAAAGATGAAAGTTTATACTATATGAAATGAGAAATCAACAAAGGAAAATCATCATGAAGGTAATCGAAATCATGAAAATTTGAAAATGTCTAGAACAAAATCGAGAAACAATGAATGAAAATATCTTACTAGCTTCAAAAAAGTAATGAGAAAGAATCAAGAAATTTGACGCTAAAGAAGAAGACGGTTTCTAAAAAAATTGAACATGCAGTTTTTTATTTAACCATTTTGACAGCAAAATAAGTGTTACAAAGTTTATAGACTACTAATGATAAATTATAAATTATAACAATATTATTATCAATAGTAAAAGATAGTTTGTATTTGGGAAAAACATTTGAGGTTAACAAAAATCATATTTTTTAATTCACAACGAATCTTTAACGAGAAAAGTATTTTGTGAATTTAAATGATAGAGCTGAAGACATATTCAGAATAAAAAAAAATTCTAGATTAACGGCAGCTTCCATTGAAATCATTTTTTTGAAGACATTCAATATGAAAATAAACGTAAACAATCAAAATCATTATAATTTTGTAGAACTAAAGAAAATCAAAAAATATATACACAATCAATAATTTGATTTCAAAATCGCTACAAATTATATTCAGAAATTTTTTTTCTTACTGTACCTTTCACAGTCATAAAAGCTGTCATGAGTTGATTTGACTGCATCGTTTTTACCGTTGCGCCATGCTTTACGCTATTCATATGAGTTTTTAATGCTTTTTCTCCGTCATGTTTGACAGTAAATTTGACATTGCATTTTTTGCACTCAGCGGTATAGGTGTCTGATTTGTAAAGCCAGTCCTTGTATACAGAATTCGTTCTCCATTCTTCTTGGAACGTACACATATATTTTCTTTTCTTCGTCAGTGGTTCTTCTATGTCATTTTTCTTTTTCGATATTGACATTTTCGCTGTCCTCGAAGTAAATTATAACCTCACTCAACTAATGTCACTAATGAAATCAAACTTCTGTGCTTCTGTTTGGAATACAAACAAACGGAAAAAGAATCAAGATTTCGTTGTGAGTTTAACAATACGGAATTTAATGCCATCTGTGATATCGCGGCGGTCGAGGCCTACCTTATCATCAACGACTTGTCATACGATGGTAAAAAAAAAAAAATTTTTGTCATTTCTGATTTAATGTCTGGACCTATATATGTATAAAAAAAAAATTACCACTACCAGGTTGGTAGTGAAACCCGGAGAAAAAAGTTTTCACCCGGAGACCCGGAGAACGGTCCCGAAACCCTGAGTCTCCAGGTCAAACCCGGAGTGTTGGTAACCCTACATTTTTGATTGATCCCGACCCATCGCGTTGATAATTCACTAAAAAAAAATAATAATAATAACGGTATAGTTGATTGCAAATAAATGACGAATGTGTAATTTGATAGAAAAAATATGTAAAACACACCACGTGCAGAAACTAGAAATTAAGGTTTCAGTATCAGGTGGCATCAGCTTGCATCACACGTGTGAAATTATGCTGCTCGCGAAGCGTGGAGGTGGAGAGGGAAACGACACCGAACGAACACTCACGATTCGTGACCAGTGCTCGGGATTCGCCGTAAATCACGAGTCACTCACGAGCACTCACGAGCCTATGGCATGGCTTTAACGCCATCGGGGGCAATCGGGGGCTATCGGGCGTTCGCGCACGTTCGCATTCACGGATCAGCTGTCATCAGCTGAGTAAAAATAGCATCAGTTGCAATACAGTCAATCATGGTCAATCAGTCAATGTTTATTATTTTCGAAAATACATTTTTGTTTCGGGTGGTACGAAATTTCAATAACTGAAGGTGCGGAGCTGCGAATGTGTTAAAGTACAAGTGAGTTTATTTTGTGTTTTATGTACGATTCATAATAATTGAATGATAAAGTTATGAAAATTGTAAACGCTTGCATGGATTTCAGACATGGACAATAGGAAACTTCTAGTTTACTCTCAACGGCATACACGGCGAATCATTGCTAATCGAACACGAGAAGATATCCAAAGAATATTTGGTCATTCCAATGACGATGAACGGACAAGTCACGATGTACCCGTAGCAAATGATATTCTTGTGAGAAATATGCCGATACAAGAAACTAATCACCATGTCCCTGAAAACGACATAAATGATATAATCCCAGAACCAGGTAGGAAGTTGATGTATGAATTTTTTATATTTAAATTGCTCCCGACCGATCCAATCTTAACCAAACTAAGTTATCATTGGTTAATATTGAGTTATGATCGGTTAAGATTGAAAAAATCCATTATAAAACAATATTGGTTATTTTTACCCCTTGGATGTTCACTAAAATTATATACAAACAATTTTGAGGAGGTTTTGAAGTTTCAAAACAATCTAATTTTGTTGTTGGGAAAAATAAATTGTCGACACGAGTGACATCCGAGAGCGCTGAAGGGTCCTGAGGTTTTCACTCGTGTCGACAATTTATAAATTCCAACATCGAAATTCGATTGTTTGGAAACTTTGAAACCTCCCTAAATTTAATAATTATTTTAATCTTAACCGATCATAACTCAATCTTAACCAATGATAACTTAGTTCGGTTAAGATTGGAACACTCGCGCTGCAAGCGGTTTTAAAGTAAAAATAGGAAGCTAACTGCTTTAACAATTTATCATACATTGTTTTTTTAAGAAGTGTACCTAAATATATAAAGAAAAAGTGAAAACGTGAATTTCTGTCTAAAAATTAAAAAATTGATTAACAGTTTGGTACGAAAAATCTAAATTTTTTTCTTCAATGTTTCCGGACAAAGAAATGTAATTTTTACAGACTATAATTTGATGCACATATTAGAGCAAATCAAATGTGTATATATTCCAAATTTTTATATAATTACGAAAAACGCTGTAATTTTATTTTAACAAAAATTAGTTACTGCTGATTATTTTTCGACTAAGAATGGGTAAATTAATCATTTATTTTCATAGTCATGCATGTCAAAATTATTTTCATCACGCAAATTTTGGTGTTGTGACAGAAATTGCAGTTGAAAAAATTTCGAAACCTGAAAAGTGTACGTCGCAAATATGCATATTAAACTACATAGTTTGAGTATCGAATTGTGTAAATTTGTTATGAAGTTTTGAAAAAAATTATAAATAGTCCGTAATTTTTTCGCTATGATTTAAAACTTATAAGTGCAATTTTTTTTAATCTTCATGGAAAACCTCACAAGCAATAAAAAAATATCTCAAGTTTTTATACAATACTCTTGTAAACTTCTACTTTACTATGGTTAAACAGCTCAAATTTTTAAGATTTCATAAGATTGTCTGTATTCTTTTCAGAAAATGTCGCAGACGATGACGCCGACAGTGTACACAGCTATGAATATCCAGATCAAAGTTCGAGTGAGGATGAAGAGGAAGAAGGAGATGAAGTACTAAATGAACAACAGGAAAATAGGAATTTTGTACAGGAAATCAATGATTGGATGTCATTTTTTTGCTAGAGTTATCCCAAGAGCAGCCTATGACGCACTGTTGAGTATTTTGAATAAGTATACAAATACTCAATTCCCAAAAGATAGTAGAACTGTTTTAAAAACACCCACATCCACAGACATTCAAGAAATGAACCATGGTCAATACTGGCATAGTGGGTTGAAAAATGCAGTTCTAAATACTTCAGAAAAATATAAACAGTTGAACATCCAAAGCGATTCAGTTGAATATTACGTAAATATAGATGGTTTGTCATTGGGGAAGTCCACTCCAGATTGTCTTTGGTCGATTTTATGTTCAGATGTTTTGATCGAAAATGTAAACATTGTAGGGATATATTTTGGGAAAAAGAAACCAAGCGATCCAAATGAGTATCTACTATTGTTCGTCGAAGAACTGGTGGAATTAATGAATAATGGCATCGAATTTGAGAATAAGCGATACAGCTTCAAACTAAAAGGGTTAATATGCGATGTTCCTGCTAAATCCTACATTTTACGTGTTATGGGTCACACAGGTTACAATTCCTGTACTATATGTTGCATTCATGGAGAATACATTGGGGGAACTGTGTGTTTCCCAGGAATTTGTGACATAATAAGAACAGACGCAAATTTTCGTAGATTAGGTTATTCCCTTGATTATCAACTTGGGGAAACTATACTCACAAGAATTCCTGAATTCGATTTCGTTGTGAATGTGCCTCTTGACTACATGCATCTAATGTGCTTGGGTGTCATGCGAAAACTATTGAACCTATGGTTAAGTGGCCCTATAAGACAAAATGTTCGTTTGCCTTCTTATAAAATTGATCTGATTTCTGATGAACTGCACAAATTGACAAAATGGATACCACGCGATTTTAATAGGAAGCCAAGAGCGGTGACATATATTAAATACTGGAAAGCGACTGAGTTACGTTCATTTGTAATCTATTGGGGACCAGTGGTTTTGCGAAATCATTTGCGCAAAGAACTGTATGAGCACTTTTTATTGTTGCATGTCGCGATCACAATTTTAGTGAGTGAAACATATTGTACTGAAGAGTCAAACTTGAACTTTGCCGATGAATTGTTAAATCAATTTGTGTCACAGTTTGAACAAATCTATGGGGAAAGATACGTGTCCCATAATGTCCACAATTTGCGGCACTTAGTAGACGATGTTCACAATCACGGGGCTTTAGACAAATTTAGTGCGTTCAAATTTGAAAACTTTAATGGTATTTTGAACAAATTAGTAAAAAAAGGTGAGTTCTCGCTCCAACAAATTCATCGCAAAATAACGGAAAGTAAAGTAACTTCGAAAATTCTACCAAAAAAAAAAAAAATGACACGATCACGCTACATGATCGTCATCGAAGGGGTGTAGTTCCCAGGGAGTTTCTTCTTTCAAAACAATATAAAACGATGAAAAGGAATGAAGTTCGTTTCAGTGTAGAAGACGAAAAAGATGACTGTATTTTAATAAAGAGTGGTGAAATGTTAGAGGCCGTTAACTTTGTATTGCGAGAGGGCGTTCAATACGTAATAGGTAGGAAAATGCTTCACCATGAACAATTGTATGAAAATCCTATTTCTTCCTCGGAATTTGGTATACGCATTGTAAAAAGAATTGACGTGATCGAGTCTTACGGTTGTTCTGAAGTGGCGGCGAAATTATTCGAAATGCCCTATGGCATAGGAAATAATATATTCGTAACAATACCAATCGTTCACTCTCTTCTGACATGAAAATGGAGATTCGTGAAATTTGTTACTAGCGAAATGTATCAGAAAGTGTAGTGAATGTGTATTTTTCGCAACAAATGTTTGTTTTCAAAGATCATGTGAGAATTAAACTATAAACGAACGATCGTTTGCACTTACTTATGAATTTTTTTACACAAATGATTTTGCCACACCATAATCCTCGCATATTAATCATCCCCATCCGGGTTAATGATGTTCCTTTACATTAAAAAAAATTTTCTAATCTAAACCTATGATTTGTGGTGGCCCTGAACAGCATGCTTGAAAGTACGTATGAAAAACAACTATATTATTAGATTCCCGTCCATAATCCCGAAAGCGAAATCCCGACAGACCATTTTGCCGACAGACCTTTATCCTGACAGACAATTTTCCCGACAACTTTTTTCTTGACAGACTATGTTCCCGACAAAAATCTTATTATTCAGAATCGTTTACTGTCAATTCACATTTTGGTTATGAAAGAAAAATTGTGTAAGCTAGATTCCGCAAGTATTCGAGTGTGTTTTCTTCAGCTTTGTATGTGTTGTATCCGTTTACAATAATTTGTATTTGATTTTGCAGCTTTCTCCATTTTTTTTTCGGCGCTACTTTGACTGACCGGCCCAAACTTAACTCGACGAGGATTATTTCAGTGTCCGCCTGTTCTTTTTGTATTTCTGTTAGTGCTGAGTACAAGTCAGGGTGATGTTTTCCAACGACTAGCCGAAATCGATTATGCCACCCTTCGCTAAGGTTGTTGGTTTTGTGTGTTCCATCGAGAGTAGCATCATATTGATTCCATACGTGAGGTGCATAGCGTGGAGCGACAGGTCGTCTTCTTCCTCTTGCCGGTATTCCTACGACATAGGTTTCGGCGAAGTACTTTGTGATCGGTTTCATTTCTTCCGGCATCTGATGTGCTAGCAAACGGAAAGCCGCAATGACATCGTCAACAGGAACGTATGCGAGCGCGAGCAGCATATGCGTATTTGTCTTCACTTCACGATGTAGAGGGTCTCTGTAGGATGCTGCAAGTCCCTCACTTTGCACCTTGCGGTAGACCGATTGTCCAAGGTGAAAAAAGCAACATGTCGTACTCGCATCGGGAAAAATTTCGGTAGCAGCGTTAATAATAGCTATTTCGAAATCCATCATCAGTTTTGCAGGACCATTGCTTAGGATGTTGTGTCGTTCAAAAAAATCTTCGATCGCGCGAAACACGAAAGCGTACTGCCAAGTTTCTTTAGAGGACAACAAACATAAGGCACAGCGACTACGACATCTGCTTCTTCTACATTATTTCGCCCTTTTTTCGCCACACCGAGAATCGTGAATAGTTGAGTGAAAATAGTAGGGGCAACCTGGAGTATTTCAATTTATTATTACCTTTTGTTGTTTAGTTTTGAAGGTTAGCGAGGAAAATAAGCAAGTGTACCTTAAAAGTACCATCTAGAAACCACGTATCACTCGCAGCGAGTAATTCAATATTTTTCCGCGTCGCAAAAACGAGCACACGATCATCGCCCTCGCCGGAATCCGACACTAAGAATTGTTCGCCGAGAAGAGTTTTTGTGTAGCGTTCAGGGAGCTCACCCAATTCCTCAAGAGTTTTCGGATTTGGGGGAAGGCTAAGTCGGCGCTGTCGGCGCATTGCACGCTTCAAATTTTCTCTATCTGGTAATTGATTCAGCACGGCCGGGTGTACGTCGCTCAAACTGGTCCTTAGGATTTGTGCTGGAAGTTGCTCTGAGTGTTCCTCCGCTTTTCGCTTTAACTCCTCTATTTTCGATAATGAATCACACTCGTCTTGATTGGCAGGATGTGAGTAAGCCGATTCTCTAGGACCTTTAGTCAAGACGATGCCTCCGTTGGCAGCAGGCATGGATACCGCTCGTGCTCCACATTCTCGGCTTCGGAGCAGTCGACAATCCCAATAAGTTGTTGTACCTCGCACCCGCGATTTCACATAAATAAAACCGTCAACACACAGCTTTGCACCAACAATTTTTGGTTCGGAGACAATACTCGCTTCGGAGCTACTCATAATTGAAAATTTTATATAAAAATAAACTTCTTGATAGTAAATTATAAACCTCTTGATAGAAAATGAAAATGTTTTTTAAAAAACAGAAATGTCAAACAACCATTGCTAGGAGACTATCATCCACTCCTGAAGTTGCAGTAAAGTCAGGAAAAAAAAGTTATTATTCTCTTTTTCTTACAATTTGATTTAAAAATAAACGTCTTGATAGAAAATTATACAATTCTACAATTCAATTGAAAACCTTCGTTTTTCTTTCTTGGGAAAAAAAAAGTGTCGGGCAAAATGTCTGTCAGGGAATTGTCTTTCGGGAAATTGGTGTCGGGAAAAAGGTTGTCGGGAAAAAAGTCGTCGGGCAAATGGTCTGTCGGGGCAATAGTGTGTCGGATATATGGTCTGTCGGGATTTTGCTGTCGGGAAAGTGACCGGGAACCAAATTATTACTATTAAAAATTATATGTTTAACTTCATGAAATAAATTATATTTAACATTTCCTTCAGTAGCATTACATATACATTGCAGGAACGTTTCAAATAAAATTGCAGTCAAAACATATCAGCAACAATGTATACGAAATCCTAGTGAAACGTTGCACTGTAACATATTGCAGCAGTATTCCTGTAATGTTGCATACATTCCTTTATTTTGCATGATTGCTGATACATTACGTATATGCTGTATTTGCTATGTTTCATTGAAAATGTTGCTGCAACGTAGTACATTCATTGCAATTTTCCTGCAATATTGCATGCTGTGTAGGTATGTTAATTAAATATTTTTAATAATAATTATATACATTGTATGAAATGAAATAAACCAATTACATGAAATTTTATCAATTACTATAGTATGTCGCCTTCTCATGGTTTCTATTTTTTAGTAACAATGTTTGTGGTGTGAAATATGTAGGAATCAGAATCTTTAAAATTAAAACTGTGGAATAGTAAAGAAATAATTGTAAGGTAAGTTAACGACAACATTAAATATTTTTATTCTTCGAAAATTTTCAGTAAACGAAATAAAAGAAATAAAATATTTTAATTCTAAAGAGTGGAACGAAAAATTACCTTTATCAGATTCACTAACATTTCCTGACACATTTAGTGACGGAAATGCTGAATTTTGTATGTTCCACCTTTTGGCATTGAATTTTTTGTATTTTGTTTTAAAATGCAAGGAACAAACATATATTTTTGACACGTCATCTTTCACAGTTAATCCACATGCTCGAAGCCACTTTTTGTAAACTTTTTCATTTTTTTTTGACGGAAATCTGCAATTAGATCACAACAATGCTGGTAATGCACATAATAGAAAAATAGGTTCAACAGCTACATTGTATAATGAATATAAATGTACAATTAACATAAAAGTTAAATTATATTATGTATTGATAATATATTACATAATGTATTATATGTCTTAATCTTACATTCGTAATTTAAAAAATATTAGAAAGAAGAACTGAAACTATAAATAATTTGTGAATTGTTAATACGTTGTGTAATATTAGTTATATGCCTAACTTCAGTAATGCATATATATTTTACATAACATTGAACACGTTTATGTTATTTATTTAACATTTCTTTAAAGTATAGTATGAAAATTATAGAAAATTCATCGCACATGCAAATTTTTTAAATATTTTTGTTTCTTTATTTTATATTATACATTGCATTTTATACTTTTTTAGTTTATTAACTAAATACTATTACTTTTAAAATAGCATGATATATTGTTTCGAAAATTTTTATGTGCTGATTTTAATATTTTTTCTTCCATACAATGTACTTTAGATATTTTTTAACTTACTTATGTACAGTCACTTCCTCCTTTTTTTTCAGGTTTTCGACCGCACAAATAACACACGCGGCCTATTCGGTTTATTTAGGATTTTTTCTAAAAAAGAAACTAATCATTTTTAACTCTTGGATCAGGTCGCAAGATTTGAATACCAGCAGTCACTAAAAATAAACAAACGCCTGGCAACAGCAGTGCGAATCTAGCTCATGCGCAGAAACAGCCTGGTACGCTAGGTACCTTAGAGCTTTCGACAGATATTCTCCCACGATTCTGTACCCCCACCAAGGTAGTAATCTCTCCTCCTTTATATACCTGCTTGCAGTGCACCAAGAATGTATTTAATGAGGATGCTCCACTCTGTATGTTGAACTATGAGCTGCCGTGTGCAATGAAAACGGAAGCAATGTGGGCAAGGCGAGAGACTGGACTGGCGCAAAGAGCTACTGCGCATCTAGCGCCGTCTCTTTCTTTCTCACCCCTAACGAAAAAGTCCTATTTGGCTACTAGTAACACTATTGACCCTACTGAATCCTATAGGATTTTTGCGAATAGTGGTCAGTAGTTTTCAGTAGTCCCCAAAAATGGCTATAGTAGTATCAGTAGTATCAAAAGTGGCAAAAGTGTAAATAGTCGCAGTAGTGGTCACAGTAGTGGCCACTGTAGTCGTCAAGTGGCTGGATAATGTTCATACAGGATTTAAACATAGTTAAAAAAAAAAAAATTCATACAGGCGCATCAATTCTCTTGTGATAAAGTTTTATTGAGTAAAACTTTTACACAGCTTCCATCGACATTTTCATTTTTTTATCCATTGCCTGCTCGGCTCTTTTGGCCTTCCGTTTTTCGGCATATTCCCTCTTTTTATCTGGGTTTTTTGACGCATCATTGCATCGGGCCCTCAGCTGCTTCTCCGCTAACTTAGCTGCTTCCTTCGGATCTCCAAATTTTTGAGGAAATTTTGCCACCACAAATACTGAAAATATAAAAGCAAGTATAAATTTTTATTTTAGAATGTATCACAAGTAACTAATGCCGAGAATTGTAATGACTTACTTCCAAGAGCTTTCACTTTCATTTGGTCAAGCTTTCCCTTAGCCTGGGTGCCTTTTGCAAAATTGCTAGCACAGCCAGTAATCGAGTGGGTCGCCAGCTCTTCTTGCGTAAATAGGATTCGTATGACGTCATTCAATAGTTTTTCCGGAGACGAATAATTACACATACGTAATTTTGACTTATCGATGCTGACGCCAGGTGCAATTTCTTCCATCTGTTGAGTTCATATAGAATTTTCGTTAGTTCGTTGCATCATACACCCATTCGCCGCTTTAAGCAAGCACCGAAATCGTTGCCAGCTGGCCCTCCTCAGCCGCTAATAGCTACGCGAGGCCACTGGTCACACCTACGTACTTGCACATGCATGCTAGTGCTACAAGTGAGGTTTCCTCCCGTGCTCGTAAAAGCGACGATTTAGTAACGAGAGTTGCTGGTAAAAGCAGCAAACGAGTTTATTACAAAGTATGAATTAAAATTAGGAGAGATAAACCTTTTGAACGTGAATAAGAGCTAAATGTAACTATTTAACTGCAAAATCAGTTTTAACCATGTTCCAGAGATTCTCACGTTGCATATTGAAACTTAGTAAACCTCGTCACTAGCAGCGCGCTAGCAGCAAGCTTCCCCGCTAGCTAACATAATACTAAAAAAAATTTTTTTAATTTTTTCTTTAAAAACTAGCAGCTAGCTGCCTAAGCACTAGCAGCAAGCTTTATCGACCAGCTAGCATAGACTTAAGGCTAGCTAGCCACGCACTACCAGCAAGCTTTACCGGCCAACTAGCAAAAGACTGGCTGTTACTCTGGCAAATGTGAACACTTGCTAGTAGCTGGCTAGTATTATGTTAGCTAGCGGGCAAACTTGCTCCTTGCGCGCTGCTAATGACGTGGTTTACTGAAAGTTAGATATTTTAAGTTAAAAGATAAATGCTGGAGAAAAGACATAAATTCAATACTTTAGTACTTCAACTTTCTTCGTATGTATTTTAACACGGAAAGTATAAATAACAAACTAAAAAAACAGGGTTTAGGCTAGGAAAAGTATCAATGTATTATTGTGATAGATTTTCGAAGTAGCTTAGATTTGATGCAGCTGATCAAATGTTTGACTCTAAACTGCAACGTCAGAAGGAGTACCGTGTCATCTTGGTGGATATCCGAAGAAGTTGATGGGTTGTTATCATTTTCGTTGCAATCATCTTTGCGAGGAATCGGTTCAGAAGACTGTCCAGATGTCAAGTCTTTTTGCCATGTGTCCATGAGACAGAGAGTCATCTTTTCTGGAGATGCTTCTGGCACGACTTTTGGGATTTCCACATCAATATATCTGTCATCCTGCAAAACAAAATGAAAAATATTTGAAAAGAAAAGTATTATTATCTCCAATATTAAAATGTATTTTCATTATTCGTTAATTTTTTTCAGCATAGTACGTACATCACTTATGATAAGGGAACTATTAGAAAGTTCGTCATCTGCTGCAGACATGCCTTTTTCACTGACGACTTGAAACTTCGACTCCGAGTTCTCAACCTTGCCAAAAACATTCTTCAGTATTTCATATGCCTGTTTCGCTTCTGCAACAAACATGCATTGGCTAGATAAGAGCTTTGATCAAGATCATTTTGTAAGTTCTTGGACAAAAATGAAAAAGTTGGCATTCATAATAAAAAAAATTTATTATTTTTGTAAAACTAAGCAATTATTTACGTTTCATGTGGTCCGAGTATTCAGTCGTTCGTTCCAACTTCCTCGTCTGTACTTCAAGCCTTTTTATTTCTTCATCTTTTTTGAAAAGTGTCTTAATCAGCAGCTTCTTGTCCATTTGCCAGTAATTGTTCATTGGGTCAGGACATTGATATATGGTATCTTTAATTTTCTGCGAAGTTTCAATAGCATTTAGAGAAAGACAAAGCCATCTCAGGTGATAATTTTTAAGAATTTCGTAATTTACTTTCAAACTTAATTTTTTCATCAAGGCGTCTAATAATGACGTTTATCAAAAAACAAATAATGTTCTTCTTGCGAAGAACCTGCGAAAGTCTACACGCCTGTTTTCTTTTTCATTAATTTTCAAGCTTAACTCTGCACACACACTAAATTACATCTCAATATACTCTTTAAATTTCATCAAATAGAAATTTCACTTTCATCAAGTGAGAAACCTGCGAATCCAGATGAAAGTTAAACTTAACTTCCATGGATAAATTTTTCACGTAAGGCCCAGAATCGCATATCCACTACTTTTTTCGGGTGAAATATTACTCATTAGATGAAAATTTTACTCCAATTTTTATTTCAGGATTCTTTTGGTGAAAAGTCACTCGAAGAAAATGAAAAGAGCAGAAGGTCGAAAAATTCGGACTCATACGCATGGGTTATTTGTATACCTTGCAAATTTACAGCATCTTTCCCAACTTATGTATCAGTCATGATATTGATTTTTACGAAGAATAAATAAGTTTATAACTCAAAACGCATGATTTTTTATACCACTCTATTTGCCGAAGAAGCTTTCAGGGTCGAGCGGATTTCATTTTGAAGATTTTTTTTAGCCATGTTGACAGCTTTCGCCATTATTTTTTTTATCCTGCTTGGCACTTTTCTGCAACATACAGCAAAAGGAACAATTACAAACGCTGTAGAAAAAAATTTCGATCAATCAAAACCATTGATTTCTTATGCTCTGGTTATTTAATTTCTTGTAAACTCTTAATTAAATGACAATTTCAATATAATCACCCCAATATATTAATATCAATATAACCTTACTACAATGAAAAAATTATTTAAATTGAATTCAATTGAATAAAATTGAATGTTTATACTCACGGCTTGTGTTTCGATTTTTTTTTTCTTTTCTGTGGCCGCTTACAAAATCCGAGGGTAACTCCTTTTTGGCAGCTTTTTTTCTGTCTTCTTTAGTAATATGAAGGCGATCATATTTAGTGAGCCTTTCCATTGCATCTTTTACAGTCATCCAATCTGCAGATAATAGACAGGGAAGATTGAAAAAAATGTTCAATTCGTTACAAAATACATAGGTAGGCAGAAAACATTCGGTGGAGGTTTTTCTAAAAAAATATTTTTTGGCTGAGATTACAGAATTTTTGACTTTTTACATTACGGTCACAATAAGAGAGCTGTTTTCAAATTTTTCCCATCTCAGAATTTCAA
The DNA here is from genome assembly GCA_028476575.1 of Platygaster robiniae. Taxonomy (NCBI): domain Eukaryota; kingdom Metazoa; phylum Arthropoda; class Insecta; order Hymenoptera; family Platygastridae; genus Platygaster; species Platygaster robiniae. Next base: position 13,264,861 of record CM052027.1, on the reverse strand, counting down.
AGTTATACAACTTTTGGAGTCCAGAGTTACACATTTTTCATATTTGAAAACAATGAAATTCGATTTTTTTTATTTTTAATTAATCACTGAGCTTTAGGTTTTTTTAACTGATACTTTTTGTATTTATACAACTTTAAGGAGTTTCTGATATTTATATGGATTTTTATAGAAATTTCTAAAATCCGATGCTCTATAATTCCAATTTCTAGATAATTTAAACATTTTGATAGATTTTAAGGAATATGTAACCACACGGATTAAAAGTATTCCAGAGTTATAGAATTTTCAGACAGTATGTTATTTATGAAATTTTTTAGTAGTTTCTGGGATATTCATGAATTTCTGAAATTTCTATGGGTCGCTCAATAGATTTTTAGATATTGATGCTATTGTATCAAAACTTTCAACGATTGTGTATATTCAAATTGATTTGTCATGAAAAAGTATCTTTCATACATATTTACTTTATGTTCTTTGTTATTAAATTAATAAAATTAAAATAAATTGTAAATTACAATCAGAAAATTTAATGTAGAGAATTTTCGATCAGCTTACATTAAAATACAAATAATCCAAAGTTTTACCATGTCTAAAATAAATAAATCATTAAAAAATTTGTGAATAATTGACAATGTTCCAATTTTTAATTGAATGTTTTTTTATTTATAAATGTGTGAGTAGTAAAATTGTGATTGAAACTTAAAAAAAAAAGTATTTCTCAATTATTTCGAAAAATTAAAGATTAATTATTTATCTCATATTCATTCATTATTTTCTCTACGACGAAATAAAATAAAAATGGGAAGAAATCAATTATCCAATTCAGCGCATTGAAAGTTTCTGATGCTAAAAATCTGAGAATTCCTAGTTATTTAGGACAATAGAAACTCCTACTAAGCTTCTTGGGGATCCGACAAAATCAAATGCCCTACGGGAAGAAACCTTACCACCAACTTCCAAAACTCGAATTGAGTGCTGTTGCCAAGAGCATATTATCAATTTATTTTGCATTGTGTCTGGAGGAAAAGACCCACAAGATGACCAGTTGATCACGACAAGCTCTTTTTTTTCTTTTAACTCAATAGCATTTTTTTCTCCCTCCAACCAATCTACGTAGCCCAAATCAAGTTAGTCGCTGTAATTAGCGAATTCAACCAAAATGCAGGCATTTTGATCACTGTAAAAAATAATCTTGTTAGAAATACTTTTAAACGACATGTGTGTATTAATTGTTTTTTATGTCATACTCAATGATTATCATGAATCGAATATTTTGTATCTAGATGATACTAAATTAAAAAACAATATCATTTTTTGATGTGTAATTGAGAAAAGTCATAAAAATTTTCATAAGATATAAATAAAGAAATAATTAAGTAAGTAAATGAATATATAGATAAATAAATGAATGAAATTATAAATCAATAAATATATATATATATATATATATATATATATATATATATATATATATATATATATATATATATATATATATATATATATATATATATATATATATATAGTGTGTGTGTGTTCAAAATCACATATGATATAATTGTCCTGATTTTTTCAAGTCGAAAAGTTCCCTGCAACTTTTTACAAAACTCAAAATCGAAAAAGGTACTTAGGTCACGAGTCTTAACTTATCAGATTTCTTAGATTTTTGGCTCAAATATCTGTTTTGATTATAGGTTTTAAAAAGGGGCAAGACTTTTTAATCACAAAAATAAGGAAAAAATTTTTATTAGATTTGTTTCGATGTTTCTGTCCCCACATGTCGAAGGAGCGCCTTTATTGGTTTTAACTTCTCGCTTTAATACCTTTTTTTTTTTTGATTTTTGTGAAAAGTAGCTTAGGAGTTTTCGACTCAGAATGGTTTCAGAATGATTTTGAATGAAATGTTTGATTTTTCAGCAATGTGACAGAAGTATTCAGGAGTGATTCGAGATATATTTGTAATGTAGGAAATACATAAAATGATGAATAATAATGAAAATGTGTATTAAACAAAAAATACCGTGAAATTGACCGTGTAGCCAAAAAAAAATAAGTTGGAATCACTTGGAATCGACACTGGTCACGTGCAAGAATAGACTGTTTTTGGATTAAAACTGAGTTACTAACCTTTTTTTCTTCTCTTCTCTGCAGCTGTTCGACATCGTTACTTTCTTGTACGAACATTGCAATTTTCCAACTTATTCAAAGAATAATATTGCACTTATTGTTCCGATTGCACTGAATGAACACACCAAATCGCACTTTTTTAAATCGTTCAAATTGTCAACATGCAACAATGTCAACAATTTCTACAACGTACGATCATGATACAATTGTCCCTAATGGCCGACCATGCGACCAATCGTTGCAAAGCATGAGATGAAATTTTCTTCAATCTAATATGGCGAATTCAACATAGCCGCGTTGCCAATATCTCAAGATATTTTTATTGTCCCTTCGCAGTACGAAATGCGAAAAGGAATTGAGAAAAGTACTAAAAAAAAGAACAGATTGAACAGTAACAGATGACTACTGTAACTAGTTCATGTGTCATATCTGGCATTTTGCGTAAATTCACACACAAGTGCCAAGATCTGCGATTCAAATTTCTAAAATTGTTTCATGGCTTACACACATAAAACATGATAAAACATCTTATCTAAATTGTCATAACAAGAGCATCGATCTTGGCATAGATCTTCGTGGTTCTTAGCATTTGTTTACTAATTATTTGATAAATATGCAACAACCGGAGAAAATATTTTGATTGCATTGAAAGTTGCTGAAGAATAATCAGAATAATTTACAACCTACGCAAAATGGCACGTTGTATTGAGTAAGTAGCAGTCATTCACGTTAAATTAAATATTTATTGAAGAAAGTACTTGTCAAACATTCAATATATCTTCTGATCAGACAAATGTAGAAAAAATTAGGACTTACACTAGTCCCTTGCTATAACGAGCATTGTCTGTCCTTTATTTCTCATGCTATAAGATCAGAATAGAAAGAGAAGAAGCACTCGTTATAGCAAGGGATTAGTGTACTTTTTTTTTGCTTTCGATTTTTTACTTTATTTCGATTACTATGAAAAATAACTTCACATAATAATTTGTCATTTAATTATTAATTCATGGATTTCTATCATAAATTTCACTCACCAATATTCACTATTACAGAATGCCAGCTCACAGAAAAGGAAACGGATACAAAAAATATCTAACATATCCATCACTTAACATTCCGAAATCAACTCTACGATACAGAGCAAAGAAGCGAAAAGCACAGGTACATTAAACAAATCATTACAATTGGTTGGAATTGTTATTTTGTGCAAGAGACAAATGAAAACACTAGATAAATAATACAATTCGGCTGCTGTGTTTACAAGTTTCATAAGTACTGACTAATTTGTTAACGTTGTTAAAGAACTTAAAAAGATAGAGTTACGTACTCTAAACAGAAAATTCCGATACTTAATTTTCATTCCAAAAGTAAACTAAGTCTGAGCTATTAAATTTGTTTTTAAATGATGCAAGGTCGAAATTAATTTTTTAAAAAATACAATATTTTCTGAAAAAGTTAATATATAGAAAAAAATGGTGAATGTTGAGAATATGACGTAGTTTACCGAAAATTACATAAAACAAAATTTTTTGTAATGCTTCTTTTTGGTGCTTAAGGTTGTAAATGCGTGGAGCATGCCAAAAAAATTTTTCTTTGGAAGAAAAAAATGATTTTCACACGGACCACACCTTCAAACTCTAAAAACAAGCATTTTTGAGAAAAAATAGTATATTTCGCATCTAGGCCGAGAAGTTGGATTTTTTAGACGAGTGCAAAATGATAAAAAAAATTGTTTGCACCATGGGAAAAAGTGTACTATTTCATTTTATTTTGGTCAAATTCCGTCACTCTGCGCATTTACCAAAAACATTTTTTTGTTGTAAGGAATCTTTAAGCAAGCGAAAATTCATTTTTCAATTTTTCCTCATTTTTGATTATGAAATGATAATTTTTTTCAGGAGCTACTTGATGAAAATTTCATACGAAAGAAGATGGAGTATCAAGTTCTGCAGAGGATAGTGAAGGAGGAGGAGAAGAAAGTGATTTTTTCCAGAATGGCAAAGACGAATTTTATGAATGCTCTGACGATTACAAGTTTGCCGAGAGCAAAGACTGGATACACTATGGTCTACTTGAAACTTCTGAAGATGATACTGAAGAAGGAGAAGAAAAAAGACAAGTTTTCGAGAATGACGAAGATGAATTTTACGAATGCTTTGACGACTACGAAGGCTGGATACACGAACGTCTCGAACAAGAAACTGTAATACCTGGAGCTGAGATAGAAGAAAACCTGCAACGTGGAGCACAAGTAAATATCATTTAATTTTAATACTTTTTCATGATTAAAAATCAGTATTAGAATAAATATGTCAAAGACTTTGAACTCAACATGAGAATATTCAAAAATATTAATATTTAATTTGTCAAAGCTATATGAACTTTTTCATGTAATTTAAACTTTTCCTATTGACTTATTTTTTTTTTATGAATATACCAGAAACATTTGCAGAATATTCTTAGAATAAACTAATGTCCAAGTTGTTTTCCAATAGTTCAATATTAAAAAAAACTTGACTATTTTTCAACAACATTTATAAAGACTCTTGACTTGTTTTAACTTCGACATAAGATTATTTCTGTACATGAAGTTCCAAACGTTTGAAATTAATCGAAAAAGGAGAAAATACAAGTATTCAAAAATGAAAAAGGCCTCTTGCTTTTACGGACTTCAAATTAAAATAACAAACTTTTAACTCTCCAAAAGTAGTAAAAAACTTCTGTCCTAGCTACGTAGGATATTTTATAATCCGAGGGGAAATAAAGTGATATCCCTTGCAAGGGCAGAGTAAAAAAGTGCGCTTTATTTTTCTGAGTTATATAAAATGTCTGACACAATCCTTCCCATGACCAGAAATAAAAGATTATTTTATTTTTTCATTTCGTTTAATTTAAAACGTTTTTAATTTCAGGTACATGAAACATTTTTGAAATATTTTTGAGAATATTGTTGGTACAATCTTAGAATATTGTTGGACTATTGAGTTAAACAATTCTTAGCTCCTATACTCGACATAGCACATGAATTTTTTTTTATACATATTTGAAATAATGGTAACATTTTTAAATCATATACCGACAATCACATAGCTTGAATCTGAATAATATTTATCCTTTGAAACATTGTTTATTTGGATTTGTGCAACACGTTTATCTTATGAAAATCAAATCTCCAGTACACTTTACTTTACTTTTTTTTACCTTTTTTATTTGCCTACCCGACCGATCCAGTATTAAGCGAATCAGGTAAAATCAAAACAATGCTAGATATGACGGAAATTATTGCGAATAAAATAATAAAAATAAGAACTTTTTGTGTCTGGCCATTTCGTTACATAAGAGTGTTGTTACAGGAAAGACATCCACTGTATAACGGATGCCCTATCACCCAAACTGAGAGTGAGATGTTGATCCTAAGCTTCATTGACAGACATGGAGGAACTGACGCTGCTTTAGAGGATTTATTGGAACTGATCAACTGTCATCTACCCCACGCAGTTCATAACTCAAAGTATTTATTTCTCAAAAATTATCGTTCAGACACTCCAGTTAGGAAAATTTTTTACTGTCCAAAATATAAATCTCTAGTCCAAATGTGCGAACAAACTAAGTTGCTTAAATGTGATAGTTGCAATTTGTCATACGAGGACAAAGTTTTGCAAAGAGATCGCGCATATTTCATGCACTTGCCATTAAACGAACAAATACAAAATTTGATGAACAGTGAATTGTATAGAAAATTGCGAAAATTCTCCAACGTTGATTCTGACGTTGTTACTGGTACAGTTTATCGTTCTTTAATTGATAGAGGAGTTATTGGAGAAAATGGCATCACTCTGCAGCTTAATTCAGATGGCGTGCAAATTTCTAAATCTTCAAAAAATGCCCTGTGGCCAATTTTTGCTTCAATTAATGAGTTGCCTTACAAAGAACGCTCTGAAAATGTCTTGCTCTGTGGCTTGTGGTACGGCCCCACAAAGCCAGACATGGATGTTTTTCTAAAAAACTGTGTTGAGAAACTGAATGAACTGCACACTAACGGCGTCGAATGTTTCACTCCAGAAGGAGAAGAAATGGTGGTCAAAGTACACACAATCGTGTCACCCGTTGATTCTGTTGCCAGAGCAATGATGCAACACATTCACCAGTTCAATGGCGGGTATGGCTGCTCATTTTGCCTTCATCCTGGTGAAGTCATACAAGTTGGCCAAGGTCATGCTCGAGTTTACAAGGGTGGTGTTGGCCCCCCTCGTACTCAAGCTCAGCATGAACGAGATTGCGAAATAGCTTCAGAAGAAAATCCGGTGAACGGTGTTACAGGCACTTCAATATTATGCTTGTTGTCGGTATTATATGTGACTTCTTCTTTCGTGCCGGAGTATATGCACGCTGTTCTGCTCGGTGTCGTAAAAATGATGGTGAATTTCATGTTCGATTCAAAAAATCACGGAGAATCATGGTATCTTGGTTTGCAAATAGAGAACATTGACAAAAAACTTGAAAGTATCATGCCTTGTACAGAACTAACAAGAGTTCCCAGATCCATCAAAGACAGTGCTTTATGGAAGGCGTCCGAATGGAAAAACTTTTTGCTTTATTACTCTCTATCTTGCTTTCGAGGGATTTTGCCCGAAACCTATTTAAAACATTGGTTTCTCTTGGTTTTTTCCATGCATGTTCTTCTGCAAGAAAAAATTTTAGGGGATGATCTTCAAACAGTTCAACTAGCATTGGAAAAATTCGTATCGCAAATCGGAAATTTGTACGCTGATGAATTTCATCGGTTCAATGTTCATCTTTTGTTGCATGTTGTCGACTCGGTCAAAAAATTTGGAAGTTTATGGGCATGGTCAACGTTTATGTACGAACATAATAATGGTGCCATAGCTCATTACATCAAATCTTCAGCAAACTACGTCCCTGAACAATTATGCAAATTATATCTTCGAGCCAGATTAGCTGAAAGAATTGCGACAACTACTTTTTCCAAAAACAATTGTAATGAAAGTGCAAAAAAATTGTGCATGAGATTGTCTGAACACGTGCGTGTAAAAAAATGCGTCGAATTTGGTCTAGATCTACGATTGTTTGGAAAAGCAATTGAAATTCAGTTGGATGTGAGAATGAAGTTAGCAATTGAAGAACTACTACAGAGATCTATAAAAATTGTCGCTCTAAAATACCAACGTTTCATTTTCAAACGTATGTTGTTACATTCAAATGATTATAAGCGGCTCATTAAAAGGAACAATAGCATTGTCCAACTGCGCACTGGAATGTTTATCGATATTATTGGAATTTTCACCGTTCAAATGAAATGTAACGATGAAGTCGAAAATGTGATTGTGGGAAAAATATGTGAAATTCGTCGGCGCGCAAAATATCTGAAATATAATAGCTTAAATTTATCGATCAGCTCAAACAAGTTTTCACCTTTAGTGAATACAACTGATAATATAATTGCCACATTTCCGTCAGATATTCAAAAGAAGTGCATCAAAGTCGATGCGTCATTGAATGATACTTGTATAATTCCTATCGTTAATTCCTATGAGAGAGATTAGATCAAGTTAAGTAGCAATTAGTTTGTCACATGTTAACAATGCTGCAAATTTTTCCAAATTTTTTAATGCTATAAAAAAAAACACGACCAAATCATTACTTTTCTTTGAAGCTGTTGAACTTTTACCGAAAAAAATTTTTTTATAAAAGTGTACATAGGCATCAACTTTATACTTTTCCATACTTGCGACAAATCTGCAGCATGTTGCTTTATTGTAAGACATACAAATATGAATAAAAAATGTGCTTAAGTATTTTCGTGGTTAGCTTAACTTAATGCCACCAATTTTTTTCAATTTCATTGCTTCAAGTAACTGCTAGTTTCGAAATGAAACGCGATATCTGAAATATTACTATTCTTTCAAGCACATACCTACTGGAAACTGCTAATTATATCATTTTATTCCACAGAGCTCTCTACCTTGACCACTATTAAATCCTACAGGATTCAATAGGGTCACGACATCCTACCGTGGCATCATACAGTTTGAGTAGTATCCAGTAGTATCAGTTACAATGAATACGTAGCTCCTATTGATTCCTACTGATTACTACTCGCATCCCTATTGTCACTTTCAATCACTACTATAGCTACTATTGATTCCTATTGGTCACTACTAGAATCCCTATTGATGACTTAAATGACTACTACTTGGATCCTATTGCAACATATTGGTATCCTACTTCCTACTACTGGTCACTACTTGGATACTACTAAGAAATTCAGTAGTAGCCAGTAGTGGACAGTAGGATTTTTTCGTAAGGGACTACTTATTCAAGAGTGAGAAAGTCAGTAGCTCGCTTGTATTTTGTTTTGGTGAACTGTCAAAATAGTCCGAAATTTTGAAGCATTTCGAAGCGTTGTGTTGATAGGAAATGACCCAAAATAATACTTAATCGTTTAGTATATAACCATTACGGGTAAATTTAATACTTAATAAACAGAGAATTAAACCAAAGGTAAAAGTGAGATCTAAATATGCTTTATCGTGATACGTGAAGTGGTGATCTAAAAAACGTTTTTAGAGTACGGATCACGACGCACTTGTACTACATTTACTGCTGTACAACAGAACATTGAAAAAACCTTGGGCAAAACAAGATGTTCAAGAGAGTGCAAGATAATTTGCTGTCATTTAAATTGCCAAACGAGCGGTGGACTGTCGCTTTACTTCGAGATGATTCTGTGGCATTTATAAGAATTGAAGACGATTTGAAAGCTTCATTGCTGGTTTCTTTTGATTCTAACGTGGATTCTAAGTTGTATCACCGCGGTAAATTGTTATCATGGATCACTTGGAATACTCCGGAGACTTTCAGAAATGTTAAGGAAATTCTCGAAACTTTGGATCGAATCTTTAACTAAAATACCTCAATTTATGAATAATGGCACCGGTGAGAATTGTCAACACAATTAATTATGGTAAATGAAAATGTAAATGTAAATTTAAAATTATGCATTTCCCGAGTAACTGTGATTTATAAAATATCAATATAATCAATATATGAATATAAAATATTTATATATATAATTAAAAATCGCCAAATCTGCATGAAAAACTCCGTTTTTATAAATCTATTTTATAAAAAGTTTATAAAAAATTTTTATTTTAAAAAACTGTTTTTATAAAAAATATCGATTTTTGTAAACACAGTTTAAAAAAAAATGTTTGTTAAAAAACGAAAGTTTATAAACTCTCAAACTTTATAAAAAAGTGAAATTCGAAATTTTTCAATTGCACGAGAATTTTTTTTAAACGCCCAGGATTTTAAAATACATAAGATTTTTATAAAACTGTGTTTATAAAAATCAATATTTTTTATAAAAACAGTTTTGTACAACTTTTATGTTTTATACAGTTACACCGATGATAATTGTCAACTTGATGGATTGTAGCAGTGATCCATGAAACATTAGCAGTCATTTTTTAATACTAGCTGATATACAGGTTTATATTAAAAATGATCAACTGTAGATATTTATGAAAAAATGTACTTTGAGAATCCTTTTTTTCTAATAAATTGTTAGAATATTACAAGTTTTTTTAGCAAATTATAACTTTTAAAAAGCATGTACAATATTTTATAACTTGAAAATAGCATGACATGTTGACATAATATAATAATATTGAATAAAACATCCTTTTTTTTTATCTGAGTGTTTTTCCATACAATCAATCATGCAGCATTTTCAATTCTAAGCGAAAATCCAGTTCAAAACTTTCTTTCAGAAAATGACATAATACGATGCAAGAAATTGAAAATCGACCAACTAGCGTGAGACGGTTTTTTAAAGAAATCATTGTTTATTCACTCCAATAAATCTTTTTCAATTTATTATGCTTGCCCAAGAAATATTTTTTACAAGGTCACACTGTTACCTCTAATCGTAATACTTAAAATTTTTTTTTTGTATAATTTGTACATGAAAATAAATTGTCCGTAGAATCAAAGAACATCAAACTTTCAATTTTTTGGTGTTCAATTGGGGGTTTGTTTTGAGCGAAAGTAATCTTTTTTGTGGTTTCTTGATAACCTTTGTAGCAAAATCGTTCAATTTTGCTCCTTTCGATTTGTTTAGCGACTCTGATTCCGTGCTGGGGTCCATATTTTGCTCATCTACAACAGTAGCACCGTTTTTGGAAGTTTTCATCAACTTGGACATTTTCCGATAATGTTGCTCTTTCTTTCGAGCTTTGTTGTAAACTCTGTTGAGCATTTTGCACAAAATTTTAGTTCTTGCGACAAGATAGTAGCTCACTATGCTCTTCGTAAGCTGTTTTTGTTGGAGCGGGCATCCGACAAATGTCAATTTTTCCATGGAAACATTTTGAACGATGTGTTGGAAAGTGTAAATATTCATTTGTTCTTCTCTAATAGTTTGCAGGACGGCCATTTCCAGGGCGACAAGTAGATTCACCAGTCTGTCGGAAGGATATGTCAGAAAACCTTTGCTCATTTAATTGATCATGCTGTCTTTCTCAGAATTTCCTTCTTTTTTGGTCACCGATGCAATGCAATCATCACACTCAGTCCAAAGTTTGACTTTTCTTGCAACAAACCCCGAGAAGTATGACTGAGCGAATAAATTCAAACGAACTACACGATAATCATGCTCATGGCGCACCCCACGACTTTCTGCGCGTTCTTCACCCCTTTCGATTAGCTCGTCCAGCATTTTCTTGAAATCATCAACATTTTCATGGGTTTTGGCTTGGTTCATTGTCAGTAGGGTTTCAAATATTTCGACCCCTTCCACATTAGAACCTTTTGGAGATTTCACCAATGAGTAGAAACACAAAAATCTGTAGATTTGGATGAATAGTATGGGATCCGGTTTGTCATGCGATCCGCAACAGGCTCGTATCATACCAAAAAGCCCCTGCAAGTAGACATGCAAATAGTAGATTATATAGCAGAAGACCAAAAAAATTTTCAGTGTATCTGCTACATTACCTCGAGCGCATCCTGGTTCAATCGCGAAGCCATCAAGAACATGTAATGACATTGATTAGTCAGAAAAGTCATTACTTCCAGAGTTGTGCGTAGCGTGACCTTCAAACCTGTTGCTGTGTTCGAAGGCATGAACTTATAATTTTTTTCCTTGCATTGCGTTTCTCAGTGATCCATATATGATATGAAACTGCTGATTGTCTGAAACAACAAGATGTTTGCTTTAATTCATCTCATTTATACTAGAAAATTATTGCATATTTGGTAATTTAATTAGATATTTCGTAATTCAATGTTGAATAGATGTTTTTATGAATATTTTAGATATTTTTCACACATTTTATTATTTTTCCTAATTTTGCGATCATACCTGATAACTGTCATTGTCTTTTTTCAACGAATTCAAGGCACTGCGTGATGTCATGGCCGTTATTAGGGAATATACACGTTCAATGAACTTGGTAGTCGATTCGCAATCTTCCAAATCAGGATGTTGATTTGTGTATATTTTCATAGCAGATGACACTTCCGGTGCAAACACGTTTGTAGGAGGGCAATGTTTATCTTACGTGAATAGGAGTTCGCTTGTTCAGTTAATGATTACAATTACCTCAACTGCTCGACTGACGCGCATTTTTTGAAAAACTTTCGGGTCCAAATGATCGGGAGTCAGCTTGTGGGCAATCTTGAAACCCAAGTGGTTTGTGCCACCGTCACAAGCGAGTACTGCCTCGAAGTGTTTTTTTTTTAATCACCCCATCGGGGGTCTATGGAAAAATATGATATTTAAAAAAATGTTGAAAAAATATTTGCATCAGTGAAAAAAAAATAATTGGAGATATATTTTACCATAATTCCTTGAGTAGACATTAGAAAGTTTCGCAAATTTTTCACAAGATGGGAAAAATCTGAACAGAACCACAAACGTCGTGCTCCAGTTGAAGATTCATCGTCGAAATCGGTTTCCTTTGCGCAAGGGTGTACGCAACTGCAGTCGTTGTCTTTGAGCCCAAATTTCTTCCACATATTCCTATTCCAATTAGCCCCGTCTTTAGTGACTACATCAACGAAGAATGCACTATTTTCTAATAAAATTGTGCACTCGGCGATAAGTTGAAATAAAACGTCCCCATTTGCTGCACCTTTGCTGAGGAAGGCACCCACACTTTGCACCCATCGACCTTGAAATGGTTGAAACAAGAACACCAGGGCGTGATCACCTCGACTTTTTTTTTGTTCTTCTGGAGTGTATTGGCCTAGGTCGGTGAACCCTAGAACCGTCCTATTTTTTGATCAAAGCAGATCCCCTCACTAATTTGTATCTCATCTATGATGAGAGATCCTGGAAAAATGGAAAAAACCATTAAAAATTGTCAAAACTCACATTACGGAAAGCTCTCAGTAGAAATAATCGTATATTTTACCCCGTTTTTTTTGTTCATCCATTTTCTGCCCTTTTTTCTTCATCATTGCGAAGACAGAAGGATCAAACCCATAACTAGGCTACAGGTTTTTTATGTACCGATTTAGAGTCGTCACAGATGGCACAGCCAAAATTTTATTCTCTCGAATATGACGGTACGTTTTCCCACTTTTCATTCGAAGCAATAAACATTCCAAAATCCATTTAGTTTTGTAGCGCATCCCTCTTTCGTCTGTTTTTTTGGCGTACGAATAACACGCTTTCATAGCTTCTTTCATCTTCTCAGGCCATTCTTTGATTATGTTGTCCAGAGCTTTCTCGTCAGCAAGTGAACATTGTTCCATCAATTCTTCAACTTGTTGAGACAGAGTTCCGACCTGCAAAACAGTAACCTTATTAGCCTTTAAATTAAGTCTTGCTGGTAATTGTTATTTTGCTAATTAGATAATTTTGTTCTAGCTGTTTTTTATCGTAGCATTACTTAAAAATTTTTTTTTGATTTTATACAATGAATTTTATATAAACTTCATTCATTACATAGTCCTTACTTTTTCATGGCTCGTCTGTATTTCATCGTCAAATTTCGCATGTATTTTTTTTTCTTTTTTTTCTTTCAGTACAGTGCGTTTTGCACGCCTGTACTCGTTTACTTTGATTTTTCTCGCTTTTTTCTGACAATTGGCACATTTTGTATTCCTCGAGTGAGGTTTGGGTATGAAATAAATGTTCTCCCAAGACAGTGGCAGCTCTTCGATACCTTCGCAAACTCTTGAGAAAGTGACCTGTACAATGATGCCTTGTAATTCTTCGAAACTTTTGATTTTCTCGAAACTTCCTGGTATTTGTCCAAGGGTTCCTTTGTATCGAACCTGCAACAAGAGAGCGAGAATCACGTGATGTGTCGATAAACATGAACCTAGCAATTTCAGCTGTTACAAAAAATCGATGCAATTGTAATATATTTTTATAGTGCATCTTGTAACTAGTGCCTAAAGCGTGGCTTTTAGGGCGAGGGCCAATTTAGCAGCCGAGGCTGTTAAATTGGTCCGAGCACAAAGCCACGTCTCACGTTCGAGTTACAAACGATATTTTTTGCAAAAAAAGCACTCAAAATTGTACAGACGATTTAAATACTTCAAAATTTGCGAGCCTGACAGTTGAAATTGCTTGTGAGTAATTATCTACCGGTGCGCCTGTAATACATCCCTCGAAAACATATCATCTTTCACTAAAATAGTTCTCGTGCCTGCTTGATCACCGTCCCCAAAGTAGACTAAAGCAAGTCCCAGTGAATTATTGCACAAACCCCAGTGTGCCGGAGCTTTTTTTTCTTGTACGAGAGACTTCCATCTCTCTATTATAGTATTTCGCGTAAATGGTTCTTGTTCTTTTTGCTCGTGTTCTTGCACATTTTCCCTAGGTTGTTGTTCCTGTTCCCGATGTCCTTGTTCCTTGCCCTCGTAATCCTTACATTCATCACTCTGTTCAGATTCAATTTGCAAATTTTGTGGCTGATTGCAATTTTCGGGAACAGCTTGTCCAATTTTTTGCACGCTGGATTCCTTCACAGGCGTTGGAGTCAACGTTTGTTTGCAGTGAGTCAATGTTTGCTGCTATACAAATTGATGTCAAAAAATTATTAAACATTTTAGTGTGAAAAGGAGTTTTCCTAAAACATTACGGAAAAATGAAATATTTTAAAAACTGAGAGTAGAGTGAGGAAAAGAGAGGGAATATAAATGAGGTTTCACTGTATAATCAAATCGATTAACTGATAAATCTGTTTTCTGATATACCAATTTTACTAATACTCATTTCATATTACCAAAAATCAAAACTTCATGAATATTATTCACATCAACCATATCAACCATTATTTTTATTTTAAAAATCCAATTACTAGTATTATCATCAAAAAATGATAATATTATTGAAAAATAATATTGGAAATTGATGTATTCATATATGGTATGTATATGTATTAAACTTACGAATGTGAAAATAGTTGGAATACTGTCCTCCTTCAACCGTCGCTTTTGCCGGGGTAAAGTTATCTCCACTCCATCTTTCCACATTTTAATGACAGATGTCAGTATGTACGATTTTTCATAATGTAAATCGCAAACGTACAAGATTTTTGGCGCTGATTTATTTTACTTCAAGTGGTGGCCGATGGCATTCAAAACTGCTATGTAGTTTGAAGAATCCTGTGGAATACAATTGTTTGTCAGAAATAAAAACTTCCTCATTTTAGTTCATCTGCATAGTTCATACGAGTAAATGATTATTTGAAGAAATGTTTTCAACTGTTCTCGGAGTATAATAAATAAAATTTTGAATAAAGTTATTTAATAATTGTTTTTCAATTTCTAAAGCGGGTCAATTTATGCAAAATACGAATTCTATAATTAATATCCAAGAAATACATATATGAAAATTTACTGACTTGATATTGAATTTTATTAATTTATAAATATCGACTTTCTTGGAAAATTTTTTATTGATTAAATTAATCCAACTTATCGATTTCTCAACATTCGCCATTCTGATCGTTTTACTTAACAAAAAAGAACAATTAAGTTTTATGGAAAAGAGTAATTTTACTTTTCAAACTTGAAATTAGCAATATTGAAAAGGAATGCAAATTGAAAATTTTCAATTCATTCAAAAAAAATTTGTACACTTAATTTTAGGAACTTCAAATTTAAATTAATCAAATCAACAAAAGTTAGTTTCAACAATTTATCAAGTTTAGGAATTTCATTGCTTCCAAGATTTTTGAGAAATTCCAGGGATTTAGAGAATTTTGAATTTTACAAAAATGTCTGGTATTTATAAAATGTTTACAAGTTTCAAAAGTTCTCAAAGTTTCAAATTTTTGTATACCCAACGTTCATGAAAATGATTTTTTATTTTCTAGTTTTCGATTTTTTTGTCTACAAAATTTTGAATGGCACTTCTATAGTATATACATATATAGGTTTCAAATGGATTTCATATTTATTTATTTAATGACAATATTTATACCTGCAGATTTCAGAAAAATTTAAAAATTAAGTTCCCCAAGAAATAGGTATTAACGGCACTCCCTGCCAGGGAAAAATTATCGTTTTTTTCTGCCAATATCAAAGCATGTCAATATCTATCACTAAATTGCTGAAAAGAACATTAAATAAATAAAATACTCACAGGTCTAACCCGAAATAAGCAGCGCGGATTATTTTTCCCGCCTTCCTTGGAACCACACAGTTGAACGCAGCACACGTATGACATCGTAAAACGTAATCAAAAAGTAATAAAAAAAATGTCAACACGGTTTTACATTATTTTCATTTAGGCACGTGTTTGCTAATAGTCACATGTAACTTGACTTCTCACTCTTGAATATGTAGTGAGAAAGAAAGAGACGGCACTAGATGCGCAGTAGCCCTTTGCGCCAGTCCAGTCTCTCGCCTTGCCCACATTGCTTCCATCAAACACGCATACCCCTACCAAGCGACCCGTGTGATGTTAGCCGACAAAAGTGAGCTTTTATGCTCAAAATTAATTAACTCATTAGGTTTTCGTTTGGCGATGATTGGCAGTCTATTTTCAACGTTTGGTGATTGTTAGTTAATTAGGAAAAAAATAATTAAAAACTGTCATGATGCCAGCCGACACAATATTGTAAAAATGATTTAAAAAAAAAAACTTTATTATAGATCGATGCAAAATCGTATGGTGATCACAAATCTATCAATGGTATAATTAAGTGTTCAATATTTAACGTACAATTAGCATAAAAGCTAATTGCTATTCCAGCGCCTATTTGAATTAACGCGTGCTTGCGCGCATGCGCCGGTTATTATGGCGGGTAACATGTAAAATCGCAAGATTATAGCAAAAATTTTGTACGCATGCGCCTGAAATGCAGGCAAGTGACAGCTGACAGCTACCTTAGTACTGCATAGTATTGTTTAATGCAGTTTAATGTTTATTATAGGTTACTTATAAACCTTATTTAATTTGTCTAATAATAAGTTAAATTATATAATAAACTTTATCGAAAATGAAGGATCGATATAGAAAATAGCATTTTTTGTAGCAAATTACAGTTTTTACTGGTATTAAATTTTAATAGCGGTAAAATAAATTAAATTATTAAATGGTATAATTTTTTGTTTCTTGTATATATATTTTCAATGAGTCTTTTTATTATTACTGCGTAAATCCACGCTTTCTTACATTGCAAAGAAATTTTACCGACCCACAATCTCCCGGATTGGTAGAGCTACCTACTACTTTCGCCGTCCCTGAACATAAGTATTTCGAAGTGTTGAATGTACATTCAAGGACAAACATTTTGAATTTTCATATTTAGATTTTGAGTGTTAGCAATTTTAAACTCAGGACCGAAACATTTTGTACCTGTAAGACTGCAAACTCGTTATTTTTGATAGCATATTACGAGAGTGTATCAATTAGCAAGTAATGAGTTACGTGCAATCTTCAAAGACTGACAAATATTCGTTCCAAACAGCACGTAGGAAATACTGCAGTTTTTATGAATCTAATGTAAGTATTTTTAAATGTTAACTGAACATTTCGAGTACAAAAATTTTGAATGCTCATGTTTACATTGTAGAAGTTAACAATGTTGTAATTGAGAATGGTCGTTCCTAATAGCACGTAAGTAAAGCTGCAAATAAAGATTTGTTTGTCATCGATTTTGAAAGCAGCGTTGCGTCTTTTCTTTAACTCCCACTAATTTTACCTCAGCACTGTTTTTGGAAAATAATCTCTATTTATTCAGAAACTCTGCAGATCTCACGGAAGGATCCTCTGCGCTTTACGCTCTTGTCTGTTGAAACAAAATGAGCTACCTATAATGTCAGTCACTGTTTGACCCTTATCAAAAAATTTAAAAAAATATCCATTTCATCTCTTTCTGGTTCAAAGTTTTCAACTCGTTTTTCCTAGGAATATCCGGTATCATTTTATAGAAGCATGAGTGTATGTTTTGCCACAGAAGAAAATTGCGAAGTTCTACCCCAGTAACTCGAGTTTTTATAAAGTCCTTTATAAAAACCTTTATGAAATGTCTTCATAAAAACTTTATAAAGTTTTAGTAGCCAAATATTAATCAATACAATATTTTAATAATGCTTAAACATAGTTGTAAATTAATAAGATTTAATTTGTTGTTAACGAGGTCCTGCAAAACGCAGACATTCAGAAAAAAACTTTGATGTAGACGAGATTCGAACCCTGGTCTCTGGCGTGTGAAACGGAGACAATTTCACTGAGCTATTCTAACTAGTAATAAAGCTTGTAAAAAATTTTTTGGATCTCAAACTATTATTCGGAACAGTAGTTTATCTTCCTCAATCGGCCGTTTCAGTGTAAAATGTTCTAATGTAGTAACATAAGTTACTTATCTTTTTTATCATCAACAAATTATAATGCAAAATATTGTTTTTAACGATACTACATAGTTTACTCAGTTAAATGAAGGAGAGGTTTCCACAAAAATAAATGTTGAAAATTTGATATCAAAAAATAAACAATTTGGTAAAAATAGACTATAAAAAATAGCAAACAATAAATTTTTAAACAATTTTTTATATGAATTTGTCATTCAGTTCCTGCGATGTACAGTGATTATTCTACCCATAAAACCATCTTACGTCAAGACTTGGTCAAGACGCGTTCAAGAATCTTGAAGGATCTTGTGCAAGACTTGGGTAAATCTATTTCCCATACTTTGTCAAGTCTTCATCAAGATTCTTGCACAAGATTCTTGAGCAAGCCTTGCTCAAGATTTGTAAATTGTCATTTTCGTCAGTTTTTCGAACACAATTCTACACTAATGATATAGCATTTGTTAAATTTTCTGTTCTGTGAACTTTTTCATACATATATCTATCATTTTAATTTTTTATTTAATGTTCGAGCGTGTGTAAGGTGTTTTCAATAATATTTTTTGATTTTAAAGGGATAAGCATGCGTATAATAATTGTACAAAATCATTATTATCGAAACACATTTATTTAAAAGTAGATATAATTATTACAAGTTTAAGAAAAAATTCATTTTTTTTTCATGTCCCGGTTTTGTTGTTTTAGTAGACTCACGCCGTACTTGAGGCACTCTTCAAAAGCTGTTTTATTTGGCCTCGGGTACGCAGCTTCTGCCAAGGCAGCTGTAAAACTTCCTCGATGATGACCTGCGTTATAGTTGCACGAGCCACGATTCACTTATTTAACCAGAGCGTACGCGAAAATAGTCAAGTACAGTCGACAACAAGTCACATTGAGGCAAAGTCGTATGGTATGAACCATATGATGCAGTGTGGCATTTTAGAAAACGTGGCAAGTCTCACGCACACTCACCTCATTGCGTTGAATCTATCTTCGCTTATGTTCGCTTAGAACACGGGCGCGAACAGGCGCGAAGATGTAAGTGTGCGTGAGCATTCCAACTGCACGTGCACGTGCAGTTGGAAGGCTCACGTATGGTTGGAATGTGGTCACACGAGTTTTCCGCCTCAAAATGCACGGAGCACGGACTCGTGAATCTCATGATACGTATATATGTATACATATATATATTACACATTAAGTCATTGTTAAATAATGTTATACTAACCAATATATGTTATAAGCTAATGTTCATATTGAATTTTCTGGTTATATGCAACAATGTAAAACATATTGTTTATGAATATTTAATTTGTTATAAACAAACTAATTTGTTTCTAACAATTTTATTTGTGTCATTTTTAACGTCTGCTGATTCAGATAATTTAAATGTTTCAAAATATTATTGTTAATAAAAGATCATATTGTTTATAACAAATTTATTTCTATAGTTTTTCGGCGCCTGATGATTAATTTAGAGGTTGAATGCGAAAACGTTGCTTACAATTTCAAGATATTATATTTATACTACTTTATTGAAAAAATGATTGCGAAACAATATTTAACGGAAGAATTGAATAATTATCAAATATGATTTTATAGATTTTCGGAAGTTTGAATTATTAAAACTACATGTACCTAATTATTGTGGTGTAATAAACACAAATAATGTGCATAAAAAAATATTGATAATGAATCCATATCAAGGTTCGTTTAAGACTTGTTCAAGATTCTGGTCCAGATACTTGATCAAGACTTGGTTAAATCTATTTCCCATACTTGAGTCGATCTTGCTCAAGGTACTTGAATGATTCTTGGGAAATTATTGATCAAGTCTATGTCAAGAAACTTGACTTGATTTCGATCCTCAGGTTTTATCTCAAGATTTGCTCAAGTCTTGCTCAAGATTCATAACTCAAGAATCTTGGGATGATTTTGATGTCAAGATTTGGTTTTATGGGTATAGAATAGGAACACGCGAATGAAAATCTCACTACTGCGTTTTAATTGTTTTTGCCAAAGCCTTATGAAAATCGATGAAAATTGATACAGAAAAACTTTTATTTATATATGGTTTCTTATGTCTTCACCTTGTAAGAAATGAAGGAAACTGATACAGAAATAAAAATAAGTTTTCTTGTCATTGAACTGAACCTGATGAAAACTGACAGACAATCTGAGCAATCTTATGGAAAATGATGAAAATTGATCGAAAACTCACCAGTTTTTTGCAACAGGTAAGTTATTTATAAAAATTGATCACGTTTTATTAAATTCTTTATGAAAATTTGCTTAGCTTTATAAAATCCTTCATACATATTCGCTTAGCTTTATAAAGATTCACGTTTTTATAAAAGTTTTATGAAGACTACATAAAATGATTTTTTTTTTTTTTTGTAAAGTATTGAAGTTTTCAATACTTTACAAAATTTTATAAAGATACTTTATAAAAAAGTCAATTTTTATAAAAAAAAACCAGGGATTTTATAAAGTGTTTTATAAAAACTCGAGTTACTAGGGTAGTTCTGCAATGAATGTCAAAATTGGATGCAGGATCTCTTATGGAAAATCGCACATAAAACTAATGTTTTCCATTAAAAATAAAAAAAAATAATATTCAATTTTTCCCCACATTAAAAAAAAATGTACTTGCACGCTGGATTTGCATTAACTTGAAAAGAAAATACGAATATTTTATATCTTTATGCCATTCGAGTGTTTATTATTATGTAGTGCATAAAATTTGTTCTTATTCAACAGATACAAGTTGCATTGTATGATTTTTAATTGGTTTGATTTTTTCGGTTCCAACGACATAGAAACATATATGCTTCATAGATAGTAATTTCAGAAACTACCCAGACGGCAAAGTAAGCTTCAGTAAGCTATCACGTGAAACTTTTCATCCTTTCAGAAAGCTTTCCGAGAGCATGAAATGTCCGCCGGTTAGCTTTCAGAAAGATTGCTGAAAGTTTCTGAAACCTTTCGATCGAAGGGTTTCTAGTGAAACCTTTCCGAATCTTTCACTTTAAATCTCTCTGTTGAAAGGTTTCAGAAACTTGCAGCAATCTTTCTGAAAGCTAACCGGCGGACATTTCATGCTCTCGGAAAGCTTTCTGAAAGGATGAAAAGTTTCACATGATAGCTTACTGAAGCTTACTTTGCCGTCTGGGTAAAGTCCCAATTTGTTCAGACAATGACAATTCTAACAAAACATGAATTTTTTTAATTTTTCGTTCCCAAGCATGAATCTTAACATCTTATATGAAAAGTAATTTATGGAAATTTCAGTCTACATTTTTGGAACATTTGTTTTCGATTTAACGAAGCTGAAACTTTTCATTTCTTTGAAAAATATTTTTATATTTATATAATTTATTCTTATAATTATTTTATTTACATATTTAGACTTAACTTAAATAAAAGATAATTGTAAAAAAACATTCAAGAATTCTCATTAAGAAAAATCTTTGTCTGTGGATTGTTCAACTAAATTTTGATATGCATTCGTTCCCTTTCTATATTTTTCAGCCAAGTTTGACCGAAATTTCAGGACCTACAATACGTACACGGTGATTAATGATGGCAAATACCAATCAATACAAAAATAATTGCAAAGTTTAAAAAAAAGTTTTCTCAATTAAAATGATATACCAGTAAAAACTGTAATTTGCTACAAAAAATGCTATTTTCTATATCGATCCTTCATTTTCGATAAAGTTTATTATATAATTTAACTTATTATTAGACAAATTAAATAAGGTTTATAAGTAACCTATAATAAACATTAAACTGCATTAAACAATACTATGCAGTACTAAGGTAGCTGTCAGCTGTCACTTGCCTGCATTTCAGGCGCATGCGTACAAAATTTTTGCTATAATCTTGCGATTTTACATGTTACCCGCCATAATAACCGGCGCATGCGCGCAAGCACGCGTTAATTCAAATAGGCGCTAGAATAGCAATTAGCTTTTATGCTAATTGTACGTTAAATATTGAACACTTAATTATACCATTGATAGATTTGTGATCACCATACGATTTTGCATCGATCTATAATAAAGTTTTTTTTTTAAAATCATTTTTACAATATTGTGTCGGCTGGCATCATGACAGTTTTTAATTATTTTTTTCCTAATTAACTAACAATCACCAAACGTTGAAAATAGACTGCCAATCATCGCCAAACGAAAACCTAATGAGTTAATTAATTTTGAGCATAAAAGCTCACTTTTGTCGGCTAACATCACATGGGTTACCAAGCGAGTGGAGCATCCTCATTACATACATTCTTGCAGTGCACACTGGCTCCTTCTAGGGGATTTTACGCTTATTTTTTTAACCCCTAGCTCAATATCGATTCCTTTTTGTTTTTCTTTCGATCTATCGTTTACAAGCTTCGATCGTTTTTTCTATTCAGGAATTTTTTGCTTTTTTTTGTTGGTAAACTTCAACTATCCCTAAAATCAGTAAATCGCCCAATATTTCAACCCTGATATTTTGAAATCGCCCAAAAAGCGACTAATCGCCATGCCCAAAATAAAGTAGCCGCGAACCATCTCGAGGAGCCCAATCGGCGATTAATCGCCCAATCTGGCAACCCTGATGTTCAATAATATTGAAGAATTTCAAGATTGATAACGCAAAAGATATATATTTAGTGATCATACACTGAAAAGTATTAAATCCCCTAAATTCAGAAGCGATCCTAATGCTCCTCAGTGTACTTTGTATGTATGTATGTATGCATGTATGTATGTATGTATGTATGTATGTATGTATGTATGTATGTATGTATGTATGTATGTATGTATAAAAAGCGTGATATAAAAAATACAAGGTATGTTCTTGCGCATCGTTAAGCAGCACACTAATCAAATAACTTCCTAAAAGACGCCATGTTGGAATATGAACTAATCGAATTTGAATAAAATTCAAAACTATTTCATGATTAGCAGCGTTTGGAAATGCGCAAAAAGGGTCGAATTTTCGTTCATGGAATAACATAGCTGGTATTTTTTGTAGCATATGCCAGCATATGCATAAAAAGTATACATACATATCAGTGACGAATCTAGGATTTTAGAAGGGAGTTCCAAAATTTCTGAAAAAAGGGGGCTTAGATTCTCGCTTTCAAAATAAATAGTTATAGATAAGCACATGTAAGTGTGGTCAGTAGAACTTCCATAAAATTTTTTTCTACGTTACCCACATGAATTAGGAGATTTATATTCTGGAACATGATCCTAAGAAGGGGTAGTTCTACCCCCCCCCCCCACCGTACATCAGCCAATGATACATACCAAATAAATCTTTATATATAAGGTACGGATATTAATTTATAATAATACTAGATTTACCATTACATTCTCCGACCGTTTATTTACTCGGATGTACTACACTGTAAAAAATCACCTCGTAAAAAACCTAACGGGTAGGAAATTATTTTTGTACTCAGTGTCGTCTATTTCATACACGGGGTAGGAAAATAACGAGAGGCAAGGAAATCGACTGCATTCAGTGTGGGTATTAAAATTCCTGGTAGTAGATTAGCTACCAGGTAGTAAAATATCGACTCTCAGTTTAGGAAACAATCCGACCTACACTGAGTGTAGTTTTTTTACTATGCCTAGGAAAATAACGATGCGTTCGTAAAAAAATAAGCGGGTCGTAAATCAACAATAGGTTGGTCAATATCCTACCACACATAGGTAAATAACTAATCAAGTTAGTCAAAATGCAATGAGTGATTTTAAAATCCAGTAAGTGCAATGCAAGTGAGTGGCAGTTTAACCGTATCAGTGGCAACGTAATAAAAATGCGAATAAAATAATTTTTCAACTATCTCATTGTTCTTTTTGTATAATTTTCCCGGTAGACAAATGTTAAGCTTCGAAAAAATTTTGTGAAATCTTGAATGTGCAGCACATAATGTCATAAAGCATATTTTTTGATTACAATTTGTAGGTTAAGCGTCGCTCAACCATGTACAAAAGCATTTTTAATTTGTAATAAATTATGTAAATTGTACAAATCTGTGGATATTTAACTTTTTTTTCTTCCTGCTGCCATTATTTATGATATATTACCTGTAAAAAACAATTCACATTACATATAACAGTATACACAGCAAACGAGAAAATATTGGATGATCAAATCCTCAATTCAAACTGGATAACTTTGAATACTTTTCATGTCGGCACTTTGATCTTTTATGGAAAGTATTCAAAGTCATCGAGTTTGAATTGAGGATTTGATCATTCAATATTTTCTCGTTTGCTGTGTAGTCAATAAACTACCCTCTAGTCAAATAACTACCCGCTTGTCAAACAACTATCAGCTGGTCAAATACATGTCCGGCAAGAATTTTCTGAGCTGCTCGTTTATTTCCTACCCTATCGTAAATAAAAGATCTTGGTTCGGTTTTTTACGACACTCAGAGTAGGTCGGATTGTTTCCTAAACTCAGTGTGGTTATTTTCCTACGAGATTTTTTACAGTGTACGCTGCTGTAAATTTCCAATGACATATTGGTATATGTTGGTATTCCAATTGGTGTTCTAATTGAAAATTGGACTCGAATTGTGCATCTCAAAATGTGAATCACAAAAATAATTGATCACGGAACAATTCTGAACTCGCTGCTAACTTCAGAGAGTTACACAAGATGGCCAACGCCATGATGTCATCTCTTTTTTTTATTAGGGATAGGATAGGAAATTTGCTAAATGCTTTTTGAATGTAGTGGTTTTTTTTGCTAATTAGGTTGGTTGTTACAAGGAAAATAAATCGGATATTTCCCATTCTAGAAAATAAATGCCTCTCACAAATAATGTAGAAAAAGTGTCATGCAGGTTCCACCAAAAATATACCAATCCCTATCAAAATCGATAGTAAAGTAAATTGTTATTTCACGCAAAGAATAAAAAACATCTTCAAATCAATCGGCTGAACGTAGCTGAGACTTAAATCTTAAACACTGTGAATCTGAAAAATAATTGTGAATCACAAAAACAATTCTAAACTCGCAGCCAACTTCAGAGAGTTGCGCAAGATGGCCGCCTCCATGATGTAATCTCCTTTTTCTATTCCCAGTAAACATTCGTGATGTCATATGATGTCATTTTGTCGTCATTCATGTCACCGCGTGATATCATTTACCCACATATGTGCTTCCTCATTAGCCTGTCACTTGGAAATCACTCGATGACATTCCAGAATAAAGCTTACTATGCGCATGCTCATATGTCAATGGCATAAATGGCGGGAATTTTCAAAAATTTAGATTGAAACTTTTTCTTGGGTGAAATTAACTGAAAAACGTATGAATTTTAAACGAAAATTTTCAACTATTTAAAAATCTTTTACATAATTAATTCTAATCAATGTAGTCCGATTCTTCTGCGCCGTAGTGTTTTTCACTTTCCATTAGTTCTTGTAATTTTTCGAATTCATCTTCGAGATTTTGAATTTCTTCATCGTTCGTCGAATTCGCACTTGATTTTTTGCAACTATTTTTGTCTTTCCGGAAACGTTGCTTAGTGCTACGAATTACTTCCTGCACGTTTGCGAGGAAGTCCTTTAAGGTTTCGGGCCCAACGAAAAGTGGGCAATCCTTTGCAGCATCTAAAACAATTCAATAAGTGTTAAAGAACAATTATATATAGGACAAGCCACGATACTGTAATAGCAAATAAATTCAAACGTGTTACTTGAAAATAATCATTTTGACGAACGATATAATAAGGTACTTTTTAAAAATTCATAAATTATTCGCAATGTTGAGAATTGCTTTTTACTTACTGTACAACATTTTCGAGTGCTGCAACTTTTGGAAATCATAATTTCCACGTGTCCCATTGACGCTCAAAACATTGACAACTGGGTCAGAAAAAGTTTCCCTCATTGCCATTGAGAGGAAACTCCGGATTGAGGTTGCCCCCACAAACGACAGATATGGCCCCTTTGGAAAAAAAATAACATCAGTATATTGAACATATATGTATAGTTATATGCATTGAAAGTTTTTGCATAGAAAAAAACAAACTGCAAATTGATAAAAAAAAATAGATTCAAGGGAACAACTTTATCTCTTATAAATGGTGTTTAATTGTGTGTCTGAAATTTTAAACATAGCGGTATAGTTACAAATAAATTTGTAATGCCAACAAAAAATTTCTTCTGGGAGTGATCACGTGTTGTAAAAAAAAATTCAGGCAATTTTTTTCCTATCATGTAGTTCTTTTTTCCGGTATTTATGTTTGAGTTTTCTCAAAGACCCCAGACTTAAAGACAGACGCAAAGGTCTGTCTACTCCTGGTACAAAGTTTGTTGTTTTTAATTTTTCATTCTTTATTTATTGATAACAATAAAAACTATGTTTCTAGCTTTAAAAATATTTAACCACATCAAGTATAAGTAAAAAACAGCTTATAAATTTTAATAACAAATTTTAAATACTTAAAACGCTTTTCACAATTTTTTTAAAGACTCTACAACAATATATTCCCACACGGCAAAGTAAGTTTCAGTAACCTTTCGGTAAGCTCTCCTTTGAAACGTTTCAAACTTTCTGTAAGCTTACTGAAATCCTTTTGGTAACCTTTCTGTAAGCACTAAATGTCCGAAGTTTCGTAAGCTTGCAGATAAAAGATTACAGAAAGTTTCAAAAATAGCTTGCAGAAATTTTCAGAAACCTTAATGAAATCTTCAGGAAAGGTCTTAGAAACCTATTGTTTCGTCGCATTTAGAAATCGGTAAGCTATCAGTAAGATTGGTGAGAGGTTTCACGATGTGTGTAAGATCTTTCGTGGAAAGCTTACAGTAAGCTTAGATTTTATAAAACTATAGTTTAATGAAATGTAAGCTTACTGTAGTCATGCATGCGAATTTAATTACATATATGTAATTAAATTCGCATGCATGACTACCATTTCATTAAAGAAGAAGTCTGGTTATTAAAAAGGAGAAGTCAGATTTTTGTTTTTAAGTCAATACGTATTTATTATTATTGCACATGTTTTACACTACACTGTACAATCCAATATAGTACATATGCACAAACGCTTTTGTTATTATTATTATTAATCTTGCATGGAAGTTGTGGCTGCAGGATTTGTTTTTTTTTCCCTTTTCGCTGTAATGCAATATATGAGATAATTTGTCACATTTACAACCACACACATGAAATTATTTCAAATAAAACGTTACAGTGACGTATATGGTTTACTGGGAATAACTATGACTGATAAAAATCTTTTAAGCATCTTGATCACTTATTCTTAAGGATTCGGATTCATTCATAATTTAAGATCTGTGATTCTCAAGTCAACTTTTAAAAATCTTCTAAGATTAACGATTCTGATAAGGTTTGTCTGACAAAAACCTTTCATAAAAATACAATTTTCTTTCAAAATCTTAATAAATTCCACTTACACGAATTGTAGATATTTAATAATGTTTTCGATAAGGTTCATAGTTATTTAATGAAATTAGTTTCTACCTCTCTCTGTGAATCCTCAATGGCGCTCCACAAAGCCAAGGACCGATTGTTTTGGATTTGATATTCTTTTCATCGATCGAAGTAAATTTGTTACGAGCTGCACCTGAAAAAAAAAACAGTTCATTTTAATCTAAAATTAAAAATAAATTTATTAAACGCATTAGTATGTGTATACATACGAATCATGCACTGCAGGAACTTAGTGTCTTTCAATGGTTTTTTTGGCTCTATATCCATTACTTCGTTACTTTTTTTTTGTTTCCCCATCACATTCAAGCGCAGGGCCAGCTTATTCGATATGAATCGTTTGAGGATATTTTGAATGAGTTCATGGGAGTCACTGCCACCAATGCATTTCATGTATGCAACCTGTACGATTACATAATTATTAATTAAATGTATATAACGTATTTGCATATTTTTAACTTAAAGTTTTCCAAAATATAATCACTTATTAATTTTTATTTCTCAATAAAAATGAGAAGTTTCTTTTGAGAATAAGAATTTTATTTTAAGAAATTTGTTTTATAAACTTGTCCTAAAGTTATATATGGTAGCATTGCAGAGTAGCTCAGCTGGTAAGAGCACTCGCAACATTACTAAAAGGTCCCAAGTTCAGTTCTAGCTTGCATACGTTTATTTTTTATGTAAAGTTTTATTCGAGCCATAAAATTGAGAAATAAGGGTGATATGTTACTTTGTGTACTGTATTTCCTTTATTAAAAACTTCACATATCCCTAAATGATTTTTTAAAGAATTTCATTCTAAGAAAAAAATTATTTATAAGACACCTTTTCATATAAAAAAATTCATTTTGTGTAAGCTTTTTTTAAATTAGTTGTACAAAGTAAATTTTGTAACATTTTGAGGTTGAGAATAATTAGGGTCAATACTCGTTAGCTTCAAGCGTCATCAAATTGCAAATCCAAGGTTGTAGTTACGGTATTATTGAATAGAAATTACCACTTTTTGGTTGAATTCAGCATCTTGTAATTTCTCGTCGAAGTCATCGAATTCTGCTATGGTCGTTAATGGAAGACCATCTTCGACGTCATCGTTTGCATTTTGTATTGAGCCGTCACCTCGCTTGGCAGCTTTGTTGAGGGACTGTTCAATACTCGACACCCGCTTGCCGAGATTGTCCACCGTGAGCTGGACTTTGTTGACCTTTGATAAAATTTCTTTCGTGCAGCCTACAATAATCAAGTAATTACGT
Source organism: Platygaster robiniae (assembly GCA_028476575.1). Lineage (NCBI taxonomy): Eukaryota > Metazoa > Arthropoda > Insecta > Hymenoptera > Platygastridae > Platygaster > Platygaster robiniae. Next base: position 13,236,176 of record CM052027.1, on the reverse strand, counting down.
TAACATTTATAACAATGTATGCATTCGGACATATGTAACTCTTAGAATGCCATATTGTAATATTCTACTACAGAAAAACTTACATTAAATTATGAATATACAAGTCCAAGTGTAAAGAAAATTTGAAAATAATATTGAAAAAGCTGTGAATTTTCCATGTTATGGAATTTTCGATTTTGAGACATGAATGTTTGACAGTAAAAATACAGATACATTTTCTTTAAACAACTATTTTCGCGCATATGAGCAAAAAGTCGACTACAACAAAGACGCTATAATGCTTTTAGTGCCTGAGATATAAAAACTATAAAAAACACTTTTTGTGCCAGAGACATGAAAAATCATTTTCATCATTTTTTTGATAACGCCCTTTAAGTCAAACAAATGTATATGGTCGTACCAATGAAAAAAGCCTTCGTCAGAATGTTTATCTCCGAAGACTGACGGCGATCCATTGCACTCAATTTCGTCGAAAAATTTTCGACGTTTTCTTTTCGGGCAGTTGACAGAGCTTTGGGCGAAGACAGGCTTTTCTCGTCTGAATAATCGCTGTTTTCATCAATCGATGTAGAAAGCGAATTGGCAGAATCGTTTTTTTGGGGGATGGCGGAAGGCTTTACTGTGGAACAGATCATACATATTACATTCAACATTTCAAACTTCAGTGCAAATTTCACACTTGGTGAGTGTAATTTTACTAATCTTAGAGAGCTACCTTACATAAAAAAATTGCATGGCTCCAAATACTTTTTTAATCTTAATTTTTATTATTACGCAAATTTTTGGTGCAACTGATAAGTTTCACTGCTTCATTTATATAATATTTTTTAAAAATGACTAGCTTTTTGTAAAATTTATGGATAATTTTAGAGGATTCAAAAAATAGTTGTAAATTTTGACCTACTTTCTTACTCGACTTGAGTTTCATTTTTCATTACATGTACAATATTTTGTAGAATTTATTATTTCTTGGAATTTCAAAAATATTCTTTGTTGAGCTTTGATAAATTCTTTAATATTTTCCAGTGTCATTCATTTTTTTATTTTTTTTTTTTTATGTGTATGAACTTGACAGTTTTTAAGGATATTCACAATTTATCGCTCAATTTTCATGTTCTTTGAACTTTTTGAAAGTTGAAAAAATCAGTGAATACTTGTTTATCGTTTTTTTAGAACTACTGACAACAACTAATAATTTCTAAAGATGAAGAAAAATTTTCTTAAAGCCAATACACATTTTTTAATTGTTAATAATTTTTTCAAGGCTATAAATCTATAAAAGTTCTGGAATGTACAGAAATTTTTCTAAATCATCAATTACTTTCTAACTTTAATAAACTTTTAATATCTTGATGCATAAAATAATTTTTAAAATAATTAGAATTGTTCTTAAAAAGGTGATTAGATTTCTAACATGTAAAGCTGCTTGAAGAATTTCAAAAACATTTTATTGATCTCAAACGAATGTTTGGCAATCGCCAGAAACTATCACAAGTTTTTTTAAAATTTGTCTAAGTTTGACATTCAAGAAGTTTTATCAATTTTTCTACTCGATTTTCAGAAATTTCTTAAAACAATGGTAAATTCTCATGATTGTTGAAAAAACAGCATTTATTACAATACAGCAAAACTTTTCATTAACTGTCTGCAGTTTTATAACATTTTTGGGAAATTCTAAATATTTTATATGTGCAAGGTATAATAGCAAAAATTTCTCACTTTCCATTTTTTTCATGAAATGAAACTTTCAGTAGTAGAATAAATTTTCTATATTAATTCCTATTGCCTAAAAATATCATTGAGTTATGAGAAGTTCAAGTAGTTTTACAAATATATTTTTATTGTAAATACAGTTATGAATTATGAAAATTGTCCCACATTTTTGCAAAGACTATTTCACTCTTCTGAAATTTTTGACTTTTTTGACAATATTAGTAATTTTTTCATTTACTTCCAGGTTCTTAAAACAAAAATATTTGATTGTTGAATTATAAAAACTCTCATTCAAAATTTTTTTATGATAAACAAATTATGAATATATGTCCATGGAATAATTTTCAACCTGAAAATTAACATTTAATAATAAATTCACTGTATCCTAACTTTTTTATTTTGAAAACATTATTTTTTATTTTTTAAACATTATAAAGAGATTCACCATAATTTGAAAGTTGATAAAAAATCTTAATTTTTATTATTACGCAAATTTTTGGTGCAACTGGTAAGTTTCCAGTTACCAGCACTAACAAATTGAAGGAATTGAAGAGCTAATATTCAAAATATCATATTTCTCAAAGAAAGCTTAAAAAATATATACATGTCTTATGTATGTAGAATCGAAAAAAAAAAAATGCCTAGGAAATTAAAAATTTCAGTGTGCAAAATATGTATAACGACCCACATACATTACAACCCAAGGACTACTTGTAAACTGTTTTCTCACCAGTCGATTCCTTTAGACATGAAGACAAAGAGGTAAATTGCTGGGTCCTCGTCTCTATGACATCCTCAGTGCACTTCTTTTTCTGTCGAGATGGCAGTGAATCCTCATCACTTGATTTTTCGCTAGGCACATTCAATGGGGATGGAGAGCGCTTTTTCTTATGCCGCTTTGATCGTGATTTCTTCAGATCGCTTTCTTCAACCGCTGATCGAATGTCAGAAGTTGTTTCGATGATTTGAAAAGAGTCTTTTACGTCTTTAAACGTATCTGAAAGTTCAAATCAATGTTTGAATAAACATAATATACATGCAGAAAAGTCAATATAATTTGTAAAGTCGATAAAATTCAAATGTAGTAATTGAATTATCAAAAATTAAATTACTTTTTATGAAATTAATTTGATTACATACAATTGTTATTATTTTATTATTATTAAAAATGAGAATTTTATTATTATTTTTTTTAATTACTTGATTTGTTTTATTCATTTCATTTATTTATTCAAAAAAATTTAATTTATTAAACTTATTTATTATTCATTGAATTAAATCTCAGTTACTTTTATTAAAATTTAGTCCATAAAATTTTAATTTAGTAATTTCATTGATTGCATTTTATGTAACTGAATTTAATTTATTCAATTTATTGTAAAACAAAAAATTATTATTTTTTTATTATTATTTGTAATTATAATTTTATTATCATCAATATATTTCCTATTCTTTTATTTTATTTATTTTATTTATTAATTCAATTTAATTTATTCATTCCAATAAATTAAATTTATTCATTCTTGATTGAATTGAATTGAATTTAAGTTAATTTCATTTAAGATTAAGTCGATAAAATTTTAGAGTCGATAAAATTTTTGAAGAAACAATTTTGAATAGAAATCTTTTATGTCAAGTTTCCGAAGAATTTCAAATACAATATCAGTACATAGCGAGAGAGTTGAATTGTATGCATGAGGTCGACTTTATGAAAATTTTTTATAAAAATTATTATACGGTTTCTATAAGAATCAAAATCACTATAGGGAGGAAAGATGCATAGGAAGATTGTAGTGTGTCAATATATAGAATAAATTAGAAATAAATTATTAGAATTTACCATATTGCAGGACGACTCGGCGAATTTCGACTTCCTTCCAGGTGTTGTCCGGTTTACATTCGTTCATCACCATTTCGTCGAAATCCACGGTATTTGGTGGCAAGAAGCCACTTGTTTCGTCGATGTTTAGCCATTGTCTCAAAAAAATGTTGAAGCTCTTATTTGTGCGACAAATAAGGAACTTTTTTTTGTTCGCGATCGACTTGTTAGACATTTTCTAAAGGGCACAGAAAATTAATCATATTAGATTTATAGGTTATGTGGCTTTTAAAGATAAACAAAGCCATGTGAGCTGAAAATATTTCAGAGAAAAAAACGCACTATTTTTTTAAAACGAGAATACGTTGCTTACCGTGCAAAAAAATGAAAGTAGATTTTTTTGGATTCTTCTCTCGACTGCTCTTAACGAAAATTTTTGGCGCGTTAAGCAGCGAGAAATAAGTTGCTCTAGACGAAAATTTTGGCTGTTTTTGGCGCCCCTGCTGAAAAAACTTGAACGGATCTCGATAATATTTGATCATTTTTCATAATGTTCGACATCAATTTCGATCACATTCTATCATTTTTCATCATATTCACATAGTTGGTCCTAAAAAATAAGTCATTATCGATCATTTTTCATAATTTTTCATAATCTTTATAAATAGAGACAAGTCAGTCTCGATCATTTTACATCATTTTGCGTAATGTTAATATTATTGGCCTAGAATATAAGTCAGTCTCGATCATTTTACATAATTTTGCGTAATGTTAATATTATTGGCCTACAATCCAAGTCAGTCTCGATCATTTTACATCATTTTGCGTAATGTCAATATTATTGGCCTAGAATCCAAGTCAGTCTCGATCATTTTGCGTAATGTTAATATTATTGGCCTACAATCCAAGTCAGTCTCGATCATTTTACATCATTTTGCGTAATGTCAATATTATTGGCCTAGAATATAAGTCAGTCTCCATCATTTCACATAATTTTGCGTAATGTTTATAAATAGAAACAAGTCAGTCTCGATCATTTTACATAATTTTGCGTAATGTTAATATTATTGGCCTAAAATATAAGTCGGTCTCGATCATTTTCCATAATTTTTCGTAATGGTTATATCCTTGGCCCAGAATTCAAGTCAATCTCGATCATTTTCCATCATGTTTCTACATGGAAAAGTCAGTACCTATACCATTTAACATTGTTTCTGGTAATTTTATATTAATATGAGTAACTCAGAAAATTTTATTATTTTTGTATTTGTTTATGCTCACAACGTTATGTCCTTTAAAGTATTTTGAAATGACAAATTTTTACTTGCTTATTGACTACTGACAAACATTCATAAGGAATAGTTAAGAATGTCAACTAAAATTTCGATTACTCAGAGCTCTGATGGTAGCTGTCTCATAATAAGAGATATACATAATAGGATTTTATTACAGTTGACCATGATAGTTAAATTTCAATCTGGAGTTTTTTCCAAAACGAGACTGAAATCACAGGGAAACCAAAATACCATGCAAAAGGGAACACTCAAGCAAACTTGTTTCACAGATAAATATGCAGATCTATTTCTTTTCGTGAAAAGAGTTTACATGTACGCTATACATTTTGTACTTATGTTGATTATGTTCAGTATAAATTATCGATGATTAACATAAAATTAACGACTAAAATTCACATACCTATACATTTTCTAATGTATTCACAAAATTTTTCGGATAGACTGTACGTACAATTTTTACTGGATTTCGAAGGAATTGGGCATCAAAATAACATAATGCAAAGAGTCCAGTTCAACATTAACAAGTTTGCGTAAGAACCTATCAATGTCAACAACTACAACAGTGTTTCTTAATATTTGAATAACTTCGTAACAGTGGCTAAGTTCCATTTCAATGTCATGACTTCGAATCATTACTGGCGCAGTAACAAATTTATTTCCTACAATAAAACAATGATTGTCATGTACCTCGAATCTGGCTATTTGTAGTATTGTTTTGTCTTTCAACATTACTACTGTATCGTCCGTTTTTTCTGAACGCGTGTAACCTATGCTACGAATAACTGTGCCTGAGTAGATGCATCGGTTAAATGTTTTCACATCCACATCAACATTTCCTGTTGGCCCTAATAATATTGCACCTGTTTCTTGGTCTTCGTGACAATACTTGACCCTGTACGGCGAGAACAAATTTCGGCAAAATTGAGCTACATTTTCTGATCTGTTTTTGTTGGGGGATTTCAGTGCGAGCATTTGCAAAGTTCTTTTGCTAATTTGTTGAACAACCGCTTTAGGACCTAGAGTTTGGTTTCTCAAAACGTGCATATTCCTTTCAAAATGAAAAGCAGATGAGCTCCAAAGAGGTCCAGCCATTTTTACAGATTGAACGAAGTGCAACAGAGAATGTAAATTGTAGGTCATGACTTCGTCTGAGTAAAATATTTGGCAATCTCCTACAAATCGTGTCAAATAGATTTCACACAAATCCAAGTTCCTTCGCGATATAGTGCGTTCGAGCAGAAAGAAAATACTTTGCGACAAAAGTAAAAACGAGTGAAATCTGTCGGTGGGCAAAATGCCTTGCAAACACGCAGGAGAGTGGATCAACAGAAATGACTTCCATTCAGAAGCTTTCAGTTTAGCAGGATTGCTTAAAGAATGAAACCATCTATGAATATCATGGGGTAACTTGATTTGAGATAGACGTTCATTTATTTGTTTTACTTGTGTCGCAGTTATTTTCTTTGCTCTATGTGGATCAGTGGTGTCATATCCCACAGTTGTCCATATGTTCCACAGATATTTTACGACTCCAACAAAAACGATGTGTAATTCCTCGACAGGAAATGACCAAACACAATCAAAATTTGGTATTTGAGATAACACCATGGGACCCTTTACACCACGAATTGTTCTCCTCATTCGGACCGCATCTCGAATATCGTTTTTGTGGGATTCATGTGAACGCGTTTCAAAATTTTCCGTTATCAAAAACCTCATACTACCGATGTGAACGCCAAAAATATAGCACCACGAACACCCATAATGAGCATTATATTGCAATCGATTTTCCATGAGTGCTCGAACTGGAGCATCTACACAGCTACACAAAAGTGTGACAATGAACTTGTGCTGGTTCCCAAGATTGTCATGAACAATAAACGGATTTCTCGCAAGGTTTAGTACTGCATCAACAAATATTTGCAAATACATGTTTATGAATTCGGAATTTGGTTCGTGATTCGCAGTAAACAACCCCCATGTCAAAATAGACGTGAATCGAATTTTCGGAGACAGTTCATTAACGATAAATTGCAAAGGCCATAAACTTTAAGTTGAACTTTTAAACCGATTCATGCCATCTAAACTGAAATTGAGAGTCAACACCTTAACATCGTTATTTTTCAGTTCATGAATTTTTTCGTACAATTCCCCATCATACACGTCACTTATTACACTTTTGTCAGCATTACGTTCATGTTCAATTCGTTCAATATTATTCAAAACATTTTCCAAATTTTTCCTATCACTCAACAAATTTTTTAGCTGAAGTTCTAGGTCCATCGTTACTATTGAATTTTCAGATTCAGTCCGCAAATCGTACTCTTGGCCACATTCCTCGCAAACGCTACGAAAGTTTTTAAATTTACAAGAGTTTTTTTCGGATATTACAATATTACAACTCGGACAAAAGAAATGATAAGCGATAGTTTCTGGTGCAGGATCAATTACTTTTGCAATATTATATTTACTAAAGTTCAAACTTTCAAAGACTGGCCCCGCTAGTGATTTCACTAAATTTAGTATTCCATGACGTGCCTCAATTGGCAAGGAAAATCTTAAAAATATCCCATTTACCATCTCTATTGCCTCTCGAATCGTTACACCCGATTCAGGAAACATTACCGCATCGAATGCTGGGTTTTGGTCAAATGGGTCATTCTCATGGAAGTCGTGGGCTCGTTCTCCATCATTGACACCGTCCTCTTCTGCTTCCGATATCTCTTCTCCTGGTTCCTCTCTCGGTTCTTCCCCTGATTCGTCTCCAGATTCAGCAAATTCTTCATCCTAAACAAAATTTTTTACTGAAGATCGACACAATATACATTTTCATAATATAATATTCCCATTATATTTTTAACATTTTTCTTTACATTTTAAAGATTTACAGCATTTCAATAAAAAAGTTCCTTACAGAATATACTTATGTTAAATTTTCAAAAATTCTCAAGATTTCAACTTTTTTCAATTACCTTTTAAAATTTACTGACAACTGATGGTTTTATTATTGGAATAAGTATCATGATCTTTATTATAAAATTTTTTTGCTGCATGCATTTAATAAGTGTGTCATTTATGTACGTATATTCAAAGTAATTTTGTTATATATACGCGTTGACGCATTACGCACAATTATGTTACATGGTGTGTTTCTATATTTATATTTATTTATATGATTATAATGAAAATAAAATAATTAATGATGAACTTATGTAGAAACCTATATCAATGGATTTAAAATTGATATTACACAATTAATCACAAAAATTAATCATTTTTTCATATCATTACATAAATGTATTTCTGGAAAGTTTGGTACCAGCTATCATAAAAACAAATATGAACATTAGGAAAAAAATTAATAGATGTGGATAAAAGAAAATGGATCACGAGAAGTTGTTCATACTGCTTAGTGTTGAATCATGAAGAAAATTTGCAAAAGAGTATTTTTACGTGTTTTACCGGAGTAAAATAGTTTTCTCTGGGAGGTTCTCCATACAGCGGATTGAACTCTTCTGCATTAGTCCCTGCAACTTCCCAGTCCATACCCAAATTTTCCCAAGATCCAAATCCATGTTTCTGTGAAAGACCAATGACTATGTTAATGTTTATGTCAAAAAAAATTATAAAACTCTAGATTTCTTGTAAAAATCTATGACGAGTTTCCCTTTACCATTTTTTGAGTAACTCAAAATTGAAAGATTTATTTAAGTTACAAATTTCAACAATAAATGGCTTTCTCAATAAGTGGGGGTAGACACCATGGACCAAACTTGACCTAAATTTTCCTTACATTTTTCTGAGTGAAAAAATTCTCAAGCCACTAGTTTTTAAACTCAAAATCAAAAAAAAAAAAAATATTTAAGGTATAAATTGAAAAAATTTGATAGGTTAAAACTTGTGCCTCGAATATCTTTTTTGTTTTCGAGTTTTAAAAAAATTTGCAAGAGACTTTTTGGCTAAGAAAAACGTGAAGATAATTTAGGTAATTTAGGTCCATGGTGTCTTGCCCCACTTGTTGAGAAAGCGCATTTATTGTTAAAATTTTTGGCCTAAATAACTTTTTAAATTCGAAAATAATTTTTTTTTTACTCATTGGAACATGGATTCATTATTTCAGAATATCTACACTGCATTTCTAAAAAATTAGCAGTCAAAAATTTCTGACATTGAACATTGTTTTTAAAATCGTTTAAAAATTAATGAAATATATTTAAATTCCAGAATGAGGTGGGATATGAATATTGGTTGATTATGATTGACTATTGAAAAATTTATAGAATGCATAAATTATTTCACTTACAAAATCAAAAAAAATATTTAAGGTATAAATTGAAGAAATCTGATAGGTTAAAACTTGTGCCTCGAATATCTTTTTTGATTTCGGATTTTAAAAAAAGTGGCAAGAGAATTTTTGGCTAAGAAAAACGTGAAGAAAATTTAGGTCATTTAGGTCCATGATGCCTTCCCCCACTTGTTGAGAAAGCGCATTTATTGTTAAAATTTTTGGCCTCGATAACTTTTTAAATTCGAAAATTCTTTTTTTTTCGGTTACTCATTGCAACATGGATTTATTCATTCATTATTTCAAAATATCTGCACTGCATTTCTAAAAAAATTAGCAGTCAAAAATTTCTGACTTTGAACATTGTTTTTAAAATCGTTCAAAAAAGAATGAAATATATTTTGATTCCAGAATGAGGTGGAATATGAATATTGGTTGATTATGATTGAATATTGAAAAATTTATAGAATGCATGAATTATTTCACTTACAGCTTCTGTCAAGGTTGTATTCTCAAAAGAGTCATCATGTACGGATGAACTTTCACAATCTGGCGTTAATATTTGCCTAGAACCGTCTTGGCCACTCTCCACATTTTCACGTGATTCAGCTTCGCGAGGTATATTTGCAGTTGAATCTGATGTGGATCAAAAAATTGTCAAAATACAAACAAAACAACATATATATACATTCACAAATCCATGTCAACGTGAATTGTTTATCATGTTAATTTTTACTGGCAGTAAAACCAGTTGACTTAAGAACTCAAGGTGTACATACAAATTATAATATAACTCACCAAAATTGTCAGTAATATTCTCGCCTTTTTTGGCATTAGCGCGCCATCGAAAATTCGTTGAATGATCAACATCGGAATCGTTGAAGTTAGGATCCAAAGGAAGCAGTCTTATTTTCCGAACTAATTCGCTGTTAACCACCGTGCGTTTCATATCGCGAATAATAAATGAAACAAGCCGAAAATTACACTTTGCATCGAACTTAAATTGCACCAAAATACACGAAAATTAATTAAAAATACACTAATACCACATGCCCTAACTGCACAGACAGGACTGCACCTTGCTGCACCTGGCTTCAACTGACCCAACCTGACCGATACCACGAGCACACACGAGCACACACGAGTGCACGAAGGCAGCCAATGCGGTACCAGTGTACCTAAGGCTCTTTAAACATTGGTACTCTCGTCCACCATTTTGATTTTGTAAGGACCAATAACACATTAGCTACTTGGTTGTCGCTGGTTGTCGCAGAAGCAAAAAACAGGAACAATTCTTGAATGTTCTCGAATCGTCTTGAGTAAACGTGAACCCACGTGCACGTTAACCGCGTTCTTTGGTGTTTTTCGGGCTGTTTTGCAAAATTGCCAGGTATGGACGGACCTTGTGCGTTTGTCAAATTTATCACCAGCGGAGAGAAAAAATGTGTTCCGATTACCAAACTGCGAAATTTCGTACCAGCGTCTTTCTCCAAGTCGACTAAATATTCATATTTAGAGAATGGGGCACCCACCGACAAATGCCTTGTTTTTGCATTTGCACGTAAGTCTTAAATATGATATTATTGCGATTTGGAAAATAAATGAAATTTGTGTATATTTCCCAAAATATAAATTGAACCAAACTATATTCGTACCACGCCCAAATTATCATCATTTATAGGTTAGATTAATCTAATCTAAAAATGTATTCTACAGAATAAACAAATAATAAAAATGTTATATTGAAGTGATCAACTTGTATTGTGACAAAATAGCTGATTGTGATTAAATGTCAATACAAATATTTAATATAAACCATAATAATAATTTGGTACCATAGGTACCAAATTCGAATTCATGGTCCGAAAATGTGTTTTTTAACTGAGAAATTTATACTCAGACACAATTCAATTTTTATTGGTATAAATATCTTTATTTCTGTAAGAAAATTAAAAAATTTTTTCTAGACCACTCAAAAGTGATTATCTGAAAATGCATACTTTTATTTTGAAAAATATCGACAAAAAAAATCAAGTTTTATTAAACAATTCGAAATAAGATGAAAAAGATTTAAGAAGTTTCTTCGGGTAACAAATAAAAATTCGAGCCTGCTATCTCTGAAAATGCATATAAATTTTTGACTTAAAAAAAAAAAAAAAAAAAAAAATCATCATTTCTGAACTATTGAAACTATTCAATAGACTTCAAGAGTTTCAATTATTTGATAATGCAATAAATTTAATAATTGAGATACTTGAAGATTGCGGACTTTAGAGATGAATTTTTGATTATTAATGGTAGCATGTCTAACTTGAACTTTTTTGTGTTTTTTTGATATTTAGAAAGTCGGGCGGAACTGAGAGAAAAAATAAAGGAGACTGCTAGAATAACGTTTCCACCCATCACTCGGTGCGACACTGCGTCAGAATTAGAGACTGATGATGTACCGCTGGTATGCCTTACTTTTGATTAAGTGACATGAAAAATTGTTTTACAGTAACATTACCTAAAACCATAGATTCCTCATGAAATTATTAGATGATTTTCCTTTTGCCATTTTTCACAAAACTCAAATTCAAAACGGATATAAAAATTATAAAATTAACCAATCAACGCGTTCCTGCAAAGAGTGGCGGTAAAAATCACAGACCAAAATGAATGCTGAATTTTCTCTATATTTTTCTAAATCGAAAAATCCTATGCCGCCTTTCAGAAAACTCAAAATCAAAAAAGATATTCAAGCATAAGATCTCAGAAATCTGATTGGTTAAAACTTGTGACTTGAATATCTTTTTTGATTTTGAGTTTTTGGAAAAGTGGCAAAGGGAAAATCGTCTTATGATTTCATAAGGAATTCATAGGTTTTGGTATTTTCACCTTTTGTGAAACACTCTGTATAAATACATATTTCTTAAATATTAAGTTCATGATTTTCAGAATAATTCAATTGTTGAGTAAAAAAAAAACAATGAGAATGAGCAGTTCCTTTTTTTGTGTAACCTACAAGAAAATCGAACATAAAATCAATGTTTGTCAACCGTGTGCTGAAATTATTTTTAAATAAGTATCTAAATTCACTATTATAGTTTCGGCTGATATTATCATCATTCAATAACATATTTACCCATGTCTATGCTCTTCATAACGTTTGATCACATTATTCTAAAATTTTATTAAAATGTCAGACTGTTGAAGATAACGTTATTCAGAGTGTATGCAAATTTTCTTTTTAAAAATTTTCTCCATTTTATAATACTTCTCTTTGCTGAATTTTAGATACAAAAGAAATCTGCAAAGAGAACGGCCGTAGATAAAATTAATGCAGCCGTCGCTTCAAAAGTAGCCAAACAGCAAATACGTAAAACAGAAGAAATAAAAAAAACTTTTGAAACAGATAGTTTTCCGAAAAAATCATTGGAGAACATAAGCAACAACAACAAGGTAAATAATAAGTGAAAACATAGTAATTTTGAGGGTATTGAATCTGTCAATTCCTTCAAGCAATAATTTTTAAATAAATAATGTGATTAACTGTTAACTGTTGAAATTATTGGTTGATTTGGTTATTGACTTGTCGTATTTATTGATTATTGATGAAGTACCGATGGGTTCAAATTAAACTTTCAATTTTTATTGATATATTTCAAGGTGTTTTTTACATAAAAAGACATATTTTATTTGGAAATTTGTCAATTGTAAAAAGTTAAGACAAAATTAATTTTTCCTATTATAATAATAATAGGTGTAATATAATAATATATAATAAAATTAGTGTGAACGTTGAAAGTGCTTTTTAATTTTCAATTTTGTTTGCGTTGCTGTATAAAAGTGTAATGTTTTTAAATACATATTACAGTGTGAAACTAATCATTTGTGACTTTGTTTTGCATTAACAGTTGTCGACCATTTAATAAATCGATTGCTTACAGTCTTGATGTTCTTGATTACTAATTTGTTGAGTAATGGTTTTCGTAAATATTCATTTTTTTAAGGTTTTCCCCTGTTCCTTGAGTTACATGACATTTTTTTATTCTATAGTTATGTTACTTTGACTAGTTCTTGTTTAACTATTCATTTTATTTACCATAACTGACTTTTTCACGTATGCATGCTGAGTATTACTAATTTTTTTTTAACAATTAAGTGTTTAAGTTTATAATTGTTATCTTTTGATGTGAGCTTTGTAGTTTACTGAGTAAGAACAACATACACAACATTTTTTTTTTAATATCCATGACATGTGTTTTAGGAAAATGTCATACAACGAACATCTTTTGGATCACATTTTAATGAAAACGAGGAAGTGCTGCGACAAAAAATAAAACAGCTTACTCGTGAACGCGATGATGCCTTACTCCAGGTTAAAGAGTTGAGCCAATTAAACATAGAGTTGCAGAATCAACTCATAACGAGGATAAAGAATATTGAAGGTATAATATAAGTCAGCAAGTTAAAATTCTGATATTATCCTGGGGGTGGTGAAAAAAAGAAATGTATAATTTCAATTCTTTCTGAACTCAAGTCTTGTAGCAATTATTTTTTGGGTAAATCATTATTTATTATCAAATAACGTAATCCTTGATAGTTTAACCAATAAGTATCATAAGCTCAGAACTGCTATATGAAACCGAAATTTTCCAATTTTGTTGAAGAAGAACGCACAAATAAATTTCTTAGAAATATTCTGTTACAATGTGCGATACAGTTTTTAACTTATCGTAAGTAGCTGGTATGTAAATGTCATGTCATAAATTATTGGAAATGAGTAGAATTGCAAAAAAATTATGTGAAATACATAAAAATGAAGAACAGATTAAATAAATAGATACATGAACTGATAATGAAAATGAAGCTGCATACGAAACACAAAATGTGTTTAAAATTTACAGTGTGTAATACGTTATATAAATCTTCAATAAAATGATTCTCATATAGGTTTCTTACTTTACAGAAATTTGCAGAGAGCAAGCATCAACAGGGAGTACAAAGAAATGTCCAGATATTGGAGAGGGCAAGGAGGACGAGGACGGGGAAAAAGTAATTATTTTATCAGTTACTTACAGGACCCTATGACGCGAGTAAAACCCGTAACAAGTCAGAAAAAAATGACTGGCATTTTTTAATTACTTGTTGAGTTTTTGTTAACTTGTAGGAAATTTGAGCTTGTATATTACAGAAAAACCGCAAATTCACTTAATAACAGGAAAACTGTCTCCATGTACATTTGACTAGTAACAAACCTTACTCTTGCTATAGTTACTATCTAGATTAATCTAGTATTTCTATTAGCAATCATCATTCATCGCTCTCGGAGTGCTTTGAATAAATTTTTTACTGCCAAAAACTGCTTAAATCTGATTCGGTCTGCTCAGAAAATGCCACTTTGCCTAAAAAAATATATTCAAAACCAAACATCTACTATTGCCCGCTGTTATCCATGTCAAGTAAATGGGATCTTCAATGGTTTCTAGTCGTCCTAATAGTCTAGGACGATTGAAAATCTCATATACCTAACATAGAGAACCATTGGCAATTGTTAATTTGTTTGGTTTTCAATGGTTTTGAATGGACTTTTTAAGGCAGGGAGTTGAAGCACTGTTAGAGAGAACACTTAAATATAAAATCAAATATATTCCCAACTGGATTCATTATTTTCTTATAAAGTTGTGCTCCTTTTGTACCCGCTGAAGAACAATCTTTTATTGAAAGTATTCTTGACGAAATGTTTAGGTTCACATTGGCCGAAACATTTGGGTAAAAAAAGATGCTTACAGCAGCATTATTGCCAACTGCATTACCAGCAAAACCAATGGAAAGTTCGTCAAACAAATGGCCATAGCTGTTTTCGGGATAAAAACGCTTACAGAAAGCTGCGTTGGGAGATTAGCGAAGGATGGTCGTGTCCTCGAAGAAAATCACAAAGGATCACCAGCGCTCAACCCAGAAAAAATTTTGGCTATAAAAGGTATGCAATATTTGTGTGGACATTTTTGAGTATTGTTTATTGAAATATGCACGATAAATAAATTTTTTTATGTACTTTCTTTCAGATTGCTTCGAGAATTTTTTGATGGAAGTTAAAAAAAAACCAGAGGTGATAGCTAGTCACGAAGCGTCAAAAACTAAAACCTACATCTCCCAAAAAATCTATGAGTTGAAAATCAAAGCTGGACTTCTAACGCCTGCATCAGAGAAAACCAAAAAAAGGGGGGGAAAGGTAAAAGGCCTATTACAATCACCCGCACAGCAAAAAATTTCATCAGAGCCCTGCTCGAGCTTCGTGGTAGTTCCAAACTGCCAGAACACTAATTTGTGACAATAGGAACTTCCTCAGAGCTCCCTCGGAACTCCTACAAAAAGTTTGCTGTGCGGGCAAATTGAAATATTCGTCTTCTCAATTGTCGATTATCAAAAAAGTTATTCAAACTTCACATCTTATTTATGTTCCAGGGATTGAAATCAAGCATACCAATGCTCAAAAATCAGATTCTTCTTCCGATGAGGAACAGGAGGATAGAGCTGCTGGTTCCCGTAAGTTTGTTTGATCAATAATGTTAAAAGCAACTGACTGACACGTACAGATACAACTTGTTGAAAAAATAAATAATACATCGTTTTTGTACGTTACAGAAGTAGAAAAAAATGATGATCAAGAAACGAACGACCAGTCATCGGAGGTTGAGAAAGATGAGGAGGATGGAAATCGAATTTCAGGTATAAACTTTTCAAAAAATTGGGAAAACATACGTGTATGAAGATATGTGTGTCACGCTCCGAGAAAAGGACCTTAGATCCAAAAAATTATTTTCGAAATTACCATGCTTTTGAGTAAAGTAGACAAAGATCTTTCAAAATATCTAATTCGTATTTTTTAACTTCAAAAACCGACTATGTTATGAATTTTTTAAATACAGCGTTACCACACAAATCCCTGTGCCGCGCGAACTTTAATGGCCTCTCCTGAAAAATTTCACTTTTGGATCTAAGGTGCCTTTGGTCAGAGCGGACACATGTACTGTTTTGGAATCACGCGAATAATATTAGTTCATGAAATCGCATTATTACGTATTTTTTTCATGATTAATTTTTATGAATAGCATGTATGCGTGCTCTTGAGGAAATAAAAAACCTGTTTTACAATTCTCTCATTTTCCTTTTGATTTTCCAGATGCTGATGCTGAAAGTGAATTTAATGTCACACAAAGTGACGTCGATGATGTTTGATGATTTTCAATGCTAAAAGAATAAACGTTTATGTGCAATTTCAGTGCAATTATATTTTAACATGTACAACTCGTTACCTACACAATAAACGTATTTAAATAATCATGATTTTTTTATTATTAGGTACCCAGAGTCGTTAAAAGAAAAGTGCCAAATTATTTACATGTGAAATACATTAATAACTTCCCCTTAGAATTCGACTCAATCAGGACGAGAACGACACTCTCGGTCACATTTCATGGAAAAATTTTATGACAGCAACATGATAAAAAAATGATCGACTTGAGAAACTCGATCATTTAACTTAAATTTACATCACGAAAATCATTGCAATAACGTGATGAAATATAATAAAAAATGATCGACTTGACAAACTCGATCACTTTACATAAGTTTACAACATGTATAATGAAAAATGATCGACTTGAGGAACTCGATCATTTTACATAATTTCGCATCACGAAATCCATTGCAATAACGTGATGAAAAATGATCGACTTGAAAATCTCGATCATTTTTCATCATTTTACATAATTTCGCATCACGAAAACCATTGCAATAACGTGATGAAAAATGACGAAAAATGATCGACTTGAAAATCTCGATCATTTTTTATCATTTTTTTTCAGCAGGGGCGTTAATCGAACACTAACACTGGTTACACTGTGTTGCACTGGTACACTGGCAATGGGTTTATGCAGGTTTATGATGAATCGGGGGTGCGTCGGTGTGTTGGTGTGTGTGTCGTCCAGTGTCGTAGGTCAGTCGTATATAGGTCGTGATCGTAGTCGAATAAAGTTCTCGAACTTATACACGAGCTAAAACGAGCCTTCACGATTGTCATCAGTTGATATTTACAAACAAAAATATGTAAATACAGTTCGGAAATATGTAAATACGTTCCATTGCGTTTCATGCAGTTTCTTTCGGTGTTCAATGTATCTTCGCGAGGAAGGTAGGTCTAGACTTATATTCATACTTTCTTACATTTCATGCAAGATCAATGGCATGTTTTGTCGTTTATAACCGCGACAAAACATGCCACGTTTTTTTTTATCATGTATAATTATATATATATATAGTTGATTTGATATTGTTATTAGTTTCAATTTTCAAATTATAATAAAAAAAAATATATATACTACTTTCGATTAGAAGTGTTCCTCATCATCGCAGTTCATGACTAAATTATCTCCAGTTGATTCGTCACAATTTTGATCATAATAAGATTGATTTAATGATGTTTAGGTTAGAATTCTAGCTATAAATTATAAATTTGATCGCGTAAAATTATTCAATTTCAAATTACATTAAATTTTTTCTAATTAAAGATATTTTTTTGTAATGTAAGTTTAATTGTCTTTAGCATATACTTTTTTTATGAAAATTATTGAATAAATGTTGTTGTAATTATTAAAAAATTGATTTCAAAGTTTATTTTTGATTTAATTTTTTTCCTGATTTCACATCAAATATTTTTATTACATACAAATATAGTTTTCTTTAAAACTTCTCCGATGACGTCAAGTGATTTGAAAAAATAAAACACGCAAGTCCTAGAAAAAAAAATTATTTTGAGAAACAAACGAAAATAGATCATTACAGAGGGAGTGTTGTCAACGTATATGTTTTTTGTCTCATAAACTTTTATTTTTTACAGATCAAAATTAATAGAACATGAACAATTTTCGTATCTACTCGGATCGACACTTATATCGCGTAGCACGACAGCAGGCTGAAACGGACTTGCAACGTATTTTAGGCGATCGCAATGAAGATGTTGAGCATGAAAACATCACAGCTGAAAATAATTGTGATAGACCGGTAGATGTTGCTCAAACGCAAACTTGTGAGTTTTTTTTAACAGTCAAGAACGACCAAAAAATATAAATTATCATACTGTTTATTTCGGAATATATATATTTTTACATAATATTGGGAAAGGTTGATGTTTTGGAATTGCAGTTTTCTGTGACTGATTCTTTGATGAAGTCTGTTACGAACAAATCGCAATTTAGAAAAAGTTAAATGTTTCAAATTTTAAAGCGTCATGAAAAACGCTGTATTAATTAATTACATTGTATATTTGAAATTCCATAACAGTACTTTTGGAGTAGTCTTTTTGTAAACAAATATGAATAAGAAACCTCTAATTTTAAGAATCTTGATAATTTGTAAGTCAGAACTATGTCAATTTCCAAAATTATGAAAGTGAGGCATGCTTATACCCGGAAAACAAAATTGTACAAGACTGGCCCCAGATGCGACCCAGATTATTGAGTAACATTGGTCAAATCTGGGGTACTTCTACTTCCGCATATAGGATCCAGGTTGGGCCCAGAATCTGGTCCAGTTAAAACCTCAAGATTTTGTCCAGGCGCGGTCCAAAAACTTGTCTACTTATAAATCTGTTGTACCAGGACCTGGATCAGATCTGGGACAAATCTAGGTACTAATGAAAAAATGTTCGTATGAGTATAAGGAAATGTATATTCTTAGAACCTTATTTTCATAATTCGTTCAGCATAACGTAATATGAAAAATATTAATTGAATGCTAAGAGAATTAACGGGAGGGTAATAAGAAAACCAATGTCACAATTCCACTTATAGAGAATTTTTATTCAATTCATTCAGCTTACATTTACCATCCAAAAATTTTAAAACATTCGATGTAGTTAAACGATTTGATGTAGTTGAACGGTTTGATGGAGGTAATAATTTTTTTTTTTGATTTTTATATTGTTTCAAAACTCGAAAAAAAATTTTTTCGAAAATTTCTTTTTTGAAATTTTTATTCTTTATATTTTTTCGAAACTTGAAGAAAATTTTTTTCAAAACATTTTTTTTTAATTTTAAATTTTTATATTTTTGCAAGACTCGAAAAATTTTTTTTTCGAAAACTTTTTTTGGGAAATTTTCTTTCTTTATATTTTCTCAAAACTCGAAGAAAATTTTTTTCTAAAAATTTTTTGTTGAAATTTTAATTTTTTATATTTTGTCAAAACTCGAAATAAATTTTTGTTTCATTTGAAACCTTCATTTTTTATATTTTTTCAGAAGTAAAAAAAATTCTGTTTCGAAACATTTTTTTTGAGATTTTCATGTTTTATTTTTTCAAAACTCATAAAAAAATTTTTCGTAAAATGTTGGTATGAAATTTTTATATTTCATACTATTTCAAAACTCGGAAAAGAAATTTTTTTTAATTCGAAACTTCCATTTTTTATATTTCTTCAAAATTCGAAACAAAAATTTTTTTTCATTTGAAACTTTCATTTTGTATATTTTTTCAAAACTCGGAAAAAAATTATTTTTTATTCGAAATTTAAATTTTTTATATTTTTTTAAAACTCGAAAAAAATTTTTTTTTATTTCAGATTTTCATTTTTTATGTTCTTAAATTGAAGTTAAACGGTTTGATGGAATTAAAAGGTTTTATGAAGTTAAACTGTTTGATGGAGAGCTGCCTTTTTTCGTGTTTCGTGGTAACGTTGTTTTGCATTCTCCAGTGCCATCCTCAAATATTTGAAAAATTCCTCTCGTACAGGACGAGGATATGGAGCACCTTCCATGGCCGCTGAAAAAGAAAAAAAGTATTGATTAATATTTTTATAAAACCATAGTATTTCTGTAAACTTTAATTTACAATGGTTTACCATATATGACGTGCATTAACTCTGTGTCAGTTAGTTTGATAGTCTCATTTTTCCCTGACACCGTTATTTGCTTCGACATTTCATCAGAAATGGCTTCCTTTACCATTTCCTTAATACCATCCTCGGCCCGCAGACCCCTGAAGAACTTCAAATAGGAAACCTTGAAAAAATATGGAAAATCAATCATAATGTGCAAAATTTTAAAGCTAAAACCGAAAAATTATTAATCATAATTCACTGACAACCGTTGAAACGCAAAGTTACAGGAATGTATTCGTTTTCTGGATTTTAAAAACTTGACTATGATCGTGAAGTCCCCGAAAAATAAAGATTATTCATTTATGAAAAAGCTGTACGTTATTTAGAATTTTTGGCTCCCTTAAAGGTTGTTCTTTGTAAGTCTTAGACTGAAAATCAGCATATAAAAACAAAATATTTGTTTACCTTGAATCTTCGGTTGATTTGGCGTCCATGGCACTGTATTCTAACCCTGTAAATTTTAGAACAAAACATTCTATGTCAAACATCGAAACATTACAATTTTGGATCCATTAAATACATCTACATTTTCCACAATACTCTTTTACAATTTTTTACTAGTGTGGAAATCAACATTTTCTTATATATTTGGTGCTACATATATTAATTGTCATTATTGTAAATTTTATTTTTTCAAAGTTACCTCTAAGAATTGCGATAATTTTATAGGATTATAAAAAAGGTTCTTGATTTAATGTCAACACGGATTTTCTAAAAAATTGATTGCTCAAATTACAATCATTGTTATTAATTCTATCGATACGTTTAGAGGATGTTTCTGTATTACATAATCCCCCAAAAATACATTTTCCAATCAAAATGATCGACGTGAGGGCTTCGTTTGTCTAATAACGTGAATAAATAAATATAAATCAATATTAATACCTAAATATTTATAAAAATAAATATAAATATTCTACTTAAGATATTATATAATATTCTACACTTACTATTAAAATAGAAAAAGCTTAAATTTTGTGTTAAGTTCATAAATGTTAGATTGAATATTTCCAATGATCACCCGAGAATTTGTTAAGGTTTGAGATTTAAGTTCATGCTGAAATTGAAATACATACAAATTTTTATTATTATTTATTATTATTTATTATTATCTTTCCGAAAAATTTTTTAAAAGTTACGGGTTAGTTATGCATTTAAGAATATAATTAAGTAAAGTACGATTGTTTTTACATTTAATTCATGTTGGATGTTGAACTGTCAATTTACACCAGATAATTTCCTAACAATTTAGATTTTCATTTATGCGGGTTATAAATAAAACAAGTTATTCTCTATTGTACTTGTTACTGAAATACGAATTCTAAATATCATTTTGAAAATTTTTAAGTTTTCTAAGACTTCAGAATTAAATA
The DNA here is from genome assembly GCA_028476575.1 of Platygaster robiniae. Classification (NCBI taxonomy): domain Eukaryota; kingdom Metazoa; phylum Arthropoda; class Insecta; order Hymenoptera; family Platygastridae; genus Platygaster; species Platygaster robiniae. Next base: position 13,214,770 of record CM052027.1, on the reverse strand, counting down.
ATAAAATTAAATAAACAAAAATTCTATCCACAGTTGATTGACGTTGAATTTCAGATTTTCCATGTTTGCCTGAGAGTTTTTTGAGGCTTAAAATTTTAATCCATGGTTGTATTTAAATAAAAAAAATTTTTCTCTATTGCAATTATTGTTTTAATGCAAAAATTTATTATCATCATTCTGAAATGGATTCTAAAATTAATTATACAGTAATACATTTACACATGAATAAAATTAAAGTAACTAAAAGTCTGTTAAGTGATATATTAACTGTTAACAGAATTTGGGTTTATTTGATTTTAATAATAAATGTCAAAGATGTTTTTTTTTTTTCATACCCTGTCAGGCAGAGGACAATACTCACGCAATAGACAATAGTCTTAAAATAGTCAGATAGATGTCAGAATACATTCCTGGTATCTATCTGACTATTTTATGACTATTGTCTATTGCGTGAGTATTGTCCCCTGCCTGACAGGGTAAATAAAATTATTGATACTCGCTTCGGCTCGACTTTTTAGGTTATGTGCGAACTGAAGCGAGTATATTCCCAATTTTACAAAAAACCAATGTACAATACATTTTAAACAATACAATTACGCAACGCGCCGCACTTTTACACCCTTTTTTGAAAAGAAAAAAAATGTTTTAAGACGATTTTTACCTCCGGACTTTGAACTTGGAAGTAAACAATTACCACGCTTGTAATAAAGTGTCGTAACCTGACCAGAGTAATTAAACTTATTGAAATCAAAATGCAAAACGATTTCATACTGAAAAAAACAGCGACAATATTTTTTATTTAATTTATTGAATATTTATCACTTACCTGTAATTGCACGACTTTCTTGGTGAAAGATCTATGATAATCTATAACCATCTAGATGACCCACTAGAACCCACGAGATTCACGAGAACACACGTGAACACACGAGAACGATCGCTAGCAATGACTCAGCTTAAGTGCTAAACTGCACACTGCTGCGCATGCTCCGTGCTGGCAGAGCATTATGTTGAAAAATAATGAATTTGAATTTTGAAATTGAAACATTAGTTCATTCGAATGTATATTTCTGAATGCGTATTTCCACTATCAACTTCGGAATTCTTAGAATAATTAACATACAGTTCATAATGTAAAAATTGGACAATTGGGCCAATCTGGATCAAATCTGGGTTGTAATTATTTCCAGAACCTGGTACAAAACTAGGGTATTTCTACTTCCGCATTAAAGTGCAGATCTGGCCCAAAATCATGGGTGCGATCTGGACCATGACTGGATCAAATCTTGAGCGGAGATCTTGATTGAGTTTATCAAGGCCTTCTCTGGACCTATTCTGGACCAAGTTTCTGGTGCCCAGATTCTTGGGCCGATCTGGTCTCCAGGCTTGGTTTTCCAGTATACTGGAAAATTCTATAATAAATTTTGGGATTAATTTTTATTCAGTAAATATATTTTTTGTATCTTATAATTTTTTTTATTTTAATCATATTTTTTTTTATGAAATAAATTCATTATTTATATTAAAAGTGAGTATTGAAAAATGGGAAACGTTATTCATAAAATAAACGTTTGAATAAAAAATAAATAAAAGTACATGCAATAATATAAGTATTGTAATAAGTAAATACAATGAATTGTTAAATAAAATAAATAATAAATAATCTAATATCATAAGCATTTAGAGGAGATAAAACATCGCAAACGTAAAAATTTTTGGTTTTTTGATAGATTCACAAAGTTTGTAAAACAGAATTCGCATTTCCTAATTTCATGGACTAAAACCTTAAAAATTTAAGTATTATATATTACAATGTTTATGTGCAGCTATGGCTGGTACACCGCAACAACCTTGTAATGAAGCCATTGATGACTCTGACGATAGCAACTCTTCTTGTGGGGGCAGCATTCATAGCTTCGAATACCCGCACCAAAGCTCAAGTGACGAAGATGAAGATTGCACTGATGAAACATCAACTAACCATGACTTCGTAGAAGACATCGTTAATTGGATGAACCGTCATTCAATGTCAAGGGAAGCGAAGAATGATTTACTTACAATTTTGAATCGTCACAATAATTTCATTTTTCCTAAAGACTCGCGGACACTTATTAGCGTTCCTCAAAAAACAAATATTGTTCCACTTTGTCAGGGACAATATTGGCATAATGGGTTGGAAGATCAAGTGCGTCAAATCGTTGCGAAACGCGAGCAATACGGCATTGCGGGAGATGATGTAAATCTTCTAATCAATATAGATGGAGCTCCATTAGGGAAATCAGCAATTAACTGTCTATGGCCGATTTTATGCTCAGACGACATCTTGAAAGATGTTTATGTTGTCGGAATTTATTGTGGAGCAGGCAAACCAGATAATCCAGATGAATTTTTAGAAGCTTTTGTCGAAGATACAATTAAACTTACGGTTGAGGGCTTAGATTTGAACGAAAAACATTGTAATGTTAAAGTGAAGGGAATCATTTGCGATGCACCAGGAAAATCGTTTGTATTACAAGTTTCGGGACATAGCGGTTACGATTCTTGCACGAAATGTGTCATCCATGGCGAATATATTGATAATTGCGTTTGTTTTCCCGACACATGTAATGCTCTGAGAACTGATGAACATTTCAACAATTATCAATATCAATTAGATTATCAACGTGGAAAGACATCTTTGACGAAAATACCCGGTCTACAACTTGTCTCTCAGGTTCCTCTCGATTACATGCATTTAATTTGTCTTGGTGTGATGAGAAAATTAATAAATTTGTGGTTAAGTGGACCAATCCGTCGAAATGTCCGGCTACAATCATCTGATGTTGAAGAAATCTCAAAGTTGTTGCTCAATTTAGTCAAATGGATTCCTTTTGATTTCAATCGAAAACCAAGACCACTTAAATACTTGAAATACTGGAAAGCTACAGAACTGCGATCATTTTTGTTATACTGGGGACCGCTAGTGCTGCGAAATATCTTACGAGATGAATTATATAACCACTTTTTGAAACTTCACTGTGCGGTTCTCATTTTAGTCAGTCCAATTTTGACAAAGGTTGCAGCAAACGTTGATTTTGCTGAAAATTTATTGAACGTTTTTGTGTCAGACTTTGGAAAACTGTACGGGAAAAAGTACATATCTCATAACGTTCATAATTTGACGCATATTTCACAAGATGTCAGAAATTATGGAGCGCTGGATGAATGCAGCGCTTTTCGGTTTGAAAACTACATCGGAGTTTTAACGAAAATGGTGAAAAAAGGGGAACACCCTCTACAACAAATTCATCGTCAAATTTTTGTAAAACGGAATAAAAAAACTTATTCAAAGTCATCCAAAGAAGTTGACAATATTTCGCTGCAGGACCGCCATCACCATGGTGTCAGGCCTGATGATGGATCCCGTTTTCATGCACAGTTTCGAAAAATGTGTACCGACAAGTTTTACCTCAACATTAGCAACAACATAAATAATTGCGTACTATTGCGAGATGGAACTGTTATTGAGGTTTTGAATTTTGCATCCGTGCACAAAAATTACTTCGTTATTGGAAAAAAAATGTTGCCAATAAAAAGTTTATATTCAACACCTATTTCGTCATCGGATTTTTGCATCAATATTGTGAAAGGAACTGATATTGTTGATAAGTGGCTCTGTTCAGAAATTTCGACTAACTTGTGTAAGTTACCATTCAAGAAAAACAAATCAGACGTATTTGTCACGATGCCTGTCATACACACGTCAAAACCTATGAATCAATAATATGTATATAGGTCATTGAAAAATTATTCAGCGAAAATTAAACTTTGGTGCTGTAAGGTACATAGTATTAGTACAATAAAATTTAATTTATACATTCTAAAGAGTATGCACGCAATGTATAAACTATTATAAAATATATAATAACTTTTTGACCCACTAAAACGTTACAATTTATTTATAAAAACCTTATATCGTGATAAAATTCGATATTTCGCAAGTTTTCAAGATTTTCCAGTCAAAAATAGTTTTTGAAACTTTTTTACGAAATGTACTCAAAAGCAAAATGTTGTAACAATAAATTATCGAAGTAGGGTTACATTAAAAACTTGCGTAGACCTGTCTATCAAATGGTATTGAAACTTTTGTATTTGTAGACGCACCAATTTCATAGGAAACCTTCGGTAAGCTTATATATGAAATAATATACAAAGTTTTCCATAGAAACTGTAGGAAACGTTACTGTAAGCTTTCCTATGAGACATTGCACATGAAACATTTTAGGAACGTTGCAAGAAGAGTATTTCAGAAAGCTATCGTGAGAAACCTTCGGTAAGCTTTTCTCTTGCTTATTTTTGAAACGTTTCTTTTGAAAGCTATCAGAAATACTACTGCAAGCTTTTGTTTGAGAGCTTTCAAATGACACATTAACGAAAGTTTCTGTAAGGTTTCTGGAAATTCTGTAAGCTTACATGCCGTGTGGGTTATTATCAAAATGTGATAAACTTAAAAAAAAAATTTCTGCTTTAAAAATATTCGACTACATGAGATATTTGTAAAAAAACAGTAGCTAACTTTTTCAAACAAATTTTCACCACCTAAAAAACTTTTCATACTTTTTTTCAACTTCAACTGAATATTATTATTTCAATGTGATGAAAACTTTAAACAACAATATTGTTGGCTTTATAAATATTTTACCACATCAAGTATTTGTGAAAAAAAAAATAAATATTTCTAACAAATTTTCGTTAAGACTTTAAACACTCTTCACAATTTTTTTTAATGACTCTAAAACAATATATTTTCATTAAAATTTAATCAACATACAAACAAAAATATTTTGGCTTCAAAAATATTTAACTACATTGGGTATTAGTAAAAAACAGCAGATAAATTTTTATAACAAACTTTCAATACTTAAAACATTGTTCAAAATTTTTTTGGAGGTACTCTATAACAATATATTTTCATCAAAAATGTTGAATACACAACAAGAAAATTTTTTCTACTTTAAAAATATTCAACCACATGAGGTATTTGTGACAAAACAGAAAATGAATTTTTCTAACAAATTTTCACTAGTACTCTTAGTACTGAATCTTAACACTTTTTTTTCGATTCAATAATATATAATTATCATATTTATTACACTTTCATGATCATTGTAAATACAAATTTATGGTTATGGTGGAAAATGCATGTGCGAGCTCATATATGTTTTGTTTAAATTAAATAATTACCTTTTTGTAACGCCAATTATTCCTTTGCACCTATTATAATTGAGTCCAGCACAGTTCAGCACTGTTTGTAAGCTGTTTGAAGAACTTTTAACTAATTTAAACAAAAAAAAGATTCTCGTGTTTTCAGTTTATTTTGCCGGATTCAATCATTTTCATGATTGATCATGATTAAGTGTAGAACTCCCGAGTGATCCCGAGACTGCCCGAAACCATGCACAGACACCATCGTAGATGCGTGAATGGCGCGAATTTTTGAAAATATATATCAAGTTTTATTTACACATAGCTATATTAAATAAATAAAAACAATACTTGAGTTGCGACTTAATATCTAGTTATGATTTCCAATTAAAATATTTATATATAATGTATGAAAATAATGAATATTTATACATGTCATCTGGATCTCACACAATGATATCTTAGAATCATTAGAATGTCATTGGGTGACAAAAAATGACCAATGAAATCACTGAGTTGTCACCAGGATATCATGTCATGACATGTCATGACGTGACCATAAAATGATATCACGAATGTTTACTGGGTTTAGGATAGGTATTATTAATCATAATATAAATAATTTCATATAATAATTATTATTCATCATATTTTTTTAATATAGTTATTACTTCACATATCATATAGATATACTAGCACTTTTTATGTATGTGGCTGAAATACAGTACTGCCAGTTTTTTTTTTTTTTCGTTTTTTCGCTTAATCCAGGCCAAGTAGGAATTTAATTAGAAAGGAAATTATTCATTAATGGAAGTACAACAATATATAATCTAACGAAAAAGAAATTACTCCAAAATATTTTTATTGGTTAAGGAAAATTCCGGACAATTTGGCAACACTGCAATGGTGGCGTCAGTGTTGATGATAAGAACCTTAAAAAGGAAAATTTGTTTTACAATAAAATTTTAAAGGGGAAAATTTATTTTGAAAAATTTTTTGTAGGTTATTTGTTTTTTTGAATTTCAGTTGAATAAAACATTTTCAGAGATACTTTTTTTTTCTTTACAGTGTTTCTTTTCAAACTTTTCTTTAAATATGGTTTTCACCCATACTTGAAGGATTTCCACAATAATTAACATTTGATTTGAGAAAAAAATCGATGTGGCCACCTAGCGAGCATGAGCGTACTGACCAACTTGTTCGTGCGCGTTAGACGTAGCGCACGTTAATTTTGTATAAAAATTAATTTCTTGTAAATAGTATATTATGTACCTAGGACATAAATTTGTTATTTACGAGTGTGAAGTTTGTAAACCTCGTCTTCGCCTCGGTCCACAAACTTCACACTCGTAAATAAAAAATTTCTGTCCTAGTTACGTACGATATTTTACGTACCGAGGGCTGGAAAACGAGTTTAGAGATTTTGAATTGGACGAGAAACGAGTTTTCTATGCCAGAGGTACGTAAAAGTAATTTCATGTAAAAATTCTACAGTTAATATGAAATGGGGGACAAAAATTTTCTTCAAAAAAATTGCTTATTTCAAACAAAAATGTCAGTGGTTTTTATGAGAAAAATTTTTCTTTTAGGTTTCATAAGTTCACTTCATGAAAACATTTTTCATGAGAATAAAAATTACTAGGGTAAGGAAATATGACTTTATAAAGTTGCCCCAGATCCTTAATTATAAGTATACATATATCGATTCCTTATTAGGAGCCAAGAACATTCCTAAATAAAATATGACAAACGGATACTTGAAAAACTAACAGAGACAGGCTTTTTTGTCACTTTTAGTTAGAAATTATTATAAAAAATGATAAACCTAATTCCATTATTTCTAAAAAGATGATATTATATCGAACGAGCGCGTGAATCTCGATCCACCGACAATCAAACGCGACTAGGACCAACGGGTTTAATGATTACTCTCCAATACATGTTGCCAAAGACCAGAGAGCCAAAGACTGAAGACCCACGTCTCCGATAGTTTTTATAATCTTATATGGGGGATAGAACAAAAAGATATCTTTAAGCAGGGGATTCGATGAGAGCGAGAGAACTCGCACGCTCCCGCTGACGAGTCCGCGACAAACTTGACCCATGGTTTCATATTGAAATTATTGAACACCAGCAATTGTACTTTACGAAACTATTTACTCGCCAGTCAGGTGTAGTAATGAAATACACGCGTGACAAATATATACCACAAAAATTTTTTTGTAGAATGTAACGAAAAAAAACTTACCTCTAAATCCATCCATGATCCGCGACTCGTTGCAAGAAAAAGTTACGATAAACTCGATGATCACAAAAAAAAACCATTATATAATTCACGCCTCGAAAATATGAAAAAACATAAAATGTATGGTTGAAAACACTTTGAAAAAAAAATTCGGATTTAATTTTGGGTACAGAATCGGGCTCCATCAAGTTCAGAGAGAGTATGAAAACTCCTTGAATTTATCATATATTTGATTTTCGTTACGGCTTGCCGTGCCCAAAATTGTTGTCCCACGGTATAATGCAGAGCTTATTGCCAAGCATGAAAAGGAAGGAAAATGGCAAGTAGTACCCCAGTAAACATTCGTGATTATTCGTGATCATGATGTCATGATGACGGCATAATGACGTCATATGATGTGATATCATGACCACAAATAATCACGAATGTTTACTGGGACAAGGATTGAGGTGCATTAGTGGATATGCAAAAGTAACGCTATAACTCATGTAATAAAAAGTAATAGTCTATATTCGATATCCCAATAATAATAGTCATAATAATAATTATCATTATATACTCCATAGCTTTGTCTGTTGTATTATAATCTATGTGTTCCGTAAATGTAAATCGTATATAGACCGTGATCTATATCAAAATGTACTCGATATTAATATAAAAAACAGATTGTATAATATAATTTCATCGTGCTATAGAATCGTGTCGTTCGCTTCATCATTAATTAACATTATACAATTACAGTCAATTGCCACGGACGCTTCGCGTACCAAAGCTACTCGTCGTACTCCCTTAAAAACCCCCTGGCTTTTGCGCTGCCCTCGCGATGATTAATCCATCGTAAAAAAATAAAAAAGCCTTGGTCGTCGCTCGCTTTTCCTGGTACGCGCGAGCGCCCAAAGAATCTCGCCATCTTTATTCGCGGACGCGCTCCACCCTCACTCGGGATTCACAACACTTGCCTAAACACAGCCATTCTCGTTATAAATTTGCTAATAAAATCTATTGATCGATTACCGTTTGCCGTTTGCGAAGCTACAACTTGGTTGCTTTCTTTTCGTCACGAAAAGCAGTGGAAAGAAATATGATACCAACACAAAAAGTTACATTAAAAAACAAAAAAAGAAAAAAAAAACCAGGAAAAGGATAAAAAATACACAATCTAAAAGCGGAACAAGGAACGAAGAGAGGGAAGCCATGGCGAAACGCTACCGCAGAGCCACCTCTAATACTAAGTACTCCGAATGTTTTCAAAGTGTCTCTGAATAAATGCAATGTAGAAAACGAAAAACAATTATAACATTAAAAACAAAAACAAAGACACGAGCAATAATGTAATAACCGTAGCGATATATTTTACACTACACAATTCGCGGCACCTCTTCTTTCATCTCCAAGTCAGCGACGACAAGCAATTTACAATTTACAGCGGTAAGGGTCAATATTTTACAAGTGGTGTAAAAACTTTCAGAGACACCTTGAATGACTTTTACAAATTCGTCCGAGTCTCGACTGAGTGGGTGAATAAAAATAAGCGAAAAGAAGAAGAATGAGAAAGGAAGTTGACGCTCAGAAATTTATCGTAGATACATGTAACCACAGTAGCTCCAACATGCACTCGCGTATTCCCGACAAAATTAAAATGTTCGCTTCTATTTCATTAGCGTTCACTGAAGACAATTAGAAGCATCATCATCATTAATAATCAATCATCATGATCATAATAATAATAATATTAATAATAATAATACAATATTATAACGAATATAATTTATATAAAGACAAAAAAAATTAATAATTATTATTACAAGGGTAATGATTGTATGTACAATGTCATAAAATAATCGATTGTTGAGTACACCTTCACATATGTACTCCATATATTGGCGTGGTTCCAAAAAAAACCCCACCTAGTATGTATACCCGACAGTTTTGTACGATTTCACTTACAAAGGGCTAACGTCTCGCGATTTCCTCGACGCGCGATTGCGAAAAACGATAGTTCTTTTTCCTTTGGGGGGAGGGGGGGGGGGCAAGGGGCCAGGGAGAGCAGTAGGAGGTGGGCAAACACAGTCTTTGCTCCCGAAAACTTATCGCGAGTGAGGAGGATTGTTGGGCGCGGTTGTGGGAAAGTAAAATCCCTCCTTATTTGATTCGTCACGCGCCGACGTGGGGGGGTTGGCGGGTGATGGGGCGGAGGGGGTGACGACGAGCAGTCACTACAATCCTTCGACGAATTTGGAGAGCTGATCCTGGGGCGTCATGGGTGTGAGCTCGCCGGTCTCGGCGCCGCTGGACGGTGGCGGGGCCGGCGAGGGGTGGTGGGGCATGGCGGCCGGGTGGCCTGGGGCGGCGGAAGCGCCAGCGCCCGAGAGCTGCGACAGCATCATTTCGCTGGGCCCGCCGAGCTCGTGCGCCGGGGAATGGGTCGGCGTACCGCCATGAGACGCCACGGGGTGATGGTGCGGCGAGGAGGAGGGCACCGGGCCAGCCCGGGGTGACGGCACCGGCTGATTACGGGGCGATGGGACAGCTCGCGGCGACGGGTTCGGCTGGGGCGAGCGAATTGGCGGAGGCGAGCGCACCTGTTGCATTAGCTGCTGCTGCTGCTGTTGCACCGCCGATATACCAGGCGGTCCCATCACTCCCTGAGGCGACGGAACTGGCTGCGGGGACGGCTTCAAGCTCTGCTGCCCGTAGCTTTGTTCGTTCAGGCCTCCGTATCCTATATCAATAATCACGCTCGTTCAGTATTTTATTTTTTCCTAGTAATAAGCATACTCGATATCACGTTCGACCACACCGAGAAACCCTTACACAGCTGCTGCAAGCAAAAATCGTCGAAGAATGATGACGGGCATTCGTACTGTACCTGTAACGCCATCTACTGTTATACCATAAATTACTCTTGCTTAAGCAATACTATTGCTGTCACAGCCCTGCGGGTTTCTCGGTGCATTTAAAATTATGGCGTTTCTATTCACCGAAATGATATCATATAATATTACAGTTAACCATTTTGTCATTATAGATCACAGAAGATATCTGGCGATATCAGTTCGCTGAATATTACACCATGATTTGAAAAGGATCGAACGAGACATCACACCATGATGTTGTGATGCAGGAAAGTGGCATGTGCATGCAAATTGAAATACTCCCAGCTGCGTGATGCATGATGATACTAAGTATGAGTTATATGCACTGCGAGAACTCAAGAGTAACCAGTTCTTTAATATAAAAAAAAAAGTGAAAAGAGGAAGGGGACAATGAGAAATTGTAACTGCATTAACGAAAAAGGTTTATGTTTCGGGAAAAACTGTTTCTTCTGAAACAGGAACCTTTTCTGTCCTCACAGTAGAAACCATAAAACTTTCATTTGTTTTCACTAAGTAGGAGTGGTTACTCTTCAGTTCTTTTAGCGTGCTACAACATCTGTATGCAATGTGATGCAATATTGCAATATGATATATTCACCATGCGAATATATCATATAATTTCAAGTGAAGTTACAGATTATTGCCGTGCCCAAAAGATAGCTTTAACATTCAAGAGATTAGATCAATACCAATCCAATCATTATCATCTCCCTATAGAAATATAATATGGTAGGTGATTGAACCCAGCCTCATTCTGCATGATACCAAAGAGCACTATATAGAGCCTACAACTTCCAAGAAATATAACAGTATCAACAAAGTGTTCCCTACTCACTGAACTATTCGCTAGGTTATGCAATACCCTTTAGTAACACTGAGTGATACTGCCATATTCACCTGTTATTGCAAAAATTTTGTTTTTAAAATCAAAAAATGACCCAGTAAACATTCATGACATTTCTGATGACGATGTGATATGTCAGCTTAAGATATCATCCCACATTTAAATGACATCATAAGGTGGAATGGTAACATCACTAGAGTCCAATAAGACATCATAATTTTCAATGCTGTAACTTGTCATTGTATAATATTATAACTACACACAACATCAACAGTTCTGTTCATGTCTGTTGTCATATTGCAATGTTGCCCAACAATTGAATGCATTCGAGCATTAGCGACAACTTCGGTTGATTTATAACGACTAACTTCATTCCTTTCTGAGGTAAGTACTACCTTGAAGGAATCTTAAGGTAGATGTAGAATGGTAGATGTCATGATGACATACATATGCGGAAACATTGGTACGTCATGTGACATCATGGTCAGGAATGTTTATTGGGATGTGATAAAAAAAAAAAAAAAAACAGAAAAATCAAGTGCAGATCTTTCGTTCAAGTAAAAAAGATGAATTTGTCCATTTGATGAAATCCAGTATATAAAAAACGGATGTCACATTGACAATTTCATACACTAGGAGACCAAATGGCGGACGAGCAGACCTAAACTTGGTTCAGCTAAAAGTCGCTATAAATTTTATGAATTTTAAAAACCTCTCTTTCGATTTCACATATGTTGCATCTTCCATCTCTTTTGCACTCATTGTTTTTATAGTTTCCAAACAAAGGTTTTGGATCAAGATTTGGTCCAAGCGTGATCCGCTTTGATCCAGCACGAAAATCTTGCCTTAGAAAAGTTTATATCGCAATAATGACTCTCCGGAAGCATTTTTTTACCATGATAAAGAATGTAGGCAGCCTAAAACATTTTTTCCTTACTCTAAAATCACTAATTATTGCATGAGTGGTAATGCAGGGATCCGAGAAAAGTGATCGACAGATAAGTTCGGACTATACGAAAAAATCATCAATTACTCATGAGATAAGAGGTCTGTGGATGATGGAAATGATAACGGATCAAAACTGGACCACAGTCGGACCAAAAACGGATCAAAATTTGATCCGAACACTTTGCTAGGGTTCCTTTTCGCTGAACAGATCTAATTTAATACACCAGAGTCGCGTTATAGTCACACCGTCGAGAAAACAGCTAGGGTTGTCGATTTTCTATCGATATATCGAAAAATCAATATTTCTGAAAATTTATCGATATTTTTTCTCGATACAACAGTCATTGTTGTGTTCAAAATATATCATTATATCGATATGGATTTTTTTCTCATTTTCAAAAGTCAGAAAAAAATGAAAGTCAAATCGAATATGTAGGCGTCAACACTTAAAACCATTTTCTGATATTTCGCCACATTAATCTTGAAAATCATAGCATTTAAAAAAAATCTAGTATATCTCGAGCAGAATAATTTAGAGATGTCTCCATTTATACATAAAAAAACAAATAAAAGCAATTATCAAACAAAACGCCTTCCCAAAATCTTGTTCAATATATCTATATATCGTTATTTTTATCGGCTTCTAAACTTCATCGATATATCGTAATATCGATATTTGGCTTTTAGTGTCGAGACGATACTCGATGTTTAAAAAATATCGATAAATATCAAATCCGATATCTCCAAAAATATCAACAACCCTCAGCGTCTCAATATAATCAACAAATGAGGGGTCTCGCTCTACACTTTTTACTTAAAATGAAAACGCTTTTTGCGCCATCTTGGTTTGAGACCTGGAAATAGGGTTGTTAATATTTTATCGATATTTTTGTTGACGATATCGATATTATTGAGAATATATTTTTATCGCCGGTATTTATCGATATCGATATTTTCAAATATCGCTATTTTTCGACGTTATTTATCGGTTACTGATATTTAATCATGATAAGAATCGATACTTTTTTAAAATATCGTAATTAATATCGATTATTTTTGCAAATATCGTAATAATTATCGATTATTTTTGAAAATATCGTACATCTAGATTTTCTATAGATATATCGGAATATCGATATTTTTTTAATAATAATTATCGGCCGATGATGATATTTTTTTTCCGAACGATAAATATCGATATCAATATTTTTAAAAATATCAACAACCCTACCTGGAAACCTTAGGACACGTCACGATCTTCTTAATCGACTTCTTAATTTTTCATCGTGAAATGTTTGTTTGTGGGTATTCATGTGTATTTCAACTACTTTGTCGGTAATGTAGACACCTTAATTTGACGAGAGCGACATCTCATTTCTAAACCAATCCCTAAATTTTGACAACAATCGTTCCCATTGGAGCGTTCCCTACATCGCGAATTTGGCAATGGGAATCGAAACCTAAAATATCGATATTGTGCCTTTCGATATATCGGAAAGATTCGATCCTCGATCCCAATATATCGCAACAAATTTTTGAATTGCAGCCTATTTATGAAGGACAAGCATAAATGTGTTAAGTGAAGTTTAATAAAGTCATCACATTTTGAAAACTGAAAACCACAAATCATCTTCCATTCTGGCCAAAAAAATTCTTTGTTGAAGGCAAAATAGTCCTAAAATGATATTATTCATATACAGTTTTCAGCTGTTACGGGTCTTTTGGGATAACCTGTATATAAAAACTAGATTTTTTATTAAAGGTGGTCGGATTCTCATGAACATTCTTGAAGATTTAAAACGAAGTTTGGAATCTTAACTGATTTCAAAAATTCTAATAAAAACTAGAAATCCTGATAATTTTTATAATAAATTGGCAAATTCCCCGGAAAAATGTTACTTCCTTGAATTCATTTAAAAACCTTCAATTATCATGATCATCAGTCGTTTATGCGAAATCTATTACTATTTTCCATTCAGTTTATTTATTTTGCCACTTTTTCAAAGAAAATCTATTTCCCAAAAGATGTCTACATTTTTCAAACTTTTTCAAAAATCTTTGAATATTATAATCATAAGTCTTTCATCCAGAATTTTTTAACTTCTTCAATATAAATCGATGAAATTGTCTGTTTTGATTTTCGGGCACTTGCGATTGCCGGCGATCTCTGAATACCGCAACAAAAATATCGGCTTGTGGTGTTCTCGATATGAAAATTCCGATATATCGCAACAAAATATCGATCTTCCGATGTATCGATACGTATCGCTTATCGATATCGCGAAATGTGCTGTGACTATAACGCGACTCAAGTGTACAAAGCATTTATTCTGAATGTTGATACTCATACCTCGTAACTTAGCTAGAAAATCATTTAAAAATTGACAATTTATCAAAATTTCCTGCATACTCTTGTTTTTTACAAGGTTACTTAATGCTCTATGACCGTGCACAATATTGTCAAGTTAGTCACCTTCGCCTTAGTATTTCTAGTATTTACTCCCTAGATTCGAAACCCCAGATTATGGAATCGTTTTTTTCAGGGGCCCAGAACAAAACAAACAGCATAATTTATTTTCAAACTTGTGACTCTAGAATTTCTACATTCCTAAAAAAAATCAGAAAAGTTGGAATTTTTCAATTATTAATTACCTTTTTACATTTTTTTTACATTTGGGAAACACTCAAAACTTTTAAATGAATTTCAATATTTTGAAAATTATGATTTTTTGTTTTTAATAAAGATGTCAAATATACTTTCATCATTGTATTATCTTTGAATTTGACAGAGAACTCGAATTTTTTTTCTGTAAATTTTTTACCGAAACATACAACTGTCCAGATAAAAATATTGAATAATTGTGATTTCGGTGAATTCTAAAGTTGGTATTTTTTCATTTTTCAACATAAGCATATAACTTTGAATATCACATTGTTTGATTTGAATGTTAATGTTCACAAAATATTTGTTTTTGACTAAGATTAGAAATCAAGTTGATTTCTTCTGAATAAAAATTTTTTAATCTTGTATTTGTGAATTCGAAACCTCTTTATTTTCCAAGAATACCAAAATTATAATGCAAAAATATATCCAGACTCTAAAACAATTTTTATTTTCAATTTCTACATTTTAGTGAATTTTTCTTAGTACAACTCCTACCTTTTTTACAGTTTTAATTGAAGAATTCCAAATTTTTTATTTTTTCACAAAACTCTTCAAATTACAAACTTTCAATGTTTCCCAATGCCTACATAATTACTGCATCCAATAAGATCAATTTCTAGCATCATGCAAAAATGTTGAAAGTTATTCGCAAATATTAAAAAAATATGCAGGGTTACAGCATCCATATTTGATATTAAAGAAAAAAAGTCTAGCCATTTTATTACAAAAACTCAATAAGGCTGATCAATGTGGCCAGATCGAGTTTTCATTATAAATGTTATGTTTTTTCATTGCACAGAGAAATATAGAAAGGGATTTTCAGGGGAACATATAATTACATTGTTTGTATAGTGATCAAAAATGGGAAATGAAAATTAGGTGAAAATAAGATAGACAAGTTCAAAATTCCATTTCAATAGCAAAAATGTAGACTAAAAAAGTTCATAAACAAAAATAGATCACAGAAATGAGCCTATTTCCATGAAAAAGATATTTCACAATAAACGTAAAAAATCTTGTGGGTAAATTTCATCCACAATGAATTTTAAGGATTCAATTTCATGTTTTTCATTTCTTCATTTTTCTTTGTTGTTATGTTCCAGTAGAGATTTGACGGCAAAATTTTTGAACCTCAATTGAATCTTCTGATTTATCATGAATATACAATTCAAAACATAAGTATATTTTTCTCAGCTCCAAGTTCACATTTTTTTAGAATCATGTCTTTTCAAGTTTCTAAAATGGTAAGAAAACCAATTGATGAATCTCAAAATACACGTTGTTCCTTTTTTTCTGTCACCAATAACTTCTCATGACAAAGAATAGAAAAACTTGCCATTGAACCGGTAGAAAAATCTTCAAGAAATCTAATCGTCACCCAGTTTTCACTCAGAAAAAAACAACACACAATGGAAATGAGATAAAGAAAACTTGTGAAACCCATGCCTTCGAAAATGCAAGCCAGAAATGGAGGGAAAGTTCCAAAAAAATCCGGTCGAAAGATGTTTCATATTTTGGCGAATATATTCTTTTTTTGTTTGTTTTAATCTAGTAGAGTCTTGACGCCAAAATTTAACACAAAAAGATCCGAATTTTTTTGCTTCACCAGAATTTTCCGAGAAGAACGAAAATGCGAAAAAAAAAGAGAATATTTGAAAATCTTACAAATATCTTACAACACTAGGAAAAACATAGCAAAAAAAAATAGAAACAAAATTACAATATTTATTACATAAATCATATGACAAGGAAAAAAAATCATAAATTACAATAATTGTGTTCGCGTTTTTAAAATGGCAGCCTGAAAATTCCATATCAAAAAACTCCACAAGTAACATGGCAGCTAAACACAATTACTATTTGCATAAATAATAATTCATGAAGAAAATACTTTGCACCTGGAAAATTTTACAAAGTAAAAAATGAACTACGTTCCCGTCATAAAAAAAGCAATTTATAATTGCATGGAAAAGAGTAACCTAATTAAAGGGAATATAATTGAAAACTAAAAAATTCATTGAAATAAGAATAACTCGACTTTCTCGTCATCAAAAAAGCGATTCATAATTGCAAAAAAAAGAACCCAGTTACAGGGAATTCAAATAAAAAGTAGAAAGTAAAAAATTGATTAAACCAAGCATGATTCCATATGGCAGCAAAAAATTACTCTAAAAAATTGTGGTGATGAATCTGAAGTGGGATTTCTCGTTACAAAATGGTGCTGTACACATGCAGTGATACAGAATTATTTATGCTAATCATTTTTTAAAAAATCATAAAAGGGAAAATATTTAAAAAATAACAAAAAATAATAGATAAATAAATAATAAAAGTCTGTAGGTTAAAACTGTGATTTAGGTAAACTTTCCACTGTTATTAAAAATATTCTAAATTTCAATTTCAGGATAATATAAATAACATAAACAATAGCATGAATTAATATCACACTTTTTTATCACTAATTCTCTAATTTTATTAATCCCAATATTAAAAAATTAGGAAAGGGAAAATAGGTCTGCAGGTTAAAGCAGTGAAATTTATGAAATATTTGCTGTTATTAAAGAAATCTAGAATATACATTTTTTTATGCCTGTACAATATTTACTGCATCATAATAAAATTTATTACTTTTTTCACAAGCACTCTGATTCTATAAATTTCGGTTTTAAAAGAGTTAAATAAGGAAAAATATTTGTAGGATAATTAGGTCCGTAGATTCAAACAAAGAAATTCAATAAAATTTTATCTTTAGCTGTAAAGTTTTTATTGTGATTTTATTGTTCTTTAAAAAATCCATAATTTAACTTTGTTTATACCTGCATAAATATCCTTACGCTGGTTACTATTTTCAACAAATTCTCTGATGTTACTGATCGATAAGGAGCCCATTTCACAAAAAAAAAAAAAAAAAATGTTTTATATTGAAATTCATGAAAAAATACGACAGTGATATTAATTCAATTGGAATGGCGTAAAAATCGCACTTAAAAAAAGGAACTATTTAAAAAAGTCGATTTCAAGAATAATGAGGGGACAATAGACAAGACTGACAAAAGAAAATGAAAGTAATTGAAATTATTGACTTTACTCCCCAGAAAAAAATGCAAGTAGATTTTATTTATGAATAATACTAATTCAGCAGCTTAATTGAATGAAAATATGAGAAAATGTTTGATTTTTTTTTTCATGATCATCAAGTTAAGAAAGAGGTTTTTTTTTTTTTCAAACAGATGAAAGAAAATTGTCCTGATGAGGACTCGAAAACTGAAAGTCAAAAGCAAAATAAGAAATTTCAATGAAAGAAACATTGATACATTGTATCAATTACGAATAATCGTCAGACGAAATTTTTCATTTCTTCCCTTTTCCACTCCAATATCCATCACACCCCCTTCCCTAATCACTCTTCCCCTTTAACCATTATCCTCTCTATCTTCTCCTATTCTTTTCCTCATAAAATTCTCAAAATCCCTCAAATGACCACATTTCTTCTGAATTACTCTAATGACTATATAAATGCTACTATGACTGCTTGAAAAAATTAAAGTTCAAAATATTCAAACACAAAAACATCATCAGTTTGAAAATTATACATCAGAAACGGTATATCTCTTCTCAGAAACCTGGACTACTAGAAAAAAAAAGAGAAACAAAAGTATAAACAATCTACTAGAATTCGGATTTTGGAGTGGGAAAAGAAGGCAACGCCCCCTTCTCCCCCCGCCAAAAAAAGAAGATAAAAAAAACGGCAAAAAAAGGTTAAAAAAAGAATTAAAAGAGTGAGAAAAAAAATTTAGGGGGTGCAAAGAGAGAGACAGGAAGAATTGGGTTGCATGGTTCGTTGTCGTGTAATGCGAAAATAAAAAAAAAAGAAAAAACTATAAAGCGTACGTAGCGAGAGTAAAAAAAAGTAAAACAAAAGGTAAGCAAAAAAAAAGGGGTACACTAGACGAACTATGCGGTTACCGACAGGGTTTTGGGAAATAAAAAGGACTTACAAAATATGATAAAGTGAAAAGGAGAAATGCAATTATTTAAGGGATTATGAGAATTTCACAAGGAAGGGAATAGAAGACAAAGTGAAAAGTAGTCAAAGAAGGAAAATGGTAAAGGAAGGGTCTGCGACGTATACCAAAGTGGAAAGGGGAAGAAACGAAAAATTTCGTTCGTCATGTTAATTTACACAGAATAATGATAATTTGTAATTGATATACTGTGAAATCTTAAAAATCTTTCATCTATGTAAAAAAAAAAACCTCTCTCTTTACTCAACAATCATAAAATATTGAAAAAAATCCTTCCACTTTCAGATTTTAAGGGACATTATATTAAAACTGATGTAGTCAGAAAACCTGTTTTTTAAATACAAATTATTCGTTCCTTCTAATCAATGTAAGTAATGACAGATACGCTCGAACTCCTCATTAACGCGGACTTGACGGTAGTCGGTAACTAATGTTCACCTTTATCATTTTACCCCCCTCTACTGAAGCGCTGCATTCCCCAGTGGAATGGCATGCTAGTGAATGGCTCATGCACACCATCACTCAGAACCACTCCAGTATTTAGGTTCACCAGCGTAGGTCACTCTTCAAAAATTCAAATCAGGAAAGGAATTTAGTTTTTTCTACCCATTACTTCCGACTGAATTCCTTTCCCAAGAAATTGACCCGAGTGGCCCACACTAGGGTTTTACTATGACAAATCGTTAACAATTCTCATACGTTCTCCAAATCGTTAACGCGGAATTCGAGTGTATAAAAAATTTGGTTTTGATTTTTTTAAATACTCGATTTTGAACGGAAACCCCTCTGAAGAGGACCATGATTGAGGTTGAAGAAACCTTGGGAGAAATATTTTACGTTAGGTTAGGTTGAAGAAATTTTTGCTCCACAGATCGGGTAAAATTGTTAATTAAAAACGATTGAATTGTATTCAAAACTTTTGTTCTAATTTTTTTAAATGTAAGCGATTTTTTTTTTTATTCAACCTACAGAGCCTTTTTTTTTGAATATGCGAATTTTCTACTCAAAAATATTGCTATATGTAACTAGATGTCAAGAACTATTTTGTCTTTTAAAGTTAACCAGCAAAAGAAAAAAAAAGGCTAGTTTTAAACTACAAACTATCAACGACAAAAAAATCTGCAGTGGAAATTTTACTACTCATTGTTATAGATCTATAAAAAATGTTGAAAAAAACTCATTTTATGTACCACGATTTGTAGTGATTGCAAAATAATCATCGTGCGCCATTTTGATCATGAATCTTCAGTAAAATTCACATGTTGTAAAAAGCAGTTAATTAAGAGAACTTAATAATTCTCACTGAGTAAAAAAAAATCGGTCAAAAAAAAGTGACATTATATCACTCTCCATTCATTACACCACCAACTATCATCAATCACAACCGTATTTTCGATTGGAAATTTATGCAAATATCATTATTTATGCAAATAATAACTATAATAGTAATGAAAATGCTGCCATAATAATGAATAAAGAATCATTCTAGGCACGAATGATTGAAAAAAGAAATGAATGTAAAAAAGAACTCCAAGAAAAATTGGTGAAAATAGCCCCCCCCCCCCCCCCCAAAAAAAAAAAAAAAGAATTCAAGCATGGAGAAAGGAATCATGGGCGCGTATAAGGCTTGGTTAATCGTGCCCGACCTATATGCGGCCGAATCGGTCGTGCTTGCTGGTACGGTGGGGCTGGCGGTTGCGTGAACTGCTGCTGCTGTTGCGCCGCCTGTTGCGCAGCTGCGTGCTGTTGACGTTGCGCCATCATTTGTTGCATATGTTGCTGTTGTTTAAACCATTGTTGTTGCTGCTGTTGTTGCTGAAGCGTGGGATTTTGACCAGACAGCTGTTGCTGCTGTTGCTGATTCATCATGGCCTGGATTTGTAATCGGGTCGTCTGTTGCTGTTGTTGTTGTGCCTGTTGTTGTTGCACTTGTTGTTGTTGTTGTTGTTGTTGTTGTTGTTGTTGTTGTTGTTGGGCCGCCTGTTGTTGTTGCTGCTGCTGTTGCTGCTGCTGCTGCTGCTGCTGAGGCGACAGCATGTGTTGCAAACCAGGCTGTTGCTGTTGTGTTTGACTAGGTCCCATCATATTCACGCCTCCCCCATGTTGGCCAGTTTGTTGCTGGATGGCAGAAGTCTAATTATGAATATGATTAGTACAATGAGAATAATTGTGTTACATCATCATTTTACAAGGAATCGTTTACAGATTACGTAACGCACCGGGGAGGTTACTAACTGTTACAAAGAAGGAGGGCGCCATGGACATGGTTATGTAACATCAGCGTACCCGCACTTCGGCTGATTTTGTCCACCAACTTTGTCCCATCGTCCCATCATGAAGTGAGCAGCAGATAATGTAAAAGTGTATCTATATATATTGTACAAGTATATCTATATATATGAAAAAAGCTTCCTTCCGCTAACTTCACTCCTCAAAAGTTTGGTGGACATAGGGCTTGTGGAAGTTCGGGTACACTGCGTAACGTACAACAAATGAAGGGTGGATGTTTTGGATTATTTGTTCGATGATTATGATTTTTTCTTTATCGCTCCGCGAGTCGCCTAATCTCGTTCGCTCGGCCTTGTCATCGGGTCGACTAGGCAGTTGTGCTGCTGCCTTCGTCGCTTGTTAATCGCGCACTGTATCTGTCGCTACGTACGCTCTCTGTATCAATTAATCTTGAGTCATTCATTGAATACAAAATACTGTTTTTACTCGAACTTCAGACCTTATTATTTCGTGCCCCAACTAATGAGCAATGTTAATAACATTGCTTTTTGTATCAAAATATTTGTCAGTGTATGTAACAATATTATCGAACGCGGGGTTTAAAGGTTTTCAACATTGAATCACTTTGTTTTAATAAATTACGTCAATTCCCATTGGTTGTTGTACGACTTTGTATTTATTGCCAATAAGTCGTCAGTTACCAAAATGTAATGTTTGAAAAATTCTCACAACAACAATATTGCGAATTTTGACTTGCTTTTATCGCGGAAATGACGGCATCAGCTTAGAGTTTCGAAAAAAAATAAATAAAACAAATTTTGAAAAATCGGCTGTTACCCGACTTTGAATATCCAGCCTTCAAATAATCGAATAAGACAAACCATTCAAATTCACACAATAGAGGGGGGGGGAGGGGTCAAAAATAGCGTTACGTAATATGTGAACAACCTGATATTCAAATTGTATCAAACATTACATCATATCATCAAATCTTCACATAATTTTGTTGTATTTATATAAGAGTTTTTTTTAATACAAATCTTCTAATTCATTAGGTATATATTTATTTTGTTAACATGTTATTCAATATATTTATTTTACGACTGACTCGTGTAGATTTGGATAATTTCACAATTTGAATATCACAATAAAATCATGTATAACACTCAAGTTTTTTCTAACCACAAGAGCATGCACGTGATTTTTTATTGTTTTGAAAAAAAAAATGGTGTTCGAGTTTTATTGGAGGGGAAAATGTGTTTCAGTTTTGCAACTGCAAAATTCAGAAGTTACGAAATTTAACATCGAAGATTGCATATTTGAAGCATTTGAAGTGATAAGTTTTTTAAAAACAATTTTTTTCGTACATTTTTAGTATTTCCAATAATTCTTCTTGTTACAGTGTTTTTCATATTTTCAATATTTAGTCAGATTTTCTTGATACTTCATTTGAAGAGTTTTAAAACTCCTGAAGGGTTTATTTTGTATTTCTTCTAGACTCATTAATTTAAATAAATCTATCATTGTTTTAAGAAGATTTTTAGTATTTTTATCCATTTTGGAGAAAATAATATTCACATATAATTCCCCTACTTTGGAGATTCATATTATTTCCCAGCATTTATGAAACTTTTTTTATATTTTTAAAAATTTGCTAATATTCTTTCAATATTATTATCATTATTATTATTATTATTATTATTATTATTATTATTATTATTATTATTATTATTATTATTATTATTATTATTATTATTATTATTATTATTATTATTATTATATTTTAATATATCAAATATTTTTCTGGATTGTGATGCAAGTTTCAAACATTTGATGCTCTAAACTTTAAGTCTCATAATTTCAAACGATTTTTCGCAACCCCGTTTCTTTATAGATTTTTACCATCTCAAAGCCTTTTTTTTATTTCAATATTCTTCATGTCTTTGAGTATTATTTACAATAGTAGGATTTGTAGGATTTGAATCCCTTAGAAAAATATCTAGTATTTTTGATTATTCTAATATCAATTTCTGCAACGTAATACTTTAGTATCTGCAATTTTGGAGTTCTTCAGACTTCAAGAATACATTAGTTTTTAAAAATAGTATATTGCATATCAAGTGGGAGAGGAGCGTCTTTTCATGACGAGTTTCGAAACCGTTGCCTGAGTCATGAAAAGCCTCTCCCACGTGGCATGCACTGTACTTTTCTTGGTAGAGACGCGGAAAATGATGAGGGTGTTTTGCTGCGTAGCGGATTGAGCGTTGGTTTCACTTTTCGAATCGGTGCAATTAATTCCTATAAAGTGTACGCTTTTTTGGTATAGGTCGCGAAGGGGGTTGGGAGGGGGGCGCAGGCGGGTCCAGCGGCTGAGGGGGGGGGGGGGCACTTTAAAATGTGAATTCAATTTTAAAATCTATAAAATTTGAATTAAATTGTGAAAACTTTAAAATATGAATTTGCATCGTAAACATTATGCCTTAGTATTTTATTACACTTGTGATAAATTGGCTGAATGTGAAAAGATGGTAAACAATTGAGTTTAAAGAGTCAAATTGACTTACATAATAACAATTTGAGTGATGAACAAAAGTAATTCTTATGGTTACTGAAAAAATAAAAATTGGTTGACACCAAAGAAAATCATCGATTAAATAATAATTATGCACAATTATACTTACCAAAGAGAATTCAACTCAAACAGTGACAAATTATTTTGAAAACTATATTATTCAACTTCAAAATGAAAATTATATCACCAAAATTAATTACGAAAGAGAATTCAACTTCAACAGTGACAAATTATTTTGGAAACAATATTATTTAACTTGATAATCAAAGTTAATCACAATAATTGTTCCAAAATTTTATTTAAAGAGTATTTATAATTAATCCGAAATAAATTACAATTTGCAAATTAATAATTATTAGTCATTGCGAGGAAAAATTAGAAATATAAAAAAATTTATGAAGAAGTTTGTGAGCGAATTCCACACAGCTATAGGAAATTAATACAGGGGGTAGAAAAATGTACTGAAAAAAGGTTTTATTCATATTTTTCCAATATGAAATTATATAAACATAATTTTTGTTGTACAGACTAGATTTTTTTAGAAACACACTTAAGATTATCGTAGTGGTAACACATTTTATTGATATAAGTTGAGAGTTGCATAATTTTGGATGGTCATGTGACTGTCAAGTGGACCATTAATAGAAGAATATAAGTTTTGTGTACAAACTTTATGTTTTTTTAGAAATACACTTAAGATTATTGTATTGGTAACACATTTTATTGATGAAAGTGGAAATTTTCAATAGTTCCATAATTTTGAATGATCAAGTGATTGTCAAGTGGAAAATTAATAGAGGAATGAACGTTCGTTTCTGTTGCAAGTTTTTTTGTGGGTGGTTTGTTTTCGTCGGCTTCGATTTCATTGGAATTTCCTTCTTTATCAAAGTCGATAGTGTTTGCGATTTTTTCCGCATTATGTTTACGATGTGAATCCGAATCGTCAATATAACCACGAGCAACAGTGTCAGAATTCCATCCGCCAAAGCGCTGCAATTCGAGCATGTTTGCTCCAGAATTGGCAAATAATGTTGCAGCGCTTCTGCGGAAGGAATGTCCAGTATATTTTTCTGCATTTTCTAGTTTGAGGAAAGAGGCAATTTTGAAAGGGACTTTTGCAATTTCGTTTTTTCCTAATGATTGAATAGTGCACCTGCCATTTTGATGATTTAGAAAAAAATTTGGGACAATCGTGTGTCTTGGGCGCAATGCTGTATATTTGTTTACGATGGGGACGAATTCCTTGCTGATGGTGAAAGCCCTCGAAGTTTTTGTTTTTGTATCTGGCACCCGGACAAGTAACAATTCTCCCTGTTTTTGTATATCCTGGACTTTCATTTTGTATATTTCATCTGTGCGACAGCATCCGCAAATACCCATTATTGTTATAACCTGTATAAATAATTGTGAAAAAATATTCGTTTTCGTTTGGAAAGTCGCAAATGAGAACAAGGCGAATTTTTAAAAAATTATGAAAATTTAAA
The DNA here is from genome assembly GCA_028476575.1 of Platygaster robiniae. NCBI lineage: Eukaryota > Metazoa > Arthropoda > Insecta > Hymenoptera > Platygastridae > Platygaster > Platygaster robiniae. The sequence continues at coordinate 13,189,698 of CM052027.1, read as the reverse complement.
ATATAAGTATGCAAACGATTCATGGACTTTTGAGAAATGTAAAACTTTAAACATTATAAGCAAAAAAAAAGTATAATAGTATATAGCATTAATGTGTGATAATCGAAATTTTTAAGTAGAAATGGAAGTTTTATTTGTTTTTCCATGTATAGAATCTTTTTTTTTTTTTTTTTTTTTTTTTTTTTTTTTTTTTTTTTTTCAAATTAAAAATAGCTGGTAAATTGTTATTTAATGCAAGGTTTTATTTTATTTTATAGATATGAAGTTTTGCAATTTTCTTAGCATAAAGTTTCAGGTGTTTTTTAGGAAAAATTCAAATTCACATTGTTATATACTAAATACACTTTTGAAAAAACTTTTTGAATTTGATTGTTTTCGGGTTGTGGAGTATTCTGAGAAATATGTTCTGATTCAAATGTAACAATGGAAAAAGGAGAATATATATGGTTGCTGTAATTATAGTTCGAAAATGTACCTTGTGTGAAAGATATGCGATATCTGGTGCATCGGACAAAAATGCTTTGATTTGAGTTTCCGTGAACGTTTCTGCTTTCTTTGGCTTGTAACCAACTCGATAATTGCTTATTATCCCTAGCAATTTTTTGTGATTGCCAATGTCGATGTTTTCGTGAATTTGAATCGTTGTTTTCAACATGGAGTGGATTGACCATAAGGACGTCGGTGCGAAGGACTTGGACAAATTGTCGAAATAGACGATTAAACAATTTTCTGACGTTATGCTGTTGGTGTTATTTTTCCAGGACACAAATTTATTGTACGCTCCCATATACAAATGTTTAGATTTTTTTGGGAGCAGATCGATTGAGATTGTTGATGCTGCTTTCCGCATATTTGGCGGAGTGCAGCGACCGTTTGAAACTTCATTGTCGTTGTCCATTTACGACAATTTTCGATCTCGAAAGGAGACAATCACGACAAACCACAACACGCAATGACACGCAACAACACGACAATTGCGTCTCTGGCGACTGACCATTGCGCATGCGTCGTACGCGCATGCACGCGCATGTGAGCGTATGACTGAATTTCCCTCCCCGCGACCCTTCCGTCGTGTTGCATGTGCGTTCTACTGCGCGTTACTTTCTTCCAAAAACATCAGCCTCTTTTAAGCACTCTTTTCGTGCACGTCTGCGTGCGTCTGTAAATTTGACCTTGTTACGAAATTGGCGCCCTCGTAGTGAAAATCTCATAAGCTACGCGCTTGTGCTGTTTGAATGCGAAGTCACGCACACCGTTCGAAAAGGGAAATCTTACGCTCAATCCGCGAGCAGCAAAACACGCTCATTTTGTGCGGCTACCATGAAAAATAGTACTTTCATGGATTTCAAAAACTTGTAATATGTTTGGGATTTCTTTCAATTTTGTTCGTGAATTTTTATGAATTGTCCAATATTTAAATATACTATGTGCACGTGAACAGAAAAAAAGGATTGTTTCTGAAAAAATGTATTATTATTTATTATTATTTTAATTATATTTACACGACGCGAGGATGGAAAATGGCGGCTTTCGTAGCCTCTAAGCCATCGCGAAAATGTCCACATGCAGCCCACCAGCAAGTGACGATCGCTTAAGTTTACGTAACCGTCTAAAGTTCATTTTCGCGCCTACTTTCGCGTACCTAGGGGCGAAAATTTTTGCTCAAGTACGCGAAGGTAGGTTCGAAAATGAATTTTGACAGATACGTAAACTTGAGCGATCGTCACTTGTTGGTGGGCGCATGGACATTTGCGATGACTTATCGGCCACAAAAGCCGCCAAAAGTCCATACTCTTGTCGAGTAAAATACGGTACGCACCAAAGGGACGGACCTCGTGATGCAAACTCGGGCTAATTTTAGCAGCACTCGTCTGCAATCACTCGGTTTCGTCCCCTGGTACGTAAGGTACTATTCTTAATATGAAGTGTTTCCCTAAATAATAAATATTTTTATGGATTGATATCTACATTTTAAGAATTTGATGTTCTTAATCTCAAATATCTTTATATTTTTAACAAATTTTAATCACTGAATTATTTCGTAGATTTTTAGTATCTCAGAGAATGTTTTTCAAATCGATTTCAACAATAAGATGCTCGTAAATTTAAATTTTACATATTCTAGGTGAATGAATATATAATGGAAACAACGTGTTGTTTTTGGTATTAAGGTATACTAAGGTGCAAGTTATTTTGGTGGTGTCAAAATTTTTGTCATTCACAACCTGAAAATCAATGAAAATGATATAAAAATTTGTTCGGTAAGTTTCATAGAAAAATACATCTATTTCTTCACATATTTCCCGAAAAAAATTCAAAGTTTGCAGATTTCGAGTACACGGTGTATTAAATGTTTTCCAGATTTGTTGATATCCATTATCATCGTGTTATAGCTGAAAGATATTACATGATGTAGATGACTACCAAAAAATCTCAAAAAAAAAAAAAAAAAAAAAAAAAACTGTTGCTCCCTCTACCATATACCCAAGTACTTCCAAGTTTCGGAATATGCTCCAAATCTCAGAAAAACCTATAAATTGTCAAGTGCAAGATGCGAAAAAATACATGTATTTCCAATTCAAAACTTGACAACAATTTTTTCATTTCAGACTGGAGGGTGAAAACATTTTTTATGGTAGCCGAATAAGAACCCGTGGCTAATCAACTGTGTTAGGGTACGAGGTCACCAATTATTCCACCGACTCGAAAAGGGGAACCTACGCTCAATCCCCTACGCAGCCAAACGCGCTTCTCATTTTGCGCGACTGCCAAAAACAGTTCTGTTCTCCCCCTTGATGTACAATATACTATTTCATCACCAAAACAACTGTCACCCAGCATACATGTGTTGTACATGTATGTTGTACGAGATGTATGATTAATGCTTTTGCAGGCAGTTTTTGTGTCTCAGTGTGTCTGGGTCCAAGTTAAATGAATCCTTTACCTGGCGCTGTTTAATGAACGCTGCCATGAGTGGAGGGTTGCTCTTCAGTATCTGAAGAATTTGGTTCTGCTGTTCGGGCGTAGCGGGACTGCGAAGAGCCCCCATCAGCTGTTGCAGGGCTTGCTTCTGTTGAACCGCATTATTGGAAGGATGTGGGCCACCTACCTGAGCTACTTGGCTCCCGATGATGTTACCCTGCCTTGACATTTGATTCGCCAAACCCATGACAGGCTGGCCTTGATGCTGGGGCTGTTGCTGCTGTTGCTGCAACAACTGCTGCGGCGTTTGTTGTCGCATCACACCCGCGTTCGGGACATAGTTGACGTTCCTGCTGAAAAATGTCGATCGGGGCATATTATCATTATTATTCATAGGACACAAGCAGCAGTTACAAAACCAGCAGATCAAGGGGTGAATTTTTTCCTGTGATGAATTCCTTCTAGCAGGAAAGAAAAAACATTCAGCCAAAAACTAATCAATATCCCCTAGATCTTTACCTTGGGGTCCATTGATCCATGGAAATGAGATGAGCGCCGCCTGGATTTTGCATGGGCACCGACATGGGCCGTTGCATTTGCGGCGGTGGCATTACGTTTCCGCCCTGGACCCCAACGCCGACGTTCACTCCCGCCATACCGACATTGACTCCCATGCTGCCTCCTGGCGGGGCCTTGCCGTAATTCGCGTGCGGCGTTTGCTGTCGCGCAGCCTCCTCTTGCACTTGCTTAACCACCTGCAAAACGTTGGCGTTCGGCTGTTGGGTTCCGGGCTTGAGCCCGATGTTCGGCTGGTGCGTTGGCGTCAAGTTCGTCGGGCTGACGCCGGGCTTGATGGCCGCGCCGGGCGACACGCCACTGTTCGAAGTCGGGGTCACGGCCTGCGGAGCGCCAGCTGTTCCTGGTCGATTGTTCATGACAGCCATTCTCCTCCTATTAAAGCAGCATTTTTTCGTTTCATATGAAAATATCTTTCATAGAAAAAAAGAATTCCCATTTGTAGGGAACAAGGAGGGAGTAAACTTTACTTATCCTCATTGTTACATCTCTCGCTCCGTCGCCCGTTACACCCCACCCTTTCCTCCGGTCCCTTTACCCATTTCTATCAACACTCATTCTCACTCAGACTATCACTATCTCTTACATATTTTTTTAGAAATTTTTCCCTGATTTTCTCATGGTAACCCTGAAGTTTTATACTCTACCAATCTACAATAATGAAAAAATAAAATTCAATTTGAATAAATCCTACCTCAAGAGCTGGGCTTGCTGAAGCCTTTGTTGAAGCTGCTGCTGCTTTAGTTTGTGTTTGATGTTGGAACAGAAGGGAACCAAGCATTTCCCTTCTTGGCAGTGTTTCGCGTGGTAGCAGCAAAGAGCGATCAGCTGCTTGCAGATCGGACAACCACCGTTCGTCTTCCTCTTGCAAACTTTCGTGTGCGTCACGACTCGTTTCATCTTCTGACAGCTTGGCAATCGGCAATTTGCGTCTTTGCATTGACAAGCGTGCACCAATGATTGTATGCACCTCTGTATCGACTGTTTTCTGGCCTCCTGTTGATTAAAAAACAAAACAAAAAAACCTCGTCAGTGAATACGTTTTATTGAGTTTTCGCACATCATTTATAGATCCCTATGAATTTCTCAACTACTCAATATAATTCATTCTTAGTACTTTCAGAATTGGAATTTTCAATTATTCAAAACATCTTTTCAAGGTTTTTAATTTTTTATATCCAGATTTTTTATATCCAGATTTTTTAGTTCCTTATGAGGAATTGACATTTTCCTGAATTTCCTTTAAAGAATTATATGTATTATATATTCTAGTTACCACGATTTGAAAGATGTCCAAGGGAAAATTCATATCGGGACATTTTTTTCTCAAGTTTTAAGATTCATCAAAATTATGATCGCGATCATTTTTAATATTTTTCTTAACATTTATACATTCTACAACATTGTTTTGAATATATTAAGCAAATTCTCATGTAAATACAAGTATTAAACTATAAAAATTTATCATTCTTTGACTTTCGCAAACTCTTAATTCTTAAAGATTAAATTGTGAAAATGTAACTTTGAATTTTATAGACAGTTCAGATTTTGACATGTTAGTATTTGGTCTATTACCTGTTTTTTGTTTTTGTTTTTTAGAAATTATTCGAATGGATTGTTGAATTTTTAAAATATAAAACGTTTACATTTTAAAGATTTGAGATGTTTCGAGAAAAAAAAAATTGTAAATTCAGGAACCCTGGAAATATCATACTTTCGTTCAAAAAAATGTTCAAATTCCTAATTTTCTAATGAGAAATAATTAGAATCTTGTAGTTTTTATGAAATGTTTATGTATAATTAGAATCCTGTTTTCTTGCATGGTGATAATGAAAATTGACTATAAAAAAGAGAAATTCCAAATATTGAATTTATAGAATTTTGAAAATCACAAATTGTTCATGAACTTATTGAATCTATCGTTGAATTTTTGAAATATAAATTGTTGTACATCTCAAAGATTTAAGATGTTTAAAAATTAAAAAAATGGAAATTCAGGAACTCTGAAAGTATTATATTTTCACTCAGAAAAATGATTAAGATTTTAATTTTCTAAAAAAAAAAAAGATTAGTACATTCTATATTTTTAATACAATATTTATATATAATTCTAATCCTGTTTTCTTGCATAGTGAAAATGAAAATTAACTTTAAAAAAAAGAGAAGTTCCAAATAATGAATTTATATGATTTTGAAAATTACAATTTTGATAAACTCCATAAATCTAGCATTTAATTATTGAAATATAAAACGTTGCGCATCTCAAAGATTTGAGATGTTTTAAAATAATAATAAAAAAAATGAAAATTTAGGAACTCTGGAATTATTATTACTTGGATTCAGAAAAATGTTCAAATTTTTAATTTACTAATGAAAAATAATTAGAATTTTCTACATTTTTACTACAATATTTTTATATATGTAGAATCATGTTTTCTTCCATGGTAAAAATAAAAATTGACTTTAAAAAAGAGAAATTCCAAATATTGAATTTATAGAATTTTAATAATTACAAATTTTTCATAAACCTATTGAATCTATTGTTTAACTGTTAAAATGTAGAACGTTATGAATAAGAATGAAATCTTTCAAAGGTTTTCAATTTCATCATACGGACTTTATAGTTCTCAAAATTTTCTTTAAATGATGTAATATATTATATATGAAAATAATTACATCGCTATTTAATATCATTAGGTGAACTTCCAAGGTTATCAATATTATTTTTTTACAGGTCTACATAAGAAATAACAATTTCCAATGAATACAATTGACAAAACTTACCTGTGGATTAGCTTGCTTGGCGTCTGTAGGCGAGGACCCATCGTCGAGATCGAACCCAAGCTTTTCCATGAGATGAGGATGACCATCTTTTTTCTTGCAACTTATGCACAAATCAAAGTCCTGCAAATAAAAGGTAAAAAACAAACATTTTAATCATGTAAAATCACCGATCATCAACATACTTTCTAAAAGGTATTTAAAAAAAAAAAAAAAAAAAAAAAAAAACTCACGTCGCAAACCGTGCAATGATATCTCGTTTCAACTGCACTCTTGCAATTGTTGCACGTGTAAACAAATTTGTCCTGCCCTTGGTTGTGCAGCTCATACAGCATCATGCGGGTGCTGAACTTGACGCGTCTCAAAGTCGAGAATTCGTAGTGCTTTTCTCTCGCTAGGGTCAAAAATGCGTCACGCCCGTCCATCAAATCACAAGACATTGTCGGATCTGGGTCTATGATCGGCTGTGAAAAAAATCGAAAAAAGTTGGCATAGATTATTACATTCATTGAAGACTATCCATTTCTTGACAATTGAAAACTTGATTTCAACATCAACTTACCCCCAAACTGGCGGCACTTTGAGCACTGTGTAATCTGATGACGAAAAAGACGTCCCTATGTTTTTCCATCATTATGAGGACTCTCGCAAAAAAGGTATTTCCCGTCGGTAGCATACTCGATTTTTTGCTGTTTTTGCGTTGATTCGCCTTGGATTTGTTCGACTTTTTGGCTTTCTTTTGGCCCTTTTTCTTGCCATCGGGGCCATTTTCAGAGTCCAAATTGAGGTGGAAAACCTGGAAAATATTGACTCGTAAAAATTTCAATAATGCTAAATTTATATCAGCGACTTCTAGATGAAATATTTAGATTCACTTAATCCTTTACAAGTATCAAATAGAGTTTAAAGGTATTAAAATAAAAATTTTTCCAAACAAGTTCAACATACAGTTGCTGCTGCAGCAGCTTCAGCAGCTTCCTGTTTTTTCTTCTCAGCTTGCTCTAGCTCGTGCTCCTTAATATTCTCTTCGAGAACGTTCGGCCAAAAATCGCCCTCAAAGTACGCCAAATCACTGGCAGCCGTAATTTTGTCTTCTAACGTTTGCTTGTGAATGTCCTGAAAATCAAGATTATAAAATATCAACATTTCTTAAAAATTGCAACAAAACGTTAAAACAATTTACATTGTAAACAATTTTAGATTTGCATATTGAAAAAAAAAAAAAACAAACCTTGTAATCCAAGACGGTTCTTTCTATCAATCCTTTATCTAGCATTTTTTTGTACCATTCTTGAAGTCTTTTCGGCTTGGGAATTTTTTGATCGCCCGGATGGCAATGGAAGATATAATCATCTCCTTCGGAAGGTGGGCAGGCCCAAATATGCGCCATAGTAAACCTTTAAAGCAAAACACATTTTTTTTCTTTGAACTTTTTCTCATATGATAGTAGAAATAATATATATTCATAAGGAAACCCGAAATCTATGAAAATAATAGAAAATTGTACAAAATTTCATGTAAATGAAAAACGTATTATTCACAGCAAACCTACTTATATGAAAAACTTTTGAATGAATAATTGATTCAAATTTTAGTAACAAATCAGGATAAGGTTGAAAAACCTGTTGATATTAAAACAAATTTTTAAAAAAAACCTCACGATGTAACATTTCATTAGCTATGAGAAGTATAAAAAATATCTCAGAAAAAATTCTCCTGAAAAATAAACTTTTATTCTGCGATTGAATCACTAAAAGATGAAACCATATTTTATCATTTACAATCAGTATTGTATTTTTTTTTTTTTTTTTTTTTTTTCATTCTTGATAATCAGAGAGTTTAGACTTTTAAGTTTATAGGCCAAAACTGATAGGACAATTAAGTAATTTTAAGGGATTTCATTACTTCGTTGAATTTTATATTTTGTACCTAATATTCTGATATTTCGTATATTTGTGACATTTTTTGATTTTGTGACATTGTGTGTGTATGTGCCATGTTCCTTCACTTCCTGATTACTCAACCTTGTAACTGAGAATTTGGAATTTTCTTCAGCTAGAAACTATCCTTGGATTTTGAAAAAATATTACAAAAGAAAAATTCAAAAATCCATCCAGCTGTTTTCATGTGATGCGGTGACATACAATCATACATTCTGCTTTATATATATATTTATATAGATATATCTTAAGTTCTTACCCAAGTTGTTTGGCATATTCCAGGTATCCGAGTAAAATCTCGTGATACACGGCTGTCCTGAACTGACGGGGTTTGAAGAAATGAATGGAATCCAAATAGGCGATGTAGACGCGCCTGTTGTTGGGATGCGGACATTCGCTGCCATATTCTTGGACGTGCATACCGAAGAAGCAAACGTCCACACCGTCAATTTCTTCAAACGCGTAAAGCGCTTTGGCTCTGTAGGGAAATTCGGGCGACATTCCCTTCCCGTCTTTCTTGCAGTAACGGTCCCTCATTTTTGCTTTCACTTCCACGGTTTTGTCGACAGAGGACACGACTCTTACCGTCACCTCGCCGGCTCCGGCTTCCTTTTTCTTCAGGAAATTGTTGACCCTCGTTTCAATGTAATTGCCCAACTTTGTCTGGGGCAGACGTTTCGCGCTGAACTTGTTTTCCTTGCGCTTCTCATTTTTCTTAGCCAAGCATCGGTCGCACGTGTATCTGCGATTGAAGGGTTGCAAAATATTGTGTTGTTATTTTTCCAAATTTCCACACAAAACTCATCATTTTTTTCTGATACACGCAAAAATTGATTAAATTATAAATGATATTTACCCTTTAGGCCAAATGCTGTCCGAGTGCAATACGCAAATTTGATGAAGTTTGCGATTGCAGTCAGTGCACATTACAAATGGCTCCATTTCCAAATGGTCGTTCTTCAACTCGATAAATTGATCTTTCTTAATGACACTAGATGAATAAAACAAAAATAAATTTCATTATTATTTCATGTCCATAATTTCAGATATTATTTTCTCAGATACACTTTCCGACCGAGACATTTCAAAACAACCTCAAGTATGTAAAATGAAAGCATATTGCATTTTTGCAGAGCAAAAAAAAACATCTGAATTGGAACTTGATTTTATTCGTGTTTTGAAAAAAAAAATTCAACATATACAAATTGGCACCATTAAATAAACATCGTGATAGTATAAATGTAAGACTTACGTTGGCGGAGCACCCGCATCGTCCGAGAGAGTCACCGTGTCACCGGGAATGTCATTGAAACATTTGTGACAGAACAAGTACCTTTGAAAAAAACATAATAATCGTCTTGTGAGTATATTTTTTTCTGATGTATCATTATCTCCAAAAATTTACAATTATTGAATAAATTATGTAATATTTTATTTTTCTTTTATAGCTATTAGGGGATACGGGGCAAAGCAGGGCAGTGATAACTTATAATTTTTTTTTCGGATACAGGAACTTTTGATTTATCAAAAATCAACAGCAGATGTTTAGAACAGTTATCAGCCTACGAAAAATGTTCTTTTTTTATTGCGAGACAATGTTATTTAATAAGCTTTATATATTAATTTTGAAAAAAAAAAAAAAAAAAAAAAAAAAAAAAAAAAAAAAAAAAAGAATTTTGTTCTACTTTGCCCCCACATATAGGGGCAGAGCGAGACAATTTTTGAAATGACATTTTTTTCACGAAGATACAGTCATAACAAGTTTCGACATTTATCCAAGCAACCTATTAGGCAGTCACAATTACTTTTTGGGGCTTACCATTTTGCACTTGAAAATTTACCTTGACAATTTGTACTTGAGGGTTTCAATGAACTGTAAATAATAATTTACTGTCAGACAATTAATATTTTCATTTCTAAGATGGCAGATTTAAAATGGAGGATCGAAATTCATGGTGTTTTACGATTTTGCTGTCTAAAAACTGATAAATATTATTTTTCTGTCAGTAAATTCTTATTCACAGTTGATGAAAATCCTCGAGTACAAATTTTCAAGGTAGATTTTCAAGTGCAAAATAGTAGGCCCTAAAAAGTAAATGTGAATGCCTATTACAACAAGAAAATATTGGCTTGTGTTCATTGATTAGATCTCCCAATACCACCCAATACAATTTCTGACTGATTAGTATTGATACGTCTTGGGCGTCAGACACTATCAACACTTTTTTGAGCAATGATTCCGTGCGCCATTAAGCGACCACGTCATTGTATACTATTTTCCTGTTTTCATTATACTCAGGCATCTGAATGCTTCTCAGAAGTATTGGTATTCACATGCAGTGAATGTCAGCTAGTTATTCGATAAAATTACATTCATATCATATGAATACCAATACTCCTGAGAAGCATTCAAATGTCTGAGTAGAATGAAAACGGAAATAGTATACAGTAACAAGGTCTCTCAATGACGCTCGGAAAGCTTGATCAAAAAAGTATTGTTAGCGTCTGACGCCGAATATGAATCAATAAGAATCAGTCAGAAATTGTATTGGATGGTATTGGGAGATCTAATCAGTGAATACAAGCCAATATTTTCTTGTTTGACGTGAAGGTTGTTTGGATAAACGTCGAAACTTGTTATGGCTGTATCTTTGTGAAAAAAAATCGCTCATAACTGATCAATAACTCATTTTGAAGAAGATTAGTACTAAATGACGACATTTACGAAAAAGGCGAGAAAAATTTCTTGCGCTCTGCACATAACCTCAAATGTAGCGAAAAACCTCATTTTTCCAGCACATAGCCTCAAATATCTCAAAATCCTGACTTGATAGGCAAATTCTGGATTTGGATTCGGATTCTAAGTGAAAAATTACCCCGGAAACGACCTATAGCTTTTCAACAACAAAACCTTGCAGACCTGTGCAATCAATAATTATTCAAAATTGATTTTTTACCTACTGATTTTTTTTTACTCATATTAACACATTACATCATTAAACTAATGCATGATTACAATCTTTACTAGCATTACTTAGATGTTGAAAAATAAGATAAACAGCAACACGAAAAGTCAATGTACGTTATACTATACAGGATCTCCGGAGGTGTTCCGCTTTGCCCTTAAACCACTATTCGCAATAACACTCGGGTAAATTACGATAGTGCTCGCAATGGAAATAACCATAAGATAAAAAGAGGGTCATGCGCTGCACAAAGGAATAATACAATAACCGTTTGGATTAAACAAATACTAACATTTCTTTCGTGCGACTGGAAACTAGTCAAAATTGCATTTCATAACATAAATGCTGGCAAAGTCTTGTAACTTGACACATCAACTAAACACAATTACAATTTCACATGGAAAATATTCGGGACGTCTAAAAATGATATTCCAGAAACTTGTGATCGATGATGAAAAAAAAAAAAAAAAAAAAAAAAAAAGTTATTCCTCACGTTCTGCTTTGTCCCTGCCCCCCCTTTACCCCGAATTCCCCTACTTGTTAAATTGAATTCAGAATCAATAAACTATTTTGAATATTAAGTACCCAAACTATATCAATGCAACAAATAATTCAGGACTTACCTGTTTTGGTAGGAATAGTACTTGGCTTCTCTAAAGATGGTACACAACTGCTTGCCGTAACAGCACAAAATCTGTGGGTTGTAAGCATACTTTCTGCCACAGCAATATCCCAGAGATTGCATGACTGGATCAATCTCCTGCTCGAAAACCTCGGCCAACTGTGAATCACAAAGTCAACATTATTTCATTAAAACATATGTATCAACCTTGAGAGGCATAGGCCAGGAAAAATTGGTTTGGTGATTCTCACCTTGGAGCAGTATCTGTAAACCCTGGAGGTCTTTCTATTATACAACCAGGCATTGTCGAACATCAGCCAGACATCATTCACATACTCCCAAGGATTGCTGTACTGGCCCAAGTCGAGTTTCTTCTTGATCGTCGACAGGTCAATCGGCTTCTTCACAATTTCAAAGTAATCCGGTATACCAAGGGACGTCGGATCGACGGGCATACGGAACGGAATCGTCTCGGGTTCTTGCCTGTACAACCTTTCCAGCGTCGGCATCAAAGCAGCCCTCAGTTCTTCCGGATCGAACACGCACTGGCGCTTTTCGTCAGTCGACGAGCCCGTGGGTTGAATGGGCTCGGGCGCCACCGGCTTGACATCGCTCACCGAGGTATTATCTTGGCCCGAGGACATTGGTGTCCCCGACTCCTCCTTGACACTGCCCGGCTCTTTCTTGATATGATCCTCATCGGGATCGACGTCCATGGCCTCGGAGGCATTTCCCATTTTCATCATAGCGTCCTTGCTGGCGCCTTTGCCGCCAATTTCCATCTTGTTGTCCATTGACGTGTTTTCCTCCTTGATAGAATCATGCTTGCCCTTGCTGTTACTCATGGGAGGGCTCGGGGAATTGTCACGCTCAAGGGCAGCATTGATAGCGGCCATTTGCGAAGACACGGCCGAATTGTTCCTTGGGGCGTTCAATGCAGCCCGTTCTTGAGAAGTCATTCCTTTGCCATGACCGGCGTAGCTCGCTGGCGATGGCGTCGTGCCAGGATGCGGGGGCGTTTTATTAGCCGATGAGACCGATTGCCCTGGGGTCATCAACGACGGGATCAAAGGCGTGTTTGGAGTCGAAGTCGTGGATTGGGGACCATTGGTCATGGGCACCGAGCCGGGGCTGGGCCCGCTCGAAATGTTCTGGCTCACGCCCTGAGGGGTCGACGGAACGATGCTCGTGTCATTTGGCGTTGTCGCCGACATTGGCCTGCCACTACTTTGGAACTGCTGGGCTGGCTGTTGTTGTTGATTGCCCCCCGTTTGCTGCAAATTCCCAAAGGGAGAAGGGGCCTGGGCAATGGGACCCGAGACGTTCGTCACTTGTTGCTGTTGCTGGCCCTGTTGAGCTCCCGGCTGCTGCTGTTGCTGAAGCAGCTGTTGTTGCTGTTGAAGCATGCGAACCTTAATGGAGTCACTTGCAAACTGGTGCTGGCTCGGCACGGGCGAAGTGTTGGGCAAACCGTTGGATGTTGGAAATTGACTAGTTGTCGCGGCAGCATTCGCTGTGGTCGTTGCCAGATTCGATTGCGACATTTGCTGCTGCCCGAAAGGACTCAAGCTTGAGCCTGGGACTATGCTCGAGTTCGAGACCGTTTGGCCATTGGGACTGGGGCCGGAGCGACCCACGATCATGCCCTGTTGCTGTTGAGAGCCTTGTTGTTGGGAGCCTTGCTGGTGCGAGAGCTGCTGGGTCTGAGGCTGGGACTGTTGCTGCTGCGGTTGTTGTTGTGGCTGCTGCTGCTGCTGCTGCTGCTGCTGGGGGAATTGCATACGGCCATGTTGCTGCTGCTGCATGCCACCCATTCCTGGTAGTTGACCAAGTTGGGTCGCGATGCCTGCCGTATGGTTACGCAGATTCGGGGCGACAATTGGCCGAGGTCCTGGGACTGATTGCTGCTGCTGGGAGGCTTGCTGTTGTTGCTGCTGCTGCTGCTGCAACTGCTGCGGAGCAATCTGCCGCAGGCCTTGAGCAACGCCGGCGTGTTGTTGTTGTTGTTGTTGTTGAGGAGGTTGTTGCTGGGCAGCTTGCAGCTGCTGTTCTTTACGCCTCTGCCTTTTTTCTTCTGTTTGAGGCAAAAAACAGTAAACCTTATTTCTTGGGCCTAATCGGTACAAAAAAATCAACAAATATATGGTGAATTGCCTATTCATTAGGAGTTCATTTACATTCTTACAATTTTGTATTATTCAATTGTTTCCGGAAAACATTTTGTTGGGTTAAGTGTATTTTTTCAACTTACAGTCTAAGTCACGATGTTACATGGTATTCACGAAATTAGTAAGAAGCATGGAATGTAAAACATTTATACTCTACTTCTCTTTTCACAAACCGATTATGGCGAAAATAACGAATAACAATAAAGAATGAGATATTATTGAAAAATAATTGTAAGTTTAACTATTAGAGGATGTTTTAAGGGTAGACAAACTAACGATCGATAATAATTGCCCTTTTTAATTTGTATCATCATAACTATTTTACAGATAAATATAATACGTGCTACATATTCAAGTACTTTTCCTACCTTACAAATGTATATATAAGTTTACGAAGGACGTCTATTACGTCGGTGTTGACCTTTACCTTAAACTGAATTTTATGCTATGTTATAATAAGCTTGCAATGATAATAATCAGTTTTTTTTTCAAACAATTATGAAAATTAGTAAAACATTTTTAACTAGAATCCTAAACCTACCCGAGACAAGAATCATTCTTTATATTAAAAAAAAAATGAAACTAAGAACCGTATTGCAAGGAAATTTTAATTAAATAATAATATAAAAAACATTTCAGACTGACAATGTCGATTCAACATTGCCGGTAATTTTGTCAAGCAATCGCGGCATGGCCTTTTTTTCCCACTGTCTTTTATGTCTTTAACGATTCGCAGTACTTAGAATAGAATTATAAACTTCAGGCAATAAGGACTGAATCAGAATTTATAATTTTTTTTCATACATTTTATTTGTAAAATATCTAGTACATACCGAGTTCTTTCTGAATCTTGTAAATTTTCTCTGCAAGCAAGTGATAATACTCGGATCGGGAATTGGCCATTTCATACATGTCGCCTTCGACTTTTTTGGCATAGGACACTAAATTTCCCATCCGTTTGTCAAGCATGGCTTGGGGATCGGGCGTCGGGAAGATAGCTTGCACCCTGAAAATTGAAGGTTTTAAAGTTAAGTAATGATAAAAACATCAAATAAAACAACGAAATGATTTTAATTTTAGAATATAACTAATAATAGTAAGTGTTATTCGTGTATGTTTTGTAACTTCAAAATTAAAATATCCATAATCAATATATCAATCATAAGTAATATTTAACAACTCGATAGTAATTATAACTGATATTTTCTTCTTGGATATTAATCACCAATACATAAATGAGTTTCTTAAAAAATTTAAATAAATATATTGTGGAAAAGTTTTGTATACATATTGCTGATATTTTGAAGAATTTTCATTGCAAATGTTTTCTCCAGTAAACTCATTGTTTTTATTTTATACGCTATTTATTTTATATTTTGTTGTTTTGTGAAATTTCCACATTTATTGTCAATCAGTGAATTTTTTAATTTCAACATATGTTCTTCAGACCACTAACATTTCATGGTTTCGAAAAATTTTGTGGTTTGTGACATTATGTGATTCCGTAAATTAGTTCATTTTACGACATTTCAGAGTTTCGTGAAATCCTGATTTGTGACATTTTCTCATTTTCCGTAAATCTGAGAATTTTTGTTTTACTGATTAGTAAAATTCCATGGTTTGTGACAGTCTGTGATTTGTTCAATTTTGTGATAAGTGACATTATCTAAAATTGTCTGATTTTCTGAAATTCTGTTATTTGTTTGATTAAATAATATTTTGTAGTTTAATGTTTGATATTTCATCACATTTTCTGTGGATCCGTAATTTTTGAGAACTTGAATTATGACATGTGTTCTAGTGATAAGTTACATTTTGTAATTTGTAACATTTTTTAGTTTTGTGAAATGGTGCCATTTTGTCAAATTTCATATTTTTTTGTGAATCCGTTAATTTTTCAATTTTTTACATTTTGTCATCAGTAACATTACATGGTTACATGTAATTTAGTGGTTTTGTGACGTTTCGTGAAATTAATTCTACTTCTTAATGCTCTATTTTTTTTTTTTGGTGAATCTGTGAGTTTTTGATTTTGTGACATTTTCTGACTTTGTGATTTTTTGAAGTTTCCTGATTGTCTGTGTTTTCGTGAATTTGATTTCATGACATTTTGTTGTTTTGTGAAATTTTTATTTCTTTATTCTTGAATTTTTTCGCGAATCTGTAGGTTTCTCATTTCAGTGACATTTTTTTTTTTTGTGATAAGTAACGTTTTGTGGTTTTGTGAGATTTTTATTTCTCAATTCTCCAAGTTTTTGATTTTGTGACATTTTTTGTTTTTGTGGTAAGTAAAGTTTTGTGGTTTCGGGACGCTTTGTGAAATTTTCTGATTGCCTGTAATGATGCGTATTTGATTTGATGACATTTTGTAGTTTTGTCAAATCTTCACTTCTTAATTCTCTTATTTTTTGTGAATCTGTAAGTTCGTGATTCATTATACACTGGAATCTTGATCAAGGTATTGGAGTATACGAGGGCAAAATTTTCCATATAAGACAAACATAATATCTATACATCAAATAAAAGATTTACAGTTTGTGAACAAGATGGTTCCTGAGATCGGGAGTCACCGAGTGGTGCCATTCTTTCGAGTCCTGTACAGGCATGGCCGTGACTTGCGATACGCCGGGGGGCATCGACGTTGGCCCTGCCCTGGCGTCGTTCAAGAGGGTCGATTGGCCGCTTTCGTTGAGGCCAAATAGCTGCTGCATGCTGACTGTTTGTTGGATGTTGGCTGCAGTTGCGCCAACTTGAGCTTGGCCCGTGGTCGTGCCTGGCTGACTAGCCGTCGCCGTTATCGTGTTAGGGTCTGAGGTCAGTGGAAGGGACACGTTCGGAGCCACGATTTGTCCTGCGTTAATGACACCTATTTCCCAGCATTGAAAACATTCATTTTAATGTGAACAAGCAAATTCTCAATGTCAACTCAAGATGGTATTACATCGCATTTCTATATGTTAATTATTTTCATAAAAATACCTGAGAATATTTTACAATACCTTGAGTTTGTGGCTGGGCTGATCGGACATTCGTCGCACCTCCTGGTAGCGGTGCTTGCATTACAGGACCAGGCATTCTTATGCCTCTGTTTCCTATCAGTATATTAGCCCCGGTTCCAAGACATGGAACACCTAAAAAACATGTAACAATTGTTTTGAAAATCAACGAAACCCAAATAAATTGTTGAATATGTAGGCTCCGAATACAATTTTGTTCAAAAAATAAGAAACTCGTATTAAAAAATCAAACTCACCACCAGTACTTGGATTACTAGTAGGTCGCCTGTCCGCCTGCTTCAGGGGTAGACAAACGGGGCAGTCATTCCTGGCGCAGTGTTTCCAATGGCTTATGATTTGTCGGGAGGAGCTGCAATGCGGAACCGAGCAATTCTTTCCGGATTGACACGAAATCATGTGGGTGAGCACGTTCTTCATGGTTTTACAATGCGGAACATTGCATTGATGTGGCTCGCCGTTTTGCTGGGTCTCGCGCCTTTGACATTTGTGCGCGTGAAGTAGCAAGACCAGCTGCTGCTGGATAAGCTTTCGTTTCTCGGGATCGGCGTTGGGTTGAGTCCCGGTTACTGGCATTTGGCCTTGGGTCGCTTGTTGGGGCCCGGGTTGGCCGCCACTGGGCGCGCCGGATTGGGGCTGCGCTGGACTCGACGCAGGGGCTTGGGACTGAGGAGGCATGCCCCCGCCGCCGCCGCCGCCTTCTTGATTGCCAACGCTCGCTGCGACGCCGGGACCGGCTGCGCTCGTGAATCTGCTCACTTGCATGATACCCTGAGCGACGCCTCTCTGCTGCTGTGGTGTCACCGCGCTCACGGGATTTCCGGCGACTACATTTACTGGGCCTTGAACGCTGTTTGGCGAGCCTTGAATTTGAAAATTAACATTGTCGTTGGGGTTAAGGGGAACGTGGTTGTGAATTTACCGGTCAGGAGAAAAATGGGTCGAGCCATGGTAATTTTTGATGGTAATTTACTGTTATTTACAGTCAAATTTAAAAACTCTCCAATTATAATTTATCGTCTGAGCTCTTTTCTGGTCAGTAATTAGGGGTCATGCATTAATGACGTGTCACGCTCTTGGGGCGAAGGGAGGGATCAGCCTGAATGTGACTAACCATGTTAGCTCATATGGAGAAATGCGTGACAAAGGGGGGGGGGGGGCAAAAATGACCAAAAATCATAAGACATCATATGTGTACGTACCTTCCTGGTCATGACCATATTTATTCATGAAACATACATTCAAACTAATTTATGATCACAATCTTTACTAGCATTACTTTAATGTTGAAAAATAAGATAAACAGCAACACGAAAAGTCAATGTACGTTATACTATACAGGATCTCCAGAGGCGTTCCGCTTTGCCCCTGAACCACTGTTCACAATAACACTCGCATAAATCGCGATAGTGCTCGCAATGGAAATAACCATAAGATGAAAAGAAGGTTGGGCAGTGCACATAGGAATAACACAATAACCGTTTGGATTAAATAAATACCAATATTACTTTCGAATGGTTAAAATCCAGTAAAAATTGCATTTCATGACAAAAATGCTGGCAAAGTCTTGTAACTTGACACATCAAGTAAACACAATTACAATTTCACATGGAAAATAGTCCGAACGTCTAAAAATGAAATTTGATGAAAAAAAAAAAGTTATTCCTAATGTCTTGATTTGCTCCTGATCCCACTTAACTCTGAATTCCCCTACTCATGTTTAGAAATTATTGTCATCGGGGATAATTATAAAAGTTTTAGAATTCTGGTATTTTTGATCAAGTTACTTTCAAAGTTATACACAAACATAACCTGAGAAAAAATATCGTACTTTTTACTACAAAATTTTATTAATGGTGGTTCAGTTTCAAATATTGCGCTCTTTGACGAAATTTGTTTTATATTTTACTATATTTACCACGAAACTTGAATAAATTTGCCAGTATTTGCCTTAAATATAGTAAAATAAACAAGGAATTGCAATAAAAAAAAGTACAATAGTCGAAACTGATCCACAAATACAATACCTAACAGTGAAAAGCACAGTACTCTTGTCTTAAAATTAGTGTAGAAAACTGATGTGAAATACATAAAATAGAAATTTTTCAGACTGAAAAACTCAAAAATGATTTTTTCAAGTAATCTTTCACTACGTAATAATTTTGACCATCATGATAATTCTGACCGGTAAGGTAAATTGACGATTCAGATTGACCAAAACTTTTTTGTCGCAATTTACGGTCATGACCAGTATTTTACCGGTAAATTTATTGGTAATCAAGAAAAAGAAATCAAGTTCATTCAACATTAAATGTCAATATTTTGGAAAGAAAATCTCAATTTGGCCATGTTACTTACCATAAGCGTACGAACTGGGGGCGCCCATTTGGCCAATGTTGGCGATGTTGGGCATGTTGTTGGGCCCTGGCATCCTAGGTCCCCCGGAACCTGGACCGATGGGCCCGACTTGATGTACCTGCTGTTGGTGTGGACTTGGACCGCGAGCTGATCCGACCATGTGCTGTTGCTGTTGTTGCATGGCCACGACTCGGGACATCAGCCCCGGGCCATTCTGCATTGGATGCGACGCTGTTCCGTGATGAAGTCCTTGAGCGTTTGAGCCCATCATTGTCACCTATGACATGCGAAATTCGGGTTTGCAGCATAAACTTGGTGCATTTCATCAATGAGAAGATATAGTATTCCAGATAACAATATTTTGGGAAGAAAAAACTTACAGTGTTGAGAGGTTGCTTGTTGAGGCTGTTGGCGACGATCAGGCTTCCGCCGCCCATTCCCCCCATATTAGCACCTCCACTGCTTGTCATAGTGAGTCCAGAATTCATGCCACCTGGCATTGACATTGCCGAATTGCCGCCCAATGAAGACTGCATGCTTCCCAAAGAATTGGAAATTGACATAGGATTGTTGGCGAGGGAGCTGGCAATATTGCTCGGCATGTTTCCAAGATTGACGACCATTTGAGGGTCAACCAAGCCTTTCGCGACCGAAACGTTCGGGGGCGATTGCATGTTCGGGCTCTTGCTACCCAACATTCCGCCCGTCATAACCAGAGAATTTGCGACTAAATTTTTATTTCCCTGTGGAAAACAAAAGATTTGTCATCAAGTCGCTTAATTATGATATATAATAAGAATTCATTAATGATTATAATAATTGATGAATTCATCATACCTGCGATTGCTGCTGCTGCATGAGATGATGGGGCAACTGCTGGACATGTTGCCGAAGTTCGGGCTCCAAAGTCCCGTTTTGCTGCCCTGGCCCTGGACCAGTAGCCGGAGGCTTAGCATTCTCAGTAGAAGATGCCCACGAATTAGGCGCTAGTAGATCGTCCGGAAGGTCATTTTCGAGATCAAACATATCAGTGTTGGTAAGATAGTCTGTAAAAACAACGAGCCCAATTCAAACTTGTCCCACCTTCAACTCACTTGCAAAAAAAATGTATTCTTTTCAATGTGCATGAATGACGTACCAAGAGACCAAAATAGCATTAGTATTTTCCATTGTTAGTATACCATCACCAGAGAATATCACTTCTCGTTTCATTTTTTTTTTATAATTACATCTTACAATTACTTCACTTTTGCTCAATCAGCTTTGTACAATACCAAAAAAATCTAAACGACAAGACAAAAACACTAAACATGGAAAATCATAAAATATAGTAAAAAAAGTAACTACTACGCAAGGTCCGACATGAGACATAGGCCGCAAGAGCGAAGGGATTATCAAGTAAGGTGGAATATAAAATTTACAAGAAATTCGTGCTCAACTAAAGAAGCGGCGAAAGCTACTAATAGCAAACCGTGTAGAAAACATGCTCGGAAATCCATTTTATTGTTTTTTGTAATTTTAAGTATTTTTACACACCTTTCTCCCCTGCACTGTTCACTATTTATCTACATGCGACAACATAATCATGCCCATGATATATAAAGAAGTATTGAGAAAAAATTAATAAATAAATAAATTTAAAAAATAACGTCAGTGCTGAAAAGAAAAGTGGCAAGTAAAAAGTATTGTATTTTATATTCCACTAGGAAATTCCTGAAAAGTTGTCCTTGGGCAGTGTTGCCAGATGGTTGAAGAGTTGTTTTTTTTACCAAATGTTAGACCATATTCGAATTAAATGTGATTGAAAAATCATCACTCAATCACGCTGTGATTCATCAAAATCAAATTTTCTTAAATTCACATTCAACAATAATTTCTAAGAATATACCATAAAAATAATAAAAACAATTTTTTTCCGGGTTTAAATCTTTATATAATCAATAAAACGTTTTTCATTAGGAATCAGTAAAAGATTATCCTAATTGAAAAAATTTTATAATTTCAGAAAATTAGAGAAATATATCACGAGTTATTTGGAATATAAGTTCGATTGTTCTAAATATTGAAAACTGTTTTCATTGCTTCAACACATTGTTTTCAATCAAAAATATGTTCCCTTAAAATCACATTTTTTTTGTTACATAAAACAATAACTCCTAATAATTTTTTAGAGTTTTTTCAAGATGAGAATTTTTGAAAAATCTAAAAGTCATTGAAGATTTTTATTGGAAGTCAGTAAAAAATAGTCCAGATAAAATAATTTAAAAAAAATGTCTCAAATAAAAAAAAATTAATATTAAGTATTTCAAGACATCGATATTTGAGAAGTACATGAAAAATTTTGAGGAATAAAAAATATGTATGTTTGAAAATTTAAAAACTTAAAAATGAAATTCATTTCATTTTAATTGATGAAAATAATCATTTATTATGTGTCAGATGAAAAGAAAATTTACAGTTCGATGGGCTGGACATTTTTCTATGTCGAAGTTAAGCCAAGAAAGTTTTATATTATCAATAATATTATTAATTACACATTACATAATTGTTAGAAACTTTTGAAACATGGATAAATTATTTTTAAAAAATTAAATAATAAATTTTCGAATACCTGATGAAATTTTGACAATGTAGTATAATACAAAAATTTATTTTTGTATTGTGATTATATACACCATAACACTTGCATTAAAAAATAGACAGTACTTCTTCTGAATAGTGCCGCGGTTTCCTTTATCACTCCCATATGCTGTGACGTCACATCAATGGGTTAGAAAAGGACAACTACTCAGAGGAAGTACTGTATTTCATTCAATAACGTATTGAAAAAATTACACATTACAATTTTTAACATAAATAAGACTACAGGATAATTATTTCTTCAAGATCATGTTTTTAACGCAATTATAGAATAATTCATGGATTCAAAATAAGACATTTTGTTTCATAAAATATCAACAGTGAAATAATAATAAATTTTTCAAATTAAAGGAACAACTAATTGTAGAAATAATGAAGTAGATACAATTTTTTTAAACATAATTTGGAAATTTTTATTGAATTTATTGAAAAAAATTCATTCAAAAAAAATTTATAACATCTAATGAAAATCAGATAATTTATTCAATGGAATTTGTATGATAGAATTAAAAATTCAATCTGTAATTTTTAAAATTAATTTTATGATATTACACGTTGATAGAATAATACAATACAACTTGATGCGCAGTTTTGAAATATTTTTTCAAGAAAATGTATAACGTAAATTACAAATCAGACATCTAATTAGAGAGAATTTGTACATAACATGGTTATGAGTTTTTTTTAATTATTAATTTGAAGAAATCAATCTTATAAATTTACATTCTTTAAAAATCATACGATAAAATTTGAAACCTTAATAAGATAACTGAATAATCAATTCTATGAGAATAAATATTGTAACTTAGGTTGTAAAGATTTATTTGAAAAAATATATAGCATGAATTAAAAATTAGATATTTTACTGTACAATAATATTTCCAAAATAAATATGATTAGAAATTTACTATTTATTTCTTAAAATTCATCACATAAAATGACATATTAAAAACATAATACAATACAATCAATTCCATACTTTAGAAAAATATTTTAAATAAAATTTATAACATTAATTAACAATTACATATATATCCGATATTTTAAAATTTGAATATAGAATAATTATAAATTTAAGATAAAAAAAATTAATTTCATGAAATAAAATGAAAAAAAAAAAATAAATAAATAAATAAATAAATAAATAAAATAAAATTTAATACATAAATCAGACAAAATCCTTAAGAGAAAAAGGAGCAACCACGATGGGCCGCACCCATTGTCCCAATGGGTGCGGCCATGTTAAATGCTTACTTCAATCCTGTAACTACCTGAAAATGACCGAAGCATTTGAATTTAAATCGTATGTCCAATGAAATTTCATTATCTGTTAAAGTTCAATTGAAACGATTTCATTGGCTTTAATAAAAAATTAAATTGCTGAAATTCGATTCTCGATTGTGTGGTATTTTTTTCCTTATGACATTGTATACGTATATAGAACTTGAAAGAGCTGAACAACTAATGATTCAAATAAATAACTATTTCTAAAACAGGAAAAGTCTGTGGGTAGAATAGTTGAATTCTTTCGCGAATGTTAAAAATATGAGAAAATCTGTTTTTTCCATCCATCATCATATATAATGCAATATCATTTGCATTACATATATGCACTTTGATAATAAAATTATCAAGTTCATTATCAAAATATATAAGAATGTAGAATCATACACAATAAAAAAAAAATATAATTGCACACACATGAATTTAGTTGTAAAGTAAAATCAATTGAAGGGTACCATTACTAAAAATAAAAAATCAAGTATTTCTGATGTTGGCATAATATTCATTTGTTCTTCTGTTGAGAACTGTAACAACAAAAATTTTGACTATGAAAATAAGACAATTACATTTGAATGCCAAGCTTGATTTTCAGCGTATTTTAAATTTTGCTGTTATATTCAAGAAAACATATTTTTTAATTTTACTACTACTCGAATATAAATTTATTTCAAGTTTTTTTTTTTGTTTATGTATTTGAATTTTTTGTCGAATTACATGAAAATAATTTTATTTTACGGCAGTACATTTGGCATGGATGAATAAAATTACATTCTATTTTCCAGAGTAGAAATGCTTTTTCTCAACTGCTATATGTTTTTTGGAAATCGATGATTAAAATAATTTCTCGTGGATTCTGTCTTCAAAAACTTGGAGTTTTCTTTGTAAAGTATATTTATATTTTTTTCACTCATGAATAAACCTAATGAATGAACAGAGATAATAATAAAGAAGCTTTTTTTTTTCATCCAAGCTTTTTCATAAAAATACCTTTGAGAGAACAAATTCTATATTATATTTTATTTTTATCTTGTTTTTATATGAATAAGTTTAAAATTGATATTTTTTACTCCATGCACTGAAGAATGATAATTTTTTTCATGTTAACTTCTTTTGAAAAATACACTGCTATGTAACAATTGTAAAAAAGTCCGCCCTTTTCTTATGATGAAACTAGAAGTTGTAGCATTCCAGATTGAAAAATTTTTCATAAATTGTTGTGCTTTGTTCACTGAAAAAATTTTAAATTATGGAAATCCAAATTGTAATATGCAAATTAGAATGAATAAACTGTAACAATATTTATACATCAACATTTATGTTTAAAAATAAAAAAAATATCCATTTACCTATGAAAATTCAAAAATATATAGAATTCAAAATTACAGAAAGGTAAATTTTTGCTACAGTTGATCATTTTGGAATTTTTATTTTCTTTACCACAATTTAGTTTTTTATCTCCAAAAATTGAAATTTTTCAATAGTTTAATCGGAATTCGTTTTCTTAGAGAAAAAAAAAAAAAAAAAAAAACAAAAAAAAAACGGATAAATAATGGCAACGCTGAATAAATTTCTTTTTCATTCAAGTTTTCAAGTTGCTGGATTTTTTGAGCAAAATGTAATTCGAATGCAGGGTTTTTGTCTTAAGAAACATATGTAATTTTTGTTTTCATATTTTATTGAAAATAAAAGTTACTGAGGATGAATTGCTTTTTTTACGTTCGTACAATACCTTATCAAAAAATTGTATCTTAGTTAAAAAATTGTGAAGGTTTTATACAATTCTGCACTTTTCCAAATATGAAAATTATGGCATTATTTATAACTGTTTTATTTTTCAAAAATTCTGATATTTTGACGTTTCATCAAGTCTTTTATGAAAAACAATTTTCAAGATTTATTTGTATTATTGATGAAATTAATCAAAATTCAAAGTTAAAACCAATTGTTTTAATAGTTCTTAATGTTGAAAAACCTTGAGTATTATTTAAAAATTAAACATCTAATGATTGGGAGTCATAAAAAAATTAAATTAAAAATTTTTGTTTTCAATTAATAAAGTAAGCAATTAAAAATAAATTTTTCTTTACAAACTATTATAAGAAATATTTTACTACTTTTTGAAAATCAAAACTTGAAAAAACATGAACAAAGGAAAAAGTAAGTCAATTTTGAAAATGCAACAATACTTAGATTTCCAAATCCATGTTTTCATTTGCTTTTCAGTTGATGAATTTTATATTCATTTATTTTATTTGAAAAACCTTTGAAATGATTTAATACTGCACTGGAAAAATTTTTCAATTCATACTTCCAAACATTATAAGTTTACAAATTTTCTAAGAGTTAAAATAAATACAATTTAATGTAAGCGTTGATGTTGGTTAAATAAAGAAAATTATGTCGAATTTTCAGCTATAGTTTATAAAATTATTTATCCGTGTAATATGGGTGATTATAACTCAAATCGTTCAAGTATAAATTATAGTAAAATTAATGTGTTGAGAAAATGATCTATATTTTTCTCAACATCAAGTCTTTCATGAAAAAAAATTTTCAAGATGAATTTGTATTATTCTGAAATGAATGAAAATTCAAAGTTTGAACAAATTGTTTCAAGAGTTTTTAATGTTGAAAAACCTTGAGTATTAAAGTAAAATTGTACATCGTTTGATGGGAATCTTAAAACAATAAAAATTCTTGTCTCCAGTTAATGATCCAGCAATTCGGAATTAATTTTTCTAAAAAAACTAAGAAATATTTAACTACTTTTTAATTTCTAATTTTTCGGGCAGAACAAAACTCGAATACAAGGTTTTTGTCTTGAGAAACATTTGCACTTTTTGTTTTCATATTTTATTAGAAATAAAAAATACTGAGAAAGAATATTATATTGCCATTTTCACGTACATACAATAATTTATTCAAAATTTTCAAATAGTGTAAAAATTGTGAAGGTTTTATACAACTCTGCACTTTTTCGAGTATTGAATTTTTTCGCAGCTTTATTTATTATAATTAGTGTAACAGTTTTTTTTGTTCAACAAAAAAAAAAAAAAAAAAAAAAAAAACAATGTATTCTAAAAATTATGTACAACTCAAAAAATACAGAAACTCAACGAAATAGCTTTTACTATTTGGGAACCAATATCATTAAAAATCGTAAAACTAATTGGTAAAATCACCAATCTGGCCACACTATATCCAACTCCGCTGGGCATTTGCCGCATGTCTGGAAAAATTTATAACATTCAACACTGCATTTTGGTCAACTTATGTGATGACGACGATGTTGGGAAAATGAATTTTTTTTTGTGATAAAAACCAAAAAAAAAAAAAAGCAAAAAAAATTTTCAATAATTTTGATTAATGTTGTCGCAAAGTTGCATGAATGATATATTGAATTTTGTTGTTTTTTTTGCGACCGCTTTTCTCAAACAAAATATTTACGTCTCTTTTGAGCTTGTTGGTTGTTCCATTGGGTTTGTGGCTGCGGTAGCTGTTGGTATGGTTGATATTGCTCGCCTTGCATTGGCGGCAAATAACTTCCACCTCCCCCGTAGTTCGAATAATAATGTTGCGTCATTTGATGCGCCATACCCGCTACTATCATATTTATAGTTTAAAACAGCGCAACTAGTTTTTTTTTTGTTTACAAAGGGGAAAATTAAAACAAATAGGCCGAACTGGTGGAAAATTATTAAGAATTTATGTTCTAATAAAATCCTCAAATAAATATGTATATCGACATTTTCTAAGATGATTTTAAAATTGTTTAAAAATTTTACAAACACATTCCAAAAATCTTCCTTCGGACAAAATGAAAAATAGAGATGTGAAAATTTCAATGCAACTTCTGTTAGATATTTGAATAACCAGAATAATCACAATTTATGGTTTTGTAAATTCATGATTGTATCATTATTGAATAATTTATAGACTAGGTTATACTAATCAATTTTTCCAAGTATAAGAATTTCCAAGTGTCAATGCACTTATTTTTTATCTACATGATTAATAAATTTGAAATTTTCATCAACTAGCCTCAGAAAATTTAAGAACCACAACCAAAAAAAGTGATTCCTGGATCAAAAAATGCTTTGTTGAATTAATTTTTCAAAGATAAGTTGCAAGTTTTAATTCAATCAAAATTTCTATAAGTTCTTAACTTGACGTTATAATACTTATCTGAATTATCTAGAGAATAAAAAAAAATGTTTTTGACTTATTTAAATTTAAAATAATCCGTCTTTTTATATCCCAAACTTGAAAATAGAATTGAGATTTAGAAACTAGAATTGATAGACCATGTTCTAAATATCTTTTAAAATTAAATATTAAACCAAACAAAATTCATTTTTACTTAAAATTCATACCATTCTGTGATTCATACCATTCATACCATTTGCATCGACTGATGAAATTCAAGAGCATGTTTAAATTAATGAAACTGATTTTTTTATACATCATTTTTCTAATAAATATAAATATTTTATAATCAACTTTTGTATTTAAAAATTAATTAACATGTAATTAGATATTGTTCAACGCATGAAAAATTATGAAAAAAAATTGAATATTTTAAACTGTAGTTAGTTTAATAATGCATAATGTTATTTCTCCATTACCTTTGGGAAGAAAGTTTCTGATTTAATATTTTGTTTTTATAATTTTTTCAGGCGATTACAAGTCGAATAAAAATGCTTATATTTGGAATCTAGTTACAAAGTTTTCTATACATATTTTCTAATCATTTCTTCTCTATAGATAATAATATTTAAATAACACATTTTTTTATTAAAAAAAAGCCATAAACCACACTCATTTTTTTAATGCTTGATATTTTTGAAACAATTTGTGGTAAAAAAAACAACAAAAAAGGAATTTGAAATTTCAAAATATACTTCAGCTTCTGATACATCAATTTTACTTTTATTATTATTTGAAATAATAAAGTAAAAATCACCCATATTACATAAATATATAATTTTTTGAACTATATAATTTTCTTTGTTTACCCAACATCAATGCTTACATTAAATTGTATTTATTTTAACTCTTTAAGAAATTTCTAAACTTACAATGTTTGGAAGTATGAGCTGAAAAATATTTCCAGTGCTGTATTTAATAATTTCCAAGGTTTTTCAAATAAAATAAATGAATATAAAATTCATCAACTGAAAAGCAAATGAAAACATGGATTTGGAAATCTAAGTATTGTTGCATTTTCAAAATTGACTTACTTTTTCCTTTGTTCATGTTTTTTCAAGTTTTGATTTTCAAAAAGTAGTAAAATATTTCTTATAATAGTTTGTAAAGAAAAATTTATTTTTAATTGCTTACTTTATTAATTGAAAACAAAAATTTTTAATTTAATTTTTTTATGACTCCCAATCATTAGACGTTTAATTTTTAAAAAATACTCAAGGTTTTTCAACATTCAAAACTATTAAAACAATCGGTTTCAACTT
Source organism: Platygaster robiniae (assembly GCA_028476575.1). Taxonomy (NCBI): domain Eukaryota; kingdom Metazoa; phylum Arthropoda; class Insecta; order Hymenoptera; family Platygastridae; genus Platygaster; species Platygaster robiniae. The sequence continues at coordinate 13,160,959 of CM052027.1, read as the reverse complement.
TGAATTTTGATTCATTTCATCAACAATACAAATAAATCTTGAACATTTTTTTTTCATAAAAGACTTGATGAAACGTCATAATGTCAAAATTTTCTAAAAATAAAACAGTTATAAATAATGCCATAATTTTCATATTTGGAAAAGTGCAGAATTGAATGAAACCTTCACAATTTTTTAACTAACATAAGAATTTTTTATAAGTTATTGTACGAACGTGAAAAAGCAATACAATATTCATCCTCAGTAACTTATATTTTTAATAAAATATGAAAACAAAAATTACATATGTTTCTTAAGACAAAAACCTTGTATTCGAATTTCATTTTGCCCAAAAAATCCAGCAACTTAAAAACTTGAATAAAAAAGAAATTTATTCAGCGTTGCCTTTTTTTTTTTTTTTTTTTTTTTTTTAATAAAACGAATTCTGATATAGCCACTAAAAAATTTTAATTTTTGAAGATAAAAAAGTTAGGAAAATAGAAATTCGAAAATGATCTAGAAATGTGTAATCTTATATGATTCTCATAAATCTTATAAGATTACTGAAATTCCTCATATGTCTACCCATTTCTTATATGGAAGCATATAGAATTTGAAAGCATATATATATTTTATATAATCTATTTATAGAAGCATATAAAATATTTGAAATCTTATATGATACCCATATATGCTTTATAAAAACTTATATGGCAAACATAAGATTTATCGTGGCATATAAGATTTTTGAGAGATTTCACAAATGGAAATCTTATGTTTGCCCTAAAGGTTTTTATTAGGCATATATGGGCACCATATAAGATTGCAAAAATCTTATATGCCTCTATATGCTTCCGTATAAGAAATGGGTGAACATATAAGGAATTTCAGTAATCTTATAAGATTTCTGAGCATCATATACGATTCCAAATTACTAGGGTCAACTATGGCAAAAATTTAACTTTTTATAATTTCAACTTCTATTTATTTTTAAATTTTCATGGGTAAATATTCTGGATATTTTTTTTATTTTCATACATTAATGTTGATACATAAATATTTTTACAGTTTCTTCATTCTAATTTGTATATTACAATTTGAATTTCCATAATTGAAATTTTTTTCAGTGAAAAAAGCATAAAAATTTATGAAAAATTTTTCAATCTGGAATGCTACAACTTCTAGTTTCATCACAAGAAAAGGGCAGAATTTTTTACAATTGTTACATAGCAGTGCATTTTTCAAAAGAATTGAACATAAATTATTTTCCTGTAATTCGGCAAAAAATTTAAATACATAGACAAAAAAAAAAAAAGAAAACTTGCAGTAAATTTATATTTGAGTAGTAGTGAAATTAAATAATATATTTTCTTGAATATAACAGCAAAATTCCAAATACACTAAAAATCAAACTTGGCATTCAAATGTAATTGTCTTATTTTTATAGTCAACATTTTTGTTGTTACATTTTTCAACAGAAGAACAAATAAATATTATGCGAAAATAAGAAATACTTGATTTTACTTTACAACTAAATTCATTTGTGTGTAATTATATTTTTTTTTATTGTGTATGATTCTACATTCTAATATATTTTGACAATGAACTTTATAATTTGATTATCAAAGTATATATATAATGAAAATGAAAATTTTTTTAGAAGTTCTTTGTTGTTATACAAACATTAAATTTAAATACTGAGTTTTGTCAAGTACAACAGAAATTTGAATAGCAGACCACAAAATCCAAAATACCGTTTATTTTAATTTTTGAATCAAAATACTTTCTGGTTACTTTCTTAAGTAAAAAATTAAGCATGAAAAATGTGCATAAAATTGCAACTTAACAAGAATATAATTTCTGAAAAAAATCTCTGCAAAATGTATGAAATTTAATGAGTTGAGTGCATTGAACTCAAAAATTCTGGTGATTTCATGTGAATCGCATTTTTGCAAGAATCAAACTAATAATGTCCAATTTCAATGCTTAGAAGAAAAAAAATTTCGTTATGACGAGATACATCTTTGAAATCACAATGTTTTATTTACAAAGTATTGTATCTTGACATGTATAATTTTGAAATTTCAAATTTAAGTATCTTGAATTAAAAATTTTGAACAATGTATTACAAAACAAGATATTTTTGGAAAACTCTACCAAATTTGTTGCCTTGAAAACCCCTGTCAAAAAAATCTGAATTATCAAAATATCCTGTAAATTGAAAAAATAATATCATTATCTTATTCATTTATCTATTAGAAACTTAAAAGAAATCAAGAGTAACTAAAATTTTGAGTTAAAAAACATAAAAACTAGCCCAAAATATTCTAAAATGTGAAGACGGTGAAATTTGATAATATTTCTTAAAATCCCTGCCAAGAATTAGTATATCACTGACAGTTTTGAAAATGCCTAGTTGGACGAAACAAAAAATTGCAACCTGAGGCGAAGCCGAGAGTTGTAATTGTTTTGTCAAAAAAAGCGATTGCCAATACTGACATTACGATATTTTATTGACAGTTTTCTAATAATTAACATTCAAATGTGCGATTATTAGCAAATTGTCGATAATCATTTTTAACATTCGACATACAATTGCCATAAAAAAATCTAAATCATCTAATTATCTTGTAAAGCAACAAAAAAAAAAAAACTCAAATATCTCATTTATTTTTCGTGTAAAAATTTGCAAAAAATCAAGAATTATTCAAATGTTGATAATAAAATATTCCAATACTCAAAGGTAATGAAATTTAAAAACATTTCTTGAAACTCACATCAAGGAAAAAAAAATTTTTTTCCTTAAAATACATGTGATTGATGGATTGATTAAAAAATTATCTCAACCACTTTGTCGCGTTAAAAATATTTTAATAATTGCATCTACTGTCAAAACTTGCAAAAAATTAAGAATCATAACAATTCTGATCAAAAAACTATCGAATCAGCTCAAAATATTTGCAAAAACCCAAAAAAGAGTAAAATTTGAAAATATTTCCTGAAACTCCTATCAAAAAAAAAAAAAATATTTTTTCCTGCTGACACGTGCCCTATAATTGCCATAAAAAAATATCTTAATTATCTTGGCAAGTGGAAAATTCTATTTTATCTATTCATCTTGTCCAAACTGAAGAAATATGAAGAATCATTAGAATTTTGATGGCAAAACCATCCAACAAGCTTATAAAATGTTTCCAAGAAACCTAAAGATTATAAAATTGGGGAATATTTCCTGAAACGTGTACCTGAAGTTCCAAATGTTTAAAATTAAACGAAGATAAAAAATATATGAATTTTTTTATTTTTCATCATAATGGGCAGTGTGACAAATATTTTTTTGGGGAGCATCAAGTTTGTTGTTACAATCAAAAATTGTTTAAGAGCGGCTAGAAATTTTTTTCTCCTATATCAACTTATACATTTTTTTCGTTTAATTTTCAACGTTTGGAACTTCCGGCACATCCTGAAACTCATGTTAAAGGAAAAAATTTCCCTCTTCCTAAAAACACGTGCTGGGTGGTTGACAAAAAAATTATATCAATTATTTTTTACAGTAAAAAAATATCTTAATTATCTCATCTACTGTAGCAACTTGCAAAGAATCAAGTATCATCAAAATTTTAATCAAAGAACCATTGAATCAGCTTTAAATACTTAAAAAAAAAACTTAAAAATGAAAATATTAGAATATATTTTTTGAAAACTCTGTAAAAAGTATGAAATTTTTACATTCCGAACAAATGTGCTAGTAGAAAATTATCTCAAACTTATTTACAAGTGAAAAAATATCTCAAGTATCTCATCTATTGTCAAAACTTGCAAAAAATCAAGAATCATGAAAACTTTGATCAAAAAATGAATTTATGCAGCTCAAAATGTTTGCAAAAACCCAAAAGTGCAGAAATTCGAAAATATTTCATGAAACCTCTGTCAAAAAAAGAAAGTTTTTATATTCAAAATACATGTGCTGATGAACGATTATTTTTGAAAGTAAAAAAATATCTTAATTATCTTACCAATTGCCAAAACTTGCCAAAAATCCAGAATCATAAAAATTGATGAAAAAAATCATAGAATCAGTTCGAAATATATTGAAGAACTTACAAGTGAGTAAAATTTGAAAATATTTTTTGAAACCTGTCAAAAAAATAAATTTATCACATTCTGAATACTTGTGCTGATAACAAATTATCTTATCTATCTTTTCAAATACAAAAATATCTTAATTATCTTACCAATTGCCAAAACTTGCCAAAAATCCAGAATCATAAAAACTTTGATGAAAAAAACCATAGAATCAGTTGGAAATATATTGAAGAACTTACAAGTGAGTAAAATTTGAAAATATTTTTTGAAACCTGTCAAAAAAATAAATTTATCACATTCTGAATACTTGTGCTGATAACAAATTATCTATCTTTTCAAGTACAAAAATATCTTAATTATCTCATCTATTGTCAAAACTTGCAAAAATCTAGAATCTTAAAAATTTTAATCAATAAACCATAAAACTTCTTTGAAATATTTGCAAAAAACTAAAAAGTGACAATATTAGAAAATATTTCTGTGGCTTCCTGGCATAACTGACAAAGTCACACATGCCATAGCGTTTTTAAATTTAATCAGAATATCATGTAAAATGAGCCTCATGGCATGTGTGACCTTGTCGGTTATGCCGAGAAGATACAGATTTCTTGAAACTATCAAGAAAAGAAAATTTTCACATTCCAAATACATGTGCCAATAAATAGCTCTTTTGATCACTTTGTCCTGTGAGAAAATATTCTTATTATCTCATCTACTGTTAGAACTTGCAAAAAATCAAGAATCATAAAAATTTTTATCAAAAAACCATCGAATCAGCTCAAAATATTTGAAAAAAGCCTAAAAGTGAGAATATTAGAAAGTATTTCTTGAAATCTTTGTCGGAAAAATTAGATTTTTATATTCCAAATACATGCGCTCATTATAAAGTATCTCAATTATCTGTTCAAGTATAAAAATATTGTAATTATCTCATCTGTTGTCAAAACTTGCGGAAAATCAAGAATCATGAAATTTTCACCAAAAAACCATCGAATTAGTTCAAACTGTTTTCAGAAGGCCTAAAAGTGAGAATATTAGAAAATATTTCCTCCTGTAAAAAAAATTATTTTCATCCTGCTAATACATGTGCACAATAATTGCCATGAAAAAATATCGTAACTATCTTGGTGAGTGAAAAAATTCCATTTCTTCTATTCGTCTTGTCCTAACTGAAGAAATATCAAGAATCATTAGAATTTTAATGAAGACCCATTCAACAAGCTCATACAATATCCCAAAAAATCCAAATACAGGATGGCCTAAAGTCATGTATACAAAAAAAAAAACTTTTGATTTTCCTTATTCAATTTCAAGTCAAAAAGTCCTTTACCACTCTTTGTAAAACTCAAAATTTGAACGATAATTGCCCTCTCTTGACAAGTGGAGGTCGAATTCACGAACTTAACTCTACCCAAAATTTCCTTCGTATTTTTCCGAGTCGAAAAGTCCTTTGCCACTTTTCACAAAACTCAAGATTAAAAAAGATATTGGAGTCTAAAATCTAAGAAATCTGATTGGTTAAAACTTGAAACCCGAACGTCTTTTTTGCTTTTGAGTTTTGTGAAAAGTGGTAAAGGACTTTTCGACTTGAAATTGAATAAGGAATTCAAGGATTTTTTTTATCGGAAATAGGAAAATATTTCCTGAAAGGAAAAAAAAATTTGCCCCATAATTGACAAAAAAATTAACTCAGTTATCTCGTCAACCAAAAAAAAATAAAATACCAAGAATCATCAAAAAAACTGGTTAAAAAAAGCTATAAAGATCCGCTCGAAATATCCCAGAATAAGGGTGACCCAAAATTTGCAAACATTTAACCCAAAACCGTGTGAATTGCAATTTTTTGAGAAACACTCGAAAATACATTACATGTGATACATAATCACAATGACGGATTAATTTTTTATTAATTATAGAGAATTGTTCCATGATGTAATGCAGAGCTTAATTAATGAAGATACGTGTTTTCTTAGGCTGTTTTTGGAAATGAATTCTCGCACGACTTGCAGTAAATACGCCTCTGGACTCGGCCAAAATGTCCACAAATTCGGCCCTCGGAAAAAGGTAAATAAAAAACTCTCAACTCGTAGTTAGTGCATAGCGCATGCGATCGGTATATACTCATAATAAACCTAAAAATACTCGAAAAAACTATAACTTGCGGGGATGCCCATGCTTGACATGCTGATTGTACGGTCAAAAAAGGGGGCACATTATTAAACCGTGGATCCCGAAAAAAAGTGTCATGATTGTTGCGGTGTGTGTTGATTATTATGTATAACACTGCCGTGTGTACGATAATATGTCAAGAAGTCTCGCGGAAAGAAGAGGAAAGAGCGGAGCGAGGGAGAGAGAACGTATTGGCCGAGCGCGAGTGCGAGAGAGACGGGCATAGTATACACGGAAAAAGGACAACAAGCGTTTTCGGAGGCTCGGAAAAAGGGCTCACCTGATGAGTCGGGCTGACCCGGAAAATGGTCCGTCAGTTTGGACCGCTTGTTGGGCGGCCCGTCCAAATGGTCGTCCATTTTTACGAGGGTCTCGTAAATGTTGTTGTATCTACGCCAGTGTCGGGTCGACGTCGCATTATGAACAACGCGGCGTCCCCGGGTCGGGCTGGCCGCGAAATCAGCGATCTCACCGCGCGATCCGCGGGCAACAATCTCCCTTTTTCGTCGCTGTTATTATTCGGTTTTAGCTTTCGCGCTCGTTTCGCGTCGCACGCACAAAATACGGACGGATTGTACCGTGTACAAAATTGCGATTCGTGAGATGGCACGACTGGCTAGAGTCACGCCGCGTCCATCTCACTCGCACGCGTACGTGACGTCACCCGACTGGACGATCTCTCTTTTTCTCTCTCACACACTTTTACTACTGTAAATCCTTTAGGTTTTACCAACAATATTTCGGCCACGGCGATAATCCGCGGTTTTTAACCAGGGTAGATGCCTTGAGGGACACGTACCGCACTCGCGTATCCAAATATTTGTCGCGATTAATTTTGGGTTTTCTCTGATGCGAACTCCAAACTCGGCAAGTCAGAAAAGAACGTTCCTTAGAGCGTTTGACTCGTCTATAAAATGGCGGCCGAGGGGAAAGACGACGGCGCAGACTCCGGGGTGTTCTCAGCGCTGATTGGGTGGTTTTTGAGACTGAGGCGCTGAGAGAGGTGTAGTTGTGTGGGTGGCAGTACTGAGATCACACAGAGCGCTGATTAGACGGTGGGTTTTGTGTGAAGGAACGCGCGGGAGTTTTGAATTCCGTGGTTTGTGGATTGGAAATATCGGAATCGAAAGTACTGATGAATTATTGATTCGAGTCCAGCATTGTTTCCATTTTTAAGGACTTTCAGATATGGATCGAAAAATGATCAGCGTTTTGTATTGCAAAAACTTTGGTTTAGCCTATGTAGGTTTACGTATGTAGCTAGGTGTAAAGTACCCTACACATGTGTTAAGGAGCGTTGTGATGTAATTACCTTAAGGCACAAAAATTAAATTTTCATACTCGTTACGATTGCGGAAATTTGGAATATATCATGAATATAAAAGACGAAATGCTTCAAGAGCGTTAGCGAAAAAAAATTTCATGAGTGATTTTTCCAAAAAAATACAAGGTGTTTCCGATTCCCCGCACCGAAGAAAGATACGTAATTCCTTATTGAATTTAAGTCAAAAATTCCTTTAACACTTTTTATTAAACGATAAGTGCCAGGGCCGTAGCCAGCCGTAGGGCCCGACGGCTGGAAATTCCTCGATTACTGAAATTTTGCGAAAACGCAATTTTGTAGAAATTTCGTAAAAAATACTTCGTTAAAAAAGCTATGAAGAAAAGAAGTCACAAAATCGTTTTACTAAACATGATATAATTTTTTCAATAACCAATCGTGTTTCCCAATATATGATTTAATAATGATGAAATATTTGTTTAAAAAAATAAATAAATATTTCAAAATCGGTTACCAAAATATATATACAGGGTGATTCATCATGACCTAAACAACCTAAAAATCTAGATTCCTCATGAAATTCTAAGATGATTTTTCCTTTGCCGTTTTCCATAAAACTCAAAGTCAAAAAAGATATTCAAATTATAAGTTTAACTGATCAACGCGCTCCTGCGAGGGGTGGGGATAGAAATTACGCACTAAAATTTACCTACAAAATCTTCTCCATATTTTTATGAATCGAAAAAGTTCTTTGCCACTTTTCAGAAACCTCAAAACCCAAAAAGATATTTGAGCTAACGAATACTGCCCTGAAAACTTGATAGAAGTTGTATTACATCTCATTTTATCATTTTTTTCAGTTGCTTGCAAAAATTAAACATTCACTACATAATAATAATGTTTTCATGTTTTACTGGAAAGTTTTCAAATCGATGGTTAGCCCCTTTTGTTCGCCGACCCTTCATATACATATTTGTGTGTGTGTGTGTGTGTGTGTGTGTGTATTTCTAATATTGACTGTGCAATAATTATTTTCCTGGGAATTATATTTCCACGCATTCCAATTTTTTTTATCCTAGATAAGATAAGGAGACAGAAAAAATAAATGCTATATTTTTCAAATACTTTGTTGAATTATTTTGATTTTCGTACGTTTCTAAATAAAAAAAGATAAATCTCATGACCGAATGGATAAAAATCATCTTATTTGAAAACGCTTGCGATTCCTGCCAATTTCGAAATTTATTTTCACTACAGATCTTATAAGCTGTTATATATTGCGAATTGCAATGTATAAGTATATATATATATATATATATATTTTTATGAATATAACCAGCGCCTCTTTATTCAAAAAGAAATCAATTTTCATAACGTTTCGCAAGAAATCATTTCTATTCCCGTATCAATTGTGCAAAAGGCCATTTCCAAAAAGACATTTACGTATCAATTGCGCAAAACTTATTCCGATAGCAAAGAGCAATTTCCTAAAATTTCTGCAACTCGTTCTTATCATTTCGCAACCTCGCTACGATAGGAAAAAACTGATATTCTATTCATTTCTAAAAAGACGTTTATCGTGCCGATATTGCAAAGTCATCCCGATAGTCAATTTTAATCGCGCGTACATTTAGATTCTTTCGCAAAATCTTTTCGTGTTGCCCCCCCCCCCCCACCTACAGTATCTTTTGGGTATATAAACCCGTGACTTTTCGGCCTTAGTTAGTTGCTCACCGGTTATTCAGTAATTCCAGTCCGTTCTGTACAATGTATCTTCAGTTAAAACTTCGTGTCGCGAATCAGTCCCGTGTTATGTATTAAAACATATAACATATGTCTTGGGAAGATCCAAGACTCACAGGAAATGCGAGGGCGTTATCAATGAGAGTGGACTGGCGATAATTATCAAAAGTTTATTCAAATCACAATTTACACGTCTGAATCGAAAGTGGGAAGGTTTTTTTAGTTGAACGAATTTACAGATACCAAAAATTGTCCGATGTAAATACAAATTAGAACTTGATGGAATCGTTTCCGCAAAATTTCAATGAAGTGTTCCGTATATTACGTGTCTTCCAGTAGGACAAGGTCTTCCACGCCGCCACGATGATGGTTTTGAAGCCCTTCTTCCACGCCGGGATCCAAGGCACGTGTTGGTTAACAGAGAGCGAAAATTCCGAAAAGAAACTACTGACTAACTAAACACTAAAGCTCTGACTAACTTGAACAGTTTTAAATCTTTTAATCTACTTGAAAAACCACTGACTAACAATCATTATTCTTCAACTTGCTTCAACTCCAGCTTCAACTGACTGAAGCGTCGGCTTTTTATACCTAATAATTTTAGGTGGGAGGCATGAAGTAACGAATTATTGTTGAAGAAACAGGATAATTACGAAGAAAAAATCCAAGAAGTCAATAATTATTATTGAATGGTAAATGTCTGGAAATATATGATTTTGAAATTTGTTTTAGAAAAAAAAACGGAAATTACAAATGACAAGTAAATGCGATAGAGCGTGATAATACGTCCATATCATTCGCCTAAATGGGACCAAATGACTTCGATCGTTTTGATCACATTCGCTGCTCGTTTTTCAACAATAAGTTATCAGAGTTGGAAAATTCCCAAAATTAGTGTTTTCTGAAATGACATTAGATATCTGCAATTTTACTTACTGTTATTGAACGAGTATGACGATAATTTTCTATTTTCAGCTTTGCTTCAAGATAAAGACAGGTTAAGCGTACTTCTTTTCTGAGAAACGATATGTGAATATTATAGATAATATATATTGAGAAATATCAATATATAACACCCGTTTTAGTATTCCTGTCAAATTTCTGTATTTATCGTCCTTCCTGTCAGTCGAGTAAAGTTCGGTCTTCGCGAATAATACCTGTCTTCGAATAGTAATCAATTTCGTGAACTGTTAGTCGGTGTCGTTTCGGGTTTGGTTAAAAACGGCGTATCCTGTTGTCTCGCGGAAATCTCTATAAGAGTAAAAGAAAGTGGAATATTGGTGCAATCTGATTTTTTTTCCCCTCAGAACATATATTTTGACTGTCAAGGTCAGCTGAATTCCTGAATAAATATATTGACTGTCAAAGTCAACTAGATTCCAGAACATATATTTTGACTGTCAAACTCAGCTAGATTCCTGAATGAATATATATTGACTGTCAAAGTCAGCTAAATTCCCGAATAAATATATTGACTGTCAAAGTCAGCTAGATTCCTGAATCATTGCTGCTGTTTGCAATTTATTTTCTGGAACTGTAATTGGAATGTCTGAACAATTGTATTTCGTTCTTTTGATTTGTATGTAAAGTAACAGAAGCATAATTTAGTTATTAAGTGTATTTTATTCCTTCAATAAATAAAGTCTTCCATTATATTAAACCTAGTGTTCTCATTGCCTAGACCCACTCCAAGCTTGGAGGGTTTCCTCAAATTGGAAACACCTAATAGTTATCAATACATAACAAAGCATACACTGCAGTCGAAAAACTCAATCGTTTATGTTAAAATTATAAGTTCCCTTTTTTTATTAAAAAAAAATTTTTTTTTAAAGACCTATATATATATCATTTTTCTTGGAAATGATAGATTTTCACAAATTTAAATTGATTTCCACTTAAAGTTTAGAAAAAGTAAAAAGTTTGACAAGTCGAACCGTTGCTACGAATATTTCTTTGGTTTATTCTGATTTTTAAATACCCTGGCAATCAGGATGCAACGTCACCTGAACGTCGCATTCAAAAATGACTTAAAAAAGCCTTTTCAAACCAAAAAATGATATGCAAGAGTTTTAATGTGATGTTTCAAGAGATATTTAGCAAAAAAAAAAAAAAAAAAAAAAAAAACGATAGGATTTGCCATAATTTGTCACTTTGGATAGTTAACAATGATTTTTCCTTAACTTCCCTTGTAGAAATGTTTACGTCAACTTAATGTAAATAGCATGTAAGCAGTTTACGTACACTGTTTACACAATGTTTACGTAAAGATTACAGGATGTTTATGCTATGTTTGCATAAAATTTACGTAAAATCATATTTACATAAACTTTACATCAACATGCAGACGCAGTGGGATGGCAAACTTTACGTAAACAGTGTTTACAAAAACCATTTCTGCAGGGGTTGCTATTTCGGCGTGTAAAAACAGTTTAAAGGAAAGAAATATCGATTTTCTCATAAAAAACATTTATTTTCCAACTTGCAAAAGTTATATGAAACCGAATTAGGCATTATATGTGTCGTAGGATAAGAAAACGCAGCTTAGTGCGCACTAAGCTGCGTTTTCTCATCTTACCTTACCGACTTTGCAAAGTCGGTAAGGTTCACTTGGGACTGACTTGAAATTTTCGAGCCCATAGTCACCGTATTGTGGATTCATATTGTGTTGGAGCTGGATCATTTATTTTCCGAGAACTTTTCAATTATTTAGCGTTGTTTAGCATATACGGCGTAAAGGCTGGAACAAATTGCGCTTACATTGGCTTAATTTGTTGAGGCTCGAGCTCGAACACAAATAACCCTCCCACAGCATAATTCTTTGGGGCACTTAGGGCCCAAAACATCATGTCGATTCGAAATAAACCTTACCGGTTTTGCCGCCAAGCTGCGTTTTCTCAACCCATGACACAACTTTTGCAAGTTAGAAAACACATGTTTTTTATGACAAGATTGATATTTTTTCCTTCATACTAGCCCCTGGCGCTCCGTGGAGACCGTAACTTACGGTCCCTCTTACCGGTACTTTGTGCAAAAAAAATCCGTAAGCATATTTAGGTTTTCTAGAGAACTACGCAATAAAATAAATGATGTTTTAACTTTAATTGATGCTTAAGGATATTTTATACCTTACTGAACATACAAAAACGTATAAAAACAATGAAAAACACATGTTTATTCATTCTGAAAAACAAGTATTCCACGTTACGTTGGGCACGAAAAGCTAGGCAAGCCAGCGCGAATACAACGAAAGTCGTGTCTATGTTTTCGGCCTACATGTGACTCATTTTACCATGTAAACAATTCGTCAAAATATTAGTATTTGTTGCTGTTATGAACAATCAGACTTTTTTGTAAGCCTTAGTTAAAAAATTCACATCTCCAATTAAACAACTCAATATAATAAAATAAATTTTTTTTCGTGTATTTGTACGAGTTTCTTTTGTATTATAATCCAAAAATTTTTCACAATATAATAATAATAATTTTGTAACATAGTTTTAATAATAATAATAATAATTTTCAACATAGTTTTTCATAAGCAATTGTATTTTTGAACGCTTCCTTGACGCTGAAAAATTAAATTTTTTTGGCCAATAATATGGAAAACGTTTACCTTAAACAATACATCAATAGAATTTTTTTTTTGTTCTAAGGATATATAAATTTTTTATGTACCTCTGGCATAGAAAACGCATTTCTCATCCAGTTCGAAATCTCAAAATTCGTTTTCTAGCCCTCGGAACATAAAATATCGTTCGTAATTAGGACATAAATGTTTTTTTACTAACTTCACACTCGTAAAAAGAAATTTATGTCCTAGGTACGTAATATACTATTGTCGCGCGCTCAATTCACTATCTGTGCGCTCGACACGTTAAGCAATATTGCTTTTACAGCGTCAAATTTTGCCTTTTTCACCTCATCTTACATTACAAACGAGATAAATTTAACAATAGATGACTGCAGAACTCTGAATTACTATAAAATAATAATTTTCATTGCCTACATTGGCCATGTCAACAACAGAGCGGCACGTGTTCAAATTTTATTCGCAAACAAATACATTTAATCAACGAAAAACGAACATGTTTTATCTGTTAAAAACGTCATTATTCAAATCGGTAAGTACTTACCTAATACTACACGAATGATTGAAAACGAAACTTAGAAGGGACAAATGTACGTATATAAGACAGCCCTAAACTATTTCAATGAAAACGCCGTTTACACACTCTTTGAAGTAAAAATTGAATAAGTTTCTCATTGCACTACTCACAAAATAACTATATTATTTTATCTTCAGTTCATGTATATGTGATAATTCTATATTTATAAGTAATATTTAACAATTATTTAATGATTTCTTTATTAGATAATATATTCCCCTTATAGAAACCCTAGTAACGAGGGTCCGAGAGTCCACTCTCGGAACTCTCTCGAAAATCTCTCGGAAATATCTCAGACTATTGTCCGAGATAGTTCCGAGAGACTTGCATATGCATTTCATGGTTTTTAATGTCGCTGATCATGGATCTGAGGTCAAATTTGGAAAATTATTTTGTTTGAACAATAAGTATTAACAAATTATGAAAAAAAATTTACTAAGATGTATATGCTTTTTAAGATTTTTTAGGTCGCTAATAATGAATCTGAGGTCATAATTTCAAAATTATTTTGTTAAAACAAATTGTTTGAACATAATTATTTTTCATTTTCGTGACACACTTGACACGCTTTAATTTACTTTCAGAATTTATTTAAATATTGTCCAAAATAATCCAAAAGTTATAAAAACCCTTATTATCATCTAAATAACACTTAATTCATTTCTGTTAAATATGAAAAACGTGATCCCATTAAAGTACAAGCTCTTTCAGATAGATTGATTTTTGTATTATTTATTATTATATAATTTGATACATAATTATAAGTAACTACGTTAATTACATATCCTTTTGCGCTACATAATGACTATACATAATATGTAATTCTTGATGTCAAATTCGGTCTATAATCATTTTTTACAATAACGCAATTTGAAACTTATTCGTTGTAAATTTTGAAATTTTTAAATAATTGTTTATATCATAAATATGCAAAATGTATATTTATTATGATATATAAATATGCATCATCTAATATAATAGATACATTATGATTTTAGTGCTAAAAGCAAATTTGTGTTTTTCCAGATTTCAACAATCTTATGAATCGTTTACGTTAATGAAAGATTGATTTAAATAATCTCACGTAAGCAGCCTGGATTCATTTTTCCATATTTAAACAATATAATAATAAATTATACGTAATACTACTGGCACTTTAAAACTATTTGGCACAAAATGAATCTTTACATATTTTGTTGTGTTATTGTGATTCACATGTTTTATTTCGAGCGTTTTCTCTTACGGGTCTTTTTTTGCACAAAGTACCCGTAAGAGGGACCGTAATTTACGGTTCATCTTACGGTCTCCACGGAGCGCCATGGCTGTTTTTACACGCCGAAATAGCAAGTTAAGGAAAAATCGTTAACTATCCAAAGTGACAAATTAAGGCAAATCTTTTTTTTTTTGCTAAATATCTCTTGAAGTATCACAATATGACTCTTCCATATCATTTTTTGGTTTGAAAAGGCTTTTTTAAGTCATTTTCGTATGCGACGTTCATGGCGACGTTCAGGCGACGTTTAACGTCACATCCTGATTGCCAGGGATATTTCTAAAGACTGTACTAAAGATCATTTCGATTTCAAATATCTGTTTTTCATAGTCGATTTTTAAATTTGCACTCCATATCATATAAAAGAAAAACGGTAAAATTATTATAAGTCTTCTTATATCTTAATATATATTGAGAAAATATTTTATGTCTCATCGCTATTTTAATTCACTATCCCCGGAGGACGAGTTCCCACGCTATAGTGTGGTAAAAGTGTGGTGGATTTTATTTGAGTAATTAATCGTTTTTTCATCAATATTTAACAGCTGTATGCTTCTATGTCAAAGAAAATTTCATAATTTCAATTTCGCGTGCGTTTTGTTAACAATTGTTGCCTTTAAAATCGTTTTGCAAAACATATCGAGGTCATTGAATCGCTCCAAGTTTTTGAAAACAACAATATATTTCGATAAATTTTTGTTAGCATGCTCTAAAAATATAAATTAAACCAATGGTATTGTTTTTAAGTGCGAATTTTAGGTGAAAATATTTCCAGTCAAGTTGAATAATAAACCTGATGTAAAAGTTCGAGTAGCGTTTGCGCATGCGCCATGAGTAAATTCCATTCGTGGCACAACTGGCACGGCCACTGAAGGAGCTACCGAGGAGCCCAAGGGCGCTCTTGCATATTTGAATTTCGAATGTGACATCCAATCAATATTGAATAATAATTAATTAATAATAAAATTTCTTTATGATAATAATTCTGATATTTATTTTCAAGTTGATGTAGCAAATAATGCTTAGCAGAAGTTTTTTTTGCCATCCTTACACCTACCTTAAAACTCATTTTCTGGTCATTTGCTTCAAGAATATAACTTTGCTGTATTTGAAATTTACGTTATGACCATTATGACAACCTATACAAATTTTTTATAAAATATGTAGAATTTTCAACATTTATAAAATATCAAACAATGATTTTATTCATGATTATTAATGTATTTTTTATCATTTCATATACATGCGTATTATTATGATTTTTATAATTATTAATTGTAAGGAATGTTAACCATTAATATATATATTATATTTTATATTGTAGAAGGGTCAGAGTTTTTTAAACGGATCACCTGACCCTAGTGATTTGGGTTTTTATAAAACCCCTCATAAAAATTTGGGTATTTTTTATAATATTCCAATTTTTTTATAAAGTCTCTTTATAAAAAGAGCAATGTTTCCTAGTGTTTTTATTAGTTTTCATAAAGTTACTTCATAAAAAATCGATAAAATCTTTATAAGAAGACAAAATCACAATAAAGTAGATTTTAAAATCCATTCAATTAAAAATGTCGTCATTTTATAGAGATTTTGTAAAGTTTTTAAAAAGTTACTTTATTAATTTATATTCAAGTATTTTATAAATGTAAAAATTTTACATACTTCATTAAAAATTTGTATAGGTTTTCATAACGGTCAAAACGTACATTCCAAACATAGCAAAGTTATAGTCTTCAAGTAAATTATATATTCAGAAAATGAGTTTTAAGATAGGTGTAAAAAAGGCAGAAAAAAATTGCTATAAGCATTATTTGGTACATCAAATTTTTCGTTATACAAAAGAGTAAGACATTTATAAGATTTTAACTTGAAAAAAGATAGAAAAATTATCATCATAAATAATTTATATAATTTTAAATTATTATTCATTTTTTATTAGATTTCACATTCAAAATTCAAATATGCAAGAGCGCCCTTGGGCCCCTCAGTAACTACTTCAGTGGCCGTGCCACGAATGGAGTGTACTCATGACGCATGCGCAAAAACTACTCGCCACCAAGTTTTTATTGAACTTTTACAGGTTAATTTAACATGACCGGAAACATTTACTGCTTTCAAATACATTTACTTGTAAACAAAGTATCATTTTTTACCTTATAAACATTATTTCATGTAACAATTGTTGATTTGAATAAAAAAAAATCTACCACACTTAAGTATGGTAGAAGTGTAGTAACTCGCCCGCCAAGGTAATAATAAGTTTGAATGAAGCTGCATCAGTGTATATTTTATCCCAGAATTCTCCCGTCCATATCAGGGTCGTAGGGCATCGTTCCTTCGGTCATATCTGTCTACCTTCTTCTTCACAAGGATGATAATTAAAATATCAAACAAAAGAAATTAGGAAATTTACCTCGTATTATTTATTTATAATGAAGTAATACTAAGCATGTTTTGCATAATTAAAAAAAACTTCACATTGAACTGTTTTGTCATATACATACCTGAAATAATGATATTGTGTAGTATTTTGAACTGCTTTTGTCTTTCAAAATTGTTTCAAATTTTTTTTTGTGTTTTCCATTTCCCGTTATAGTAAAGTACGCAAAATGGATTTAACTGAAATGTTGTAATCTCCATTTATACAATTTTCTCGTCGTTGATATTTTACAATTGTTTTGTTTCGGATTGTTGTTGGTTTTTTTTTTTTTTTTTTTTTACTATTATAGCTCTAGTGGTAAAGCACATTTGAAAAATTAAGTTGATACAAAATTAAACAAAGTTAAATGAACAACGTCAAGAGTAACGAAAATATTTGGCTATGCAAACTATGCAAGAAAATGAAAACCAACGTGATGATGAGTATAATTTAGAATGACAATTTTTTTTAATCAAAATTTCTTTTTTGATAAAAATTTTTTCTATACAAACTGTGCTTTTTAACGTTTAAACAGGGTGTAATACCTCACATGTTTACCTGAAATTATGTATTACTAGATTATTCTTGCGCGCCATTGCATTTTTTTTGTTATTGCCTCCTGACAGTCAAACATCAAACTATGACAAACATATAATTTAAAATTCCCACACTTTTATGTGATGCGCGCGCATTTCATCTCTATATAACCGTCAACTTCAGGCAGCGATGAACATTTTTAGGTAAAACTAATATATCAATAACTGAGGACTTCTCAACAAAAAATAGACTCGCTGGAACAATAAAAAATGAATCCACAAAATTTGCTTTTAAAAAGTGTATTTTTCAACAATCGATACAGCCCTGCACCCATTTGATAATTTTATGATTTGGTAAACTCCACAGAAACATACAATAATGTACAGGATTGAAAAAACATAACGTGCGAATCGGATCTTTTCCAACAAAAAAGTATGAAAGTTTTTTGTATTCAAAGAAATCAAAATATTATGCAAAATGCATTTGGCGCACAAAGACGATTCATCAGTGTCTTGGTTCTTATTGACAAATTCCATTGTACATGTCTGTAATTCACCATTTATAGGTATCCAAAATATTAAAGTTTCAAACGATGGTAAATAAATACATCAGGAATATCACGCGATTCTCCAAAACTTTAAAAATCACGGGGAGTATACAAGTCTATTGAGCAGAAGTGGAACAGTTTTTCCAAGATGAATGAGCGCTTTATACAACAC
This sequence comes from Platygaster robiniae, assembly GCA_028476575.1. Taxonomy (NCBI): domain Eukaryota; kingdom Metazoa; phylum Arthropoda; class Insecta; order Hymenoptera; family Platygastridae; genus Platygaster; species Platygaster robiniae. The sequence continues at coordinate 13,142,586 of CM052027.1, read as the reverse complement.
AAAGTTAAACGTGCCTATTTTTAAAAATTTGGAAATAATTTTTGGAAAACTTTACATCAGAATACATAAATGCAATAAAATTTAGCAACATGAATGATAGCTTCATGAACGATTAGATTTTGAGTCTTAGGGTCGCGGATTTTGAAATTTGATACTTTGTTTTTGGGAAAATTCAATTTTTCAATATTTTTATATTAAATTTGTTCATCTCCAACTTCTAGCTAAAATTTTTTCTTCAAAAATGTTTTTCAGTTCAAACATAGATTTTTAAATTGAAATTTAAACCTTGAAAATTTACGCAGAATCATTACAATGCAAAGATTTTCTAGTCTCTTAGATTTCATGTATAATACTTCAATTTATTCCGTAGTTTGATTTTAACTATGACAATCTAAATACTCATCCGAAAATTTTATTTAGCAGCAGTTTCATTTCTAAAATTTGTGGTGACATGTATACTGAACTTGAAAACTTGAAAATATTATATCTTTGACATTTTCTGTTTCGGTGTTTTCTACATAATAATTCTTTCCATCTCCCACTACCATTAAATTTTTTGAAGCATCTACTTTTTTAAATTTTCAATATTTTTTTAGTTAATGTACTTTTTATTATTTCTTCTTATCTTCATCAATTATTAATATTCGAAATAAATGTTTACTTTTTTACCCGAAGTTCGGGCTATAAAAAATTTATAAATTTTAAAATTTACAATTCAGTGGTTAAAATGAAGAAGTTGAAGCTACTTAATTTCTCTAATTTCAAAATTAAAATTTTCATATTATATTTTCTATATAGAATATTTGAATTTTCGCTGTTTTATTCACTAAAATCTAAATGAATGTTTTTCAAATATCTAATCCCCAAAACCCCCTCTTCATTAACTTCTACACAGAATCAAAACGCATCAATAGACACGAAGGAAACCAAAAAAGAACTCATTTTTGATACAAACGTACTTTTGATTTATCTTTAAAAAGCATTGACCTCTGAGATTTTTGGAAAATTCAAAGTAAACGAGCCCAATCAAGGACAAAATATCAACAATTGGATTAACAAAACAATAGCTGAAGTTAAAAAATGCATGTTCCTGAAGCTCCGAACGTTTGGAATAAACGAAGTACAATACTCAAACCTTCAATGGTTTAAGTAATAAATAATCATTGAAGTTTACAAAATATTATCCAAAGTTACTTTTTTTAACTTTAATCTTGGGTAAAGTTGAAAAACAAATTTCTTTGTTTTGTTTATTTCCTAAACGTTTGGAACTTTAGGAAGATGAAAATCCACAACTTCATTTACGTTCGACTCTAAATTTTTATTCCACTTTCGCTCTCTGGTAGGTAAAATGCAAAGTTCCAAAATCCAATGCTGGTCGTGAAATTCTCTTCTCTAAGCTTGAGTAAGACCTCACGAAAGCATTAAAAAAAAAATGTATATAAAGTATCGCAAAACTCAACTTGCAAGGAGATAAATAGTCCATTTCAAAAAAGGATTTTCGAAATCACAGTTCTGTCCACGAAAAATTGCCAAGAGCTCCATCGACGTTCGCGAAGTCGTCGGAAAAGCGAGTTTTCGAAAGTCCAAAATTCTCGCATTTCGTGAACTCGATAAGGCCCTTGTTCGACCCGGGCAACGAAATCATCGCGAAATCTTTCAACATTTCTTTTTTGTACAATGTAAAAACGCTAGCGATGACTTGGCAGGTGTTTCGCGTTAGCATTAATTATGCCCCCTCCCCCTCGTTAACAAACGGCGAGCACGAGAAATGCAGCCCGGGAACTCCCACGTCCATGGTCAGTCATCCTTGGACTTTTGTTTGTCCTTGGAGACGTCTTTTTCCTCTTGCTGGCCTTCCTGGTTGCTCCCTTCCTCTTCCTCGTCAGAGTAGTTCGTTGGAGCTTCGCCTGGTTTCAGTAGTTTACCCACGTAATCGTATTTCTCTGCATTCAAAAAAAAGAAATTATAGGTAATTGTAGAAACGCTTCCTTCACATTATGTAATATCTAATGATCCTTGGGAGCAACCATTATTCGGAGATACATAACAACGGAATCCGCCAATATTTTTGTCTCAAGATGTTGCTTTTAATAAAGTCCCTTCAGGAGCTATTTTTTTAAAAATACAATAAATAGTTTTTTAAGCGGTGCAGGATTTTTTTTTTGTATTTATGATGGATTGGTTCTGATTTATAGTATTTTCTAATAATAGATCCTGCAGAGGGCTTCAAAAATATTAGTGGATTTCGTTATCATCAAAAAATAGTTACTTCCAAGAATCATTAAATATTACAAAAAAGTAATTTTTCAGAACAAATTTTGGAGAAATTGAGGTTGATTCAAGGTTTTTGCAGTCATGAAGAACATGGAATTTGAAGGAAAAAACATCACGCAAAGGAGAGCTAGGAGTGCTTAAGGAATTTAATTAAGGAAAAATTATTTTTGAGTTTCGCATGAAATTTCGATGGATTAATTCAACTTTTGAAAAAAAACAAGAGAATTGTAAGGAATAAAAGTTATTAAGAAAATTATCATTGAGTAGTATTCGAAAACCTTTCTGAATTCTAAACAAAGGTTCAAGTATTGTATAAACTCGGAAACGTTTTCTAAAAGATTGTGGAAATAAAAAATTTTTATCTTTACTTAATTAATTTAAAACGTTATTTACGAATAAATTCAATAAAAATTCAATACGTATATATGTTTTAAATATATTATTCTTATATTACACATGCAGTACATTTTTACGTGAAATGATTATAAAATTTCAATTTTCTGTGCTATAATGGTGGCACGCCGATTCCCATCGATAAATTTTAGTTACACCCCCAATACTTGATTTTTGCATCTCTCAAAAATTTTTCCTGACAAGTAACGATGAGGATCAAAATAAGAAATATCGTTATCAGATCATCCGATATTCGATATCATTATATCGGAAAGAAAACAACGATATGCCTACTATGCGTATCACATTGATTTTGAAGAATTATTCAGAAAACGGCGGTTTGTTCATAGATCTATAGTATTTTATCAGTACTGATACAATTTTGAGGATATCCTGGTATTTTGACGGATTAATACATACACTCGAGTCGCATTATAGTCACACTCGTTATAGTGATATCTGCGTTATAGTCACAGCGAGTTTCACGATGTAGTCACATCAGTGACCGTTCTCCTGGCCCCTCCACTCACGCTTGTTTGTTTATCGTGGCTTGACAGTCAATACACTCGACGCGCATGCGCGTTGCGAATCGTGCTCGCGGAGTGGGATCCCCTCATTTTTTGATTATATCGATCGCCGCGGTCCCGATAGTGTGACTATCACGCGACTCAAGTGTAAGAAGAGAAATTACCAGAGGGGTGGGAATGTGCCAGGATTTTCCCAATACTTAAGGGGGGCGACGAGAACGAGGTGAAGAACTAAAGGGGGGTCTCGCTCCTAGATAGCAGCTACAAAATTTTCACGGAAATAGTGGATGAAAGGCTGGGGAAATGGATAGAAGAAAATGGGAAAGTAGGAGAAAGTCAGACTGGATTCAGTAAAGGAAGGGCAACAAGGGGCCAGATCTTGGTACTTAAATCGCTAATAGGAAATAGGATTCAGAAAAGAGGGCGGAAACTATACACGGCCTTTATAGACTTTAGAGTGGCTTTTGATACAGTGGACAGAGGGAGATTATTGGAAAAACTGGAGAAAAAGGGGGATGGGAGGGAAGATGCTAAGAATTATATAAAAGATGAACGAGAGGACGGAATGCGAAGTGATTACAGGAAAGGGAATCACAGAGAGAACTGTATCTAAAAGAGGGGTAAGACAAGGATGTCCATGGAGCTCGACACTTTTCAACATATTCATAAATGGCCAGGAGGAAGGAATGGAAAGGAAAAGACTAGGAGGAACAGTAATAGGGAAAATGAAAATACAAGCACTGAAATTCGCAGACGACGTAGCATTTGTGGCGGAAGAAGGGGGGGAGCTCCAAAGAATGCTGGACGAACTGAAAAAATATGCAGAGGAGAACAAGCTGGAAGTCAATACAGAGAAAACCAAGATTACGATCTTTAGGAAAGGCGGGAAGAAGAAAAAAAGGGGAAAAATGGCATTAAAAGAGAAATTAAATTGAGGTGGTGAACGAATTTAAATACTTAGGATACTGGTTCTCGACCACGAACTCAGAAGAGAAGCACATTACAAAAATGACAGGGAAGGCCAGGCAGGCAAGCAAATCTGCATGGGGAGTAGCAAAAAGAGCGGGGGAAAGCAGCTTGGCGGGACGAATCTACTTCATGGATATGCTGGCCAAATCCGGGGGGACGTCTGGAGTTGAGTGTTGGGTGTGGAAAAAAAGGAAAAGAATAGAGGTACTTCAGGGGAGAATGGTCAAGATGAGTATGGGAGTAAGTAACAACACGCCGGGATATGTCTGGAGACTGGAATCAGGCAAAAGGGAGGCCACAGTGGAGACGAGAAGAAGGGCGGCTAGATACATGATTCGGATATTAGGAATGGGAAGAAGCTATGGCCAAGAATGTGTCTAATGGAAGAGATCAGAAGCATAATAAATGGGGAACCTACAGAACGGGGAAAAGAATGGGAAGAAGCTATGGGGAAAAATGCCGGATTGTTTTTCTGGAAAATAAGAAAGGGGAATTACTGTTGAGGATTACAAGTCTCCCACTCCACAATTCAAATCTACCGCCAGGCGCTTCCAGCGCCAATTGCAACTTTTGTAATCGCGTAACTACCTGTCCGTCTACGAAACGTTGTTCGTGTCATGGCCATCAATAAAACAACACGTCTTTTGTAACTCCGGTACTTTTTCAATTTTTGCCTGCCCAATGCTTCGGGAATTTCAACAGGTTATGGGCCCAGGCACACAGGCGAAAATTTGAAAACGACAAGAATCGCCGCGAAACGTGAAAAGTGCGAAATACGTAACACGAAGTGAACAAGTTCGCAAAATTGCCACGAGTCACGAATGCACATACGGAATCACCGGACTTACTTGACCGTATGTAAAACGAATCGTGCAGTATTACGTCAATCATCGCGAGTACGTAAAGAACATTCTCAGTGCCGCGAAAATATAACTATTATTGAAGTTGGCGCGTAAATATTTTTATGCAAAGTCGGACGTTTTTCGCGTTTTATCGTCAGTAATGTGGAATCGCAAAGATATCTTTGTGGTACGACTGATTTAACGGGGTGCAAATTTCTTAGCGGTAGTAAATTTCCCTGAATTGTCCGCTTTTTGGTTGAGAGCGCTGTGTGCGCATGCGCGTGACACGCAATCAACGTAGTCGATGCCAGTCAATGTTTTTGAGAGAGGTAGTACTCGCGGGTTTTCTTGTTTGTTGTGGTTGTTGTGCTTGGTTAAATTCAGTTTCAGTTAAATTGTCGAGTTTAGTCAAACGAATCAAGCGAGCCAAATCCAGTCAAATCCCAAACAAAAGTACGGAAATGGATGACGATAACGAGGAAGTATTTTTCAGTTGCGCTCCGCCCGAGCTAAAAAGTGCAGCTGGCAGTGCAAAACAAGAATTGTTGCCAACAAAGTCAAAAGAAGCGTACGAAAAAGCGTACAACGATTTCCTCGAGTGGCATAATTCGTGCAAAACCAATTCTTCTTCTGAAAATGTCATACTCGCATACTTCGTCAATCTGAGCCAAACTAAGAACATGGCTCCATCGACCTTGTGAAACAACTTTTCCATGCTGAAAAAAACAATCATTCTGAAAGAATAATCGACATCGGTTCGTACGGATCTGTCGTGGCGTTTCTCAAGAAGCAAAATGTCGGCTTTGAACCTAAAAAATCGGCAGTTTCCACCAAAGAAGACGTACGCCGTTTTCTAACCGAAGCACCAGCTGTAGATCATCTCGCGACAAAGGTAAACCCATGAAATTATTAAACAAACTGTCGCACAATATGAGAAAAATTAATAATAAAAGATAAAAAGCATTAATAATTTGAAAAAATAGATAAATAGTTGAATAAAATGAAGAAATAAATTTTTGAAATGGTAAAATAAAGTAAAGAATACATAAATATTTCTAAAATGAAAAAAAAATACAATAAAAAGTATAAATTATTGAAAAATAATTTGAAAAAATCAATGAATAATTGAATAAAATGAAGAAATGAATTTTTAAAATAATAAAACGGATAAATAATGAATAAATACTTCAAAAATAAACAAAATTGGATAATTGTAATAATTACATTGATGAGTTGAAAATAAAAAAAAAAACACTCGCAAAAATTGTAACATGATATTGGATATTTGTAATAATTACTTGATGTGTTGTAAATAAAAAAAATTTGTAACAAATCTGTTGTTTCATCATAAAACAAAAAACATTATTAAAAAATTTGTTGTTTGACTGTTATCAACAGATTTTATCAGAATAAATTAACATTCATACAAATAAATTTTAAAAAAATTATTACCTTAACAAAAAAAGGAATCGTTCTGTAACAAAAAACTAAGATTTGAACCAGAAATTTAAAATAAAATTCAGCAGCATCAAAATAATAATCGTGAATGTTTAATAGCTTTTTGAACACTTGTATAACTGGTTTATCCTTAATCAGGGGGCTCCGCCCCCCGACCCCGACATGTACGACTAAAATCTCATTAAGTTGTTTAAAACACTGCCAGGAGTGCCTGCAGTACCGAACGATTAAACGCTGTTTTCAGGCCTCGGCGGTGTGCGCGCACACTACTCGCATCGTCCTGAAAACATCGGCCTCATCCGGCAAAGGCTTCGTTGCTGTCTTGTAACACAATATACTATCGTGAAAATCGTGTGAAAATACGGACATATTGAACACGCCGTTGGCTGGATAACAAATCGAGATATAATTCGGGCATCGCGCAGCACGCGTAAAAAATACTCTCAGTGTCGTGAACATTTATCACAACTCTAATACCGCGAACGATTATGTTCAGGAGAAATATTGTGAAAAAGTGAAATTTCAGAATTGCATTTGCAAATATGGCGCACGGCAACACCCGATTAGAATTGTTGACGAAAAACAATTATGACACATGGGGAATTCAGGTAGCGGCATTGCTCGTGAAAAATGACGCATACGAATACGTCATCGGAGAAAAACTGAAGCCAGCTGTCCAAGGGGAAGGATCCGTCTTAATAGAATCGCAATGCGCGTTAGAACGATGGAAAATACAGGACCGAAAGGCCAGAGTGGAAATGATCCTCGCAATTTCCCCTTCAGAATTGAAACAAATTCGCGGCTGCGAGACGTCCAAGGAAGTGCGGGAAATTACAAAATTTTCAGTATTCACCAACTTCGGTGGTCATGCGGAGGAGAACAGTGCACTCAACACAAAAAAATTATTGTGAAACCGCGAAATCAGAAAAGAAATAATAAAATATGAATCAACTTTTTAGAGAAATATGTGTGACGTCACGCTGAGGATAAACTCCTCCTATGTCACACAACGTCCCAATTTGCCGACCCCCCCCCCCCTCCCGCACAACGTGTGACGTATTATGCGCACAGTCTCTATTTGACATTTTTTAAAAGCCCAAGGGGTACTGTGAGTAGAAGGAGCAGGGTTCGTAACTATCGATTTTCGTTCTCTCTCAAGCGTAAAGCAAAACGTAAATTTGTCCTTTTCGCGTAGCATAATTATGCTACAAGTTACGAACGCTGCGAAGGAGGCTGTAGGTACTTGCCGATTGTCAAATATACACCATCGCTAAAAAGTATCCTTCGAAGAATGTAAAAATACAGTTATGCGCTATTGTGTCCTTACAGTTTTCATACATTGAGTTTGTAAGCAAAAAAGTGCATATTGTTGCGTGTGCAAGTTTGTGTTTTCATTCTTACTATTTTATATGATTTCTTAAGAAGTAGCCATGGATACTTTTTTGTTCATCCAGCATTGTCAAGTTTTACAATTGTCAAGTATCAATCGCGTTTAAGATTGAATTAAAATGTACCAACTGATGGAAAATATTTTTCTAAACAAAAATCAAATGGGAATGATTAAGATAAAAAATGTATGATACTTTGTACAAAAATTTCAATACATTTTATCAATTTTGTGCTGTCGTATATTTATGTTACGTATGAATAGTTTCAAGTATTTTACAGTTGTTTCCATAATATTTTCCATCTTGAAAAGTCGAAGAAACTTTTTCCCGAATGCGCAATTACAAGGTAAAATAAAGCTTGGTCACGCGAATGGAGATGAATATTCAAACTGTTTTGGAATAGAAAATTCATTAGCTTTCGTGTTCGGCTAGCTACGTACCTTTGATTTGCTCGTCCCATTCTTTCATATAATTCATAGCTTCCGTGTCGAGATCGCTCAGGTCGTCGTATTCGTCTTTGGTTGGAACTACAGAGAACGTGGCTAGACACCTACTAGCGTCGCGTCCCGCAAAAGCGTTGTACGGGCCACCTTGAAATAGCACAAAAAAAAACTTAATAAAAACCAACGAAATTTCTCAAGTAATATTCCCTGAGGATCAGAAAAATGTAGTTATGGTCAAATAACACTGCGGCAAATTTCTGACAAAATTTTTCATCTAGGAAAATGGTAATGAAAATGGGATCTGCACTAAATTTAAAGATATACGTGTTTTAGGGTTTTGCTAGATAAGCTCAAAAAAGGTTTTTATTTACACCTTGAGGTGCAAGAAGGACACACCTACGGAAGTGATGTGCTGGTAAGAGAGAGAAGATAAAACGAATCGTTAAATATCCCGATTTTACGACCTAACTTATTGTTAGCTAAATCCCAATACACGTGTATCCTTAAATTAAGTATAGATTTCATTTTTGTTATTATTTTCCAAGACTAAAACTTGTATTGCACAGAGTAATTGTGACAAAATCACTAGCTACATTGCTCAAGTTAAATTGCTTAGTTTGATTAAAAAATGTGTATCCAAAACAACTCCCACAACCTTCCCAGATAGCACTGCGTGAGAGTCAATTTTTATAATTTAAATCAATCAGAGTTGTTGAGAAATTTTTTAATTTCCAACAAATGTTTTTACATTTTTTGAATTTGTGCAATGTTCAAAATGTTCCAATTTTACGTAACTTTCGGAATTTATAATAGGTTAATATTTATGGAGGATTTCGAAATCCTTAGTTTTGTGATTATTATAAATTTTCTAAATTTTATTTTTTGCAACATATTAAATTCCTATGATGTTTACATTATTTAAAAATCTCGCAGTTCGTGAGTTTCGCAAAGTTAATAAATGATTTCATTTATTTAAATTATATGATTCTTTTTAAAATTTTTTTGTGCAACTTCGGACTTTTAAAATTGTTGAACTTTGGAAACTTTGAAAAATGGTGTATATTCAGAAAAAATTCAAAATTTACCGAGCGTTTGAAGAATTTTTAGTTTCCGATATATAATTGATTGAAGTTTTGAAATCCCTTTATAACCTGTATTTCTTTAATTTCTTTAATTCTTAATTTTTAATAATTTTAAGAACTTAACAATTTCTAAATTTGTACCCAATAGTGGATACTGTGAAAGTGATTAAATTGATCAAAAAATGTTCAACTTTAAAAATTATATTAAGTCTCAACACTCTAGAACAGCACATTTATAGAGAATTTTTCGAATTCATTCAACTACCCAGAACTCTGTTTTTTATTAGTATTTAGGAAATTGTGGCAATTCAAACATTTTCTTAAACCCTCACTTTCCAGAACTTACGTTTCTCACTTAACTCAAGAAAGTGTGCGGACTTTTCAATATTTTCAAAATAATAAATAAAAGTTTTTGGGAAGGCCTGGGAAGGTTTCTGCGTTTACAGAGATCTCTCCAGAGTCTCCAGTACCTAGTCAACTTTCACCCATTGACTAGAGCGATCTCGAGCGATCTCTACGGGCCACAGTGAACGCTTTGGTTTCGTTTTTGAGTAAAGGCACAAAATTCTATTCTGAGTGTACGGCGTATCGTTTACGAGCACCCTACACTGAGATGTGGAAATCGTCACGATGATGATACGTTTTCAATTGTCATTTGATACCTGACATGAGAATACATCTGCCTGTTAGTGTTACAAGGATATGTATTTCTATCGGAACGAAATCAATTTGTCTTGTCAAATATCCACGCGTATGCCTCTGAGAACGATACGGACTCTCATGGTAACGACATGTACGCTCACCGTAGTCATGTGGATTCCTCTGACACGTATACAGCATATTTATCATGACAATACGCAATCAAGAATACACTAATTGTCCTAGTAGGTATATGACATCGTTTCTTGCAGCATCTGCCCAGATTTTTAGGGCAACTTAGAATTAGTGTCCCTTGCAGGATCCTATCGCCACCATGACAATTTCAACTCGCAATGGATTCCAAAAATTATTTCTTTGAGATAAGAATTGATTATGATAGGAAAAATTGTGAAATCCTATTTTTTTACGCAACGAAATTCTGCTTCTTGCGCCACTCTAGGCAGTCGACGAAACATAGGGATATCGGGTGAAATTGCGTGGAGAACGTGGAGAGGGGAGTCTTGCAGAGCGTATCACGTGAAAATTCATTTGCCGTCCGGGTCGTCATGCGCACTAAGAAACTTTGGGCTGAGTCGAGGACGTTGTTTCCCTAGAATGAGGCGAGATATCGAAATTTCGTTGCGTAAAATACAATGTGTTCATTGGTACCGACCTCATTCTCTACCGACAACTCGTTCGGTTTTAACGAACACGACGTACTATTAATTTAATATACGGGCAACCAATCTGAAAGGACTTTTTAGTCTCAAAACTAATTTTTACTAATATCGCTTTGAATAATTTTTATTTTTAGAATTTGGAGATGGATGGATTTATTAAGAAAAGAAGTACACTTGCACACATCGATTTTTCATTAAAAAAATGCCATATCAAATGTAGTAATTATTTTCTTGGGAATGTTTTTTTGAAATGCGGCACATTGTACATTTGTCAATTTTTTTGCAGGAGGGCACAAGCATTCCCTTGCCAGAAAACAGCATTAGAAAAACATCGATTTTCCCACTTCAGCCCTATCTAATGCTCATCGAGGACAATGTGGGATCTTGCTTTAGTTATTACTTTTTTGCGGAGATGATTCGCCGCCGTTTTATCTTACATCTGACCATCAGAAATTGATTGAGTTGACACAGCTTGTCTATTAGCACATCCCATCACAATTTTTTGAAAATGTTAACTATGAGTTCCAAGCGTTTAAAATAAAACGAAAAAAATAATAATAAATTCTTGATTTCTTGTCGCGGGGAGCTTTGTGCCTGGTATTTTCTTAGATCTGATCGAAAGTACTTGAAAGTAGTTGGGGAAAATTTTTACGTAAGCATTCCAATTTTTTTTTTTTTATTTATTTTCAAACGTTTGGAACTTGAGGTAAATACATTATAAAAGTTTTCAAAAAATATAAACCTGAATATGATTTTAAACCTTGCTTCAGTAGTGAGCAATTCGCAGAGATAGTTTATAATCGTACTAATGTATCGTACTAGCACAGCTGCCTGTCAGTATAACCCATAAAAAATTTTTCAAGTACAAACTTAAGTTCAACTTCGGTCCTCGTTTTAGTATCATGCGCAGAGACAATTCACCTCGGTTTCACTACAAATTTCAACATCAGGAATGGATTGTACTGACAGGGCTTATAACAATTTTTGAAAATTCGGAGCTTGAGTTTAATACGAGTCCTTTTTTCGATGATAGCTAATTCGCAGAGATGTTTGGATACCATTTTAGTTCAAACTTGAACATTTTGTTTTTCCGTTAATTAGCTTGTACGTTAGTACAACCCACTGCATTTTTTTTTTTTTTTTATGAATTTTTCAAATTCAGCGATTTCTCTCAGTAGTAAAAAATGGGTTGCTACCGTTTTAGTTCGAATCCAAATATCAGCGATGGATTGTGCTGACGTCATCTACTAATCAGCATAGCTAATTAAAGTAAATTAGTTATGCTGATAAATAATAAACTCACATAAATTATTTGGTAGGTAGACTGGAGTAAAATGAGACCCGAATTACAGTTAGATTTAGTGTTTACAGAACTGAAAGACATCTGTTAAGTGTAAATTCATGTAGCTTGTTTTGAATGATCATTATTTAAAATAAATTCAGTAACAACTACGCAATTTTTATAACGTTTATAGTTAAAAGAGAAAAAGCAAATGGATACACCTTTTTCATTTCAGTTTGCGCTGTACAATCGAAACCTTTCACCATGTCAACCAATGTAAGTATGTATGATTTAAAAATTGCATTCTTTTGAGGCAATCAATTTACCTCAATTGGAATGAAGGTAATGCAATTTTTTCAACATTGCCCATACAATAATGATGCAAATGATGATATTGATGGCGTTTCTGAGGCGAAGTCAGACGCAAGGTAGAGATTTAGCATTTGTCAAACTGTATGTACAAATCTGTCAAGTTTATATTTGCACGTTTGTATCGTTTGTTGTGTGAGGTTCCAAATAAAGATAATCGACACAATTCAATTAAACGCATCCATTGCAGGCGTGAAATGTACTTGAAATGAGCAAACATGCCAGACAATTTTTTTCATTCGTGAAAACTGCAAGTCTGGTTGAACCAATTTAAAATGGCTTTTTAATTATAAGTGCAGTTCTAAATGAATAGTTTGACTGTTGAAAATGATTCCCTCAAAAGAACACACCATCATGGTACCAAAGTGTCTGTAAATCGATGTTCAACGAAGAATGTAGTTATTTTTATATGAAAAAGCTCAAAAATCATAAAACAAGCTTCATTTTCGACGACTCAAAGACTTCTTAAAATGTTACATTAATCACACTTAATGAAAAAAAGCACGATCGTGTCACTTTAGGACAGTCTACACTACCGTTCAAATTCGACTTTTACATCGAATTTCAGGGACGAATTTTGTTGGAGCTGCTTGTTTTTCAGACAATTCGGAAGACATTTTTTAACCTTGCCACCTTGAAACCATTTTTTTTTACACTTTTTTCTCGCTTTACAGTAGGTTGTCAGTAGTTGTCTAAAGCACAGTCGCTGGCATAATTGAAAAAAAAAAAATAAAAATACGAAAATATTTTTCAAGTATTTTTCACTGACTCAGAAGAACAACCACGCCAGTCAATATAATTTAATGAATTAAAAATAAATCATTGCCAATACCTTAAGGGGACGTTACACGGCTCGTCAAACCGTCCGACGAACCTCCATGAACCTGTACATTGGTATATCTAAAGAGATTTTTTTTATTTTTCGTATAGATATACTAATGTACAGGTTCGTGGACGCTCGTCGAACGGCTCGACGGATTGTGTAACGTGCTCTTTACAATGGGGAGCATTGATGTTTATTCAGTATTCACCAAATTTTTGGCCTTTTTAACCGAAAGACCTATCATATATAAGTAATAAAATTATATACTATGATGTACAGTATACACGATGTAGCAAAGAAAATTTCTTAAATTTGAAAAGGTGTGAAAAAAAACTAGAATGATTAGCGGAAAGTAGTAGGATTTGATAAAATACTTTGCAAGTTTTTTGCATGAGATTTTGAACAATCTTGAATATAGTCTAACTAGTCTGAAAAAATTGGATACTTTAAAAGGTGATAAAATTATAATCTTGACAAGGATCGGGAACAGTCGAATGAAAAATTGTACAGTGAAAATAAATGTATATTCATTGACATTGTTTTTCTTCATTTTTATTGAATTCGTTACGTTGCCTTATTTAAATGGTAACTACTTTACAGAGATGATTTCTTACGGTTTTACTTTGATTTTGGAAATTGAAAAATTTTACTGCCACGGCTCGGTGATTAGAGTGATCCATCGCAATCCTTTATAAAATTAGTGTCTAGTTTAATTTAAAAACTTGTCTCGGTGATAGCTCATTCACATGGACGACGATTCATTACCATCAACTTCCTATTCGTACATTCGTACACTAGAGATAGATTGTGCTAGCTTGACCCTCTGACCTGCATGTTAAGGTGCACACAAATTGTTTCAATAATACGAATGAGTTACACTCAAAGCTCAGATTTTCTTCCACAAGTTTTTTTTAACCGAATCTCTTGCTAATTTTGATTCATATATTCTTCCTCTTCTCCTGATTTTGCACCCCCAGTAGCGTGACTCCAACAAAAGAAGAGTAGGAATCTTTTTAAGGCAAGAAAAAACGAGTTTCATATAACTTGATTCGATTCGCGTGAGCTAAAAATTTTGAGTTCTAAATGTACTCAACTTTAGTGAATTGATTATTACATTTTGTAATAATTTCCAGAAAGAATCGTGAAGAGTTTACGGTTATGCTAGCGAGTGCATCTTGCCAGCACAATCCTTTACAACGTTTGTTTCAAGTAAAAATTAACATTTTAAAATTATGTACTTTTTGGTTTTTGAAATGTGCAGATATGGCTGTGACAACTTTGAAGGTCTGAAAAATTATGAAAGCGTATAAAATTTTAGAAAATGATTCATTATTTATGTAACAAAACATCGCTAATATATTGAATATTTTATTTATGTATTCATAAAATCAATAGATAAACTATACATAAATTTTTGATTGTATTTCATTTTTAAAAAATAGTTTTTTGTGAACCTGCTACAAATAAGATCCGTACCTTCACATTCACTATTGACAAATAATTTTCGGGGGATTTTATTATGTGTGTTTTCTATTTAAAGAAACGCCAAATTCATAGGTACTAGAAAAATAATTAAATAAAAAGAAAAACTATGTTAACATCCCAACAAAACTTGAATAACATCACACCAGGCAAATTTTTTTCGTCCACAGCACTACTTGTATGAATGTATGTTAAAATTTGCATTTTTTTATTCAAGTGAATTTCAAGTATAAACAGTAACGAATTCGTGACATTTCTTCAATTACCTGATGAAGCGATTCTCCTCGATAAGATAAGACATTTTTTTTTCTTTTTTGAGACCTCTGACTATAGTTAACTCGTTTTGACACCAATTCTTCAAAGCAAAAGGTTTTTTTCATAAAACCACAAGGCTATTGTGTAATGAACTCTACAAAGTGAATAAATTTTGCAATGAAATATTGAAAAAGGAGCGAAGATAATAGTGACCTCGATGAATAATCAAGTTTGTGCATGATTGGCTGTTATCAAGTGTATCAAAACTTGAAATGGCTTTAAAAAATTAATATTTTTACAGGTTAAAAAATTAACTGTACTCTAGATTGGAAAAAAAAATGTTAATGTTAATTATTAAATTTCAAGGAAATCCCAATTTTAGCAGGCCAAAAATTTTTAACAGGAAGACCTTAAATTGAAGTATGAAATATATTTAAGACACATGAGTAAACGAAAGGAAAAATTCAACAATTCAAGTATTCAAAAGTCTGAAGGTTAAAATGTATTGTTTGAATGAAGCTTACCCAGGAATTTATAATCAACCAATCCAAAAATTTGGAAGAATAATGTTTCCAACTTAAAAATTGCAATTACTATTTATATATTTTCAAAGTCAACATTTTAATTTTTTAAATATTTTTCTGGTTCAATTTATACACATATTTTCCGAATTTGGTTCACCTAGTATATATGTATGAGTAGTAGTATTTCTAATCATTTTTGAAGTGAATTATAAGTAATACTAGAACGCTGGCGCGCAAAGTGCGCCGCATTCTAGACTTTCCTTTTTTTTCTATTCTAATTTAAATTCATACTATCATCCAACTCTTATTATATACATAATACCTATACATATTTTTCTACTTTTTTTCCTGCCTTTCGTTTAATTATTTACCTTCATTATTCTTTAATGCTTTGCTTATTTTTATACTTTTATTCGACTTGAATGAATCCTAATTTGTATACGTTAATTTTTTGATAATCATTGTTATTATTTAATATGCAATTTTTTTAAATAAAGATTTCCCTACATACCCTCATTTTTAAGTTTAATGTTTGAATCATTTATCTATATGAACTACTTTTTTATTTACTTCGCTATTCTCAAAA
The DNA here is from genome assembly GCA_028476575.1 of Platygaster robiniae. Taxonomy (NCBI): domain Eukaryota; kingdom Metazoa; phylum Arthropoda; class Insecta; order Hymenoptera; family Platygastridae; genus Platygaster; species Platygaster robiniae. The sequence continues at coordinate 13,126,570 of CM052027.1, read as the reverse complement.
AATCTTGTTTTTCATATCTTGTGTCTGATGATTAACATTAAAGAATTTTCCATGTTTGTTTCTCCTTTCGATTTTTATGTTTCTCAATGCTTTTTTTCTCTTTCTTTAACTTTCGTTTTAATACTTTTACAAATACAAGTTAGCATATACACACATTCTTTATTCTGTTTACTTTGGAAATTGTTATATTTTCCATTAATTGCCTGTATTCTTGTAATCAACTACCTAAAATTTTTATTAACGTTCTAGTTTCTTATACACATAATGCGTTTCTGTTTTTCTTCTTTGTTTCTACAATTTTCTTCAAAAATTTATTCAAATGCTTAATTTTCTTTACGGTTTCAATATCAAATCATTATCAAAAATTGTAAAATATCATGTGCATCACAGTTTCATTGAACTAGATACTAAATCATAGTTTTATTGTCTGGTCGAACTTGCAATATTTTATTTTCACATAATTAAAATTGTTTTTTATAGCAAAATATATTAAGGCTGGTATTTAAAAAAAGTTTCTTCGTTAGAACGATTTTCCTCAGAACAAAATTTCTTCAAATCGTACAAAATCGTTTATTAAAAGTAATAGGAACTCTAATCGAACTTGCAGTATTATTTATTTTAAATAACTAAAACTTTTGTGAAAACGATAGTATTTTTTTCAAATAACTAAAATTGTTTTTATTAACCATCATACAGTATGTACATACAATTCATAGAAATTTGATTTGCTTACACGATGTTTTTGTTATATATTGGCAATATAGTATGGTAATCGTATTTTGTTTCTTTTCATAAAATATATATATTTTATTTTTGGGTTCTTTCAGAATATTGTCACACATTTATTCCTCTACTTCAGTGGTTCTAAAAGATACTATAAATTTAGATTGCCCAACGTTTTTTCTTATTTTTCGTGGGAAAATAAAAACCAAGTAAGTTTAATCTAGATTTTGCCTCAAATATGCTCAACGTATAGATTATCATTTATTGCATTTGTCGCCTCAGTAGTCATTCGAATCGATAATGTTTCCAACTCGGTGAACTTATAAAGATATCAAATTTTCTGGTCACGAGTTCTGAAATTGTAGTTGCCTAACATTTATTTTTCAACCTCGGCCATATTGGAGATATTTATGGGGATAAGATAGACATATCAAAGGAATTGACACAATGTCTACCTCCGCGATTTCATGATGATAACGCTAGAAAAATAGTCCGCGCGATAGAAATCAAAAATGATTAGACGGACGATAATGAAAATAGGCAAACATAAGTAACTAGAACAGGAGAAAATGAGTTAGTCGAAATACTGGGTATCTGATTTTTATCACCTAATAATAAGATTACTTTGCTCTATAAAAATTCGTTTTTTTTGCCCGAGCGGGATGTCTATTGAGAGCATTAAAATTGTCCGGTATAAGAAATTCTTTGTCGGCGAGTAAAGTAAGTTGGTCGGGTAGAGTTGAATTAAATAGAGTATCAGGCATTGGTTACGGGTGGAGACGACGCTTTGGAACCCGATTTTGGAAAGAATACGAGTAAGTACAATTTGGTTACCCTGTTTGAATTAATTGGACAAATTTCAATTGTTAAATTACAGTTTCTATTTGTTTGTTCAGTTTCAGTTTTTATTCACCTTCGTAGTGATTTATGTAATTTCAGTTTTTATCGCTTTCGTAGCGATTTGCTCAATTTTAACTTCTATTCGCTTTCGCAGCGACTTGCTCAATTCCAGTTTTCATTCGCTTTCGCAGCGAGCTGTTCAATTTCAATTTGTGTTCGCTTTCGTAGTTGTTATGGAAAATATTTTTCCATTTTTTCTTTTTCTTTATAAAAGTGTTTTCATGCTATCTTATAATGTTTCCGTCGATAAAGAATGTTGAATTGTACTAATTTGCACGTATGCGACTTTCGTATATTATATTGTAATAGCTTCCTCGATTAAATACGCTAAATGACAAGTACGTGCCTTTGCACAATCTATTTCAGTCGTTTATAAAATTTCATTCTAATGTTATCACTTACTAGATGTTCGTGATTTGCAATAATGTCGTCGATTTCTGTATTTGATTACAAACTACGTGACTTTCAACGTCTTTGCAATCACTTTTCAGAAGCGTATTTAAGCGGTGTTGACGAGCTAAAAAAATAACATTGTAACAAATATCATTGAGAAAGAAACAACTAATAAATAAAAGTTTGCCATACGTCGAACTTACAAGGGGAGCTCATGTAATGACATGCGAGTTGACTTTCGAAAACAGGCTGATTTTATAGTTTACATACATATATAAAAAACCCTGCAGCCGTTTTTTCCAATGGGCCTCCGTTGAAGTGTAAAATTATTACAAAAATCTTACTGCTTGGGGATTCCACGAGTCATCGATATAAGAGTGCATGGAACACTAGACTTAAATGGACTCGTGGCAACGCATTGGCGTTGCAAGCCGGCAGTCTGGGTCGATGCCTAGAGGGAGCAACTTATTTTTTTTTTTTTTTCTTCAATTTGCTTTGTATTTATTAATCAAATTTATCAACACTATAAACCAATATGTTTAAATCAATATGTTCATATTTATATTTTTTGAAATATATGTAGGCTTGATGTCTTAAGAACGCAACGGTACTACGTGTTAATCCTTTAAAAAGTAATTGACACAATATCGTATTATAAAAAAAGAAAAAAAATGATACTATTATATCATTTTGAAAAATCTTACGTGCAAGTGCATTCCCATTTTTTAGCATTTCCCGTACTATTCCGGATTACTCTACTTTTTGTAAGTGAATGCTTTTTTCTGTCGGGAAAAATTATCACCATCTTATCAGTTCTATTCACCGTGGGTTCCCCAAAATTTTTGTCGATTTTTCCTGTCCGAAAAATGTCAGACAAAATCATCAGTACTGTTCACAACTCGGTAACATTCAGTGTATCAACAGCTCTTTCGCTTTTTCTTTATTTAAAAATGGATCATATTAGTAAAAATAAATCTTTGGGATTAAGTTTTGATGATTCATTCGCTAATGAATTATCTCCCGAGAATTTAACAATGGGAGTTAATCATATGCTCTCATTATTGGTTCAAAATAATGTTATTTTGCCGAGTGTCGAGAAACCATTGAATTCTGTGAGTCGTTACTTGGGTGAAGCTTTTTTTAAAGTCCTCAATGATTTTATCAATGAAAAACAAGTTGTCGACGAAGAATATTTGATCCTTTTCGAAGAAAATGAAGATTCGTATGAATTGGTAAGTTTGTGGAAGAAATATAAAATTGATATTTTTCCTCACTACCGAAGGATACTACATTTTTTATGAGAAAAATACTACTAAATTAATAACCAATCATCAATGAATTCCTTATCGCAGTGCACTGAAGAAGGTTTTATTGACAAATCGGATGATTTTGATCCAAAAAACTACGAACCAGCTCCACGGGATTACGTTCCATTAGATTACAAAAAAAAGTCGTTGATTTCGCTTCTACTCATCCGAAATACAGCTTCATCAGCCTACAAAAAAACTTCTCCAAGCTAAAGAATCCAAAAAATCTTCAGAGGTGGAAACACGACGTCCAAAATGGTGGAACGAGGCTTGACAAACTACGAATGATTGATTCTGAAACGTTCGAGCGGTTCAAAGAAGCCAGAAGTCTTTGTGAGCAGGTAACAATATAGAAACATTGTGGATTTACATCATGCAAAATATTTCTTATGAAGAATATTTAAACTATTTTTATTGTAAGAAGGCTTTTTCTTGCCTTATATATCTAAGGTTGTAAAATTTGTCGATTACTACTTATTCATCATTGTTGTTGTTGCTTCAATACGAGTAAATTTCGATAAAAGACCATAAAATACAGATTACTTGATATATGTCTTTCAAAGACAGTAAACTTTTGGTAAATGTCCTTCCAATTTTCTAAAATCTTTAAAAAACTCTAATGTCTTTTAAATAATTATTTTATTATTTAATTAAAAGATAAAGTTTTTGATTAAAAGACAAGAGTTCAATTAATTAATATAATGTCGATTGATTAGGTTACAACGAGGATCATCCAACAATGGGCAACTTCAAGTGCCTTTCCATATTTGTCGGACAATTTTAAATTTTCGTCAAGTTTATCTTGGGCCACGAGCTTTAAGGCGAGACACAAAATCAAACAGCGAAAAGTGACGAAATTCGTCGGAAAAAATGACGTCGCGACGTTGGCTGATACTTTGGAAACCGCGGCAACTTTTCAAGAACAAACCAGTGAGCTCGTCAAAAATTTTCCACCTGAACTTGTCATCAATTCAGATCAATCAGGCTGCCAATACCAAATGTGTTTAAATCGGTCTCTAGATTTTCAGGGTGCAAAAACAGTTTTAATTCGTAAAGATAGTTTGAATAAGTTGACGCACTCTTACACTGTTCAGTACAGCATCACGGCCGCGGGAACTTTACTGCCTCATGTTTTCATCTGCTTGCAGGAACCGGGTAATAAGTTCGGCCCGCGCGTCTTGAAAGAAGTTGAAAATCTGATGCGTTTATTCGGAAATACCAAGGTAACGTGTTCGAATTCAGGGAAGTTGACAAAAGATTTGTACAAAAATTACTTGGAAACAATTTTGAAACCCTACGTCGGAAATAATGACTTTTTGTTGATTGTCGATTCATGGGGAGGGCAATCGGATTCCACGATGTATGATTCCGTTTTTTATCGAAAAAATAAATCAGTTTCTTGCATCCTGAAAATCATTCCCCCAAAGTGCACCCCGTTGTGTCAGCCTTGTGATGTTTATTTTTATCGACAAGTCAAAAATTTCATCAAAAGGATCCAAAATGCCCCCGAACTTTTGAAAGAACAACGAGAAGTGTCATCGCGGGCAGATGCTATAAGAATTCATTCCCTAATCCACAATCAGTTGAGCGCACCGGCATTTTCAAAAATGCTAAAATATGCTTGGTTTGCATCGAAGTTGACCCCCGAGAGGAACATTTTCCGCAATGTTAATCAAGTGTGTTTCCCCTCGACAATGTTGAAAAACAAATGCGATTGTGGTCAACCACCATTCATCGTTTGTTCTTGGTGCTCAACAAATTTGTGCTTCCAATGTTTTTATGATAAATACCATCCTTCTAACTGTACTGTAAACGAGTAAGATAAAGCTTTTTGTATACGTGCTTGAAAATATTATTCGATTATATATTAGTGCTCATGTTATTTATTTTATGCCACTACTACTATACCTTAATAAATTTTTATTTTTCCTGCTGAAAACAATTTTTTAATTTTGCATAGTATATTTTTTCTCGGTAACTTTATTGTACTGTCATTTTTTTTCAGCATTGCCAACATGTATTGTATAATGCTGAATTTGCGTTCTTAACACATCAAATCTACATATATTTCAAAAAATATAAATATGAACATATTGATTTAAACATATTGATTTATATTGTTGATAAATTCAATTAATAAATACGAAGGAAATTGAAGAAAAAAAAAAAAAAAAATAAGATGCTGCCGCTAGGCATCGAACCAAGCCTGCCGGCTTGCAACGCCAATGCGTTGCCACGAGTCCACTTAAGTCTAATGTTCCATTCACTCTTATATCGATGACTCGTGGAATCCCCAAGCAGTAAGACTTTTGTAATAATTTTACACTTCAACGGAGGACTATTGGAAAAAACGGCTGCAGGGTTTTTTATATATGTATGTAAACTATAAAATCATCCCGTTTTCGAAAGTGAACTCGCATGACATTACACGAGCTCCCCTTGTTAGCTATTTTCTTTGGCATTATATACCATCACGAGATTCGGGAAATATAACATTTGGTGTCAGAAGTGGGATTCCCTCCACCAACCTTGCTACAAAAACTGTCTACGAAGAGCCACGCCCTACAGGACTTCACCCTGGGAAAGGACTCGAGGAACAAGTCACGTGCAAGGGTCGATTCCAATCGTTGAAAATGAGGACGATCCCGTTAATTACCGAAACATCTTGCATAGTATTCTGCCTATTTTTGTAAGTAACCGAAAATTTTTGGTTTCGATATCAGACGTAATTTTCAAATGGCAAACAACACCCCTCAAAACCCTGTTTCCAGTATAACAGATTCAGAAAATACGACTGGAGGCAGCGAAAATGGTTCTATCAATCAAATTCCGATTAATGTTCTTATTAAATTTATACCCATTTTCGACGGTTCTCGTGAGGAGCTCAATTCATTTATCAGTAATTTCAATCGAGCATTTAAGCTGGCTACGGCACAGCAGACCGAATTTTTACTTGATTATATTCACACCCAACTACGCGGTGAAGCAAAAGCAGCTTGTACTAATCGCGAATTTTCTTCCTGGTCTGAGTTACGTGAATTTCTGAAAAGTATGTACCAAGACAAAAAGCATTATGCGCAGTTAATTAACGATTTGACTTCCATGCAACAATTGTCTCATGAAACAGTGCAACAATATGCAGTTCGTCTTGAGACATGTTTAAAACGAGCAGTTAATGCCACTCAACAGAATAATGAAGATCCTGCTGATCTTGATGGCAAATTACGCATGCTGCAACAGATTGCGATGAATCGAATCATATATTATTCTATACCTGAAGTTTCTGGACAACTGAGAGGCCGTGATATTAAAACTCTCAATGAAGGTATCACTTCAGCTCTAGCTGAAGAACAAATTCAACAGATGTACCGTTCTAGTCCTTTTAAACGAAACAATGATCGTTATTGCAAAAATTGCAAAAATTGCAAAAAACCCGGGCATGATACTGAATCTTGCTACAGGAATAGGAACCAAAAAAATGTTCATGCTTTTTCCGGTGAAAAATCACAAACTCCGAATTCAAGCGAATTTTTTTTATAAATTTTGCCGATATTGTAAGACTAAAGGTCATTAATTGAAGAATGTTACAAGTTGCAAAACAACAAGAAAAAACGGGAAGAGAATCTCAACCCTCGTGGTAATTCAAAAGATTCTACTTCTAAAATTTTCCCCGTCGCTGGCGCTTCCAGCAATCAGACTTCCATATCGTCTCAAGATGATGATGAAAAATCAGTTCTAGCCGTCCGTGATACCCACACTTTCGTGAAATTTTCGAGCTCTAACTCTAAAAACGGGTTTTTTAAACTGTTGATTGATACAGGAGCGGATATTTCCGTAATCAAGATTGAGAATTTGAAAAGATTTACTTTGAATGAAAACGATATCTTCGATATACGTGGCATCAATAAAAAGGGAACAGATAAAACAATCGGTACAACAATTATTAGTCTTGATCATTTTGAACACAAATTTCATGTTATTTCCGCAGATACAAACATTCCCTATGATGGAATTATTGGCACTGATTATTTAAGGGCCACTGGGTCAGTTATTGATTTCCAGAAGAAAACTTTGAGTAACGAAAATATCAAAGTTCAAATTCTTAACGTAGGAGCCGTTGAAAAGGTAACGCGTCTTGCTCCCCGTAGCGAAACAATCATAAAAGTCGATGTTCTCAATCCTGAAATTGAAGAAGGTATCATACCAAATTTGAGCCTTCCTGAAGGAATTTATTTATCTAAAGCAATCGTGAAAGTCGATAAAGATTCAAAAGCGTTTCTTACAATCTTAAATACTACTAACAAAGTACAGAAAATCAAAGAAATGAAGCTTGTATTAGAATCGATTCCAAAAGATATTTTCCTTTTTCACTCAAAAAATGAATCAAAATATCCTGTCATTCAAAATAGAAAAAAAGTTTTGATCGATAACCTTCGTCTTGAACACTTGAATCCTGAAGAGACAGAACTTTTGTTGGAAACTTGTCTGGAATTTGACGATATTTTTTGTTTAGAAGGAGACGTTTTATCTTATACAAATTCGATCATTCACGAAATACCAACAACTTCTGATGTTCCGATTGCCACGAAAAACTATCGATACCCACCAATTCATAAAAAAGAAGTGAATGATCAAATGTCCAAGATGCTTAATCAAGGTATTATCAGGCCTTCAGTCTCTCCTTGGTCATCCCCTCTGTGGGTTGTACCCAAAAAATCTGACGCCTCGGGCAAGGTCAAATGGAGAATAGTTGTCGATTATCGGAAACTCAACAGCGTCACAATTGGCGACGCGTACCCTCTTCTGAACATATCAGACATTCTTGATCAACTCAGTCATTCTCAATATTTTGTTGTATGCCCAAATTTCCAATTTATTATATATGTATACGTTTTTTCTTTTGGGACATATTTTTTTATAACTTGTTTGTTCAAAGAAACGTTTATCGTAAAGGAAGGCGAATTATTGAATTCAATTGATATCGGCGAATCGGTTAGTAATTAGTTCTTGATGCCGTCTTTTTCTTTCACATGAGTTACTCTTTCTATTGAAGCTAAATAACTTCGCTTTTCGAGGCTTATCTTATAAGCGCATTCTATTTTTCATTAACTGTATTCTCCTATTTTTGAGCTGTCTAAATCACCGATGATTGTTACTAATGACATACGAATCATACGACCAACTAGCTCGAGGCATGTGATTGGCTGTTGAAAATCGAACGATGTTGCGTGATTCTTTTCAGTTTTGGAAGGGGACCTGGTTATAAAAGCCGACCCCTGGCTTATGCGCGCGGATTTTGCATTTTGGAATCGAACACTCGCCTTTTTGATATTTGTAAAACTCTCAAAAATAAATTTGTTTCTACTTAAACCTGTGACGTTGTGTATGGTGAAAATATCCTCCTACAATTTTACAACCCTTGACTTAGCGAACGGGTTTCATCAAATCTTAACCAAATCAGAGGATCGTTGAAAAACGGCATTCAGTACGCCTTTTGATCATTATGAGTTCAATAGAATGCCGTTCGGGCTGAAAAATGCCCCAGCGACATTTCAGAGATTGATGAACAACGTTCTGACTGGGTTACAAGGACTTCAATGTTTTGTGTATTTAGACGATATCGTCATATATGCAAACTCCATTGTCGATCATGATGCGAAAATTCGAGCAGTTTTTGAGAGACTACGCACTAATAATTTGAAATTGCAACCGAACAAGTGCGAATTTATGAGAAAAGAAGTTGCTTATCTTGGACACGTGATCGCCAATGATGGCGTAAAGCCAAATCCTGAAAAGGTAAACGTCATCGAAAATTTCGGGGCACCTAAATCTCCAAAAGAAGTCAAATCATTTCTGGGATTAATAGGCTATTATAGAAAATTTATTGAGAATTTCGCGAAAATAACGAAACCATTGACGAGCCTTTTGAAAAAGGATGTTCCTTTTGTTTGGAATACGGATCAACAAGAAACTTTTGATTTCCTGAGAAAAAAATTAATTTCGGATCCGATTCTTCAATACCCAGATTTTTCAAAAGATTTTGTTCTAACGACCGATGCCTCGAAATTCGCGATTGGCGCTGTCCTATCTCAAGGGGAAGTAGGGAAAGACCTCCCTATTGCATATGCTTCGCATACTTTGAATCGAGCCGAAAGTAATTATTCGACGATTGAACGGGAATTACTCGCAATCGTATGGGCGGTCAAACATTTTCGTCCCTACCTATATGGGCAAAAATTCAAGATTATCACTGACCATAGACCACTCACATGGCTCTTCTCCGTTAAGGACCCCGGATCACGCCTGATTAGATGGCGCCTGAAGTTGGAAGATTATGAGATAAATTACGATTATGAGATAAATTACAAGCCCGGAAAACTGAACTCGAACACTGATTGTTTATCGCGTTTGAATACAGAAAAAGATTCAGAGAAAATCTTTTCGCTGGAGAAAACGAATACATACGAAGATTTCCACAAATTTCACTGTTCGGGTGAAAAGATTGGAAATGTCAATTTCAACGAAATCTCTGAGTCCAATTTGAAATCTAATTCAACTGTTGCACATTTTATCTCTCTGGAAGTTGACGTGCAAGAATCAAACAGATACTCCTTTTCTGAAATAGAAACGACTGAGATACATTCTGTTCTGAAACACGAAAAGAAAAATCACATTGCTTATCATTGCTTCATTAAAGAGAAACATTTTGATAAAGCTTCCTACTCAGATTTCTTTTATACACTGCAAAATTTGAGAAACCAGTTAGAAAAAGACTGTCAAAAAGGTGTTTTCCTTTATTCACCTGAGGATGAATGTTCCAAATTTTCTCTGGAAAAAATACGAAAGATCATAATATATGTGTTTCGAGACGTTGAAATTGAAGTGAATTTGATAACGAGCTCGCCTCTCGAACCGAACTACGACGAGATCAAACAAATTTTCCATGATTACCATGATTCAAAAATTTCTGGACACGCAGGATTTCACAGAATGTACAATCGAATCAAGATGAAATACAGATAGCATAACATGTCAAAAGGCATTAAAGAATACATAAAAATCTGTCACGATTGCCAGAAGAATAAGACTTCTCGAAAAGCACAAAGGGTGCCTATGAAATTGACGTCAACAGCATCTCAACCATTTGAGAGATTGAATCTTGACGTCGTTGGGCCTTTGCCCATAACCGAAAATGGACTCAGATTCATTCTCACGATGCAGGACTAACTGACAAAGTACTCATTCGCTTTTCCCATTCCTAACCACGAATCTGAGACTATAGCAGAAAAGCTTGTTGATGTGATTACCATGTTTGGAGTGCCTAAGAGTATTTTGACAGACCAGGGCACAGAATGCAATTCAAAATTGATAAAACAACTCACGAAATTATTCAACGTGAGACATTTGGTGACTACAGCCTATCATCCCGAAACCAACGGTGCTCTTGAGAGAAGTCACTCTACTCTCAAAGATTATTTGAGACATTATATTAATGACAAACAAACTGATTGGGATGAATTATTAAAATTTGCTATGTATGTACATAATACGTCAATTCATAACGCCACGAAAATGACGCCTTACGAATTATTGTTTGGATACAAGCCAATACTGCCTAGTAAGTTAAAACAGGATCCTGAATTCAAGTATACATATGGAGATTATTTTGATCAGTTGAAATACAAATTGAATAGAGCTCACCAAGTGGCTCGTGAAAATCTTATCCATTCAAAAGTAAAATCTAAAGAGAAATACGATGAAAAAACAGTTACGAAAAACTTTTCTGTAAATGATAAGGTCTATTTGAAGAACGAAGGACAGAAAAAGGGGCTTTCAAAGAAACTACAAGCTGATTGGCTAGGGCCTTATGTGATTCTTGATATTCACGAGAACTCGAACGCTACGATAAAAATAAATAAGAAACGAAAGATGCGAGTACATCACAATCGCCTGAAATTAGCTCACTCTTTTGCAGTTCCGCCTGTACTCCAAACGTGAGGGTTTGAGATCAAGCCAATCAAAGATGCCAGTGGAATTTACTTCAACCATATAGGTCGCGTGAAATTCTATTCTGATACATGGAAGGTGATAACCTACTTGAACTTATCAATACCCGATACTGAATTGGATTTTCTATCAAGAAGCTACGAAAAGTCCAAACACATGTGTCAGCTACCGGAAACTGCCACATCCGATATCACCAGACCCTGTAATAACATTTTAAATTTTCTTGATCAACAAATTAAAAATATTCAATCACAACAGACTTTGCTTAAACGACTAGTCGCGCAAAATCGTATCAAACGCGGACTTTTTAACGGTATTGGGACTGTATGGAAATGGTTGACCGGTTCTTTGGATGCCGACGACGCCGAATATTATGATAAAATTATAAGCGAGACAGATCAGGAACACCACGATGTGCAATTTTTAATGGAAGATCAAATTCAGGTTGTTAGAAGTACTATTAATAATTTTAATGATTCGATTTACAAATTAAAGATGAGCGAAGGAACTTTTAACAAGAATATAGATAAATTTAATCGTTTTGCGAATGCAGTTTGTGAAAGGCGAGTTATTTTTCCTCGCCTTGGAAAATATTTCATTTTGAAACGAACCGAATATTTAACTTTGCGAAGATTCGCAAAGCCATTCTACAACAATTAGATAGCGCGCGATTATCGGCGAGTTCACCGGCATTAGAGCCAGGCCTCGTGCGAGATAAGCGTAGTGCTTTTGAATGGAAATTGGAATCTTTCGATAATAGTTCTCCGATCATTTTTTCATTTTCACTATTTTTAGTTAAACGAGTTCTTAACTTTATTTTTCGTGTCACAATGATTTTACCTTTTATCAATTATTACATGATATGATCGGACTGAAAATCGTCCGTTTGTATCCTGTCTTAACAGTATATAAACTGCAGACTTTTTGCTAGGATGGTTCATTCCCATTCTGTTTGTTAAACAGTTCAAACCGACTTCAAAGTCACAAACCAACTTCAAAGTTACAAACCGACTTCAAAGTCACAAACCAACTTCAAAGTTACAAACCGACTTCAAAGTCACAAACCAACTTCAAAGTTACAAACCGACTTCAAAGTCACAAACCAACTTCAAAGTTACAAACCAAACTTACAAGTAAAAGAAATTAAAAATATTGTTTTTGGAATTTCAAAACCTAAGTTTTCCACTATCGTCTATTTCATGTTGTATTTTTCTACCCCTAGTTTAGTGATGAAGTTTAACGACTTACATCCTCTTACAGTTTCCAAAAGACTCTGGACTAAGGGAACGAAGTTTTGACATGAAAGAGCGATTCTCGCGAATAACTGGGAAAGTAAAATCGATAACTATCTTATTCAAATAATAAACATGTACAAATAATTGGATACCTTTTCAACTTCGAACAACAAGAAAACACAACTAAAATGACGACTTCCATGAATCAAATTTACTAAAGCAGCATTTACTTGAAATATTAATTAAGGTGTTCTGTCTTTTATAGTGGACTCTAAAAATTTCGAATTATACAAACGAGGTTGCGAGGGTTCTTCTAGAATAGAAAAGAGAGAAAGTGTTCAAATTCATCCTTCCCATCCAAATTACGCTAAGTTCCAGAGGAACCTAGATCAGGATTATAAAGTTCAGAGATTGGGCATTGAAGCCTTCAGGAAAGTCCGAATAACCAACCTAAAGCGACCTCGTCCCTTCTGGACTAGGCCAAGGATTCAGGAAGCTAGGGAAAACTTTACTAGGAACAACCTTCCAATAGAAGATATCGATGAGTTTGATTTAGAGACGAGGAAAGACAATTTGGAAGGGCTTGAGCAACGAGACCAAGCAAATGTCAAGATAGAACCTTATTTTTTATTTCCCGAAAGGGATGTCGACCCAAGTTTTTACGATTCTTTAGAAGAAGGGTATTTCTACGATGGTAGTTCCGATAACGATATGCCAGAGTCACACAGAGAAGAATTAAACAAAATAAGGAAAGAAATAGTACAAGACGAGACTGAGAATCGTCCTAAAATTTAAGAAACTATATTGTAAGAGGAAAATTCTAAATAATAACGTCATCTTATAGAAACTTTGAAGTGTCTTTATTAAACCTTAAACAATTCTCCCGACTCCCTTAAAAGGTCGAACCCAGGGTCACCATAGGCCGTTGTCTATGGAGGGTCCTGTCCTGTCGACGACAACAAGGAATATTTATTCCTAGGCATTAAGCCTAACACGTCCCCAAGAAGAATAATAAATATGATTCACAGGAATATTTCTTGAGCTTGCTCGTCACAGGAAAAAAAATGGCGCTGCGAACAGGGTTTTGAATTGTTTGAAGGTTAAAAGACACATAGTTTCGACTTTGGCAAATCGAGAACAGGGTTGTATCGAGTTGTTTAAGGGTTGAAAGACACTTAATTGTGACTCTGGCAAAGCGATAATAGATTTGAAATTTGGGCATATGTTACATTGTCAATGAATACTTTCGAAATTCTACTTATGTACAGAAAAAATCAAGTTGAATAAACAACATTTTACCAAGGTTAATATTTATCAGAACATGTGTCATGCTCCCTCTTTTTGAATAAAATTTGAAACCTTCTAATCGAAGGCTATTTCTGGGTCGATGTTTGGAACGGGTGGCTCGGCCAATATCGACTCAAGAGATTATTATTATTTTTTTTTTTTCTTCTTTTCTTTCTTTCCCATGATCGATGTTTAGAACGGGTGACTCGGCTGGCACCGATTATCGGTTAGAGTTAACTTGACTTATAATGAATGATAAGGGAAGCATCAACACTGTTATCTCTTGTGAATTGAAAGGAGTAGAGAAAGACTTTAGTGAAGAAATAGAATCCCAGAAGCAGAGCCTTCTTGCAGAGATAAGTAGTTTAGAGAAATCCTTGCATAACGGATATAGTGCTGAAGAATTCAAGAATTTACCCAGATCAATTAAGCTATATTTGCAATACGAACGGAAAATTTTAAATTACGAACTTAAGATAGTGAAATTAAAGCTAAGCAAACTCGAACACCAGTAGAATCGTTGTAATGCCTCAAGGTTTCAACCCTAGTTACGAACAATCTTGTGTAACTAGGAGTAATTTTGATAGATTGTCTGAAGAAGAGAAACAGGAGTATTTAGATCGCCAAATTCCAGCTACTAGACCTCACCAAAGAACCTCGTCCGACAAAGATAGAATAAATATAGACGTCCCGAAGATAGAGACAGATCCTCATATAGCCAACCAAGAAAAGATAGAAGCCAAAATGGCAGACAATCACCTCAAACTACGAGACGTCATAGACATTGTTCCACGCTTTTCTGGAGGTACAACGGGCCCCAGTTTTCGTGAATTTTCTCTAGCTTGCCAGAAAGCGAAAAGTTTGTTACCCGATGGACTTGAAGGTAGCCTTGCCGGATTAATTTCTGCGAGATTATCAGGTGGCGCCGCAAGGGCCTTCGAAAGCAACGTTCCTGGAACCATCGACTCGCTCTTGAAGACCTTGCAAACCCTCGCCCCCTTGGAAAGCACCTTCGAACTCGGTGGAAATATGGCTCGGACGGTGCAAGGTTTGGATGAGGATGTCAGTACCTTTTTCTATAAAATACAGGACCTGGGTAACCGAATCATCGAGATCATAAAATCTGAAAACGATGGACAAATCATAGCTGCAAGAAAAAATGAGATCGAACAGGAAGCTTGCAAAGCATTCATGAATGGACTGAAAACTGAAATAAGATCTCTCATGACGAATACCAACGATCTAGCTGTGGCAGGACCTCAAGCTATCCAAATTGAAAAAACTCTGGAACGTCGTAACAATCTAAGACAACTGTTCACCAACTGCCTTTTATGCAAGTCGAGTAACCATGAAACTAGTGATTGCCCAAGAATGAAAAATATCGAGGATCAAAACAAGAAGAATTCCTGTCAATTATGCAAGGCACCTGGGCACGAGGCTCCAAATTGCCCTACCACAGGAAACCGCAGTTGTCGGTATTGCAAACGAATGGGCCATACAATTGAAAATTGCCACTTTCGCCCAGTCAGGGTCGTCCAAATACAGGAACCGCCCAGTAATTATGTTCGATACTCGGGACCCAGCGCTAATGGTCCCAATTTTTACAGCAATCGCCAGGTTTCTCGCTATACAAATTCAGGCCCAAGTACACGATTTAATGATCAGAATAATTCAAACAACTGGGGCAGGGAAAATCAATATTCACAGAATTTTTCTGATCAAGGATTTCAGAATCGCAACTTTCAGGGTAGAGATAATTACCGACATCAAAATTTCCAGAACCAGAACTTTTCCAACAGGCAACATTTTCAAAATCAGAATTTTCAAAACAGACAAAATTTTCAGAATCCGAACTTTCAAAACAGACAAAATTTTCAAAATCAGAATTTCCAGAACAAGCAAAATCCTCAAAATCAACAATTTTACAATCGCAACCAGCAGAATCCACAAAATTTCCAACCTAGATACAATCAGAATTTCAATCGAAACAACTCTTTCAATTCACAGCCAAAAAACGAGGCTACCCTCTCGCATGGGGGAGGGGAAACCACACCAAACCCTCAAACCAAGTAAAGATTCATAATGTTTCTATAAATGTTCCAACAACTCCATGCATAAAGGTAAAGATAGAGAATAGAGATTTGAATTTTATGTTAGACTCAGGAGCCAGTATTTGCCTCATAAAAGAAGAATTTGCCAAAGGACAGTTTATTAACAACTTTGAAAGAATGCAGCTAACCGGTATCACCGAGGAACTTGTCGACACTCTAGGTACTGTAATATTGAATATTCTGGGAATACCGACGAAATTCTTTATTGTGCCAGATACATTTCCAATCGAACCACACGATGCGATTTTGGGAAATACGTTTTTTCAGAAAAATTCAGCAAAAATAAATTGGGGAAATCAATGTTTCGAAATAAAAGATTTTAAAATACCATTCCATAATCAAAATCAAGCCAGGAATATGAAAGGTTCCATTCAAGAAATTGCCTTTATTGTCCCTGCAAGATCAAAGAAAATTTTCCGTATCAAATTAAAACCAACATCCTTGAAGATAGGGCTGATCGAATCGATAAAATTGGAACATGGTCTATTCGCTGGAGAAGCAGTCGTTCAAAATTTCGAAGGAGAGACATTTTTGCCCTTCACCAATACCACCGAGAGAAACATCAAGGTCGATTTGCCCGAACTAGAACTTCACGAAATTTCGGAAATCAGAGAACAGCAAGTTGATAAAAACAAAGGGCTTAAGAAAAGGTTTAATAGGAAACGGAAAAAGAACGAGAAGACAACAAAATTCTTTCAGATAAGCACAAGATCTCGGGCGGAAAAGGTTAAGGAACTATTACGTCTTGATGATTTAGGCCCAAATGAGAAAGAAGAAATAATCAATCTCATTCGCGATTCAGCTGACTGCTTCCACTTACCAGACGAACCACTTACGAGTACACACCTGCATCAACATTCCATTATCACTGAAGATAACCAACCCATCAACGCGCGACAATATCGATTTCCTCCAATGCTAAAAGATGAATTGAACAAACAAGTCGGCGAACTTCTTGAGAATGGTATAGTTAAACAGTCCTTTTCACCCTTCAACTCACCAGTCTGGATCGTCCCAAAAAAAGAGGACAGCCAGGGAAAAAAAAGATGGCGGATGGTACTCGACTTTAGGGCCCTTAACGAGAAAACCATTGGAGACTCATACCCTCTGCCTAATATTGTAGAAATATTAGATCAGTTAGGAGGAGCCAAATACTTTTCTATCTTCGATCTCGCTTCAGGATTCCATCAAATCGAAATGAGACCTGAAGACAGCCCTAAAACAGCCTTTTCAACGAGCCATGGCCACTGGGAGTTCAAAAGAATGCCCTTCGGACTTAAAAACGCCCCTGCCACCTTTCAAAGGTTGATGGATGTAGTTCTCTCTGGACTGCAAGGGACAGAATTATTCGTGTATATGGATGACATCGTCATTTATGCACGGGATTTGAGCGAACATCGACGGAAGTACAAACTTTTGATTGAAAGACTACGTGGCGCAAATCTAAAATTGCAACCCGATAAATGCGAGTTTTTGCGACGTGACGTCACATTTTTGGGACACCGAATCACAGAAAATGGACTAAGGCCTGATCCAAAGAAACTCGAGGCAGTCAAAGAGTTCCCGAGGCCAAAAACCGTCAAGAACGTGAGACAATTTCTTGGCTTAGCGTCTTACTATAGAAGGTTCATTGAAAATTTTGCTAAAATATCGAAACCCTTAACTCAACTGTTGGAAAAAGATATAAATTTTTGTTGGAATAATGATCACGAGAATGCATTTATAACTCTCAAAGATAGACTCTGCAGTAGCCCTGTATTACAATACCCGAACTTCAACGAACCTTTTATCCTTACGACCGACGCAAGTCAGTACGCGATAGGTGGTATACTTAGTCAAGGGAAGATTGGAAGGGATAGGCCTTGCGCTTATGTATCGCGTCAATTAAATAAGGCTGAGAAAAATTACAGCACTTATGAGAAAGAAGCTTTAGCCATAGTTTTCTGTGTTTCACACTTCCGCCCGTATTTATACGGCAGGAAATTTACCATCCTGACTGACCACAAGCCCTTATGTTGGATGAAGACAGCTAAGGACCCTACGTCTCGCCTTACCAGATGGAAACTTAGGCTTGAAGAGTATGATTATGACGTGCAGTATAAGGCTGGAGTTACGAATGTTAACGCTGACGCCCTATCTCGAAACCCCATCCCCGAGATAGAAGATGTTTTTTCTGAAAGTATTCACTTGATAACACCTCGACGCTCTGGTCGAAACAAAGAATCCACTGATAAAGGGGCACAATACCGTAAAGAAATTGAAAAAGGGAATCTGAAGAAGAACTCCAAGATTGAGACAAAGACGAAAGAAAACGAAAAACCAATGATCAAACCGAGGCGTAAGGAACCAGAAAAGGCCAAGGAAAGTACAACTGACTCTAGCAGCGAAGACGATGAAGAAGAACAACCTATCATCCTGAGAAGATCTGCACGGAAAACCACACAACGTGAGAAACCCGATTCAGAAATAGATAAACCAACCTCAGGCGAAGAAATGGAATTGGCATCGCAAGAACAGGATCCAAAAATGGACGAATCAAACTCTGACGACTCAACTGAAGATGAAGAAAGTGATGAAGAAACAGAATACGATCTGGAGAAACTAATCCTCGGTAAGAATATCTTCGAAAGTAGGGATCACCTTTTTATGAAACAGGGAACCTTCCTCTTGTTTTTCGACACTGACAACAGACCTGCAGACGAAAATTCGAGGAGGTTTTTCAAAAAACGAGAGGTTAAAATACCTAAGAGATTGGAATTTGGTGATCTAAATCATAGCAAAACTGGAAAGACTTCTTGTTTCACGCTCTGCGTACAAGACACTTCCTCTAACCATGACGAGAAGACTAATTGGGAGGTTATAAAGAAGGGACTGGAACAGCTAGAGCGAATTGTTGTAGAGAAAGGAATTCGCAAGATAAATTTGCCCAAATTTGAATCGATAAATAAAATTTCCTGGAAACAGTTCGAGACTGAAGTCAATAGAATTTTTAAGGACAAAGAAGTTCAAATTATAATATGTTCTGGACAGATAGAAATCCCTTCAATTTCTCAGAGATACGATTTGGTCAAAGAATTCCACTGTTCTGCTATTGGAGGTCACCAAGGGCACAATAAAACGTACCTTCGGCTACGATCGAGGTACTATTGGGAAAACATGAGGGATGACGTTAGGAATTTTATTTCAAAATGTTTGATATGTAAAATAAAGAAATTGACTCGTAAAAAGATTAGACAACCAATGGTGATCACCGACACACCCGGTACTGCATTTGAAAAGGTCGCGCTAGATCTAGTGGGCCCTTTTCCCCCCACCGAAAACGGTTCTAGGTACGTCCTCACCATGCAAGACCTCCTGACGAAATACTGTATCGGAGTCCCTTTGCCCGACGCAAGCGCAGCTTCCACTGCCGATGCTTTTGTCAAAAGATTAATTTGTACGTTTGGGACACCAAAAGCCATACTTACCGATCAAGGGACAAATTTTCTCTCAGGACTCATGAAGGCAGTAGCAAAGAAATTTGGTATAAAACAATTTAGGACAAGCGCTTTCTGTCCTACGTCCAATGGGTCCCTTGAACGAACACACATCGTTCTAGCTAATTATCTACGAATTTTTCAAGAAAGAGATTCAGAATGGGACCAATGGATCGAGATGGCAATGTTCGCTTACAATACGAGTGTTCATGAGTCCACGGGGCGTACACCCTATGAGTTGGTTTTCGGAAAAGTAGGCCTTTTACCCTCCAGTCACTCACTACCGAGTCATGATAGCTTAGAAACCTATGATGAGTACCTCATTAAACTTATGGCTAGGCTAGACAGTATCAGAGAGGAATCCCGGGATAGTCTTATAAGAGCCAAGGAGAAATATAAAGAATATCATGATCGTTTCGTGAACCCGGTATCGCTCTCTGCAAATGACTATGTATTTCTGAGAAAAGGGATAAAATATGGCAAGTTCGACAACTACACTGATGGTCCATTTAAAATAGTTGAGATTCTTGATGATAATAGAACCAAAATAAGAATAGGCAATACCGATAAAATAGTCTCCACAAATAGGTTAATACGTACAGAAATAAGAAGCGATGATGAAATGTAAAGATAAGAAATTTTCTTGTTGTAGATTAATTTAAGAATGCTTTCCGCGGTCATCACCGTCATCACCTTCCTCTCCCCCGCCATGGGACTACTCGGGTACGATTGCGGGACGTTAGACGCCAATATCACGCGTTTGAGTCTGAAGGACCTGGGAGAATGCAACATTCCCCAACCCCGCGTGGTTAAAACAAAAATACCCCTGCAATTGCTCCAGCTGAATGAATTCGGAACTTTATACGTCCAGATATGTAGAATAGAAATCAAACGTTTGGTCACTCGGTGTGGATTTTTTGCTGATCATTCTGTCTCGAACGGTCTTGCCGAATACTTTCGTGAACCCACGAGGGAACAATGCAAGCAACTCCATGAAAGAGGACGTATACAGATTGAACAGGCAATTTTAGCAGACTTTAGAGCCAACACCACGGACACTCGGACTGTGACACTCGCTGGGACCCTAAACGTTGATGGTAGCTGCGAAGGAGCTAAATACGGAGACCGATTTGGAGATTGGCAAAAGGTTACAGTTCAAGCCACCATAAAAGTAACCCTTCAAGATTACTACGCTCCTGTTTCCACAAAAGAAGGGAAAATTTTCTTCAACTCTGGTTCTCGCTGCTCTATGAAGAAACAGTTCTGCTCGATGACCAATGGAGACTACGCATTCTGGGACGTGCTACCTCAAGGACTCTGCGATTACCAACAATATTCCGTGCTATACCAAGGAGTTGGATTTCGATTGGAAGACTATTCAGAAGAAAAGATGAGACCCGTCTACACAGTAGAGACGAAAGGCACAACCTTTGCTTTAATGAAAAAGGACTCGCTTTCAATATGCGGCTACGAAGTTTTTTCCACGGAACATCCTCGATTGTTCATCCTAGAAGCTGGAAAGGGAGGATTTCTCATGCCAAAACAAGAGATTAATACACGGGATATAGACATCCTTGCCTATACAAACTCCAAGTTCATATATATTGAAAAACGAATGAAGAGACAGTTCGAGACCTTATACTACGATGTGATGAAAAGGCGATGCAAACTAGAAAGGAAGGTGCTCGGAAACTCCTTGGTATTGGCCACAATAAAACCGGATGAATTCGCTTACAACCTCATGGATGGACCAGGATACATGGCTATTATTTCAGGAGAAATCGTTAACATTCTAAAATGTGCTCCAATAATAGTTAGAGTCAAAAACACCCCTAATTGCTATCAAGAGATTTTAGTAGAAGCGAACAATAAGACCTTCTACCTAACGCCAAAAACTCACATTTTGAAGCGAAGAGGAACTCCTATCTCTTGCAATTCCTTGACTCCAGCCACGCATGAGATCGATGGAAAATGGTATAAGTTCACGCCCAATCCAGTGGAGACAACGGTACCCCAACGTTTGAAACCTTTGTCAAAACCTACGTGGGAATACCACAGCATCGCCAACCTTGCTTCATCTGGTATCTATACAGAGGACGACTTGAAGAAATTCCGAGAAGACATCCTTTTTCCAATGGACCGCGCCGGAGTTCTAGAAGCGATAGCAAAAGGGTCACTAGGAGATCCAGTCGACGTCGAAGGCCTTTCTATGACGAACCTACTAAACATAGAAGATTTGGCCAAAAATGTATGGAACAGTATGTGGTCAAGGTTCTCTCTATTTGGCACCTACAGTGCAGGCTTTTTAGGATTGTACTTCTGCCTAAAGCTCATCAAAGGACTTCTCGACATGGGACTACACCTGTTTGCACTTCACTCGGTGTTTGGCTGGTCCATCTACCTATTCACCGCAATCTGGGACAACCTTGCAAGCATGATGCTACATGAAAGAGTTCCTACAAAGAAACAAACTCGAAAGATTGCAAATGAAGACGTTGAAGCAGGCATTCCCTTGAGCATCATCTCTCCCAAGGTTCCTGAAGATGAAAACGACCCCAAGATGATGACATCAATTTACCCCGCCAACGAACTGGAGAAACTTCATCAGGAGTCACCACCCTTCGGACTTCGAGGATGAAAAGGGGGCAACTTGCGCGCGCATAGATTTAAGGAGATAAAGAATGGAGACACTGTTGGAAACATGTATGGAATGAAATAATGGAACAGACAGCATGTTTAAGCCTGTACAATCAATATATTAAGTAAGAGTATACTTAGGTGCAACTATGTAAACACATGTAATGAAGTTAAGCTAAAATAAAGGATTATTGAAAATCCACTCGTGTTGAAGATGGAAAAGGAACCTAGAAGATTGTAATAAAAAGAAATATAAACAGAGGAACGAAAAGAAAAAAAGGATACCTTTGTACACGTGAATGACAATGAATGTGTATGATCATGCGAATACATTTAGAATATAAGACATTGATTATTGATTTTCAGAGTACTGAATACATGTAATTTTATGAAATAAAGGTACTTTTAATAACCAATCGTGTACAAGGAGATGAAGAAGAAAGAAGGGAATGCGAGGTTGGTTGGATGATCTCCCTCTTTTCTTCCAAATCCCCAACAGAATTGCGCTACGAATTATTGCGAGATATTTAGGAATGGAAATCGACTCTAAATAAGAAATTGCGTAAAGTGGGGACTATTTTATTTATTCCTGAGAGGCTGTCTTTGATAGACTATTTTGACAGACTATCTTATTTTGGTGTACTATTTTATTTTATTACGCTATCTTTAATTAATAAATTTCGAAGACTATTTTTGGTAAGGAATTATTTCTACGCGGCTATTTTTTTGCGCGTTCATAGCAACTTTCATGTGCTATTGGTATTCTACTCAATACATCGCTTGATTAATTCTGTTATAGCTAAAGAGTATTTATTATAAGACGGATTCTTCATTATCCTTTTACGCCTATGTAATCAAAGGTTTGGCATTTACACCAATGTTGGATAAGCCAGGCATTCGAGAATTAGAAGTAATTGGAACATCATTTTATGCATTCTAAGAAATAAGGTTGATGAGGAACGGATTGCGAATTGTTGCGAATCGTTAAGGTTTCCAGAATTGGGAAACATGTAATAAGAGTTTATTCCGTTTTATTTGAAGTCGATGTATTTTGTAACATCGAACAATTCGTGTTGAAATTTTGAGCTATCTATTTATAACTACTTATCGTAATTGTCCGGGAATGACTACATTCAATCGGTGATAAGCTCAGTGTAACTTCTATTGTGTGACTCTGGTAAATGCGAATTAAAGGTATGAACTCCAATGAACTCTGAGATTGAAAACTGAAGAATATGGAAAGAAAGGAACCTTCTATATGGTCCTATGAAGAGACTTTAAAAAATTTTTTTTTTTTGATATAAACTTGGAAATACTACGTAAAGTTGAGAAATTTTTGTAGAACTGTTATACAAGAAGAACAAAATATAGGACACTATGGAATAAAAATTGAAGATATGAAGTTTTAGGGATTGAAGAAAAAGGGTTAAGTAGGCAATAAAAGGAACTCTAAAATTGAATATTGAAACAATCGAATATATGCAATTAATAAAAGAATTTCGGAATTCAAGGAAAATTTTGATTAGGGAATGTTCATTAGGATTTATGGCCCCGCTCGCGTAATAGATTACTATAAATCGAATTTTTTCAGCCTAGCTAACTGAAAGAATTGATAGGTTTTGGTATGAAATTTAAAATGTCCTAAATTTTGAGGCCTCAAATTAGGTTTTTGCTTTGCGCGAGTTTCCAGAAGGGTATAATTATGTTCTGATTTGAACATTGAACCTAAATAAATAGCATGCATGCATAAAAAGGAAAAATCCTACAAGATTACTGCGATAAGGAAAAAGGGACCTTCGCTGTAACAGTTTTAAAACATTCGCGTTTTCAAAATACACGATGATAAAAATAAAGATAATTAGGGATTTTCAGAAGCACGCGCAAATACTCTATGAAAAATGTAAGGATACAGAGATTAACATTCTCTAATTTTTGCAACCAGGTGAAACGAATTTTCACCAGACCTCAATCTTCAGATTAAAAATCTTTTTCTAAAAAAATTTTTGCTAAGAAAAGTAGAAGGGGGAATAATGAAAATGAAATGAATTATTTACAAAAATACGATTATGAGAACCCTGAAAATAATAAATCATTCCTCGAAAAGGAAAAACATTTCAAAGGCAATATCTACTTCAACCTTTTCCTCATAAAGAGCTTTTTATATTTTGACGAGAAAACAATTAGATAAGAATGCTGATAGGAATATCAAGCATCAAATTCGAGCTCATCAATTAAAGAAAAATATCGACTACTTGAAAACAAGTAGAAACCTTCGTTAGGACCCAAATCAAGAAAATCCACCGGTGATAAGAAATTTCGAAGACGAAAAATCAACACAACAAGGAAAACGAATCCAAGAGCCCAGATTGGAAAAACAAGTTTCGAGATAACGAAATCGAACGGAATGCCACGTATACGAAAACCCACGTTGAAAAACCGAAGAAAAACCTCGAATTCGCCTAAAAAGACCTGAAATCGAAAACCCTTCACCAGAAAGAAGAAGATTTTCCTTTATAATAACCAGAATGCTTTATTACAAATCCTTTTTTTTATTACATCGTTAGAATCACGGAATAATTTTCTCCTTATTCATTACAAAAGGGATCCAAAATAGAGACAGGAACTCCAAAGCGCTGAACGTTCTTCCACCTGTCAATCCTTCTATATCCACCAGCAATACCGAAAAGTCCTCTAAGCCTGCAAAATTTCAGTGCTTTCAAGCTCAAGGAGAGGAACAAAAGAAAATTCAACATACCAATTCCTTCTTGCTCCATAAACTCTTGATATATGAACGCGACCAGGTTGCAGGAGAGAGGCAGACTCACGTCGAAGGATCTTGAATTTCCGTTGGGTGTGAGCAGGGACAGTTGGAGAGAGGACATCTTGGAAGAAATCCAGTAGGAATAGCGGAGGGACAACTAACTGAACGAAAAAACTGCGACTGAGTGACGACTACTGACGACTACTGACAGTTACTACGAGCCACTAATTCCACTCCAACGAAGAGATATCTGACTGAGTCTGACTAGTCACATGACACGCTGTTGTCATGCGCAACTCCCCTCCATGAATTCAACCAGATAAAACTATTCCGAATTCAGTTCAAATTTCCAAACCAACTAAAACCACCAGACCTGCATAAAACTATCATGGAGACTAATGTGAACCATTCCATTCACGTGAGAAAACTGACCCAACAAGCAGATACAGGAGATCAGAAGGCACTAAAACTACTGAAGCTATTTAAGGAGAAATATCGACTTATGAGGCTAGAAAGTCAACGATCCGTGAGTCTGGAATTCGAAAGACTACCCAGGAAAATACGAAAAAAGATGGAAATGAATAGCAGAATCGTGAAAAGAAGACTACAAAAATTAGATGTGAAAATCAGAGAGGCTCAGACTTCAAAGGCTGCAGAAACTCAGAAAGGTCGGACAGACACCTCAACAGAAATGTGTTACCGTGAGAGACGAAACGTTTGAATTTCCAATTATTCAGATCAAGAATTCGGAATTCCAAATGTAAGACCAATAAATTTAAAAGTAACTCCACAAATTTGAAGTAACTATTTCACCTACCGTAACAAATTAGGAATATTCTAAAAAAAAAAAAAAATCAACGCTGTTTGTTCCTAGAAATCAACGCTATCGTAGCATTGATTTCTTCTCCGGGAGGGAAGATGTGAAAGGCGAGTTATTTTTCCTCGCCTTGGAAAATATTTCATTTTGAAACGAACCGAATATTTAACTTTGCGAAGATTCGCAAAGCCATTCTACAACAATTAGATAGCGCGCGATTATCGGCGAGTTCACCGGCATTAGAGCCAGGCCTCGTGCGAGATAAGCGTAGTGCTTTTGAATGGAAATTGGAATCTTTCGATAATAGTTCTCCGATCATTTTTTCATTTTCACTATTTTTAGTTAAACGAGTTCTTAACTTTATTTTTCGTGTCACAATGATTTTACCTTTTATCAATTATTACATGATATGATCGGACTGAAAATCGTCCGTTTGTATCCTGTCTTAACAGTATATAAACTGCAGACTTTTTGCTAGGATGGTTCATTCCCATTCTGTTTGTTAAACAGTTCAAACCGACTTCAAAGTCACAAACCAACTTCAAAGTTACAAACCGACTTCAAAGTCACAAACCAACTTCAAAGTTACAAACCGACTTCAAAGTCACAAACCAACTTCAAAGTTACAAACCGACTTCAAAGTCACAAACCAACTTCAAAGTTACAAACCAAACTTACAAGTAAAAGAAATTAAAAATATTGTTTTTGGAATTTCAAAACCTAAGTTTTCCACTATCGTCTATTTCATGTTGTATTTTTCTACCCCTAGTTTAGTGATGAAGTTTAACGACTTACATCCTCTTACAGTTTCCAAAAGACTCTGGACTAAGGGAACGAAGTTTTGACATGAAAGAGCGATTCTCGCGAATAACTGGGAAAGTAAAATCGATAACTATCTTATTCAAATAATAAACATGTACAAATAATTGGATACCTTTTCAACTTCGAACAACAAGAAAACACAACTAAAATGACGACTTCCATGAATCAAATTTACTAAAGCAGCATTTACTTGAAATATTAATTAAGGTGTTCTGTCTTTTATAGTGGACTCTAAAAATTTCGAATTATACAAACGAGGTTGCGAGGGTTCTTCTAGAATAGAAAAGAGAGAAAGTGTTCAAATTCATCCTTCCCATCCAAATTACGCTAAGTTCCAGAGGAACCTAGATCAGGATTATAAAGTTCAGAGATTGGGCATTGAAGCCTTCAGGAAAGTCCGAATAACCAACCTAAAGCGACCTCGTCCCTTCTGGACTAGGCCAAGGATTCAGGAAGCTAGGGAAAACTTTACTAGGAACAACCTTCCAATAGAAGATATCGATGAGTTTGATTTAGAGACGAGGAAAGACAATTTGGAAGGGCTTGAGCAACGAGACCAAGCAAATGTCAAGATAGAACCTTATTTTTTATTTCCCGAAAGGGATGTCGACCCAAGTTTTTACGATTCTTTAGAAGAAGGGTATTTCTACGATGGTAGTTCCGATAACGATATGCCAGAGTCACACAGAGAAGAATTAAACAAAATAAGGAAAGAAATAGTACAAGACGAGACTGAGAATCGTCCTAAAATTTAAGAAACTATATTGTAAGAGGAAAATTCTAAATAATAACGTCATCTTATAGAAACTTTGAAGTGTCTTTATTAAACCTTAAACAATTCTCCCGACTCCCTTAAAAGGTCGAACCCAGGGTCACCATAGGCCGTTGTCTATGGAGGGTCCTGTCCTGTCGACGACAACAAGGAATATTTATTCCTAGGCATTAAGCCTAACACGTCCCCAAGAAGAATAATAAATATGATTCACAGGAATATTTCTTGAGCTTGCTCGTCACACAGTTGCCGACGAGATACAAATTTTAAAGGTAATAAGCGCATCAGAAATTCACCTAACTCAGATGACGTATTTAGCAAATCAATTAGAAAGAATTTACGAAACATTAATAGATACGGTATTATTTGCTAAACAGAGAATTACACACCCCGCAGTAATAACACCCACAAAACTCGTGCAAGCTATTAAGAAAAATGAGCGATTACTGACGGATGGAAGTTTTCCTTTTGAGCTAACCGACGAAAATGCACCTATATTATTTGAAATTTCTGACTTAGCAGTTTACAATAAAGACAATAGAATCATTTTCGTAATCGGTATTCCCATTACTCGAGATGATACATTCAATCTCTATAATATTATACCATTACCAGTCATCCATAAAAATTTGAATACTTATGTCCATGGTATATACATATATATATATATATTTTTTTAATTTTAAGCCTTTTGCTTTACCTTTACAGCATTATACTCAATTATGTTTGTTCACTTAGCAAGGTCGTTATTCCTTTGATTTAATTTATAAGTTTCCCCTCTACTCTCTTAACATCCTATTTCCAAACTTCATTTTTGGATAGTTTTTAATCCATCTTCTCACCAGTGGCGAACCGACTCTCGTCCAATCTTTACCAGGCTAGAGCAAAGGCACGAAGACACCGTCTGTGCGCCCGAGCAGGGTACAATCATTTTAAGGAACGCGGGCATCCGGACATCTGGGTGGAACTCAAGTTCCATAGTGGACGGATTCCACGGATAGAAAGGTACCCGTCCAACCTCCGGGATGCTATCTCCTACGTGCTGCGACACATAAGGAATATCGGCAAGAGATCTCCCGAGAACCCCATTTCACCTCCGCAAGCGCCAAGTGCAGCCCCCTCTGCACAACCAGAACTACTCCCCGTCGGACCAGGAAACCCAGCCATAACAAGCGCACCAAGTGAGCTCCCAGCACCACCCGTCCCCAGAGAAACCCCGAGGAAGACTACCACGATACCCGAAAGGCATCGGGAACCAGAATCTGATATACCTGCCCAGCCGGAGCACCCCCTGTCACTAGACGAGCGGCTTGCCCAATTAGCCGGAGGATTCGAGGAATCTGGCTCTGCACCCTTGGAAATTGCAGGCCCGTTCTTAGTCTTCCCAGAACCCCGCCCTTAGACGACAACTCCCGTGTGATCAGTCTGCCTCTTTCATTGGCCCGATCCATCCGGGACACCCTGCGCCGTAACCGGGAACTTGCCCGCCGACGAGCTACCGGCACCAAGACCACGAACAGACGTCTGCAGGTAATCGATCTCACCCGAGATTCCCCTCGGGCAGGTCCTTCCTGCCGCCCGGCCGCTAGACAGAGCCGACGGCGAACTCCACCTGAGAGCCCGGCCTCCTCGTATCCGTCACCCACCTCCGAGGCCCGTTTGCTTGAGGAAGGCGAGACCTCGGGACTGCCTCCTTTACTCCAGCCTGGAGTCGACCTAGGACCACCCCCGTCATATGAGGAGCTCTTCGGGATCAGGCGGGAACAACGTTAAACAAATTTTCACCAAATACTAATTGTGAAATTATGGGCGACATGTGTCAATTGTTATAGGAATAAATCTGTAAATAAAATTCGTCTCTAGTTGACCACTTCCCTCTCTCCACGGAGAGTCTCCAAACTTTGAGGACGCCTATGTATCACTGAATACACAACACTTTCTTTTGAGTGTAGATAAGAACTATATTTTTCATTTGCATACCTTAATTCATATGTAATTATTCTATGAAGCGTTTATACTTTAGGATTCCGAATATGCTGTGATTAAAATAAGCACGAAAAATAAATAATATTTTCTTTGAGTGCAGTAAGAATTATATTCTTCGTTACAAATCCTTAAACTCATATTTTACTCTTTTATCAAGCATTATTAATTAAGGATATCAAAAATGCTGTGATTAAAATAGGCACAAAAATTGAATAAATGTATTTTATGATCAAGTTTTTGTCGTCTATTTTTTTTTTTTTTTTTCTTATACGATACACATATTCACTGCCCTTACACATGGTTGCATATCCTATGTATCTTACTTACATTTTTCTCAGATTATTTCAATCTTGATTATATTTCTACTTTCATTTACCATTTTCATTTCAAATAAATAATAATAAATTCATAAATAATGGTAATAATAAGTATATAAGCTTATAGATATAAATTCTTACATTTTATTTTAAATACCTTTTTTTCCATTGCTTCTTTACAAAATAAATATATAACAATAATTTAAAAAAAAGGAAATTATATTATATAAAATAACTCTAATAACTCAAAATATACAAGATTCTATACATGCTAAAACACAGGAGATGTAAAAAACAAAAATTTCAATTATGTATGCAATATCATAAAAAAAAAGACATAAAACTTGTTTCAAAATAATATTATTCATTAATCGTAACAATCACTCATGAAATGTTATGAGTATAGTCACTAAAATAAAAATTTGTTTTTCAAAAAAATTTGTCATTTTCAAAGCTAATTTTACTTTTTCCTCTTTTATTAGTTCAGTATATGTGTTATTTTTACTTTCATTTTCCCATTACATTGTAAAATTCTGTAACTTGTTGTAGTACGGTCCTGGAACCGTGCCTCACGCGTTGGTAGTCGGATGATGCGGGTCGACCAATCGTGAGCGACTACGGCGATTAGAATCTAGCGATAACCGATAACCAGCTAATACGGTGCTAGCTAAGCTCAGCTATGCTTCGACCACGAGACGAGATACCTCGGTGTGATTTTACATGCTCCCGTTTGTCGCAAAATAAAGGAATTGTTATTGGAAAAACATTGTTAAAACTTTATTTAAACTACCGCACGACATTCTTATGCTTTTCCAAAAAATAAATTTTGTTTTATATGCTTTTTCCAATACATTTTCGGAATTTCCATCAAATATAAATATGCATTGAGCCAAAATCTGCACGCATTACATTTTTATTTAGCATGCAATTTATGTTTATGTAATATTGATATTACTTAAAATATTTTTTTCACATTTTATATACATAATATATCTGTTTTTCTTTAATTTGGAGCTGACACTCGTGCTACATGATAAGTTTTTCTGGTAATTTTTTTATTTATTCATTATTTTTTTTTTTTTTTTTGACATGATTCAGCATGCATTTTTCTGTTTATTCGCCCCTCTCTGTAAACATTCTTATGAATATATTTCTCATTATAACCTTAACTGTCACTTAAATATTTTTGCTTTCTTATTTAATAATCATAATTCATTTTTACAATATTTTTCTGTCGTTTTCACATCACATTAAAAAAAAATTTAAATTCCTCTTTAAATGCATCTTGATATTTTAACCAATCATGAGACGAATAAAGAGTTCGCTAGAAGGAGAATTTTTAGGAAACGTAACTATCTTTACATAATAATCAATATTTTTACATTAAAAAATAATTGATTTTATTAGAATTACGAGATATCCTGTACAGTTATCACACAAATTTCAATATAAAAACACTTCAACTCGAATTTTTCATACAATTTTTAATTTTTCGCGAATTACCGCGCACTTTGATAATATCGGTACGCATCGCGAATTTCCGATTCGTTCTCATTAGAAATTCAAATTGTACTACGCCGCCAACTTAACTTCTCAAGCAGCCAATCATATCACGAATAAAATATCACTAATCTGAAGTTTGCTATTGGACATCAACTTTATTTTTTAGGAAAATAAAATAATAAAAAGATGTTGCAATAGGATTAAATAAAATAAAATTCATTTTCAGAAAACGATTAAAATTAAATAGTAATAAGTGCACTCAAAACAATTTTTTATTTTATTGCCAAAAAGCAGTGCTTATTTGCACCATTTGTGTAATACATGTAGTTCGTGTTGCACAAAAAGTCAGACTTCGGGTATCTTTATATTTTTTGTACACTGAAAAGTCGAGATTTTTGTGAAAACAATATTCTTTGATGATACACTGCATTACTACAATAAGCGTATGTTTTGTTTCTCGAAGCATATATAATTGAGCAGTAGTGAAATGTTTTTATTACTGTAACGATCATTGCGTTTTCTTGAGAGAACGATACAAGATTGTCCATAGAAGGTTATTAGAGTCACAATCTTAGACCATAAAGTACATGGACTGAGCATTTAATATGGCGTAGTGACCATAACATATAAGAGCGTGTCGTAAAAGTAGGACGACAACTCTATATATGCATTTAGTATATATAGGCACCGAATAAAAGCGATGCTCAGTCGATGTACTATATGGTCTAAGGTCACAATATAGTAAAGGAGTGACAATTCAATAAAGTTTACATAAGAGTAAGAGATAGTTCATGTTACAATATATTCGCAAGAATACGCGTATGGTTGCGGCAGCAATCTGATATTGTGGATAGCAGAATATAGTAAGATTCTGACGATGAGCTTATAATATCGTTTATAACAGGGTATTTTCGTTATGATGACAATTTACCATTCTCAATGTATAGTTCATGTAGTATCAGTTTTCATGTTTTTTAACAGAGTTTTCGCAAGAAGCAAGGTTTTTCGGGATAGGTTTTTCTTAAATGCGTGGAAATTCTGTTCCGTGCGTTTTTAAAATAATTAACCTTATCCGCAAAACCTTGCTTTTCGCAAAAACTGCATAAAAACCACACGAAAAATAACGTTAGATGATATTACAAGAAGTACATGAAAAATACGAAGATATCCGAAGTCTGACTTTTCGTGTAACACGAAGTATACGAACGGTGCAAACAAGCACTGTCTCATAAAAATTGGATATTTTATTTAAAAAAATTTGTGTGATGAAAGTAAATATTTAACAATATCTATATATATAAATGTGAAAGTCTGTATGTTGTCCGCCTATAACTTTGAAACTACTGCACGAAACGTCCTGAAAATTTTCAGTTATTGAACATGTTTGTGCGAAGGTTATAGACATGTTTTCATCAACAAACGAAATCGCCTGCTCCCCCACTTACACCTCCGCTGCAACGTTGAAATATGTAAAAGTCAAAAAATCATTAAATTTTGCAAAATTTACAAAATTACAAAAGGTTATTTATCACAAAAATTCATGAAAATTTACGAAACCATGAAATACAGGGTGTCCTAAAGTCAGCGGATCATGCGAAAATCAATTCCTTATAAAATTTTTAGACACTTTTTCCTTTGCAATTTTTGAAAATTCGCAACGTTTGAGCATTTATTAATAATTCAATTTCGTCCTTTAACTTTTGGAGAGGCGGGACTTTTTCATAGAAGAGACTCTTGCTCTTTTCTTAGCTTACTCTCATGGGAACACTGGGATTACTGAGGTGTGTATCATGCAGAGTTGCCAGATCGTACAGCGGGCCCTCTAGGCCCAAAATATATATAGGCATACCTCAATAGCCAAGAATAAGCCGAGCTTTGTATAAATTACCATTAATTTCACAGATTTCACTCATTTTTCTAATACCTAAATAGATTTTCGTAGAATCTGTGAAATTAATGGTAATTTATGCAAAGCTCGGTCGTACTATTGATGTATACTTATATATATATATTGGATCGAAAGGGCTCGCTGTTCGATCTGGCAACTCTGGTATCATGGAATGTAGGTTAACGACTTCTCTTATATCTCTTTAAAAAAAATTAGAAGATACTGCATTGTAAAGCTGACAGTTGGACAAAAGAATACAACTCTAAGAAAGGTGAGTCAGAGTAAAAAATTATCTTTCAAGATAGGATACATCATTAATCTACATTCCATAACACGCCTCAATTACCCCCACTTTTCTATTATTATTCAGTAAAAAGCCCTGCCTTGCTGAATGGTGAGTGGACGAAACTGAATTATTAATAACTCTCTAAATTTTGAGAATTTTGAAAAATTGTTAAAGAAAAAGTGTCTTGGAATTTCAAGAGGCATCGATGGTCTTCTGATGAAAATTTCAAACTTTTCCACGCATTTTGACATGAAAATCATAAAAATCGATCAATATTTGTTGAAGTTGTAAGAATTAAAAAAAAATTTTCCGTTGGGTGACCTGAAAAGTCAGTTTTGGCAGCCTCAGACAAATACCTTATAACTGGCGAAAAAAAATTTTCTCCGGGAAAATAAAAAAACGATTGTCGAATAAAATAGTTAAAGGTACAAAATACATGAATTTCAAGCGAAAATAAAAATGCGTACACACTACTTTTCTCAGCTGCGAGTCTCGAAAAATAAAATAGTCCAGACCTCGTCGCTAGGAGGCTTCCCGGCAGGGCGCTTTGCGGACTTTTAAAGAAGTACAGAGTCTACTTAAAGAGCACGAAAACGATGAAGAACTAGTCTCCTTTCCTGAGACAGTTACCATTGTATATTGGCCCTGATCCAATGGAAAGGAGTCCCAACCCAACGCAGCTAGTACTACATTGTAATTTTGTTATGTTATGTTGTGGGATTAATAAGTGAATTTTTAGTTGTTCTTGAAATTCTGCGATTTTCGCAAAAGTGATCAGTGCGATAGTTTTTCTTTTTGGTCAATTTTACAACTTCCAAAAGAAATTGTAAATTCCTTCGTGATAAATCATTCTGACGAGAATTCTTCAATTTTTTTTTCAACAAACTCCACGTCTTAAATTTTCATAACCAGTTTTTTAAAGCAAGAAACAGCAAACTTTTAACGACCACTACTAATAGAGAAAATAACTTTGTTTCACTTAAAAGGAAAGCTTTTGCCTCATCCATTGATAAACAATACTCAGAAAATAGTCGATTCCATCGACATATAGTACTGGGCCGCTCATGTCTACTGCGCATCCATTTCGAGATAGAAAAGAAAGAACACAGGAAGCTTCCTCGGTTGTCTCCGTCTGGCATTTTGTAATTGGCTCTCGGTTTCGGCTCATGGCCGTAATGTATGTGCAGTGTGGCCCTGAGCCACATTAAGACGACAAAACGTAAACAAACGCATAAACGCAAAAATAGAGGCATAAAAAGTGATCGAAAAATTATTGTTAACCAGATTTATAACCAAAAAATGGTTTTTTTGTTACGTTTGTCGAACCCGAAGCGACTTGGGCGATGGGCGTTCTTTTTGCAGGTAAATTGTCATTTCTTTGAGAATGGACACGTCTTAATCTATAAACAAAAAAACCTTTACTATGATATATTTCATGTCTATTTATTCATTTATGTATTCATTATTTTGATGTACTCAATCGTCTAAGCATAATTTAGTTAATTTAGCATAGTTGATTTTTTCCTTAAATGAAAAATGCGTAAAAAATTTTCGAGCAAAAAATTTGTAGGGTACAAATACTTTACCCTGCCGTAAGGTAAAAATACTTTGCCCTGGCATAGGGTAAAGATACATTGCTCTGCCATGAGGTAATAGTATTTTGCCCCGCGAGAATACCTTTTACTGTGCTAATAGTTAATTAGCACACAACTTCTTTCTAGGAATTACTGGAAAACAATCTGATCACTTTCCCCTGCGATATAAATAAGAAACCACTAATTAAAGGCTGGCAGAAGCTCGAAGCAATCTATCCCTCGCCACCAGGCTCGCCATATGGGATTTTGTGTGGCAACATAAATAATCTCATAGTTATCGATTGCGACATAATCAAAAATGATCAAGAAAAAAAATTTTTCGTTGATGGGGTCCACGCTTTTCAAGAGTTGTGCCAAAAAAACCAATACACACCTAATACTTTGAAGGTGAAAACAATTAGTCAAACACTGCATCATTTTTTCCTTCCTTTTTTTTCTCATAAATAGGTAAAGGTACGAACTGCATTTGGTGAAATTTCATAATAACTTAGAAATGACATGTTGGAAATCCAAAAAAAAATTCTCATTTATGAATACTTCGTTTCGGCATGTAACGACTTTCATAGAATATGCAGTTCGTACCTTTACCTACTAATAAGAAAAAAAAAGGAAAGAAAAAAAATTATGCAATATGGAAATTTTTTACTCGAAAATTTTTAACGCATTTTTCATTTACGCTTATAACAATTCAACAATGCTTCGAGAAATATTTACAACTTATTATTCAGAAATTTCGCACAATTTCGAACATTGATCCTAATCGATGAGAAACAAAGACTTGAAAAAAAAATTTTCTGAAAAAGTGAGATTATTCTGAATTAGCAGGATCAAAAATCATGAATTTTCGAGAAAAAAACCGAGTTTCGGCCCGAAATAAAAACCACTTATATTTGAAAATCAATTTTTGTATTCATTCAAAAAATTTGAGAGAAACTGGTGAAATGGTCAGTGACAACCAAATCGATTTTAAATAGAATGATCCAATGATGTTTTGTTAATTATTCTATTATTGGGTTCATAAATAATGCATGTATTTTATCAATATGTATTTTTTTGCAGCTTGCTACTGAAATATCGAAGAGAGAACAACGTAAAATTGCTGTTAAATGTAAAGAAAATGAAAATTTAAAATCATCGTGGAAGGTGTGCTCATATCACTTTACAGAAAGATTTTGATCCTCCTATTCGCGTGGGTGGAAAGCCACTGTTACATAAGGGAGCAACACCATCGGTGAATCTAGAGTGTTTTCGAAATTCCGATGATAAAAGTTCTTCTGCCTCTTCGAAGCCGACCAAGGACGATAAAGAAAACATTAAACACTTAACGTTTGAGGTAAGAGCCTCTTCTTAAGAATATTACTTAAGAATATTCTTCAGAATATGCTGAGGATATTCCTTTTAACGTTGGCCTTATGGGGAACTACTTGGACATTAGTATATTCCCAGAATATTTTTAGAAATATTCCTACTATATTCCTAGAATATTGTGTGTCGATAGGGATAATAAAATAATAATGCAATGCTATGAAATATTTTTCTTATTCCTTATCAAGTAGTTGTAAAGTTGTATTAAGGTCCAGGAAGACATTTTATGAATTTTCTTTATGATATTCTGAAAATGCATGCTAAAATGATGAAGGCACATGAATGATTGAAGATTAATTTTTTGTACTTAAAGAATGTGATGTCTTCGTCAAAAACATCACTAATTAAGTTGTCGACATCACCACTAGCAATGCGTTTTCTGATTCTGGTCTGATTACAGGAGAAAATTGTTGAATATAGCTGCAGCCTGCAACACTCTTCGATATCGAAGATCAGTTATTGTTTGCTCGAGCCTGAAAAAATTATCTAAGGACGTTGACTGGGAGGTGGGATCCGAGTTCGGCCTGGCACCCAAAACTGACCTTTTTTTCTTATCTGAAAAATTGTCTGGTGGATTTGATTGATGGTTTTTGCAAATGACTGGATCATTTTTCAACCTCCGTTTTATCTTCCTGTTTTAGTGTTTTTCCAGGGGGCGACATTTTCGGTTAGTTCCCTACTCTAGGAAAAGCGCCTAATTCACAGTTTCTTTTCAATCGCCCATGTTAACAGTTGTAAGATGGTTGTGACATCGAAAATTTTGAGCGAAAAAGGCAAAGTTCTGTTGGTTGTAGATGGTTTCAAATTCAAAGAATCGAATTTTCTCAAACAAACGAATGAGACGCGCTGGAGATGCACTAACGATAAGTGCACCGTGAATCTCGGACCGAATTACAAGTTTTCGCGAACGATGAACAATCATTTTCACCGACAGTGAGAAAAGTTTTAACAGGCAGATTATCAATAACGCGGCCAAAAAAAGAGCTCAGGATTGGGACTTTACAGAGAGGACACGGAAAATAATTAGAACGGAAATTGAAAACAACAGCAGTGTATTGAGTACTTTGAGTGACAGTGACATGACGCGAATCGGTAAAAACAT
Organism: Platygaster robiniae; assembly: GCA_028476575.1. Lineage (NCBI taxonomy): Eukaryota > Metazoa > Arthropoda > Insecta > Hymenoptera > Platygastridae > Platygaster > Platygaster robiniae. The sequence goes on along the minus strand of CM052027.1, from coordinate 13,089,280 downwards.
TAATAGAGCGAAATTACAGTGCTTTCCAAAGTTACCTAAGTCAAAAGAAGAGGTGCACGATTATTTGGACAATATCGAAGTTCTTTCTGTGACTGGAGAGAACTTACTCGTTCATAATGACAGATCCAAATCTATCGTGATATTTTCATGCGAAACGAATTTAAAATTTTTGTACGAAGCAGACGTAATTTTACTCGACGGTACTTTCGATCATTGTACCAAGTTTTTCCTACAAATGTTTACGATTCTTGAATATAAAAACGGAACATACGTTCCGTTAGTTTACAGTTTACTGGCAGACAAACAATCAGACTCTTACGCGACTGTTCTGTCAGAGCTGAAAGCCAAGTGTTTGGAGGTTGAGCTCATTTTCATGCCAAAAAAAGTTGTCTCTGATTTTGAGCAATCTATCTTATCTGCTGTTCTGCGAGTGTTCCCGGACACAACTTCGATCGGATGCAGATTTCATTTAGGTAAAGCCTGGTAAGAATTATCGTCAATGAAAAAAATCACGAAATCGCGTAAATTGTCCGCTTTATTTTTCGGATATATACGTGCTTTAGTTTCTTTTTAAAAAATCCATAACATGAAATTGTGTAAAATGTCCGCTTTAGTAAAAAATGCATGCTTTATTTGCTGTTGAAAAAAGTAGAGACAACATTTTTTTCGGATATTTACTTGCTTTAGTTTGTTTCTAAATAATCCATAACATGAAATTGTGTAAAATGTTCGCTTCAGCCAAAAAATTATTCTTTATGACGCGAACGAGATTTATAATTAGAGCAAATCCACGTTAGGTAAGGTTAGGTTAGATTTGGGGGGGGCCCTTAACGCGAACGAGATTTATACTTAAAGCAATTCCACGTTAGGTAAGGTTAGGTCAGATTTGGGGGGGGGGGGGCGGGGGCCCCTTAACGCGAACGAGATTCATAATTAAAGCAATCCCGCGTTTTTTGTAGGTGGCGAAAAATTCAGGGGCTGGGATTGGCTACTGAATACAAAGATGAGCACTCAGAAGTAGGAAAATAGCTGCGTTTTAGTTTCGGATTGACGTTTCTCCCTCCGCATAAAGTTGGAGACGTTTTCGTTGACTTGGCAGCGGAGCAGCCCGAAGATTCGCGGGTTACAGAGTTCGCGGATTATTTGGTAGATAATTATACTGGAGAATCGGCCGTTTTTCCACCAACTTTGTGGGCAGCATTGGATTGCAGCGTCTGGCGCACCAATAATGGAAGCGAGGGAAAGCATGTATGTCCCCCCATCCTAACATTCATACTTATGTAGAACTTATCAAAAGTGTTCAAATCGATTCTTACGCGAAACTGAATTCAATCATGACCGAACCGCCTAAGAAGCCGAAACGTGATCGTACATATCTTGAAAATATGATTGACCAGTACATCAACAACAAAATTGACAACATTTCATTCGTTAAGCGAATGTCACACAAATACAGGCCATTTTAATATACGCTTTCTGTCTTATCAATCTTTTTCTCAAAACCGACTTTTCGAAAGAATCATTTATCTTTTTCCCAAACCTTTAAAAAAAAAAAAAAAAAAAAAAAAAAAACGGTCATTTTGGGCCGTTTAGCCGAACTCGGTATTCATCGACTGGGATGCTATTAAAAATAATTCAATGAAAATAACACTTTGTTGGCATGTTACCATGGAGGAGCTCGAAAAGAAAGATGTTGAAATAAAGAAATTGCGTGCAGAAATTGTTTCTTTGAAGTCAAAAGTGACCAATATTTATGGATTGACTGAGCGTTTGCAGAGAAAAATATTCTACATTCATTAGCAGTAAAAACTGTCAATGTACTATTATATACAACAATGTTTATCGTGTAAGAATAACTTTGTATAATCGACTGATATCAAGGAAGTTGCAGAATATCATAACATACTGATTTTCTTTTATGGGGAGTATAAAATGACATCTGTAGGTGGATAATTTTTGAATAATCCATAGAACTTTGTATGAAAAATTAAAGGTCTCCCTTTGAATTATTGATGTCGAAATTAAAAATAATATATCAAGAACTTATTTTACTGAAACAATGAATATTTTTCGTAATGTTTGAGAAAATCATCGTACTTCTTGGAATCAGAAATCAAGGTTGATGCATATATTAATAAGATAACGAATAAAGTTAGGTGTCGATTATAATTGGTTAACAAAAAAGAATCTTGAATAATTTTTACAGGGAGTCGTGTTTCAATCATTACAATTTATTTCAGGAATCTATAACGACCTTGGGCCATATGCTTTTAAGCCGAATTCTTCAGGGGAAGAAAAATTTAAAAAAATGTCCTCCTGTCCTTCAAAGATTTGCAAGCACACTCAGTTTTTGATCCCCGAAAAGTTACGACTACGTTCGAGAGCACCTTATTACTTGCCTTCCGCACCCTAGTAGTATAAGAAGGTGGTTTGAAAAAGTCGACGGTTCTCCGGGGATTTCTACATTTGCTGTAGAAGCTATTCGCGCTAAAGTTGAACAAGAAGCTGTCAAAGGCAAGAAAATTTTTGGGTGCTTGATGATAGAAGATATGGAGATTAAACAAGGGACTGCATGGGATGGCAAACAGGAAGTTGGGTACGTCAACTGGGGTACGGAGAAACTCAAAAAAGATGAAGAGATAATGTAGAAATGGGCTGCCAAAGAGAACGAAAATGAAGATGAAGTTGGGTGTGAGATGAGAGAGACACGAGAGGAGAGTGAAAACTTACAGGAAGCCAAACAAGCATGTGTAATAATGTTCGTGTGCACTAATGGACACTGGAAAATTCCAGTTGCCTAGTACCTCATAAGAAGTATGAAAGGCCAGGAAAGAGCTAATGCCGTTTTTCATGTTCTTCGTGCTTTGCATGAAACTGGGGCTGAAGTAGTTGCCTTAATGTTTGATGGAACTGCTACAAATTTTTTAATGGCAAAAACCCTGGGCGCTGAATGCAGTGCCACATAGAACATGAAAAATTTTTTTAAACATCCATGTGACGAACATTCAATTTATGTTGTTCCTGACGTATGTCACATGCTGAAATTGATAAGAAATTTTTTCGGGCAAAAAGGACAATTATTGACTCTAGATGAAAATTCGGGCGAATTTCAAACAATTGATTGGGCTTTCTTGACAATATTAGTTACTTCTCAAATAGAAAATAAATCACTCGCTGCAAATAAATTAAGAGAGAGGCATTTGAGTTGGCGTGATGAAAAAATGAAAGTTTCTCTTGCAGCACAAACATTGAGCGCTAGTGTTGCCGACGCTTTAATGTACTGTCGCGAGGTTATTGACAAACTAGAATTTTGTAATAGCAAAAAACAGAAGAATTTTGCAAAAATTTTAACGAAATGTTTGACATCTTCAACTCAAGGCAAAAATTTGGTAAATATCCGAACAAAGCACCTATAAGCGCCAGCAACATTAACAACACAAGAAAACGTATATATTTTTTTCAAAAGTATATTCAATCATTATACGTTCATGATAAAAAAGTTGACGCTAAAATTTGTGCTCTCGATTCTCATCAACCAACTGGCTTTCTACGTTTTTTCATTGCTTTAATAAGTGTTGTTGACATATACGACTACTAGGTCGAGCCAAACGCGACTACCGGCTTTGAATCATTGCTGGCGGTAGTCATCTGGCGGTAGAGAGGTGAGGGGTTCCCCCACACTCTCGCACCGAGCAGTAATATTTACAAAAAACACTTGGTTTTGAATTGTCACAGATTCATTTTTTTCCATAAGATCAAGGTTTGACAAATTTCTTTTTGCAGGTAGTTCCTACATGAACAATGAATCACAGAAACATTTTTTGGAGACTTGCAAAGCCGCCAATTATTTATATTCGATCGCTGAAAAATTGAATCCGCGGATTTCACGAGGTATGGATTTTATAAAGAAATGACTGGCGCATGGTAAAACAGGTGTGTGCAGTTCACAAATACCTATCTTACCAACAACTTTGCTTATATTTTTTTGCTTTGCTTTGACATATGGGTTATATTTACATGAACGTAAACAATAAATATACAGAAGTGCAAAATTGATTGTTTGAGTTGCAATGATAATTCCAACTTGAATTTGAAGTAAGAATGGTCATTAATTTTGTGCAGTGCATTAATTTTTACAAAGTTCGATCAATACTTACATTACTCGACAAATTTGTTGGATTTTAAAAAATCTATGCTGTAGGTTTAGATAATTATATTTTTTCTTTTCGCGATTCCAAAATTTAACGTGTTTTATGACAATAATCATGGAATTTTCGCACACACTGATGTTAAAAAAGTGGTACAGCTGTTTAATTTTGAAAACGACTGAAAATTCTTTGAATATTTATATATATATTTTTCAAAACTTAAAATTTTCTAATACAAACGGGTGTGAAGAAGTTTTAAAATTTTTTATTTAAAACTTTTTCTAAGAAATCGACAGGTATATATATTTCACATATTTTATAACTTTAATATAATTCTTGTACTTCGCTGTTCGTATGTTATGTTTACATAACCGTCAACAATAAATATACAAGAGTGCAAAATTAATTGTTTATAATCATGGAATTTTTGTACAAACTGATGTTAAAAAAGTGGTAAAGCTGTTCAATTTTGAAAACAACTGGAAATTCTTTGAATATTTATATGTATATTTTCCAAAATTCAAATTTTTGAAAAACAAACAGATGTGAAGAAGTTTTACAATTTTTTATTTAAAATTTTTTTTAAGAAATCGACATGTATATATATTTCATATATTTTATAACTTGAATATATTTCTTGTACTTCATTGTTCGACTGTCGGTCGAAATCGTTTGAATTCTCCAATTTTACAAATTTTTTAAATAATTTATTAATAATCTTATAATAATGAAAAACCTTATTTGATGAATAAAATTAAGGAGATTATATGTCTGCCATTTTGGCACTTACAATAAAAATGTATCGTCAAAATTGACGATGAATGAAATGTGTAAATAATTTTTATAGGTGTACAAATTAAAACAAATTAATTTGTGTTTATGATAAATAAACATATTGTCAAAATTGATAATTCATTCAATTTTTATGAAACTTCAAGTTCAATAAAATTGATTGATCGGATGAATTTGATTTGAAAAATGTTTCTTAAAAAAAAAAAGGAAATATTTGTTAGTTTCACAAGAGTAGATACATATTTTGAAAGAAACAGAAATTTTTTATCTAATAGAAATTATGGAAGTTGAAAAAAAAATTTTGTATGATAAAAGGATTAATGCTAAGTAACTTCAAAATTAAAGTAAATCAGTAGCAGTTGACAGTGATTTATCAAAAAGTATCCATATCCCCAAAAAAAACATTTCCAATGTAAAACTTTGGAGGTGAGCGGTCGCGTCTAAAAAGCATACAAAAAAAAAAAACAAATCTTCATTATATGCTCAGTAAGGGCTAATATCCATTAAAGTGAGTAAAGTGATGTGGTTTCGCATAAAAATTTGGCTTTAAGGTTTCTTACATTGAAATTATAACATGATCGTACGTGGCAAATTTCATTTTCAGAAAATCTGGACTCGAGCATTTCCAGTCACTCACCTGCCTGCTTTTCCTGACTAATCGTTATCTTCAAACTTTGTTGTTTTTTCGTTAATAACTTGTAAATACGTATAAAAATTGGATTCACTATTTTGAGTTTATTCAATGTTGAATTCCAAATTATTGTTTTCAGAAACAAGGGGAAGCATAAAAAGTTGATTAGCACGTACACTAATCACTCAGATAGCAATAATATTTTATTCAAAACTATTGTGAACCAAAAGTGAGGGGACGAATTTGGCGGTGCTTGTGAATTTTTCAAAAATTATAGTCATAAAAACATTATTGTATTTTTTATTGTCTTTGACAAGGAGCGAGAGAGAAATAGGATAGTGATTCAAAATTAACAATTTGTAATTGTGATAAAAAATATTGTATTTATCATTACACTATGATACAGAAGAAAAGGAAGGAATGGGGTGGCAATTCTAAATTAATCAAAATTTATGCAAAAGATCTATTCGAGATGACAATACAGTAGATCAACCAAGTAGTGTACATTGCCTTTACAAGTCATAAAAGCGTGCAGGTGAGTGACTGGAAATGCTCGAGTTTAGATTTTCTGAAAATGAAATTCGCCACGTATGATCATGTTATAATTTGAATGTACGAAACCTTAAAGCCAAATTTTTATGCGAAACCACACCACTTTACTCACTTTAATGGATATTAGCTCTTACTGAGCATATAGGGAAGATTTGGTTTTTTGTTGGTATGCTTTTTAGACGCGACCCCTCACCTCCAAAGTTTTATATTGGAAATGTTTTTTTATTGGGTATCTCCTCACATACAAACTTCCTCAGGACCATCTACTGCTTTTATTTTCAGCAATTAGAAGTAGAGGCGGCAATATTAACAATCCTACAGCGATTCAATTAATATCATCGATGAAGCGAATTTTAGTTCATGCGATTGTTGGTGGCTCCAAGCATGCTAATATATTGGCTCAAGATGGTACCTGTTTTTTACACATACATACCAAGATAGAAAAAAGGGTGTTGACGAGCTTCTGACGTTGCATCGCGAAGAGGCAACGGTGTCTCTGGCGAAAAATTAGGGGATAAATCGTTCTTGATTCCGCATTTGATCGAGTCGATAAACAATACATCGACAACGTTGTAGCATATATTGCTGGCTTCATTAGGAAGTAATTAAAAAAGTTTCATGTGATTTCTGTATAAAGCAAATACTATCAGACGTTTCGAATTCTCGATTACAAATTTTGAAAGACAGAGGCGGTCCAACATCAGCTTCAAAAGATGCCACCAATGTATGCAAAATTGCTGAATCAATTTTCAAGTCATTTTTTGAAGAATATCAGAAAAAATTTACGAATCACATAATGAACGCCCTTATTGAAAAATACATGCAGAAAATGCCACAATACATTTTTCCTGATACTTCTCACCTATTCAGCCAAGGAGTATTGAGCGATCATTGATTCCAACTTTTGCGCCTCATTATTAAACAGTACTTGGTACTGTTGCCATTATACCATGAAAGAGGCTCAGAAAAAAAAGAATTAGACATAAGTATACAAAAATCATACTTTTTAGGCACCAGCAATTTAGTTTCATTTCAATAAGACAATGTTCTCATTTTCTGTCAAAAAATTTCACTCGACTTTTGTACTACATTGTAATGATTTCTTGAATTTTTTACTAATTTATAAATAAATATGTGTTAGAACATAAAATGATTGAAATAAATAATTCGCGGTTCAAGTTTCCGATAGATGGCGCTGAAATCATGAAAAAATGACCGATTTAGGTGATTCACGTTTGAGTTGGCTAAATAAAAACATATTTACTTATTTTTCAAAAAAAGATATTGAAAAACGTGATATTACGCTTCAGTACAAAGCAACATTTTAATAATTTTTTTTTGAAATTTTAAGCGATTTCCCTGTTTTTACAAATCCTCTGAATCACCTCGTGCAGTTCCACTTTATTCTGCTAGGTGGCGTGTCAGTAAACTTAAAACGTACATAACTACTCCATGTTCAGCTGTACTTTCATTTTTATGAACATCTGGTAAATATTTTTATAATTACGTTTTCCAGACAAAAGAAAATAATCATTTTTCATCATTTTCAATGATTGTACTATTTTGAGTCAAGCACCAAATATTTTAAATTCTTATTAATTGAATTTTTTTCCATTTTATTTATTTCAGTTAGGTCTTTGTTTTGCGTAAAGATTAAAACGTGGCCTGATCATCTAATAAATTTCTTATATAATTTAATAAAAGTCTTCTTATAAATGTGCATTAAAAGTCACAATGATTACAGTTTTCCTAATATGAAATATGAACGATATTTAATAATGTGATCGCATTCCCATATAAGGCTAAATTACTTTTTTTTCCTCAAAATTTCCTTAAAATGTTCCTGGAAACATTTCAAAAACAATTTGGGAAAAAAATAGGACTTTTGTAGTGCGGGATTTTAGAGCAGGGCGCAAAAGAGCCTATTGCCGCTACTGCGCGCAAAGGATAGAACACATATCTCCTTTTCTTTCTACTACTTTCAAACTTGCGCATCCACATAAGCGGTCCAGTACTATAGGTCGATGGTTGATTTACACAAAATTTCATCATAATCAAACAGCATATCAACATTCCTATTTACTTTGACAGTGAATTTATATTTTTGGGAGTCCATTTTTATCATTTCTTCAAGGAAAAATTGATTATTGAAAAATATTGTAAAGAGTAGAGTAAAAATTGTCGTTCAAGATAAGAGACATCATCAATCGACATTCCCTCACACGCCTCAATTATCCCCACTTTTTGTTATCAAAGTAAGCTTAGAAAAAGTAGGGACTTTAATCAAAAGCTCTGCCTTCCCGAATGGTGAGTGGATGAAACTGAATTACTAATAACTCATTAAATTTTGCGAATTTTTAAAAATTTTGAAGGAAAAAGTGTCCAAGAAATGTATGAGCCAAAGTTATTATAATGATCCTCATCATGATCATCTCCTCTTCCTGATTAAGGTGACTCAGAAGACCTTCTCTTTTCGTCCTCCTTCCTCTTGACCGGTTTCCTTTCTATTTGTCTTTCTTTCACTACAGTAGGTTCTGAGTCACCTTAACGAATAAACTTTCATCAATTTTACTCTATACTTTCATCATAAAAATGTATCATTAGAAACTTTTTTTTCCATACTGATAACATCTTTTTGACTAATACAATCCATTACATTGGTATAATCAGAATACAAAAAACAGCGTTTGTTCTTGCGCAGCTTTCTTCTGATTGGCTTTGCCCAGCCGACGCCATATTTGTTTACAAACGTCAACTGAGCGAGTAAACACCAGCAAACACCAGTGTTTTTATCAAGTTCCGAATATTTTTAAACGTTTTTTAACATGTCGCTCTCTTATAACCATGCGAATTAAAGATGGTAACTTTTCAAAATGTCCTGTGTGATTAAATCGTGTAAAAGACGAAAAACAACAAAAGAAATCGCGAGTGAAACAGTAAGATTTCATAGATTTCCAAAAAATACTGAACTTCGATCAAAGTGGATTGAGGCCGCAGGCTTAGAAAAATGTGATTTGAAAGATTGTAAGTATTGTGGTATAAAATTTCTGAATTTTTTAAAGTAGTAAAAACTATACGGATATAAGTGGACAATTTTTGGATAACGTCAAAATTTTTCCCCTGTAACAAACATAATTTCCAATTTGTTGTGTATTTTTCTTAGCAAGAGTTAGTTAATTATTTGAAAAAAGTTTGAACAGAGTACAAATAGGTAGTCCATACCACAGTTAGAAAGTATTTTCCATGTTGAAATGTTTTTTTTTTCTTTTCATCAACAAAAATTTGATTTTCAGCTCGAATATGCTCAATACACTCTGAAAAGAAATATACAGTCGAGGATGATCTACACATATTGTACGGGTTGTCACCTACAACAAAAAAGCGAATCCTTACAGCCGACGCAGTTCAAACTTTATTTTTGTCAGAAGCGTAAGTAATTCATATTTTCACGAATGTTTAATAGTCCTCAATATTAACAGTAAATTTTAGAAAGTTTATAAATATATATAATTAAATGTATAAATATATCAAATGATAAATATATAAATTTATAAAAAATAAATATTGAGTATATTGTGACAATTATACTCATTAAATTATAAAAAATTGTTGTCAGTGAATATTTATAAATTGTATTGTAACGAAGCGAGAGTTTTTTTTTAACATTGCGAAATTATATGATTTTTTGGGAATTGGTGAGGTCGAGCAGGAGGAATGGCGAACCGATAAAAGTTACGCCACGGGATGTCACCCGCATTCCTCCTCGCCCGTGATCACGCGCCGGGCTTTGTGCGATTCCACCGCACTTGTAATAGTACGCCCAGGTATCGGTTGCGTTTTGTTAAGGTTTTATGACTTGGTCTAAGCTTGCGATTTTAAAAATATTTCTCCTCGCGTGATTTGCTTCCCTCATCCCAATTTCCCCTTGGCCGAGATGGGTATAAAAAAGGCCAAGTTCCCGATGAACCTCACTCTAACTCCTGAGTCCAAAAGTGAAAAGCTCTCAATCAAGAGCTCGCTGACTAAGAAAAATCCGGACGTCTCTTAAAAAGAAGAGCGCCCTCGAAGTTTGGATACCTGCAAAAAGGTAATCCCAAGTACGCTCTCACACGAATCGACCCCCGCAAGCTGGGTTGCTGAGCCGCTCTCGAATTTGGGCGTTACAGCTGATTATGAAGAGTAAGTTAAAACATTTTTATACATATATATATATGAAATTGTGATTATCCCTAACTCCTTTTTTCCCCATTTTTCCAGTGGCGGAGCGGTTGCTCCGACAAACCCGGGAAAAGGCCCGTAAGAAGGGATTGCACAGGGCAACCCTCTACTGGGACTTCCAAAGGGCTAGTTCAGCGGGGCTGTGGGTGTTGATGCAGTGGGCGAAGGGGAAATTTCCCAGGTTTCCTTTCGACCCCACCATCAACCCGGAGCAGGTAATTAGTTGGCACGCCAGTGACGTGTACGGCTGCTCCCTGCACCCCTCGAGCCAACCCGTAAGGGTGCAATGCCCTTCGTGCCACCATACATTCAAGTGCACCTCCGACCCTCTCCCCGACCATCATTTTGAGGCCTTAAAGGACAAGTTCGACACCACGCCTAGATTCAAGTCGCGATACGCAAACTATTTCACATCTCCGCCACCCCCCCTCCCCCCTTTGCCGAAGGATTACTCTTACGGTCAATTCTTCCACCTCGCTCCTCCCCCTCCCCCACCAGCACCACAAGATATTTCTGGAATACCTCTCCCTGAGGAGTACATTCCCCCGAATTCCCCCGAATATTCCCTACCCACTTCCCCGGGTCCTGATGCCCCTCCTTCCCCTTTTTCATGTGGTTCTCTCCAGCCACCCCTCCCGGTCATAGAACCAATACCACGCCCACTTTCCCCTCTCTATCCCTCCCTTGAAATGGTTGAGGAATACGTTCCACAACCCCTCGCCCCTCTGCCACCCCCACCCGCGCCTTACACCCTAACTCTCCTTCCTACCTGGAAGCCAACTCAAAAACTCCCCCCATTATCCGAGCTCCTGAAACGATTTCCTCACAAGAAGTCGTAATCCACCACTCAACCCCGAAAAGGAAAGAAACCCAAGAAAAATCCCTCTGCCCCCGAGAAATTCCCCCTACCCCGTCCTTTAGAACAATTTCGCATCCCGAAGAAAAGGCCTCTGGATATGCCGAGTCTTGATTTAAACTAAGATATTTTTAAGACAAAATGAGTTGTACACGTCTGAGTAAAGGAATATACCTATATACCTTCTATGTTTTTTTAATAATAGTTAAGAGGCCGTGATGCTGACCGTCCGAATATAATCACCTTTACAAAATTGTCTGTTCGACTATATATATATATATATATATATATATATATATACAGGGTGCGCCATTTCTTATGTCGGCATGTAAACATTGAATAACTTGAAAAAAAAAACAACCGATTTCTGTAAATGAGGTATTTTTATTTAGTTTGGTCCTTTACAATTTATTTAGACTAGTTTTTGAACACAACATCAATCAAGTGGCCGCCCTTATTGTTCACAGCAAAATATGCCCTTTTTGCGGCGTTTTCCATTACCTTTTCGAGCATCTCGGGTGGTATAGCAATGATTTCGGCACGAATATTTTCCTTAAGCTCTTCAATGGTCTGCGGCTTGCTGGCGTACACTTTACTTTTCAAATAACCCCACAAAAAGAAGTCTGGAGGGGTCAAATCTGGAGATCTGGGTGGCCATTCAATGTCGCCTCTTTTTGACATCAGACGTCCAGGGAATTTTCGTTGCAGAAACTGGATTGTTTGATTCGCAGTGTGGCAGGTCGCACCATCTTGTTGAAACCAGTAATCTTCAAGACCTTTTCCACGCATTTGTGGGCAGACATAGTGAGCCAACATCCACCGATATCGGTTTCCATCGATCGTTTGGTTCTCTTTGAAAAAATAAGGACCAATGATGGTTTTGGCGCAAACGCCGGCCCAAACAGTAACTTTTTGGTCATGCAATGGCGTTTCATGGATCTCGTGTGGATTCTGCGTTCCCCAAATGCGGCAATTTTGCTTATTAACGCCTCCAGAAAGTTTGAAATGTGCCTCGTCGGTCATTAAAATTCGCTTCCAAAAATCAGGTTCAGTATCAACTATTCGAGCGATTGTTTGTCCATATTCCAAGCGACGTGGATGATCTGTAGGCAATATTCTTTGTGTTAATTGCATTTTGTACGGAAACAAATGCAAATCATCTTTCAAAATGCGCCGTAGAGTGGTTCCACTGATGCCGAGATGCTGAGCGCGGTGACGATATGAAACTTTTGGGTTTTGGGCAACGCTCTCTCTGACAGCTTCAATCAGTTCATTTGAACGTCTTGGTCGTTGATGAACGGGTTGTTCGCGATCTTTCACTGTCCCGTGGTCACAAAAATTCGACACCAAACGACGAATAGTGTTGTCAGATGGTGCCTGTTTGCCAAGATATTTTCGACGATATGCTCGTTGAGTTAACACAACTGAACGACTATTTTCAATGTACAAAGTAACTATTTCAGCGCGTTCTTTTGGTGTGAAGCGATACATGGTTGAAATTGTACTGAATTGACGTTTCCAAAACAAGTGAAGTCAAGTAAATCGGTTGTCAAATGTTTAAGTTATTCAATGTTACAATACCGACATAAGAAATGGCGCACCCTGTATATATTCAACCTCGTTTATGGTATACTTTTGAATTATATTGTCCGCTTATAACCACGTTTATATATTATTGAATCATATTCAATGTTAGGAATCCAGGATATTGCCTACTGAGAAACTAATCTGATTGATTGTAATTGAACTTAAGGAATTGTAATCTCTGTCTTATATTCCTGTTTTATTGAATATACTCTTGTAAAGAAAAAGACCGAAAAAAAGTGTTTTATTCCAATATTTCCTTTCTCCCTGCCTTGGGAAAAATAAAGGGGAACGAGGGTTCACTTGCTCCGGCATTTCAGGTCCTGATCCAATCCTGCCCCGTGCAGGATCGTGACAGTATTATAGAAGAGCAACGAAAATGTATAATTTCTTCTGAAACCGAGCTGATTTTCTAAAAATATGCAATAAATGGAAAAATTATGATGTTCTTCTCTGGAGTAAAATATGTAAATTTTCATATAGTTCAGACAACTCAACCGAAGCAGCAGCGAAAAATGCAGGCAACGCCAATGACGACAACTGTCCAAATGTCAACACAAACTACAATGCCAATATCAATGACGACAACCATTCAATTGAGGTTGCATTGACAATCAACCAAACCCAACTTTGGATCGTGTAGCTATTGAAACGAGTATAGAGATGTTACAGGATCACCCGAAAAAGTATGATATTAGTTTATTTTCATTTACTAACTTAATTACATATTAATTTCATTGAAATGTAATTAAGTAAATTAGAGAAATGAACAATTTTTTCAGTATCAAGCAAATTACTGAGAAACTTCGAAAATACTTTAAAACAACGGAGAGGACAATAGCAGCGACTCGTCAACAAATTTTCATGACAACAACGCAGATATGGTAATAAAAAATTCTTATCTTCAATTTTATTAAAATAATATTTCAGGCTTATAGGATTGCGATTCGAATGTTGTTGATCTACAAAATTACATTCCATCTCATGAAGAAGAGCAATTGTTGCTTGATTTTCGGAAAATTGAAGTAGAGTAATTTCTAGGGACGGAAGCTTTGAAGTTCGTTTGCGGTTACGTGGCTCATAGATTTTTTCCAAAATATTCTCAATTGAAAAAAATAAACTCATATTCAAACAATGTTGATACGGCAGAACCTTGCGATGATTGGATTTCATTGATATCGAGAGGCAACCTAACATGCCCATCAGATGATCTTCTTTGTGCCGGAGAAGTCATGAAAGAAGAATTTTTAAAAATGCATGGAGTATCTTTAGATAAAGAGCCACGATTTTTTTCTCGATTAAAAGATAATACTCAAGCAACACTAGCAATCAAATTCCCACAAATTTATATTCTTAAAGAAGTTTTGCTGTGCATGGCGCGATGTTTTACTTATTTCCGAGTTTGCTGACTGAACGAAAAGTTGAGAGAAGAAGCCTACTTGCGAACGAAGGATAAAAAATTGGCAAAATTAAGCCGAAAACGAATTGTGTATGATGCATAATTCTAAGTTAAATAAATTGAAAAAATTTTCAGAAAGTCTACGTGCTTCGTTTTTTGATAATGAAATTGAATTTTTCAAAACTGCATTAAGATTAAAATGAATGTATTAGTTATTAGCAGAAAAAATTTTGAATAAAAAATTTCCACAGATGAACATTGAGTTTTGCCACTTTCTAAAATTCACAGTTGCACAAAAACACAACAATTTATTGATTCGCTGCACACTTTTCACAAGCTATATAAAATTAGAACAAAAATTTCTATTTTGCTTGAGAATTTCGCAACATAAAAAAGTATTTTCTTCACTCAAAATTTTTAGAATTAATATATATGTCTACACAATTATAAAATGTTAAAAATAAAAACATTCGAATTTTATTTATCTGTACTCGTTTTTTTGCATCTCTATTTATCTTTATTTTATTTTAATAATTTATCCGATGGACGAATGTGGGATCATAAATAAACATGATCATTAAAAAAATGTCTAATGCTATTTGGTTTATCTCTAACAAAATTTGTTTCAGTTCATACTTGAGTTTTTTTTTACATTTATCATCTACAATGAAATTATGTTTATGTAACGAATATACTAATAATTATCGTCAACAATGTTCAATCACAAAATGTATGTACATTATTACTTACTGTAACAATTAAACCTCTTTACAAACGTTTGACTTCACAGGAGCGATTTAAATTGCTCGCGCGAAACAGCAAACATGGCGTCGGCTGGGTTAATGCGCGAGTTGGACGCAAACTCGTCCACCTGAAGAACGTACCCTGTTTTCTGTATCCTAGGTATATTTACTTTTTGTTGTAATTAATTATTATCTAACAAATTCATGTTCCGAGAAAAAATTAGAATGTTTCAAAAAAAAAAAAAAAAAAAAAAAAGAAGCATTTAACCTTAGGATTCTGATAATTTTGTTGTAATTTTCGTTTTTCAATCTAACAATTGACTTTTCCTGACCAAACCGCGTATAACAACGTGGTAACTGCGGAGCAAGGCCCGCTGGTAACAGATAGTATTCAATAAAATGTGATCAACATTATTTTTTGGCGAAATTTATACATATAATTCTCGAATGTCAACATCATTTTGGACCACTCTGTACAGTGCCGTAGCGAGGGTCTCGGGGGCCCTGGTGCAAGATTTTTTTGGGGGCACTTTAAAAATAATTAAAAAAAAAAAAAAGGAATTTTGTTGGAACTTTCCATAATATTCTAAAAAGAGCGCTCTGAAAAAAATATTCCCAGAAGCCCTTACTCAAAGAAAGTAAAATTAATTTATTGAAAAGGGTCATCGAGTATTTTCTAGTTTATGCTTTAAAATGATTTTTGAAAAAAAAAAAAATGTCTGAAAAAAAGGCTCTTCCGGGGCCCCTCGGAGCCGGTTCACCTGGTGCGCCGCACCGCTTGCACGTGCCTAATTACGGCCCTGACCCTGTATATACATATGTGACGTGCCGCAAGAGAAGGTTCCTTGTGCAAAAAAAAGATTTTCAAGTTTCTACATAAGCTGATAGTGTCTGACTTTCTCTTTCTCTTGCAAAAAAAAATGAAATTTCCATCTTGTCAGGTGTTGGTACAGTAAAGATATATAGAAGCGCTACAAAACTATTCTTAATGAAGTGCGCCACCTTCTATTGCTTGTCCTGTAAAATTATGTTTTTAGGCATGAGGGACCTTCTCTCACATTGCGTCACATATGTTAAGGACGTTACGTATGTTAAGAGCACGAAGATTCTCGAGCTCTACCGATAAAATCAAATCAAATACTACCAATATTGTAGAATTGAAAGGTCAAATCAGCAACTTTCATTTTTTCTGATCTTAACTAGCAAAACAATAAATAACTTATGATATTTCTAACAGTCAAAGCCTTTAAAAACCCTTTTCAAACAACAAAATATGACATATTTTCCGTGCAATAATTTTTTGTATACATGTAATATGATGCCAAAACTAGTGCCATAGCAATTATAATCTGTGTAGGGGAGCAAAAAAGTGTATGATGCTGACATGTTGACCTTTTTTTTTATTATAAAGATCAAAAAGTTATGCAAAAAAACCACCACCAATCAAAAAAAAAACATTATGTCACACCCAAAAAATATGATCGCGCAAATATTGAATAAGCCCCTGGGTTGGCACTGGCCAAATTATGAATACACCTGAATATGTGCAGCGACAGATTTATCTACCCGGTGAACCAACCGTGGAGTCTACATCCACCCAAATTTTACCCCACGTGTTGTGTTGAGCAAAAATAAAGGAAAAAGCAGCTACATGTTGAGAGCTTGTTTACTCATGAATCAACGATTGACCATAAAATTGACATTTTTTACTCAATTTTTGTCTAAGTCAAATTCGCCATACGTTCTGTGGTTCTGCGGTCGCAGAATCATACAAATTCTGCCCAACTGCGTTGACCCCAAAAAACACCAAGAAACAGGCAAATGTTGAGATAAAATTGGGCTTTTGTGGGGAGATACGTTTTTTCTAGTTTAGGTAAATATTGCTCGATCTTGGGTATCCCCCTCCGTGCTGCGTGGCTGACTCGGTGTTGTTTTCGACTCATCAGCTGTCATCGGCTCAGCTGTAATCAGCGCTGCCAACTAGCAAAGCATACGTATAATGTACTTCTGATTCGGGCCAACTATTATGAAATAAATACATGCACCAGGTAAGTTTAATTTTTCTAGATTCCCGACTTTGCTGCAGAGATTTCGCAAGAAAGGCTGAAAGGAAAAGTTGGAGAAGTGAGGGACGGAAAAATTAAGGCTAACGGTACATATGTCTGTCTCTTTTCATCCGCCACTTCAGCTCAATGCCGTCCTAACTATTGGTACACGTTCGACCAACTTTTGTTAAATCCGAAGAATCGCGTTTCAAAGTCGTCAAGAGTTGGTCAAATGTTACGGATTGTGTGGACCATGCCCCACAATGACGTATGCCTAAAAATTGGCCATATGTGCGGCAATTGTAGACCACAAAAGTTGAATCATGTTACCTAAAGATTGAGTATTTTTTTAGAAACGCCCAATTTTGCAGTTGCGGCAGTGGGGCGACAAAGGTGTTACAAATCTATGTAAAAATAAAAAAATAAATAAAAAGGTCGTCAAAATCGATTTTCAGAAAGTTTATTTTTAAAAAGGGGCAGCATCAGGGCTCGAACACGGCCGGGTTATTCGAGTGTCTGGTGAAGCGCCACGGTGGTCAAAAGGACACATTTTTTTGGCTATGATGTATATCTATATATAACGATTGTCAGCGCTCAGTGGTCAAAAGGCCAAGTTTTTTCCCGGAAGGTGTACCTATATATACACATGAACACTTTCTCCTCTCTCGTGTATGAGCCCTGGGCTAGAGAGACTCAAGGGAGAGAGTGGCAATTGAAATCGCTCCTAATTGAAGATGTAGGTATGGCGGCCATCTTGGACACAAACTCAACACAAACACAGTTGTTATATATTGGGATTTCCCACATATAACTATATATATATATATATATAAATATATATACTCCTATATTCCATATACTTTTTTTTCCTCACAAAATTATCTAAATCTTTAATTTCTCTTTCGAAACATTTCTTTTTTTTTGCAAGTAATTTCCAGTTGATAAAAAAATATCTAAATCAAAAGTTTAATTTCTCTTTCGAAACATTTCTTATTTTTTTGCAAGTAATTTCCAGTTGATAAAAACTATCTAAATTTCTTTCGTGAGAGATAGCAAGTTTCGCAAAATCTTTCGGGAAAACATCTAAATCACCTACACGGGCGTCGGGTATAAAAACGGCTGAGGATTCGCTCAGCAGTTCAGTTTTGGTTTTGGAACCTGGTCTAGGTCAAAAACAATCTTGGTCGCGTAGAATATTTGTTAAATAATAGTTTGCAGTTAACTAGAATTCAGTCCTCTTTTTTTTTTTACGTGTTATAAACCTTGCTCCCGGATTCTTGTGCTGGTTAAAAAGTGAGTTGGAATTTTGTGGGTTATTCGTTCCGTTCGACAAAGTCAAGCTTATTTTCCAATTGTTTTTCTGGATATTTTCTTCTTTAATTGACTGACAAAGTCAAGCTCGTTTTCCCCAGTTATTTTCTAATGTACTTGACTGCCAGGGTCAACCCCATTTTTCCAAATATTTTCGTTGAATATTTGACTGACAGGGTCAGGCCTTACTAAAAGTTGACCCCCCCCCCCTTCCCCTCAAGTGAGTTTCTTCCTGACCACGTCTCTCGAAGAAGCGAAGGACCACGCCCGGACCCTGGCATACCACCCTCGGTGGGGATTTCAGCGGTTCGAAGAAGGAGGGCATCTAGAATTCTGGGCCCTACTCCGTTGTCTAAGTAAAAACCTGGTTGGTTATAACGAGAACCTGGAGACCCTCCGAATAGCCATACCCCTCGCGGTGGAACAACAGCGGAAGTGGATTAAAGAAACGGGAAAATTGCGGGAGTCTAATCTCCAGGGCTTTTCTGGGCGTCCTAAAAGGAGAGATTCCTTACGAAGCTTCCTGCGGCTCTACGATCCATCTTGGGCGGAAGTTTGTTGCCGGCGTTGCCGTGCAATTACGTACATTTCCCTGGGTCAAAAACGTATTACTGGCCGGGAACGCAAATTCTAAGAAGCACCTGTGCATGGTGTAACGTGCCTGTACACGGATATCTGCCAGAAAACCTGAACCCAGGGCTCGAGTCCAAATTCCTTCCACCCGCATCACAGGAGGAACAAACAGGCTCCCCAGCTTCCAACGGGCGCGCCCCCATCAAGGTCACCTACATTGAAGGCCATTGGGAAGTTGAAGAATCATCGGGTGCTCCCCCAACCCCTATACCACCAAGAGACGTCTCCGCTTCCCCCCCGATGTCCCCGAGGACAGAGGCAGCTCTGTTGTCCGAACTTCCAAAACCACAAGACTTGTAAAACCATCCCCCTGTTCCGCGGCAAATTGTTGTCGAATCAATAAAGAAATTCTATGGTGTGTAAATCGGTCGTTCTCATTGCCTACACCCCCTCCAAGCTTGGAGGGTTTCCTCGAATTGGAAACACCTAACATGTTCAATACATAACACAGTACTACTCAGCGTACTCTGCCGTCTGTGCGAGGACAGCTGACTCTGTTTACTTTTTTATAAGTGTTTTAAAAGTGTATCTCAAATTCATGAAAATTCATTGATAATCAAGTAAAGTGCAATTGCAGTTATTATTAATAAACTCGAATATATATCCTCACACAGACGGCCGAGTACGCTGAGTAGTACCGTGTTTGTGCTTAGTTTGTGTCCAAGATGGCCGCCATACCTACATCTCCAATTAGGAGCGATTTCAATTGCCACTCTCTCCCTTCCCAGATAGCAACACGATTTTTTTCGTGCACGCACGTATCACACCATATATTTAATACTTCTATATTGGTAGTAAGAGAGAGGGCCCAGTCCGAATCATTACGGTGCCGACAGTGTATTTGCCTCTCTTTCGCAAACAGCATGTGAGGCGTTAAACGCCTGCGCGGCCTCCCATATGTTTTTCCCTGTGTAGCTTGTCAAACACCACTTGTAAATAAAAATATGCTTTTCACTTTTACAAAGTTTTTCGTGATTGTTGTTTTTGTGATTGTTGCAAAATTGTGACATAAATTATGCCTATTCGAAAGTGTTACCTGTGTGGTAAGCTGAAATTAAAAAATCCTGACTTCTGTTTTCACGAGTAAATATTTTTGAATATTTTACAGTATTGTTTTCAACTTGCGGCAACGATTGTCACTGTAATAACTTTTATGAAACCTTTCGTGAAATGCTTAACATTTTTAAGTACATATTAATGTTTCTTAAAGAACTAAATAAATTTGATTGTTTTATACAGTTAATTTTTTATTAATGAAAATTGCTTTAATATTTATTAACATATTTAATGGAAAAGTTTCATATCGATTCTTACTGATTTTTTTGATGATAATATTTTAAAAGTATTCTGAAAGATTCTCTGCGTACATTTTGAAGTATGTTGAAAACATTTGCTTAACAGTTCAAAAGTATTGAAATATGAACAATGTAATTCATGATATTAATATAACAGAATAAAAAATTGAACGTTGCACCAATAATAAATTTTACATTAAATATCGGAACGGTAATAAATAAAAATATAGGAAAACGACTCAAAAAATGCTTTAGTTTTTATGGCAGTTAGTTTAAATTCTAACTGGAAGGTTCCAATTGCATATTATTTTGTTGATGGGTTAAGCGGAGCTGAACGTGCAAATCTTCTAACAGAATATTTAAGGGCCCTTCACGATGTCAATGCTGTGACATGTTCTATCACTTTTGATGGTGCTGCGATGAATTTAGCGATGTGTACGCAACTTGGGGCAAGTTTTAAAATGGGGGAAAATTTTGCACCATATTTCATAAACCCTGCGAGTGGGAATAAATGTTACGTTTTTTTTTTACTTATGCCACGTTGTGAAATTATGTCGCAATGCACTTGGGGACAAAGGTTTTTTATATACAGAAAATGGAGATACAATTGCTTGGTCGCATATTTCAAATCTTCAAGCTGTGCAGGCCAACGCTGGTTTGAGACTTGCGAATAAGCTAACAAAAAAACATGTGAACTTTCGTAAGAATAAAATGAAGGTGAATTTAGCAATGCAAACTTTAAGTAACAGCGTTGCGGTGTCTTTAGAATTCTTAGCAACACAAATAAATGACCCTGCGTTGCGTAATCAATTCAAAAATGCGATGGTGACTGCCGAATATTGTCAAAATATAAATGATATGGCTGATATGTTGAATTGTAAAAATATATTTGGCAAAGGTGATTTTTGCATTCCCATTAATGAAGAAAATTTTCAGTCACTAAAAATGAAAGTGCCCTATTTCGAAACGTACATTATTTCTTTGCTTGATGATGAAAAGATTCCTATTCTCCAGTCGCAAAGAAAAACAGGGTTTCTAGGTTTCATTATAGGGATGAGGAACATGTTGTCCTTATATGAAGATTTAAAACCGTTTGGTCTGAAATATTTGCTCACTTACAAACTGTCTCAAGATTATTTAGAAACATTTTTCAGTGCAATACGTGCAAGAGGTGGTTGGAATAATAATCCTAATGCTTTACAATTTACGAGCGCATATAAAAGACTGTTAGTACGACACGAAATGAAAGAATTCGATAATGGAAATTGTGCTTTCGACAATGTAGAGATTCTGCATGTCCCTTCGACGACACCACAAGTGAAAAAAAAGGCATTTACTGTTCAATGTCATGAGCATCTCGATCTTATGTTTTCCTTGAGTCCTTTGGTAGATGAAATCGTTAAGTACATAGCAGGGTTTGTTGCTTGGAG
Organism: Platygaster robiniae; assembly: GCA_028476575.1. NCBI lineage: Eukaryota > Metazoa > Arthropoda > Insecta > Hymenoptera > Platygastridae > Platygaster > Platygaster robiniae. Next base: position 13,067,643 of record CM052027.1, on the reverse strand, counting down.
GGTACAGAAAAAACTAACTTGTGGTGTTTGTGCGCAACAAATTTTTGGGGATGAAATGCCTTTACTGTCGCAAATGAAAGACCGTGGCCCGTATGTTGCTCCACACATTGATGTTATTAAGATTTGTCGCACTGCGAAAAAAATTATTCGCGGAACAAGTAATGTTTTCTCAACAAAAAATGTAAAGAAAGTTCTTGTTCAAAGAACTTTTGCAACGGTTGGCCAAGTATTTAATAACAAAGAAATGGACGACCACATCGCAATGGCAGCTTTACTCAAAGACAGCTTCCTGGATTGTCACAAAGTACGTTTGGTTAAACTAATTGCTGAACCGTATATCACTACTCGTCTATTCCATATATGTAAAATTTCATCTGAGAAAGACGAGTACATCCGTTGCAGTAGCAATAAAATAACGTTATTCAAAGGTCAATAAACGTCAGAAAACTGTTTTACATTGGACAGAAAATTTATATTTTATTATAAAATTTGTACAACTTGTTTGCAAATTTTATTGTAAATATTGTATTTCACTAGTGTTTGATATTATTAAATATAGATACATATGAAATGTATTTTTCAAGTCATTACCAGAATGAAATTAATTATTGTATCATTTGCAGAAGGCAAACTTACAATTGTACATTTAAAATTTGAGAAATGTATAATTTTGAAATGACATGAATGTATTTTAATATCTTGTGAATGTTGTACGCACATTTTTTTGTAATATTGTAAAGATCATTAAAAAATAAGATGTTTGAAATATATTTCACAATAAAAATGAATTTTACTTTTTTATCGTTAAAATCCTATACCAGTCATTTCTCTCCATAAAAAATTTTCCGCTATATATTTGGATTTATGCTTACATCATAATTTCTATCCTAAAATAAATAATTGGTGATTATTTAATTTTCAATAATCTGGGAAAGTTCATTTCTGCAGACAACAAGCGAGGACAAATTACTTATCGATATTCAATTCACATAATTTATACTCCAATTTTCCGGAAATATACCACTTTTAATTATGGAAACGAATCATTTGTCATGAATGTAATTACTCAAGCAACATTACTTTCCACGCTCTCGAAAACAGAAATTAAGAAAAAGTTTAGTCCAAAAACCCATGTTCAATAAGTAAGTGCGCGCTCGAGATATTATTGCCAATGTATGTAAACAAATGTAAATGTAAACACGTTTCAGCGGCGAGCATGCGCAGAGCCACTCTAGTGTCGTTCTTCTATCTTTCTTTCATGCGGAGCGTTCCCTCTTACAGAAGAGATAGGATGCTACCAATATAGAAGTATTAAATATATGTATCACACACGACATGCGGACGCACGCGTGCCCATCCAAAGACGGTATTAGGCGCCGCATGCAAGAGTGAGAATCACGCACCTGACATGATTGCTGGTCAAATTTTGAATTTCGCGCGGTATTACTCTGCTCCGCAACAGCCCAAACGTGCGCGTCATCCGTCAATCGTCGTTTGATTATTATTTTAGTATGTTTACCTTACCACGTTATTATTGTCGAATCACCGGAATCGCGTATTGCATTTTGACGGTCGCTTTTTGGGATATGTATATCTAAAAAGACGCGACGTTTGAAAATTAAGTGTTTACGTGCTTTATTAGGATTTCAAGGATGAAGGAAAATTCAGAAACGAGACCATCTTTCGCCTCGATCAGCCTCAATATTGTATGACGTTTCAAGTTTTTTGACGTCATCTCCAAGGGAACTCAATTATTTGTTAATAGTATATTACGCGACAAGGGGCGAAACCAAGCCAATACAAACGAGCGCGAATTAGCATTTCAAGGGGGCGTAGCCCCCGAGAAATGCCATCGCGCGAGTTTGTTTGGCTCGGTGAAGCCCCGTTGTCGCGTACGATATTTTTCACAATAAGAACATCGAAAATACGGCAGCTTTCGTAGTCGGCGCAGCGGTACGAAAATAGCCGAATGCAAGTAAGCGGGTGCGAAACTTTACAAACCCAAGGGTTTACAACCTCTATTTTACACACCCGAGGGTTTGTAAAGTACTTCCTTACCCGCTCGCTTGCATTCAGCTATTTTCGTCACGCTGCGCAGACTACGAAAGCCGCCATTTTCGAAGTTCGTATTGTGAGAATATATATTTCATGTACATTTGGTAAATATATAAAAATATATATTTCATGTACATTTTTTTGTACTCATTTCGCTATTCTTTTTTTTAAATCTCAGAATATGAATGTTTGAGGTTATTTTTGTTCTTCGATGCCTTTTCGATGCAAATCAATTGTAGCACAGTTAAGAGTTTTTTTTATTCAGTGGGTTAAAACGGATGGTTTCAACGTAAAACTATATTTCCTTCATGCCTCTCAGGATCCTTTCTTTATTCAGTGGATATTGTACAATGATTCGAATTAATATGTGGGAATTTTACATATTTTCAAAACAATATGTTTTTTTGATATTGAATAGTAATAAAATAAACTGATAGATCTTACATATAACAATGCTCGAAATGAATAATTTTCAATTAATATTTGATAATTATTTTTATGAAAGTTTTCTAGAACGAAGGTGTTACGGATCATTATTTTTTTTTTTTCAGGATCTTCAACTTATTAATGAAAGATTGCGTGAGTATTCAAATAAATTTTTTAATTTTTGTTTTTAAATCAATGTGTTATAAATATTTATTTGAAAAATTCTATAAATAAAATCATGCATTATAGAAATTATGATGATGAATTAAAAAAGTATTGGATTTTTGTTTGGCGTTCGATGATAAAATTTGTCGAAATTTTTTGAAATTGAAGAATCATATTCCGATTATTTAACTTTTCAGGGTCATTAAATTACTCAGGAAATATTGCCGAAGTATTCAGAAATTTCATTTTTATACAATTTTTTGAATATTGATATAAATAGGTCGATTATTAAATTGAATAAGATACAATGTGAAACAAAATATATAAAATTTTTTTAATTTAACTGGCGTTCAAAGATAAAACCAATTCAGAAATTTTCTGCAAAGAGGTTTTTTTTCATTTTCCAAATTTGTAAATAAATAATAGATTTTTTAAACGTAAACAGATATATAGTCTTATATCTTCAATGAAAAATTCATTGCATGCATTTTCTTTTAAATTGCAATTTCATGCAGTTGCTAAATACACTTTTTATCAGACAATCTATGAAAGAACATGGCAAAAATTAACCGCTCAGGGCTGCAGCAGCAAACAATAAAACTGCAAAAAACTGGAAACTTGTAAATCCATATATTGTTTCACAGTGTATTTAGAGGATTCGGGCTTGAGTGCAATAGTGGTTGATTTCATTTTTTACATTATTTAAGAACAAGTATATCTGCAAAACGGCGCTCCTTCGAGCAGCTCAGCACGAGGCAAAAGCGCCGGAAATTGCACTCAATTCGACGCGAGTTAAGACAAGTATCTGAAAATAAAGCGGAGTTGAACGATTCGAGTTCGGATGAAGCATTACACGATGACGCGGAAATACCAAATAATAACGTCGAAAATCTAATGTATGCGCCCGGGCAGCATAGGAACGACGATGTAGATTTATTTGAAAATATTTTGCGAAATCGAATGAATGAAGAAAACGATATCGAACAAAGAGTACTTAATAATAGGAATGGGCAGAACAGTGATGAAAGTGCAGAGAATGATACTGATCGCGATACTAGCGAAGAAAATGATGATAATATTTCTGATGAGGAACATAATAATGATGATATTCATGACGAGGAAAACGACGTTGACGATAATAACCTCGAAGCAGACGTAAATGTGGATGACATCGGTAGAGAAAATTTGAGAAATAGTTTTTTAACCGCTCGGTTGAATCCTGCACAGGGAAATATTATTTTGAATTGCTTGAGAACGTTCCCTTTCGATCATGCGTTTCTTCCCAAAGACGTAAGAACATTGCTCGGAACTCCTACTACTGTAGTACGAAATTTGATTCAACCAATAGCGGGTGGTTCATACCTTCACATCGGTCTAGAAAACATCTTGGAACAGAAATTCAATACTTTACCAGATATTCTTTGGCCTGAAGAAATTGTTATGGACTTTGGGACAGATGGAGGCAGCGTCCATAAAAGTGGAGTCAAACAATTCTGGCCAATTCAAATTTGCATAGTTTTAAAAGCAGATCAAAGACCTCTTTTAGTAGGTGTATTTCTCGGCAACAAGAACCCTACAGATCCCTTCGCATGTTTTGATTTCTTCATATCTGAGATTCGAGACATTAAAAATAGAGGTGGAATTTCTGTTCGGGGTACAATTTTGCCAATTCGTTTTCGATTGTTCATCGCTGATGCACCTGCTCGATCATTTGCCCTCAATCATTTGGGACATGCTGGAACTTATCCTTGCTCGAAATGCTAGGTAGAAGGATTTTATAGCGCTGATCCATGTGTGAATGTGTTTTCCTGGAATCGATCACACACCTCGAACCGATGATGAGTATCGCGACATGATTCATGATGATCATCATCATGGAAGGAGTCCACTTTCAGATATTATTGGCCTGGTGTCTCAAGTCCCGTTTGACAGTATGCATTTAACTTATATTGGCGTAGTCTGTGGATTACTGTCTGGTCACTTGACAGGCGAATTCGGGTGTCCTAAATTAAGTGGTAGGAAGATCGCTATACTAGATAATCGAATAGATTTACTCAAGGAACACTGTCCAAGTGAATTTAATCGTCGTTCAAATGTCATAAGTAAGTACGCTCATTATAAAGCAACAGAGTACAGACAAATTCTTCTCAACACGTTTCCTGCTTTGTTTGAAAGTGTGATGAGACCTGATTACTACGAACATTTTTTAATCTTGCATTTCGTGGTACGAATTCTCAATTCAAGCAATCTTACAGCTAAAATGCTGAATTCTTGTAAGTCAGCATTAAAGATTTTTGTTGTCGGCTGCGAACGATTATATGGAGCTCATTTCATATCTTACAATGTTCATGGTCTGCTGCATTTAGTGGACGATGTTAAAAAATACGGCCCCTTAGACTCGTACAGTGTAAATGAAAATGCTATGCCAGTATTCATAAGAGATGAAAGAAAACCCCATCAAAACTTGGAACAATATTACAAGAGGTTGCAAGAAAGGAACAATGACATTCTCAGACCTATTCGTAACGACGTCATTTTTCAAAAGATGCACAATCACTTAAACGGACCACTTTTGCCGGGTATGAATCCACATATATGTCTGCAATTTAAAAAACTCAAAATTGGCGGATATTCTCTCTCTTTTATTTCGAAGGACAACTGTTTCATTTTACACAATTCGAATGTGTGCATCATTGAAAACATAATTGAGATTGATCAAAGCATATTTTTGCTCGTTAATCGTTTTCCGTCACAGAATGATTTTTATAATCTTGGACATGCCTCGCGAGAGGCAGAGGTTTATTTAGTTTCGAACATATCAGATAACTTGGAAGTGGTGGAATTAAGACAAATCAAAGCGACATGTTATTTAATGCCAAAATGGAGTCGAAGGGAGGGAGGGGAAGAAATGACAGTCAATGGAGAATTCGTTTGCGCTGTTATGTTAACTCCATTCAAACTGCCAAATATCGTAAACTGAATTAAGGGTTGACATCCGTGATTTGCCGTAGGTTGTTAAAATTGTTGAAAAGTATTGTATCAGAAACTGTTGAATCATTTTAAAAGTGTCAATGGAAAGAATCTTGTTATGACCAACTTAAATTTAAGTTCAATACCAGGTGTCATTTCAATCGTACCAAGTAAACTGATTGAATAGTGAAATATATTTTATTTATTAACACTTTTTGCCTCTCGGCTATAAAAGTGGACTTATACCAATTACATACTTCATTCCCGGACACTCACTCCAACATTCAAATAACCCCCCCCCCCCTCCATCTCCGTCGTAACCATACATACTACAGGGTGCGCCATCTGAATTGGGTCAATGTAAAGATTGAATAACTTTTACAGTTATCAATGAATTTCAAAAATTTTTTTTTTATTATTACGACAACCTTTTTACAATTTTCTTGGCTAATTTCCAAAAACAATATCGACCAAGTGGCCTCCTTTATTTTTAATACAATAGTGAGCTCTTTTTTTCGCGTTTTCTATCACATTTTCCAGCATCTCGGGCGATGTAGTTGCCATTTCAGCTTGAATATTGTCTTTAAGCTCTTCTATGGTCTTCGGCTTGTTAGCATAAACCTTGCTCTTCAAAAATCCCCACAAAAAAAAGTCCGGTGCAGTCAAATCTGGAGATCTTGGGGGCCAGTCAATATCCCCGTTTTTTGAAACAACACGTCCCGGGAATTTCCGACGCAAATAGTCCATTGTTGCGTGGGCTGTATGGCATGTAGCGCCATCTTGTTGGAACCAGAAGTTTTCCAGACCTTTTTCACGCATTTTCGGTAACACAAAGTGCGCCAACATCCACCTATATCGATCGCCATTGATTGTCTCACCAGGTCTGAAGAAGAACGGACCAATGATTGTTTTAGAGCAAACACCAGCCCAAACAGTCACTTTCTGGTCATGCAACGGTGTTTCATGAATAATATGAGGATTATCGGTGCCCCAAAAGCGACAATTTTGTTTGTTGACGGCGCCAGAGAGTGTGAAATGAGCCTCGTCTGTCATAAGAATTTTCTCCCAAAAATCCGGCTCAACTTCTTCAATTCGACTGACACTATTCGCGTAAGTCAAGCGGCGTTGCTTATCTGCTTCCAATAACCTTTGAGTTAACTGCACTTTGTAAGGAAACATTTTAAGATCTTGTTTCAAAATTCGCCTTAAAGTGGTTCCACTGATCTTTAATTGCTGAGATCGGCGCCGGTACGAGACATCGGGATTTTCAGCAACACTCTCCCGAACAGCTTCGATATTTTCATTTGAGCGACGTGGGCGTGGTTTAGGATGTTGTTGGCGATCTGCGACAGACCCGTGCTCAAAAAAATTTGAGGCGAAACGACGTATCGAGTCACTTTTGGGTGCAGAACGGCCACGATATTTTCGGCGATATGCACGCTGGGTTGACACAACTGACCGATTATTTTCAATGTAAAGCGACACTATTTCGGCACGTTCTTTCGGTGTATATCGATACATGGTTGAAATTGTACTGGATCAAAGTTTACTAAACGGTATTGATTAAGCCAATCGCTTGAAAATTGTCAAAGTTATTCAATCATTACATTGACCCAATTCAGATGGCGCACCCTGTATTCCCGCCTATCCATACGTCTCCTTTTCTCCTTCCACAGCTTATCCAGTACCCCAATTTTCTCTATAGTCCCACTATCGTCTGTCAATATCTTTAACTTCTCCACATTACTACCGCCAATCCCACAAACCAACCACTCGCTATCTCACATTCCATAACAAAGTGCTCGAAGTCATCCTGGCCTATCCTACAAAACACACAACTCCTTTCTTCCTCACTCATCCAATACTTATTACCGTTCTCAAAATTTCCTAGACTCGCCCTGGCAATCAACTGAACCGCAGGTCCACCCAACCCGCCGCACAGGTATCTTGGGGCCCCGAGATCCTTTCCAACCTCCCTATATCTCCTGTTATATCTAGCCTCTCTTATCCTATTCCCTTGCAACTGCCTGTTAACCGACCACTCAGTGTCCCTAACCCTTTCAAATAACCTCCCCGTGTCTTCCTCCATCCATCTATCTCCCTCTAATAATCCTAATCCGTTTCTGTTGAGAAAACCCTCCCTCTCTACGCTGTAGAGATCTGCTCCCCCTTTCTCCCTTTTCTCTAACCAGCATTCCCCTACCAGTTTTCCAGCTCTATCATTCCTAATCTTTTGCTCAAATCTCAAGGCCCTTATCCCCCACCTAGATGCCAACTTCACTAAACAAGCCTCCCACCTAATCTGATATCTAGGAGTACAAAATTCTAACCCCAAGGCCCACCTAACATAATCCACTAATACCTCCTCCAATTCTCTTTTCCCATTCCAACCCCAAATCTCCACCCCATATGTCATCACACTCTCTACCAAGTATCCGAACAACCTGAGTTTTTTAAAATCACTTCTACATACTCTTTCCCCTAGACCCCATGTCAGCCTCATTGTCAAATTCCCTTTCACTCCCAATTCCCTAATGTGATCCCTGTAATCTCCTTTCCTATTAAATATAAAACCTAGATACCTGAAAGTATCCACCTCCTCTATCAACTCGCCGAATAGTGAAATATATTAAACTCCAAAATAAGTGACTTGAAGAATAAACTTGAGACGTCTGTGTTTTATTTTTTCCTACTTAATTTATTATTGTGAAAAAAATCTATTTAACTAAATGATATCTTTTTTACAAAATGATGTCTATTTTACAAAATGACAAAAATGCCTCCTGTTTCCTCTTAACAAGCAGAACTAACATGAGGCAAAAAAGCTGCCTTTTTTTAGTATCTCACGTGCACGAAACAATTAATTTTGAATTCTACATTATGAAAACAAGGTTGAATATCACAATATCTTCTCAATGTCAAAAAATCATGCGTTATCAATAAAGAATAGATGATAACCCCTGTAAACAACCTTTTTGTGAGAAAAAGACCCAGAACCCTGATATTTTATTTATATATTTTAGAAATTCATACTTCATTCAATAATTACAATGCACAATCACATTAGGTTAGAAATGTAGTTTCATAAATTCAAACAGACGTTGTTAACCAATAACCTTTGAAACATATTGTACTTTTCCGAGATCTGTATCCTTAAATGTATTACAATTGCTAGTTGCTGCTAATATGAATTCAAAAAAAAGAAGCAACTCGTTCTCGCGACAGCAAAGTCAGGGCGAAAAATTAAATTACCATTGATCTCATTTCCACTGATGATGAAAATCCTCGACCTTAAAAAAAATCGAAGGTTGAAGCAGATGCGTCATCCTTCATATCTTCACTACTGAAAAAAGCAGCGGAGGGGAAGCGGATAAATTTATCAACTATTTCGTCGACCATCGGCGCCAATGAAATGGAAACATCAAATGTTATTGCCTCCAAGAAATCTCAGAAATCAAATATTAGGCTAAGAGGTATTGATAAACAAGACATTGCTTATTACATATATTGCAAAGATTTACCAGACCAGCCCGAGAACGCGGATCAACAAACCTAAGTGTATAGGTATTTTTCTGATGTGGTATAATCATTTTCAACGTGAGATGTTGAATAAAGCCATACCATATCGGAAAAAGTAAATAAATTTTCAAAAAATCGTCGAAATACAAATTGGTCCATAGTTCTGAAATCGGCATGGTAAATATTTCCAGAATGTTTTTTTTAAGTAATTAATTATTTTTAATTAATGATTTTTTTTATTAATTTTCACAGTAGTTTTCGTCACCGAAGTCTGATTTTGTTCTCTTAGTTTTTTCACGTAAATGAATGAAAAATATAAAAAAACGTCTAGGCATAATAGACCGAGACTACAGTAAAAAAGAATTAACAATTACAAAAAACTTCAATGTTTCAAGATCTGTTGGCGCTTGCAAAAAAAAAACGATGTTTCGACTTCTTCTCCCATCAACTTTTCAGTTGAACCACAATCAAAAGTGATGAACAAATCGACTTCCGATATTGAAGAAGACTTTGTAACTACGAAGAAATCTAGCAGCTGGGGTCCAATGAAAACAAAAAAAAAAAAAACCTCGGATCATACACCTGCATTACAGGACTTTGAATCTGGTTCTTCTCATGTCACATTAGGTACAAACAAATGAATTATGTTTCTATTTGTTTTGAATACAATCAAAGGTATGTCGTGAATTGAATTTTTTTCGGTATTACAGCTAAGTCTCATGGGAAGCAAATGAACTTATCAACTTCCGTCTGGGTCAATGAAATGAAAGCTTCAAGGATTATTCCTCCAAAGCAATTCTAAGAATCTACTGTGGGGCTGAAAGGTACCGATAAACGAGACACTTATTCCCATAGTGTTTTCCAAATTCAACAGTAGTATTTGCCAATTAAGCCTGATCTAGTTTCCTAAAATTTGTCATACAAATGAATGAAAAATATAAAAAATCGTCCAGGCATAGCTGACCAAGTCTACAATAAAAACAAATTAACAATTACATACAACTTCAATGTTTCAAGATCTTCTGGCGTTTGTGGGAAAAAACAATGCTTCGACTTCGAAGGAGACAAACAAAGTCACCGATTATCGAAGTCATATGTATGAAAACTGGGAAAATCCCGGATACGAGGAGGAATTTTCTACTGCCAATATAGAAGAAGACTTTTCAACTACGAAGAAACCTGACAACTGGAGTCCTATGAAAACCAAAGAAAAAAACCTCGGATCGTACACCTTCATTACAGGACTTTGAATCTGATTCTTCTCATGTCACATCAGGTAAAAACAATTTTATTATTTTTTTTTTGTGTTCTATATAAAACCAATGCGATACACAGAATTAATTTTTTTTATATTATTATTACAGCTGAGTTTCGAGAAAAAAATAATTCTTCTTTCGGAGAAGACTCGCCTACTTGGGCACAACAGCTGTACTCCAAAATCTGGTGAGTTTATATTTCATTTTTTCACTTCAAACATTACTTACAAGTTACAAAATTTTTCCCTACGTTTCGTATGTCTTGCAAACAAAAGAAACTTGATAGAGTCCAAGTCTGTAAGTGATAATACTATTTCCAGTGATCTCTCTAATTCCTGTTTGAATAATTTATACGCTCTTAGAGCAGAGATTCTATTCTTAAAATCTTTCTCGTAACCGAAATTAGTGAAATATAGGGTTCTTCAGCTTATTTTTTTAGTACATAACAACAAAACAAGATTAAAAACCCTAAACATAACTAGTTCTCGTACGATAAATATTTCAAGAATAGGCCCCCAAAAAATTAAAAATTACGAGAATTAAATAACAATTAGCTATAATGTTGGCCGACGTAGCTGTACATTTTGCCTCTCGATCTAGAAATGTAGGTTTGTTGACAAATACACTATATATAAACTCATTACTTTTCTTTTTTTTTCAGTGACATGGAAGAACAAAATAAAGTCATCATGGAGCAGAATATACAAGGGAGAAAAATTTTACTAGAAATATTGAAAAATGTGAAGCCAAGTATAGTAAACTTAGGAACATCTTTGTACGAACCATTGACTGGTTTCGCCCTTAAAACACTTGAGGAATTTGACTGCTTTGAAGCAGAAGAAACCTCGCAAAAAAGCCAAAAACTGGTAATTTTAATAGAATTACTTAGTTCAAAATGATGAAGTGCAAATTTTTTGAGAAAAATTGTCTTTTCAGTGCGATCATTTGTCTCTTCTCGGGGGTTCCACCCTTCGTGATTTTTTAAATCACGCTCTTCCCCAGGTCATAACTGATGAGTTAGTGACTTTCTTCACCTGGGGTGGCATAAATAAAACAAGAAGTTTTATGGGCGCAAAGTTGACCTCTATCATTTACGGTGAGTCATAACTTGGAAATTGAAGTTTTGTCATTAGTTAGCTGACATCTATATAAATTTATCATAAAACATAATTCCTAAATGATAAGCACGATTAGCTCCACTTTAGATTACACTTGATTATTTCATGCCCCGTTATTAGTTGACCATATTTATATCAAAATTTATCATTTTGCAGTTGCCACAAACAATTACAAAAATGTTAAAAGCAAAGCAACTCTTCCTCTAAAGCATCTACAAATTAAATTCAGCAGCAGTTTAGCAAGTATGGATTTTAAGTTGTCAAAGCAAGCGTTCAAAGAGGAATTTTTAGATGTAATACGGGTGGCAAAACAGAGGTACCGAAACAAAGTGAAGGCACTGAAAGAAAAAAACGTAAATTTGAAGGAATTTTAATTGAAACATATTGAAATGGAATGTAACAGTATTTTTCCTAAATTGTTGGGAAAAAGTAATCTCTAATAGTTAAAAATGGGTAACGATTCTGGATCGTTCTTAGTTCTTAGAGACGTTTGTTATTTTGTCAAATGAAATTATCGTGAAAAACATTTAGAATAAATATTTCTGAATGTAACTTATTACTTATGATTTGATAAAATCCTTTAATCCAATCGCTTTAGAGCGTGTTCAACTAATCACACTGAGTGTTTCATCCAGGCACACTGTCGAATTTGCTTAATACTCAAAAGCATTGTATTAAAACTATTTTATGCAAAACCAGCAATAACGAGCGATGAACGCCCCCTGTGAAATGATCATAATGATTTCGCTTACCGACCGGCGTATAGTAGTCAAAACTGGCTATAAAGACACCCATTATAGCCCAGAAAATCGGACATTATGAGGAATGTCATATATATAGATATACACTATAGGTTCTCCCGCACGCGAGCGCGTTTGTGCCCGTTCGTGAGCGAGGTAACTATTCGCGACAACTGTCAATATCCTATACACTTGTGTTTTGTTGTGCTTTGTAATCCACCATTTTTCGTTAAAAAAAGTTTAAAAAACTGAAAATCATGGACGAATCTTTGCCACGCCATATAATGCTGGCTGCCGAAGAGGCACGACAATTCGTCATGCCTCCAAAATCGAAAACATTGTACGAAAATCAGTACGAGAAATTTATCAATTGGAAGAAAAAAAAGGAAATCGAATCTGCGAACGAAACAGTTTTGATCGCCTATTTCAACGAGTTGTCAACAAAATATGCTCCCACAAGTCTTTAGACATTTTATTCTATGTTAAAGACAACGCTCCTCTTTAACGATAATGTTGACATCACGAAATATTCCCAGCTGATTTCCATTTTGAAAAATAAAAGTAAAGGATTCGAAAGCAAGAAATCTGAAGTTTTCACTACGGCAGAGATGACGAAGTTTTTGGAAAGTGCACCTGACGACATTTATTTACTGACAAAAGTGAGTGAAATCATTCAGTTGTATACGAAAAAAAGCAATTTCGTTATAAAATTTAATTTTTAATTTAATAAAATTCAAATGTTAAGAACGAAACGTTTAGTTGATAAAAAAAAAATTAACTCTACCATTTTAAAATTAGATTAAAAATTAAACTTCGAATTGTATGAAATTATTTTCTTTGAATTTGTAAAATTTATTGTATCATAAAAAAAATAATTTGATAAAATACAAGATTTATTTTAATGTTAAAACACTTTAAAATGGGAAGAATAGTACAAAATCGATCATTTATATACGGAAAAAGAGGATTTTTCAAAGTTTAATTTTATACTCAAGTTGAACCAATATTCACAGGTCGTTTTGGTTTTTGGAATCTACGGAGCGTGCCGCGGAAAATAAATTTTGGACACAAAAATCACCTTTGTCAAGGAGCAAGGAAATCTTCTCACAGTCAATATTCCTGACACTAAAACATTGAAACCACGGCGATTTGTTATCAGTGAAGAACATGTCCCACTCGTCAAAAAATACATGGCTTTACGACCATCCCATGTGAAAATCGACAAATTTTTTTTGAAATTCAGTAAAGGAAAATGCTCAGCGCAACCAATTGGCAAGCATAAAATTGCGGAGATGCCAAGGGACATTGCTCGATTTTTGGAATTACCGAACCCTGAAAATTACTCTGTACACGCTTTCAGGCGCTCCTCTGCAACCCTACTGGCAGATTCTGGTGTGAGCATGACAAACCTAAAACGCCACGGTGGATGGAAATCAACCGCGGTTGTTGAAGGTTACATTGAAGAGTCAATCCAAAACAAAAAACAAATTGGAAAAATTATTTCGAGCACAATAACTTCAAACACTGAATCAAAAATTGAAGAGATTCATATTCAAAATACAGAAAACGTTAGTACAATTCAAAGATCGAATTCTCAAATTTTTGTTCAACCAGGGCAAAGTTTTGGATTGACATTCAATAATTGTTCGGTTAAAAACATTATCATTCATTCAAACAATGCTGAAGAAAAATAATTCATAAATCATTCGTTAAAGAATACATATTAATGTAAATTTGATATTTCATTGTGAAAAAATAAAAGTGTTAATTCTGAAGACTGGTGACGAAAACTTTTTATTATCCTGTCCATGATGAAAACATTAAAATTCTTACGATTCACACAAAATAATTCTATAAAACCCGAATCCAATTTAACATTACACGATTGTTTAAATTATAAATTATTTTTTATAATGAAAATTTTTGAAATTGAAACAAAATATTCTATAGAACATGAAATTCGACTTGATATTGAAATACATGTAATTTTGTAATGATTAATGACGTCAAATTAAATTTTTTTTTTTCATTTAAAAATTACCTTTTGTGATAATCAGGGGGCGGAGCCCCCTGAACCCCCGGCGGGGGCTTCGCCCCTTGCACCCCGACCAGGTGTTCCGTCGCCCGAACCTTCCCCCCTCTTCCACCCATCGAATTAATCCTCGCACATCCTATTTACATCTACAATATAAACATAGCAAAACATAGGGCTCCTTGTTTCGCCGTGTCGGTGAGCGAAACCATTACAATCATATTCACAGTAGACCTCTCATCGCTCGTTATTATGGGTTTTGCATAAAATATCGTATGCACCTCGGACAATACATGTCCGTCTTCATGTGCCAATCGTGATATTTACAGAACATGTCATCAGACCATGCGCGCCTACGGCGCGCATGGTCTTTTGACCTGTCCTGCAAACATCACGATCGGCCCATAAAGACGGCCGTATAGTCCTCGGAGCATAATATACTATGATATAAGTATTAAACATTTTTAATCAAAATTTATATCGAAGAATAATTTGAGTAAAAATAATTTATTCTCTTATTTTTATTTTATTTCTTTCAATTCGTTCAGTTATATAATAAAATTCAATCAAAATGGATGGATTTGATCATTTTAATTCAAGAATATATATTTATTTTTTCCATGTAATTTTCATTGATCATTTTAAATACAAATTATCCACACACAGTCAAAAGTGATAAAAAATATTTTAACCGCTTTTAAAATTATCTTAAAAGTGATTTATAAATTATTCTATGTTTTATTATTATTTTTCAATTTCCTCTATTTAGTTGTATAATAAAATTTTTATATTCTAAAAGATCTTCATGATCCTCGAAATGAAAGAAAAAGAAACGTTAAAGTAATTATTTTTCACGCTCGCAGCACAGAAATCCTTTATTCTTGTGTTTACTACTGTCCCGTGAAAAACGAATTCTTTGCCACCGCCTTTCGCTACTATTTCTATGCCGCTCCAAGGTCGAGCGGCATAGAACTCGTTTTTTCACGACACAACAGTAAACAAAAGACTAAATGATTCATGTGCTGCGAGCGTGAAAAATATCTCTCGTTTCTGCTCCTTGATACGAAATATACTATAAGACCATTCCACAAACGTTATTATTCTTATACCATGGTTAAGATGTTTGGGAAGAAATCCTACTTCAAAATCATTATTAAATTATATACATTTTTGCAGCAATCCAAACCAGATGAAGATAAAGAAATTTTGGTAAATGTGCAGAGTCCGCACTCTTGTTAAAAATGCCTTAAATTAGGAAATTTTTTTTTCAAATCATAGCTTTTACTACAAAATCACTTAATCTGCCTGCGGAAGATTGACTTTTTTTTTTCATAAAAATGAAAAAAGATAAGAAAATAGGTTGCCCCTGTGTACTTTATCACTAGAAGAAATAGTAGTTTACCGATCTGAAATCTTTGATGGGAGAGTTTTTCGTTTATATCGCGGATGACTGTTGATATCGAAACGCGAGCAATACGCAAAATTATTATTAATTTGTTTATTTGTTTATTTGCAATTTGACGCGGGTAGAGGGACTGTTGTGATAAATGTGATCAGTTGTGATTGTTGTGATTCACTGTAATGTGATGTGAAGTAGGTGATTCATGGAATGCAAGATGGCGATTTGGACAAATTTGAACCCAAAATCCCGCTTTTCGTAAAAACTCCGTTTCGCGCGATCTAAAAAAAAGGTATTTATGTATTTTAGGACATTTTGCCAAAAATGAGCTCAGAACCGCACCTAACTTTTAAAAAATTTTGTTCAAGTTCTATTAATAATGAGTTCCTAAAGAGCCGCACGTAACCTTTATAAAATTTGTTCCAGTTATTATATTTATTATTTTTATCTTTTAGAGGGGGCCCTCTGTTTTTATATCTAACCTAATCTTACCTAACGTTGCTTTTAAGTGAAAAGAATATATAAAAAATTAATTAGAACATGAAAAAGTTAGGATGGGGAGCCCCAAATGTCCATGAACTTAGCGAAACAACATCAACGTATTAATTAGTTAATAACATCATAATTTGCCGCTAATTAGTTGTGAAAAAAAAAATGTTGTCGCTAATGTTTATCAGAAAAAAAAAATCTGATACCAGAATAATGATCCGCGAGTCGCAAAACCATGGAAAGCATGGATGTCTTGCAGAAACCTGAGTTTTTTAAGTAAATAAAAAAAAGTCTGAAAAAATTAGTTGTTGCAAGAAAAATTATTTATTCGATGAATTGCTCTTCAACATTTTGCGCCTTTATCTCAAAATTTTTAATCTTATTTTTCGTTTAAAAATTTTTCGGTAGGGTTTTGTTTCTAAAGAAAAATATTTCCCCCTTTTGATCATCATATTTTTTTTGTGATAAACTTTCATCCTAAAATAACACACATTTCATTTTCGTACTTATGATTCCCATGTATATTCTATACTCTCGAGATTCATCTAATGTCTTTTCCTTCTCTATTGAAACACATTTCCCTTTTGTCCTCAACGATAGTCTGTTTCTTTTGTCCACAAATTCGGTCTTTTTTTCTTTTGACCCCCTACCCCCCCAAAAAAGAACGATTTCCTTTAGGCTCAAAAGTTTTCTACAGCTTATCTTTGCACTTATCGTCTCAAGTGTGCAAGAGAGGGAAACTACTTCTCCTACTATTCGTCTTTTGTTTCTTTATTCGTGTCTCGTCCTGCAACTTGCATGGTGCAGTAGTTTGTTACAATAGTTCGTGCGTGATTCGGGGAAAATGCCTCCTGGTCGGCCGCCAGTAGTAGACAAAGCTCTATTAATTTCTGTAATTTCAAAGTACCGCGAACAAGTTATTCGTGATGTGAAAACTCGTGCATTCGTGAGTCAAGAAAACCCGATTTGGGAGGTCATTTCGAAAGAACTGTGTCATAAAGTCAAAGCGGCATCAATTTATTCGTATGCCACTAACGATCGGTTCGACTTGAAGAAAATTTTGTTCGGAGAAGAGATCGAAAATTTTGATGAATCAAGGAGTGAAGCCCATCCACCAGATCTATCATCATCGTCATCGACTTCAGTATCTCCGGAGAAAAATGCAACATTTACTTTAACGTTCCAAAAAACCGAGTTTAATGGTTTGATTGTCGAATCAACCAGAAGTTACAAAGACCGAAACAACGTTCAACGGTTCCGCGTTGTAAATATACTGCAACCTAACAAATGGACAGAAATAGTCTCCAAAAAAATTTACGACGATTTTCGATTGCCACACGCATATCACTTCGACAAGAATTTCATCAATAAAAGCGACAGATCCGGCAAATTTACAGGTGAGTACCCACACGCATTGGTACCTAATTAATTAAAGTCACTTTACAATGAGTTCAAAGTGAGCTCACAATCTACTCCTTGAAAGAGAGTTCAATAAACAACAATTTTTTGAAACATTGTAACTACAGTGAAACTTCTCGTACTGGTTCTTCTCCTGACAAAAAAGACTTTTTTTAATAATAGAGATAAAAATGCAAACTGTCAGTTTCTTAAGTTTATACATATTACTATCGACTTCGATAATTATATGATAGGCGAATGTTTAGGTACCCATAATTACAATTTTATGTTAATTTTGTTTCTTATTATGTGTATTGACCACCAAAACGAGCGTTTAATCAGTGTTCGAAAAAAAATTAAAATGAAACAAAATTTCGTGCATTTCGGGGGCTAAATTCATAGTAACCCGTTTTTAAAAATATGTTTAAACAGGTGAATATTGTTATTTAAAAAAGTATAACGATTGCCTATCATCCCAAATCGTTTGAATACCCAGAATAAATGAAAAAAAATGATAAGTTTTGATTATAAACAATTTTTTTCTAAATTTTTCTAGATACCTCCTGAAATTCTGAAAAATTCATAAACTCTTATTAGTCGGAGATTGCCCATCGCTCGAGCTAGATTGATCACAAAAACCATCGTTTTAACACTGTTCTAATAAAAGTTAGGATAAATCAAAATTATGTACGTGAATTTCGAGGGCCAAGTTTACAGTAGCCCGTTTTTTCAAACAGGTGAATTTTTTTATTTGAGAAATTATAATGATTGAGCATGCTAAATGCATTACCTAAAATTATTTGATCACCCCGAATGAAGTAACGAAAAAAGTGGTTAATAATTTCTTATTATTAATAATTTTTTTTCTCAACTTTTCTATAAAAAATACGAAAAAAATATTGTAAATACAGTTTCTTACAGTTTCACATGGAATACAGATACGGTAAACTTTATAAGATGTATGTTTTGCGAAGATCTAATAGTCTCGGAATTAAAAGAAGGTTAGAATAATTAATTCGTGGGCATCTGTGCAAGAAACAACCTCTTTTATGTTTTTAATAATTTGTGTGATTATATTTAATTTTATATTAACCAAGCTTTATTACAGAGCAGAGATTTTTGATTTGTATCACTTTATATACTTATAACGGACAGATAACTTGAAATTGAAATAGGTAATACATGAGTCTGACTTGATACAGTTTTCAGTGGAACACAATATCCAATAAAAATTGCCTACAATAATGTAAACACCACGAAAGTTCTATGTACTTATTGAAAGTTACGGACATATTTTTTCTATTATTAAATTAGATCATCTTTAGTTTAGTGTCTCCTTGTTGACGCAGCCGCTGCACGCAACAAGGAGACACCAGCTAGCACAACTGACGTGGAGAACACTATTGACAACTCTCTTACCCAAGCAGTAACTCCAACTTACAACTTATCAATGGACGAAGAGGATTTCCACATTGCTCCAGCGCTACCTTGGAGTCCTGCGAGTGACTTATCTGTGGAAGAAGATGTGCCCCGCAAGAAAATCAAGAAATCCAACAGATCGGAGGCAATTGATTTGGATGCTGATGAAAAGAACACCTCAAACGATGGTATCATCCTGTCCGCAGAAAAAGATGCAGCGAACCAACTCCAGCGAAGCCCATTGAAGGACATTACTTCTCATCGGAACAATCAAGAAAATTCCACATGCTGTGCGTGTAGAAACGGCGATACACCAGGAGGGGCTCACAAGTGTTTTGTGTGCAAATGTAGCGTCCACATTTTTGAGGGATGCTCAGTCGCGATAGAAGAAGAAAAAGAAGGCTATGGAGAGAAACGGCTTTGCATGCTATGTTTCAACGATTCCCGACAACATGAAAAAACGGCCTTAAATGAATTTGAAAACTGGCGAGGGTTAGGGAAATCAAAAAAGAGGCCCAGACAGGCTCTTTACGTATCAGAAAATAACACGAATTTCAACGACCTGATCATTTCAAGAAATCTGCAGTCCATACCAATCATAAAAAATGGAAATGACCCGTCATTGCTCTGTACATCTTTGAGCAAAGCGAAAATATCTCTGACGTCAACTTGTGCGTTCGACAGCATATTTCAGATGATTATGGCAGGAGCATCGGATAACAAATCGATCCACAAATACATTGAAAAAAACGCAGCCGATTGCCAGCTATTCAAGATGGCAGTGGATGCTTTGAAAAAAAAAATACGAGCCAAAACATATCAAGAAAGAGCAGAAATTTTGATGGACTTTTTTGGAAAAGAAGCAAAAGAAGACCAGATTTTGTTGATTGACTGCAACTGCAACGTCATTGGACTAGCGAACTTCATGTTCAAAAAAGCACCCAGTTTTCGAGAAATTTGGACATGTCCGGCAGGATGTGCTCCGAGAACCAAATCCCTCCCCACCATATCCATTATCGACAAGGAGCTGCAGAAACCTTTAGGAAAAGTCATTCTGGAACATATCTATCTCGAAGGTGTCAAATGTTCCAACAATCGATGCAAGAATGTCGAGAAAAATGAACTTCATTCCACCGGTAACTTATTTAATTATTAATTAAATATTTAATCCATTAAATTGAATCTTCACAATACTAAATTGATTCCTTGACGCTATAGTAATGTTTCCTTGTGAAAAAACTTCATGGTTTATTAAACAGTTCTATATTTCGGCCAACAAACAATATCTCATCAGGAATCTATACGATTATTTGCAGAGTCTTTGAAACATTAATTCTTCAACAAAAATTTTTTTTAATAAACAAAAACTTTTTTTTGTTATCACGATAATTTTTCACGTTCAAATTGTTGTTTGTAATCGTTTTATTGATCTTTTCCTCTCTTTATAATTTGATGATTGAGTTTATAATCAGATCTATTTACTATTTCAACACCATATTTTCGAAAAACTCTTTATCTCTATGTTTAGATTTTCGTACAGTAATTATTTGCCTTGCGTTTTGGCTGTTTTCAATATTTATAACTTACTAATTTTTTAAATAATAAATTTTCTTTTTATTGTAATTATCAATACTTTCTTTTCATCCTAATTTAAAAGACAGCAAACTCTTGTGATAGTATATTACTCAAATAACCTAACCTGTGTAATAGAGTGGTCCTTAAAATGGGTTCTCTCGAATTTTAACCGCGCCGCCCCCTAAAGTGGTTCCAAATAATTCAAAAAAATTCCCTAAATTTTTTCAGATTTTTATTCGAACCTTAACCCGTGCCTGTAGAGCCCTACTTTTTCCCATTTAAATAACATGCAATTTTGTCTTCATCACAGTCAATAATCTTTTTGAACCCCAAAGACGTCTTGAAAACAAGCCTTATGCTTTGAATTGCTCGTTAGGGTTGAGGTAAGCTGTAAAAAAATATCAAGGTCGAATACCAATGTAAACCATGTAAGCTGTAACGCGAATATACGGGTATATAGCTTAAATAGCAATTTTTATGGATAATTACTACTTTTTCGTCCAAATTTAGTCAATGTTTTACATTTTAGGTCAATATTATTTATGTCTGAGTCTTATTTGATAATTTCAAGTGTAATAGATAGATTTTTGATCGTAACCACATTTTAATAGCAAATTATTACAATTATTTACAGCAAATTATTTAAATTCATCGAAACTAATAATTTTTGGATTTAATTGCGATATTTTGCACTCAAATAAAAATGATCATAAAATTATTACTCATGTGGACACATGTGGATATGTTCGATTTTTCGTAAAAAAGAAAATTTGTTAACATTAACGAAGAGTTTCTAAAATCACCATAGAAATCGCAGATTTTTTTTCGCGTTTTTGTTTTGAAGATATTGTAAGCAGCGAAACAGAACGTGTCATTTTCCATTTCCGCCAATTATTAAGCATAAATCTGTTCTGCCCAACTGTATGAAAATAAATGTTAAATTTGCAACGAAAACTTTATTTTATAATAAAACAATATACTTTTATTTTCTTTTTAGAAACTTCTATTCGATGTTCCATTGGATATGAATTCGTAGAATCATGAAATCGAATATGCGGCAATATATCCGCGATTTCTATGGAGATTTTAGAAACTCTTCGTTAATATTAACAAATTTTCTTTTTTACGAAAAATCGAACATATCCACATGTGTCCACATGAGTAATAATTTTATGATCATTTTTATTTGAGTGCAAAATATCGCAATTAAATCCAAAAATTATTAGTTTCGATGAATTTAAATAATTTGCTGTAAATAATTGTAATAATTTGCTATTAAAATGTGGCTACGATCAAAAATCTATCTATTACACTTGAAATTATCAAATAAGACTCAGACATAAATAATATTGACCTAAAATGTAAAACATTGACTAAATTTGGACGAAAAAGTAGTAATTATCCATAAAAATTGCTATTTAAGCTATATACCCGTATATTCGCGTTACAGCTTACATGGTTTACATTGGTATTCGACCTTGATATTTTTTTACAGCTTACCTCAACCCTAACGAGCAATTCAAAGCATAAGGCTTGTTTTTAAGACGTCTTTGGGGTTCAAAAAGATTATTGACTGTGATGAAGACAAAATTGCATGTTATTTAAATGGGAAAAAGTAGGGCTCTACAGGCACGGGTTAAGGTTCGAATAAAAATCTGAAAAAATTTAGGGAATTTTTTTGAATTATTTGGAACCACTTTAGGGGGCGGCGCGGTTAAAATTCGAGAGAACCCATTTTAAGGACCACCCTACTGTGTAACAGTAAAGGATACGTTCTAAAAAAATTGTCCTCGTGGTTCGCAGGAGACGTGATTGTGGTTGGCATTGACGTAGCTAACGAAATAGGGCTCGGATCTCTGCCAACATCTTTTGTGCTCCCAGGACATGGAACATTCGAACTACTAGGATTCGTCAACTACAAGGGGAAAAAATCTACAAGGCTTACACTTACTCAGGCTTTCAACTCTACCGGGCATTACACCGCGTTCGTCAGGAGAAACAAGCGCTGGATCGAGTATGACGATTTGAAAGAAAGGCCTAAGCAACGGACCGAACTAACGAAGATCAACCCAGAGTTGATTTTTTTTTTTTAAACATAAAAAATTCTTTATAGGTATACAATGAAAGTATACTGTCCCTTTTTTATAATTCAATTGTAATTTTTGTAATTTTTATAATGTTTGTAATTTTTGTAATTTTTGTAATTTTTTATCGAACTGCTGAATATTACATACCATTTAAAAACAATTATTAAGTGCACTCATTTCATCCCCAATAGAACAATCAGTTACCGACTTTTATACGCACTACTTTGAATTAATATCATTCATACCGTAAATAAAGATGAAACTACACATTATTTCTAATACGAAAACGAGTGAGAATTCAATAATTTATTGCAGTTGCAGCAGGCACATTTTAAGCTTCTATTGTCACCCACATGAACGATGAATTCAACTATATTCAAATCAACCAATCGTAACATCAATCAGCATGGATTTTGTTATAGAATATCAATTGTTGAAAAGAGTTTCGTTTATTCTTCTGCAGTAAATATCCAGCAAAATAAAAAGTGATCCAAACTAAGTTGAGCACCAGAATAATATAGATCCTTCATGAAATTCCAAGACTGTTTTTTTTTTGCCATTTTTCATAAAACTCCAAAGTCGAAAAAGTTATTCAAGTTTTAAATTTAAACAATAAATGCGTTCTCTCAACAAGTGGGTATAAAATCCACCGACTAAACTTTACCCAAAATTTTTTCATATTTTTCTGAGTCGAAAAGTCCTCTGCCACTTTTCACAAAACTCAAAATGCAAAAAAGATATTCGAGTTGAAAGTTTCAACCAATCATATTAATCGGCAAATTTATGTTGATAAACATTAGCGACAACATTTTTTTTCACAACTAATTAGCGGCAAATTATAAGCGTATTTTTGTGGGATTCTGCCAATCTAATCAAAAGTTGTTTCGCTAGGTTCACATGAAATTATCGAAACATAATTTTTTTGTTGATAAACATTAGCGACAAAAATTTTTTTTCTCACAACTAATTAGCGGCAAATTATAAGCGTATTTTCGTGGGATTCTGCCGATCTGATCAAAAGTTGTTTCGGTGAGTTCACATGAACTTAGCGAAACATCATTTTTTTTGTTGATGAACATTAGCGACAAAATTTTTTTTTTCGCAACTAATTAGCGGCAAATTATGATGTTATTAACTAATTAATACGTTGATGTTGTTTCGCTAAGTTCATGGACATGGTAGGTAGGTTACACTTTACGGCGTAAAGGAACGGTCTTTCGCCGCAATAGAGAGCGGACGTAGAAGAGAAGGACGTTATAGGGAATTTCCAGTGTACAAGGAAAAAAAAAAAAAAAAAATCCCATTTTTTTGCCGTTTTCGAAAAAGTGCGGACTCTGCACAATAACCGAAATTTCGAATGGCGAGGACAGCGACACTGAAAGAATAGTGGCTCCAAACAAGAGATGACTGCTGAAGAATCAGTGTTTCTTCTTCATCAATTATTATTAGGAAAATACTGTCTGTAAAAAATTAAGTTCTACTGTGTAAGCGATGTTTAATAAAAAATGAAAAAAGGAAATTTTGTAGTATGTTCATATTTTTTTACAATTGGTAATTTTAATTTTCCCGCCTCTTCAAATAATAAAAGCGCATGCGCTGTAAACCCATTTCAGTATTCAAGAATCCTGTATGCGGGGCATTACATAAGCAAATGCGGACAAACGTTGCGCTCACGTGGAGGGCACGCGTGCGTGCACACCGACACGCTGTGCGTGTAAAATGCCTCTCCACCTGCTATCTGGCTCAGGGGTATGCAACTCCTATCCTTTTATGCAAGAGGAGCTTGAGTCACGCCGGACACGGCCACCTGTAGGCGCCACCTATGCTGGCATCGATTCGGGCCAACTACTACTAAGCCAGGCGCTTCGTGCGTGTAATATAACTTTCATACGTAAAAATTGTCAATACACCGCTTGTGTTTACGTGTTTACATACTTATTGTATGAAATCTATGAAATGAGTAAGTGTATCGTTCGCGATTGCTCATCTGGGAAATCCAGAAAAAAATTCAAAAACAAGGACGTACCTGAAAATTCGGGTAAATGTAGCTTTTTCAGAATCCCAAACAATTCTGAATTAGCAAAAAAGTGGCTCGAGGCTTGTCAGCGTCTGGATTTAGAAAAAATATCAACTCAACGAGTGTGCGAGAAGCATTTCCGGGAATCTGATATTTTGAGGAAAAAATCTTTCACGGACCCTTCAGGAAAGATAATCAGTGAGGTAATTAAAATAAAACGTGTAATTGAAAATTTCAGGCTTTTCACATATATAAACATATAATGAAATAAAAACAAAAAAAAAAATTATTAAAATTATTATCGCCCTTGCAAAGTTTGTGCAACGGTGTAACGTTGCAGTTGCAGTCGTTTATTCAGAATAAGTAGAGAAATAAATGTGTGTTATTTTTGGTCGTAATTATACAAAAACTAATCCTAAAAACCATTTTATTTTCATGATAACTAGAATAAAATATTTTTCTTGATTTCAACAGAACTTGTATAATGTTATTTTGTTCGATTATTATATTTATTGTGCAATACTTCTTCAAACTAAGAGAAATGATAGTTTTTGGTATTTTAAATGAAAGCCATTGGAAAATCTTTGTAAAAATAGTAATTATTTATAAAAAATAGAATGATAAAGTACTTTTAATTGATCCTAAAAATGACATTTTCTATTCAAAACAAAAGAAAAAAAACGATTGCCAGGCTCTTGCTTTTGGCATATTAGGGTTAAAAAGAATTTTTGACCAACAAATTCAAGAAATCTATGAAAAGATCCATAAAAATACTAAAAAGCAATGAGAATATTACTTATCTTACGAAATTTTATAAACATATATTAAAAAATATAAAAAAGACGAGAAATCTAAAAAATACTTAAAACCTACGTGGTATCATTTTTTCAAAAATCTATGTGTATAACAACTGACAATCTATAGAGTTCAGAATCTTAAAAATCTATAAGAGAAATCCCCAAAATTGTGTAAATACTGAAAATGTTCGAAAAATACTGAGGATAAATACCAACAGTTTATAAAATTTAATTTAAAAAAAATTTTATTTTAAATCTATGAAAAATTTTCAAATTTATAACTTTTCGAATCCTAGGGCCTTAAATTCTATAAAATACATGCAATAACGAGATTTTCCTTCAAATGGCTTGAGCTTCATGAGTTGATTTCTCAAATTTGACAATACTAAGATAAATATTACACAAATAAATTTTGCATAGATTACATTTCAAAAAGTCAATATATTACGCATATTTAGATTAAGGTTTTCCCCTTCAAAAATTTCATTGCAATGTCCCTGGCAGACCGTCAAATACTATTTTCAGTATAATTGAAACAAATATTTTATGTTTCTTATGAATTATCATGAAAAGGTATGAAATAATTATGCACGATCTCTTAGGCTACTGAATAATTGAAACATCCTAAAGGTTTATTATAAAGTACTTTCAATTGATCCTAAAACTGACGTTTCATATTTAAAATAAAAGGAAAAAAAATCGATTGACAGTCTCTTGCTTTTGACATATTAGGGTTAAAAAGATAAATTTTTTTAATTCTACTTTTTATTGCTAAAATCACATGTGTTAAGTTTATACTAAGTGTAAATTAAGACATTATCTCTTTTTTGACCTAATCATATGTAACTTTTTTTATTTGATTTTGCAGATGATACGTTTTAATCCGATAAAAAGTAAGAGTATCTAAGAGAAAGACGAAGAAATAATATTTTTTATTCCTTTATTTTTTTTGCATCTTTATTTTCTAAGTTTCTTCCTTTGCTATTTATTAAAAATACTTATCATTTATGATTTTTTACATTATTGTTCCCATGGCTCTTGTCAAATCGTTTTTATAGCGATTTACAAAGTGCAACGCAAGTGCAATGCAAATGCAACGCTACAACGTTGCAAAAACTTTGCCAGGGTGCTTGTTTTATTTATCAAAAATAATTATAATACTGTATTAATACTGTAACAATACTAAAACTGCATTAACATAGTTCTGAAAAAATGGAAAATGTTAGCCAATAAAAAAAAGTCAATTTATTCATGAAACAGTCATTGGGAAATCATTGAATACATTAATTAATAAAATGAAGAAAAAAAAATGCTGAATCTTAATTAAATAAATGAGAAATGATTGAAATTTACCAAAATTCAAAATAGTGAATATACATTTCGAATTTATTTATAGGTGCCCCTTACAAAAATACATTTGACCGAAGACGCTATACCAAGTATTTTTTCATGGGCCACTGATGTTGCACATAAGGAAGAAGAAATAGTATTTGAGAAAAATGAGGACATGAATTTTACAAACGAAAGTAGTAATAATAGCACATAAAAAATAGACTTGATCGATTTCGAGTTACCGATTGACTGGACTAGACAACATTTTTCCCTTCCAAACACTTCAAATTCTCCAGATATTGGATTTTTCTTCTCAAAAGTAGTGGCTGTAGTAGAAGATGGAAAAATTGTTACAGACCACATCAAAGAAATTATAATTGATAAAGATTTGACAGTTTCGGTTCGCATTGCTGGGAGGAATATTAACATCAGACGAGTTATTGGAAATGAAGATAGTAAAATCAAGAGTGTGAAAGAAGTGCCGAGCATAATTTCACATTTGAAAACTTTCTCTGTATGTAATGGCTGTCATGTTCAATCAAAAGTTGCGTCGAGCAGCGTCGGCTATGAAGAGCGTCCGAAGAAATGGAGACACAACGATTGTTCTATTTTACTCATCGATTCAGA
This sequence comes from Platygaster robiniae, assembly GCA_028476575.1. Taxonomy (NCBI): domain Eukaryota; kingdom Metazoa; phylum Arthropoda; class Insecta; order Hymenoptera; family Platygastridae; genus Platygaster; species Platygaster robiniae. Next base: position 13,040,222 of record CM052027.1, on the reverse strand, counting down.
AAAAAATGCGTTTCCTGTAAAAATCTTGAACGGTGCTTTGGAAAAAAAGGTTGAGGTATGAAAATCATGAAAATGTCGGAAAAAGATTTAAATTTTCAGCTTGTGAAAAAATTTCGCCCAAATTGGCAAGTGAAGTAGATAAACTTCGAGAGGAGAAAAGAGCAATTTTGAAAAAATATCAGTACCTTCAAACTTTGTTTCTCAAACAAAAAAAAAATTGCAAAATGCTCGTGAAAAAATATCAAAGATTGGAGAAGAGTCTCTACAAAAACAAATGGACGATGCAAAAGTTGGCCCAAATGAACAGCTAGTGATAAAAGAAATTTTCAATGCTGCTAAATCCTCACCAAATGGTCGACGTTATTCGGAGGACTGGATTATGACGAGTTTACTGATCCATCTTCGATCTCCGAAAACGTTTGAATTTATACGCGATTTGGCAATATTACCACTACCATGCGTTCGAACAATTCGCAAGTATATGTTCTTATTATCTATATTTTATACTATGTACCCCGTAAGTAAATAAACTGCACGTAAACTTGACTAACGATTTTACTAAAAATGCACTATAACAAAAAAAATGTAAAAAATACAATGACAAAATACCACGAATTTACTCAATGCAGGAAAAATAAAAAACAAAATTTTTTCCAAATTTGCCGTTATAAGTAACAGCAAAACATTCAGTGACAAAATTCCATGTACTTACTCATTTCATAAGAGTACATTGCATCGTTAAGTTCTTTACTTTAAAGGATAAAATTGTTAGTTCTTTCCTTCGAGTCCGTATTTTACTATGAATAATGAGGAATTGTTTCATAACTTGAAATAAATAGTCCGTTTTTTTTTTTCGTTCTGGCATAACTGTACAGTTAAAAATTTGATTTTTTGATCATCCTTTTTTTTCAATGTGGAGTAAAAATTTACTCTACAAATCTGAGATAGGACATAATTTTCAGCTACCTTTCTAAGATTAATTCACACTGTGGGTTCGACGAAAAATTCTTTGAGTCACTGAAATGTAATTTTGCTGAAAGGCCAGAGAGTAGGGATGTGCGATACTTTATCGATACCAGAAGCATCGATACTTTTTATCCGATATACCGAGTATTTAGCATCGATACTCAAGCAACCGATACTATCGAGTACCGATACTTTTTTTTCCGATACTCAAAAGTATCGCAAACTTTCCTAGGCTTTTTTTCAATTGCTAGGCGCTAGGCAGTTGGCATTACTTGTTGTGTTGGACTATGTCGTTCATGAAAATCCATCAAGTATGTACATTTGATGATTTTTATGCATTTTCATGCATTTTATGCCTAGTCGAATAGTTAATCTATGTAAGTTACTGACCTAATGTTTACTTGTTTACACTTGTTTACGTGTAGTGACATTTCTCCGCAACGATCCGATTGTATTCGAATATTGTGTTCAGGCTTATCACGTTTTTTTTGCAAAATTGAAATTCAACGCCGGGACAAATTTCGTCTTCCTGATTTTATGGTTTTTGGACTTGAATCGCTTTTATGACGGGTAAGTACATTAAACTCCAATCGCTCAACGCGTTAATATCAAAAGCCCACTTTTCTACAGAAATTGCATGATTTGCTCAGATTAATAGTATTTGGATTCTCAATTTGGGAAAAATATTTTTTCATTAAAAAATGCACCCTTTCAAACAAAAATAGGTAGACAATGGCGCCAACAAAAAGTGGAGTGTGGGCACATTTCCAAAAATTGGATGCAAAAAGGGCCAAATGTATGAAATGCCCTAACAAAAAAGAAGTTGTCTATTCTGGAGGCACCAGCAATCTCTGGAAACATCTCGAGTCTCATCACGGAATCAAAAAACCGTCTAACAAAAATACAACGCAATGGTCTGCAGATCGAGGAGAGAATCCATCAGCATCAACTGCGTCAAATACTCCTGAGACACGTGAGGTAAATAAAACAATTACCGTGTAGAAATTTCTGGTGTATATATAGATTATTTTAGGCCAGATATTGACACATAATTGAATTCGCTGATACTTTTTTCTGTTGCTAATTTTTTGCAGTATGATTTTTTTGTTTCAAAGAAAATATGTACAATACACCAGTTCTTACATACGTGCATGAATATATAAATTTTCATCCACATCTACAGCTTGTAAACTTTTGAAATTCTAATTAAAGTATAACTGTGATGTTGTTACAGTAAAAAAATCATTTCTACATTTGATTAATTTGCGAAAGCTGAGATGTGATTCCTTTTTGTCATATGTTGAAGAAAAAAGAAGGAAATCTCACTTTACCACCATTTTACTTCAAACAGGTCTCCGACTCTTCACAACCATCATCAAGGATCATGTCTACAAGTGAACAGCCAGATAAAGAAAGAAGGACTCAGCCGACACTTGAAACCATTTTTTCAAAAAAAAGCACTTGCTGGTAAAAATATAATTTCTTATTTGATCGCTAGCCTGAAAAAAAATTCTTATATCTACTAGACATGAAAATTAATGAATTAAATAGATATTTTTTATGTATTTATAGTCATACTTTTATTTTATCAAAAAGTATTCTTGATTTACTGAAATTGACCAGGTGTCCAGTAGTGATAATATTGGTACCACTGATAATAAGAAAAATAATAATAATAACGATAAAAATAATAATTTATATTATTATTATGATAAATCATTTTTAATATCGTTAATATTTTTGATTATAAATGACGTTTTTGATTATTCAAATGAAAGCTTTAGAAATGAAATATCCATTGATTAGATGTTGCTAGTTACCGGAAACTGTAAATTTTTGTTCATCAAAATGGAATTTTTTATAAAAATTCAACTTCTTGTGAGATGCACCCTACGCTTTCTAAACACTGAAATATTTTGGTGTTACAGAGGGTGGCTCTCGATCCAAGGAACTTTTGGAAGCGTTGCTGTTTATGACCTGTAGAGACAATCTGTGCTTATCTACACTAGAAAAAGAAGGGTTTCAACATTTCATGAAAGTGGCGGTACCGCTTTGGCGACCCCCATCCCGAAAAACTTTGACAAATCACATGGAGGCAAGATACGATGACATAGCAGCCTATGTTTGCGGATGTTTGTCACGTGTTCCTTCTATATGCATAACTATGGATTGCTGGACGGAGAAACACCAGACGAATAGTTTCCTGGGGATGACTGTCCACTATCCCGAACATTGTGACATGCGCTCTGTCATCTTGGGCGTTGAGTATTTAACCGAGTCTCATACTTCTGACTACTTGGAAGAAAAAATACTGGACGTCATGACTTTGTGGGGCCTCGAAAAAAAACAAGTGAGTCTCGCTGTAACAGACAATGCTCCTAATATTGTCAAGGCTTGCACCCAAGCAAGTCGAGACATATACCATGCTTTGCCCACACACTAAATTTGATATCAAGCAATGGGTTGGGCTTCAAACAAGGCAAGAAGCAACCTGTACCATACGTGCCTGGTATTCCAGAAATTATCAAGAAGATAAAAAACATTGTAACGATGTCACATACCAAGCAGAATTTCTCAGACGAGATAAAAAAACAACAAAAAGAAAAAAGAATTCCTGAAGGGAATCTGCGAAGGCTCAAGCAAGATGTTTCAACAAGGTGGAGCTCTACCTATTTGATGATTGATTCGTATGAAGAACTACTGCCATACATTACACTGGCAGCACTGAAGTTCCCTGAAGTTGAGCTACTCTCGAGTTCGGAAGTGGTAACTGTTGTCGCGATAAAAAATATACTTTTACCGTTTGCTCTCGCTACTGAAGAAATTTCTGCTGAGAAGAATACAACAGCGAGCAAAGTCATTCCGATGGTGAAAATGATAAACTACGTAAGTTAATTAAATAAGTCAAGTATGAAAAGTTATAGATTTTTTACAAACAAAATTTAATCTTTCAAACGCGAATGATATTTGAGAAATAATAGAAGATTGTGTATTCATCCCATTATCGCCATATATGTATAAAGTCTTAAAGATTCAACATGATTATATACTTGCTTATTCTAAAAAATTGATTTTTTTTTCAGAAAGTTGAAGCTGTGGAAGTTCCAGCGAACGACGAACTGGCCCAGAAGTTCAAAAGTTTTGTGCTGAAGGAACTGAAATCACTCTGTGAGGAAATAGAAAACAACATGCCTCTTGCCTTGGCTACAATCCTAGATCCTCACTTTATGTCTTTTCATTTTCAGAAGCCAGTAGCGGTCGCAAACGCGAAATCTCTTTTGCAAAACGAAATCATCAAAATGTTGCAAGAAGAAGCTGCAACAACGACTTCTGAGGCTCAAGAGTTTCCAACCAATGAATGCGAGCAGGACGAGCATGACTTGTGGGGTGCACACGATGCTTACATTCAGTCCGTTCAAGTGCGAAGCGCCACAGAAGATTTTAGTTCTGTTGCACTCACTGAAATCAAGGCGTTCTTCTCTAGGGCTCTATCTCCAAGAAATTGCAACCCGCTACAAATATGGGAAACCATGTCACAGCAGTTCCCACACCTGTACAAATTGGCCTGCATGTTTCTGTCTGCGCTTGCCACTTCTGTGCCGTCAGAAAGAGTTTTTTCGCTTGCAGGGCGTATAATGGACGATGAGAGGAGCCGTCTTACAACTCGGCATTTGTCGCAAAGGATTTTCCTTGCATTGATTGACTAGGAAACTTGGGCCAAGGCAATATCCGCTGTTTAATATTAAGGAAAAAATGTTTTTATAAAAAAAAAGCAAACGTTAGAATAAATAATTTTACAATAGATAGATTGTTTTCTATGTTTTTCACTATTTAATATTTGTATCAGCCATTTTTCTCGAAAAATTGATTTTTTTAAATTTTCCTTTAAAAATTACTTTCCGATACCGATAATATCGGATTATCGATACTTTTGTTCCAATATATTTGTAAATGGTATTGGATCTTTCCGATATATCGCGATTCCAAATATCGATACTTTATCTTGCGATTCCCTTCCCTACCAGAGAGTGAACGACACGGGATTATCATGATTGATAAAATGCACACTCGTGTAGAAGCCAGTGTCAATTTGAGCACTTTGACATACTCAGGTTTAGAAGATTTAGGTTCTGAAGGTGGATCCTAAAAAAATCTTGATCAAAGGGAAAATTATGGACTCGTTATTATGTATCAGCCATTGGATAACTCACATTCTGCCCAACCAATCAGTGTTTTTGCTTCAAAAGGCGCAGTCACAGGGGATGTTTTAGCCAAATTAGTCGTTAAGGCAATTCTTTTACTGGAAAATTGTGGATTAAAAATCCACGGATTTGTTGCTGAGGGAGGGGGACCAAATCGAAAACTTTGGAAAGAAGTTGGTGTTTCAGGGGACATAGCTGAAGCAAAAAATTGGTTTGAACATCCTTCAGACCCTGGAAGGAAAATTTTTGTGTTCTCCGACACACCTCACTTAGTGAAGACGATAAGAAATCGATTTTCTTCTTCAAATTTGAAAGTAACCTATTCCTTATTTTATTATTCCTTATTATATTATTATTATAAAGTGTAGACCTGCAAATACAGGAAAATTTATTTTAAAAAAAGTACTGTTTTGGACGTTTTGACAATAAATATTTCGACAAAACAATTACGGTCCTTGGCTTCGCCTCGGGTCGTTTAAATCGTTCCGTCCAAGTCGACACTGTAAAAACGTCCCAAAAACTTCTATTACAAGACTCGCTGCACCAAGTTAAATTATTTTGAGCCTGTTAACAATGAAAAATTCGTGAACGTAACATTTTTTTTATAGATTGACCCCCAATCTGGATTTATAATGTGGAAACACATCCAAACATTGTACAATGTTGACAAAAGTATGCCATATAGAATTTGTCCAAAATTGACCGAGAGCCATATAAAATTAACAACTACATCAAAAATGAGAGTTTCCTTAGCAGTGCAGGTAGTTTTGATCGTTCCGATCATTTTCCGGTATATCCAAAATATAATATTTATTCTCGGCTCAATGAAACTTGCAGGTGCTAAGTGAATCCGTAGCTCGTGGTTTGCAAGCTTATCAAAACAATCATGATGATTTGAAAAACGTCGACAGCACGCCTTTTTTCTGTAGATGGATGAACGAAATGTTTGATTCGTTAAATAGATCAAGCCCCGAAAGTGGATTGGTACCTGGAAACGCTGACTTTATGGTGCATAATAATAAATTTTTCATTCATTTCACTGCAGTGAAAGAAATTTTTGGTCGTAGCAACTAAAAATTCATTGGCGTGTAATTATTAATTCCATTAATTTTTATGTATTTATAATAAATTAGTTTTTGTACTGATTTATTTTATTGACATATGTTAAATTATACATTCATCAACATCAATATATTTATAAATATATTTTATCAATTATTTGTTTATATGATGAATCTATATGGTGAATGAATTTATCAAGTTCTATTTTCTTATTATTCATTAATGTATACATTTCACTTACTGAAGGAAAAAAGAAACATTAATTTATTTATTATATAACCATATCAAATTAAATATGTCCAAATTTTATATACCTATTATTATATTAATATTTATTTTTTCATTCTTTTATTAATAATTCATGTATTGAATTTGTTTGTGTATTTATTTCATACATTTTTCAGATTATACATTTATGAGTAATAATGTATTCATAAACGTATTAATATTTATCGATTATATTTTTTTTTAATTTTTTTTTTAATCGATTTCCCATCACTTTATACATAATTTTTTTTTTATTTTGTAACCTTTGTGAGTCGTATGGAATTGTTTGACACTACATTACGAAATTTATTCAATAGATGCTGGAAAAATCCCTCAAAATGCTCAACGAATGGGAAAGTAATGTAATGAGAGGATTTTTATTGCCTTCTGATTTCCTAACACCTCAGACTGCTCAAGGGCTGCGAGTCACACTTATGTCTATGATGTAAATGACGACCTACCTCATTCAAAATTTTAGATTTTCTCATGTTTTTTCAGGGAAAATTAATCAAGATCAGTTAGAGGTAACGTTACTAGATTATCTCGCTTTTTTCATGATAAGGTCAAAAAGGTTACTACAGGTATCGAAGAATATTCAAAAATAATGTGAAAATGTATTATTGCTGAATAATAACTATGTTTCAGCGGTTTTTTAGTTGTGTGCGACAAGCTTCAGGTTCTAACCATCACCCATCCAGTCCTACTTTTTTGCAAGTTTATAATTTATTGACAATATTCAGCACCCTCAAGCCACCAAAATACGGAAATTGCTCAGTCTTAGAAGCGAAGAAGCCTATCATTAAACTTTCACAATTGAATAATTTCACAGAACCCAGAAAACGGAGTAGTTTTTTACAAGATGTCAAGAAGAAATTGAATGAATATGAATCCAAAATACAGTGGGAATTTGACGATATTGTTGATCACGACTTCAATGGTCCAATGAGAATTAGTTGCCTAGTATATTTTTTAACTGGACGTGTTTGTAGACAATCATTGGATTGCAAAGTCATGAAAGAATGCAACATTTGCCAAATGGCATTGACCACCCATTATTGCAAAGTGATTTCAGAAAACCACCAATTCCTTCTCAAAGATGATCAATCCCTAATTCACCCGAACTCGACGTTGTTTGCATTTATTTCAAACCTGGAGGAAAATTTTCAAAAACATAAAAATTCACCGGAAGTTCCTCATTTAGTGTTGCAGGGCGCAATCGACCAAGGAATACCAAATTTTCCATGCGAAAGTCACAAAGTGTATGCAACAGCACAAATAATTAAAATGTTTTTATTGATACGGATGCATGAATTATGTCGCGAAATCAGAAACGTCGAAAAATTGAATCGTCACAAGAAAAAGGTCGCAAAATTTGAAAATTAATAACTTGCACTTTGATTTTTTATTGAAAATCATTGCATTGTTTGCTATGTACAGCAAATAAAAAATTTTCTAAACAAACCAACTCCTATAATTCTATTTTCCGTTCCTTCTCATCTCATCGATTTGTAAAATTGTAATTATGTCTGTAAAAATATTAATTGAATTTTTCAAAAATAATGTAATAGGGACATTCTTGGGAGAGACATTATGTCTTGATTAAAAAGTTAATAGAAGAAAAATAAAAATTATAAGTTTAAATATCAATTTTGAAAATTGTAGAACAATTCTTTCCAAATAAATGAAAAAAGAAAAAAATTGGCTTCTAATTGAAAAACCAAACTGGTTTCTCAATTGGCACATACGAAAAAATTTCACCACAAAATCAGATGAAAATGTATATGCTAAATAGAAATCTAATCGGTTTTTTTAACTGGTTTATAACTTCAAAATTTGAATGTGTTCCCATTTATTTTCAAAGCTTTCATCAACTCTTTCGGATAGAAAGCTTTTTTTAATAGTTTAAAATTATAAATTTTATTTTTTCTTTAAATAGTTTATACAAACATTCATTTTAGAGATTTTAGATCAGAATAATAAACAAATCGATGCTATTTCATATATAATAATAAATTAATTAATTATCGTGATATGAAAATGTCATAAACTATACATTATAATTTCAATTGTTCATAAGGTATAAACAAACATTAGCAATTGATGAAAACATATTGAAAACAATTAATTATGTAACTAACTGATGAACGGTAAGAAATAATAAAAACAACTTCAAAAAATACGTCACCAACAAAATAAAAGTAAAAAATCCCTTCTACAAAGGCTATAACCAAGTCAACCGGGCGAATCAAACGTCTTGCGTGACTCGCCGCTCACGTGGATCCCGTGCATCGAGCTCGTCTCTCTCTATTCTCTTTCCTTGTTCACACGTACGTGAGCGGGTGAGTAGGTAGAGAGTTGAGCTCGCGGCCAGTTCCGGGCGAAAAATTTGAGGGAGTTGCAAGGGCTGATCTGGCTCGAGTCTCTACCCTGGGCAGCATATTATCTATTGCCCTGGGGCGACACGTCCGGTAAATCCGGCCCTGAATATGTATGTACATACATCTTCAGACATACTACACTAGACAACGGAATTCCTGAAATATCTCAAGACGGAAACCACATTTTCTTGATGAAATCCCACCCGAAAACTGTTACTGCATGCACAATGGAATTGCTTACTAGGTCCGTAAAAAGCCTTTCCACGCGTGACGTCATAAACGCTCCCGTTGACGCCAATAAGAATTCGTCCATCGGGTCCCGTTCCGTCGTATGGCTTGAGTTCCTCGGTGCGGAAATCGCGCCTCATCTTCGGCAGACGTACAACCTGGACTGGCTCCTCCTGTTTAGTCTTGCTTTTGAAAATTTTGTAAATAAGCAGTGCCATGATCGCGACGAGCGCGAGGTTAACCGGACTCCCTACAATATCGTTCACTAGGTTCCCCAGGAAACTTGCCGATTCCGCGTTATCGCCCATCGCGCGTCAAATTTCACAAAAGCTAACCACTTAATTAAAAACACAATTTCGCAAGGTTGCACTCTTTTTCTGGGAATTCTAATCGCCAGGACGCGCCATTTCCGATAACACGTACGATTCTGCGATTCACGGAAAACTGAAGAAGCGTTGCTGATCACGAGTGTTACGACGCGTTTTTTTAGCTGTTTGATTACGTATTATTTCAAGCGAATCGCTAACGACAAAGCCTACACCAGTCGTGGTTTTTTTTTCAACAGAGCTGGAAGGAGAGGGGCGAGGTATGTGCGTTGTGTATATTAATTAATGCATAGTACCGTGACTTGGAAAAGTATATAACTACAAGTCATTGATACACTACGGAATTTTGTTGACATCCATTTTTTTATTCATTTCACTACTTTTGTTGGCAGTTTTGCTTTGTTTTCTTATTATTTTTGCGAACTGTTGCGAATAGTGTTCATTAAAAATCGATTTTCATTCGATGTTAAACCATCGATGTTTCAACTTCGATGTTGGCGATGTTAACTTCGATGTAGGGAAAAACCGTTAAATTTAAAATGTAACCGTCAACCGTCATTCAAATTACTTAATGACGTAGATTATTTCATAAATAAATGTTTCTCAACAATCATATACAACTATGAAAAATTCTAGACATTCAAAGCATTTTTGATAAAAAATTTCTGATGACAGTAAAAATTTTTCAATGAGCGATATATTCGAGTGCTAAAATGAATACATAATATGAAAAAATGAAAATTTCGATGTACTTGATTTTCTTTTAAACAATCGGCAACTCAACTAAAACATTAATTAATTAATAATTGTCAACTTTGACAACTCGATTTATAATCGACAACATCAATTAATAATCGCTCGCACCGATTAAAACATCGATCACCATCAATGTTTTGAAAATCGATTTTTCGTGAACACTAGTTGCGAACAACCCTTAGACCATCACGAGGCGGAAAAAAAATGTTTTGAGATATGTTCAATTCGTTGTTACAGAATGTATCAAAATCAATACAACTTTCACATCAATATTTGTTTGAATTTATTTCCAAACCTTTATTTCCTCAGTCGTGTCTTATTAGTCATCTATGCTCGAAAATATTTCGATAAAAAGGTTCATTGAAAGATTTGACAAAAATTTTCGGCGCCCCAGTTTCGTACATCCCTTTCATACGGTTGGGGCGCTTTGGAACAGTGTACATCACTGGCGGCCCTCGCCCAAAGTGTACGAGCTCCATATGTTGGTGCCACTTGGTGCCACTCGTGTCTGTACGGAGGTATAGGCAGCGCTCGGTCCATGTAAGTATATGGTCTAAGGAACAACCAGGGGGTGGGTTCACTCCTATTTAAAGATAGGATTGTCAATTAGATGGTTGCTGAGATTCAAGATGGTGGATTTTCTTTTCACATGAAGTGTCTAATCAACGACCTATCCCATTTTATGGGTTTTATGTCAGCTGTGATAATGCCAGCTGATTCATCAAATTGTTTACAAACTAACAAACTTGAGAGTTGTCACTGTGATTTTTTTGCTACCGCCGACAATTGCCAACGATGTTATCTGTAAATTAAATATTGCTGTACGGGTTTTTGTCGGTGCGCAAATTTTCCATTGTCAGCCATCATGGGTAGTTGCTGTGATAAATTCAGGAGTAAAGATGACGATACAGTGGTAAGTATTCTTATCCTATTTTTAAACCGCCTCGGGTGTTTAACTACATTCATACATTTGTTTTGTACTAAACGAAAATTCGTAGCCCGAAAAACTTATTTTTTATGTAGACATTTTTTTTTTTTGGAAAAGTTGGACGCGGTTTTTGATACTTTCGAGAGTAGGAACTTGTTTCTTGATATATTTGCAATTCTATTTTTAGATACTCGTTCATTTTCATTCATATGCATTAAGAAAAGTTTTTTTTTGACTGCGTGAAGATTATTTTATTTCATTTTTTTTTGCATGTACAAACTTAGAACTTAATTTCTTTACAGTGGCGTAAGAACGAACTTTGTCGGGCGACTAGCTTTATAAAGAGGAAATATTTAAATAAAAATTTGAAGGACATCTTTTATTATTTATTATTTTTAAAATACTCGAAATTTTTATTACTTTGAAAATCAATAAATTGATTATTTCACTTCAAGTAACGTTACATTTCACTTTAATTTCCCAAATAATTGATTTCCTGGGGTGAATGTATTTTTATATTTTGGATTTTAATTAAACTCCATTTGAATTATACATAATAAATATAATAATATAATGAATAAAATAAATTTACTGTAAATAAATAAGTAAAATAAAATTTGAAAATTTTATTCATATAGTGTTTGATTCAAACCCAATAAATATTAAAATACATTGGCTCCAGAAAATCGAATGATTTGGACATAAAATTTATTATTTTTGGTTTAATCATTGTTAAACTCCAAAAATTATTAATAATAAACTGGATGAAATGATAAATAAAATAAATTAATCATGAATAAAGTAGAATAAATTAAAAATAAAACAAATATTGAATTCAATAAATTTAACAAGGAATAAGTAAGTAAAATAAAATTGTAAATTGAATTCAAATAGTGTTTGACTTAAACCCAAAAAGTATGAAAATACATTGACTCAAGGAATTAGATTATTTCGGACAATAAATTAATTATTTTTGGATTTATTATTGTTTAATTCCAATAATTAGAAATAATAAATGAAAAGAAAAACGAATAAAATAAATTGACTATTAATACAGTACAAATGAATTCCATATTTAAGAAAAAAGTATTCAATATCTCTTTTTAAAATTTTTATTTAACTCTAAAAAATGGACATGAGGAATTTTCGAAATGAACCATTTCAAGACATCTTTATTTAAGTTATCATTTTCAAGTTAAGAAAAATTTGAATTTTTTTAATCAATTAAACTATGTATTAGTAACATTGAAAAATGTAAATTGTGGAGGTATAAAAATAGGAAATTTTTAACCTATCATTTTAATTTTTATTTTTTAAGCTCTTATTTTTTTATATTACTCACATTTAAAAAAAAAAATAAATTATTCAATCTGAGAAAGTTCTTGTCCAGAGTAAAAAATAGGAAATGATCATGCTCAAATGATTATAATTTAACTCTAAAAAATGTAAATTAGTAAATCTAAAAATAAAAAATTCTGGAACCTCCTTTGCAATTTGACATATTTAAGCTACAAAGAATGTAAATTTTTTTAAAAATTATATGATCAATTAGTTTGATAAAATTATTCATTAGTAAATAGAAATCATTTTTCTAAACATTCCAAGACTTCTTTTTTTATTGTTTATTTAACTCCTAAAAATAGAAATAAGGAAGTATTAAAAATGAAAAATCTTGTGTTTCTTTTTAAGACTTGTTTTTTAGCCACCAAAAATAGAAATTCTTTCAAAATTCACAAAATCATTAACAAGATTTATTATATAGTAAGGAAAACTTCAAGACTTGCTTTTGAATTACTATTGTCATTGAACTATGAAAAATAGAAATGAGGAATTTTAAAAATGAAAAACTTTGATACCTCTGTTTTCGATTCATTATTTTCAAATTTAGGAAAATTGAAATTTCTGTAAAAATCTATAAATAAATTGGTTGGAAGAAGTCATAGACTAATAAATGAAAATAATCATGATTTAATTTCCAAGACCTTTTTTTTTTCAAATTATTATTATTTAACTCTAGAAAATGAAAATTGAGAAATATTATAATTGCGGAATTCTGGGACGTTTTTTTTCAATTTGTTATTTGTAAGCTACAAAAAACGGAAACTCTTTTGAAAATAAATAAATGAGTATGGGCAAATTATTCATTAATGAAAAGAAATTATGATGATAAAAATTTGGGGACCTTTTTTTTATTTATTGTTATTATTTAACTCTATCTGCAAAATTGAAACTCAGAATTATAAAAATCAATGATTCTGACGCCACTTTTTTAAATTTTATTATTTTTAATCTAAAAAAAATTGTAATTTCTTGGAAAATTAATGAATAAACTAGTTGGAAACAGTAGTAAATTTATTAATAGTAATAATTATAATTGACGTTTGACGATCATTTTTCAATTGCTATTTTAACTATAGAAAATAGACATTAGGAATGATAAAAATGAGAAATTCTGAGACCTCTTTTTTGGTTTTATTGTCTTTTAATACAAAAAATATAAACTTTTTTGAAAATTTATTAGTTAATTAATTTAGGAAAGTTATTAATCAAAAAATGAGGATTATTGCAATGAAAACTCTAAAACGTTTTTTTTGTTTATTTTTATTATTATTCTTTGAAAATTTGAGTTCCCACATTTAAATAATTATATTTAAGAATACATAGATTTTATACTTGAACCTCCAGAATTTTGATACTAATACATATTTGAGTTTGATAGTAAAATGAATATATAATATTAACTTTGTATTTTAAAAATATTACTCTTCAAAAGTAAACATAAAGCTCCAAAAAAGTAATTAAAAAAATTTTTTTTTAACCAACAGGATTTTAAAACGACAATATCAATAAAATTATAAGTTTATACGTAAAGATTATCAAATTTCTTCCATTTTGTTAGTTAAAAGAGTTTGACGATCGGTATTGAATTTCAAAAATATTAATTACTTTAACGAAAAATGTGTACATAATTTACGTTATAAACTGTATAGTTACATATAACATTATTAAAATTAATATAAAAAATCGTAAATAATATTTAAGGATTTGTGAAATAATTATGAATAATTGTATTATAATAAATTCTAGTAGTATGTAACATAAAAAAGTTTATTGCGTAGTAAATGTATAAATCGCAATAAATTGTACATGTGGGTCAAGAAAAAAATGTTGAACTTGCGAATTTTCAATTCTCGACATTTCATTATAACAACGTCACACGGCCTACTACTTTAAGATATTAAATAAGCCCCAAAAAAAAACATTTCCAATGTAAAACTTTGCAAATGAGGGGTCGCGTCGAAAAAGCATGCCAACAAAAAACCAAATCTTCCCTATATGCTCAGTAAGAGCTAATATCCATTAAAGTGAGTAAAGTGGTGTGGTTTCGCATAAAAATTTGGCTTTAAGGTTTCGTACATTCAAATTATAACATGATCATACGTGGCGAATTTCATTTTCAGCAAATCTAAACTCGAGCATTTCCAGTCACTCACCTGCACGCTTTTATGACTTGTAAAGGCAATGTACACTACTTGGTTGATCTACTGTATTGTCATCTCGAATAGATCTTTTGCATAAATTTTGATTAATTTAGAATTGCCACCCCATTCCTTCCTTTTCTTCTGTATCATAGTGTAATGATAAATACAATATTTTTTATCACAATTACAAATTGTTAATTTTGAATCACTATCCTATTTCTCTCTCGCTCCTTGTCAAAGACAATAAAAAATACAATAATGTTTTTATGACTATAATTTTTGAAAAATTCACAAGCACCGCCAAATTCGTCCCCTCACTTTTGGTTCACAATAGTTTTGAATAAAATATTATTGCTATCTGAGTGATTAGTGTACGTGCTAATCAACTTTTTATGCTTCCCCTTGTTTCTGAAAACAATAATTTGGAATTCAACATTGAATAAACTCAAAATAGTGAATCCAATTTTTATACGTATTTACAAGTTATTAACGAAAAAACAACAAAGTTTGAAGATAACGATTAGTCAGGAAAAGCAGGCAGGTGAGTGACTGGAAATGCTCGAGTCCAGATTTTCTGAAAATGAAATTTGCCACGTACGATCATGTTATAATTTCAATGTAAGAAACCTTAAAGCCAAATTTTTATGCGAAACCACATCACTTTACTCACTCTAATGGATATTAGCCCTTACTAGCTGTGTGAAGTTGGCACCCCAACATTTGAAAAATATAATTTTGTTCTATACAGTCGATTTTCGGGGGCCAACTTCACACTAGCCCCCGCTTTCGTTAAATGTAAATAAATGAGTAAATATTGAAGTCAACACATTTCAAACAAGTGACCATCTCATTAAATCGTTTGACCACCTTAAAAAAAGAAAAAAAAAAATATTATTATTGTTATTATTATTATCATTATAATTTTTACAAAATAATCGTACAAAAAATGACAAAGCCAAAAATAAAACGTGCTACAATCTACGGTCGTTTGACCATTCTCGTATATCGTAAATTACGTTTTGCCACTGTTAAACAAAAACTTGCAGTCAAATAACTTTTCGGCAGCTAAAATCATATAAGCCCCCGCGTTTCCATAATAGAGTTTGAACGAGTTGAAATAGTAAATTATGCATTACGAGTGATTGACCATTTAATTAAATCGTTTGACCACCTCGGAAAACGTTGTAAAAAAATCGGGACCTAATTTTTTAAACAATATCATGCAAAATTTTTTATTTACAACAAAAATATTTTAGATATTGCTTTTTTTTAATCATAAATAGCTTATTAAGCATTTTTAAAGATTGACCATCTTATATCATCGTTTGACCATGTTAAAAAAATTGATCACAATAAGTGACTAGAAGTTTTAAACAAATTATTACTGAAATTTTTCATTCGTAGACAGAAGTGTGGGGAAAAATGCATTTTTTACATAAGAAGTATAACAGCGATGAACCATTTCATAAAATCGTTTGACCACATTGCACAATATTATAAAAATCATCAGCAAGTTAATAAAACATGATTTATAGCAGTAATACTTAAAATGCTTAATTAATAAAAAATTTTTGCAAAAAGCGTGGGTGGGCAAACGACGATTTTTTACATCTTGATCAATAAGAGGATTATTTATAGGATTCTATCGAAAAATTTTAAATTACTGTTTTTTCTAACATAAAAGTTCAACTTTTCCTGTTATTTCCCTTTTTTCTTTATTAAATAATTTATTTTTGCAACAAAGAAAGGTGGTCAAACGACGAAAAATTGTAAAATGGTTTAGAACGTCATATGTAACATGAAAAACATGGATTCCTCGTGTGTCCATCATCCGAAAGTGAATTAAACATGATTAATAGCGGTAGAACTCAAAATTCTTAATTAATAACTGATTTTTGCCAAAACCGTGGGTGGGCAAACGACGATTTTTTACATCCTGATCAATAAGAGGATCATTGATGAGATTCTTTTGAAATATTTTAAATAACTGTTTTTTCTAGTATAAAAATATCAATTTTCCTGTTATTTCCCTTTTTTCTTTATTAAATAATTTATTTTTGCAACAAAGTAAGGTGGTCAAACGACGAAAAATTGTGAAATGGTTATAAGCGTCATATATAACTTGAACAACATAGATTCCTCGTGTGTCCATCATCCGAAAGTGGATTAAACATGATTAACAGCGGTAGAACTTGAAATCCTTAATTAACAGCTAATTTCTGCCAAAACCTTGGGTGGGCAAACGACGATTTTTTACATCCTGATCAATAAGAGGATTCTTAATGAGATTCTTTTGGGAAATTTCAAATAATCGTTTTTTCTAGTATAAAAATATCATTTTTCCTGTTATTTCCCTTTTTTCTTTATTAAATAATTTATTTTTGCAACAAATTAAGGTGGTCAAACGACGAAAAATTGTGAAATGGTTATATGCGTCATATATAACTTGAACAACATAGATTCCTCGTGTGTCCATCATCCGAAAGTGGATTAAACATGATTTATAGCGGTAGAACTTAAAATCCTTGA
The DNA here is from genome assembly GCA_028476575.1 of Platygaster robiniae. Lineage (NCBI taxonomy): Eukaryota > Metazoa > Arthropoda > Insecta > Hymenoptera > Platygastridae > Platygaster > Platygaster robiniae. The sequence goes on along the minus strand of CM052027.1, from coordinate 13,023,098 downwards.
TTAATAACAAATTTTTGCGAAAAGCGTAGGTGGGCAAACGACGATTTTTTACATATTGATCAATAAGAGGATTATTAATGAGATTTTTTTGGGAAATTTCAAATAGTCGTTGTTTCTAGTATAAAAATATCATTTTTTCTGTTAATTCCTTTTTTTCTTAGTTAAATAATTTATTTTTGCAACAAAGTTAGGTGGTCAAACGACGACAAATTGCGAAATAATTATAAACAACATATTTAACATGAAAAACATGGATTCCTCGTGTGCCTATCATCAGAAAGTCAATAAAACATAATTAATATCGGTTCAACTTAAACTTCTTAATTAATAACAAATGTTTGCAAAAACTGTGAGTGGGCAAACGACAATTTTTTGTTTTTTGTTCGAAAACCGGATGAACCTTGAGATTCAATAACAAAATTTTGAATCTCAGTTTTTTTATTTTTTTTAAATCATATTTTCCTCAATGAGGTACACTTTATTAAATAAATAGTGAATTTTTGTAACAAATAAGGGTGGTCAAACGGCGAATAATCGTACATTAGTTAAGTTCTTCATAAGTTACTGGAAAAACATCGATTCCTTGTTTGTCCATCTTCAGAAAGTGACTTATCAATGTGAAACAGCGTTTTGGCGTGTAATAATTAATGAATAACAAATTTTTGCAAAAACTGTGAGTGGGCAAACGACATTTTTTTGTATATTGATCGAGAATCAGATTTACCTTAAGATTCAATAACAAAATTTTGAATTTCAGTTTTTTATTTTTTTTTAATCATATTTTCCTCAATGAGGTACACTTTATTAAATAAATAATGAATTTTTGTAACAACTAAGGGTGGTCAAACGGCGAATAATCGTACATTAGTTAAGTTCTTCATAAGTTACTGGAAAAACATCGATTCCTTGTTTGTCCATCTTCAGAAAGTGACTTATCAATGTGAAACAGCGTTTTGGCGTGTAATACTTAATGAATAACAAATTTTTGCAAAAACTGTGAGTGGGCAAACGACATTTTTTTGTATATTGATCGAGAATCAGATTTACCTTAAGATTCAATAACAAAATTTTGAATTTCAGTTTTTTATTTTTTTTTAATCATATTTTCCTCAATGAGGTACACTTTATTAAATAAATAATGAATTTTTGTAACAACTAAGGGTGGTCAAACGGCGAATAATCGTACATTAGTTAAGTTCTTCATAAGTTACTGGAAAAACATCGATTCCTTGTTTGTCCATCTTCAGAAAGTGACTTATCAATGTGAAACAGCGTTTTGGCGTGTAATAATTAATGAATAACAAATTTTTGCAAAAACTGTGAGTGGGCAAACGACATTTTTTTGTATATTGATCGAGAATCAGATTTACCTTAAGATTCAATAACAAAATTTTGAATTTCAGTTTTTTATTTTTTTTTAATCATATTTTCCTCAATGAGGTACACTTTATTAAATAAATAATGAATTTTTGTAACAACTAAGGGTGGTCAAACGGCGAATAATCGTACATTAGTTAAGTTCTTCATAAGTTACTGGAAAAACATCGATTCCTTGTTTGTCCATCTTCAGAAAGTGACTTATCAATGTGAAACAGCGTTTTGGCGTGTAATACTTAATGAATAACAAATTTTTGCAAAAACTGTGAGTGGGCAAACGACATTTTTTTGTATATTGATCGAGAATCAGATTTACCTTAAGATTCAATAACAAAATTTTGAATTTCAGTTTTTTATTTTTTTTAAATCATATTTTCCTCAATGAGGTACACTTTATTAAATAAATAATGAATTGTTGTAACAACTAAGGGTGGTCAAACGGCGAATAATCGTACATTAGTTAAGTTCTTCATAAGTTACTGGAAAAACATTGATTCCTCGCTTGTCCATCTTCAGAAAGTGACTAGTCAATGAGGAACAGCGTTTTGACGTATAATCCTTAATTAATAACAAATGTTTGCAAAAACTGTGAGTGGGCAAACGACAATTTTTTGTATATTGATCAAAAATGCGATTTACTATAATATTTAATTGAAAAATTCAAAATAACTTTTTTCCGGTATAAAAATTATATTTTTCTCAATGAGAAACACTGTTTTTATATTAATGATTGAAATTTATAACAATCAAGGGTGGTCAATGGCGAATAATCGTACATCAGTTCAGTGCTTTATAAGTTACTGGAAAAACATTGATTCCTCGTTTGTCCGTCCAAAGAAAGTTACTCAACAATGAGAAACCGCGTTTTGACGTGAAACCCTCAATTAATAACAAATTTTTGCAAAAACTGTAAGTGGGTATACCAGGTGTACTCCTAATTAATTTCCGGTTTTTTTGCAAATAAAACACATAATTCCAAAAAAACCGTAACCTTTATTTTATTCAAAGTATTTTCCATCGCTTTCTACACATTTTTCCCACCTTTCTAGTAAATTGTGGATACCACGCCAGTAAAAATCATTGCCTTTGGAGGTGAACCACTCGGTGAGCCATTTTCGTACATTTTCGTACGAGTCGAAGCGCTGCTCAGAAAGGGCATGGCCCAACGAGGCAAAGAGGTGGTAGTCGGATGGCGCCAGGTCTGGTGAGTAAGCCGCATGATCAAGCACTTCCCACTTGAGCCTTTCCAGCGTGTCACGAACGACTTTCGACTTATGCGACGGCGCATTGTCGTGGAGCAAAATCACCTTCTTCTGTCGTTGTTGATATTCTGGTCGGTTTTCCACAATGGCTCGGCTCAAATCTTTCATTTGCTGTTTGTAGCGAACAACATTCACAGTTTCACCAGGTTTCAGCAGTTCAAAGTATATAACACCGGACTGGTCCCACCACACACACAGCATGACCTTCCGACCGTAACGATTTGGCCGTGCCGTCGATGTCGATGCTTCACCTGGACTCACCCACGATTTGTTGCGCTTAGGGTTCTCCAGGAAAATCCACTTTTCATCACCAGTAACAATACGATGCAGGAAAGACTTTCTTTTTATCGTTGAAGCAGCATTTCACAGGTCACTTTTCGATTCTCCATTTGTCTCTCGGTCAGTTCATGGGGCACCCACTTTCCACACTTCTGAATTTTTCCCATGGCTCGCAGACGTTTGGAAATTGCTTGCTGTTGAACTCCCAACGCATCTGCAAGCTGTCGTTGCGTTTGCGTGTTGTCTTCATCTAATAATGCTTGCAATTCGGCGTCATCGAACGATTTTCGCTTGCCGGAGCGTGCGGCGTCGTTCAGGTCGAAATCTCCATTTTTGAACTGTCGAAACCACGTTTCACATGTTCGAAGTGTTAATGCACGATCACCATAAACTTCCACAAGCGCACAGTGGCTCTCGGACACTTTTTTCCCCTGATTTAACATGAAGAGCAATGCATGGCGCATATGCTCAAAATTCGGTACAAAATTCGACATTTTTGAAGCGCAATAAAAACTTACTGGAAGATTTTTTCGAGAAAATGTCAACGCAGTTCAAGCACTCGATATGACTGAACAAAATGACATATGGTATGTGTTACCAACAGCGGTACAAAACAGAACGCCATCCATTGAAAAAACCGGAAATTACTTAGGAGTACACCTGATACGACAATTCAACAAACCTGTTTAATTGGTATGTTTGTATATTACTGTTGTTTATCTTGTACTGCTCATTGTATATAACGTTTATAAATTTTATATATTTGACGAATCGGCAATAATTTTGTCTCCATGGTCAATCGTTACCAACTTTGCAAACGAATTTAGGAGATTGGGAAATGTATTTTTACAGTAGCGTGAAGTTGGTACCTGGGAATTCGTTCTTTTGAAAATAAATTTAAAAAAATCTTTCGTGGGCGTTCGTGTTCAATCGATGGACAATGAATTAACGTTAAAATATTTTATTATTATAATTTCGTGGTGCTAGCGTTACACGGGTATTTTAAACGAATTGTTGCTAAAATTTTCCATATGTTGACACAGATGCTTGAAAAAATGCATTTCTTGACAGAAATTGTAATACAGCAATGGACTATTTCATAAAATCGTTCGACTACATCGCGAAATGTGAAAATATCACGACACAATTTTTGCAAATTATTGCAAAATTTTTTATTCACGGACAAAGATATATTTGTAATTGCTTTTCTTGATTGTAAATGGCTGATTCAGCATTCTTAACAATTGACCATCTTATGAAATCGTTTGATTACCTTGGAAAATGTTGTTCAGAGTTAGTGACTCTATGTTTCAAACAAAATATTGCATCAATTTTTCATTTGTAAACAAGGATGGAAAAAAATGCATATTTTGGTATAAAATGTTTCACGGCCAATAACCATATTATTATGGTATCGTTTGCAACACGTTACACCTCTAAAAATTTGTAATACCTCAAAAAACAAATTTTAGAATTTTTTCCATTCTTTCAAATTTTGTGTAGAATTTTTCGATAAAGTATTAGGTTCGTTGCGGTCAATTGCTTTGAATCATCGAATTCGGAAAATATATTAATGTGCTCTAACTGTTTTGGTACTCTCCAGCTTCTTATAGAGAAGGCCATATTATTTTATCTGGTCTTGTTGTCCAGTATTTTCTGCTGTTATATTTCTAGTGTATTGCCTCTTTCCTATAAAACGTACGACTTGACGCTAAATTGTGTGGAATGGTTGCTTATACTACAATGTATAATCATGGAACATCATAGATTGTTAGAGAAAATCATAACGATTATTTACAACAATGCGATGTATTTTCAAGAGACAAATTAGATCGATATGAAAGGGTTCGATGAATATAAAGAAATATATGAAGTTTTATGGAACGATGAAAGTTTCAAGTAATCTCTGAAAATATTACCTTTTAATAACAATCCCAGGAAATTATTAAAAGTAATTGAAACTATGGGAAACGATGGATAATTGTTTGCAGGTATAGGAAATAATAGAGAACCTGCTGAAATGTCATCAGCTGTAAACATTTTTGTTATGTATGTAGTTATGCCTAGCATGCTATCACATTTATTTTACAGAAAATGTATAACTGGTATTGACAAGAACACTTAACATCAGTAAGAACAACTTGAATATGCATCTTTTGTATTATAAATGTTTGCAATAGCGTATTTGTCTTACGTACATACAATTAGACTAAATATAATAGAAACGACAGGCTCCGAGCCAAAAAGGTCTAGGTAATGAGATAGTATATGTAGATCCAGATGAGTGTATCCTCTCTTTTGCGTATTTTTAGCTGTGAGCCTGTCAAATGGTCCTACTCCCTATACTTTTTGAAGTCTTACAGTACGCAATAGGAACTTGTTACAATCAATACTTCTTGAATCTATACCTACACTGAGATTATCGAAACGAAAAATTTCAAACTAGTGCAATAAGAACTTGTTACGATATGTACTTCTTACATCAGTTGTTAGATTGAGTTTCATTTTAAAAAATGTAAGTTTTCTGCCATTATTTCGATCACAACAGATAACAAAACATGAATTTAAATAAATAATAAAAGATAGTGCAATGACCAATAACAAACTTAAATCAATGTAAGTCATTGATGCATTTTGAAATTTCCCTAGATAAGCTTTTCTATAGAGGAAAATGCATAGAGTTTATGACAGTTTTTAGGTCGTAACTTTTACATTGTTGCTCCTGCCCTAACAAGTAAATTTAAGATTTTATGTTTTCGATGTCGATAAACGTACTTCGCTGTAAATTTTTTATGAGAAAAATTTTCCACCTTCTGAATATTCGTTAAAAATATACAGTGCATTTGTAATTTGAGAGAATTTATCTTCGATTATAACGACTGTATTACTTCTGATACGACGTTAATTTCCAAGGTACATGTTCTTTCAGTAATTCATAATTTATACTATCTGACTTATAGAGCTGTTGTTAATAAAATAAGTTATTATTTAAGCAGTCAACAAGATTAATATGTATTTTATTCAACGTAACTTGAAAAATGAAATAAATGACAGCTATGGATTTGCTGAAATAGAAAAAATCGAGCATATGTTTCATTTAAAACTATTAAGAAATTGAAATAAGGTATGTGAAGAGTGAAATGATCAGAAAAGGTGGTAGTTGTGTACTAACAACAATTTTTTTGAATTTTTTTTGAGCAAACATAAAGTGCGATTGAAAAATTTTGTTAGATAACGCTAGGATTTTGATTAGTTTTGCACGAGAGTTTGTAAGTGATTAGCACGCTGTTTTCTAACAAAATATTTAAATTTTTGAATAAAACAGAATAACTATTTTATAGAGATTCTTTTCAGGATTCTTTAGTCGTATCAGTTCTTTGCTCAAATCATTATGAATATCCCAATGACCGGTAAGCCTTCTGCAATGAGCGATGTAGTGACCGATTCCATTCTGACTCGATGGCGGCACGAATTGAATTGCTCCATTGAGAATTTATGTTTTGTTTCCAATGAGCAGTCTGGTTGGGATTTCAGAGAGGGCGATTTTTTCAGGAACTGTTTGATTGAACATTGCATGGGTTGTTCTGTCCAACGCGAATTCGACATCAAGAATAACGTGTGCCCCAGGATGTGTTGTTTTTGTTTTTTCTGTTGCACATTGTCGACATGTGTATTTTTTAACCTCAAAGTCCTTCTGAACAAAACTGTTCACTCCTTAGGTAAAACCGTAATTGGCCACCTGTTGAGCATCGACTTCGATTGTCGTTACACGTCTCATGATAACATCACAGTTTGTGCATGTTATTCGCATTGAAGCACTGGGAAAATCTGGCAAAATACGATCGATGAAAACTCCTACGTTCGCAGCACATCGCATAATATTATAATCGTCAATTTCAAAATGAGTTGCAAGAAACTGGCCTCTGTCGATGTATAAGTGCGACGTTGGTCCATTGGAGACGTACTGTTGCATTAAGTCAACCGTAACATTGTTGTCATCCAAATCGTCGATGCTTTCTTTGTATGATGAATTGTCAACGTACGCTGTTGAAATGATTTACACAATCGAATCAAAGGGGCAAGTTTCCTTGACTTGCACTAGTCTGTTCCCAATTGGTACCGGAGGTAAAAGCATGCCATTTTTAAATATTAATTTTTTCTTTCGTCTCACTGGCCTGTTGTGGATGAATTGGATGTCAGGGCACTTTGTCAGGTATTTTCCTCTCGACTGTCTCTTGACATCTTTGGTTTCCTCAGATAAGTTGTCAATCTCGTTTTTGTCACAATCGAGCTTGTGAATCGTTTCCAACTTTTCGATTTTGATTGGAATATGCATATTGCCGGCGTGAAGCGACGGTACTTCTCTGTCACTTGAAATGATTTCGAGTTCCTCCCTCTCAAGCGATACATCAGAAACCATCTTGCTCAATATTGGACTTGCCAACTTTCTGTCCCTTTGAATTTCCTTTTTGGTGGCATTCTTTGTCTTCCAATTCTCTTCCTCATGTAAGTGTTCGTTGTTTCCCTCGTTAAAGAAAGAAGTTTCATCTTTGTTTTTGATGTTCGAGCTTTTGTGTCCCATTTCTTTCTCACAATCTTTTTTGATTTTTAAGTGTTCCTTGTTTCCCTCGTTAAACAAGGAAGTTTCATCTTTGTTTTTGATGTTCGAACTTTTGTGTCCCTTTTCTTTGTCACAATCTTTTTTGATTTGTAAGTGTTCCTTGTTTCCCTCGTTAAAGAAAGTAGTTTCATCTTTGTTTTTGATGTTCGAGCTTTTGTGTCCCATTTCTTTGTCACAATCTTTTTTGATTTGTAAGTGTTCGTTGTTTCCCTCGTTAAAAAAAAAAGTTTCATCTTTGTTTTTGATGTTCAAGATTTTGTCTTCCATTTCTTCGTCACAATCTTTTTTGATTTTCTTTGAAAAAATAATTCTTCATGAATTTTGGAACTGTCTGGTATGATGGACACACGAGGAATCTATGTTGTTCAAGTTATATATGACGCTCTTAACCATTGTACAATTTTTCGTTGTTTGACCACCTTCCTTTGTTGCAAAAATTAATTATTTAATTAAGTATAAAAGAAAATAACAGGGAAAATTGAATTTTTATATGAGAAAGAACAGTTATTTAAAATTTTTCGATTGAATCCTATAAAAAATCCTCTTATTGATCAAGATGTAAAAAATCGTTGTTTGACCACCTACGCTTTTCGCAAAAATTTGTTATTAATTGAGGATTTTAAGTTCTACCGCTGTTAATCATGTTTAATTCACTTTCGGATGATGGACACACGAGAGATCTATGTTGATCAAGTTATATATGACGCATATAAGCATTTTACAATTTTTCGCTGTTTGACCACCTTCCGTTGTTGCAAAAATTAATTATTTAATTAAGAAAAAAGGGAAATAACAGGAAAATTGATATTTTTATACTAGAAAAAACAGTTATTTAAAATATTTCAAAAGAATCTCATCAATGATCCTCTTATTGATCAAGATGTAAAAAATCGTCGTTTGCCCACCCACGGTTTTGGCAAAAATCAGTTATTAATTAAGAATTTTGAGTTCTACCGCTATTAATCATGTTTAATTCACTTTCGGATGATGGACACACGAGGAATCCATGTTTTTCATGTTACATATGACGTTCTAAACCATTTTACAATTTTTCGTCGTTTGACCACCTTTCTTTGTTGCAAAAATAAATTATTTAATAAAGAAAAAAGGGAAATAACAGGAAAAGTTGAACTTTTATGTTAGAAAAAACAGTAATTTAAAATTTTTCGATAGAATCCTATAAATAATCCTCTTATTGATCAAGATGTAAAAAATCGTCGTTTGCCCACCCACGCTTTTTGCAAAAATTTTTTATTAATTAAGCATTTTAAGTATTACTGCTATAAATCATGTTTTATTAACTTGCTGATGATTTTTATAATATTGTGCAATGTGGTCAAACGATTTTATGAAATGGTTCATCGCTGTTATACTTCTTATGTAAAAAATGCATTTTTCCCCACACTTCTGTCTACGAATGAAAAATTTCAGTAATAATTTGTTTAAAACTTCTAGTCACTTATTGTGATCAATTTTTTTAACATGGTCAAACGATGATATAAGATGGTCAATCTTTAAAAATGCTTAATAAGCTATTTATGATTAAAAAAAAGCAATATCTAAAATATTTTTGTTGTAAATAAAAAATTTTGCATGATATTGTTTAAAAAATTAGGTCCCGATTTTTTTACAACGTTTTCCGAGGTGGTCAAACGATTTAATTAAATGGTCAATCACTCGTAATGCATAATTTACTATTTCAACTCGTTCAAACTCTATTATGGAAACGCGGGGGCTTATATGATTTTAGCTGCCGAAAAGTTATTTGACTGCAAGTTTTTGTTTAACAGTGGCAAAACGTAATTTACGATATACGAGAATGGTCAAACGACCGTAGATTGTAGCACGTTTTATTTTTGGCTTTGTCATTTTTTGTACGATTATTTTGTAAAAATTATAATGATAATAATAATAACAATAATAATATTTTTTTTTTTCTTTTTTTAAGGTGGTCAAACGATTTAATGAGATGGTCACTTGTTTGAAATGTGTTGACTTCAATATTTACTCATTTATTTACATTTAACGAAAGCGGAGGCTAGTGTGAAGTTGGCCCCCGAAAAATATTTTTGCCGTAACTTTTTTCTGAAAAGTGGGCAAACAAAAATTTTTGGTTGTCAATAATGGTCAAACGATGGTCAATCGACTGTATAGAACAAAATTATATTTTTCAAATGTTGGGGTGCCAACTTCACAGAGCTGCCCTTATTGCGCGTATAGGGAAGATTTGTTTTTGTTTTTTTTTTTGTTTTTTTTTTTTTTTTGATATGCTTTTTAGACGCGACCGCTCACTTTCAAAGTTTTACATTGGAAATGTTTTTTTTGGGGATATGGATATTTTTTGATAAATCACTGTCAACTGCTACTGATTTACTTTAATTTTGAAGTTACTTAGCATTAATCCTTTTATCATAAAAAATTTTTTTTCAACTTCCATAATTTCTGTTAGATAAAAAATTTCTCTTTCTTTCAAAATATGTATCTACTATTGTGAAACCACCAAATATTTCACTTTTTTTTTAAGAAACATTTTTCAAATCAAATTCATCCGATTAATCAATTTTATTGAATTTGAAGTTTTATAAAAATTGAATGAATTATTCTAAATATTCTGAAAAAAATTATTTTACATTATATGAATTATTAATTTTGACAATATGTTTATTTATCATAAACACAAATTAATTTGTTTTAATTTGTACACCTATAAAAATTGATTACACATTTCATTCATCGTCAATTTTTACGATACCTTTTTATTGCAAGTGCCTAAATGGCAGACATGTAATTTCGTTTATTTTATCCAACAAATAAGGTTTTCATTTATGATAAGATTATTATTAAATTATTCAGAAAATTTTTTAAATTGGAGAATTCAAACAATATCGACCGACAGTCGAACAATGAAGTACAAGAAATATATTAAAGTTATAAAATATATGAAATATATACACATGTCGATTTCTTAGAAAAAGTTTTAAATAAAAAATTGTAAAACTTCTCCACATCTGATTATTTTTCAAAAATTTTAATTTTGGAAAATATACATATAAATATTCAAAGAATTTCCAGTTGTTTTCAAAATTGAACAGGTTTACCACTTTTTTAACATCAGTATGTACAAAAATTCCATGATTATATACAATTAATTTTGCACTCCTGTATATTTATTGTTGACGTTTATGTAAACATAACCCATACGTCAAAACAAAGCAAAAAAATATAAGCACAGTTGTTGACAAGATAGGTATTTGCGAACTGCACACACCTGTTTTACCATGCGCCAGTCATTTCTCAATAAAATCCATACTTAAAAACTCGTGAAATCCGCGGATTCATTTCAACGATCGAATTTGAATAATTGGTGGCTTTGCTAGTCGCCAAAAAATGTTTTTGTGATTCATTGTTCATGTAGGAATTACCTGCAAAAAGAAATTTGTCAAACCTTGACCTTATGAAAAAGATATAAGGAAAAAATGAATCTGTGACTTTTCAAAACCAAGCGTTTTTTGTAAATATTACTGCTCAGTGCGAGAGTGTGGGGGAACCCCTCACCTCTCGCTGACTACTGCCAGCAATGATAATATCACCCTCTACAAAAACCCAGTAATTAATTTAGATTGAAAATACGAAAATAAAATTTTTAATAACTGAAATTACTGGTTCTAAGATCCAGAAAATAAAAAAAAAATCGTGTGAGTTTGAAAACTCGCGAGAGAAGTGAAAATTCTCACGGCGAACAACTGCGAAAAATTCAATTTCATGAGAAAAACAACTAAAGAAATCATTAAAACCAAAGCATGAACTGCGTTCGAAACTTCATTTATTAACTGAATAAATTGAAATTAGAATTTCAAACGAGTAAATTCAAATCTAAATTTCAAATTTAAAGACAAAAATTCACTTTTCTCCCACATTGCATGTATACTTAGACCATATGGTCTAAGCATGTATATTACACGATTTGAGATGTGGAAAAAAAGTAGATCTTTGTCGTCGAATTTCAAATTTTGAATTGAATTTCGTTCGTCCAAAATTCCAATTTTAATTTATTCAGTTCTAAACGCAGTTTATGCTCTAGTTATAATGGTTTTTTTAGTTGTTTTTCTCATAAAATGTAACGAACTTTCTTTTTCGTTTAATTAAACTTGCAGTTAGTTCGCTGTGAGAAGTTTTACTTCTCTCGCGGGTTTTGAAACTCACACCAGTTTTCTTTTAAATGTTATCATGACGAAATAAGTGTTAAAAGTTTAAGCTAAAAATGTAGATTTTGTGTTTTAAATGTTCAATACATCCATTCAAGATCGAGAATTTCATATTTTTTTTCATTTCAGAATAACTAACTTTATGTTCTATTCATTTCAGAGTAATAAACTTGATATTTTTATCAAGTTATTTTTTTTTATTCGTGATATATAGATTAAACAAGTTGATTATTTTACTGAAAAAATAAGATATTTACTTCGATCTTTTAGATGATAATTTTTTCATAAAATAATATTTTCTCATCTCTGATTTATGTAAAGTCATAAATTTATGTAATAGTAACCATTATAAAATTAGCCAAAAAGATACAACCTAACATTCAGGTTTTATGTTGACAATTTTTCTGAAATTCATTTTAGAATGCGCATTTTAGATTTATTTTGAAGAGTATCGAGCAAGTTTTTAAAAAAAGTATATGACAATGAATTTCACGTTCATTCGTCTGAAAATACTGTTCTCATAATATTTTTTTGGTATTATTAATTGAATAACAAATGATTTTTTTATTGCACACAATCATTATAAAATGAATCAAAAAGATATAGACATTCAAAAATGTAGGTCTCATACTCACTATTTTCCTAAAATTCATGTAAGAACTAGCGTTTTAAATTTCTCTTGAACGGATTTTAATCCCAACGAGCCATTAGAAGTTTCACTTCAAAATTGATAGAACCAAATCAATGTTTCGTTATCTTAAATTAAAATTTTTACTATCTGGAGATTCAAAGATTAAAAAGAGAAGAAGATAAAATAATAAAAATAACAAAGTTTATAACTATTAAGCTACATGATAGATGATTCCTTAAACTAACAAAAAAAAAAAAAAAAAAAATGATTATAAAAGTTTTCAAACAAATACGTTAGAATAAGTTTTCAGAAACAATGTTTCTATGTTTTTAATTTTGTTTTTTAGCACGTACTGATGTCTGTTTTTTTTTCAACAAAACGTAGCAAAAGGACGAAATTTCATGGGGGCTTGCTTTTAAAATATGAATTCTTGTATTACACAATAAGATATCTCAAATTCTGTAACATTTTTCTTTATTCATAATCTTCAAGCGGTTTAAAAAAATTAACGAAGTTGTTGAGAATTTCTAGTACTCTAATACATATTAGAAATGGACTTTTAGAATATGCAGGTTTTATGCATAAATTGTTAATATTTGCAAATGATATTTATTTGAGGTTGGCAAAAATACCAATAAATTTCGTATACTATAGCTTTAAAATAGATAACTTTCACAATGTGGAATATAGAGCTTTGTAAAATATAAGGTTATAAATCAAAAATTTAGAATTTCTACAACTTTATTATAGGAGTCAAAACACGTCAAGCGTGTCACGAAAATTCCACTACATTACGAAATAAAAAAAAAAAATAGTGTTTTGTACAGTACAAAACAGAGATGGTCAAAATTAATAATTTTCGTTGCTCAGTTACAATTACATGTAATTAATTACAATCCCGTCACTTACTTACTTGTAGCGGGCGTAATTTTTCGGTCACGCTACTGCACTTACATGTAACGAAGTCGCGGACTAGGAAAAACTAATCTTAATGACTTTTACATGTAGCGGCTGTAATTTTTACCCGCTACTAATTACATGACTTTATGGTTCTTTCGTTCAATTTTATAAGTTTCCAGTATGTAACATGATCAGTATGTTTTTTTAAATTTTACAATAATGTTATTGCAGTAACCCGCGACTGAATGATGTTAACTATTCAATTATTGTTGTTTTTTATTCTTTCAATTAGCTTCATTGTTATAATTTTTTCATTAGAAAAGAGCGAATTATTCATTTTTCTATACATTTTTGTTTGTTTACTGGAAAAATTCCATGAGACGGACATATTTTTTTTGTTTGAATATTGTTATTTAAAATTTTGAATGTTAATGTTTTTTTTTGTGTTATTTATTCATAATGCTATGAATGAATTTTCATAACTTTTTTTTTTTATTGTATTACAATAATTTCTATGTTGCTTAACGTATTTTAAACATCGTTTTTTGAGTTGTTCTTCAATAATATATTATTATTAATGTAATGTGTAACATCTTATCTCGCAGTAGGAACAAAAGTTGGCGCTAGATTAACTTGTCGGAATGTAACCATCATGTAATTATCGTCAGTTCCTCCTCCCCCCCTCCCTTCTCCCATACGGGCCGTTCATAAACCTCGTGACACAAATAACGCGCTCCGGGCAAAAACATTACAAGTAGAGACAGAAAATACGGAGTTTCGCATCTATCTGTCTCTTACTTGTAACATTTTTGCCTGGGACGCATCAAATTTCGGTTCTTTAACCCCCTCCCCTCCCCCCTTGTGTCCCGATTCTCGATAAGCGTTAACATGGAACGTGTCTTTTGATCTGACCCCCTCCCCCCTCATAGGACACGAGGTTTATTAACGGGCTCATAGAAGACAAAATCAATGTGACGATTCATGTCTGGTCATTAATCAGAAACTTATTCATTAGAATGGTCAATGACGCCTCGGGCCTCGGTAAAGGCATTCCTCAAGAATTCCACACACCGTAATGCGGTGACCGCATGAAATTGAGACGGAAAATTCTAGCCAGTCATTGTACTACAGTCAAAGACCGTTATCACATCTTAAGGTGAAATTTCATGAGAGCGTCAATCGTCGAGCCTCAAAGTTAAACAATGTTGAACTTTAAAGCGTAACGCCTAAAAGTCAGTGGCGGGGGCCGAAAACAATGAAAAATGTAGTCACGTGACCCTTTTTGACGCTGACGCCCGACGCTCGTCGCTCCCATGAAATGTCTACTTTATCTCGCAGGTAGGAACAAAAGTTGGTGCTAGATTACCTTTTTGGAACGTAACACTCCAAATATGCCAGCTTGTGAATGGCTGGGGAATCTGTTACTTTGCTCTCCTGCCGGAAGTTATACATTCCTACTTTTGATGGACAAGTAAATCGAGAAATAAATCGTTGCTTTGACAACTGGAATTACTGGACAGTGACATTTTGTCTGGCCCTGCAAAAGATCAATGTCCATACTATTGTCAAACAACAAAGAAAACGCAGACGATTGTGAAGATTGATAATTATTTACCTAAGAATTTCTATTCTAGAATACCTCTCGTCATCTTCATAAAGAAAATCAGTTACAAACAACCTTTGGCACCTTTCTAATTTTTCTGCTCTTACAGAATTTTCACTTTTGTGCTTCATGTTCTTAAGTTTCAATCATCAACTTTTTTTTTGATTGACATAATAATATTTCTTACTGATTTTCCATAGTCAACTATTTCTTTTTTTTCCTTTTTCTTCTTTTTTTTGTAATAAACTTTAAAGTCATTAACTGTCAGTACTGAATCCCACTATCAAGGATACTAGATAGATCAGGATTAGAAACTGCTCCGCTTCTCTATTATGTGCGGCATTCCAAAATATGTCGGTGATGATAGTGGGGGAATCAAAACTTGCGCGTGGCGAAAAAAAAGACTTCTGCTCATTCAGTTGACAACCTCGCGTGTGCTCACGTGACATCATAACAAAGTGTTTTTAATTCGTCAATTCGGTTCTATTTACCTGATATACCTAAGGTCACAAGTGCGAAATGAAAAATGTGCAGAAATGTTTGTTTTCACACATTGTTTCAATTTTCAAATAATCATTCTGCAAATCATTTTTTTTTAATTTTCTTTCGTCCAAACCGACGGAAATATGACTTGTTTTTATATACTTATTACCACATACTAGATTTTGCCACAAGTATTTGTAGTTTGACGTTTGCAAACAATTTCATGATGCTCGTCTTTCTTAGTGCAATTTTGACACAATGTAAACAGAATGCGCAGAGGACACATTTATTTGACAACAACGCTCAAGGATCGGGCCAATGATGAACGCCGACGCGAGGCATTTTACCCCTTCCACTCGAGTTTCCAATCCTGGTCTATCTAGTATCCTTGGATCACTTCCTATCCAGCCCTGCATAAAGCGTGCTCCCGTCTTAGACCATATAGCTATGAAGCCTATAGAAGGAGGCCCGACTTCCTATGTCGCCGCCAACAGCAGAGTATGCAAGGATTTGGCTGCCCGAATCCCCACTCTACTGCTTTTCTTCTGTACTGCGCGAACCGACTGATTTTACTAGAAGTGTATCGCTATCGCAGTACAGAAAAAAAAAATTGGTAGGGATTCGCGCCACCAAATCCTTACATATGTTTCTTCCAATAGTCGGTCCTCCTTCTATAGGCTTCATACATATAGCATATGGACTGGTAGTAGCAGGGTTCTCAACTCAGCAGAGGGCGGTTATCGTATCAGGGCCGTGAAATTATCGGGTTCGGCACGAAATTATCGTGTTCCTATTTTTTGGCTAAATTTGATGATGTATACATAAGAAAAAACTATTTCTAAAAGTTCACAGCTAATGGTAAAATATTACCATTATGAGAAAAGTAACTTTACTAGAGAAAGTAAATTTAAAGCCCCGGATGGCAAACTACATCATCCAAACTGAGCACAGTGATTTTAAAGAAACATGCGAGCGACTTGCAAACTGCAACTTGCGCTGTAATCTATTGCACAGGTTTCAAATAAGACTTTAAACCTGCGCAGAGCAGATTTCTGCTTTGCGCATCCAATCAGCAGCAAGCAACGCAAGTTGCAAGTTGCAAGTTCAACCTGCGCAGAACGAATTTCTGCTTTACGTATCCAATCAGCAGCAAACAACGCAAGTTGCAAGTTGCAAGTTGCTCGCATGTAACCAGGGCTTTAAAAGCAGGTTGCAATGTTACAGAATTCAGTGCTGTATTTTACCACTAGGGTAGGAAAAATGCATGGTCGAGGTGGTAAAATTACTGTGCTCAGCATTGTAAAATTACATATACGGTATTGAATGTAATTTGAGTACTAAACAGTGAATTTGATTTTGATTTTTTACAGTGTACCTGGTATTCTTTATATCATGCACAGATTTACATGCTACCAACAAAATAAACAAAAGTTCCCCGAACGCCATGTACGAAAATTTGGAAAAATCCGTATAGTAGGAAACACGAAATTATCGTGTTTTGTTCACTATCGTACAGGCGTTATGTGACTTGGCACAAACCATAAAATTATGTGACATGTACGATAATTATCGTACGGTTGAGAACTCTGGCTAGTAGGCAGCATTTATCCGTGTCAACATAGAACAGCGAGACTGACGTCACTAGTTGACGGACACAAACGAGTGTATCTGAAAACGTTTGATCATCATGAATCATCATATTTGTCAATAAAAAAAAAAAGTTAAAAGTGTACCGTAAAATCGTTTGTGTTTGCAAACAGTTTGTGATGGAGAAATGAGCCAAACGTAGTATTTTTTTATATTTAATTGAGCTTTTTTTCATGTCCCATGCCTGTAATGCACGGGGCACTTGAAATGTAGAAACGTTACTGGAGCGCTTTGGCTCGACTTGCGACGTCAGTCTTGCTGAGTATCTTGACACGCTTTTTTCTGCTGAGAACAATAGGTGGTAGCAGTCCATATGCTACATGGTCTAAGGCTCCCGTATATACTGGAGTAATTTCCCTTCTCTTCCCCTATTGTGCGCTGAATTGCGCAGAACGGTCTTTTGAATCATTTTGAATGTATTTCGGCGCTTTGCGCATATCGAGATGGTGGGGAAATTACTCCGGTATACGGGAGCATGAAATCAGTTGAGTGATCCCTCCTTCTATAGTCTTCTTGGTTCCGACTGTGATATCATTGCCGATATGTGGCTGACTACCCCCTCCACATAAGTTTAAGATCCTGGTTATAGTATCTTTGCCCCAGCCATTCACAAGCTAGCATATCTGAAAGGTTACATTCACAAAAGTGAATCTAGCGCCGTCTTTTGTTCCTACCTGCGAGATAAGATGTGGTAACGGTCTTTGACTGTAGTACAATGACTGGCTAGAATATGAAGTCTATAGAAGGAGGCCCGACTATTGGAAGAAAAATATGTAAGGATTTGGTGGCGTGAATTCCCACCAATTTTTTTTCTGCACTGCGCGAACGATACACTTCTAGTAAAATCAGCAGTGTTCGTAACTTGTAGTACTAAAAAAGGACAAACTTATGTCAAAGCATATGTTTGTCCTTTTTTGGTTCTGCAAAGTTACGAACACTGAAAATCAGTCAGTTCGCGCAGTACAGAAAAAAAAAATAAAGGCTGTAGAGTAGGGATTCGGGCAGCCAAATCCTTGCATACTACTACTGTTGGACGCGACATATGAAGTCGAGCCTCCTTCTATAGGCTTCACAGTCTAGAATTTTTCGTCTCAATCTCAATGCGGTGTATGGAATTCTTGAGGAATGCCTTTACCGAGGCCCGAGGCGTCATTGACCATTCGGTGGGATCCGAGTTCGGCCTGGCGCCCAAAACTGACCTTTTCTTCTTATCTGAAAAAGAGTCTGGTGGATTTGATTAATGGTTTTTTCAAATGACTGGATTATTTTTCGACCTCTGTTTTATCTTCCTGTTTTAGTGTTTTTCCAGGGGGCGACATTTTCGGTTAGTTCCCTACTCTAGGAAAAGCGCCAAATTTCCAGTTTCTTTTCAATCGCCCATGTTAACAGTTGTAAGATGGTTGTGATATCGAAAATTTTGAGCGAAAAAGGCAAAGTTCTGCTGGTTGTAGATGGTTTCAAATTCAAAGAATCGAATTTTCTCAAACAAACGAATGAGACGCGCTGGAGATGCACTAACGATAAGTGCACCGTGAATCTCTACACGTGCGGGCCGAATTACAAGTTTTCGCGAACGATGAACAATCATTTTCACGATGCCGATAGTGAGAAAAGTTTTAACAGGCAGATTACCAATAACGCGGCCAAAAAAAGAGCTCAGGATCGGGGCTTTACAGAGAGGGCACGGAAAATAATTAGAACGGAAATTGAAAACAACAGCTGTGTATTGAGTACTTTGAGTGACAGTGACATGACGCGAATCGGTAAAAACATTAATAGAGCGAAATTAAAGTGCTTTCCAAAGTTACCTAAGTCAAAAGAAGAGGTGCACGATTATTTGGACAATATCGAAGTTCTTTCTGTGACTGGAGAGAACTTACTCGTTCATAATGACAGATCCAAATCTATCGTGATATTTTCATGCGAAACGAATTTAAAATTTTTGTACGAATCAGACGTAATTTTACTCGACGGTACTTTCGATCATTGTACCAGGTTTTTCCTACAAATGTTTACGATTCTTGGATATAAAAACAGAACATACGTTCCGTTAGTTTACAGTTTACTGGCAGACAAACAATCAGACTCTTATGCGACTGTTCTGTCAGTGCTTAAACAGCGTGCGTATATTGTAAGCGAAAAGTTGAGCCAAGCGGGCTATAGTAGTGTGCGTAGCGTCTGTGTGAGGAGAAGGAGATGCGGGGAGAGAGCAATAAGTTCCTTGGTGGGAGAGCCACGGAAGTATATGCTGCGCTGCGACGGAGAGAGATAATAATGATGGATAATGATTAATGACCTACGGTTTTTCAGAATCTTCTTTGGAAAAGATTTTCCGAATCAAGGAAAGGAATTTTCAAGCCTAAAATAATTCAGGCTGGTTCGAGTAAAGCCAAACCAATAATAAGATTGAAAATTATACTGTGAATGAAAACTATGTTTACAAGCACAAATTGTGCGATTAATTGTTACACTAACGAGTTTAAACATTTATATACATAAATAGCATTAGGTTTTAATTTATACCTGGGGAAGGTCTTTTTTTAAAGCGTTAATAGAATATTCTCCGTAAAAAGTTTTCCAGTTCTATTCATCAAGTTCAAAATAATTTTAATACAATAATAACATTTCGAGCAACGTTACAATGAAGAAACACACAAACTTTTGGTACTCAAACAATTTATATTTATTTTATATGCAAAATACATAGACACAAGCTTCAAGTATATTATCGCCCATCCTGAAAACCATAACTACGCGATGACATGTTACTGGGGAAAGCAAACGGATTATTTTACAAACATTTTCCAAAAGCTGCTAGTTTCCATGAAGAACCTTCATGAATTTTCTTTATACGATGGCATGACAATCAACTTTCTTCTATTTCATGATACATGCGTTTTTTACTTTTTTTCCGATTCCTAAGATTTTTTACATTTCTGTCAGTTTTAATGATTCTTTCAACAATTGAAGAGTTACAGATTATTTTGTGAGCTAACCACATTTTAAGATCTTTTTTTCCAATTTCAAGAGTTCCAACAGTCTTACAGTATAAAAATGTTTCGACGTTTTTTGAAATGTTCGAGAACGTTATGCAAGAGTTGTGATAGTTTTGCCAATTTAGAAATCTTTACAATTCTCATCAGTTTTGAGAATATCTCGCCTTTCATATAATATTTACATCGTTCTGTAACAGTTTTGGAAATTTCCTAAGCCATCCAAGTTTCAGCAATTTTTTATGTTTCTGTCAATTTTTGATAGGCTTCTAATAATTTGATTTTTTTAATAATTCCGCGAGCTAACCACGGTTTTAAATGTTTCTTTACATTTTAATATTTTTGACGATACACTTGTAATTTTCGAAAATGTTATGCAACAGTTGAAAACGTTCTACAACTTTTGCAATAATTCTTAGATATTTACATTTCTACAGTTTGACAGTTACCATTAGTCTTTCAACAATTAGAGTAAAAATAATTACCAGAGCTAATCGTGGTTTGAATTTTTTTTTTTTTTTTCAAATTTCAAGAGCTCCAACAGTCTTACGGTATAAAAAATTTTTGATGTTTTTTGCAATGTTCGAAAACGTTATGCAATAGTTGTGACATTTTTGCCAATTTTAAAATTTTTACAACAATTTTAACCAGTTTTGAGAATATCTTGCCTTTTATACAATATTTGCATCGTTCTTTAACAGTTTTGCGAATTTCTTAAGCCTTCCAAGTTTGAGCTCTTTCCATTAATTAAAGCAGGTTTCAATCATATCGTCAACTTTGTTAAAGATTTAATAACTGCGCCGTTTTTCTGGAGCATACAAAATTTCAGAATTTGTGAAAAAAAAGTGATCACTCGTCATATGACTTTCAGCGCTTGGGTCCCTATTATTCATCGTATGTTTCGTCACGCAAATGGCATTAATGGACTTTGTTGATAAACGCGATTTTGCTTTTGTCACTGTCGCTGTTAATAATGAAAATGCTCTTTCGGCTTCAGCGTTGCTGTGTGGTAGTATTCTCACTGTGTTGACTACCACGCGCAAGTTTTTGTATTTTTCCGTGCCATCGGCTTTTTTCAGTAAAAATATTTTTTTCCAAAAGTTGTCGAAATCTTCGTCCTCGAAACCTTCATTTACCTCATCTGTAAAAGCACTGATTTCGCTTGGAAGTTCCAGCCACTCTTTTTTTAATTCGTCGGCGTCGTACTCGTCTTTTGAGCACAATTTTTCCGCGATGTGGGAAACGTCAGTGTATGATTTGGAGCGGTCTTCCGAATCATTAATTGCTGACACTTTTTCAAGGACGCCCAACTTTTGAAGAAAAACATCTTGAATAAAAAGTCGACTTGCTATTCCACGCGATGTTTCAATGTAAAAAGCGAGGCATTTTTCACGGATGCATGAAGCCGTTTGTTCGCTGATATTTTCCAAAATTAGCTCACATTCATGACCGAGTTTAATATCTTTCCAAGGTTTGAGATTGTTAGCACTACCGAAATCGATTGTGTGTGCTTTGGTGGGATTGTTTCGCATAAATTGCATGACTGGGAAGTTGAGAAAATGAGAACCGATTTGTAGAAGAAAGGATAATGATTTGCAATGGAGAAGTTGAATACGGGTCTGGTTTGATTGGAAAAAGGTGCTGAAGTGATCGAAATAAAAAAGGACATACTCTAAAAATGCTAGCTCTGCGTGAATCACAGGGTCATGCAATTGACCCAGCAACTTCGCAGCCATCTGATGTTGAGGGTCTTCCTCAACTTGAACTGACATAAATTCAACCAAACAATCCCAACAAAACAGCACTTTTCCAATGGGCATTTGGCGAGTAAGCCATCGCGTTGTGCAATAAGAACACAACTTGACGGTCGTGGATTTCCGTAACAGCATGATTTGATTAAACTTAAAAATTCGTTTGGGACTCGCGTTGACGTATCCTATCAAATTTCGAATAAATTCTTCAGTATTGTTCGCAAACGGCTTGCATGCATCCTGAGCAATAAGAGCGCTTTTGTGGCATACGCAATTCGATTCGTAAAAGGATGTACATTTTTCGAGATCTGTCTTGAAAGAATTATACTTCCCTATCATGACGCTTGCGTTGCCCGAAGAAAAACCTTTGACATTTTTTATGTTAATTTTTTTATCTTGTAATACCGACTGAAAGGCCTTAAACAATCCCGAGTGATCTAATTGTGTTGGGTTAAGCTCAAGCATGCGTAGCAGCTCACTTTTCACTTCAAAAGTTAAAGGATCAACGTATCGCGTTAAAATCGCCATGAACGGAACTTTCTTTATTTGACATGTAGACTCATCAATGTGAATCGAAAATGGGGTTCCACGCAATATATTTACAAGGCGATGTGTCTCGGCAGGAGCGACGACATTTTTCGTTAAACAAGAGAGTTTCCTCGCGCCGCATGTAATATTCTGAAATTCCGCGGGATTTTCCAAAGCTTTTTTTTGGCAAAATTTCAAGAGTTTTTCAGCTGACCTGTAAGATAAATTGCAGTCTGCTACTAATTCTGCGAATTCAATCTCCATACTTTTCTTCTTTGTATCGCTGGACCCTTCTTTTTCAAGTATCTCCTGTGCATCCGCGTCAGTTACCAATTTTATATTATTTCGTACGCAATTGCCGATATGCTTACTGGTATTTTGATGCCGGAACACGTCACCTTTGCCCGCGACACACGTAAGTTGGATGTCAGGACCGCAAACAAAACATCCGAAACATGTCTCATTCTCAGGAATTTCACGCAACCACTGGCGAAGTTGAGGATGGCTCAGCCATTCCTTGTTAAATAACGACGATTTCCGTTGTTTCTTTGGCAAAGTTTGCTCATCGTTATGAATGTTATCCTAAAAATTTCACTTTAAATAATAAGAAGTGTAAAAACTTTTTAATACTTGAATATTTTGAAAACTGTCAGTGGCGGATCCAGGGAAGGAGGTTCGGGTCTGCACCCCCTCCCCACCATCAGGTTATGCTTCAAAATTTAAATCTTCTTATACATGTAAATCAAACAAAAAAATGTTATTGTATTCAAGAAACAGCATTGCTATATAAAAAATAAAATGAAAACGAATGCCATTCAAAGAATTTATAAATTATAAAATATCATTTTAATACATCGAGGAATGCTCCTAAATCTATGCGTAGGGTTATGCACTCTTTAACTTATGAGGCTTTTCAAAGAATTACCTGAGAATTTCGTCCTGGCCGGTTCCATTTTAAATCATGCAGGTAAAACTGGGCAAAAAATTTTTTTTTCTTTCAAAATTTCAGATAACATTAATTTCACGATATAAGCGAACACGTTTCTTTTTTTTGCTTGAAATGTGAAAATTATAGATTTTGTGCGAGCTCGTAAATGAGGTTGTTTTCCCAAGATTCACATTTTGAATGAAGGTTTTTTTTTCGAACGAATATTACTTCGAGAATAATAGATGAATTCTCATCGGTCTTTTTGCATGTTGTTATTGTAACTTGCTAATTTGTGAAATTTTGTTTGGCCCAAAAGTGTGATCAAAAATCCAAAATGTGAATCTCGGAAAAACCTCATTTTCGAGTTCGCCCAAAATCTGTAGTTTTCACATTTCAAGCAAAAGGAAAAATACGTGTTCGCTTATATTGTAAAATTTATGTTTTCCGAAATTTCGAAAGAAAAAAAAAAATTTTCCCTACTTTAACCTCGACGATTTTAAATGGAACCGGCCATGCGCCTATTTATGAATATTTCTTATCAAAACAAAAATCCAAGCTCCCCCCCTCCCCCCTTGGAAATCCTGGATCCGCCACTGAAAACTGTTAACATGCTATTTCAAATATTGCAAATATACGCAGCGAAATTTTCATGAAAATAATCATCAGTAACTCAACAGTTGAAAAAATGTGAAAATTAGCAGTACTTTCAAAATTTTTGGATAACGATTATAAATATCGGAAAAAAATCGAGAAGTCAAAGACCGTAAATACTGTTAAATTAAGGAGAAACTATCGAAACTCTTGCAAGTTGCCGAAAATAATGTTGAGCTCATAGATCGCTGGGAGACTAATAAAACATGACAAAAATTTTTACCATAAACATTTGACGCTTTCTTTGATGACGATCGCTGAGCACATGATTAGCGACCCGTGTAAAATCAACGGCTGCATACGACTGATTGCAAGCAAGACAATGGAATTTAGATGAATCTTCATTGTCTGCGGTAATGAAGCTATCTAAGCGGTCGTTATTTAACCACTCTGGATTAAATTTGTACACAGTAGCGCTGTTACGTTTTTTAAGCGTAGACAACATAGCGAAAAAAATCAATAACGAGAATAGTTAATAAAGAATTAACGATTTTCTCGAAAATAGCTTTGAAAAAACTGGAAACGAATGAAGAGCTACTTTTTTTGTTCCGATACCGAGACTCTGAAGAAAACTAATGTAGAAAAAAAAATTGTATTCGAAACAAATGAATGCGAATGACAAAACAGACAGGAATTTTCAAACATCCTTATTTCCCTAAAATTACAGTTGTGCAGATTTTATCGGTCCTAGACAATATCTTTTTCGACGAAGAAAATAATTAATTTTCACTTTTATTATTAGTTTGGCTCAGCTCGAACCAGCCTGAATTATTTGAGGCTTGAAAATTCCTTTCTTTGATTCGGAAAATCTTTTCCAAAGAAGATTCCGAAAAACCGTAGGTCATTAATCATTATCCATCATTATTATCTCTTTCCGCCGCAGCGCAGCATATACTTCCCTGGCTCTCCCACCAAGGAACTTATTGCTCTTTCCCCGCATCTCCTTCTCCTCACACAGACGCTACGCACACTACTATAGCCCGCTTGGCTCAACTTTTCGCTTGCAATATACGCACGCTGTGCTGAAAGCCAAGTGTTTGGAGGTCGAGCTCATTTTCATGCCAAAAAAAGTTGTCTCTGATTTTGAGCAATCTATCTTATCTGCTGTTCTGCGAGTGTTCCCGGACACAACTTCGATCGGATACAGATTTCATTTAGGTCAAGCCTGGTAAGAATTATCGTCAGTGAAAAAATCACGAAATCACGTAAAATGTCCGCTTTATTTTTCGGATATATACGTGCTTTAGTTTTTTTTTAAAT
This sequence comes from Platygaster robiniae, assembly GCA_028476575.1. Taxonomy (NCBI): domain Eukaryota; kingdom Metazoa; phylum Arthropoda; class Insecta; order Hymenoptera; family Platygastridae; genus Platygaster; species Platygaster robiniae. The sequence continues at coordinate 12,997,979 of CM052027.1, read as the reverse complement.
AATCCATAACATGAAATTGTGTAAAATGTTCGCTTCAGCCAAAAAATTATTCTTTATAACGCGAACGAGATTTATAATTAAAGCAAATCCACGTTAGGTAAGGTTAGGTTAGATTTGGGGGGGGGGACCCCTTGGGGCCCCTTAACGCGAACGAGATTCATAATTAAAGCAATCCCGCGTTTTTTGTAGGTGGCGAAAAATTCAGGGGCTGGGATTGGCTACTGAATACAAAGATGAGCACTCAGAAGTAGGAAAATAGCTGCGTTTTAGTTTCGGATTGACGTTTCTCCCTCCACATAAAGTTGGAGACGTTTTCGTTGACTTGGCAGCGGAGCAGCCCGAAGATTCGCGGGTTACAGAGTTCGCGGATTATTTGGTAGATAATTATATTGGAGAATCGGCCGTTTTTCCACCAACTTTGTGGGCAGCATTGGATTGCAGCGTCTGGCGCACCAATAATGGAAGCGAGGGCTTCAACTCCAAATTTGCGAGAAAAAGCATTTATGTCCCCCCATCCTAACATTCATACTTATGTAGAACTTATCAAAAGTGTTCAAATCGATTCTTACGCGAAACTGAATTCAATCATGACCGAACCGCCTAAGAAGCCGAAACGTGATCGTACATATCTTGAAAATAGATTGACCAGTACATCAACAACAAAATTGACAACATTTCATTTGTTAAGCGAATGTCACACAAATACAGGCTATTTTAATATACGCTTTCTGTCTTATCAATCTTTATCTTAAACCCGACTTTTCGGAAGAATCATTAATCTTTTTCCCAAACCCTCCTTTTCAAGTTAAAAAAAAAAAAAAAAAAAAAAAAAAAAAACGGTCATTTTGGGCCGTTTGGCCGAACTCGGTATCCATCGACCATTCTGATGAATAAGTTTCTGATTAATGACCTGACATGAATCGTCACATTGATTTTGTCTTCTATGAGCCCGTTCATAAACCTCGTGTCCTATGAGGGGGGAGGGGGTCAGATCAAAAGACACGCTCCATGTTAACGCTTATCGAGAATCGGGACACAAGGGTGGAGGGGAGGGGATAAAGAACCGAAATTTGTGTCACGAAGTTTATGAAGGGCCTGTATGAGAGGGGGGGGGGAGGAGGAACTGACGATAATTATATGATGGTTACATTCCGACAAGTTAATCCAACTTTCGTTCTTACTGCGAGATAAGATGTTACACATTACATCAATAATAATATATTATTGAAGAACAACCCAAAAAACACTATGTGTAAAATACGTTAAGCAACATAGAAAGTATTGTAATACAATAAAAAAAAAACAGTTATGAAAATTCATTCATAGCATTATGAATAAATAACACACAAAAAACATTAACATTTAAAAATTTAAATAACAATATTCAAACAAAAAAAATATGTTGGTCTCATGCACTCAGAGAAAAATTTGCGCGCGCCAAGCAAAACTCCGGCTTGAGCACATACCGATTTAAGCCATGCAAGTTACCGGCTTGAGAGAAATGAATCCCGAGTTGAGACAACATGGTGCTGAAAATTTGATTTTTAACTGGAGAACTCGGAAGCCTGCTTGGCCTAAGCGACCTTCCCGAGTTTTTCAAGTAGTTTGTAACTTGAGGACACCCTTCAACAGTATAATAAAACCAGTTGCGAGTATCGAGAAGCATACCGCGACCTGAGTCAACTCAGATTGTAAGCAACTCGGTAGACCCGCTTGGACCAAGCGGGCCCAAAAATTTGACAACTAAAAAGTAAAGGGCCGATTTGGCTGAACTCGGTGTCTGCTTGGCGTGAGCGAATTTTTCTCTGAGTGTGGAATTTTTCCAATAAACCAAGAAAAATGTATAGTAAAATGAATAATTCACTCTTTTCCAATGAAAAATTATAACAATGAAGCTAATTGAAAGAATAAAAAACAGCAATAATTGAACAGTTAACATCATTCAGCCGCGGGTTACTGCAATAACATTATTGTAAAATTTAAAAAAAACATACTGATCATGTTACATACTGGAAACTTATAAAATTGAACGAAAGAACCATTAAGGCACATAATTAGTAGCGGGCAAAAATTACAGCCGGTACATGTAAAAGTGATTAAGATCAGTTTTTCCTAGTCCGCGACTTCGTTACATGTAAGTGCAGTAGCGGGACCGAAAAATTACGCCCGCTACAAGTAAGTAAGTAACGGGATTGTAATTAATTACATGTTATGGTAGTTTTCAATGTAATTTTTGCTAAATGTAATTAATTATGCCCATCTCTGCGTAGAAATACAAAAAGAAAAACGAATATCTATAGTTTTGTAGCATCAAACTTGAAATTCCTCATCTGAATTTTTCGTGTTTTAACGAAAAACAAAAAGAAATATGATAGCAAATAAGCAATCTGACAAGAAAAAAATTATAAAAAAGATGAAAACACTACATAAAAAAAATTTTTAATTAGTTGAATTTTGTCAAACTATTGTTTCAGTTTCCATACCACTTTTTGATTGTTTAAAAAATTTTTGCACATTCAAAAGTTTGAACAAGGTATCAGTGTGGTTGAGAATGATTCAAGAAATATATATTATTTTCATTGAATTTTCATCGTAAAAACATACGAGTACATTAATTTTTCCAAAGGTCCGAATTTTTTTTTTTTTTTTTTTTTTTAATCTTCATTTATGATTATTTAAAATACAGGTTACAGAAGTAAACGAAAGAACTCATCTATTGGCGGACCCCGTCAGTAGCAGTGCTGCGAATAATGCTCGAGCTTACAGGTGAATAATATTTTAAAATTCGCTAGTCAAAACACTGTGATTCAATAAACAATAATTTTATTGAATTATAGGTATATTGATTAAGATAATATCAATAACTATGTTCTAAAACCTCTGAAAAATTGACAAAAATCATAAACCAATGCTCATAAAAAAAAAAATAATGCATAAAGTTAAAATATGAAATGTTTGGATTCCTTATAATATTAGTTTGAAAAAAATATATAATCAAAAATAAAACTACCAGTAAAATTTCTTATTTCAGAAACTTAACTTTTGCTTTTTCTGTTTTTTATTAATTTATGTATAGTTAAGATAATTATACATAAATTAATAAAATCATCATTTTTAAAAATTTGATTTTGTTTTTCTAATGTCATTTTACAGATCTCAATATAATTTCAAATAATATATGTTATTTTTGTGATAAATACGTTGATTTATAATCATAAGTTCAATAAAAAATACTGATAAAATATGTACATACTTTAAAATGTTAATTTTTTTTAAAAATAAAGCTATTTGTCGACAATTTTCAACATTCTTGAATTTGAATATAATGATTAGGAACAATGAAGGATGGACTCGATTGATTTTTGTGATAGTAATAATTAGTTTCAGATTTAAATTTTAAAGTTTTTCTTTTTTTTTCAATGATTGAATCATCATAAATTTTGAAGTAAAATAAAGAAAAAGTTGAAGTTTCATTTTATTAACTACAATTTTTATGATGAAATTCACAGTGATGACTACGCCAATGAGAACCCTCAGTCTGGGCCAAAAACAGCAGACGAGCAAACTGCATTACTATCAGTTGTGAACGAAGCATTAGCGTAAATATATTCAACTTCTTTTTTTACTTACACGAAACTGTTCATAAATTTTAATGCATTTTATTTTGAGTGTTATGATGAATTTTTCGTTTGTTTGTTCATATATTTAAAATTTGGCTTTGGCTTCATGAGTTAAAAGATTTTTTTTAAATATTTTAGATAGTTCATGTAACTTTAAAATATTTACATTGTGAAATTGGAAAATATTTGTGGAATATTTTATTAATCAAGGAAATTACTCGATGTTTTGAATCATCTGCAACTTTAGGAGGGCTTTTTTCAAAGTTTGTTTCTAAGTTTTTAGAAAGTAATTGATTAGGATGATTCTTTGAAAGTAAAATTTTTGTTCTGGCACTCCTTGGATTCCATGAAAAATGTTATAAATAATCACAAGATCTTCAGGACAACTAAAAAATGTTAATTTTTCAGTGTAATTGATAATTTTGATAAAGAATCTTTTATTTATTTCTTGAAAATCAATTTTCTAAAATATTGCGATTACTTTACACGCTTTTTTTTGAATTAACAAAAATTGTTTCGCATCCTTTGAATTTTAAATCTCCATTTCTAAAATTTATACACATGATAATCATATATTACATTACTCGGTACCGTAATAGTATATTACGTACCTAGGACATGAATTTTTTATTTACGAGTGTGAAGTTTGTAGACCGAGGCGAAGCCGAGGCTTACAAACTTAACACGTAAATAAAAAATTTATGTCCAAGGTACGTACAATATTTTACGTACCAAGGGCTAGGAAACGAGTTTAGAGATTTTGAACTGGACGAGAAACGAGTTTTCTATGCCAGAGGTACGTAAAGTCCACTTTACCGTACTGCTCGACGGTACATAAGTGTCTTTACCGTACTCGTAATGTAAACATCGTACATTACTCGGACGTAAAATCATTTCCCACGAGTGTGAGGGTTGTGAGAAATGATTTTACAGTCCTATAGTAATGTAATATACTATTCTACGAGATTTTTGGAAATTATTGCAATAAATTTTATGCAGGTAATGAGTTTGATATTTTCGGAACGTTGAAGAATCCTGAGAATAACACAACTTCACACGTTATTTTGAAAGTCATGCAAATTTCGGAAAATTTCAGATAATGTGCATAATTTCATTACATTATGATCTAATATTAAAAATCGATTCTGAAAATTCTAATCTTTTTTAGTTTTAAATCCTTGGGAAAAAGTGAAGACACAACAAAACTGATTTATGTCTCACATGATATCTCAATTCAATCCTTGGATGCAATAACTCGCCGAGCTCTCGAAAACGCGTAAAAGTATTGTCCGCGCAGTGACGTCACGAGTCAAAATCAAAAGTCCGCATGTGGAAAAATGAAAAATACTGCTCGATAGCTTTTGAGAAATGAATGTAAGCCTCCGTTTAAACTTTTTATGTAAACATTATAGTTTCCGTTGAAAAAAATGAAAACTGATAATTTTTGAATCGAAAAAAAAAATGTTTTTTAAACTTACATCGCGGCTGGGCATAAATTTTTTAACCTATCAACATAAATTTTGTTCGGGAAGGTCTAGCGATGAATAAAGTATATATAATTTTATCAAAAATTAATAAATAATTCAATTTTTTTTTCGATCCCGATGAAACACCATGTTTTACGAGGTTCCCGTTGAAAATGTATCGAGGAAATTTTTGTTTCAACGGAGTTAGCACGCTTGTCATAATCTTAAGCTTATTGTCGAACTTATTGTAAAGTTTTAACTCTCTAAAACATTTTCATAAAAAACCCAATAGGTTGAACCAGAAACGCGCAGCGCGATATGATTGAATTTTACGCTCGCGAGCTCTGTGGTTTGTCGTAATAGTGAAAAATTCGATCACATCACGTTGTGCGTTTGTGTTCAACCCGCTGGATTTTCTGTAGTAATGATTTTTGAGAGCTTAATCTTTCCAAAAAGTTTGACAATACACTTAAAATTATGACAAGCGAGAAAACTTCGTTGAAAACAAAAATTATCTCGATACATTTTCAACGCGAACCTCGGAAAACGTGGTTTTTTTTTTTTGGATAGAAAAAATATTAAATTATTATAAACTTTCGATTATATTTTATTCATTGCTAGACCTTCCCGAACAAAAGTATATGAAAGTTATGCCAATACGGTAAAAAATGAATGCTCAGCGGCAATGTAAGTTTTGAGAAACATTGATTTTTTTGTAATGTCCCTATACAAATTATTGTCGAATGGAAAAAACCCAATCGAGCAATAAGTTAAAATGACTTTGATAAAAATTGTTTTCAGTGGAAAAACCCAATCGAGCCATAAGTAAAAATGGCTTTGATAAAAACTGTTTTGAAATAGAAAATTGCAAAAGAACAATAAGTAAAATGATTGCGATAAAAACTATTTTGAAATAGAAAATTTAGTAGCATTTAGCATAATGATATTTCGTAATATTCTTTTTTGATTATAACGAGTGAAATATCTCGACAAGTATATTATTATTACCCCGATACCTTATTGTATCCTGTCAAATTTTCCATTTCTAATGGCACCGAATTTTTACTCGAAAAAGCGTACATATAAAAGCTCGAGTCGGCAGTAGCGTGGGGGCTTTTTGCAATAGAACATATTCGTGAATATTTCTTTAGCATTTCGTGAAACATTTCGAGAACATTTCGTGAACACTTCGAGAACATTTCGTGAACATTTCGCGAGAACATTTTGTGAACATTTCGTGAGAATCCGTTAGCTCAGACAGTTATCCGAAATATTAATTTGTGATTGAAAAAGTACGTGAATTCGTGACTTCAGAAAAAAAAATCGATAGACATTGTCGTGAGTTGAGAAAAATTGGCGAGTGGGCTGATTGGGCCAAATGTGTGAAATTTAATTTTAAGAACCAGTTGTGAAATGAACTCTAAAGATGAAAAACATAAAATGACTTTAAATCCTTTACATTTTGATTGAAAAATCACCAGTTTCTATTTTTGTAAACAAAAACTATGACGTTTAAAAAAAAAGTTTAAACGTAAACTAACATTTATTTTTCAAAAGCTATCGAGCAGTATTTTTCATTTTTCTAAATTCGCATCCTTGATTTTGATTCGTGATGTCACCGCGTGGACAATACTTTTACGCGTTTTCGAGCGCTCGACGAGTTATTGCATTCGAAGACTCAATTTTAATTCTCAACAAAAATTTGACTTCGACAAAATAAATATCTAAATAAGTCAAAATTGATTTATCGTGACGATATTTCATCTTGTGAAACGGACCAAATATGTTTTTGATGGAAAAAAATTATGATTCGACTACACTGAGAAAAAAACGCAGTCTAGCAGCGGCTGGACAGCAATGGTTACTGTCCAAGGGGAAAACTTTGAATCAAGCGTAGCTCACTGCGCGCTGGACAGGAACCATTCCTGTCTAGAACGCACTCATGAGTATCTTCGACATTAATCAACATTAATGGAACGGAGAGGTCTCAGCACCAGAGCTGCCAGATCGTGAGTTTTTTTTACCCTCACTTAGAACCCACTGGGTCGAACACACACGTTAAAGCATCCCGTACGTGAGACCGAAGACCGGCCTAACACCTCTCCCACTATTTTGGATTTTTCTCTCACCTGCTTTCCGTTTTCTCTCTCGTCCCCGGCGATAATCGCTCCTTTGGGACTTTGACGAGGATTTCTTTCGTTTTGAAAATTCAGACAAAGAATTCTAAAAGATATTATAGAAATTGAGCCGAGGCAAAAATTTTTTAGCTCCTTACTTTTGGAAGTAATGTTTTATGAATCAACGATCAGCGGGATTGTCAAAAATCATTACAGCCCAAACGATAAACATGCGACACATAGAAAAATGATACCGTGTTCGTGATTAATTACGAATATTAGTTAAATCATACATTACATCTTTCAAATTGAACGTTTTCGGAAATTTGTTTTTATATAAAGATATTAAAACCGATAAGGAAATGTATTTTATATACTTGTTATTTAACCGAGGAAAATCACAATGTAGAGTACGAGTGTTCAAAAGTAACGCGTAAAATTAAGTAGTTATTAATGAACGAGGAAGGCAAGCAGGACTTATATTATTCATATTTATACCGTAATTGAATACCATGGAATCTGATGATTGCAAAGCTCACATTGCTTTTAAATGCTTGGGTTTGTTCGCGTGTATTTTGATTTCCGATTTCTAGCATACGTTTAATTTTTGCACTCTAAACAATAGTATTTTTTCGGATCGTTACGTAACGGTTAGACTTACACTTTCTATTCTGGATTATTATCAAACTATTCGAAATGAACATTTTTTGTTGAATTTTTTTTTTTTGCGCCATGTTTATCTTTGTCGTTATCAATCACATTATCCATCCGGTCCATGGCTGGATGGGTGAGATACAATTTTTCGTTCGAGAATTTCACGCTTTAAAGCGATCAAAATTCCCAAACTCGTAATTTTAGAAAAGTATGCACGAAAAAACTATCATTAATAATCTTTGAAAAACAGCAGTTTCCGACTCACTGGGTTTTTTTCATTTTTAACTTTTCCATTCGGTTTATAAATTTTATTTTTGAGTCAGTCTGAATTTCGATTTTGTACAGTTAACTTCGGTCAACTTTTTTCTTGTATCAATTCGTTTTTTCTGTGTTTCCGTGTATCTTCACTAGCAAATTTTTTGTATTTTATAGTGTTTCTGTAAAAATTAAAGAGTTTTTCCTTGCGGTTTTTGCAGTGTTATTATTACGTTAGCAAATTGTTCATTTTTCTTCGAAATTTTTCGTGTGTGAGAGCTTTCCTTGACGTTGTTTCTTGAGTTATAAACAATATTGTATTTTAAAAGCATCAAATTTTTTCTGTTTCTGTCATGGACTGGATAGATGATGTGAATGAGAACGACATAGATGAACATGGTGCAAAAAAATGTCAACGAAAAATTTTCAGTTCGGATGGTTTGATAATAATCCAGAATGGAAAGTGTGGGTCCAATCGGTACGTAACGATCCTAAAAAATACTATTGTCTAGCGTGCAAAAAATCATACGTATGCGGAAAATCGGAAATCGAAAAACACGCGAGCAGACTCAAGCATTTAAAAGCAATGTTAGCTTTGCAAAATGATTCTATGGTGTTCGATAAAATGACCAATACCCCTCAATTGTCTACTTCAACTTTCCGAAATTTCGAGAACGCTAATGCCAACCCAGTAACGTCCTCAAAAGGCAATACCTCAAACTTCCACGATTCTACTTCGAATATTTTATATGATTCATTTGAAACGATTTTCCCACGTGATGAAAATAAAAATGACGAGAATCGTGCCCCATTTTCCGAGTCAACTCATTCAGGTGAATTTACATTTTCTGAAAAAGTGAAATTAGCTAGTGTCAGGATTGCTTTGATTTTTGTTCTGTACAATATTCTTCCAGCTGTAGCTGTTGAAAAATTGAGCGCAATTATCACGCGAGTTTTGTGCAAAGTTGAAACTGACCATCTTGTCGAAAAACTGCAAAATATTAAATTTTGCGTTCAACCAGATGAGATAAGCGACAAAACACAGGAAAAGTGGTTATCATTAGTAGTACGCTATCTGGATCCTATCAATTCGTTACTAAGAGTACAAATTTTACAATTAGTAAAAATGAAAGCGTTACTTTGCAATGCCGAAAATCTTTATCGCACATTCGAGAATTCTTTTTTGAAATTTATGATTCCAATTACTAATATTATAGGAATTTCGTGCGATAATGAAAATCTAATGACCGGGAAAAACAATTCTTTTTTTGCGAGACTGAAACAGAAAAACAAAAATGCAATTTCGTTGCCTTGCATCTGCCATAGATTAGCTCTTGTTGCATCGGCTGGTTGCAAAACTCTTTCACCAAAGATTGACATTCTTTTAAAAGGTTTTCCAGCACTTTTGGGAGTTAGTTGTAAACCTACGGCACGGTATCGCGAAGTCATCCAAGAGTTTATGGGTCGCATTCTTAAAATTCTTAAGTACGCAGCAACTCGTTGGTTAACACGATATCAAGTAATAGTTGCTATTTTGAAATTGTACGAGGCTTTGTTAGAATTTTTACAATGATTGGATCATAAAGAATGCCCAAAAGCTAAAGAATTACTTGACATTATGCAAGAGGGAACAACAGAAGCTTACTTATATTTTATGAAATTTGCCTTATTTGAGTTCAATAGAGTAAACGCTAAATTTCAAGCAAGGAGTACTTTGGTACAAGAATTGAAGACAGAATCGTGGAAATTGTACTGTTGGTTTTTGGGAAAGTTCATGAAACCTGAGGTACTTAAAGAAGATTTACTATCTCTCGATTTGAATTTAATAAGTAACTATCGTAACGACATTCAATTAGGAATAGAATGCGAAGAATTTTTAGAAACACAAAAAGAATTGAAGCGCATTTCGAGTGAAGAAATTGAAAATTTTCGAAAGCAATGTTTGCAATTTTACGTAACTGTTGCGTCCAAAATTCAGAAAGATATGAAATTTTATCTGGAAGATCGACTTTTGTACGCAGTTAGTCGATTAACAGCCAATGTTGCATTGTTCGAGGCCGACCGACAAAAATCTTTTTCGTGGATATGGTATATTTATGTAACCTTCGGTAATTGCGACCAAAACTGTAAAAATGTCCTCTGGAAAGAATGGCAAGATTTGTACGCAGTTAACGAGGAGGTGAAAAAGTCATGGGCTTCATTGAATTTCGATGATATGTGGAATAAAATATGCTCACGCGTCGACTCCGACGGTGAAGTAGTTTACAAGGAATTACGTAATATTCTTAATCAAGTTCGGGCTCTACCTCATTCTAACGCCGATGCAGAGCGTGCGTTTTCTACCCTCCCGTTAGCAAAAACAAGCCATCAGAACAACACGAATGAAGAGTTGCTGAATGCAAAATGCATGATCAAATTCAATGTTCAATCACGAGGAGAAACCGCTGCAAATACGCCGATTGGTCGGGAACATTTGGATTTGATGAATGCAGCTAATATGTATTCGCGTCGTTCAAGAAATGAAACACAATTTGAAACTGTAGTCGAAAAATGTCTTAAGAAAAAGAGAATTGAATAAAAACGATTTCATTTCATATGTAGTTTTCATGATTTTTTGATTTCATTTTTTTTGCGTTAACGTGAAATTATCGACCAAAAAATATATACAAAAAATTTTTCAAGTCCTGTCTTCCTCGTTCATTAATAACTAATTTATTTTACGCGTTACTTTTGAACACTCGTACTCTACATTGTAATTTTTCTCGGTTTGATAACAAGCATATAATAGATTGTGTACCAAAACCGCAAACTCTGCAAAAAGCAACATACTATACTTGTAAAATATATGCAGTTTAAAATTGAAAAAATTTGTAACAAAAATTTCAAAAAAAATTTCCAAAAAATTTTTTGAAAAAGTCTGGAAAAAATATTCAAAAAATGTTCATCGTTTGGGCTGTAATGATTTTTGACAATCCCGCTGATCGTTGATTCATAAAACATTACTTCCAAAAGTAAGGAGCTAAAAAATTTTTGCCTCGGCTCAATTTCTATAATATCTTTTAGAATTCTTTGACTGAATTTTCAAAACTAAAGAAATCCTCGTCAAAGTCCCAAAGGAGCGATTATCGCCGGGGACGAGAGAGAAAACGGAAAGCGGGTGAGAGAAAAATCCAAAATAGTGGGAAAGGTGTTGGGCCGGTCTTCGGTCTCACGTACGGGATGCTTTAACGTGTGTGTTCGACCCATTGGGTTCTAGGTGAGGGTAAAAAAAACCCACGATCTGGCAGCTCTGCTCAGCACTGCCCAGCCAGCACCTATTCCTGTTCCGCGCGCACGTAAACACGCGCCCCCGACATTTTTGCAGGTTGAAATTTTCATGCATCTGGTCTAAGTATATGACTATCAGTGCATAGAATATTGAAAGCTTGTATTATTTAATAAACCCTATTATTTATATTAAACTGTGCGACAAAATTTCACCTTAGGAATTCGGAGCTGCTCTCAATATGATAAATCGATCGTATATGATCCCAAAAAAATCCTGTTCACAGCATTTTGCAAAGTTGGCTCTTGTTTGCGAGATATTAATTGTTTTGGTTTATCATTTTCGAGGTGCGTATTTTCCATGATAGTGATCGGATTTTCATGATTCAAAAACGACAGTACACGTATTTGACGTCAAGAAATCTATTCCCGTAATCAGATTTTTAAAAAACCTCGTCTTTCCAAAGTTAACTTTCAGCCGAAAAAACATGATTTTTTTTTAGGAAAAAGTGATGACTAGATCGCCTTGCCCATTGTATCCGCTTGAAAACCTTGTGGGCCCAGGGTACAGTCGAGGTACCAGTAACGGTAATATGTAATTTCTTGACGTCATATACGTGTATTGTCGTTTTTGAATCATGAAAATCCGATCATTATCATGGAAAATACGCGACTCGTAAATTATAAATTAAAACAATTAATATCTCGCAAACAAGAGCCAACTTTGCAAAATGCTGTGAAAGTGATATTTTTGGGATCATATACAATCGATTTATAATAATGAGAGCAGCTCCGAATTCCTAAATTTAAATTTTGTCGCACAGTGTTATTTGAAACAAATTAATTAATCGATAAAAAATAATTTAGTTATTATTATCAAAATTGATTGGATTATTTACCTATTCCTTTAAATTTTTAAATATTATATTTTTCTATAAAATAAGTTATATTATAAAGTAATATTTATTCGGTTCAAGTTGTGTCATATACTTGTACCAGATGCATGAAAATTTTAACCTGCAAAAATGTGGCTGGCGTGTGTTTACGTGCGCGCGGGACAGGAATAGGTGCTGGCTAGGCAGTGCTGAGACCTCTCCGTTCCATTAATGTCGAAGATACTCATGAGTGCGTTCTAGAGGGGAATGGTTCCTGTCCAGCGCGCAGTGAGCTACGCTTGATTCAAAGTTTTCCCTTTGGACAGTAAAGGCTACTGTACAGCTCGTTGGCTTAAACTGTGGCTTGGCATGAAAGCTTGGCATAGATGCTTAAGCCGGGCTGTGCTGGGCGTAGGAGAAGTTAACGCCGCGCGCAATCCCTCTCCACTTTCGGGCTCAGGGACGACTCTTTCGTTCGCGGGAGCTCGCCCCTAAAATATATTTAATTCAATATAATAAAACGTTCAACTTATTTTTTTCTGGAAATGTTGAGGAAGATTCTTTTCAACAACCGTCCACAGTTATTTGAAAAATAAAGTTCAAAAAAGTAATTGTCGACACTCAAAAACTATTCATAATAAAATTCTTGTTAATAATAAAAGTAACATACTTATATATTCAATGATTTAGCATGTATAATATAATATGATATAAAATGTACGTAGTATATATGTATACATATGTACATATACAGGGTGTTCCAGTCACGGCGGATCACCCGAAAATCACTTATTCCTCTTGCAATTCTAAGGCACTTTTTCCTTTGCAATTTTTGAAAATGCGCAAAATTGAATGAGTTATTAACAATTTTGTTGCAACAAATAACGTCTAAAAATGCGGGGCCTTCCATGAGAGAAACTTCCCATTTCCCAGTATTTAACGGAAAACTCGAATGGGTCGTACCTCGAAGATAAATTGTATTTCACATTCCTTCGAAATGAACCGTGAAAAAAAGCTGTTCTGAACGGGCACAATAGAATTTCCGCGAGACGGTATTTTTGGGACCAAAACTAGGGGCACGAATAAATTTTCGACGACTAGATGAATTTCTATTCAAACATTCAACTTTTTTACATTTCAAATCAGGAATCCACTTTTTAACTAAATACGTAATGAAATCATGACTTGAAACTTTCAGTTTTGCGAACTGTATTCTTTTCTAGGAAAATGTAAATACTGGGAAATGGAAAGTGTCTCTCATGGAAGGCCCCGCCTTTTTAGACGATATTCGCCGCAACAAAATTGTTAATTACTCATTCAATTTTGCGCATTTTCAAAAATTCCAAAGGAAAAATTGCCTTAGAATTGCATGAGGAATAAGTGGTTTTTGGGTGATCCGCCGTAACTGAAACACCCTGTATAATGTATCTTATACAAATATTAATATAACCCAGTAAACCTGTGAGCTCGCTGTGAGCTTAATTGTGAGCTCACAGTAAGCTCACAATGGGCTTCCAACTTCTGCTTTTCAAACACGTTGGCGTGAGCGTACTGTGAGCTCACTGTTAGCTTCCATGAAAAATCTCGAGGTAAGTTTACTGTAGGTTTTCTGTGAGATACTTGTGAGTTCCCCGGGAAAAACAAACTTGCATTTTTCATGTATGCCACATGCATCAGCATGCATGTCGTAATAAGCGATTTTTTTTCTTTTTTTTTGCATTGCATTTTTTTTTGCATGGAAAATTATAAGTTAAATTTTCATTCTCGAAAAATTCATCTGCATTTGTAACACGTAAAAATAAACATATTTGACCTCAAGGTTCCTCTCTGGTGATTGCGTCGACGGTGCCTTTGTGGCCTAAGTCATGACACTTTCTAAGGAAATGGGCCGAATAGTATCATATTAATTATCATGAGACATGCACTTGATTTAAGCATTCCACACAAAACTTGGAACATGAGAAAAAAAACCAGCAGCCATCTGGTGAGCGCTTGGGCAGAGCGTGCGAATTTTCAAAATTTGAATATAAAGTAATTCAAATTTTGAAAAATCGCGCGCTCTGCCCAAGCGCTCACCAGATGGCTGCTGGTTTTTTTTCTCATGTTCCAAGTTTTGTGTGGAATGCTTAAATCAAGTGCATGTCTCATGATAATTAATATGATACTATTCGGCCCATTTCCTTAGAAAGTGTCATGACTTAGGCCACAAAGGCACCGTCGACGCAATCACCAGAGAGGAACCTTGAGGTCAAATATGTTTATTTTTACGTGTTACAAATGCAGATGAATTTTTCGAGAGTGAAAATTTAACTTATAATTTTCCATGCACAAAAAAATGCAATGCAAAAAAAAGAAAGAAAAAAAATTGCTTATTTCGACTAGGGTTGTTGATATTCATGGTGATATCGATATCGATATAATATCGATATTTTTTTCAATATCATCATCGGTCTTGATATATCGGATAGAAAATATCGATATTCCGATATATCATCATCTGTTCGAACAATATCAAGAATATCGATAATCGTTTTACGATATCCACCCAAAACCGATATTGATATATTATCGTGCATTTACACACTGAAATATTGATAATCGTTGACCGTTATTTGTCCGATATTGACATTTTGATACGTATTATCGTATGTTCAAACACCGAAATATCGGTTGTCATTAACCGATATCAATATTTTGATACATAATTGTATGTTCAAAAACTAATATCGGTTATCGTTGGCTTTTATTTTAAATTATTCCGGATTCCGGGAAAATTTTCATGTCCCAGTAGAAAGATATAGGTTTTTGTTGTTACGATTGTATTTCACGTAGTAAAATAAAATTTTTGTACCCGCTTAAAAGTTTACGAATTGGATACAAGAAAAGAAAAAAACCATTTTCCAAGTTATTCGTCTGAGTCAACTGAAATAAATAAAATAATAAAATGAGTCATTGCTCGAAGGAAAAACCTTGACGATATAAATGAATATACGGTCAAAGGTTTTTGCCATTGTGCAACACGACCTGATACTCCAATAAAAAATCTAAAAAAGAGTTTTTACTTTGATTTCATCGAATATGTAAACTTTTGGGTGAGTTTGGAAGAAAAATTTTTTCATGGTCAACCTAATATATAAAAAATATAATTCTATATGATTATTCTACTGAACCTAGAGTTTCATTCTTCATTTAAGTACATCATTTATATTGTATTTTTTACAAAAAATAAAAAGGAAGAGAGAATCGCAAACAAATTTAAGAACAATGGAAGGTTGGGCCCTACTAACTTAGGTTTGTATAAAGTTTTTATAAAACTCTTAATCAAATTTACGTTCATTTAATAAAATTCCACACTTTTTATAAAGTAACTTCTTAAAAACTGATAAAACTTTTAAAAACATTGCTCGTGTTATGAAGTCACTGTATAAAAAAAAGAGAATTTTTTTTTAAAAACCTAAAATTTCATAAAGGGTTTTTTAAAAAGTTTATAGAAACCCAAGTTACTAGGAAGGCCAAAAAAAGAAGTTTGTTTTGATAATGTTTAAGCTTCATTATTGAATAACTCAAAATCATGTAATGAGTTCCTTTTGAATAAGCAATGGCAATAGAAAAAATATGTGAAGAGTAAAGACCATAATTGATCAACAAATTGATAATGACAAATAAAATACTAGACTAATTTCTAAATTATCCCGTCACGCACCACAAAACAAAAGATAGTTTTACACAATTTTTTTAAAGTTTTACGAAACCATGGAAAAAGTCTCATTAATAAATGACATTAAGTGAACTGAATGACCTAGCATATATGAGGACATGCAAAATAAAATACAAACAAAATACACGTCAATTAAATAGGTACAATAAAAAATAGCCTGAGTGTATTATTTTACAATAACTTTCACAACGGTTTTATGTGCACAAAATTTATTCTTCATAAAAAAAAATACACTTAACACGAGAACAGGAAATTCAAAGAATTTCAATACAAATTTCAAACCCAGTATTTTTGGTCGAGTGATTTTAAAAAGACACGTTGCTTCACGTGATCGTGAGTTATTCTGCTTTGAGTATCACTCACGACCAGTTTGATGGTAGACCCAACTCTTTCTGAAGACACCGAAGTTGCTGGGGGAGTCAAATATTTTAATGCGATTTTCGACAAAATCGGCATCAAATTTTTGTTGGCATTCCAGAAATGAATTGGGTCTACTTCCTTTGTGAGTAGAAGGTGATCAAAGTAGATTTTCATCTCTCGTGGCAGTGTTCTTTCATTCCTGTCTTCATCATTCAAGGATGAATTCTTTGATAGCACCTTGGCGTTATGCCTATCCCAAAGTAAGGTTTTTTGCGAAATCTTTGTGACTGACTCTTCACACTGAAATTGGACCAGAAAGTTAAATTTGTGATATATAATACCGGAGCATTTGCAGGTTGCAAAAATGATTTCACCCTTCGAAATTCCCTGCTGATGTCATCTACAGCTTGTTGGGTCAACAAAGGTTTCGAGAAGTACTCTTTGTGCTTGAACCTGGGATCCAAGACCGTTACTTTGGCGAGGAAAACGTTTTTTTCCAGGGGGCTTAATCTGTTAGTGGCTTTTTCCACAAACATTTCTTGAGCCTTTTTCCCCATGTCTGTTTTCATCTCAGCGTTTCTGAGAGATTCAAGAAGAAGAAAAATGGAAGGAATCACGAGACTCGCAATCACATACTTCTCACCACTGAGTTCCTTAGTCATTTCGTCAAATGGACGAAGCAGCTCAATCAGATCTTCCGCAACATTCAATTTTGAAGCGGGTACTGCATCGGGTATATTAGCATTGGCGATGCGCACCCGTCGTTTCTCCAGAATTCGATTTATCAGATTTGAACGTCGAATATACCGTATCATCATGGCTAAACTCGAATTCCACCTTGTGTCAACGTCTTGGATGAGTGTCTGAATCTCACCCTCCGGAATCCCCTCTTGTGCTTGAGCTTCTCGAAGCTGGTCCATTGCGTTCACACAACGCTTAAAGTACGTGACAACGGCTTTCATGTTGGTGCCAATGTCAGTGAAAATTTTGACACTTTCCAACACTTCTTTCACTACCAGATTTAGGATATGTGCCGCACATGGTATCCTTTTTTCTGACCCAAGAAGATTTTAGACGGATTCATATTGAATCCACCGTTTGTCGTCATAGACAATCTTTTTTCCTCGAGAATCCCAAATTGGTCCATTATCTCTCGGCATGTGGCACTGATATGATCTCCCGTATGAGACTGAAAAAATATAGTAAAACTTTATTTTATTTTAAAGAATGTAGTACAACGTACATTTTGTGAAATGTAGAGTTCTAAAGTTAGGATTTCGTAGAGCAGTAGGTACTTCAGGGTGGTTGTTAAAATGGGTTGGATGGAATTTTAATAGCGACGCCCCCTTCATTATGGATTCCAAACAATTCAAAAAAAAATTTTTGAATTTTTTTAAATTTTGGGAACAACGTTTACTCGTGTCAGTAGAGTCGACTTAATAGCTCTTTGGTCCTGGCATGGAATTTTATCATGAACATAAACTGTCATTTTTCTCAGACATCGGAATTACTTTCAATATTAGTTCAATGCGGAAAAATATTGTTTGCAGTTATAGCATACTACAAAAATATATCAAGTCTCCAAATCAACATCTTTCTACTGAGAGCAACGTCAAAAAATGAAAAATCTTACGGGTTAAGAATTTTTTCAATACAACATTGGATTTCGACAAAAAAAAGACTCTACCTAGCAAGGTTGACGATGTTAAAAAAATCTGAAAAAATGCAGGAAGCTTTTTGTAATATTTAGAAAACATTTCAGAGGCGTCGCAATCAAAATTCCACCTACACCACTTCAACGGCCAGTCTAAGAGTTGGAAAGTTTGATTTCATGGACTTCTGTATGAAAATTTTGAATTGTGAAGATTTATTGCTTTCATAGTTACAGTAAAATTGGAGTTTCACGATTATTATATTCAGAAAAAAAATTTGTAAAAATTTTGTTGGCTATGTATATTTGATGTTACACGTCCAAAAATCCCAGTATTTGTACTATATAGAGATTGAATAATTATATGCTTGAACTTTTTAGTATGATAATTGTTTGGTTCCCGATTTTTTTAAGTTTCAAGAAAACATATATCACGATCGCGATGATAATTTTTGAATTAAACAATTGATTTTCTGTACTTCGTAATTTTTACTCGCAATGAGCTGCCAAATTTTTTGCACGAATTTCGCATAAAACAAAAATAAAATAGTTTTCGATTTTTATTTGCATCAACATATTTCAGCCATATATCAGTAAACATTAATTTAACCGTTTCCCAATTATACCTGAGACAAACGTAAAGCTGATAAGCTGATGCTTTCTAAATTTCCACCAATAATATAGTGAGCCGTCAGCGTTAAAAAAGATCTAGTTGAATTAGTGATGGTCACAACATCACTGGTGAAGGATATGTGCTCAGCTTCTTGAAGCGTTGCTGTTATGATGTGCACGCTAGCATCATACCGTCTTTCGATTAGCTGAGTGATCTGAAAAAAAAGCATCGCAAATAACAAAATGTTCAATGATAAGTTCACACCTTATTCTTTTAAAACAATCATATTAGATTCGATATTCATAGTGATCAATACTTCTCAAAAATGCTCATTGATTCTGTTATAAATAACTCCAGGATCCTGTGAAATTCGAATTTCACAATGATTTCTGCTTTCTACTTTAAATTCGTAAAGTTTTCAAATTGAGGAACTAATAAAACTACTCCAAGTACTAAATTGTTGTAGATGAATTTTTCCACTAAAATCTGGAATGGAATCATCAGTACGATAATCAGCATTTCTAATATAAAATGTAAAAAACATGAAATTTTTAATTGGCAAACTTCGAAGTACTAAACAACCTAAAATTGCAGGTGCTCATATATTCACCATATTTGTAATTATTACCAGGTGTACTCCTAATTAATTTCCGGTTTTTTTGCAAATAAAACACATAATTCCAAAAAAACCGTAACCTTTATTTTATTCAAAGTATTTTCCATCGCTTTCTACACATTTTTCCCACCTTTCTAGTAAATTGTGGATACCACGCCAGTAAAAATCATTGCCTTTGGAGGTGAACCACTCGGTGAGCCATTTTCGTACATTTTCGTACGAGTCGAAGCGCTGCTCAGAAAGGGCATGGCCCAACGAGGCAAAGAGGTGGTAGTCGGATGGCGCCAGGTCTGGTGAGTAAGCCGCATGATCAAGCACTTCCCACTTGAGCCTTTCCAGCGTGTCACGAACGACTTTCGACTTATGCGACGGCGCATTGTCGTGGAGCAAAATCACCTTCTTCTGTCGTTGTTGATATTCTGGTCGGTTTTCCACAATGGCTCGGCTCAAATCTTTCATTTGCTGTTTGTAGCGAACAACATTCACAGTTTCACCAGGTTTCAGCAGTTCAAAGTATATAACACCGGACTGGTCCCACCACACACACAGCATGACCTTCCGACCGTAACGATTTGGCCGTGCCGTCGATGTCGATGCTTCACCTGGACTCACCCACGATTTGTTGCGCTTAGGGTTCTCCAGGAAAATCCACTTTTCATCACCAGTAACAATACGATGCAGGAAAGACTTTCTTTTTATCGTTGAAGCAGCATTTCACAGGTCACTTTTCGATTCTCCATTTGTCTCTCGGTCAGTTCATGGGGCACCCACTTTCCACACTTCTGAATTTTTCCCATGGCTCGCAGACGTTTGGAAATTGCTTGCTGTTGAACTCCCAACGCATCTGCAAGCTGTCGTTGCGTTTGCGTGTTGTCTTCATCTAATAATGCTTGCAATTCGGCGTCATCGAACGATTTTCGCTTGCCGGAGCGTGCGGCGTCGTTCAGGTCGAAATCTCCATTTTTGAACTGTCGAAACCACGTTTCACATGTTCGAAGTGTTAATGCACGATCACCATAAACTTCCACAAGCGCACAGTGGCTTTCGGACACTTTTTTCCCCTGATTGAACATGAAAAGCAATGCATGGCGCATATGCTCAAAATTCGGTACAAAATTCGACATTTTTGAAGCGCAATAAAAACTTACTGGAAGATTTTTTCGAGAAAATGTCAACGCAGTTCAAGCACTCGATATGACTGAACAAAATGACATATGGTATGTGTTACCAACAGCGGTACAAAACAGAACGCCATCCATTGAAAAAACCGGAAATTACTTAGGAGTACACCTGGTACACAGGATATAATGCTATTGCTACATCATGAAATCATAAAAATTTTTAACGCTAAAAATACTTTATATTTGAAATTTGTAATAACAAGCAAGTATATTTGACATTCGAAAAGTTGTAAAAGTTATTTTAATGACTTAATTATTAATATACAAAATCTTCGCTTTCCTGAGTCTCGACTAATACGCTATTTAAATTAACTGATATATAACTATAACTATATTTTATAGTTACATCAGTTATATAACTATAACTGATATTAACTGATATATAACTGATATGCTAGGAGGAAAATCGGAAGAAAGCTCATGTATTTTGAATAGCTGCATATGTTAACCCCTTTTCCCTTTGCGTATTATTTTGATTAAAAAATTTCAATCTTCCCTTTTGTATATAACACTTTGTTTAGATTATTATTAGAATATGTACTTTCAATTCAAAAGATCTACATATCTTCATAAATGTATCAACAAATTCATTTCAAGTATTTATCATTTTCGATACTGCATTCTATTATTCATCGTATTAATTTTATCTGCGTTTAAGGTATTGCAACTTATTTTTCAGAATATACATGTGTTACTAAATTATTCATTGAAAAATTTTGTCATAATTTACCTTGAATCTCGATGGAAATTTTTATCGCGGAAATACAACTTTCATGAATTTCAAAAGACCTTCTTTTTCGACGCAACGAACGGGCAAGCTGTCCTTACAAATCATGAAAATAAGGGTCTCCGTAATTACATTGTGTTTTTTGCCACCTTCTGCAAAATGTCAGTTCATGTAATTGGAGTCGCTGGCATACAAAAACACGCATTTCACGAATATTGAAAATGAAAAAAAAAAAAATAATAATAATAAAAGATAGACCATCGCAATAAAATATGCAAAAATTTTCTGAACATATACAAAATTATGAAAATGATCGTTTCATTAAAATATAAGATTACATATTTTTATGAAACTTGCACAAGAGTTTGTACCTATAGGTGTATTTCTTGACGATAATAATAATTGATCCCCTACTACTTCAATCTTTGCAATTCATGCACACACGTTTTTAAGTTTTTCTTTTTTCACTTTCTATCCTTCATTCAAACAATCAATAGCTTATTTTGATTCAACGATTCCATAATTATTTTATTAGAAATAATAATTCTTGCTTTGAAAACTCGCACCAAATTATTCTCAAATCGAAAAGAAGTTACATTGTTTATCATCGTACTAAAGTTTTTTCTGGGTTTTTTTGTACCAAACTTACGTAAAAACCAAAAAAAGCAGCTCAGGCATGCATTAAATTTTTTTAAAAAATCGAGAAAAGTTTCAAAACGAAACCAAGCACTTGAACTCTCAAAATTTTTAGGAAAATTTGGGGCCTGGCTCTTCATAATTACTGCATTTTGGAATTTTTCTGAAATATTTTCAAACATCTTTTTTCGTTTTAGCTATTCTTTTTATAGTTTTTGGGCAGAGATCGATTTTTCAATGTTTTGTTTAAATACCAATTTTTATTTATTCTAATTTGAATAAATAAAAATTGGTATTTAAACAAAGCATTGAAAAATCAATATCTATCGTCCAAACGCCAACTTTCAGACAACTGCAACTGTCACACAACTTTCAGAATGCTTTCAGAATCCAGCGTTCTTGGGGAATTTGAAGGTTGGTGTTTGGACGACAGTTTATTCATCATGCATGTATCATTTATTTCTTAATTTTTATTCTTTATTTGAATTAATACTTGTTATATGTACTGACCTATAATATATCAATATTATTGTATTATTAAAATAATATAGTGCGTGCTATATAAGTAGTGATCAACTAAAGTATAGCTGTTATTGTTATTTTATTATTATTATATGTTTTTCAGTATTATCAGTACATATTAGCATCAATCAGTGTTAAATTTATTTTATAAATCATCCATGTATACAGAAATTTTTACTGTTTGTTTTTATCGAAGATTTATTTACGTTTATCATTTAATACATATGTATCATTTTTTATTTATTTATGATTTGTTGCATTCATGTAAGAAACGTATGTTTACTAATTTATGGTTTTTTATTCAGTTAATGATATTTCATTCATTTATTTGAATAAAAGTTTTTTTGTGGCCATCTTTTTTTTTATTAAAATTTCCAAAGTCTGAAGCTATTGGTATCACAGTTCGCAAAAAAGTGTCCAATCTTGATTTTTTGAAAAAAGTTACCTTCAAAACTAGAAATAAATCAGTTTGTCTTGATCTTTTGTTTGCTCTTCTCGCGAGAGCCGTGGGAGCCAATAATGTTGCGCTGGAAGAATCTTGATGCTGTGGATCTACATCAGTAGTGTCATTGTTGGTGGCGATAGTTGACACAGAAGTCTGAAAAAATAGAAAAAAATGTATGTTTTTGTTTTATACCGGGAATAAAAAAATAAATCATGAACTAAGAACAGTTAGTATTAAGTTGGGAATATATTCACACAAAATATATACCCAACAATTAATAAAAAAAAAAAAGATCACTTTACTTCGAACATGCATGAAAAAACTATTAATATTAAAAATGTAATGACAGTCAAAATTTCGTTTGTAGGTTTCATGTAGTATATATTTTTAACTATAAAAAATTTTTCAAAAAAAAATATTGCCTTATTTCTGGCTGTTTTTCAGTAATTATTTGTCTCAAAATAACTGAGAAATAACCAAATTTTTCCATCCTTACATTAAGCTAAGATATAAAGGAAAAAATGTATGAAAAAAACGGTAAGGATTCGAAAAAAACAGTGATAACTACTATATTCATTCAATTTTAAAAGCAATTCATGTCGATTTTAAATGGAAGTCTCAGATAGAATGAACTAGCAAACTCAAAGATAAATGTTTACTAAAATTTTTCAGCATAATTTTTCACCCTATTATAGTTTGGATTTTAAATGAGGCGTGTAGGGACGGCGAGGGACGTGGGTATGGTAAGTAGCACTACCCACATGAAAAATTCTGCATGAAAAAAATATCCAAAAACACTAATGCAAAAATGCATCACTTTATAAATTATCGTAGTATTATTGACTTGTTAAACTTTTTACAACTTACAGAATTCATCAAAGTTGTCTGAAATTTTAGATTTTCTTTGAAATATTTTTTATTGGTGAAAATTTCAAAGATTACACGCAGTTTCTGTTGTTCCACAGCATTTTCAAAAATTACGTACAATTTCTGCAATTGTACAAATTTTTCGAATTTTTCAGAATGACTAACATTATTTGAAATTTCATGTTTTCCGTTTGTAATAAATGTTCAATCCTTCAAACGTGGTATTACATTTTTATAATTTATTAAAATGTATTTAACACATGAAAGATTTATCTTTATTTTTTTAACAATTTCCAAGCCCTAGTGATTTTGAACCTTATAAAAACCTTATAAAAAAAAGAATTTTATAAGAATAGAATTTCTTATAAGGTGCACCTTATAGAAACCTTTTACAAAACTGAAATTTCTTATAAAAATGCACGTGATAAAATCTTATAAACAAAAAAATCTTATAAAATTTTTTCGATTCATTCTTTATAAAAAATTTTAGTTTAGTATAAGGTTTTTTTATAAGGTCACCTGTGCTTATAAGAAATCGAATTCTTGTAAGGTTTTTATAAGGTTCGAAATCACTGAGGAGTATTCTTAATTTTCATCAAAAATCAATCAAAAGTATCATTATTCTTCATATTTCGAATAATTACGGTGAATACAATTTACAAAGTAAATGAACAAATCTTGGAATATTCTACAAAACCTTCATTTTTTAGATTTATTGACGATTTAAAAATTTTTTGATATTTTTGATTTTTAAAAATGTGAAGCGTATAAAAAACTCTTAAAAAGTTTTGAAAAATTATAAAATTGTATCCAATTTATCAGGAATTTTCGTATTGTTTTAGTGTTTTCCAAGTTTCTAATTTTTTTATTTACAAATCTAAAAACATTATCATGCGTATTTTAAAGCAATACGATATTAACTTCTCCCTCTCCTTCAATACTAATGCCATTTATTGACTACCCGAAAAAATCGCGTTCTGCCACCCCTGGAGACGCGTATTTTATGAAATATAACACAGAAAGATTTCAAAAGATACATATGGGTAGTTCTACCTGTTTTTTATACTCAAATTTAAAAAATTGTTTAGCATTATTTTTTTTTTATTTAACATCCAAAAGCACGAGATGCGTGGTATTAATTTTTTTTTTTGAAGCGTTTTGTACGATACATGATTTTTTGAAAATATTAAGCTCTCCAAATCCTTCAATTTTTGGGTGCGCCTTTTGCTTGAAACCTATCAGTCGCAAAAAAAATTCGCCGAGCAATGAAAATTAGGATTTTTTCTCTTGCTCCAGATTATGGTAAGATTTTTTATAATATGATGCAAAAAATCATCACCACTTTTGCAATAATACGACAAAAAGTGAAATTTTTAAACAAAAGGGAGTTTTGATTTTTTCTTTTTTTTACCAAGTAATCTGCAAACGATTACGAGGATTCAGCAATTTTTTATTAGATGGTATCTATAATAGTTTGCGAATAATGAATTTATTCGTTGCCGCGTTCGGAGCCGTCGCGCTTGCAGAACAAGATTGCAGTTAACGCGTCAAAAAAATGGATTAGGAAAATCGATTATTTTGTTTTTCTCGTGGTAACAATGAATCAGTCGAAAATATTTTGCAGTTTGCTAAGTCGCGTAATTACGCGACTGCGCGCAACGGCTCCGAACTTATCAAGATAAAAAATCTTATCATAATCTGAAACTAGAAAAAAAATCTCAATTTTCGTTACTCGGCGAATTTTTTTGCGACTGATAGGTTTCAAGCAACGCGCACTCAAAAATTGAAGGATTTAGAGAGCTTACTATTTTAAAAAAATCATATTTTTTACAAAATGCTTAAAAAAAAGTTATACCACGTATTTCGTGTTTTTGAATGTAGAATCGAAAAAAAAATAATGCCAAGGAAATTTAAAATTTGAGTGTAAAAAACAGGTAGAACGACCTATATAATTCTGAATTTTCCTACGTAGTTCTTCGAACAATAAGAACAAGATTTACAAAAAAAACCATTCTGATGAAATATCTCATCGACCGTAAGAGTTTCAAGAATAAGAAATAAATTTTTTTGCGTAACTCACTCTGATTTAAAAAAAAATTTTTCATTCAAACGACACTCAGCAAAATTTCTTAAAAAATTTTTTAAAAATTCATGAAATTTTTAATTTTTACTCTAAAATTTCAGTATTACTCTAATCTTAATAATTTTTATTATTCTACCAACATTTTGTTTTATGCTACTTATATTTTAAGTTATAATACTCATCAAAAATTCATTGTAAATGTAAATTTTAGAAAGATTTCAAATGAAACATTTCTCATTACAACACTCAGAGATTTCCTTGAATCGAATGAATGAAAGGTTTCACCAGTGATTTTCATTTCAGTTTCTGAAAGATTTTAAATGAAAATTGTTGTGAAGCAGTGGCGAACGCAAGGGTTGGTGATGTTTTGGGGGTTCGACCCCCCCCCCCCACCCCGAGATCTTCGTCTGCATAAATATGTTTATTATTTTACCTTCACATTACGACAAACTAAATGTTAAAAAAACTTTATAGTCAAACCCTACCCTCGCCCCAAAAAAATTTTCTGCGTTCGCCCCTGTTGTGAAGCCTTTCAGAAATGTTTCACAAACAAAATCACTGAAACAGATCGCTTGTAATTTAACGGATGTTTCTAAAAGGTTTCGAATGAAACATTTCATATAACACTTTCATAGATATTATAGCTGAAATCTTCCCGGCGGGACATAACGAGATTTCTGAAAGCTTTGATGCCGCCTGGAGGGTTATTATTTCACTTTGACGCGAAGGGAAAATTTTCAATTTGTTAAGTCAACTCTATGAAATAAAACTTTTGAAATTTTGAAATGAAACAATCAAGAAAATTTTCAAAACAAAAATTTTTTCAAATATTGTACAATTGTGACCATGAATTCTAAACAAGTATGGATGAGATGAATCAACGCATTGGCGGATGCGTTTGATTATAATCATAATGAGCTTACCTCCCTGCTCGTTGATGGCCCATCGGGTATCGTTATCAACGCACCAGCTCCTTGCACCTTTTCCGCTCCAGCTCCAGCTCCTTCGAGTTTTTCAGCAAGGCCTGGATGATTATTTCGCACGTGTGTGCGAAAATTTGATGTATTATCACTTGTTCTCGCAGTTTTTGAGCACAGAAGGCACGTTTACAGAAACTGAATCTACTTTCGTAAATAATTTTTTGAGTTCTACACCCGAAGCTTTATTATTTTTCATTTTCGCTTTAGCTGCTGACATTGTAACTACTACTTCTTGAGCGAAGTACCTGACACTAACAATGTCGAAGTCGAAAAACTGGAAAACTCACAGCATTTCAGGCATCGTCACTGATCGGCACTTTTAGAGGTCAATGCCCACTCCACAGATTTTTCTAGAATGGGCATCGTACTATATAAAAAAAAATTCAGGCTGATGCGAAAAAAGGCCCAAATATATTCCCATCGGAATATTCGGAAAGAAGATTCTCACTCTCCTCCTCATCAGATAGCATTGTGACAGACGAATTCCACAAACAAATCGAACAATGCTGTATCTTGATCAATTGACCAGAATGCTGAATGACCCTGAATGATTCGTCAAAGATTCATCGGCGTAATACTAATTTTATTTTTGGATTTTTTTTTCTCATTAAAATTGACTTTTACTGTGCAAGGAAGAACCCATCATAGGTTACACAATTAAAGCCCAACAATTTCAAACGTAAATAAAATGCATAAATGATTCTTGTAATTGCAAACATGAGTGACCGAAGAGTGACAAACATTTTGCTCTAATTAGTTTTCGATTTTTATTTATACTCAATTTTGTTACGAACGAAGCACTGATTATAGCAAAATGGAAAAACAAAAGGTATTTTTTTTTTGGCTTTTTTGTTAAAAAGAATTATGAATATTGTTTACATTCATCAAAATTGAATCAATAGTTTCGAAGCTCTGTATTTTTGAAACATGAAAAGTGGAATACCAATGTTGACTGTTGATAATTTCTTGTTTATTTATTTTTTTTTATATAGATAAAACAAAATTTTTGTTCGACATGTATATACTATATTATTAGGAAATCAAAGAAATTGGTCCTTACACCAATTTTGTCAACTATATATGAAATTAATTACACAACTGATTGTTATTTATGACGAAATTAGGTTCCAAAATTTTTAATGTTCGTAATGTATTACTATAAAAAATTAAAAATTTCGCAATCAATTTACGCTGAATTATTCGTAGAAAAATTATATCTTTGCATCAGTACCAAATATAAGACATAAGAAAGAAAATAAGATATATTACCTATTTTCAACTTATAACTAATATTAATATATGACAATATAATTATGGAAAATATTTGTAAATCGGTGATATATCAGGATGTAAAATATCAATATTGTGAGAATATCAAATATCGAAAAACGATATTGATAATCAGAAAAAAATATTCGCATGGAAAATATCGTTTTTCTAATATCGATATCGTGAAGATATCAAATATCGAAAAACGCTATTGATAATCGGAATAAATATCGGCATGGAAAATATCGTTTTCGAATATCGATATCGTGAACACGATATCAAATATCATCAATATCGTCGGCACCAATATCGGATATCAAATATCGATATTGAGAATAAAAATATCGATATTATATCAACAAGCCTAATTTCGACATGCATGCTGATGCATGTGGCATACATGAAAAATGCAAGTTTGTTTTTTCCGGGAAACTTACAAGTATCTTACAGAAAACCGACAGTAAACTCACCTCGAGATTTTCCATGGAAGCTAACAGTGAGCTCACAGTACGCTCACGCCAACGTGTTTGAAAAGCGGAAGTTGGAAGCCCACTGTGAGCTTACTGTGAGCTCACAATCAAGCTCACAGTGAGCTCACAAGTTTACTGGGAATATATGAATGAAGTATATTAAAATATAGATATAATATGTATGTGAATCATTCTATTAGTATGTATTATTTTTTTAATGATTACGATAATTGATAACAATTGTTAATGATAATCAGTAATGAATTTTAATTTAACTAAATAATTATTAAATCAACTTTCTTTACATTTAAATATTTTTTTTCAACCAATTGTTCAGACTTTCATCGGAAATAAAAAATAATAAAATGTATGTAATAAATAAAATAATATAATTATATATAATAGTCAGTTAATATAATAAAAAAGTTAAACGTTTTATTATATTGAATTAAATATATTTTCGAGGCGAGCTTTCGCGAGCGAAAGAGTCGTCCCTGAGCCCGAAAGTGGAGAGTGATCGCGCGCGGCGTAAACTTCTCCTACGCCCGGCACAGCTCGGCTTAAGGGGTCACAGAGGCCGTTTTCTCCGCCTCCTCCTTCCACTCATTTGTTTTCCATTTTATGCGTCTTTTTCGCACTTCAGCAGCCTCTGTGTCCCCTTAAGCATATATGTCAAGCTTCCATGCCAAGCCGTGGCCTAAGCCAACGAGCTGTAAAGTAGCCTTAACCATTGCTATCCAGCCGCTGCTAGACTGTGTTTTTTTTCTCAGTGTACATTTTACAACAATTTTGAAAAATTTGTAGATAAGAATCTTCATGCAGCATATAAGTATTCGAAATTTCATAGTATTACTTAACAATCACCTATAGCTGAGATAAGAAATTCAAAAAAAATTTGAATAGATGAAGTTTCTTGCGGAGAATAGAAGAAATCTTTCAAAGCTTAAAGTTATTTACATTTTTTGTAAATAAATATCGCAGATGAAAAACGAAAATTTTTAAAATTGAGTTTTATCTAAAAATGTAGAAAAACAAGTTTTAAATTATAATTTTTCCACAATGATTTAACTTATACCATTTATGAAACTTTGTAATAATTGATTATTTGTATAATTTTTAATAGAACGATAATTGATGTCGGAGCCTTAGGGAATCAACCAGTTGAGGTTCACGATATCGCGAGTAGGTCCAAAAAGTACGAGGAAACCATTGACAAACACGGAGTAAAAATTCCAAAGGAAAAGCCTTGCCTGCTGAAAGATATTTCTAACCCAGAAAGAGCGCTCACTGGAGATCCTATCGCATCCGGTGATCGAGAACTGGTAAAAGTGCTATTTGTTCAAATTTTCTCAAATTCATCAATTCATTCAACATTAATTTGAATAAATATGATACATTTTAATTCAACAAATTAAACATTCATTAGAACGAATTTTATTCAAATTTATTTATTGAAAAGAACTATTTGGACTCCTGACTTTACTAGAAAGGCGATCCAGAAGTTTTGGAACTTTTTTCGATTCTTTTGCTTCCTAAGTGAGATCCAAAAAGCAAATAATCCATGAGGTATTTACTAATTTTTTCAGATGGCCGATTTTCTGAGCAAAGCCATAGAAGCGTTAAATGACATTAAAATCGAGCACAAAGAAGAACTGGTTGTGCCATTTATTTCTTGATTTCCTAAAAAGAATTTCTCACAACCGAGTATTGGCGATAAAATTATACAATTTTTACCATTGATAATGATGAAATACGAGGTGACAAATGATGGATTCGTGATTGCTATGCAGAACAATCGTCTTGTTTTATATATGCGAAAAAATGTAAAAACGTTATGTTTCGTTCCATAAGTAACGTTTTTTTGTTACAGACTTTATAAAACGCGATTTGAAAACTTTCCAGCTCGTGTTACTTGTTGTAAAGCACAATTTTATGAACAGGAGGAAAAGATTAATCTAATAATTTTTTTAAGTAGGGTTGAGAAGCGTGTGCGAATATGTACATCCTGCTAGATTCTATTTAGAGTGTAAAATATATTGTAAAATATCGTGGACGATTGAAAATAATTCATAAAATGATTTGTATGAGTGAATTCTTTTCGCGTGGCTTTGGAAATATTTTTCTATTTCACCTAGAATAAATGTGTTTATAAAAAACAATACTAGTCTTATATTTTACATTGTCATGTAATTTATGAGATTTTTCAGATATTGGTAGGGTTATGGAAAATAATAAAGTGAGAAATGATGTTTGAGGGGGTGCGTCAAGCTACACCTCTGATTCAAATCCTGCCTGTGGCTCAGAATTTTACTTATCAGGAAATGTTAGGTTAGGTTAAATATGTGACCTACCTTTTGTTTATGTATCATTGCATAGATGGAAAAATCGTTTTCATTACGCGATATAAAAAAAAAACTTCTGTAATTTTATACATATATTCGATTATACACAAATATAACAATATGTTTTACAAGTATTAGAAACTGCCAAACACTCCAGTTATCGACCCTGAAGAGTACGGTGAATACCGTTATAATTACCTTATAAACAGTATTCAGGCAGCTGATATTAAATCTGATTAAAATTTTGTAATCTGAAGTGTATTATATATTATTTAACTCTGCTGTTTTATGAACACTGCTATGAGAGGAGGCTTTCTCTTGAAGATTTGCAAGATTTGGTTCTGTTATGCTGGTATAGCAGGCCTACGTAGAGCCCTTATCTTCTGTTACAGAACCACCTTTGAGGCTTTCAGCTGTTGCATAATCTAATCCAGACGTTGCAGAATTTGATCCTGCTGAACCGCATTATTAGAAGGTTGCGGACCACCTACCTGAGCTACTTGACCACCAATGATGTTATCTTGCCTTGTCATTTGATTCACATTTGACACACTACCATCCAAAGTCAGTTGCACAGCCTGCTGCATGCCAGCTGTTCCTGGTAGGTTATCAATGGCTACCATTCTCCTATTTAAACGACATTTTTTCCTTTCATACCAAAATACTTTCCAGAAAAAATACCATTTTGGTTTATTGCTATTACAAATTCTTATCTCGAAACTCGTAGAGAATATATAAGTCCACTTTAAACATTTTTTAGGGTTACCATGTATACGCCCTGTCTTTGTAGGACATGTAACCCACTTTTTTACCTCAGTAAACTGAGAGAAAAAATGAACTTCTCGATCATAATGTTGTCCGCCGCGAGAGGCATGGCTCCACCGATGCTTGAGAGCATGGATTCGATGCATCCTCTGCGCAGACGCTTGATTTAAAAGCATGTGTCGTGCTCGGGGGGCGGGGATACTTTCTAACGTTTGAAGGTCGTCACAGCGCGCGCTTCGGACGCGAGGAGCACTGCCATGCTCGAGAAGTTTACTTTTTCTCTGAGTGTACAAAAAAAAATGTAAAAAATCTTCATTTTTTACAGAGCAAAGAAGAATCCTCTTTCATTCAAAATTTGTACCTGATTTTTTCTCTCTGCAATATGGTAACGCTGAATTTAAAAATATATTAATCTACCAATATGAAAAAATAAAATTCAATTTAAATAAATCATACCTCAAGAGCTAGGCTTGCTGAAGTTTTTGTTGAAGCGGCTGCTGCTTCATTTTGTGTTTGGTGTGGGAACAGAAGAGAAGAAAGCATTTCCCATCTTGGCAGTGTTTCGCGTGGTAGCAGCAAAGAGCGATCAGCTGCTTGCAGATCAGACAACCACCGTTCGTCTTCCTCTTGCAAACTTTCGTGTGCGTCACGACTCGTTTCATCTTTTGACAGCTTGGCAATCGGCAATTTGCGTCTTTGCATTGACAACAATTGACGATAACTCCTATGTTAAAATAATGTTGAAGAAATTCAGCGCCATCTTAGCGGCGCGACCATGAAACTAATGCCTCAAGGGGGATAGCGGGGTTCCAGAACGTTAATTTAAAATTGAATTTATAATTGCAGGGTCAAATGCATTACCCGACACCGCAAAAAATGTTTAAATATTGTTTAATTTCCGCAAAAAGGCATTAAAAATTAAAAAATAAGTTCTCAGGGGAAAAATGCATGATTTTCATCATTTAATTTTCCCAATTTTTTTTTTCCAAAAATTAAACAATTCTTATACGCCTTCTGCGGCCTCAAGTAACTATTGAATTCGGCTCTTTAAATAATGAAAACAAGGTGGAAATGGCTATGGAAATGAGAAAATTTAATTTTAACATTTTTTCTTAGAGTTTTCATAACTATTTTCACCTCAGTGTCATAGGCATATTGGATTATTAACAATTTATATGCCTCAGACATGAATTTTCAGTAGGTGTGAGAATGCAAGGGTTACTCCAGTCAATAAGGCCTTTGTACTTCTGAAGAAAAACCAGAATTATTATTATTATTATTGTTAATCACTGTAAAAAAAATCGACATAACATAAACTTATAATAATATTTTCTGTCGATGCCTACCGAAATACAATTTTTCGTTTTACACATTCTTGGTATCAGGTGCATATTTGTACATAATAAATTAAAATTAAATGTTTTTATAACAAACGCTGATTGTTCAGACATTGTAAAACGTTGACGAATTAATAAAAACGAACAAATTTCGTTTTTCAACAAAAAAATGTTTTTCTACAAGGTAAAATCCAAAAATGAAAACTGTTCAAAACATTTCCAGACATATTTTACATAAAAAATCATGAACATATTGATAAGAAAAATGAACTTTTTGGCTTATCTTTATAATTATTAACCTCATAAAATATCGTTGACCAGTCGAGAAAATTTCGTTGATCTATAGACTAGATGAGCATCATCCTTGGCCAAAATAATAATTGCAGTGCAGGAAAACAACTAATTGCTTGCAACAAAATATCTTCGGGTAATGAATCGTGTTTGGCACTTCTTCTTTCATTCTCATGAAAAACACAAACTTATTACAAACTGGAAATTGAAAAAAATTGATAGAACAAACGATTTACAATTAAGTTTGCGATACATGTTTCTTTAATTTTGAACAAAGATAACTACTGTTATGTAATATCGAAAATATTTATAATATACAAAAATCTATTTACGAATTTGTGTTACACATAACTTAACATTGATTTGAATCGACTACACAAAGTTCTTGAACAATTCAAAATTGAAACGGAAAAAGTTTTTCTCATCGATTCTTCAGTTAACGATAATAAAAAAAGGAGAGAAAGAAATGAATAGCAGTAATTTTTTTCTTAATGCATATTCTTTTGTATAACTGTTACTTTTCCCCCGACAAAAAGGTAATATATCTAATGAAAGTCATGATAATACGTAAAATACACTCGCTTTAATGAAAATTCGATTTTGAGACCAAGATTTGTGAATGAAATCTACCAGTTTTAGATTGTACTAAACAATATCTTCGTCTAGGTTTTTCTTAGCAGTTTAAATATATAAATTTTTTTTTGATACAGAAAAATAGCGTTTTCTTTCAAGCTTGTTATCGAATCTTTCATTATTAGATACTTTTCATCAAAATAGAATAATGATACAATATATTAATTTCGATAACATTAATCACATTATATTTCAATATTTTTGTTTAATTACTAATATTATTACATGTTATTGAATATTTTATATTCAGAGAATAAGTTACAAATGTTTTCAAAAGCTCGGTAACCATAACTCGAACATTTTTAAGGTTAAAAAAAAACCTTTCAAGTTTGAGCTACCTAATCAAATAGCCAGTTTTAAATGTAATAACTTATAATTTACCAAGGTATCCAACTTTCACCAAATCTTGTGAAATTACATCTCACAAAGTGAATCTTGGTCCCAAAGTTTCGTTGAGATCCATAGAAAATAGGAGCAGCAACGTCAATACCGACTTTATCAGAAAGTGTCACAGCGCCACCCTGGCGGAGCTGGGAGGATGTAAAAAGGACGTAAGAAGGATGTAGTATTACGTCTTTCTTACGTACCCTTACGTCCTTTTTGTGCAAAAAAAGGACGTAAGAAAAATGTTTCGTAACTCATGAAAAGTGTAAAGTTATAAAGAACACAGGTCGTTTCTGTCAAATTGAACATTTTTAATCATTAATAGAACTTTTGCAGGCCTCTCAATTAACAAAATCGTTGTAAAAAACCTATCATTCATGGATATTCTGATTTTCTACAAGATGCGGGGCAAGCACCATGAATGCCCCTCTGTCGTTGGCAGGAACGCTTATTTAAATTCAAATAACTATACGACCCTCAAATTGACATCCCGTCGATCACTACAACATTTATGTTTAGTGTAAATTAGTGATGATTGGAAAATATTCTTGATTTATTCTCATTTACATTTTTTAATACAATTTTTGAACTCAATCTATTAAATATGCAATTAACAGTAAATTATACATTGAATTTTTGAAATTCGAAAAACATGAATTACAATTCGAAGTTAGTTTTAAAGCTGAATTAATTCGTTTATAAATATATTGAAAATTAATATACGAATTTAAATTTTTCTATTATACTTTTGATCGCGTACGGTTTTGTAAATATATTTTTCTCGTCAAAAACATGAAAATTTTCTCATTTTGCTTCAGCACAAAATATTTCAGCAATCGGGATTGAGGCAGGAAACAAGGTACAACAGTAATTGTTTCATTATTTTATTAACAAATCATTAATAACATAGAACAAAACTTTTGAGCAATCGGGATTGAGGCAAATAAAAGGAACAATTGCTTCGTTATTTTATTAACAAATCATATATAACATAGAACAGCAATATTGTTACATAATACAATACTGTAAAAAAATTATCCTAAATGCAAATAACTTTCTTTAGCAAAATCCTTAAAATATATAATGGATTAAGACCAATGACTTTTCATCCCTAATTTTCACAAAACTTTCACAGTTTTTTATCATACACCTCCAAGTCGGTGGAACAATTAACTCAAATGTTAAAATTATCAACTTTTACTCAATTTATTTATAAGTAAATAATGTTATACTTCATAAAACATACGAGAATTCAATAATTATCTCGCCATTATACAAATGAATATGTACCAGAATATGAAAATATATTATGCATTTTCCCCATTCAAAATGAAAATATGATAATTCACATTGTTCATTCCCTCGCTCCCTGAGAACAACATCCGAGCAACATCAAAATGTTGCTCAAATGTTGCTGTGTCAAAAACAGATAAAAACCATGATCTTACAATGATAAATCATTATTTCGTCATCTTATAATGATAAATTAACGCTACTGTTGCCCTCTTCTCCCTTTCATTCGGTCTATTTTTTATTTTCAATACCCCTTCAGGCCTTCCTAACCTAACCTAACCTAACTCTTCACATATTTATCGCCAAATATACTCTATTTAGAGAGCAACGAATCCTGTTACTTTTTTTATTTAATTCACAAATGTATGTTTCCAGCAAATTTTATGCATTTATTTTGTCTCTACATGTTATTTGTATGAGCAACGTTTGAGCAACATTTTCCATGTTGTTCTCAGGGAGCGAGGGTCATATACTGTCCAAATAATACTAGTAATAGTATATTATTGACAGTTTTGGAAATGCCTAGATTATTTAATGCCAATCTTTCGTTTTGTCATATAAGGCAATTTCCAAAACTGACAATACGATATTTTACTCACAGTTTGCTAATTATTCACGTCCAAATGTTCGAATCTTATTATTCCAACTAATTATAATATAATAATTACACTTTTTCGACGGTACTGTGTTGTTCCTATGAACGTCCTCCCAATCGAATTTAACGGTGAGGAAAAAAATTTCTTCTTTTACGTTCAAAATGAAGTCAAATTTCGATTACAAATATTCGTCGGCTTGCTTGATCTCGAGTTTATATTCGTAGGTGGATTTGAGTTCCGCAGCGCACTCACTACAAATTTGAGAGAAAAGTCCGTCGTTAAGTAGTACCTGAAATAAGACAAAAAGAAACTAATAATTACAATCTACAAAATGAGATTTCAATGATAGATATGAGTTTAATTATTGAATATTTTAAAAATGTACAGTAAAGTTACATTTTCTGAATGCGTGATTGAAATCATATGAAAAATCCAAAAAGTTATCAATTTTTTTCAATTATTCTTAATGAAGATAAAAAAATTCATCATTCAATTAAAGAAACGAAGAAGTATTGACGTTATTTAACATTAATTTTCAGAACGATATATACATGATTCTTTAGCATTTCTTTTTATCATATGAACAATTACATTATTGAAACAATTGAAATACGTAAATTTCATATAAAAATATCTAACTTATTAGAATACTACATTGTTATTCATTTTGGAACATATATTATCGAAGTGTTAGATGATCCATCAGTGTATATTACATTATTTAACTCCTCCATTTGATTCTCGGCATAGAATTAGGTCTATTTATAGTGTTAAAATATATAATCCTAAACATTTTTGATATTTCGGAAATTGATGAATAAACGTTAAGAATGTAGATTATAATGTTATTAAAAAATATTCAGGTGTAACGACGAATTTCATTAATTACACACATTACCTTATCTTTTTAATGCATGGAACTCTATACCTATACTAGAGGGTATGTTTATAATTATTTTGGTAATCGTTCTTTGATAGATATTTTTTTCTAATACATAATACTCGATACTTATATGATTATTGATGTTAGATTCAAGTTTTGTGTTCAGCTGTAAATATTAAGTGACCAAAAAAAACTTTCGCATGTTGTATATAAAATCGAAGATCTCTTGGTACTTCAGGAGGATTCAAAATTTTTGCAAGGGATGTTTTGAAGTTCATATTTTGAAAATAAAATAAACAAACGTTGAGCATGTGGGTCATAATAATAGTAAAAAAAGTAAGGGCGTTATGACGAATTTCATTAATTTCACGAGATAAACTAATCGTTTTAATGCATGGGACTCCATACCTGTACTAGAGGGTATGCTTATAATTATTTTGGGGGATGTTCTGTAATAGATATTTTTTTCTAATAAATAATACTCGTTCCCCACATGATTGTTGATGTTATATTAAAGTTTTGTGTTCAGCTGGGAATATTTAGTGCTTAAAAAATTTTCGAAAGTTATATGTAAAATCGAAGTTGTCTTACAACTTTTGGAGGTTTCAAAATTTTTGAAAGCGATGTTTCATAGTTTATATAATGGTAAAAAAGCGAACAAACGTTGAGAATGTGAGGTATAACAATAAAAATAAAATTAGGGCGTTATGTCGATTTTATTAATTACACAAGATAATCTAAACTTGTTAATACATGGGACTCTATACTTATACTAGAGGGTATGTTTATAATCACTTGGGGGTTGTTCTATAATAATTTTTTTTCCTAATAAATAATACTCGTTCCTCATACGACAATTTAAGTTATAATAAAGTTTTTTGTTCAGCTGGGAATATATAGTGACTTAAAAAAAGTTTTGAAAGTTATGCATAAAATCGAATATCTGTCGATAGTTCCGGAGATTACGAATTTTTTGCAAGTGATGTTACATAGTTGATATTTTGGAAAATTGATAAACAAACATTAACAATGTAGATTCTAATGTTATTAAAAAAATTCAGGCGTATCGACGAATTTTATTTATTACGCAAATTAACTAATCTTGTTAATGCATGGAACTCTATACTTACCATATACTATAGGGTATGTTTATAATTATTTTGGGGAATGTTCAATTATGGATATTTTTTTCTAAAAAAAAACACTCGTTCCTCATATGATTATTTATGTTATATTCAATTTTTGTGTTCAGCTGGGAATATTTAGTACCGGAAAAAAATTTTCAAAGTTATATATAAGATCAAAATTCTTTTAATACCTGAGGAGGTTTCAACATTTTTGCTAGTCATGTGTTATTGTTTATATTATGGAAAAAAAGTAAACAAACGTTGACAATGTGGGTTATAACAATACTTTAAAAAATTCAGATGTAACGACGAATTTTATTAATTACACAAGATAAACTAATCCTGTTAATGCATGGGACTCTATACCTATACCAGATGGTATGTTAATAATTATTTTGATAATCGTTCTTTAATAGATATTTTTTTCTAATACATCAATACATAATACTCGTTACTTATATGATTATTGATGTTAGATTCAAGTTTTGTGTTCAGCTGTGAATATTGAATGACTAAAAATACTTTCGAATGTTCTATATAAAATCGAAGATCTCTTAATACTTCAGGACGATTTGAAATTTTTGGAAATAAAGTAAACAAACGTTGAGAATGTGGGTTATGACAATACTTGAAAAAATTAGGGCGTTATGACGAATTTCATTAATTACACGAGATAAACTAATCGTGTTAATGCATGGGACTTTATACCGGTACTAGAGGATATGTTTATAATTACTTGGGGGATGTTTCATGATAGATATTTTTTTCTAATAAATAATACTCGCTCCTTATATGGTTATTGATGTTGTATTCAAGTTTTGTGTTCAGCTGAGAGTATTTAGTAACTAAAAAATATTTTCGAAAGTTATATATCACATCAAAGTTCTCCTAATACTTCAGGAGGTTTCAAAATTTTTTCTAGGGTTGTTTTATGGTTTATATTATGGAAAAATAGTAAACAAACGTTGATAATGTGGGTTATAAGAATACAAAATAAATTAGGGTGGTATGTCGAATTTGACTAATTACACAACATAATCTGAACTTGTTAATGCGTGGGACTCTATACCTATACTAGAGGGTATGTTTATAATTACTTGGGGGTTGTTCTATAATAGATATTTTTGTATAATAAATCATACTCGTTCCTCAAATGATGATTGATGTTATATTCAAGTTTTGTGTTCAACTGGGAATATTTAGTAAGTGAAAAAAATTTACGAAAGTTATATATAAAATCGAAGATCTCTTAATACTTTAGGAGGTTTAAAAATTTTTGCAAGGGATGTTTCATAGTTTATGTATTGGAAAATTGATTAATAAACGTTGAGAATATTGGTTTTAACAATACTTAAAAAAATAAGGGCGTCATGACGAATTTTTTTAATTACACAAGATGATCTAAACTTGTTAATACATAGGACTCAATACCTATATCGGATGGTATGTTTATAATTATTTTTGGGGATGTCTTATAATAGATATTTTTCTGTAATAAATAATACTGGTTCCTGTCATGATTTTTGATGTTATATTCAAATTTTGTGTTAATCTGGGAATATTTAGTGTAAAAAATTTTCGAAAGTTTTATATAAAATCAAAGTTTTTCGTCATGCTTCAGGATGTTTCAAAATTTTATCAATTTTAATAATTACACAAATTACGGAGGTATCAAAATTTTTGCTAGTGATGTTTTATAAAAAGTTGTTAACCTTGTTTATTATTATACATATAAGATGCCTGGAAAATATAGGTTTGCGAAGGAGGGGGCTGGGTTGATTGGCCCTAGGAAGAAGTGGTAGGGATGACGTGTAAGGAGAGGATGAACCTCATTGTGGCATGGGTTCGAGACCGACAGGTTAAGGAGTGGAGACGAGAGCCCGGCTGCCGTACCAGCAAGACCCTCATGGGTAACTCCTTGGGGGTCTGGTTCGGGGAGGGCGGAGGGACTGCTTGGCTTAACTAGGCCTAGGTTGAGGGTCACAGTAGAAATACTGACGGGCCATAACAATCGAATAAATTCAAATACATGACGAGTAGGATATCCTCCCCGAAATGTGGGAGGTGTCAGGAGAGGCAGGAGGATTCCTTGCACTTTCTGTGCGAGTGTGAGGCATTAGCGTGCCAGAGGCATGCTTTGCTAGGGGGGGGGGGGGGGTCTTAGAGTTGCAGGAAATCACGGGGATGGATGGATGTCAACCAGATACTGAGCTTTCGGAAGGTATCTGGTTTATGCAGCGTCCCTGAGGAAGCAGCGGGAAAAAGTACAAGAGCCTAATGTGTAGGTGCTCTGAACTACGAATTAGTGGTATGCTGAAGACCACATAATAATACACTCGTTCGCCGAGCGAACGAGCGCTGAGTGAACGAGTCTGCCAAGCGAACACTCCTTACTCCCACCTATGGTATGGCCTGCGGCGGCCGGAGATGGAGCAGGAACTAGAACTAGCTTTTCTCCCGTGCGTGCTGCAACCGGATAATCAATCGCACGAAGAACGAGGAACTACAGAAATTTGAAACACCTATTCAACTCCCTTGACCTTGTAGTCCGTCGTGTTCGACTGTCATGCTCTGTATTGAATCTCGCGCATCTAACCTAACTTTACGTATTCCGATACTCAACACATTAGTACACGCAATGAGATGTTCGAGAGTTGGAGCCCTCGCACTCAGCAGGCCTCGGTCCCGAGCTGCTCGTTCGTTCGGCGAACGAGTGTATATCTTTTCGCTGTCGATCTAATGATATATTTGTAGACAAGAGTTCTTCATAAATATATGTTTCCTATTTTTCTCGTATATCACTTTCCACAAAAGGGTGAACAGAGCATTGCCATGGGTAAAAGAAGACGACGGTTCGTAACGAACTTGTTTTACAACCCTAAAACACAAAAAGGTAAAATTTTTTCCAACGGAAAACCTGTAAAAAAAGAAAAGGTAAAAGCGTAAAGTTTTCGGAAAACGTTTTTACATGGAAGGAAATCTCACGACTATAAATTTATTAACATCTAGCACAGATGTTGAAAACAAACTTTTTGTGATGAATAGTAGCACATCCGAATTCTCTTTATGTGTAAAAAAAGCGGCGAACGTCATCAAAACATGACAATAACGATCAAATTCTTGATTGCCCGGTGATAAGCAATTGTATTTCATTATGAACGTTGTGAACCATTATTCGAGTTTTTCTCAAGTTGTCTTTTTTATGTTGTATGCGTCACAAGGGTTCATTACAAAGATATCTGTTTCCGAATAACTGAAAAGTCATAGTAACGTAAGATTGATTAATTCATTTCAGTTTTCTGAAGGTATTATAAGCAGTGAAATACTCTGATTAAGGCTTAAAGTCCTAAAAGCCGTCTGCCATCCCATTAAAAATATCAAATTTATACATTTTTTTAATCTGGATATCGCCATGTTTTATGATATACATATTCCATATACAACAGCAACTGCATACTGCAGTATTTAACATTGCTAAATGTCAAATTAAGTAATGACAGATTTCCAAAAATGATGTTTGTAAATAACTTTTAGAACAACTCAATAGTAGAAATTCGTTTTGTAAATTGCAACTTGATTGTAAATGTCTAATTTGAAGTCTGGAAGATTTTTACAAAAATTCCCTTATTCCTTCTTAAATAATTCGCTCCAAGAGGAAACGTGTATATCGACACATGTTTTGGAATTTTTTTTCTCAAAATCTAAGAAGACAAAATACTTGTAATAAAGTGTACACATTATTTTGGGTTTAATTAACAAATTGTCATTTTTTCAGAAACATTCCCTTATTTTTGTTTACGAGGTTATAATACTTTAAATGCGTAATGATCGTAATGTACGTCATATGTTATTTGCCTTGGCGGCAATCCAGAAGGCCTTTATGACCACTTATGAGAATTGCTGTCCATCGGCGACTACATATTCAGACTTTACATCGGAAGATACGGATAATGGTAGATACCGAGAATCTCGCCTAAGAGCGAGGAGGGTGAAAGTTTTAACTACCGAGGATAAACGCGAATCTACACGTGCACCGAAAACAAGCAGGGTCTAAGCTAGGCAATAGAAAAAATCGGGTAGACCTGTTTCTAAACAGAGTATACCCATTTCATCACAGGTCTACCTGATTTTTTCTTCTTATCTAGCATAGACCTTGTTCGTTTTTGGCGCCCGTGTAAATTCGCTTTAAAAGGCTCGTGAATACCATAGAAAATAATGGCAGGCTGAAGTGGGCGCTCGGGACTTTCAAGAGCCTTTCTACACACCGGGGCCTGACTGTATGTTTCCGGCCCTCCTACAGAGTGCTGCATAGTAGGGCCTCTGATTAAGATATTCAGGGTTGCCTTATTACTATGCGAAGTGCTCTTGTCCTGCAACTCCTGCAGCATAGCGAGAGTTGTTTTTATTCCCCAAGGCGGGGCGCTGTGGACATGAGAGGGCTAAGGATTTTCGTATTATTAGTCTGACCTCGTTCCTTCTAAAAGGTTGGAGAGGCTGGTTAATAGGCACCTGAAGAACGTAACCCTGAAGAGATCACCTTTTTGGGAGAATCAACATGCCTATGAAGGACAGTTGAAGGAAAAGGTACATTATCGCTGACTTCCTGGATATTGAGGAGGCTTTCGATGGCAACCCGTGTAAAGTGGTTCGGGAGGAGCACTTTATCACAGTACACCAGAACTACTTGTGAACTGAACTAGATGTTAAAAAGTTTGAATCAAATTTTCAGTAGATTTTCAAAAAATTCCTACTAGCGAAACATCTGAAATGAAAGCAAAAAGGAAAAATACATGTCCTATCGCCGATTTTGATAGGGATACTATGTGAATTTTTTTGGCTTGAACAGAACCTTTTCAAAATTACCTTGACGATATGAAATAAAGTGACCTAATAGTTTTACTTATTATCATTTTTGTATTTACTTCTTCTTATTTATTCATTCAACAATTATTAATCCTCTATTTTTATTGAAGTGAAACTTTTAATGGTTCGTTGGGAGTAAAATCCGTTCGAGAGTGTAACAAAGGCTGGTGTTGGAAAGGCTTGGGAACAAAGGATTCGTAACACAGCAAACGAGAAAATATTGGATGGTCATATTATCTCGAATTCAAACTTGATAACTGAATACTTTCGATAAAAGATCAAAGCGCGACATGAAAAGTATTGAGAGTCATCGAGTTCGAATTGAAAGTTTATTTAAAAACTTGCTCGATATTGTGAAATAAGATTGAATATGAAATACTCATTCTTAGATGAGTTTAAGAAAAAATGTCAACATGAAACCCACATTTTTAGATCTATCTTTTTTATCGCTTTGTAATGGTTACTATTGCAGAAATTAATTGCTGCACATAAACTAGACATGAAGAAAATATTATTTTATGAAAAAATTATTGTCCGTAAAATCAAATTGAACATCTCATTTTTTCTGTAATAATGCAGTTGATAAGAATATCAAGTTATACTTGATAAAAATATTAAGTTAATTATTATGAAATGAAAAAAAAAATATGTTACACTCTTTCTTTAATGGATGTGTTGAAAATTTACATTTATAGTTTCAACTTTGTACACTTACTTCATCATGATAACATTTGAAAAATAGAAACTGTTGTGAGTTTAAAAATTTGCGAGAGAAGTGAAACTTCTTACGCTAAACTACTGCAAGTTGAATAAAAAAAAAAAGGTTCGTTTAATTTTATGAGAAAAACAACTACAGAAACCATTGAAACCAGAGCATGAACTGCATTCAAAACTGTAGGTTGAAACTGATTAAATCAAAATCGAAATTTGGAACGAGTTAAATTCAAATCTAAATTTGAAATTTGACGGCAAAGATTTACTTTTCTTTTACAGCTCAAATCGTATGGTACTCATGCATCATTGTTTACTTATTGTTATCTGTTGGATGAAGTCAAAATCACGGTAACATTAATCGAATATACTTCTCAATTATTACCTATTTTTTCCTTTTGAAATTTTTGACTGCCATTCTCAGCATCGTCATCAGTTGGTCCGGAATCTCTCCCTTCAATTCTTCAAC
The DNA here is from genome assembly GCA_028476575.1 of Platygaster robiniae. Classification (NCBI taxonomy): domain Eukaryota; kingdom Metazoa; phylum Arthropoda; class Insecta; order Hymenoptera; family Platygastridae; genus Platygaster; species Platygaster robiniae. Next base: position 12,953,896 of record CM052027.1, on the reverse strand, counting down.
TTTGTCAGACAATTTTTTAGGCTTCATACGACTCAAGAGATTACCCACTTTTCTTCGCTGAGCATATTTTTCACTTCGTAATTTCTGGATGAGCTCTTTGCAAGATAATTTCTGACACGGATTGTTTGATGCTTTTGACAAAATGTACGAGACTTTTTGGCATTTGGCACAAACTTTGTCTGACGAGCTGTGGTGAACACACTTCAGGATGAATTCGCCCCTGGAAGACCTGTGAATTGCCCCTGATGGGATGTGGGAGGTTGGGGTGCCCTCAAGTTCAGAAGGAAGACACATTTTCTTGTGCTGCCCCACGAGAGATTTTTTTCTCGTCCTTCGCTGATGTCCTTTTTCCGGGGTATTTCGCCGGTTCACTATTTCCACGACTTCTGCAATCTCTGTACCATGTGCCATTTCTTTAGAGGCACAGTTAATATCATGGTGGTTCACTATTTCAGGGACTAACACAATCTCTGTTTCGTTGTTTTTCCAGTGTTTTTCCAGTTCCTACATTAATTTGTATCCCATGTGTAATTTCTTTAGAGGAACAGTTGATTTCATGATGGTTCACTATTTCAGGGACTACTGGAATCTCTGTTTTGTTGTTTTTCCAGTTTCTACATTACTTTGTGTCTCATGTGCACTTTCTTTAGAGGAACAGCTATCTTGATGTTCATCATAGAAACCATTGGAAATATAATGACATTGTAGTTCATGTAAAGCATTGTACGAAAGAGGTGACTCAATAGTACATAGCCCTAATTCTAAAAAATTTTCAATGGTTTCTTCTTTGCTTGTTTCCATAGCGTCTATCGAATGCTCAATTTCAATGGGACTTGGCGCTTCATTGATCAAATTGTCATTTTGAGGGAGAAAAAGTGAAGGCACTGCGTCGGCTTTAAGTTTTTTTGAGTCAATATGTACATAGTCGTTTGGAGTGAAATGTAGAGCACAGAAACGGTAAGAAGATAAGCGAATGTCTGGAACATCTGAAAGGGAATAAATCATTTTTGACAAAGGAAGCGGGTATAATTGTATGCATCAACTCTACGTAATGCAAACACTATGAGAACGATTGATAACTGTCGATGGACTTATAAATATAGTGAAACACGACTTTCCAATTTTAAAACAAACAGAGCATTACAAAAGGCCACCCCTTAATAGTGTTGAACAATACCAATATTTATTAACAGCTGTCGAAACAAGCCAGGGTTACGATAACCCACTCCATACACTAAAGGGTTGAGTGACCTATTAATACTTGTCATTACAAAGTACAAACGTGTCATCGTAAAAAAAAGAAAGAAAAAAACACTTGTTGTTACAGTACACAAACTCGTTATTAAAATATATAAACTTGTAAAATTAGTGAACACAGCTCACCTCTTAAAATTTCAATGCAGTCCTTCCACCTCCTTCTAGACTGCTGGTTTGCAGGAATTCCACGTTTAATTATTTTGGTTGTTGAAATTGTAGGGCAGCCAGGGATGCAGCATGGCGGTGCATTTTGATGTTCGCAGTCGTTGCCTGCAAATAATATCACGTACATACAAAAAATCAGGCGCATAGGCAGAGGATGGTTTTGGCGGTTCAAACCTCTTCCGAAATTCTGATAAAATCAATCAATATTTCATGTAAAAATGAAAAAATTTACATAGATGAACAATAAAAATATAAGTTAAAAAAAATGCATGAAAAAGTAAACAGTATATATTTTGAATAAAGGTAAAAATTATCAAAACGCAAACCTACACGGAGAAAAGCTTACACTAATATTTACTCTAGCCCACACTACTTAGTCGTGTAACTAGAAAAATCGAAGTTAATACACGACTGAGTCATGTCGCTACACCCTTAGTCGAGTAGCGACACGGACCATTCGTTTTTCGACAGTAACCAGTCGTGCCAGCTACACGAACGCCAATAGAGTAATGTGTAGTGCCAACCGCACTACTCTTTACTCTTTTTACACGACTGAGTTGTGTGGACTGCACAAATGAGTCTTGCGGGCCGCATGAATCACCATGATTGTTTACGGCGTTCGCCACGGAAAAATCTGAAGGCACGAAAACAAAAAGCAATATTTGTCTATGCTATATAAGTACCATTCAAAAATATCCTTTGCTTTTCTTTCAAAATATTTATTTACCTATCCTTATTCACAGAGCATGAATGTAATTGATGATGAAATCGAGAAAAAAAAACTATGTTAATCATCACAATAATTTTCAAATTCACATAATATCAATATAATAGATAAATATATAATAATTAATTGGTAAATAATTGAATTTCATGTGAAGCTGTGGAGTCAGAATCGTAGGGGCGTCAACGCAATAATTAAAAAGACCGTTTGGCACTAAAACCTTACGTTTATTTTATTACAAAAATAGCCACTGTACTTGAAATAAAAACTCTGCACAAATTTGCTTATGATTGGAGTAGTCGTGTTCCGCGCGCGATTGACGACCGTCTGACTCGTTTTCTTAAATGTGCCTTTTTTAAAAACGTTGGCCATTTTGCGCGATGTCGAGTAGCCAATCCGAGACCAAGCCGCTCTCATTGGTCGCTTGCGGGTTGGGTTAGGTTTGTTCGTCTAGGGTCCCGGGATTGCTTGTGACGCGCGTCGCCACATCACTCCCCCTCGAGTAACTTGCCGTGATTTTAGATGTCAAGTTGCGATACCGCTTGTTTTGATGCCATGTATGTTGTTTTTTTTTTTTTTTTTTGCGATTTGCCCAAGTCATGCGCGAAAAAAACTTTCCCTGAAACAGAAAACTGGGCAAAAAAAGGAAAAGGACTGAGGATTTTTTTCTTTCCTCGCCGTCTCATGTTATCCGTGGACCTGGGGATTGCATGCGTTGTATCCGCGATGTGTCAAACCCGGGTCGTTGTACCTCCGGAGAATCGAGGGCCTCTGGGCGTGGCTCGGCGTCTGGGAGAATGTCGTTGGGCTGCGTGTCGTCCTGTTTTTGTCCAGGTGAGGCCCGACCGCGAATTTCGGGGTTTTCCAGGTGACAGTTTTCTTGATAACTGGGGGTTGTTTTTTAACGTTCCCTGAGTTGTTATTTTGTGGTGTGTTCCCAGTGACGAGGCCTTGGGTCGGTTTGGAAGCGTTGTTGCTGTCGTTTGTCGTCCTTGGAGTTGCTTTTGGTGCTGGGATGGGCTCGCGTGGCGTGGAATTCGCGAGTCCAGGTTGAGCTGTCATCTCGAAAAATGCAGGTTTCAGCCGTCCAACATTGATGTTGACTTTCCTCCCATTCATGTCGATGGTGAAAAAGTTGTCAGCTGGTCTCTCTAATACCTTGAAAGGGCCGTCGTAGGGTGGCTCGAGCGGTTTCTTGACTCTGTCGACTCTCACATACACATGTGAGCAGGAATGAAGCTCGTGATGGACGAAAATTTTCTTTCGGACGTGGTGAGTTGCTGGTGTTGGCCTCAATTTTCTCATGTGTTCCCTGAACTTGTGTATGAAAAATTGTGGTCCCGAGGGGCGTTCTTCGTGCATGAAAAATTCCCCTGGTATCCGAAGGGTAGCTCCGTAAACTAGTTCGGCCGCTGAGGCGCCGACATCTTCTTTCAGACAGGTTCGTAGGCCCAGGAGCACAGTTGGCAGGACGTCGATCCAGTTGAGGTCATTGTGGCACATGATGGCGGCTTTCAACGATCTGTGCCATCGCTCCACAATGCCGTTTGTCGCGGGATGATAAGCCGTGGTCCTGGTTCGTTTTGCGCCGACTAAGTGGGTGAGAGCCCTGAATAGTAATGCCTCAAATTGTGAGCCTTGGTCTGTCGTTATTACAGCTGGAGATCCGAATCGTGTAATCCAGGTCGAATAAAAGGCCTCGACAACTGCTTGAGCGGTGATATTTTTCAGGGGCGTCGCCACGGGCCATCGAGTGAATCTGTCTATCATTGTTAATAGATATGAGTAGCCATGGAAGTTGACCAACGGTCCCACGATGTCCAGGTGTACGTGTGAGAAACGGTCGTCGGGCACCGGGATGCGTTCCAAGGGGAGCTTGGCGTGTCGGCCGACCTTGCAGCGTTGGCAGTTGGGGCAAGTCTGAGCCCACCGTGTGATATCTTGACCCACGGATGGCCAGACAAATTTTTTCTGCACAACTTTCTTCGTGGCGCGGCCGCTGGGGTGGGAAAGTCCGTGAGCAACTTCGAACACTCGCCTTCGCAGAGGTTGTGGCACGTAAGGTCGGGGATCTGTTGTCGAGAGATCACAGTAGATGACGTGGTTGGAGCCTACGACTGTCAATTTCCGTAATTTTAACGTATTCTTGCCTTTCAGGAGGGTTTGCAGCTCGTCGTCCTCCAGTTGGGCCTGTGCGAGCTCTTCTGTCGTCACAACAGTCGGCATCCGTATCGCATCGATCCGTGATAGGGCGTCTGCGGTGATGTTCTCCGTGCCGGGGATGTATCGGATGTTGGTCGTGAACTGGCCGATGAAATCCAGCTGTCTCAACTGCCATGGCGAGGCTTTTTCAGGTTTTTGATGAAAGGCGAACGTTATCGGCTTTTGGTCGGTTTTCACGACCAAGTTTCGGCCTTCCACCATGAACTGAACAAATTTTATGCTGCTGTAGATGGCTTGTAACTCCCTGTCGTACGTACTGTATTTCTTCTGGGCTCCACTGAATTTCTTGGAGAAGAAACCAAGTGGCTCCCATGTCCCGTTGTTGTCTTGTTCCAGCACCGCTCCCATGGCGTCGTTGGAAGCGTCGCACTGGAGCGCCAGGGTGGCGTGCTCACGCGGGTGGCTGAGGAGAGCTGCCTGGGCCAGCTGCTGCTTGCACGCTTCGAAGGCCTTCTCGGCCTCTGCCGTCCATGGGACTGGTCGCCTGTCCCTTTTCTTCGCCGTGCCGACAAGGAGGTCGTGGAGGGGGGCTTGGACGGATGCCGCGTTCCTGAGGTGTTTTCTATAGAAGTTCACCATCCCCAAGAATCTGCGGAGGGCCTCTATGGTCTCTGGCCTTTTCACTAACTGGATTGCCGCGACTCGTTCTGGAAGCGGCCTGGTGCCAGTGCCATCGACCAAGTGGCCTAGGAATCGGACTTGGGTCGCGCCGAAGGTGCACTTTTCCAGATTTATCGTGAGGCCAAATTCTCGGAGTCGTTCGAAGATCATCTTCAAGTGGCGCTGGTGTTCCTGCTCGTCCTTCAATGCCGCCAAGATGTCGTCGATGTAGGCATAACAGAAGTCTAGGCCTCTAAGGGCGGTGTCTATATACCTCTGAAATGTCTGGGCTGCGTTACATAACCCAAAGGTCATTACATTAAATTCGAAAAGGCCGAAGGGGGTTATTACAGCCGTTTTTGGAACGTCCTCCGGAGCAACTGGCACCTGGTGATAGGCCCTGGTGAGGTCCAGGGTGGAGAACCGCGTGCAGCCATGGAGTCGATGGGCGAAGTCGTGGAGGTTGGCCACCGGGTATTTGTCAGGGATGGTCCTCGCGTTGCGTCCTCGATAATCTCCACATTGGCGCCATTTTCCGTTGTCCTTCTTGACCAAGTGCAGAGGGCTCGCCCAAGGGCTGCTAGAAGGTTGGCAAATTCCCTGCTCCAGCATGAACTCAAACTCCTGTTTGGCTTGGCGCAGCTTCTCAGGAGCGAGCCTGCGTGCTCGTGATGAGACTGGCGGTCCTTCGGTTAGGATGTAGTGGAATACTCCCTGCTTGCTGGCCACCTTGTTCCTGGAGGGAATCGTGATGTCGACGAAGTTCTTCAGGAGGTTTTGGTATTTCTGGGACTGCGAGATGGTCGAAATTCTTGGAGTTGGGCGGTTGGAGACATCCGTTGAAGTCGAGAGGTTGGTATAACGGTCAATAATTCTCTTGCCCTGGATGTCGACTAGTAGGCCGAACCTCTGCAGGAAGTTGGCGCCTGGATGGGTTGGGCCACGTCGGCGATGGTGAAGGCCCACTGGAAACTCCGACGAAGGCCGAGTTCGAGCACCAGGGGTCGCTCGCCGTAGGTGGTGATCTGAGAATTACTGGCTGCGAACAATTTAAACCTGGCAGGGGTTGCAGTGCGGGAGGTCAGAGTCCGGGGAATCACGGAAATGTCGGCTCCTGTGTCGACCAAGAATTTCAGTCCGGATTTTTTATCAGTCACAATGAGGCGGCTCTGTTGTGGGGAGTCGTTGCTGACCACCTGGATTCGAGACGACTCGGTTAGTTTTTTTTCTCCTCGCCCGACTTGAAGGAGCACGGCGGCCTGCAGTTCCGTGCCTTGTTGCCAAAACAATTGTGGTAGAAGCAGAAATCATCTCGGTGACGTGACTTGCTCCTTGCCCTTGACAAGCTGCGGTCGCGGGTTTGGGGGCGAGAATTTTCTCTGTATCCAAAACCAGATCTCTGCAGTGCGTTAATGACCCGGGCTGTCACCTGTTCGATGATAGTTTCGACTTGACTGATACCTGGGTCCTTTGGTTTGGCGATGGCGGATATTCCTGGTGATTGGACGTCTGCTATATTGTCAGCCATCAGGGCGAGCTCATCCAGGGTAGCGCTCGTTGCCACTGTAAGCACGGCCTGGGTGTGGTGTGGGAGTGTGTCGAGGAATATTGTCTTGAGAGCCTTGTCAGTGAACTGGCTGCCCGCCAGGTTCCTCATTTCTTCTAATACGTGGGATGGCTTTTTTCCCCCTAGGTTACGGCCCTGCAACAATTTCCTGAGCTTGGCTTCCTCTGGTTCGGAAAAAGCTGATAAAATTTTGTTTTTTATCGCCTCATATTTTCTTTCTGCAGGTGGATTCTTGATGAGGGCGAGAATGTGTGGGACGATCTCCGGGTCCGCGTGAACCACGATATATTCATATTTCTTCTCATCTGAGACAATTCCATGACTTGAAAAGGTCGCTTCTACCTGGCGGAACCAAAATTCTGGGTCGGATCTGTAGAATGCTGGGAATTTCGTTATCCTGAGGGCCTGGATGTCCGTCGCGAGGGTCCTTTGCCGTGCATCCTCGCCCTTGATTCCGTCCGTGGCGTCGGTGGACATCGTGGAGTCTCGTGCTCGCGGGAAAAACGCGGAAAATTCGGGTACGGTCGGAATATGGATCCGGTCGGGGCGGGAACACTAATCACTTAGCGGCACTGAGAGGATTTTTCGCGTCGTAAGCCTCATCGTGGCGATGTGCGTGGATTTTCACGAGGAAATTCTCTTGGAACCGGCGATTTCCAAAATGGTGGCGGAAAAAACGTGCGTGCGCGGTCACTCTTCACTCGCGTTTTTTCTTTCTTCTCTTTTTGGCGTGGGTAGCGTAGGCCCGCGATGTATATTTCTTTGAGTGTCGTTCACAGGTACCCGAGGGAGACGGTAAATCGGTCGGCGGCGTGTTCCTCTTTTCCAAGGGGTCACCAGTTGTGGAGTCAGAATCGTAGGGGCGTCAACGCAATAATTAAAAAGACCGTTTTACACTAAAATCTTACGTTTATTTTATTACAAAAATCGCCACTGTACTTGAAATAAAAACTCTACACAAATTTGCTTATGATTGGAGTAGTCGTGTTCCGCGCGCGATTGACGACCGTCTGACTCGTTTTCTTAAATCTGCCTTTTTTAAAAACGTCGGCTATTTTGCGCGATGTCGAGCAGCCAATCCGAGACCAGGCCGCTCTCATTGGTTGCTTGCGGGTTGGGTTAGGTTTGTTCGTCTAGGGTCCCGGGATTGCTTGTGACGCGCGTCGCCACAAAGCTCAGCAGAAAAATATCAAAATCGAAACAAAAAAAAAACGCTTTTTGCATGTGCTCAAACAGTAATTTTACTATTCTCAGGCTTGAAAATTTTTAAACCGATTTACATAAAAAATTAAAAGTGAATCAGAATACACAAATTTCGCTTACGTTTTATTGGGCTCAGTACCATTTATTTCAAAACGTAAATAAATAATGAAATATCCATTTACAATTATATTTTGTACGGAAACATGATTACGTCGTATTAAAATTATTTTCAAATTAAATCGACTTGACAAAGGTGTTACAGATCAGAGTAAAAATAATTAATGTAGCATAGACAAATATTGCTTTTTGTTTTCGTGCGTTCAGATTTTTCGGTGGTGAACGCCGGAAACATTCATGGTGATTCGTGCGACCCGCAAGACTCATTTGTGCAGTCCACACGACTCAGTCGTGTAAAAAGAGTAAAGAGTAGTGCGGTTGGCACTACACATTACTCTATTGGCGTTTGTGTAGCTGGCACGACTGTTTACTGTCGAAAAACGAATGGTTCGTGTCGCTACACGACTCAGTCGTGTATGAACTCTGATTTTTTGGTTACACGACTGAGTCGTGCGGGCTAGAGTAAATATTAGTGTAAGCGTTTCTCCGTGTAGGATTACATAGAAAATATAAATAAAAAAAATTGTTGCAGGTCAGTGAATAATGAAGAAAAATAAAAATCTACGAAAATGCTAAAAATTTACAAAACTTTGAATCTTAGATCAAATTGTAGAAATCTGTATAAAATCCACATAAAAATATGAGGAATCTTTTGATTCATACAAACTCTAAAAGAATAAATTAATTAATTGGCTTCCCAGAGTAACAGACAAAGTCATTTCTGCCTTAAGGTTCATTGTACATGATATTCCGATAAAATTTTAAACGTTATGGCATGTGTGGCTTTGTCTGTTATGCCAGGAAGCCACAGAATTGAATTCTATATAAAAACTGTTTTCTGAAAAATCATCAAAAATACCTCTACGACCTATAAATGTAGCAATCTCTTTTGCAATCTACAGAAATATAAGTCATCCATAAAAATACTTAGAAATTCTTCAGAGTTATGTATATTATACTAGAAGATTGTGAAAAATAAGTTTACTAGCTTACTAATTTAGAGGGCTTCCATAAAAGATGTCAGAGTTTTTTAGAGTTTTTTGAACCCCCTCTCCTCCCCCTGTCACAAAGTGTCACAAAACCATAGACCCCCCTCCGCCCATCTCACGTCACAACTATAAAATGCTAAATAGACGATAAATTTTTCAGTTTTAATGGTATTTCATAAATTGATTCAAATGTTTTATTTTGAAAATCCAACGAATTACAGACAATATATAATCTATTGCGAATAACAAAAAAAATGTACGAAGAGGTTTTTTTAGGCTCCTACCCAATTTTTTGCTTCTAGGGCTTCCTCTCGTATGACAATTTTTTGTCCTTTGAACATTTTAAATAGGAGTGGGAAAGCAATTGAAATAACTGGTTTTTATCCATCCTGAAAAATAAGTTACCACCTTAACAGCATACTTTGTCCTGGGAACGTCCCAAGGACGTCCCTGGGGCCAAACTTAATTCCGGGGACGTCCCGAAGATGTTCCCAGGATAAGTGTGCGGTACGGGCGTAAGCATGTTTACATAATTTTAATTTTAACACAATATTATTATACTCCAAAAATTTATGAAATTTTTTTCCGAGTTTTACAAATCATTCGACTCTCATGAAATCTTGAAATTTATTAAAACTCATATTTCCAAATTCCCATAAAATATATTCGAAAAAAAATATTCAGCTTATACAATTAAAAAAAATTCTTAACTTATAATTTCCTAATTTTGAGAAAATTTTCTATTAATCGTGATTTTCATGCAAATATCAAAAAACTTCAATATTTCATAATTTTTTTTCTTAGTTGTTGCTAAACAAGTTAGTTAAATCAACAAAATTTATTATTCCATATCAGGAAAAATTCATTTTTTAGGAACTTGGACTTTAACAAATCGAACTTCCATTTTTGCAGATATTTTTATAATTTATTTCCTTTTAATTTTATAATTTTCCAAAAAATGTTCAACCATAATAATTTTCGTTTATCATAAAGTATTTATGAAAAAAAAAAAATTTTGAGCTTGATAAAAATTGAAAATTTTTTGACTAGAAGGTGATTACTTTATTCCAAAATTTTTACTAAAAATTTTTTCGTTTATTATAAATGTATACCATTTATGTAATATCATATCACACATTTTAGAAAAATTTTTAAATACATTAGTATAACACAAGCAATTTTTTACAATATAAAATAAATTATGAAAATTCTTAAGGTTTCAAAAATATTTAAAAATTTGGAAAACAAATCCTCACTGATGAATTTAAATAAATATTTTCGTTGTCTAATGATTTTTTATGAAATTATTGAATTTTAAGAAAATAAAGCATAAAACTAACACTCCGACTTCAAAAAATCGTAGTTTCTAACCAAAAAATGTAGGCTAATAAAGATTAATACTAAATTTTATTTATTTAATTGATAAATTGTTAAAAAAATAAGGACAAAAAACTGATCCGATGCAATATCAGAATTTTCTGGTTCAAATTTTTTTTTTCATGAACATTACGATAGCAAGAAAATTTGTTATCAAAAAAACAAAGTTTTGAATTTTTCTCTTAAGATGAAATTCCACCTACAAAAAAAAATTATAACAATCGAACAATTTAGTGAATTTATTAAATTCTAAAGAAAAATTACTCAATTATAACAACTTATAGTTTTGGTAACAATTTTTATAGTAAAATTTTTATATATTGAAATAATTATAAAATATGTGAATAGATAAAATCACGCAACATTTATTGTACCTTTAAGTCGTTGCTATTCTACAATTTATTCACAGGTATAGTCCTAAAATTTTTTTTAACTTTCAACCCACTCACTTAACTATGTGAACACTCTCACAATTTATACGGCAATCAAAACATGTTACTTGATTAGCAGAATCAACGTTATTGTGATTTTTTCATTCGTTTATTTTGATCATTTACTTTTTTCATAAAATATCATGCTTCATTGTACCGACTTCACCAAAAAATTATCATAATCATGTAATACAACCTTTATAATCTCTCATTGCAATAATTTTGAATAATTGCAAAAAAGTTGCAATAAACAAAAACTCAGGTTTTAATAAATCAAGATTTAATTCACAACTGGAACTTAATTTTACACTTAAATTATTCATCCAAATCAATAAAATTCACAAACACTTAATTCAATATCTGCAATTTGAGAAACAAATTTTCTAATAATACAAAATGAAAGAAATTGTTTTCAATATTCCAAAATCCCATAATAAGAGTCAAGTATAGAATGTACTTTTGTTTCAATGCGTGGAATGGAATGTTCGATGACTGCATTGACCCAGAGAAAACTTGTAATAAAAAAAGTGAAAAATTAATTGAAGGGGAAAGGGGGAAGTCGACTAGACTTGTTTATCAAGAACAAAAATAAAATACAAAAATGTACCAGGTGTACTCCTAATTAATTTCCGGTTTTTTTGCAAATAAAACACATAATTCCAAAAAAACCGTAACCTTTATTTTATTCAAAGTATTTTCCATCGCTTTCTACACATTTTTCCCACCTTTCTGGTAAATTGTGGATACCACGCCAGTAAAAATCATTGCCTTTGGACGTGAACCACTCGATGAGCCATTTTCGTACATTTTCGTACGAGTCGAAGCGCTGCTCAGAAAGGGCATGGCCCAACGAGGCAAAGAGGTGGTAGTCGGATGGCGCCAGGTCTGGTGAGTAAGCCGCATGATCAAGCACTTCCCACTTGAGCCTTTCCAGCGGGTCACGAACGACTTTCGACTTATGCGACGGCGCATTGTCGTGAAGCAAAATCACCTTCTTCTGTCGTTGTTGATATTCTGGTCGGTTTTCCACAATGGCTTGGCTCAAATCTTTCATTTGCTGTTTGTAGCGAACGACATTCACAGTTTCACCAGGTTTCAGCAGTTCAAAGTATATAACACCGGACTGGTCCCACCACACACACAGCATGACCTTCCGACCGTAACGATTTGGCCGTGCCGTCGATGTCGATGCTTCACCTGGACTCACCCACGATTTGTTGCGCTTAGGGTTCTCCAGGAAAATCCACTTTTCATCACCAGTAACGATACGATGCAGGAAAGACTTTCTTTTGTATCGTTGAAGCAGCATTTCACAGGTCACTTTTCGATTCTCCATTTGTCTCTCGGTCAGTTCATGGGGCACCCACTTTCCACACTTCTGAATTTTTCCCATGGTTCGCAGACGTTTGGAAATTGCTTGCTGTTGAACTCCCAACGCATCTGCAAGCTGTCGTTGCGTTTGCGTGTTGTCTTCATCTAATAATGCTTGCAATTCGGCGTCATCGAACTATTTTCGCTTGCCGGAGCGTGCGGCGTCGTTCAGGTCGAAATCTCCATTTTTGAACTGTCGAAACCACGTTTCACATGTTCGAAGTGTTAATGCACGATCACCATAAACTTCCACAAGCGCACAGTGGCTTTCGGACACTTTTTTCCCCTGATTGAACATGAAAAGCAATGCATGGCGCATATGCTCAAAATTCGGTACAAAATTCGATATTTTTGAAGCGCAATAAAAACTTACTGGAAGATTTTTTCGAGAAAATGTCAACGCAGTTTAAGCACTCGATATGACTGAACAAAATGACATATGGTATGTGTTACCAACAGCGGTACAAAACAGAACGCCATCCATTGAAAAAACCGGAAATTACTTAGGAGTACACCTGGTACCTCGTGATCCAGTTTCTCATGAGTTGAAACAGTAGAAAAAATTTTTTCTCGTTCAAACAATCTCGAAATAAATTATTGATGCAAAAATTAAATTTTTGAACAACTTTTCTCTAATGATTCAGGTTATTTCAAGTTTGTATTTTTTTTAAAGTTGAAAATGAATGTTAGACAATAAAAATAAAGAATACAAAACAAATTTGAAAATTTCTTACAATTTTCACACCAATGCACATAATTGAACGGTCTCAAACCTATAAAATACTGATATTTTGGGAATTTTCAAACGTTTCTTTTATTCTTAAAGTTTGAAAGAAATTACAAATGCGATTTCTGTTACAAGCAGCTGATAAAATAGTCTTTACATGTGACTATTGTCATGTAATCTCGATGGATAAGAAATAATCTCTCTCCTCTCCTACCGCAAATGCCAAAGACAACTACTGTAGACATTTGTAAAAAATAAACGTGCACTATATGTTATCAAAGAATTGCAGCTTTGAATTATTTTAGATAACGACGATGAGTAATTTTGCAATTACTGATTTACACATTCCTTGTATATGATAATAACTCATGAATGTTTGGTATTTTAGAGAAGGGAGGAAAAATAATCTCTTATTTATAAAGTATTGTTCATACAAAATATTTATATACATATTATAACTATTGTTATTTCAGATAAGGTTAATGAATAATTTTGAAATTATTTATTAGCACATTCCTTGAACATGATAATAATTTACAAATGCATGAAATATTGAAAGAAAGATGGAAAAAAATTATTCTTGAGGTATTTGAGCAATCGTTGATTTTGCATATTTTAAATGTTAAAGAAAAATAATTCAAATTAAATTTGTAGGATAAACGTGTACAATTTTACAATATACATATCATAGATGTAACATAATCAAAAATTGAGCAAGTAAGTTTGGAATTATGATAATGAAATAATGTAATAATACCTATGATTTTCAAAGAAATTTTAGTAATTATCACTTATTTATGTATGAGAATTAAAATATATAAACAAAAATTATATTCAAACAAAGGAAAATAACATTTAATTATCATCCATATAATAATTATTATTCTTGAGGTATTTTAGTAATTGCTGATTTTACATATATTAAATATTAACGAAAAAAGAAAAAATTCAATTCGGTCTGATAAAGATATGAAATTTCACACTATACATGTTTTAATTAATTTTAATTTATAAGTACAATTTTTCAAGAAATTTCAGTTTTTGTCACTTGTTTCTATGATATAACTAAAATAAACGAACAAAAATTATATAGCTAGGAACAAACAAAAATAACTTTAAATATCTGTGGCTTCCCGCCATTATGATGAAACTCACTTTTTTCGAAATTGAGTTAATGTGAAATTCGATGTCTGTAAATGTTAATCTTTCCATAAAATGTTAATTGACACTCTAATATCCAACATTCGGTTCGTTCTAGACATTTCATAACCAACAAACTGCATTTTTCTCAGCATAACAACACAACTCAGCGTTTTCCCGGCATAAGGAACCAGTTCATCCGTCATTGTTTATATCAATTTGATAATGATGTCTGTGGCTTGCCGCCGTAACAGAGAAAGTCACTTATGCCATACGGCTCGTTTTAAATGATATTCTGATGACATTTTGAATGTCACGAGATGTGTGACTTTCTCTGTTATGGCGGCAAGCCACAGAATTTCTCGCGGACAAAATAAATGAATAATTCGACTGCATGGTACGATTGTTTATTCAAATTAGCTGTTTTTTGCAATTTTCACGCACACAACTGCACACAGCCTTTTTTCTCACTGTTTTTGTTTTGATCAGTTTTGATGCTGAACACAGCTGAAAATCAGCTGACTGTTGCGCACACACGTCGCACACGTCATAACATCTGTGGCTTCCCGACGTAACCGACTAAGTCACAATTTTCAATAAAAAAAATACTTTCTAGGCATATTTGCGCGCACTTAACTAAAATATTTTCACTTACGCAATGCAAGCAATGATTTCGTTAGAGAAAAAGTTCTAAAAGTTTGCGAATTTCGAAAAACACTTCGAAAACTTTGAGGCTGGTTTTCTCGAAAACAGCTGTTAGTGAGTTTCGTCACCATGGCTGGAAGCCACAGATATTATCCACATAATTTTGTGTAATGTAAAGTGAACTACGCTGTATTTTCAAAGGCCCACCAAAGGGCGCAAAGGAATGAAGATACTTTGATCCATGTAATAATTATTATTTTTGAGGCTTTTGAGCAACCTTTGCTTTTTTATATTTTAAATATTACTGAATGAAGAAAAAATTAAAATTTGCACGATCGACATGTGCAATTTTAAAATATAAATATTATACACATAACAACATCAAAAATTGAGTAACTAAATTTGTAAATTGCACTCTGTGTTATTTATTATTCTTGTTATTTGAGCAATTGCTGATTTTTCAAATTTTCAATATTAACTAAAAAAGAAAAAAGAAAATTTTTATGATAAACATATAAAATTTTACAATATAAATATTATAGACCTAACATAATCATAATTCAAACAACGAGGTTTGTAATTGTGATAATAAAATGGCAGTGCTTATTCGCGCTGTTCATGTACTTCGTATTACAAAAAAAGTCAGGCTTCAGATATCTTCATATTTTTCGCGTACTTCGTATAATATCACCTGATATTTTTTTTTTTTTTTTTTTTTTTGATAGAGTTTTTGCAAAAACTGATATTATACGAAGTACATGAGAAATACGAAGATACCCAAAGTCTGACTTTTTGTGTAACACGAAGTACAAGAATGGTGTGAATAAGCACTGCCTGATAAAATAATTAAACTATGATTTTTTAAAGAAATTTCAGAAATTATTACTTGTTTTTATATAACGACTGAAATAAATAAAGAATAATTTTATTTACAAAAGAAAAATAACATTTAAATATTATCCATATAAAAATTATTTTTCTTGAAGTATTCAAGCAAGCATGGGTTTTTCATATTTAAAAAATTAACAGCAAATATAAATTGTTACAATATATATAAAAAAATACAATATTCATATAAATATTCATATAAAATTGTACTATTTCAATTTTATAGATGTAATACAATTGAAAATCGAGGAATTATATTCCTTACTACTCAGGCCTAACTTTCTAGTTATTTTCGAACAATATTCCTTTCCCTTTGAAAATCTATGTCATGGAATTTCCCCAAAAATGCCACAAAATTCTTCAAGTTCGAACATGAGTCGGTTATCACTTTCATGCTTACTCTCTTTCACTCCCAAAAGATCTCCCTAACACTTTCTTTTTCCTCCCCACCAAAATCAAAAATTTTCTTCCCTAACAACTCAAAACTATTTAAAACCCAAATTGTACCAAAGCACGCATAATTTTGGCCCAACAAACGAACATTATTCTCTTTTTCTCTAACTAAAAAAAGTTTCGAAGACCCTTCCAAAAAAAAAGTTGCAACTTTGTTCCCCATCTTGTCTCTAAAAAAATAACAAAATCAAATTCCTAGTAATTTAGAATGTTTTGGGACCGAAAAAATACCGAGGTTTATTCATTTCTCATTGAGGCTTAAAAATGGCGTCACAAAAATGCACGAGCCAGCGAAAAAATGCGATTATTTGTATGATTTGTCCGTACTAATTCGTGGTCCGTGAACTGGTCAACTCTTGCAAGTATTGTCACAACGAAGCACTCGCGGAATTCGGGTTTTCTTTGAAGTTTTTAGGCGTTTATTAATTATCCTAAAAGCCGGATTGCCCGGGATGGATGTATCACCTGTCAGATGATAAAATAATGATTGAAATTGTAGATCATTATGGTCTTACTAGCGACACCTTAGCGGCACGACCATTCAACCAAACTATATATGTGATTACTCACACATTCACACCGTCGGAAATCTTTCCATAGCGGTTTTTATTATTTTACTAGAACTAGGGTTGTCGATATTATTCAAAAATATCGGATATCGATATTATCGATATTCTTGAAAATATCAAATATCGTAACCGATATTTAGGGTTAAAAATATCGATATTCGATATATCGTCCAAAGAAAGTTGATTTTGAATAATGAATGAATGAATGAAACTCTCTTTCAAAAAATTATCTTTTTTTTTAAATTCATATTGAAATTTGAATTCACATTTTCAGTGAAAATTGAAAAATATCGATATTTGATAGTATCGATATATTAACAACCCTACTAAAACACATGAGAACACATTTGCGCAGTACGTAGTTAGGAAACGTTTTTGCTCGCACACTTTGAAAATTAGTGTCTACGAGCTCTCATAGACACTACTTTTCGTAGTGTGCGAGCAAAAACGTTTCCAAACTACGTACCCTGGTCTGCCTCCTGACATTTGCGCGCCCGTCGGTCGGGCGCGCTTATCGCATTTTTAAAAACATACGATACCTCAACTAAACTCGTTTTCCATTCGCTATTTGTAACATGGATGTTTATTTAAATACGTATAGAATAAATTATAGTATTTTAATTAATTTAGTTTTTGTGTGGAATGTGACAAAAATGTTTCAGTAATTGATCGACGGTCGCTGTGCGGTCACCGTTGCGACTATTGTAGCGATAGTGAAGTATTCAGGCCCGAATAAAAAAAGTATAAATTTTGTCTGACATGAAGGGTACGACCCTGGCGAACGAGTTACCACACTTTTACCACACTTAACTGTGGTAAGAGTGTGGTAAAAATGTGGTAGATTTTTTAAAATTGAAATTAGCAATTGTAACATGAAATAATGCTTTTAAGGTAAAAAAAGATACTCTGTTTACAAGGAAATGTATTTAAAAGCTAAATGTTTCCGGTCATGGTAAATAAGCCTGTAAAAGTTTAATGAAAACTAGGTGGCGAGTAGCTTTTGCGCATGCGTCATGAGTACATTCCTTCCGTGGCACGGCCACTGAAGAGAGGGTGGAAAAAGACACTAACTGCTAAAGTCCCGACCGTTGGAAAGTTCGGGACTTTAGCAGTTAGTGTCTTTTTCCACCCTCCCATTGAAGTAGTTATCGAGGGGCAAAAAGGCGCTCCAGCATATTTGAATTTTGAATGTGAAATCTAATTAACATTGAATAATAATTTAGAAATAATATAAATTTGTTATGATACTAATATTTCTAACTCTTTTCTAGTTAAAATCTTATAAATGCCTAAGTAAACTTTTTTACGATAAATTTGATGTACCAAATAATGCTAGCAGCAGTTTTTTTTGCCATTCTTACACCAATACCTTGAAACTCATTTTCTGAGTATGTAATTTACTTGGAGACTATAACTTTGCTGTCTATGGAATGTACGTTATGACTGTTATGACAGCCTATACAAGTTTTTTATAAAATACTCAACTATAATTCCATTCATGTTCATAAATGTACTTTTTATTATTATTTATACAATTATCCCCGCCGTGGATCCGCAAATAAATTCCCTTAGTAATTTGAGTTTTTATAAAGTTTTTGTGAAAATCCTTAAAAAATTTGAGTATTTTTAATAAAATTCCGCTTTTTTTATAAAGTTTCTTCATAAAAAGAGCGATTTTCTATGAAGTTTGAATTAGTTTCAATAAAGCCACTTTTTAAAAACTTTACGAAATCTTCATAAAATGACGGCATTATTATATAGTGGATTTTAAATTCTACTTTATAAAGATTTTGTCTTATAAAGATTTTATGAAGTGACTTTATAAATAATAATAAAAACTTTATAAAACATTGCTCTTTTTATAAAATGGCTTTATAAAAGAATCAGAATTTCATGAAAAATACCCAAATTTTATAAGGAGTTAGATAAAAACTTTATAAAAACTCAAATCACGAGGGTCAGGTGATCCGATTAAAAAATTCTGACCCTTACGAAATAAAAAATATAATATATCTAATATTGTGTATTTTCATTATGATGTAACATTAATTACAATGATTAGTTATAAAAAACATAATAATTACGCATGTTTATACAATAATGAAAAGTAAATTAATTATCATGAATGAAATCACTGTTCGGTATTTTATAAGTGTTAAAAATTTTACATATGTTATAAACAACTTTTATAGGTTGTCATAACGGTCCTTAAGTACTTTCTAAACACAGCGAAGTTATGATCTTCAAGCAGATGACCATAAAATAAGTTTTAAGGTAGGTCGTATAAGAATAGCAGAAAAAAACTCATATAAGAATTATTTGGTACATCACCTTGGAAATAAACATAAAAATTGTTATAATAAAAATATTTCAATACTATTACATTTGTATTCAATTTTAATTTGATTTCACATTCAAAATCAAGATACGGAAGAGCGCCTTTGGGCCCCTCCGTAGCTCCTTCAGTGGCTGTGCCACGAATGCAATTTGTAGCGGATGGGCTCCGCAAAAGGCCGAGAAAGAGCGAGGTTCGGGTTCAAGATGGCGAGACACGTGGAGCCGATGAAAAAGAACTCACAGAAATCACACTAAAAAGTATTTATTTATAAACTTTCCGAAACTCCACTGACTCCTTTTACAGTTGAATTACAGGCATGAAATTATAGACGTTGAATGTAATAAAAATAAACTGAAATAATGGATATGGTGCGGAACGGGAGTGTAGGCGCGTCGCGGGTCGTGACTCATTCTCCCCGTGGCCACAGGGTCTGCTTTCCCCTTCGTTCCCCCCTCTGGCCAACCGGTGTGGCCGCCCTGCTTCGCGCGTCCCCCAGGTTTCGGTTGGTACTCCGCCGTGGTTGGCAACTTCCTCCCTTTTCCTTGCCACACTCCCTCTCACTCTCCGACGGCGCCGCCACATCCACCCCCCTCCCAGTGTGTTTGTGGACGATTCTGACAGGAGGACCAAACGTCACGGATTTTTTTGCGTGTTGGCGTGTTGTTGTTATTGTGGAATTTCCGGCTGGTTTTTGCCGAGTTTCTGACTGCGGTGCCGTGGACGGAGTGGATTCTTGTTGTAGTGGACTTGGCGTATCCAGCCTGTCTTCTTGACAGCTTGGCAAATGTGCTGCTTTCAGGCGCTCGACGGATATGTTTTCCTGCTGCCCCTCGACGTCGACTTTGAAAAGATTCGCCGTCAAACGTTCCACGACGCGATAGGGGCCGGCGTACGGAGGTTCCAGTGGGGCCTTGACGTGATCGCACCTGACGAAGACGTGCGTGCAGGAGTCGATGTTCCCACATCGAAAAGGCCTCGGTCTGGAGTGGTGTGCTGTCGATGTTGGTCGAATCTGTCGCATGTGTTGGCGATGCTCGACGATGAAATCCCGGGGGTCTGACGGCGTATCAAGGTGTACAAAGAATTCGCCCGGAAGTCGAAGTGCGGTCCCATACAGCATCTCCGCAGGTGAACTTCCGATGTCCTCCTTGAAAGTGGTGCGTAGCCCCAGCATGACAGATGGAAGCAGGTCAATCCAGGGTACCTCGAGTTTACACATGAGTGCGGCCTTGACAGTTCGGTGCCACCTCTCTACCATACCGTTAGATGCGGGGTGGTATGGCGACGTCCTTGAAATTTTTGCCCCCAGGAACCTGGTTAGTGCTTTGAACAGTGCGGCCTCGAATTGTGGACCCTGGTCAGTTGTGATGGTCAGTGGCGTGCCGTAGTTACTGATCCAATGATTGAATAGTGCTGTAGCTACTGTTCCCGCAGTCGTCTCTTTGAGTGGTATCGCCACGGGCCATCTTGAAAATCGGTCAATAATTGTCAAGCAATATCTGAAACTGTCAATAGGTGGTAAAATAATAATGTCGAGGTGAATATGGTTGAATCGAGTATCCGGAACTGTTATATGTTGTGGTATAACTCGGTTGTGTTTTTGAATTTTTGAGCGTTGGCACGGCAAACATTCCCTCGACCACTTCAGCGCATCGCTGCTGATGTCGGGCCAGACATATTTTTCCCTCAAGGTCCGGGCTGTGTTGCGTGCACTGGGGTGTGACAGTCCATGTACTGTGTCGAATGCCATTCTTCTGAGGGTATCTGGGATGAATGGCCTGATGGTGTTTCTCGAGACGTCGCAGTACAAGGTGTGATTTTCTATTGTCAATTTTTGCAGGTTCAGTGACTGGGGTTTGTTCAAAAACTTCTCAAGTTCCCTGTCATCTTGTTGCTCCTCGGAGATGGTTCTGGCGCTGAGTGCTGTCGGCATCTGGATTGACTCCACCCTGGATAGCGCGTCGGCGAAGACGTTCTGGGTGCCCTTGACGTGAATGATGTTTGTGGAAAATTGAGAGATGAAATCGAGTTGTCTGATCTGTCGAGGAGAAGCTTTACTGGAACGTTGTGAAAATGCATAAATCAGCGGTTTGTGATCAGTCCTGATGGTGAAATTCCGGCATTCTAGTTCGTGTTGAAAGAATTTTATAGCTGCAAATATGGCGAGCATTTCACGGTCATATGTACTATAATTTCTTTCCGCCGGGCTGAGTTTCCTCGAGAAAAAACCTATAGGTTTCCAACATCCGTCGATCAGCTGATCCAAGGATGCTCCGATGGCCACGTCGGAAGCGTCGGTGGTAAGGGTGAGTGGTGCCGAAGGAGATGGAAAATGCATGTTTGTAAGTTGTGTGATGCTGTTTTTACATTTCTGGAATGCTTGTATGGATTCTTCTGTCCAGGGTATCGGGCGTCGGTCGTTGCGGATGGATTCTCCCAGAAAGGCGTTCAGCGGTGCTTGTAGATCTGCGGCTTGGGGGATGCAGCGACGATAGTAATTCATCATCCCCAAGAATTTTCGCAGCTTGACGACGTTTTCAGGGAGTCCATACTCGGCGATGGCTTGGACTCTGTGTTGAGGTGGTTGATATCCCTCGGCGTTGATCTGGAACCCGAGGAAAATGACTTCAGCGAGCCCCAGCTGGCATTTGTTGGGATTTATTGTCAGACCATATTTCTTGAGACGCTCGAGGATGACCCTCAGGTGTTCCAGGTGCTGTTCCCTGGACTCCGAGAAAATGATAATGTCGTCTATGTACACATATAAAAAGTCCAGATCTCTGAAAATGGAATCCATAAATCTCTGGAAAGTCTGTGACGCGTTTTTTAATCCAAATGGCATTGTCGTGTACTTGAAGAGTCCAAAGGGTGTTATTATAGCCGTCTTTTGGACATCCTCGGGTGCCATAAGAATTTGGTGGTATGCTTTTCTTAAATCCAGGGTGGTGAAAATTTTCTTCTTTTCCAGCTTGGGAAAAAGGTCTTGGATGAGTGGAGCAGGATATCGGTCCGGCACGGTCATCGCGTTCAACCGCCTATAGTCCCCGCATACTCTCCAGCCTCCGGTTGGTTTGCTCTGCAGGTGTAGAGGGCTGGCCCACGGGCTGGATGAAGGTTGAATGATGCCCTGCTCGAGTAGCTCGTTTATCTCGGCCCTTGCTGCTTCATCCTTGGGGCCGGCTAGTCGGCGTGGGCGTTCTGCGGTCGGCTGGCCCTCGGTGATGATCCTGTGGACGACTCCTGCTGTCTCCTTGGATCTGTGGTAGCAGCTGGGAGCTGTGACCCCAGGATACTGCTGCAGCAGGTGCATGAACGGGTCGTGTGCCGACGGCGGTGTGCTGGGTTGCTTGTCGACCGTAGAAATACCATGTTCGGCGGTACCAACGAGTTTTCCCAGGGCTGACAGCGTCGTCTGGGTGTCGACCAGGCGTTTGTTCTGAAGGTCGATCAACAGCCCGTGTTTCGCGATGAAGTCGGCGCCAATGATTGGGTGCGCGACGTCGGCTATAGTGAATTTCCACCGGAGTGGCCGTCGGAGGCCTAAATCTAATCCAAAAAGTTGCTCACCATAAGTCTTAATGTTAGTCGAATTCGCTGCATATAAAATGAGTGGAGTGGGGAAAAGACTGTGTCCAACAAGGCTACGAGGGAAAACTGAAATCGATGAACCGGAATCTACGAGATATCGATGTCCGGAAGAGCGGTCCATGATGTGGAGCCGGTACTCCAGGTTGCTGTCGTCGATAGCCGCTGACGACGACAGCGTCTTCAGTTTTCCGTCTGCTTCTTTTCCCATGTGCACGGGGCCTGGCATTTCCGTGCTCTTTCAGCAAAGGTCGCGTGGTAGTAGCAGTATCCGTTTGGATTTCTGTGCGTGCCGGGAGTTGACCTTGAGCGACTCCTGGAGCGCTGGCGATTATCCGCTGTTCTGATGGCACTAACTTCACGACTCAGCCTGGCCATGGACCTGGTGAGCTCGGCGATGGCTGCGGCCATGTCCGGGATGCCAGCGGGTGTCTGCTGGCATCCCGGCATGCTGAGATGGGAAACTGCTGCGACGCTGAGCCGGGAAACCTCAATTATTTTGTCTGCTTGGAGTGCCAGCCTCTCGGTGTCCTCGTTTTCACTGATCGCCAAAATACTACGAACATTCTGTGGCATCCTCTCCAAAAATAAAGTTCGCAGAATGTCGTCATTGAAATTGCCCCCCGCCAAATTTTTCATCTTTTGCAGCATTATTGAGGGCCTCTCGTCCCGAAAGTCTGTCTCGTGCAACAACCTACGTAGTTTTGACTCTGAGTACTCACCAAATGTTCCGATGAGGCACTCCTTGATATGTTGGTAGCCGTTGTTCGGCGGGGGGGATGTAACCAGGTCGGAAATGTAAGTCAATACCTCAGGGTCCAGGTTTGCGATGATGTGTCGATATTTTGTTGACTCTGACTGAATGTGGGCGATTCCGAAGGACGCTTCGACTTGACCGAACCAGAGATTCGGGTTCTCCCTCCAAAATGGCGGAATCCGAACGACTTTGGAGATGGCCGCCACCTCGGCCTGTGCTGGCGCTGCTTGTGGAAGCCTCTCTGCCGCAACCGCGTCTTGTTGAGCTTTTTGGGCCTCCAACTGTGTTAACCTGGCCAGTAATTCCTTATTCTGTTCATGGAGGCTTTTACTATGTTCAAAAAGATGTAGGTTGTCGGTTTGCTGTTGCTTGATCTGTTGTGCCTGAGTCGCGATCTGAGTTTGGAGTTGTTGATATTCTGCCATCATAAATTGTAGTCAAAACCTTCTTCTTCAAATTTATGTTCTTTTCGAGCTTCGTCGGGGTCACCAATGTAGCGGATGGGCTCCGCAAAAGGCCGAGAAAGAGCGAGGTTCGGGTTCAAGATGGCGAGACACGTGGAGCCGATGAAAAAGAACTCACAGAAATCACACTAAAAAGTATTTATTTATAAACTTTCCGAAACTCCACTGACTCCTTTTACAGTTGAATTACAGGCATGAAATTATAGACGTTGAATGTAATAAAAATAAACTGAAATAATGGATATGGTGCGGAACGGGAGTGTAGGCGCGTCGCGGGTCGTGACTCATTCTCCCCGTGGCCACAGGGTCTGCTTTCCCCTTCGTTCCCCCCTCTGGCCAACCGATGTGGCCGCCCTGCTTCGCGCGTCCCCCAGGTTTCGGTTGGTACTCCGCCGTGGTTGGCAACTTCCTCCCTTTTCCTTGCCACACTCCCTCTCACTCTCCGACGGCGCCGCCACAAATTTACTTATGGCGCATGCGCAAAAGCTACTCGAATTTTTACAACAGGTTTATTGCTTAACTTGACTAGAAATATTTTCACTTAAAATTTGCACTTAAAAACAGTTCTTTTGGTTAAAGTTATATTTTTAGAGCATGTTAACAAAAATTTGTCAAGAATATGTTTTTTTTTGAAAACATGTTGGAGTATTATTCCATGACCTCAACATGTTTTACAACACGATTTTAAAGGCAACAATTGTTTAAAAAAACCCCCACGAGATTGAAATTATGAAATTTTCTTTGACATACAAGCATACAACTGTAAAACATTGATAAAAAAACGATCAATTACCAAAATAAAATCTACGACACTTTTACCACACTTTTACCACACTATAGCGTTGTAACTCGTCCGCCAGGGTACACATGCAATATTGTAACTAATAACGATTATAGTATCATTAAAAACAATTTGTTCAATATGATCATAGCTAAAGTCAATCACTGATATAGTAAGAATGATTGATTAATTTCATTTAATTGTCATTAATATGAAAAATGATTTTCTTTTATTCTACGCCGTTTTTGTAACAGAATTACTACATATTATTTCAAATTATTATAAATAATTAAGTAAATATTTATTTATCTAAATCTTAAAATATATCATTATTATTATTAAAAATAAAATATATACGAGTGCTTTAGCAAACGTGCCCCTGCGTAACGATATCCGTCCAGAGGATTCACATTTTGTGAATGCTCTACTTTACCAGCAATTTCAATAGTTCTAATACTACTAATATTAGAAGATGCCCGATAGGGTGGTAGAGGGTAAAATACTGAATTTTTCAGACTTTTCGATGATCACTATAATATGAATATCATCATATTTTCATAGCTTGTAGCAAAAAAGTCAATGATGTTGTGTTTGAAAAGCTTTTACATAAAAATAAATGATGGTAATATTAATTTCATCATGTATTTGAGTTAATTTGAGTAAATTTATTGTTGTACCTTCCCTATCGGGCAGATCGCAATAGTCGTGCAATAGACAAGAGTCAGCATAGTCAGAAACAAGTCAGCTAAGAGGTGGCAGAACGCGATATTTTTTCCCCCTTCTTACAGCTTCTGAGAGCGCGATTTTCCCTCTCTCCACAGCCTCGCTACCTCAAAGTACCATACTAACCGAGAGCTCAGTTTTGGTTATTTGAGGATTGTCGAATAATAGAAGTATGTACTTACAAGTTAATCATTTAGAACACAGTTCATTTATTATGAAATTCAGATATTTCGATCTTTGCAATTTTGTTGTTTATAAGACTATAAAATAAATGTACACCTTTTAGCAAATATACGTTCTTTTATTTTTGAAGTCAATACCTGAATTTTTTTGAAAGTGCAATCGTGAATATTTTTTAAAGATACATTGAAATCGTAGGATGCATGCTTAATTATTTCAGGATAAAAGTACTTGTAAATGTCAGAGTACATCATTCATCTACAAATAAGTGAATAAATATGCAACTATCAGAAACGAGTGAATGATGATTTATCGGATTTTATTTTCATTCGATTGATTGTATTAAATTTTTGTTATGTTACCTGAAAAGTTTCATGCTGAAAAGAAATTGATCTATTGCTCAAGAATTTTTGCTGTTGTTTATAGGAGTATATCTAGTCCTTGAGAAATAGTGAAAAATATGTATAATACTGGAAATCGTGAATTTTTCCAAATTTAATCAATATATATATTGGAAATGCAACTTTTCTGAAAAGTGGTTTACTTATCAATGGATGCATGAATAATTTTTTACTTAGCAACATGGAATAAACCAAATAATCGTTGGGTAATATTTTTCAACGGTCATAATTATTGGATGTGTTAGAAATTTATTTAAGATTTCAAGATTTACTAGGTAAGCTAAATTGGGTCAAGAGGAAATGAAACACTGAAAATTACAAATATGAAAGATAGATTTATTCACTTGGACTTTTTAAACTATTGCAATTGAATCTATTTGAATTCGCGCACTTATCACTGCACTTGAAAAATGGCTACGACCCTTTCTCTTTTCTCTCTCACTCTCACTCACGGTAACTTTCTCGGGTACAACCGATTGCCAACTTAACGCGTACTCGACAGTGTTCGAATCACGACTGAATTGAACTACTAGTGTCGACGGCACTATTTATAGGGGAACCTTGTATGGACCTAGACTGTTCTAGAAGTGTCTGGTAGCTTCTTAATGCCGCTACCCTGTTACAGCGTGTTCTAGAACTTTCTATTTCCTTCTATATCATTCTATCGTATTCTATCTTATTCTCTAGTGTTCTCTAGCCTAAATGTCATTTTCTCTTAATCCTATTTTGACAATATTAGTAAATATATAATCGCCAACAGATGTATGGATAAAATTAATAATTATGTAAGCTATGCACTTTTTGTACTATGAAAGTGAAGCAATCTAATAGCATAATATAAGTAACCAGGGCCGGATTAACCCTCAACGGGGCCCTAGGCAACCATCAATTTGGGGGCCCTTTTTTTACGTCCGTTCCCTTCTTTTTTCGATTAAAAAATACAAACTTATATCTTTCATAAAAATTTTATTGTCACAATGTAATAATATCAATAAAATTACTATCTACATTTTAAACATGTCGTTTTCTACATTTGTTTTCGGCAAATTCATCAATTATATCATCAATATCGATTTTGTTCAATAAATCTGACTCAATGCAAAGTATACCTAACATCTCGAGTCGCTCTTGTCGCGTTGTAGCTCTTTCAGCAGCTTTGATTCTTTTTAATTGCGAGAAGGATCGTTCGGCAGAACAATTTGTGATCATTAATGTTAAAAAAATTCGAAGAGCTATTTCTGTGTTAGGAAATACTTCGGCTAATTGATCTTCCATTAGAATCTTATACAAATGACTATGATTTTTTTGTGCATCGGTGTATCTGGAGTTCACGTAACTTTGGAATTGTTTCATTTCAATGAAAAATTCTTCCAAATCTCTAGGATAAAAACGAACTAAGTTATTTATAGCTTCGTGGAGGTCTCCATCACTTAGAGAAAAGTTGATGAGAAATGCAAATCTCTCTGAAACTTCCATATACACTTTCGTACGCCGTTTGATTTCACTGTGAAGATTGTCGATGATTTCGAGGAAACCTTTTGTTCTAAAATCATCGCGAGGTGAAAATTCTACTTCTGGAGCATTTCCGTCATTAGGTTGTTTTTTTTTACGACGAGTACGTTTTACGATTTCTGTATAACCTACACCAGGTAATAATCGTTTTGTTTTTTCCTCGAAATCATTGAACTTTTCACGGAATGAAGCTAAACTCTCTTCTAACGATCCGTACAAAGAAGCACACGTTTGCAAATCTGCTTTTTCACTTTGCAATGACTTACTCACTGAACGCATAGCAGTCAAAATAGAGTTCCATAAAATCAACATGAAACCAAATTCGAATTTTTGCATTTTATTCGCGATACACGTCGCCTCATAACGAGTATCAGTATTTTGTGATTCATCATCAGCAATGATTTCTAGAGCCTCTAATATGATATCAAATGAATCGTAAACTGCATTCGTCGCATTCGAATGTGCTTCCCAGCGTGTAGTTGACAATGTCTTCAAAGTTTTCTCATTGTTTATTTTATTTTTTAATACGCCCCAACGATAGGTGGAAGCGGAAAAAAATTATATAATGTCTGCATAATGGCGAAAAAATCTACTGCATAAAAACAGCAGTTCACAGCATGCTCTCCAACCAAATTAAGGGAATGCGCGGAACAGGGAACATAGATCGCATTCTCATTCAAACTCAATATTCTTGCTTGCACACCTTTATACTTTCCGGACATGTTGAATGCGTTGTCATATGATTGTCCTCTACAATTTTGAATATCTAAACCACAGTCTTCAGTAAGAAAGTTTAAAGTTTGATTCGCTAGACTTTCACCAGTATGACCTTCCAACTGAAGAAAAGTTATAAACCTTTCGACTGGTTGAAAATCGTTCGGAGAAACATATCTTAAAATAATAGACAATTGATCAACATGCGATACATCAGGAGTCGAATCGACAGATAAGCTAAAATACCTAGCCGAAGTAACCTCTTTTAAAATGTATGATCTGACTTTTTTACCCATAATGTTAATGAACTCCTCGCAGATCGTCTTCGATAAGTAAGAAGTTACAACTGTCCCAGCATTGCCGTATCTAACAATATGACCTTGCAAAAAAGGATCGAATTTCGCAAAGAGTTCAAGTAACCCTAGATAATTTCCGTTGCCCGGCACCCCGAATTGCTCGTTCGAACCTCTGAATGACAAACCTCGCTCTGCTAATGTGGTAATGACAGCAACTACCCGTTTTAAAACGTCGCGCCAGTATTTTTTTTCACTTAGTAGTTCATTCTCGAGTAGTTCTGGCAGATTATTTTCGTCCTTTCGTTTTTGCCGGTAAATCAGCAAACACTCCCGATGTTTTGGATTTTTTTCATGCTGTTGTAAATGACTTCCGATGTTTTTCCAGTCATCATATCCTTCACGAGAAAGTTTTATCGATTGGTCGGGTGGTAGAAATAGCTTGCAATAAAAACAATAGACAGACCCTGTGAATAAAAACCAAAAATTATTATTATCAATTACACTGTGTGCCTATAAATAATTTTGAAAATTATAAAAAAACGAAACCTGTCTAGAATGGTTGGTAATGACCCCCTGAATACTTTCTTTACAGGTTTTTTTAATGTTAAGTCTATTTATTCGACCGGCTTTCCGGTTTTCTGTCATTTTCCGTTTTCTTTTCTCTGAATGTTTTTTCAAGGTCAGAGAATATAAAAAAAAGACTCATTGACCGCTATTTCAAATTTTTTCCCGTGCAGTTTTTGACCTATTTTATTCCAGAAACGTGATCAGGTTAATAAGAGGACACAACTAGTCTTTTGTTCGAAAAAAAGGACCAATATTACGTGATCAAAAGCATGCTTTTAAAAAAAATTAATTTAATGAGTAAATCGAAAACGAGGGCTAAATTTGAAAAAAAAATGTAATGGAAGTATTTAAAGAATCATCACCAGCCATTGTAGACAGGTTTCGTATTTTTTTTTTTTTTTTTTTTGTAATTTTTGAGGTCACACAGTGTTACAAATTATGTGAATGATACACAAACTATAAATTAAGGGTGGGTGAGTTACTTTTTAAAAGAAACTTGGTTGAGTTAATGTAACTTGTTTAAGTTAATGTAACTTGGTTATATTACAAGTTACTCATAAATTTTCAAGTAAGAAATTAGAAGTTACTTTTTAAGCGAATTCGTTTAACCTCAAGTTTTATTTTTTAAGGATTTTTTTTTCTTGCTAGAAAAAAACCTGATTCTTTCTCAAAAAATAGAGTGAATTTCGTGAAAGAAATTGATTCAAATCATACATCACCTTTCATTGGTGAATAAATAAGCCAATCTCGGTTTGTTTTTTCTCCATTTGGTTTAGTCCCAAAAAATACGTTGGGCGAACAATATCTCGATGTTGATTCGTTTTCATACCAACGCTTAGATGATTCGAATGGTCCAGTCGAATTTTGACATGTGGATGGCCCATGTTCAATCCAAAATCTTACATCTTCACTAGTAAATTTTTCCCATTTTCCTGGATCGTTGGAACGGTTGGAAATTTCTACACCTTGATTTTTATGTACACTTTCGCCCACAAGAAATTGGTTTGAAGATTCAGGTGTTGAGTTGACTGGATCATCGTTCAATTCAGGACTAGTTGCAAGTCCTTGACTGCCTGATGAATTTGGTGTTTTTACGTTCCGATGAAAATAATTGTCGAGTTTTGGAACTTTTTCTAACACTGCACTTGTTCGTGATCGTTTTTCTTCGGCAACCTTTCTTTTTTGCGCACCACTTAAATATGAACGAGACATTTTTTTACAAAATAACAACTTAAGACACAAACGATGGTTTTAGTATTTACTAGTGTATTGCACTTAAACTATCACTCCCGAAAAATGATGGTCTCACTACGGTAAAGAAAAAAACGCGGACATTTACGAGATAATAACAAGGATATTTCATTCACTTATTCACTTTACACTATGTTATTGTTCACGGTGAGTATTCTCAGACGTGACTATCCCCGTACAGCAAATTCTTCGTCTTATATACAAATTCAAGTGTTCCAGAATATTACAGAAAATTCCAGTCATTTATTGTTCTCGAATATTCTCGACCTTTTCATTGATTTCTATTCTCGAACATTCACAAAAACGTATTTGTTAAATGATACCAAATGACAGGCTCAGAGGCAAAACGACACAAGAATTTCCAAGAAAGGATAAAAAATATGCTGACTCACATAAGTCGGTCTTTCTTTTGGGAATTCTTGTGTCGTTTTGCCTCTGAGCCTGTCAAATGATACATTAATTTAT
Source organism: Platygaster robiniae (assembly GCA_028476575.1). Lineage (NCBI taxonomy): Eukaryota > Metazoa > Arthropoda > Insecta > Hymenoptera > Platygastridae > Platygaster > Platygaster robiniae. The sequence goes on along the minus strand of CM052027.1, from coordinate 12,923,416 downwards.
TTGTCATTTGTCATCCATCATTCACTCATTCATAATTCACGTTGAAATTTCCGCTTGAAGGCTTCTATTCAAGTCAATTGTGATTTCACTTTGTTTGTTTTATTATTTCGTATTTTTTCAATTATTTTCAGTTCTGATTATATTTTTTTTTCACTCTCTAGAATTGTATGTTTGTAAGAAAATCTTAGAAGTCTTTTTCATTTTTCGGGGGCCCCCTAAAATCGGGGGCCCCAGGCAACTGCCTATTCTGCCTACTTGTTAATCCGGCCCTGTAAGTAACATAAGAACATGATAGATCATTTTTTTATTAGTTATTGTCATGCATGACAATAATTAATAAAATTATGATGAAAATCATTCCTGGAATATCGAAAAAATTGATTAAAATCGACTGATTAGTCAATAAGATCAATTTTATAAATTGATTGGAATAATAAATTATACCACGCGAAAAACCTGACCACGGAAAACATTCAGGCGGCATCGCGGCATTTAAATCTGAAATAATATAACCCGAGGCCAGTGGCTGATTTGCATTAGAGAAAACAGGTTTTTTTTTCTCAAGCAAGCTAGGCGAGCCAGCACGAAAAATTCTCAATTTCGGTTATCAAGCATAATAGAATCGAGGAGAAGTAAGCGGGGGCCGTTGACGCGCCGGGCGAGTAGAGAGGGAAAATCGCTCGCTCCCCCCGAGGCAGCGAGGCTGTGGAAAGAGGAAAAATCGCGCTCTCCGAGGCTGTAAGGAAGGGGAAAAAATATCGCGTTCTGCCACTTCTTAGCTGACTTGTTTCTGACTATTGCTGACTCTTGTCTATTGCACGACTATTGCGATCTGCCCGATAGGGATTCTACCATGCACTCAAACTCAGTCAAGTTCAGAATTTTCTGTTGGTTTTAAGAAAGAGTTCTTAATTTTCATGAATAAAAAATGCGAAAAAATACATCTTATTTTTCATGCAGAACTATACTACCTCAGTTGCACATTTTAATGATTTCTGATTTCACTCAAACTTTACGAACAAAATTTTTCCCAATTATGGTATTTTAATTGATTGTCAGGCCGACAATGAAGAAAATCCCGACATCGCCAAAATAGGTTGCTCCGTAATGTATATTTATATTTATTGTGATTTCCTATTAATATTCATTCATATTAAGTTGCGTATGTAAATCAATATAATTATAAAATATATGAAATAAATATATTTCAAAAATTATTTTTTTAACATAAATACCCTTTGTCATATCATAATTTTTAAAATTCTCATCACGATGAAAAAATAATAAAATTATAAAATGCTACTATATTTTGTTTGGGGGGGAGGGGGGCTGCGCACTCTTTGCGCTTGGCAAGCTATCCTTCATTTGGTATTTGTTAAAGTTTGTATTTTTATAGTACAGACAGTACGTGACCACGACACGAATTTTATACCTTTCACGAGTACAAAATCTGTAGCCCTGGCGGACGGTCGAATCCCACCGAATACCACTGAATACCGTAATACGGTTTTCGGTGGTATTCGGCGGTATTGGGCGAATTCCACTTCCGAAAAAACTCGATTTCACAAGAAACAACCGGGTGGTAGGAAAAATGATGTTTTTTATGAATTTGTGACAACTATTATTCCTAAAAATACGCATATTTAATAACAGAAATGATTAAACTTTTAATAACCTATTTGACATGAAATGGAATTTTCGTGGTAAAGTAGAGTGGTTAGTAATTGTAATGGCTTTTGGTTTGCCATACAAGTTGGTTTTGTAAAAGAATTGGATTTTATCCTTTTTTTTTATCCACATTTTCGAGCGGAGTTCGCCCAATCCCGCTGAATATCGCTGAATATCGTATTACGGAATTCAGCGGTAAAAATCAGCCAGGGAGACCGAGGCGAAGACTTGATGAAAAACGAGTTTTCATAAAGCAATTTTTTTAAGAGATTGAAAACAGCATAGTAATGCTTCAATGTCACTCAATCCTTTATTCTTCTTGCGAACTGTCCACGTACGCAAGTATAGTAATAATTAACAGGAGTAGAAGTATTATTGTAAACGAATCGTTTCAAATCTCATGCATACACTCAATCTCAAATATAAAGATGCGTTCGAGCCCAGCATACTCCGATACAATGATGGTTGGAGGGATTCTCACCACCGCATCATTTTCACTGTGTGCGCGCTGTCTGTGAGTCTCACATACAAGAGTACACTGGAAAAAAAAGTATTTCAGACACTAAATTGTGCTGACACAGCACGACTTATTGTTACCACTACACGGAAGAAAGTGTTGATAAAAGGGATTCAAAGGTGTTGCACCAACACTTTTAGGTGTCCGTTGAACTCGGGCATCAGATTGACATATGTTAAAGCATTAGTGGTGTTGGTTCAACACTCTCGTAGGATTTCGGTTGAACCGCTAAAGGCGCTCGCACAACTCCTCAGAGTCACCACTGTCAATGGTGTCAACCCAACTTTTCTGCAGTGCCCTATGAAAAATTTTTTTTCCAGTGTAGAATGTTACCGCGCACTATGAGTATCAAGAGTGAGGGTAAAGAGAAAGGCATCCGCATCGTTATATTAGAGTTACGCGTATCGCTGTATCAGATGCATCGTTGTATCGGAGATCGTTGTATTGGAGTTCGAGTGTGTTTCCCTCATTTTCGTGAATCGAATATTTCTTCAATTCAATTAATAAATAGCATATTTTGTATTGAGGACCTGAAGCGTGGCTTTTAGATTGAGGACAAATTTATCAGCCGAGGCGCAGCCGAGAATGATATTTGGTCCGACTGGTCTGACAAAAAAGCCACGTCTCACGGTCCGAGGTGCGAACGATTCTTTCTGCAAAAGACGCAAGAAAAATGTTTTTGGAGGACTTGTATGGTTGCATTGAGTACGTCCATTTACGACGGGCGTATGTTTCAGTGCTTGTTTTCAGAGATTGAAGTATTTGCCAGTCGTAAATAGACGTCTTCAGTGCCGCCATACAGGTCCTCGAAATACATTTTGTGCGTCCCTAGTGACGGGGCTCCGAAAGACTTCCGAGAGAGTTCCGAGCGATTTCCCTCGGAATCCTCTCGGAACTCTCTCGGAAGTTTCTCGGAATTCTCTCGGACAATTGTCCGAGAGAGTTTCGAGGGACTTGCGCATGCATGTCATACCAGATAGCATGTCGTAGAAAAGATTTGTGCATAACTCATGAATCGGATTGACTGAAATGTGTACGACATTGACACAAGATGTGACTGCAAAACGCTAATATTCTCCATGCATCATATTAGAGCCTGATGACGGAGCAAAATATTCAGCATCATTTCGCACTCACATTGAGACTTTCTAGTCTGCCCTCAACCTCGACATTACGGCAGCATAATGTATGCATCGAATGTTGGGTTCGAAAAGCTACACTTGGACTGTTTTTTTTGCACCATGCGATTACGCATTGACGCAGCATAGCATGCTGAAATGAATGAGCTATTATTTATGATACAAAATGTAGTATTTTGAAAAATGCATTGAGGACCATTCTTTGCACCACGCTATTATGCATCGACTCAGCATATGATGTCGGAATAAATGTGTAATGTTTTATGATTTTAAAAGGAATGTGGAATTATTTTCAGAGTTAATGAATAAATTTGTTTATCAAATTTATAATGCCAATGCAACTTTATTTTTAGATCAAAAGTCAAAAAATTTAGCCAAATTTGTCTTAATATACTAAATCTTACAAATTATGTCGATGAATAATGTTCCGCCATTCCAAGGACAAATATAAAATTCAGTTCCTCTCATTACTTGACTATACATTGCTTCAATTTTTTCCTTAGTATAAATGCAATATCAAATAAATATAAAATATTTCATCTGATATTAAACATTGGAAACTTAAAGTGTTGAATAATGAAAATTTATTGCTAAATTATCGTATCTACACAAAACTTACATCGTAAAATGCAATATAATTGAAAAAATACTGTTCAAAATCGCATTCATATCATTATTTGGCAATTGCACAGCATCAATATATAGCATTTAATTATGTAGTCAACTTATAATTTTATAGTCAATACCTTAATGACATAATTGATAAAGCAAATTATGTGTAACAGTGTAAGAAAAAAACTGCACACAAAAAATATATCAGGAAAATCAAGTCAACATTTGCACGTAACTTTTATAATGCTTAACTGAATGTAACAAAATGTTTCAAAATTAGCACATACGCCGTGCCTGACTATACATCCTGCCTGTAACCAAATTTTTCAAATGCAAATATCGTGCAAATATCGTTTTTATGCAAATTATGTTAAATGAGATATTTGAACCTGAATAAACCTTACACGTCTAAGAAAAAAAAAAGAAAAAAGATACGAAAACAGAAAAAAATCGCTGAAAAAATCTTCAAAATTAAAAAAAAAATCAATTGACATAAAATGGAATACGAAATAACTTTTTTTCTGGAAATTAGCATTTGACTCTCGTTGCGATCAAGGCTGTTGGGAAGGCAGATTTTGCTGGTGAGATTGTGGACTCATTTCGTGTACAAAATAAGTTACTAAATCCGTAGCTTGGGACGTGGAAGCCAAATGATTTTGAGATATTTGGGCATTGACTGGAAGATTAGGTGGCTGTTGCATCTGGGCTAGAGAAATCACATGTTAGCCGTGATTTGAGAAATTATACTGCTGTTGAAAGTTTTGTAGCTGTTGAGCAGGGTTTGGAGGAATCAGGCCTCGCTGATTCGAAGCCACTCTATTTGAATTTCGATTTTCTTCGTTTCTGGACCGTTGCTTTCCGTTTCTCAAGCCAGTTTTGACAGCTGCCGCTATTACCTTTTTATCAGGAGGTGGAAAGTGCGGGCTCATGGAAAGTACATCTGAAATGTGAAAATGATATTTAATTTTTCATTTCGCAACGCAAATGATTTTCGAAAGTACCAGTGAAGATTTTTTCCCAACGAGTTCTCGCAACTGAGACTTCTTGAAGATGTCTTCCGAATCTGCCATTCCATGTTATGAGTCGACATAACTTTTGGTCGAAACAACTTTTTATGACTTCATTCATGGCTTCCTCGGCACTGTGACCGCCGAGCCAACTCATCCAAGCAACCTTCAAGCACAGGTTGAGATGGTAGTTTCTATTGAAAGACTATTATGTTTAAAGAATCCATTTACTGTTTGGTTATGTTGCGCATCCGTGAAATTTTCTGCGTCTTTGTACGCTTCCACTGTAGCCACGGGTAAGAAACTCGGCATTGAAAGTCTCTTCCTTCCAAACATCGTTTCAGTTTTTTTGTCGATGTGATTTACTCCAATTTGTACATTCTCCATGATTGGAAACAACTTCTCATCGATATGCTTACTGAAATAAGATATCACCGATTTAAATACATTACAATACTACAATCGAAAATCATGACCTTTTGAGCATTTGGGTTTGAACCAAGTTTGGTTTTTTTTTCATTTTTTTTTTTTTTGTTTAAAATTTTCACTTTCAGTTCGGAATACAAGATGAAAATAGTGACTTGATTTCATGTTCAAGAGTAGAAAATAACTGTTCATAAATGAATTTATTCAAATCTACTTTAAAAAAATAATGTTATACTCAAAAACAATGATAAGTGATGAATAACTATTTTACATTGATTTTATATAACGTTACTTTTTTAAAGTAAATTTAAAAGAATTCGTTCAAAAACATTTATTTTTTCCCCTCTCTCATGAAATCAAGTGTCACGATTTTGATATTGTATCCCAAACTGAAAGTAAAAATATGAAACCCAAAAAAAACATAAAAAAACCAAAATCGGTTAAAACGTAAATGCTAGGGTAAAAACTATATGGAACTTGAGATTATGCTATATGATATTCTCGTTAGAGTAGAAATAATATAACGTAATAAAATAAATTGCATTTAAACTTATTTTTTAAGCTTAAAATTCGAACTTTTAATAATAAAAATTTAACTCGACTGTTAAAATCTTAACAACTTATTCGTCGCTTGGTAGATTTCATTACATATTTTCATTTGAATATTTGAATAACTCGAATAATCACGAATATTATTTGACTTATACAATGTCTCTCAGAGTAGAAGAAGACTACAGAATGTGATTTTTCAATAAAATTTTTATGTTTCATATTATTGAACAGCATTCGAAAAGAGTGAAATTTTATTCTTATTTTTGAAGGAATTTCAGTTGCGAAGAGAGTTTTAAACGAAACCAATTAAATATCATTGTAATTAAAGTTCTATAATTGGTAACAGTTGAAGAGATTCAGTAAAGACTTAGTTATACTCATGCTGTGATGCCAACAATGATGAATAGATTTAAAGAACTCACCAAACAATTTTTGCTACTTCCTCAGCAAAACCCACAGGCAAGACCATTCGCATTCCTTTATCTTTCCGTTTTTGCCCTTTACTTTTTTGGCGAGAGTCATTTGCATCATTCGGATGTTCTTCATCTTCAGTGATGTCGTCATCATCCGTCGTACTGATAATTAGAGCAATTGATTACTTTAGCTTTGTTTGTGTGGTCGATGAACGAATTACACTCCGATCTTGGATTGTTTCAAGATTCAGGACCTAGGAACCTCGGATTGTTTCAAATGCTATGATTGGCTCTCATGAACTGCGCTTGTGCAGTTTATGCTGAATGTAAAGTCGTAAAACAATGTAGGGTTTGAAACAATCCGGGGTCGGAATGTAATGTAAAAATAAAAACGAACTAGCAATCGTTCACGGAAATTGCGTGAATTGTATATAAAAAGGTGTAGAAGATGTGGAACTTCGGAGACCTTTGAGAGTAAACAACAAAATAAAAATCATGGGAAGTAATTTTTTGATGAGTTAAAGTTAATCGTCAAGAAAAAAGCTAAATTCATGAAACGCTTAAAGCTGATTTAATATGAAGCAAGATATTTTTCAATTTTTTTCGATTCTATGTATGTAGTAAATGTAATCTAAAAAAGAAAAGAGAGTTACAAGTGCATCACTCGCGCAACATTGACTTTGAAAATCGTGTTTTTTCAAACTCTTTTTCTGTAACAGCTGTGATAGTATTAATAATTGAATTTTCTAATGTTATTTTAAAAAATACAGTATTATTTTGAAAATGATCCTGAAAAACGCCAACAAGATTCACTGAGGATTCCTTTTTTCAAAAACACAGCAATAATACTTTAATCATGTACGCTGAATAAAGAATTAATGTTTGTAACAATTGAGATGCAGAAATTAAAAATAAAATTTGTCAAAAAATGTAAATTCTTTATCTAGAAAAAAAATGCATTGGCTCTTGATTTCAAGTATTCCAAACTTATTTTAACGTACTCATCACTCTCTTCAAACGAATGATTGAAAATTTCTTTTCTCGAATGAGTGCTCGATTTTTCGCTGGCTATGTCTAGGGCTGCTTGTGACGTGGTCAATGGCGGCACTGGTGTTAAGTTTGGGGCCAAATTTCCTGAAGAGGAACCAAAAAAATTGTCTTGGGCTGCTGGGGACCCGGTCAAAACTCGCACTGGTGTGTTGTTTTCTGGCGACAAACCTAGGACATTGCTTTGAGCTTCTGAGGGCTTAGTTGGCACTACTGTATGGTTTGGGGGCACACCATAGAGTGCAGTGTTTCCTGGAGGCACAGCGTGCAGTGTTGCATACTCGCGAGGAGACGTTTGGGAGTCTTGCATGTTGGGCTGGGTCAAACTTTTATCCGAAACGGATACTTGGTTTGTCACTAGAGTGAAAATTGAATATTAAATTTCGAAACATGAAACGATCTCTACATTTTTGGTTTTATTTATAATCTTCGAAAAGGAAAGGTTGTAATCGTACCCAAGGGATTGATGGGAGGTAAATCTTTGTAAGAATCATCCTGCATTGCTTGGCTCTTTTGTTTAATGTGTAATATTGACTGCCCAGGATGAAGATTGGGTGGTTCGCGTTCCTTTTCTCCCTCACTATTCGTTTTGCAGTATCGGTACGGTTTCGTTCCTGCATTTTTTCTGTGAGTTTTCCTTACATACGACATGACACCTGCTCATTAATTAAATATGTTCGTTAATATAAATTATATAATTTAATTTAATTTATAAATTTATTTATAGTTAATATATTTAATTTATTATGTAATTCATAATTTATAAATTTAATTTATAAATTAATGTAATTTTTAGGAATGGATTATTCTTGCTTATTTAATTTATTGCTTATTTCATAATTTTTTCTACAATTACAACAAATTTCAGATAGGTAGGGTACATTATTAAATTTTATTATCTGAATTATGATCATCAATTTTACATTTTTGTAATGTCTTAGTCTGACGAAACTACAGTCAACAGACTCACCAATGTTTGAAGTATGTTTTGCCCCTTTCTGCTAGGGCATTCTCATAATAAGGATCAATGTAACGCGTCATTATACTTCAAAACTGAGTCAATTTCCGACACTACTCTGTGAGAGAAACGTTATTACAGTAACAAAACGTGATTCAAAAATTCCTTTTAATTAATGAAATCTTTGACTTGCAGTGTCCCACTATCAACGATGGAATTCATTACGAATTACATACGATTGGATAGTAGTGGGATGCTGAAAGTCAGGGATTGTACAAGTTATTATCAACAGATCTATAAAATGAGCAGAGAAAACAATCTAGTCAATTCTGAAACGATCGTGACGTCACGAATCGATATGATAATTGTAAATAATGATTAGATACGTAATATATGTGTGAAAAATATGCGAAATTAACTAGAGATTTTATTGTAACATATGTATACATAATATATTTCATTTTGATGCGAAATCACATACGCATCGCTCGGTAATTACAACGTCACGGTCATTTTAAACTAAAATTACGTCAATAAGCATCTTATATCATAAGAGGAACTGAATATGATCTCTTAGAATATCTCCGATGAAATGGCCTTCACGGGGCGACTCTGAAAATCTATAGTCATCATCGTCATCTGAAGGAATATCGTTTTCATCATTCAGTGGAACAACGTCTTTTGCGTGATCATCGAGATACCGGGCCGGCCAATAGGGCATGCGGAAGCATTTCGCTCGAATAGATTCAAACGGTACAATAACCAATGTCGAATTCAAACTACGACATTTGAATATTCCTACAGCAGTCGAACGAATTCCTACGACATAAAAATCTTCACGAATATCGAATTTCTGGACAACGAGTTCTATCGTTTCGTTTTGGGAGAGAATGTTACGAACAACAAAAATTTCTCCCGTTTCACTAACACAACAATTATCGGATTGATCTAGTGATAACATAAAATCTGGAGCCTGTATTTTATGATACTCGAGATAATTATCGTGAGAAAGTGGTTTTGGACCATTGCTATGTGGCCGCATTAGCTTCCGTTTTTTCTGGACTTTTTCAAATTTTATGAAATTTAACTTTTCCTGATGTCTACGGTAAATTTGTGCCAATTGTCTTCCTGGTTTTCTGGTAGCTTTTCGAAAGTATGTCATGTTACTCTCGTAAGGAAATTCGGAAAAACTGTCTAAATTCCCAAAGATTTTGACATCGTCAGCAAGATGTCGTATGCAATGTACATTGTACAAAGAGAATCTTTTGCCATACACCTGAATACTCGACTCTGCGAATCCGTTCAACATAAGATTTGCCAACTCTGCATCTCGGAGAGTTACTTTTTTTTTGGTTAAAATTCTGATACCTGCATGAAAAAGGAGAAAATTGAGAAACGCAGCAGAACTCAAGACACCAAACGTGACAACGATTCCAACATACAATAGAAATATACGATATTCTGTGCCTTTTTGATTTTTGTACATTGTTATTGGTTGAGGGGGACGTGAAAATTCCTTCGGGCAAAACGACTTTACAATATTCACTCGTTCAGTTATATAGTTTATTCGTCTTGCATCAAGTTTTTCATGAAGCCTGAAGCAACCTTCAACCCATGCGGTTTGCAACCTTTTCATAACCCCTAAACAAACACTATGAAGATACTCGAATGGAGTATTTGTCGGAATATCCAAAAAAAGTCCTTCGAGAGGGCTGGAACCTCTTTTAAAATGTTTGTCTTTGACTGCTCGACTGACATATTCTTCTTACGTTCTCAATTCAGAAATTTGTCCAGGAAAAACAAGAGTATTATGCTCATCACAATGAACCCCAGACATTTTACATTTCGAGCAAAGAAATTCGCCCATGTGACCTATATGATTCAGTATAAAGGCTCGCGCTGGCACATCGGCAATAAACGCTCGAAGTGAAAATGTCAGTTTTTCTCCCGCAAACTCTATTCCCCCTTCTCTCACGAACAAAACTTCGTTGCGAAATTGCTCGGAAAAGTGATTGGGATCTTTCGGTTTGCCGGGACCACGATAAATATCTACGATTTCAGGGGAACTTCCGGATATATTCGCGATTCGAATTTGTATCGGCCACAACTCAACTCTACCAAATGCATCTGCTCTTCCTCCATCAGTACTAACGTCAATTAATAAATGTTTTGGAATTTCATTGACTGGAGTACGCAAAAGAGTATTTTCGACAGACACTTTAAATCCTAAATGAAGATACTCTCCTTTATCCATACTCGTAAGTGGTATCGAAGTACGCGGTGTTTGAAGAAGAGTTCGAGTGTCCACAGGAAGGTTCCATGAACATTCATGGGTACGAAGAACGCCTAAAATTGTATTGCCATGAGAATGCGGGATTCCTCTCTGCTCAATTCTAAAAAGCTGTCGATGACTGATTTCATCGATAGGTTTTCGCGAAAATTTTATTCGGTTACGATGCATTTCGCTACGTTTCTCTAACAATTGAAACACATTTTCAACCAAAAAACACTACAAAATCATCAAGATTATATTACATTTTCAATTTATACAAGAAAAAAAGAAAGAGATCGAGTCCTATCAGAGCAATGCCTTTGCAAAATGTCGATAATCGTCTTCAAACCGTATATAACCATGTCCTTGTTAACTGCAAATGAAGTTTTTTTTTCAAGTTCAAACTATATGAAGTCTACAGATTTCGTTTTTTGTCGGGATAAATATCTCGACTCCATAAAGTTCTGCTAACTGAATACTCTTTGAAATATTTCTAACAGTTTTACTCCATGAATAATGTACGGTAATATCTTATTGGGTTTCTTTATAAACAACCGTTACACATTTTTTAATAGTATATTTAACGTTTTTTGCATCGAATAATAATATTCTATTTCAAAATTATATTAATTTATTAAATATTGTAAGATATTATAAAATGACCTGATTTTTGTTTAGTATTTTGTTTGATTTCCGCTTTCATTTTCAATATTTCTTTAGTAAATTGAAGTTTTCGAGTTTCTTAATGAGTTGTCGTTGTTGGCTTTTGCGTCGAATACTCAGCTGGAAAAATCTATATGGATCTACCGTATAGCAATGTTATAAAATTTTCATCAATGTTTAATAATAAGTAGTCAACAAATAATTCAATTGAAGTAAAAAATATTATTCACATTATCGATGTAGTATCAAAAGTGTGATAAATATTTTTTGAAAGAAAAATGTAATCTCAATTTTATTACTTATATGAAATTGTATTCGCGTACAACATTGTATCCAAATGATCTAATTCATTTAACGAAAGTTGCCAAAGCTTGAAATATTAATTCGTATTGAATTGTTATACAGGGTGCGCCATTTCTTATGTCGGCATGTAAACATTGAATAACTTGAAAAAAAAACAACCGATTTCTGTAAATGAGGTATTTTTATTTAGTTTGGTCCTTTACAATTTATTTAGACTAGTTTTTGAACACAACATCAATCAAGTGGCCGCCCTTATTGTTCACAGCAAAATATGCCCTTTTTGCGGCGTTTTCCATTACCTTTTCGAGCATCTCGGGTGGTATAGCAATGATTTCGGCACGAATATTTTCCTTAAGCTCTTCAATGGTCTGCGGCTTGCTGGCGTACACTTTACTTTTCAAATAACCCCACAAAAAGAAGTCTGGAGGGGTCAAATCTGGAGATCTGGGTGGCCATTCAATGTCGCCTCTTTTTGACATCAGACGTCCAGGGAATTTTCGTTGCAGAAACTGGATTGTTTGATTCGCAGTGTGGCAGGTCGCACCATCTTGTTGAAACCAGTAATCTTCAAGACCTTTTTCACGCATTTGTGGGCAGACATAGTGAGCCAACATCCACCGATATCGGTTTCCATCGATCGTTTGGTTCTCTTTGAAAAAATAAGGACCAATGATGGTTTTGGCGCAAACGCCGGCCCAAACAGTAACTTTTTGGTCATGCAATGGCGTTTCATGGATCTCGTGTGGATTCTGCGTTCCCCAAATGCGGCAATTTTGCTTATTAACGCCTCCAGAAAGTTTGAAATGTGCCTCGTCGGTCATTAAAATTCGCTTCCAAAAATCAGGTTCAGTATCAACTATTCGAGCGATTGTTTGTCCATATTCCAAGCGACGTGGATGATCTGTAGGCAATATTCTTTGTGTTAATTGCATTTTGTACGGAAACAAATGCAAATCATCTTTCAAAATGCGCCGTAGAGTGGTTCCACTGATGCCGAGATGCTGAGCGCGGTGACGATATGAAACTTTTGGGTTTTGGGCAACGCTCTCTCTGACAGCTTCAATCAGTTCATTTGAACGTCTTGGTCGTTGATGAACGGGTTGTTCGCGATCTTTCACTGTCCCGTGGTCACAAAAATTCGACACCAAACGACGAATAGTGTTGTCAGATGGTGCCTGTTTGCCAAGATATTTTCGACGATATGCTCGTTGAGTTAACACAACTGAACGACTATTTTCAATGTACAAAGTAACTATTTCAGCGCGTTCTTTTGGTGTGAAGCGATACATGGTTGAAATTGTACTGAATTGACGTTTCCAAAACAAGTGAAGTCAAGTAAATCGGTTGTCAAATGTTTAAGTTATTCAATGTTACAATACCGACATAAGAAATGGCGCACCCTGTACTTTTGTATAGAATATGTAATTGTGAAACGTTTTTTTCAAGGAATTTTATTTAAAAATTGAATTTTGAAATATTAAATTCAAAATAACTGTTGTACATTTATATATGTAATTGAATTTAAGTTACGTAACATTTAATTCAAATTTGCAATTCGAAAGATGATCTGATATTTATTTTTAGTTCGAAATGACAGGACTGCAATAAAATTAGCTCCTTGCAAATATACATTTCTTTATTTAACATGAATCTTATTGCGAAAGATAATTTCGGAAAAACCATTTTTTAGATCATTGTTTCCCAATTCAAAATGTTCAATGTATATAGTAGAAGGTTTATGAAATATACGAAAATGATTTACTTTCGATATTTTAAATAATATCATAACATGAAAAATGTCATTAAGTTTCGACAATTTGTAACTAAGTTGCGACCTACTGAAAAGTTTTCCTTTTTTTGTAGAGTGATTTTTTTGTTTATAATACTGAAATGACTGAAAATTCACTAAAGATATATATAAGTTTTACATTTCAGAAAATTAAAATAATGTCATGCATCAGTAAAATTTTTGTTAATTTTGCGTTAAAATTTTGATTCGTGGTTTGATGATTTAATATAGATATAGGACATAGGGTTACTCAGTTGAAAAAATTAATATGGGATTCCTGTGTGAAAAGTGCAGGTGGTAACCTGGCATGGGAATTCCAAATGGATTCACTATATTGAAATTTTATAAAATTATCAAGATATTGGAAAAATTGAGAATAACTTTTTTTTCAGACTACTGTTAATCTTTGAAAATTCAAATATTTTTTTTTAATACCATACTACAATATATTGTAGATTAAATATATCATGAAACGAAGTAAATTTATATTATAAATCCATATGAAATTATAGTATTGTTAATCTGCATTGGATATCCGCGCCAATTCACCTTATAGAATTTTTACATAGATTTTTTCAACTGGTTTTAGGGATAGTAGTACATAGAATAGCTTTTTTTACTTAAAAATAATAATCTTAACACTAATGAGATGAAAATTTTAAATGTATAGGTATACATTGACACTGAAGTCGATACTGTGTTTATCGTGTTCCTATACAAAAAATTCAATTATTCATGCAAATATGAATTACATGTGGCATTTTGGATTTGTATATCAATACCAGGGCAAGGGTGGAACAAGTTTTTTCACTAAATATCATGAATTTGTGTCTCGTGCTACATTTCATGTGTGAAAATTTGCTTATATAAGTGTGGGTAAAATAAAAATAGATGATTATTAGAGATGCAAGATATATATGATAAAAAAAGTGAGGCACGAAGCAAATGTCAATTTAATTGGTTTTTGTTATTGAAAACAAACCTCTCTGCATGAAATTTGCACGCAAGAAATACTTTTCCATAGGTAGTCTTTGTGAGAAAACCTCGAATCGGATAAACTGAATTTCACTTAAATTCATTTGTGTGCTTAAAAGTGATAATTCCCCATGAAAGTGGATAGGACTAATCAGTTATAACACAAAGTAGTCATTCCTACAACCATATGATAAGAGTTGCAGATTTCGATATGAAGCGCTCTAGCCGATATAGTGTTTGTCCAGTTTTTTTATGAAAATCGGATCAAAATCCATGCTTAATCATAATAGTTAACTGATAAATTATTATGTTGTACCCTTAGAAAATTAAAGTAAGTCAGCAGTTTCCTAAAAAATATTCATATTCAAAAAAAAGTTTCTAAACTTAAACTTTGAAGATAAGGACTTCAAGTCTTAAATGCATACTGAAAAAAACAACCAAATCTTAAGCATGTGTTTTTACATCGGAAATATTTTTTGTTTCAAAGTCGAATGTAGAAATAATTTTTCAATTTTTTTGTTGAAACATGCGGAGAGGATAAATAAATTAAACACTCAAATAACAATATAATTCAATATATACTATTCACTTTAAATATTGCTGCTTCTGTTAAACGTTTTTTTTAAACGTAAGTGAATATTTGATTTTATCTTAATTCATTTCAATTTTGTTTGTTGTGAACTCTTAAAATGTCCTAATTTGCTCGGAACGTCGAGCGTTTCACACTAGTAAATATACGTATATGCGTGCGTGTGTGTTGCGACCACTTGCTACAGCAAAATCACTGACGCAATCAACTTTACGCGTAATCTACTGCGAAAAATGTGAAGGTCACATGACAATCATTCTCGAATTGAAAACGAGATTTTTCAAATTGAAATATTTCGTTAAACCATTCTACTCTAGTCTCTAAATTTTACATGCTTTTGCTACGAAGAATCCTAATATAACCAACAAATGCCTCGCGCTTCTGTCATGCAGAGTATTTCATACGCGTCGTTCAGTATGCAAAAAAACTTACCTTTAATCGAAGCCAATAAAAGGAAGGTTATTTTTCCTCTTCATGCACTAATGATAACTAAAGCTATTTCTGATTGTCACTGCAATATCGAAAATCATCGTGATTGAAGCACATTGAACCGCCAACATAACACGTGAGACGCACTGCACTGTACTACTACCACGACGCACTATACTGCAGCCCACTGCAGCCACCTTACATACACAAAAAAACGAGCGAAACGTAAAACAAGGTCTTTTTCGAAAAATTTAAAAATGATATATTTCTATCGCATACTGTAGTATTACAAAAATAATCGAAACGTAGTTTTTTATTTTGTTCAAAAACGATTATTTTTTCATAGTATTATATATACACTGTGCATGTAAATGACGTCATATTGTTGGTTTGACATTATTTTTTATGAATTTTTTGAAACCTTGTATCTTCGTTATTTCGATTTTTTCAAAATAAAAAAATACGTATTTGTTTTTTTTCTCATTTACTATAAAAATTAGTAATCCAAAAATTTTAGTGAAGTGTCTCCTGAAAAGAAATGGAGCCATTTGTGAATTTCAGATTTGTTATAAAGTATCACTTAAAGTTATTAACTCAAGTATGTATTATACATATAAAAAAAAGTACGGTTATAAATTTGAGAAATTACAGAGAATCGTCTGTCACGATGCAGCATAAAACCAAAATAATTCCTACATATGAAGGTGAATCTCTAGTCATTTTTAGTAGCAATAATTGAAACATCATATACGAGTATCAGCACTCCTTTCGCATTTCGCTATGATGGTGTCTTTATTGACACAAGTCTGTGGCATCTTTGAAGCTGACTTAAAGCTCATTCAAGTCAGCATCATATGTAGCATGCGATTGCGACTAAAACATGGCAAGATGTGACCACATATGCCATTGTTATTGTCAACATACTATTTAAACTTATGAATGATGAGTATTTCTACTATGAACTACACTTCCAACATACGAGACAAATCATTTCCACGAATATGCACAATCAAGCATCAAAAAATGAAACATAAGATATTGTGATTCAGATTGGCAAAATGTTGATCGCAAACATTTGCTATCGGGGACATGATTTCCAAAAAAATTACAATGTCCTTAAAATTTCATAAAAGCTTCTAACAAATCACTTAACCATGCTGAATTTCAAAAATTTCAATTTATACGTGAAACTATAAAAAAAAACTTAAATTTATTGAACTTTTGTATATTTATTTTCTAAAAATATATACGCTGTTGAGGAAAAAAAAAAAAAAAAAAAAAAAAAAACTAGACATTTGCCCAACATTATGTTAGCGACTCGCCTTTTCAATGTTTATTTATCTGAAATTGTCACCAATCACAGGTTAGAATAGCGCAGAATGTAACAGAAAGGGATAGAATGTAATAGAAGGGGGTGGAAGAATCGAGAACAATCTAGGACGACTCCGAGACTTCGCTGGAAGCGACTAGAATGTTCTGGTTCAGAACTATTCCCCTATCAATATCAGCGCTGCCAGTGCAGTGAGTCAGTCTCGAGCAGAAACGCGCAGAGTGCAGATCGAACGGTCGGAGCCGAAGTTACGCGAGTGCGAGAGAGTAAAACGGTCGGAGCCGTAGTTACGCGAGTGCAAGAGAGACAGACGGTCGGCGCCGTCGCTCAGAGAATAGATTTAAGAGCGCGATTGATTTCAAATGTCAAAATCAGTGTAAAATCAAGTAAGTGTTAATAAATAGTGCAAAAGGGATATTCGTGTGTTGTGATTCATCTCCTTCAACCCAAAGGCCAATTCTAAGCAATACCGTCAAACATTAAATTCCCAACAATTATCTAGAAAGAAAAAAATTTGTCTTTTTTTGGGGATTCAAAAAATACAGGAGCTATCCGGAAAATTTCTTCTTATGAGTCCGCCTCTGTTCTTCAAGTTTTACAATTTTACAAATCATTACCTGCGCATCAATACATTCCATTTCTCCAAGTTGCAGCTTGAAAAATACAGATTTATTTTGAAGAACTCAATTTCTTTATGTCCCTATTTATACATTTTTCCTACTTGAATTGCAATATAAAAAAGAGCATGGAACGCATAATAATGGTTTTTTTTTTCAACAATCTTGACTTTTTCCCTCAGTATTATCAATCGTTATTAAATATTTATAATAATGATTTCCAAATAAATATTAACTCCTAAACCAATGACAATGCAGCCTGAAAATTTTTCAATTATTCAAAGAGAACTTAAAACATTCATTCAACGTCTCTTTAGAAATCAGAAAAAATTCAAAAGTAAATGAAAATTTCATCAAGCTAACATTTTTCTGAAATTTTCACAATTTCAAATCACAAATATAAGTAATGAATGTTGATAATTCCAATTAAAGAAATGTAGCGTTTGACTAAAAAAGATTCATGAATTCTTCTTGACTAAATAAATTGTAAAATGTTGGTAAAATTGGAGTCAAAATCGATAAAAAATCTTTTAACAAAAAATATGTATTTTCTTTTTGACTTTTGACCATACATCATCAGAAAACCAAATTCGAAATATATTACAGTAAAAATACAGTCTCAAATAAACTGTGTTGGAATAAATTCACTTACATTACACTTATTAAAAATATTAAGTTTATGTATTATATAATGATTCCTACAATAACTGAGGAACCTTATTTTTTTCTTTTTGTAAATAACAATATTTTTGAAAATTGAGCACCAAAAACGTAGAAAATCAAAAACAATCTTACCCTAGCGTCAGTTTCGTTGGGCCTGATGCCAACTTCCTTTTGCTGTTTGGCCTTTCGTCCGCGCCCAGGTCGATCGTTGCCAAACGCACCGAATCCGGTTTTGTTCTTTGGACTGCACATGTTGACCTGCATTTCCGTAGGCAGGTAATTCCTCACGTTCAAATTCATGTCGTCGGTGTGCTTGAAATACATCATAGAAATTCTAGCTCTGCTCGGGAATTCTTTCATGTCGTAATTTGTCGTTTTTGTATAAATAACATTCATCGCGAGATCACAGACCGCCCACAATTTCTGAAACATTATTATGTTCAAATTTATCACAATTTGTAGAACAACTCAATGAAGAATAAAAAATATACCTGAATATACCAAAAATTGTAAATAAATTATCTTTCAATTAAAAATTTTGTTTTTACGAAATCGTTAATAAAAAGTTCAACTGAATTGAAATCCAAGAAAAAACTTTGAAGTTATAATACCAGAGAATCATGCCAGTCTAAAAATCCATTACAAAGTTCATGTTGTCGTCATCAGGTTTCAGTGCATTTTTGCTGCACTTCATTTTTTTCACAAGACTTTTGTAGAATCCATAACAATAATATTCATTTTTTGTTATGAGCGGTTCCAAGATATACCACAGGCATTCTTGGATGATTTTCAATTGATTCACATCCGTGTGAGATGTGAATTCAGGGTCATGAGCCAAAACTGGCACCGCAAATACCAACATGTAATCTGGTAATATGTAAGGTAGTTGATCTGTTGGAAAAGAAAAAAAAACGCCATTACTACCATTAACTTTTCAAATTATTTTGCGAAATATTTTGAAAATACATATTAATTCGATTTTTGACAACTATTCATTCTTTGTGAAAAAGTTTTCGATATAAAATATTTCATATCATTTACCTGTTGCACGTTCAACGGCATTGAGAGACAATGTTTTAACGTAATCTCTTCTCTTGTTGATGTCTGTTTGCATGTAAGTTTTGAAGAGACATTTCAGTCTTTTGTCTTGTTCTTTCCCAGCAAGCGCGTAGTAACCCATAAAATCGAGAGGAAGGCATTTGTTAGGAATTCCTCTTCCGAGGCCTTTGTGTAATTTTTGTCCGAAAGCTTCTCGAACCTGCTGGACCTCGTCCTGTAAAAATACAATTTTTAGATAACTCAACAGATCAAATACTATTTCTACAACAGAATTTCAGATACCAAATCTACACATTTTAATGTACCTTCAAAAACCAGCAAGAACTTTATTACATCCATAATTAAACTTACTATACCATACATGAATATACCAAAATTTTTGAATGCATGCACAAAATTTAGAAATCTTTTCAAATCGCATTCAGTTTTTTTCCTTCATTTTTTTTTTAAATGGTTATAAAGATTATATGAGTGCTGTGCGGGATTGAAAATTTCAGGGGTCGAGATGAGTCGCAAAATTTTGCATCGGGTCGGGACAAGATCCCGAGTATTTCGGGAATCCCGAAAAATGTTGAAAATCCCGAAAAAATTCGGGAACCCCGAGAATGTCGGGAATTCAGAAAATTGCAGGAATTCCGAAAAATCTGATTATTTTCAAAATTTCTAAAATGTCGTAACTTGAGAATTATGAGAAGTATATTGAGTCTTGTAAGTCTATGAATATTATATATATTCTAACTTCACTATAGGTTTTTTAAAAAATAGAAATCAGAATTTTTCTTTGAGACGAAAAGTGATTTTTAGGTGTACTGTATCGAAACTTTGCATCTAATGTGCAAAAATTCAAAGAATCATTTTCGATTTGTTACTCGTTAAATCACAAATATATGTCATTTATTTTTGATTTCGGAGAAAATTTATTCTTCTGCAACTTCCCTCCATGATCATTCTTGATCACTCTTGACAACCCTCAAGATTTGAATTAGATTCTTGCAAATCATTTATTGAATGATTTCAAGTCGACTAATTATAATTCAATCATATTTCAATGACTAATGTTTCGAAGATTATATTTTTTTCGTTAATAATTTTTTTTCGTAAAAAGCTTCCATATGGGAAAATTGTTACTTACGCAGATGACACTGCTATAATTATCACTGCAGATACTCGGAACAGCGTGAAAGTATTAGCGGAAGCAAGAACCCGAGTGAAAAACTAGTTCGGCGTCCGAACTTCAAAGTCGGTCCGACGTCGGTCCTAACTCGACTTCCGATATTCGGAATCGGACCAATTCCGAGTTCGGTCCGAACTGAAAAACGATTCGGGGTCCGTCCGATGCGCGCGCAATGAGCAAATGTAACCTAATTTCACTGCAGTACGTATTATTATGAAAAAAAATATGATAATATCGTGCATGCAGAATATTGATTATTAATAATTAATAAACATATCGATCGACTTTGCCATTATCTAATTGAAATAATGGATAATCGACGTGAAGGAAGAAGAGAAGCAATGAGGTTGCGTCGAGCAACCGACCGGGAAATTGCGTTTTAAGGGGGGAGTCTGGTGTAGGAGGCTAAAAAAATGAGTGATTTCGTGGGACGATTTAAAAGACAAGGCGAAAATGCTCTTATCAAAACTTACAGCATTTATTCCTTTATTATTACTGTGCACAAAATTGTTTTTCACAGACCCGCTGAGCAACAAATATTAATTTAATAACGGCAGACGTCTGGCCTTGTCCGCTGCGAGAAGCAAAACGGCGGGAACGATCACGGTCTGAAAAATGGTCTGAAATCAAAAAAACAAAATTTTTTTAAAGATTATGCTTGTATCTAGGCTATGAACCACTAAAAAGTTAAAAAAAAAATTTTTTTTTTTAGAAATTATAGGCATAGTGCAAAAAGTGTCATTTTCTACCTCAATATTTGTTCTTTTTTGTTTAAATTAAATAATAAAAAAACATTTTTTTTCCGATTTCAGAGGTTCATATACCAAAGAAACATATTAACTTTCAATTTTTTACAAGCAGAAGTTATTCGGACAAATATTTTTCGAAATATCTTTCCCGCCAGTTCGAAAAACGTGGTTTTGAGAAAAACGCGTTTAAAGTTTAGGATGGGAAAAAGTAGTAGGCAGTAATAGGAAACGTGTCAAAGTTTTCGATTTGTTACCAAAATTCAATAGGAATTTGTTGTTCTGAACTTTTCCAATAGAATCTTACATTTTCGACACGAATTTATGTAAAAGATATAAACAAATTCTGTGTTTGAATGATATCAATTGTTCATTATCATTGAAAAAAAAAATTCAGTTCAAATTATCTGCTTTTCTGATTGAAATACTACCAACGGTATTTCAATCGCTATTAAAGACACGTTTTTTTAAATGATATTATTCCGTGAAATCCCATGGTATTTAATTTTTTAAATAATTATTAACAACAAATTAAAAATAAAAAGGCTTTCGTAATTTTTATGGATTAAAAAATATATTACTCATACTGCTTCTCTTTGTCAAAAACATTCTTTGAAGAAATAACTTCCCTTCGATTAAAATAAATTCATTAAAACTCAAAACTTTTTGTTATTGTTTTTAAGCGAGTGCGCGCTCAGACTTGTCGCGCTTTGGTCGTTTGGATACTCTCACTGCTCATAGCTTGCTTTAAATTTTATTTTATACAAATTTTATTCATCTTCACCTGTATCCTCGATTAGTCCGCTATCCCAGGCCCATAAAGCAACCCTTCCACTTCTTCGTGTAGTTCGTTTTGCTCGATAAGCTGTTGTTTTCGCGCTAATCGTGCCTCTTTGGTGGAACTGCGGTTGCGAAGTTCTTGGCGCTTGAGTCGATCAGCATCCATATTTTTGGCATAACTTTTGCAAATTGGTCCAATTTCGAGATGCAAACGTTCCATGACCTTGAGAACCGCGGTGAATCCTTCGCTGAAAATCCCAGCTGCTAGAAAGGCTGCTATTTCCACAATCTTTTGGCCACAATGAAGATGTTTTGGAGCGAGCCGCCACACATTTGCATTGAAGCTTTCATTTGCGTTTTGAGTATGTCCGCCTAAACATCTATTCAGCAAATCTTCTCTGGATAAGTCTTCGTAGATAGGCAGGATGTTCGCCGCAAAATCGAAGCGAAGAGGTGGTGGATGTTCGTAGTTTTTGCCGCTCAGCTTCGCTACATTGTACTTGCACCACGAATCAGCACTTTTCGGACAGTTTTCGTGCTGAGGTTTTTCATTCGTTGAAGTCAGGTGATAAAAAGTTGCCATTATGTCCTTCTTCATCCCGCTCACTGAATCTATATTACGCCTGATGGCCAAGCCATAATATTTTGTTAGTTTTTTTTATCAGGCCATCAGTCAGTTTTCCTTTTCCACCGAGCTTTTTCATTTTTTTCACGTTTCGAAGTCGGGTACCCATTCGTTTCTCTACATGGCCTACACATTCACTTTTTATTATTGTAAAATTATCCCCATATGGATTCGCGTCGAGAATGGCCTTGAAAGTTTTTGAATCGCCGTCGCCAATATAATTACCGTACTTGACGCCATACTTTTTTTCGGACTCGGAAAACATTTCAACTACAGCATTCACTTCCATTTTCCCGGCTGACCCGCTATGATTATTCGCACACTCTTCTTCGTGAGTCTCCAGCCACTCTTGATAATGATCAGTACCTGCTTTCTTTTTCCAAAATGTACACGAACTGCAATAACTACTTTTTACGACGAGCGCAATCACTTTACCGGTATAATACGCGATGAGAGTGGTGACGCCAAAAAGTGATGTAAAACCTCGCTTTTTCCAGCTTCCATCGCCTGAGACTTTCAGATTGTTCAGTTCTCTACCTCTTTTCTTGTTTTCTTCTTTTTCTTCTTCCACTGCTTTTAAACACAATTCATCGAACACAGATTTTGCACTTGAGAACATATGCGCGACAATGTCATTATACATGGATTTACTGATTTCAGTCCCAATGTCCATCAGTCCACAAAATAAATTTAGTCCGTCATTAGCAACACCCAGTAATCTCAAAACAAACACGATGCGACGATTGATCTCAAACCATTGTTTATAAATGGCCCTGAATTGATTTTGACTTGGCCACATTGACAGTTCAGGAGAATTCTGAATCCAAGTCCCCGAGAACACGATTCTTTGAAAGCAATATCACTTTTTCACTTTTTACAGATGAGCAAATCCGTGAGTACACTAAACACTGATGAAAACTGAATTATCCTGTAAGAATTCCCCGGTGATTCAGGCAAACCCTCAAAACTAGAATTCGAAAGTTTACGAGCCCTCGCGCGCTTTGCTCCACATTTTCACTTGAATCACGAGAATATTGATTACCGTGGAATTTACGTTTCGGTTGCTTTCCGATTCGGCCAGTAGACACTTTATTTCCTTTTGGATAACCCGGCATTTTAAAAACGTTTTCGAAATAAACCGAATATGAGCGACTTTGAACAACGCACACGAGATACTAAGGTACAACTGACCCTTGAGTATCGTCCTGCTAAATATAAAAATCTATAGATAAAGTTATCGTCTTTGAAAAAAATTGATCAGTAGGTAACATCTTACCTTTCATTAAGATTATCTACTACGATAAAAATAAGGAAAAAAAAGATGCGTTTGGGAAGCTAGGTGCGAGATTAGAGCGTTCTCCAGACTGGTGCCGGGCACCGCGGCGCGCAGTGATAACGCACAAGATAAGCGTGGCTCTGTAGCACAATAGAAATTCGGAATCACCATAAAAACTTCGGAAAGTTATTCTAGACACTTCAAACTAGCATTTAAGCAACAAAAAAAATCGATTTTTTTGACCCTGTACACCAGACTCCCCCCTTAATGTAAGTATTCTACGTTATATATCGAAAAGTATCATAATTTCAAGGTTATCAAAATGTCAACAGTACGATGCGGAATTTTCCGGTGAATTATATTCGGGCGTACATATTTTTTCTTCCCTCTGTACAGAAGTTAATAATGAAATTATTATCATAATATAATTATCAAAATTTTTTGCATATTGTGGTCAATTTTGTTGGTTGTATTCATTTATAACTTTAAGAACGGTATGTGCAATTTTTTTTACCAACGACGTATTTTTTGTATACAGATGTCTGACGGCAATTCGAAAAATCATGATGGAAAGCCATACAAACTGGTGAAATTCCCAAATCTACGAAAAAGTGTCAACAAAAACGTTGTTGACATTATTTTGCAATCATACGTTGTCGACGAACGCCACCGATCGACAAAAAAATTGAAGGCCTATTTCCCTATGCCACCCTACACTCCAGAAAACTC
The DNA here is from genome assembly GCA_028476575.1 of Platygaster robiniae. Lineage (NCBI taxonomy): Eukaryota > Metazoa > Arthropoda > Insecta > Hymenoptera > Platygastridae > Platygaster > Platygaster robiniae. The sequence continues at coordinate 12,899,058 of CM052027.1, read as the reverse complement.
TGGGCTGATTCACGAGCACGTCAGAAACCAAGGGTCTCCACTAGAAGATTGGAGTCTGTTTCAATTCGAAGAAATCAAAAACTACGGTGAGCTCACCCATTCTAATTTTAATTGAAACTGTGCCGCTGTTGATCAAATTTTAATTGCAAATTTATTATAAAAGGTAAATTTAACTAACTTGTGTCATTTTTCAAGCCTCTTATGAAGATGCTTTGGACGATCTCAATGAACTAAACGACCAAGTTTTCGAGAGGTGCACGGATCCGGAGCTCTCAAATGTGCCCATCAGCAAAGTGATTAAAACAAATAACGTTTCTAATCACAAGCTGACAGGTATTCAAATATTTGTTACTAAAATTGCATTTTCGGTTGTGAGTTTTTACATGCCATAGAAAATAATATAAACAATATTACGAACAAAATAATTATAACAAATATTTGTTCATAAAATTTAATTTATGTTAGATGATTTTAACATGCCGTAAAAAATAATATAAGCTATAATAATTAAAATAAATAATATAAAATAATAAAAGTTATATCTATAGTTAACTTTTACTGCCAAAATATTAATTTAACATTCGGAGTAGCTATATTTAAATATTTTATTACAAATTTATTTTTATTGTAAAAACATTTTACTTCTGTAGATAAAAGTTTTTTCAAGATTGATGTAAAACAGAAATTAGAATTACAGCTTAGATTTTTCTACAAATTTTCTCTGAAAAAACATTTTTATCAGAACGCATCGCCCTTGATTGATCTTGATGGGTCGTTCAGCGGGTAATTATGCGAAACAGCTGCTGCGTAACTGGTCCTGCGGGCCAAGCACGCTGGAAAAGGTAGCGAATGTCGAACTTTCATATAGGGGTAATTTATAGGAATTTAATTTGTTGCATGTCAAATATTTTGCATAAACTGCATTGTCATGCGAACCCGCTCAGTTTTCATTGATTTTCGACAGGAATTAATATCAAGCCTGGTGCGTCGCAACAACTGCAAAGTTCTCGGATTCTATGTTTGCCAAGTACATCCTCTGGAATTATCGAAATTTGCGATAAGCAGGGAAAAAAATTCAAAGTTCTGCAACTACCGGCCTCACGCAGTAAATTTATCATGAATCATTTTTTAGATGATCGCATCAAATTCTGATATAAAATCAAGTGACTCAAGGGCACTTTTTTCTGCAAATTTATTTTTCTTACATTTTTGTAGAAAATTGTAATATCCCAAGTTTTATAAGCTTCTAAATTTCTAATCTACTATTAATATACATTGTAATAGATTTTCTGAAATTGACTACTATTACGAATTGTTGTTACACTCCAATAATTGGTATTTTTGTACAGAAAACTATTTGCAACCAAACATGGTCAAGTTGAATCAATTTTCGACGAGTCCAGCAGCTGCAACGTCGACTCTTAGAACAATAACAATCGTTCCTCCAGCAAGCCAACACGCCAAGGAAGACGAGAAAACAAATGGACATGTTTGGAAAACAACTGCGATGGAGAACCATTGTGAATCCGAAAATTCATTCAATGATGGTAAAAACTGCCGATAAAATTGGCAGTTTGAAATAGATTCTATATAATATTACACATAATTTAATCATTATGTATAATGTTATAAAAGAATTCAAGATTCCGTTTGTAAATCGAATAATTTGAACATCGAAACTAGTACATATTTCGATCAATGCTAAATAATAACGATAATTGTATGATTTTATAAACTATATTTAAATAAATGATGAAATGAAATGATGAGTAAAAAAGTAATCAAAATAAAAGGGTCAAATCTATAATTGAGATAATTTTTACAAATAATTATAAATTCATGAATAGATCTAGAAAATTTTAAGTTTCGGAAATTGCTCATTTCCGAAGTTCAAAATCCAAAAATTTTTCAAGAAGAACTTATCTGAAAATAAAAATGAATTATTACTAAATGGATGATTAGAAAAAACATTAATAATTTTTCTTCAGATAATTCTTGGAAACCGAACATGGTAAAAGTCAATCAACTTTCATCGCTGAGCCCAAAAACTGTAGCTAGGTCTATGAATGCACCCAAAATCTTTCCTTCGGCAAGTCAACGCCCCAAGAAAGACGAGGGAATAAATTATAGCGTTTCAAAAATAACTATGCTGGAAAATAATGACAAATCCAAAAATCTCGTCAACTACGGTAAAAACTACCATTTCATTGTAATTAAATATAATGTAAATTTTCATTTGGAAATCAAATTCGAAATCGCAAATGAATATTGCGTTGATGATCGATAGTAAAAATGACTGCGTATAATTTTATAAATGATATTTGAAAAAATGTTAAAATTGAAAAATCGAATTAAAATATTTAAAAATATGACTCAGGTAGCTTTCACAAGTAATTATGAATTAATGTATTAATATCGGAAATTTTTTATTTTGGAAATTTCTTATCCCTTGAATTTTAAATCAAAATTGAAAATTAAAAAAAATTATCCCAAAATGGAATATTGGAAGAAACAATTCAAATTTTAAATTAGAAATATAAATTGAATAAAAATGCTGATAAAACGACATTGTGTTATAATATATAATTAGCTCCATTTTTCAAATTCCAGAAATTCTTCAAGAGACGCCAATTTCTGTTGGTTCGGGAAAAATAAACTCACGAAAATAACTGCATTCTTCGGGAAAAAACGATGTCGATACCTATGAAAGTTCCAAAAAAAAGCGTCGATTCAATCGAAAAATCTTCGCTCAAATATCGACTCGTGATGAATTTGACGAATTATCCGAATCAGGCAATAAACAAAACTAAGCGAAGTGGTTTATTTCAATCAACAGGGTGTCGATTTCACCGTGAAACCGGGAAAAGACCGGGAATTTGCTTAAATCGACGAAAAACACAGAAAATACCAGGAAAAATTGAATTTGAACATAAAAAAAGGAAAAATTTATAAATTTTGCGCGAAGAAGGTTTTTAGAAGCAAATAATTGACCGGGAGAATCCCTATAAATGACCGAGAAATGACCGTGAATTTTAAAGAGGCCAATAAATCGGCACCCTGATCGAATATCGCTACATATAAGTAATAAAATTTTTCCTTTACAGACAAACTTGGCGCCTTGTTCGATTTAATTTGCGAGTCGAACACCTCCACCAATGAACAAATTCGTAAACTCCGGGCTGATGTGCAAAGGATAGGGCAGCCACAAAATATTGCCACAGAGTAAATATCTTCTCTCTCATATGACAAATATCGTGAGCTTGACCCTACATATGGTATAGAAATACCGATAAAGAATATGGAAGATTTTCGAAAACTCAATCAGCTTCTAGTAGAGCCAGAAAATGCCTCATTTCGCACTGATGTGGTAATTAAGCAGATTTCTCCAAAAATTACCATAACCACTTCTCAATCTACTGAAAAATTGTGATTATTCAAAAAGTAACATATTCAAGAAATGAATATATTTTATTGTACATTTGATTTTTGTATTTTTAAAATAATTAACTCTGAATTCAATCATTTTCAGGAAAAGATTATGACTCGTTACGTGGGTTTCTCGCAAAAAATGAAGAAAGTCATTCGAGAAATGCTTCAATCAATCCTTACAGGAAACGTCGCCAAAAACTTTAATTCATCGCGATCTTTGGCGACCAAGGAACTGTTCACGAAGTACAAACTATGCTCGATTTTGAATGGTAAATATTGCAGCCTTTTAAAATAAGTATAAAATTCATCCGAAAAAATATTTTAATGACGATTTTCAAATTTTAAGCCATCATTGACATGAAATACGGCGAAGTCGATGGTAATAGAAGAAAGAAACCGGTCAGAAAACTTTTTTTGACAACTTTGGGCGAAGTTCTGGCCAGGGTTGGCGATTGGGCGACATGTAAGGACAAACCCTTACGTCGACACCAACAACGTACTCCAAGTACACCAGGTCGAACAACTCCTGAAGTTGTAAGCGATCGGGAAGATGAAAATGAAAATAACGCTGCCATCAATTAATGTTTGAATAAGTGGAATTTTGAGAAAAAAAATAATTTTTTTGATGACTATAACTCTAATCACCGCAATTGTAACTCGAGTATTATAATAGTAGAGTACTATTGCGCAAGACTGAGTATGATAAATGGAATCGTGATTCATTAAAAATAGCAGTATTTGTATTTTGATTATATGCGCCTATTAATAAAAACTGTAAATCGCATTTGAAGGTTTTTTTTATATTCGCCCTTTCTTGAATATATTTAATAGCTGAAAATCGGACGAATATCGGTGGGGTATATATATCGAGTATCAGTCCGAGAGTCGGTCCCAAAATCGGTCCGAACTCGGAAGTGTTCACATCCCGACTTCGGACCTAGGTCGGAGTCCGACTTACGGACGCCACTTCTCCGACTTCAGGCCGACTTCGGACCGACTTTCAATTTGTAATCGGGAATGAGTACAATTTCCATGTGGCTGAGTAGAAACTACCTAAAGTTAAATGTAGATAAAACAGTTTTCATTACGTTTGGCTCGTACAAAGACAGTGTTCCCAATCATTTAGATATCAAGATTCATAAGTTTTACTGTACCTACAATGAGAAATGTGATTGTCCATGTATAAAAAGGGTAAAACACGTAAAATACCTTGGAACATTATTAGATGAAAATATTAAGTGGGACATGTGTACATGTATCGGCCTTGGTCAGTAAATTGAGATACACTTTATATTTATTTTATAAAACAAGGAAGATTTTTACTGTGAAGCAGATGCGTAAGCTATATTGTGCGTTTTTATGGTCGGTGATGTCTTATGGAGTAATAATTTGGGGTAACGCAAATAACAATGTTATAAGGACTCTAATTAGCTTGCCAAAGCAGGTGATCAAAGTTATGTGCAATAAGAAATCTACATTTTCATCGGATAAGCTCTTCAAAGAAAATGGATTGTTAACTATTAATAAAGCCTACTTATTAAATGTTGCGGTTTATTTTTTTCGGAACTTGCAATCTGAATGAATAAAAAATTCATCAAACACAAGAAGGAAAATACTTACGCCATGTTACATTAAAAAAGAATCTTACCGAAGGTCTTTCTGTTACGTTAAGTTCAAGATCTGTAATGCTTTGCCCAATGAGATAACAAATAATACTACATTGTCAGTACGAAGCTTACGGGGGAAAATTATGAAATGGATTGAGATTTTATCAGAATCTGATTTGGACAAAATACTAATATGATATGGGACGATTTTGTTAGAAAGAATTAAGTACATATATTAATGCATTTACTATTTAGATAATGGAAGCTTAGATAAAACACTTTTGTTTATATGGATCAACTTGAAGGCTCTAGAATTTACTCTACTTCGTTTTATATTGAGTCAAAGATTATTATTCTCACTCTAGTTTTAAGGTAGTTTTAGGCCAGGCCTGCGACAAATTTATTTTGTTAATCTTGCGGGAGGTAGAAATGTAAATTTTTACTTTGTATATTACACCTGAATAAAGTTATTATTATTATTATTATTAATTTTGTGAAACTAATTTTCTTCTGCGTATTTTCAGCACACGTGCCATAGATATAAATTTAACGTTCAGTTGAAAAAGATATGAAAAAATTTATGGCAGACTGTCGCGGTGTTAGACTCTTAAAGTGAAGAATAATTTTTGCAATTAATTTTTGTCTATTTTTTGGCAAACGTGTCATGAATGAGAATTTTACGTTCTGTTAAACAAGATATGAAAAATTTCAATGCCAAATCTTTGCAAGATTAAATTTGTTACGTCAAACTACATTTTTAAACTAATCTTTTCAGCCTTCAATTCGCACACGTGTCATAGATATGAATCATCCGTCCCATTGTAGAAAATGCGAAAATTCTAATGAGAAACATTTGCACGATTAGATTTGTTCCAGAAGAAATTAATTTTCTGAAATTCACTTTTTTTACTGCTTATTATCAAATGCACATTGATCATAGATACAAACTTTACGTCCTATTGTATGGAATATGAAAATTTTAATGACAAATCCTAGCAAGACTGGGTGTTTCGAGTGCAAATATATATTTTTTAAAATTTATTTTTTCTCCATCCATTCCCTTGCACACGTGCCATAGATATGCATTTAACGTCCCATTGAAGACAATATGAAAATTACAATGACAAATTTTTGCAAGGTTAAATGTTGAAAGTGCAAATTTATATCTGGAAAATACTCTTCTTTCTGCCTATTGTGTATTTTTTACACGTGCAATAGATATGAACTCAGCATCCTCTTGAATAAGATATTGAAATTTCAAAGACAAATCTTTGCATGGTAAAGTTTGTAAGCGAAAATTTATTTCTTGAGAGAAATTATTCTTTATGCCTAATCTTTTGCACAGGTGTCATAAAAATAAATTTCATGTCCTTTCGAAGAAGAGATAATGGAAAAGTTTATTTCGATGAGGTTTTTACAAATATACAATCCATTTTTTCAGGTTTTCAACAAAATTTTATCTTTTTCTCAGAAATGCGATTGCTTGTTGGATTATAAATAAAGCTACAATATTCCATGCTCCCTTTTGTTTCTTTGTGTAATTAATTCGTCGATTTTTACCATCCACCCAACTTCAAATTTGTATGTTCGAATTTGTGATCCCTCTCTATAGAAAATTCACGAACGTTTAGTGTAATCCAAGATTTTTAATAAATTTTTTTGTTTCTTATGGACCATCTTCTGTACGATTTTCCAACCACATTTTTTAGGTTGGAGGAATTTCGACGATATAAAATGCTATCTATAGTCGTGAGGAATTAAAAGAATTTTCCTCACTTTTGAAAATTGATTAACATTTCCTAAAATTTTATTGTGACCTAGTGTATTGCAGAATTTCCGTGATCCTTAGAAATCTAAAAAATGTTTTCTAATTTCAACGAGATTTTTCAAATCAGTAAAACAAAACGAAAAAATCAAAAAATTTTAAATTTTCTCAATAGCAGCCGCACTTATTGATATTACTCGTAATAATTATTCTTTAAAGCATTTTTTAGTTTTAGCAAGATATTTGATAAATAATGATAAGACACCATCATGCATTTGTTGAAGATAAATGACTATTAACATTGTCCATACAATTATTAATCATTTTCTGAAAGTCTGCGAAATTTTCCTATTACATATAATTATCATGAAAATCGTTAGAATGTAGGATGTTACGTTAATTTTGAAAATAAGCTTAATAACAAACATGATCCAAAAATGTTTTAACCTTTCCAGATATAGAAAAATTAGTGGAGTTGGAGTATTAAAAAAAAATTTTTTTACACCTTTCAAATTCAACATAAACGGACGAAAATAATATCGTGCGGATTTCGAAAAAAAGCGAAATTGAATTCAAACTACAAAAAAAGTTTAACTTGTCGGAAATCTACCAATTTCAAAGCTTTCTAAAATTTTTCCGAGCTCCTGCAATGTCAACTATTGAAACCACCCGAAATTCTCTGTTTTTCGAAAGTTAGTCTTTCAAATGAGAATTTTCAAGACTGCTCATCACTTTCCAGGTTTTTCAAATTTTAAATCTAAAATAAAATAACAATATCATTAAAAAAAATTAGGTTTCATTGACTCTTCCCAAATTTTGCAACAATTATTTGCCTAATCTAAAGAAATTATTCGAATTTTAGTGTAGCATGTTAATAACATGGAAATTCATTCTACAATATACAAAAACATAAAGCGCTAAATAATATACAGTTATTGTGATAACACTTAAAATCGACAAAAAAATATACAATTTGGTACAACTCAATCCCCCAAACAAATTTACGTTTATTCAAAATGCTTCTGCTTACTGTCCATATACAATGCTTATCTATAACATAAATTAAGAATGGGAAAATCGAAGCGGTGCCAAAACTTTTGGGATGGAAGTTATTGAATTTTTTCAAATTCCGTGGAAGAAACAAATTCCCGAAAGCATACAAAACATTCAAATTATCTTTTCTCAAATGAGCGTTCAACTGTTAACAAAAAATAAAATAGCGTTCGAGCCATTTTTGGCAAAATGATTGCGTTTCATATAAATGAAGCCAAAAATTACCCGATAATTGACATATTGATTTTCAAAAATCATTACTTCTAAAAAACGAATTTCAATGGCAAATCCGTGAACTATAAGATTTTTAAGTGAAGATTCATTTTCGCAATTAAAATTCCTCGTTGCGTAATTTTTGGCACACGCGTCAAGATAAAAATTTTAATGCCCTATTGAAGTAGATATTTATATTATAATGACAAATCTTCGGAACATTTTTTTTTTAGTGTATATTGGATTTTTTAAGAATCCTTTTTTTCTCTGCCTACTTTTTTTCACACGTGTCATAGATATGAATTTGACGTCCTAGTGAAATAGATATCGAAATATCAATGACAAATGTTTGCATAATTGAATGTTTTTCGTAGATTATATATTTTCAACTTCAATGACATATCTTGTAAAGATTTGTCATTGAAAATATCGTATCTTTTTCAATAGGACGTAAAATTCATATCTATGACACGTGTGAAAAAAAGTAGGCAGTGTGACGTCCCACGAACGACCTTGATTTCTTTTCCTAAATTCACCCAAATGTCGGACTCTATTTTTTTCCAAATAGTTAAGAGATCATAATCTCGTCACGTACAGTTGCGTAAAGTCGCGCGCCGGCCTCGAGCAATTGATAACATCGATACACGTCGATGGCGATGGCATCGCGGCCGCACGATGATATCGCTCGACCGATCTTAACGCGCCGAATTTCGAATCTAGGGAGGCGCGCTATCGCGCCGAATTATTTTCTAGCCCAATTCACATAGAGGTGAGCCTCCATTTTTGATGGATTAAAACTGGATATACAAACCGGCGTTTTTTTCCATAGACCCAGTAAACATTTATCATGTCATATGATGATCATATGATGTCACGACGTGATTTTCGTGACTTCACCATGACGGGCCATTGTTTCGCCATATGTCTGGCACCTGAAGTCATGACGTGACTACCGCTCAACAAGGTTAAAACGAGCATGCGCGTAAGAAAAGGGTGGGAAATTTTTAATTCTTGAAGAAGCTTAATAATACTGCCTTCATTAAAATTATGAACGAAAAGAATGTGTTAAGCGAATTGTGAAAGATGAATTTACAATGTATTTTTGGAAAAAGGTTTTTTTTTTCAATTTCATCTATAAATGGTTGCTTCATTTTCCAAAAATATATTGGCTAAATTTACCTTACACCATTAGCTCACAAGATGGAATTTGGTCTTGTTGGTGGAAAGAGTACATCGAGAGAACCGTATCTAATCATTTGTTTATTCATTTTTTTATAATCAACAATCCGACTCATCGGCCTCGTCGCTTTCGTGACATGTATCCATCAAATTAAGTTCAATTTCCTGAAGCGTTTTCTCAAGAATATCCGCTTCTTGCATTTTTTTTTTCTTCGTCCTCCTGTTTTTTCTTTCCCTGCTTCATAGATCGGATGACCTCCCTTACGTGTTTTTCCAACTCCGCAGAAGTCGCCGGTCCTTCAAAGAGGTTGCATTTTTGAGCAGAATCTAGAGAATGGAAAACGTTTTGTTAAGCACTGAAATATTTTGTGACGAAAAACCTACCCCTACTTACTTTCGATATATCTGAATATAAGTCTTAAAGGAAATAAATTATTCGAAAAATCAATTTTTCAAAATTGACAAAATGGAGAAAGAAATTTAGGTACTACGATTTTATGTATGAAAAATGAGTTGTTCATTATTGCACTCGAAACAAAAAAGGTCTAAAAACTTTTTTTGAAAACTAACAAAAAACCTCCTGTAATATGAAAAATCTTGATTTTGTTTTTTAAATGATCGAAGACAATTTGAAACTTTAGTGATATATGAATATTTTTCATCAACGAAAAGGTAATCCTTAAAATGTTTACAGTAATTACTAATGATGGAATGAAAATTCGAACGGTTTAACTAAATAAAATTACAGAAAATCGTAAATATGGAGCATAAAAATTACTGCAAAAACGATTGTTTAGATTATTAAAAATCGTAGTAATAAAGTGAAAGTTATTTTTGGTAATACAGATCAATACTAAACGTTCAAAATTTTATTTGCAATTAGCCTTTGTAATTATTATAAGAAACTTTAAATAAAGAAATAAAAATGGAACAAATCTAATCGCGAATTTTGAATTATAAAGAGTATAATTTATGCTCAAGTTTATTTGTTTAAAGATGGTATTGAACTTTTCTTATACTTACGGAAAATAACTTCAAAATGCTTGCTTCTGTTGAAAGCATAATTTCCTTTAGCTCCAGTAGTGCTGAATCGACATATCGCATTCATTTCGAAAATTTCCCGGAACGCCATATGCGAAAAAGTCCTAATCGACGTCTCGCCGATGTTGGCCAAACATTTCTTCTGTAAAAACAGTTTCGATTGATTAATTTTTAACTTTCACTTTTCAATAGAGGATACCTTAACTCAGTTGTTATAGAGACTATGGAATAAAAAGAATTCAGTTTTGAAATTACCAAAGCTTTGCGATTGTTATCGTGCTCTTCACCTTCAGCCACAATGAATTCTTCGAATGTTTTGAGAGGGTAGATTCCAGGTTTGTGGAATACTCCCAATTCTGTTTCGTTTTCTAAGTTCCTTAACCGCTGGTCAATGTCAATCAAACTTGTAATAATTGTATGTTGATTCTTCAACATGTCACTGTTGGAATCAATTTTATGAATTACTTTTTTGTTTACATTCGCTTTCCAATGTAGTTAAATGAATTGAGAATAATTAGAATAAATAGCCACGTAAAAATTAAATAGAAAATAATAAGGATTTTTCGAAAATTAGTTGAACAAAAAATCGAAACTTTCTCTAATAAACTATATGTAAAATGACACAATTAAGTTACAAAAGAAAATTTTTCGAGATAAAAACGGTTCATTGAAATTTAAAAATATATTTCAAAGTGACATACTCAATTTTTCCATGTAGAGAAACCTGCTGATTAGCCATAACTTGAAAAAAATCCTCAGGAATATCGAGAAACGGCAAATCCGTTACTCGAAATTGATTTTGATGAGTTGATTTCTTCCTGCGAATAATAAACGAAATTTTAGAATTCATTCCTTATCATCGAAAATTTTCTGATTTTTTCGAATGTAAAGGTGACTTACATTGTATCACTCTGTTCAGGAAATGTCTTTTCTAAGCAGGTACGTTGGTCCTCGTCCTCGCATGCATTGTCAATGCTGAGGTCCCTGTAAATAATATGATTCGTTAATCAATGTTTTTAGCATAATTTCCCTTCAACTCTATTTTCGAAACTCATAACAGTCATTAATTCCTCATCGTTTATGCGCAAAATTAAAGTTGTAACTGCAAGTTTTATGTTATAAGTCAGTTTTATAGTAAAATTTTAATGGAGATTCTTACAGTCGAGATTTTTTTGATTGGTGCTCCTGAGCTCGAGACACTGAGTGAGAGTTGCGGCTTGGCGTTGAATTTCCCCTCTTCGCAAACGATTGCAGTGCATCGAGTCGTGCCGATAATTTTGGAGCCTCTTTCGACGTTGTTGACAGCTTCGTGTTAAGGATGTCCTTGCTAAAAGATAGGATCGTATACTCTTTAAAATACGTTGGCCTCGACGCAGTTCAAAATTTTTGATTTTTTCGAATATAAACGTGACTTACATTATATCACTCTGTTTGAGAGATGATGCCATGGCTAAGCAGGTACGTCGGTCCTCGTCCTCGCATGCATTGTCAATGCTGAGGTCCCTGTAAATAATATCATTCCATAATCAATGTTTTTAGAATAATTTCTCTTAAACTCTAATTTTTCAAACTTATTATCAGTCTTTCATTCCTCATCGGTTATGCGCAAAATTAAAGTTATGAATGCAAGTTTTATGTTATAAGTCATTTTCATAGTAAAATTTCAATGGAGATTCTTACAGTTGAGATTTTTTTGATTGGTGCTCCTGAGCTCGAGACTCTGAGTGAGAGTTGAGGCTCGGCGTTGTTTTTCCCTTCTGCGCCAATAATCGCAGTACTTCGAGTCGTTCCGATAATTTAGAAGGCCCTTTTGACGTTTTCGATAGCTTCGTGTTAGGTAAGTCCTCGCTAGATGAAAGCGTCGTGTACTCGTTCAAGTAATTTGGCCTCGACGCAATTCTTCCAGCTTTTGTCGTCACAGTTTTTCTTCCTTTTTGTTCTGACGGTCTTGGAGAACTCATAATGCTGAAAATCAAATATTTGAAATGTAGTCAAACTGCTAAAATAATACGAAAACTGACAATTCGTTTTCAAAATAGATGTTTTATTCAGTCCTCTCAAAATTCATATTTGTTGTTCGGATAAACTTCATAAAATAATTTACGACATATGGTAAACGCAAAGACTAATAATTTATAAATTTTATAATTTAAAATAATAATATAATGAAGAAAGTTAACATTATTACATTTTGAATAGCTCTCTTTTGCTCAAAAGATTTTTAAATTTTCTAATTCCAATTTAACTTTTCAAATATACATTCAGAACATGAGTCCCTCGACTTCCAGCTCTGATTTCAAACAATTTTTTTTAGGTAAAGAAAAACGTCAAATCATTCCAATTTAAAACTTCAACAAATGTTTTTAGCATTTACTCGACATACATCTTACTATAAAATGTATTTATTATAACAACCGTAACTTTGAATTTCTCAGTTTTTTCATCACTGTGACATTCCAAAGTCAAACAATCTGAACGAGCTTTTTATAATAAACAAAATAAAATAGTCACTAATATTTTTTCGGATATTTAAAAACCTTCATTCGAAATGTAATAATATCTGTAGGCAATCAATATTCAACAATAATAAATGAATAATTATAGAAACTGGATGTTACTTCAACTTTTGATAATTGTATATCCGAGTCGATCGAATTTGCCTATGGAGAAATTCTTTGAAAGCAGAATTTAGATTTCATAAATAATACTTGCAAAACCAAATGATTTTTACGCAAAAAGTAAAAATGATTCGTTTCTTAAAATATATTTTTGTGATAATTAGGACAGATAAAGTGATACCACTCACTTTTTAGAATACGAATATTGAATATTCTTTTTGAAACACCGATTTTCCAAAGTTTCGAAGTTACAGGAAGGTTATAGGGGTTATTAAAGAGACGCATATGTGCTCGTTTGCAATGGTCAATTCTTCTTGTCCCTTTTGTCTGCTATATTTAGGAATCATGTAGCACTTTCTCGCCACATCTGTCAAAGGTACCGTGTAGAGGGTAGTTGAGAGGCGTTTGCATGAATACAGCCCAAACGTATCAGAAGTGTATCCGATGTCGTAAAGAGGGCTCTTTTCGTAAAACTTATTCACAAGAAGAATGAAGTTGTCTTGTACTTGAAGAATATTTTTAATGACACAGATGTCTGAATTATTTAGAAACAGCAACAGTTTCTCAAATTTTTGGACAGTACAGCCCCATCAATTGTCAAGGTTTTAAATTGTTCACAGTCTGCTATATTGAAATTGGGAGCGAGCGGGCCATTAAAGTGCCGCCCGGAAGGAACTGGCAATGGTTCATTGGGTGTATGCTCCACGAGATCAGATCTTTCTTTGAACCGCTTGTAATATTGCTCCAAAGCTCCTCGAGGTCGTTTAGTAGCCAAGTCTCTTACGCTCGGCATATTATTTTCATAACAAAGCGCACTGAATGACTTAAGTGGACCAAAGTTCCTAACATCTTCGACTACGTGTAATAATTCATGAACGTTGTACGATACGAACTGCGGGCCGTACAGTTCCTCGCTTGACACAACAAAAGTTTCAATTCCTGCCTGACAAAACTGCAAAATTTCTTCAGATTGATTCTCTAAACTCAGAATGCGAATGACGGCATTGAACAGCAACATATGCTGATAATATTCCTCGTCTATAACGTCTTGAAATACAGCGGGGGCAGCGTAGAGTAGAAGTTGGCTGAACTGAGTAGCCTTATAACCCTGGAAAGCAGACAACGCCTCCAACTTTCGATTGAACTCAGAGGGACAAAAATCCTTCAATTTATTGACTCTAGCGTCCAGTATATTGAGTTCCCGTCCGTTCATTTTCCGTTGGCCACATTTACCATTCATTATAGTCTCGAGCAATCTCGTGAAAACCCCTAAATAAGCTAAATGCATGGGTTCGAAAGGGACTTGTGATACGGGACCCAGAATCGATGAGAGCCAAGAACTTCCTTTGTGGTGGTCTTCATAGAGCATGGCTACATATTCTTCATCGCTTCGACTTTCATGGCCGATACCTAGAAAGACCATTGTTCTTTCGAACCCAGGTGTAGTGCAAAAGCGTCCAATAACTTTGCATTTTGAGCATGGATGAGCTGACGCATGGGCCTTATGGTTCAAGCATAATGATCTAGCCGGAGCATCAGCTATGAAACATCTTATGCGCAAGGGAATACTTCGATTTTTTACATTTAATCCATTACTATTTAGAATGTTTTGAATTTCAACAACCAACTGTTCCAAAAATTCGAAAGAATCCGAAGGCTTCGATTTACCGACGAAAACACCAGCAACCATAGGCTTCACTTTCTTCAGGTTGACGATTCGAAATTGAATAGGCCAAAACTGCATTAGACCAGTCCGATACAATTGACCGCCGTCCGTGCTCACATCAACTAACGCGATTTCTGGCAACACATTTTCAGGCAAAGAATCTAATGTTTTAATTATATTATCTTCGAAACCAAAATGAATGTAGTATCCACCAGCAAGTGGTTGAATGATATTTTTGACAACAGTACTTGGAGTATTTTGTAGAGTTCGAGAATCTTTTGGTAAGAAACGATGCGAAAAAGGATGATTTCGTAAAAGTTTTAGCATTTTATTCTGTTGGGCATGATTAAGGTTTGCTTCTAAGAAAGAATTTTTAACTATGCGTACTGCTTCTTGCGCTAATGGAACTTGAGGATTTTCGGCCCTGAAATCTTCATCTCTGTTTTCATCTTCAACGTCGTCTGAAGCATAATTTACGTCTTCATTGTCGGATACGTCTTCATTGTCGGATACATCATCATTGTCAGATACGTCTTCGTCAACATGAATGTTTTGGTTTTGAGTTGCATCATCAAAAGCCAAAGCACAAAATTCTGACTCATTAGATTCGTTGGAGGACGAGTCACTGGAACTAAGTGATTCACCGCTTAATGGGGGGGTCGTTACAACATTTTGAGCCCTAAGGTCAAGGGATCTTCGCATGAGACTATTAGCGTCTACTAATCGGTTTCGCTTTTGCTTATTCGATATTAGGTCCGAGAAAGCCTTTCTTTTTGGTAACATTCTCTGAAATTTAACGTCAACCCAATAGCAAACGTTAGAGAGAATAATAAAGATCATGTTAAGAAACAATAGTTTTCATCGCACTCCTATATAATTCTTCATTTGATTTTAAATCGTTTAAGTCAAATTGTCAATGCACAATTTTTTTATTAGCAAACCATGTAC
The DNA here is from genome assembly GCA_028476575.1 of Platygaster robiniae. Taxonomy (NCBI): domain Eukaryota; kingdom Metazoa; phylum Arthropoda; class Insecta; order Hymenoptera; family Platygastridae; genus Platygaster; species Platygaster robiniae. The sequence goes on along the minus strand of CM052027.1, from coordinate 12,883,539 downwards.
GGAAAGTGTGTCTTAGGATATTGAAAAAATTTAAATTATAATTTAAAAATGAAAATTTTCAATTACATAATATTTCATTACAGTCGAATTTATATAGTATAAATAACTATATTTTAATTATAATATTATATTATAAATAATTATATTATAATATTATATATATATCATAATATTATATCATAATTATAATACTATGTATATTATAATATTATATTATAAATAATTATATTATAATTATATTATTATACAGGAGGTATCTCAAAATCAATGTCAAAACAGTTTGGACATATTGAACAAATTTGTTGAAAAGATAAGAAAATTTAAAATCATATCGTTTTTCAGAGAAAAGTTTTTGGTTGGTAAGAGGATTTGGATGAAAGGGTAGACCAACCAAAAAACTGTGACCTATTTTCTGAAAAATGATACAATTTAAAGTTTTCTTTAATTTTTGACAATGTTTTTCAGTACCAAAAAAAATTGTCTTCAAATTCGCCTGGAAGTAAGTTTTTTTAGAATACAATGTGTAAGAATTGAAGGTAATCATTTCATGAATCAAAATTGAGAAAAAAACCTAAATAGGGCGTTGGCGCACGAAGCGCGCAGGGGGGCGGGCCCCCCTAGTAATGTTATAAATAATTATATTATAATTATAATATTATACAGGAGGTATCCGAAACTACTGAGGATACTTTACCCGATTTTTTTCAGATTTTTTTAAGACTAAAAGTCCTTTGCCACTTGTTACAAAACTCAAAATCACAAAAGATATTTGAGTTTTACATTCAAGAAATCTGATTGTTTAAAATTTTTACCTTGATTATCTTTTTTAACTTTCAATTTTAAGAAAAGTGGAAAAAGACTTTGCGACTCAGAAAAATATGAAGAAAATTTTGATCCGTGGCTTCCATCCCCACTAGTCAGAGGAGCGCGTTTATTCGTTGAATTACAAACTTCAGTATCTTTTTTAATTTCGAGTTTCGCAAAAAGTGTCAAAGGACTTTTGGTCTTAGAAAAATCTAAAAATCAATCATTTAAATTATCCTCCGTACTTCTTGATGCACCCTGTATATTTATTATTTTATTATAATTATACAGTAATATAATGTAATATTGTAATCAGTAACATTATATTCCTGGTCAGCTATGTGCAACTTTGAAGTGTTGAACTTGCGTTGCATTTTTTAAATCAATATAAAAACAATATGACAAAGCTCATTTGTAAAATAATGTGATTTATCATGGTCGCGAAGTTTTCTAAATAGGTAGCAAACGGAAAAACTTCATACATTGAGTTGTACGTAGAAAAATACCGAAATAAAACATTTTACTCATTGTTATTTTCGTAGATTTCACTTTTTTTTTGAATGAGAAAGTATTATGTGCAAAAGTTAAATTATGTCAGATGCATGCTTATATGTAAAGAAATTCTATTTTTTTAGTATCACACAGTGACAGAATGACATGCGTGATTTTAATCATTAAAAAAGGAAATAAAAATCCAGCATTTCCTTAACCTTAATTTGAAAAAAGTCAATCGATTTTTTTACCTTTTGTATTGAATGTAAAACATTAGTTTTTAAGTTCGTAAAAGGTATTTAATTCGATTTTCCCTACAAAATAAATTGTTCCAACAGAGTATTTTTAATTATTTTGAATAAAAATACTACAATCTATTAATTTCTACAAGTTTCAATGGAGACAGCACATATATTATTAAAATCGAACTAAATATAACAAAATCATTGGAAACTTAAGGTATTTTATTAAATTATTCCTTGAGAATTGAACTTTATGAAAGTTATTTATTATTAGTTTCGATAAAAAAAATACCTGAAGCTATTGATTACAATAAGTATTCAGGGTGGACCCGCATTTTGTAGCTTAATTAAACGAAATAAACTAAATGCAAGTGCAACGCAAGAGCAAAGGTAAAGAGTTGCACTTGCGTTGCACAAAGTTTGGCACGGTGATTATTTATATTATAATTTAATAATTAATCAATGATAAATTAAATATAGATTTTAATTAAAATTACAAATTCCAAAACAATTATTTAAAAAATATAAGGACAAAAAAAAGGAAAATTCATAGCTTCAAGTTTTTTGAATCAAAAATGTTGTGGGCCATATTTTAACTTGACTAGGAAATGTTTCCAGATGTAAATTATCGACAAAAAATACAAAACAGAAAAAATTGAAGTATTTTACACGAAAAATCACGAAAGCAAAATTTACAGGTTAATGGTTTGTCTAAATTTTGTTTACATTTTTCTGGGACAGATCGTTACATATTTTGGATTAAAATTGGGAATATAAAATAGATATCATATTTCATACCTCATTTACCATAACTGTTTTCCGGCCACACGCTGTGATTTTTTCGGTGATTGTTTGCCTCTTGTGGATGGAAAAATCTTGAAAAATTCGAGTAAACCTTGCACACTCACTTCAAACTAAACACGAGCAACGAGGTATAAAACTGTCAGCTGATGAATGAAAACAATTAACACACGCGTGATTTTGGATTTCAGGGTTGGTAACTTTGCAGCTCATGTGATGAACAAAGCGCGAAATTTGAAAAACTGCAGTTTTTCCAAGTCGCGGGCTGAAAAAAAACCGACACAATTTTGTGGGACCTTAAATCATCGATTCACTTTTATACTATGAAAAGTGTAAGATTTAATTTCAGTTACAAAAAAAATAATTTTAACGATCGGTTTTAAAAGTCATTGTTAGTCACCCGACTATCACGTCATGATTACAAAAGTGATCATTGGTGATCATGTAATGATTGGAAGTGACTGATGTATTCACTACGCAGTCGCCAGGATGTCATACCATGATTATCACGGCATGATCAAAATATGATCATCACCGATGTTTACTGGGGAGGCAGTTCCATCCGAACTCGAATTCCCTCTCGAAGCCCTCTCTGCTCTAGTAGCCAAAAAATACTCGCTCGTAGAAGCCAATAAATAAAAACGCTCATAGAAGCCAATAAATCCTAACGCTCATAGAAGCCCATTTTTAAGCTCTCGAAGCCTCTTTGCTGCTCGTAGCCAATGAAACGCTCATAGAAGCCAACCCAATGCTCGCAGAAGCCAACAGTGAGTTTATATATATATATATATATATATATATATATATATATATATATATATATATATATATATATATATATATGTTATAACTGAGCAAATCATATTTTCTCTCGTACCATCCGGTCGTCCATTCTCCAGTAATATTTGAATGTTTAAACATTAGAAATCCATCGTTTAACCCCTTGTTTTTCAGTTTTCCACTCGAAATAAAGCGATCACGAGACTAATCTTGTTTTCAACGAACTTATCCTTCTAATATGAACTTACTCTTCTAACATTCTTTGAATATAAATTTTCTCCTTTTCCCTAAGTGCACCCGCAAGCCTTAGCCCTAGAAGAGGAATTGGTACGGTTGGCCGGGCACAAGGGCCTGAGAAGTAACGGCCACGAAAGTTCTTTCACCGCCAAGGGTTTAGGGTGGCTTTGGGTCAAGCTCCAGTGGGTTCGAGGACGTTTCGCCCTTCGGCCTTACCATCCCCACACCGACCCGGACGATATCGTAAACTGATATATCTCTTCGGCATACGGCGTGCCAGTTTACACTTACCCGAAGAAAATCCGGATACAGTGTGAGGCTTGTGGTCATCTCAACCACAACTCTCACACCCCTCGTCTGGTGGAGACTTCCATCAACCCTCGACGGGTACCCCCTAGAAACCCCCCATCCCTTAAACGACCAACACCTCGTCCCCCTCCACCGCCATTATCCTGCTACTCCGTCTGGGTCTATGCTCCACCACCCCCACCTTCCTCTCCCGATTGCTGACATCCCCTTGCCTGACCCCCTTCCGGTAGTTGTCGACCCCCCTCAGGTGGTTGACGACCCTCCTTTCTCACCAGTATCGGACTCCTTTCCCCCCTATTCACCTGACTCCGATATTTTACCTTCTCTGTCTCCCACGTCGTCGGAGGGTACAGATACCGAGGAGAAAACTCCAACTCCTAGACCCCCCACCCCACCTCCAGTACCGGCCGCGCTTCTCACTCCCCCTCCCTCTCTAGCCAATTTGCTCTCCTCCCTCCCTGAGCCGTATGTGCCTCTCCCTGTTACCCCGATCACACCTCCACCAGTTTACACCCCGTCACGCGTCCCCAGGAAAAGGCGGTCGAGAATACGACCCTACCTTGCGCCAACAGGGAAACCGGTATCTTTAGATAATTAGTACCTACTTTTCTAGCTGCCTCGATAGAATTGTCTGAAATACGCCCATCGCGATTTCTTCCCATATAATAGGACTTACACTGTAATATCGTTGTAATTAATAATAAGAGATGATGAATAAATTTGGTGGAAAAAATTTTATAAATTCAAAAATTCAGTAAAAAGTACTAGAAATTTTATCAAGTTATACGAAGATTCGGAAAATTCAGAAAGTTTTAAAAAACTGATTTCATGTTAGACATGTGAAAATCTTTCCGAAATTCGAAGACATTAAAAATATGTGAAATTTCTGATGATTTTCGAAGGAAAAAGTAGTACGTATGATTTAAAAAAAAAATTGAATCAATTTTGTAGATGATAGTCATTATTCCAGTTTTTCAAAGTAGGCATGAAAACGTTGACGAAATTTTGGGTATAAATTGGAAAATTTCAAAATTCTACAGCAAAGTTATAAAATTCTAGAATTAAAGAATCGTTGATTTGAGGTTCGGAGTTTCAAAAATGATTAAAATTCTCAAACCAGTGGAAACTTAAAGACACTCAATTATATTCAGCCCAGAAAATAGAATACTGGGAAGGCGAATTTGTGTGTTATTTATTTCGCATTTATTATTGCGGTTTCTTTCCATGTGTTACGAAATTTCAGTATACTTAAAATGTTTGGCGCAGTGGTCTTGGGAACTTCTATTTATTTCCATTCTGTTCGATTTTCACTTAATATACGGGGATTTTGTGATATACATGACCGAATAATTCAAAATATTCTTCAAGTATTATCTTTAACTGTGAACGCCTAAATTTGATCCAACTGCATCATGAAACCTTCTTAGATTTTCAGATTTTCATAATTACTGTATTCGTAAATTTCTCATAGAGAATTTCAAACTCCAACGCATCAGAAAATATTTCTCTGAGTTGTAAAACGCAGTCATTAGAGAATCATTTTACCGTGATATTGCATTTCGGGTATAAAATTTGATGAACATGAACTTGGTTTTTAAATACCTGTTTTTGAACAGTGTTATAGTGAAATTTTCAATCAAACGATTTAAGCTCCAACTCAACCATTTGAGTATATTCACAGGGATAAAAAAATACACAATTTATAACAGCTACAATTTTTTACTATTCATATTTCCAATTTGTTCGGGAGAAAATATACACCAGTTTTCAAAAGTAATCCAAAGTTCTAATCAGAGATATTAGTTTTTTATCCTATCAAATGAATCTTCCGAACTAAGATGTTAATTCATTTTTCCATTTTCCTTAAAGGGTCTTTTCCAATTTCTCTTGGTCATTCTTTTTTGTTTGAATGCGAAATTTAATGCCTTATGCAGCTTCCCTTAACCAATCTTTTTTGAGGCATACGCCAGCATCGAAACCTTCGATTTCCTTCAGGGAGACAATGTCCGAACAATCGATTTCTAGTGAATGCACTAATATCGCAGTAATTATTGCGTGCAGTGGATTTCTTTCCTCTGACTGCCGGACGACAAGTAGCATGAGTTTCCACACATCCTAAGGATGAAAGATAAAAAATTCGTTACAAATTTATTATATAAGTTGATCATTAAAACAATGCTATTATCGTCGATTATAAGATATTTTATGTATATATTATATATATACATAAAGCGCTTGCGGATTCTTTATACAGTCTATACTGTGAGAAGTTTCGATAATGAAATTTATTAAAACCACGCATTGATTTTTTATAGTTGGTCTTAGGCTAAGAAAATGACTGCGAATAGCAAAAAATTAGGAAATGCGTTGCCAGCTGTAAATCTGATAGAAACTGACGAAAGAAATGATTTGGATCAAAATCGAAAGCTTTCATATCATATCAATTTCTTTCTGAAAAAAGATCGAATTCTTTCTGGAAAAATAGAAGTTCTTTTTTTTATCTTGGGTGGATGGTGAAAATCAACGAATTAATTACACGAAAAACAAAAGGGAGCATGGCATATTGTGGCTTTATTTATAATCTAACAACCAATCACACTTCAGAGAAGAAGATGAAATTTTTTTGAAAACCTGAAAAAATGGATTGCATATCTGTAAAAACCCCATTGAAATAAACTTTTCCATTATCTCTTCTTCAAAAGGACGTGAAATTCACATCAATGACACGTGTGAAAAAGATTAGGCATGAAGAATGATTAATTTAAAAACATCAATTTTTGCTTACAAAATCTATCATGCAAAAATTTGTCTTCGAAATTTAAAAAATCTTATTCAAGAGGATGTTGAGTTCGTATCTATTGCACGTGTGCAAAATGATAGACAGAAAAAAAAGTAATTACAACAAATAAATTTACATTCAAAATTTCTAGTCTTGCAAAAATTTGTCATTGTAATTTTCATATTGTCCTCAATGAGACGTTAAATGCATATCCATGACACGCAAGCAAGAGAATAGGTAGAAAAAAAGTACATTTCAAAAAATATATATTTGCACTTGAAACACCCACTCTTGCTAAGATTTGTCATTGTAAGTTTCATATTCCGTACAATAGGACGTAAAATTCGTATCTATGATAAATGTGCAATTGATAATAGGCAGTTAAAAAAGTGAATTTCAAGAAATCCGTTTCTCTCCAAACAAATCTAAAAAATTTATCATTGAAATTTTTGCATCTTCTACAATAGGAGGTACAATTCATATCTGCACTTGTGTGCAGATTGAAGGCTGAAATAATTAGTTTCAAAAACCAATTTCAACGTACATCAAATTTAATCTTGCAAAGATTTGGCATTGAAATTTCCGTATCTTTTTCAATAAGACGTAAAATTCATAAATATGGCACGTGTGCGAAAAAGTAGGCAGAGAGAAATAAGAATTTCAAAATATCAATTTGTACTAAAAAAATATAATCTTGCGATGATTTGTCATGAAAAAAATAATATCTGCTTCAGTGGGACAGGAACTGCATATTTTGACATGTGTGCCAAAAAATAGGCAGAGAGAAAAATTCATTGCAAAAATCAATTTTCACTTCAAAATTCTAACACTGCAAAAATAGCCATTGAAATTTTCATATCTTTTGTAACACAGCGTTTTATTCATGTCTATGACACGTGTGCCATAAAATGGGAAAAAAAGAAAGTTTCAAAAAATTAATATTAACATAAAAAATCTACTCTTGGGAAGATCAATCAATAAAATATAATGAGCTGACTTGATATCATTCATTAAGCATTTGAAATAATCTAATATAAAACTTGAGACTGGTCAAATAATTTTCATGAAGGGAAGTTGCAATAGATAGAAATTTTCGCAATAACCAGAAATAAAAGAAATGTTTTCAATCACATGAATAACAGTTCAAAAATGATTCTTCAAATTGTTGAAAATTGGATGTAGGTTTCGAATCAGGACATTTTCAAATCACTTTTCGTCTCCATGAAAATTATTAGTTAAAAAAAAAAAAAGAACTTCGAGTGAAATCAGACTTAATATTTAATTTGAATGGACTCACTAGCATGATTTGTGTAATGAAAAATATTCTCGTTCCAGAATTAAGACGAGCTACATCACTATCAAAACCAAAATTCATGCTTCGGTTTTGATACCCAGATAGCAAGCGTGCGACGCACGTAAGTCGCACGTGTGCAGGTGCACGTGTGCGCGCAATGATTTGTCCGAATGAGACGCACGTACCCACCTGGGCCTCACGCGTGTACCCACAATGAACTTTTACTGCGACCAACTGCGACTATCAGAATTGGTAGCACGTGTGCTAGACATTTGAGTCCCACTAGTGTGAACGCACGCATGAGTGCAATAATTTGTCCAAATGAGATGCACGTATGAGTGCCCCACTCCGACTCATTGGTAGTTGTTCACGCCAGTATTCACCAGTGTTCACCAGTGTTGTCAGAGACATAACCCCGATACGATCGCGTTATACATTAAACGTACGTGAAACGCCATAAATTGTGAATAAATAATTACATATTACTCGCACAGTTGTCAGTAATTGCTGTTAAATAAATAAGGCGTGCTTTGCTATCGGCAAGGAAAATAATTCGTAAGTATAAATCAAGTATAAATCGATGACAATTTTATTTATCATTTGAAACCACGTGCACAAAAAAAATGAACATCAATTTAAATATAATAGATTACAGCTAGATGTAGATCAAACATCCCGATATAATGAGCCCGCAATTTTTTTCACGTTTTTTTGTTGTGGTTTAAATGTAATCTGTAGAAAAAATCAGAATATTCTGATAATCACAGTTCAGTGTTTCATTTGAATATTTTTTTTATTGCTTCCGGTTTACAATAATTTAGGAAAACTTTGAAAAGTCATTTTTTTTTTGAGTTAAACATCTCTAATAAACATATTTGTTGGTTTTTCCAGTTTCTTCTCGCAACACTGATCTAATCGTCATCGTGCCTTACACAACTCAGGAAGGCTGCTGCGATAATTTTTGGTAGGTTAAAAACGAAAAATGGTTTTGGGATGAATATTTAACTAATCAGAGCCAATTTCTATAGTTATGATTTTCCAAAATTGGTTTTTTTTTGGGTGCTAATCGAATATATATATGTATCAAGTTGGTATTAATAATTTTTTTAAAATCTTTACTATACATACGTTATGTTGTTATGCGTGCTACATAAATATTTGAACAATCACTAATGATGTACGAAATTCAATGTATGGATTATGATGGAAAAATAATAATTTTTTTCTATAAGTATCATTCATAATTAAAATGAGTATTTTATGGAACAATGTAATACTTAAAAGCATCAATTTCTGCAAATTATTGATGTTTTTTCATTTATTTGTTTATTATGAAAACGAAAATATGTTATGGTGTCAGTTCGTCTTTAGGGATGTGAAACTTTTTTTTAGTTTTTATTGTTATTTTTGTAAATTAGAATTTTACTTCAGTTATTTATTTTGTAATTGTATTAAGAGATTATTTCTTTATGAAAAAAAAAATTTACAGTTTTTTCTTCCAATTGTACGATTAAATGTTCAAGACCTAAAAAAATCAAACAATGCAATGTGAATTTCGACAATTAAGAACTGAAAAATACAAACTTACTATTTATAATTTAACATTATTAAAAACAAATTTTTTTTAGACATTGCAATTTTGCTGATTAGACGTGAAATTAATTATTATAATACAAATTTGAAAAATGTATGTTAAAAATGAAGCTAGACGTATAAATATATGTTTTATTATGTAAGGCAAAATTTTATTTGTCTTATGATAATTCAAATAGAGCAGCAATTTTCAACGACACTCGACAATTTTTATAAAAAAGAAAAAAGTTCAGTTGAGAAATAAAAAAGAATAAATGAATTCATCTCAGACATTTTGACAGTTAAATAATATATAAATAATAAATAGAAAAGAATAATAATGTACAATGAAATATAATATACATAAATTAATAATAAATAATAATAGAAATGAGTAATTAACTAAAATTTTGATCAATTAAGACAAAATTATCTAATAATAAATAAACAATAATAATCACAATAAATATATTAATACAATCGAATTCTTGCATAATGAGTTTTTATAGGTAAAATGTTAAATGAAAAAAAAAAAACATTTTTATCAATGAAAATGGAGTAAATAAAAAAATGACACTAACAGTAAATAATAAATGAAAGTAGAAATGAACGACAAAATATAATGATTATTAATGAATGCAAAATAATATAGTAATAAACAAACAATAATAATCACAATAAATATATTAATACAATCAAATTCTTGAATGATGAGTTTTTATAGCTAAAATTTTAGATAAACATTTTTATCAATGAAAATCGAGAAAATAAAAAACATGACATTACCATTAAATAATAAAAAAGAATAGAAATGAATGGTACAATGTAATGATAATTAATGAATTCAAAATTATATAATAATAAACAAACAATATTAATCGCAGTAAATATTAATGCAATCAAATTCTTGGATGATGAGTTTTTATAGTTGAAATTTTAATAAAAAAATAATCATTTTTATCAATGAAAATGGAGAAAATATGAAAATTACACTTAAGTATTAGAAGAAATCAATATTGCATATTTTTGAGCTTGATTAATTATCATTATTTTTGTACAGTAGAATTTTACTTGAAAGTTCATTATAAGTAGAAGAAAAAAAAAGAAAATGATTTTAATATAGCAAAATAACTTTTGGTTTTTTTTTAAGTTCGAAAAACTAAATTTGTTCAGTTTTTATAATTCAAATGCGGTGTGAATTTTGGGGATTAATAACTTATGAATACAAAACTACTACTTTAATCTTTACTATACATACGTTATGTTGTTATGCGTGCTACATAAATATTTGAACAATCATTAATGATGTACGAAATTCAATGTATGGATTATGATGGAAAAATAATAATTTTTTTCTATAAGTATCATTCATAATTAAAATGAGTATTTTATGGAACAATGTAATGCTTAAAAGTACCAATTTCTGCAAATTATTGATGTTTTTTCATTTATTTGTTTATTATGAAAACGAAAATATGTTATGGTGTTAGTTCGTCTTTAGGGATGTGAAACTTTTTTTTATTGTTACAAAAAAGTAGTTTTCTTTTTCAAATACATGCTGCGTACAGTTATATAAATTTTTCATGATCACGACTCATATATCAAGATCAAACAATACATATTGATTATAATGATATAAGCATTTTGTTTATGAATATGACTAGTAATTTTTATAATATAGTATATTTTGTATCAAGGACGTGAAGTGTGGCTTTTAGTGTGAGGACCAATTTATTTGTCGAGGCGTAGCCGAGGCTGATTTTTGGTCCGAATGAAAAGCCACGTTCACAGTCCGAGGTGCAAACGATATTTTTTGCAAAATACGCAACAAAAAAGTTTACTGAGAAGAATTTTATAGCCGAGTCGAACACGCTCATTCACGGCCAAGGGAAAAAAAACTCTTCACGGCCGCTATCGCGGCCGTGAAGAGTTTTTTTTCCCTCGGCCGTAAATGGGTGTGTTCGATGAGGCTGTACAGTTCCTCGAAGTACACTTTTGTTGCGTGTTTTGCAAAAAATATTTTATACAACGCAGGGTAAAAAAGTGTACTTTTTTGTCCTGCTCTCGCAGGACAAATCACTTTTTTACCCTTTGTTGTATAAAATATGGTACGCACCTTGGACAGAAATGTTTTATTTACTCGTGTGATTGTAAACCTCGGCTTCGCCTCGATCTACAAACTTCACACTCGTAAATAAAAAATTTATGTCCTAGGTGCGTAATATACTATTATGTAACAAAGTCGTTTTCTATAGATATCATTTGCATAATTTTTTTTTTCCTAATCTATGTAACATATATTAATTTGGTGTAAATGTTTTTAATAAATTCATTAAAAAAAAATAGATTATACACTAAAATGAATTCAATAAATTCTAAACAAATAATTTAAAAAATCGATAACTTAAGTTGATAATGGTCAATTAAAAAAATTACATTGAATGGTGTAATACCTAGTTTTATGAAGAATTATATTGAAAAAAAAAATTTCACTGAAAATATAAGCCCCATATTTTATCTCACGTCAGATCTGATATGAGATAAAATGATCAAAAAATTACCTAGTACATTAGTAAATAGTTAGTCGAAAATGATAAATTCAACAATTTTTTCCAGATAGGTTTCAAAGTTAGTCGGTGAACCACTCAAAACTAGAAAAATTTTTTTCTAACATTCGAACTAAAATTTGCCTCAAAAGCAAGTTTTTTTTGTTCAACCAGCGGTTGTTTTGTAAAACATTTTTTTTTTCAATTATTTTGATTCAACGACTAACATTGAAACGCAACTTGAAAAAATTTTTTATTTTCTTATTTTTCATTTGCTATCTAAATTTTTAAAGTCATCATAATTTGTTACATTGCTGAATATTCAGACTTTTTTAAAAAATTTTATTGGAAGTTAACATGGTTTCAATTCATTATCGTTTATCATGACTTTCAATGCTTTTGGGAAAAAAAATCATTACTCATTTCTATAATTTTCGGTAATTATCTTACATGAATAATAATTTTATTTTTGTAGTTTTTTAAATCTAGTACAAAATATTATATTTCTAGATTATACATACACAGTAAAAAAAATCTTGCAGAACTACTACTTCCAGAATAGCAAATAAAACGACCTCCTTTAGAAGGGGTAAAAATACAGAATTTTTGTGATTCTACAACGCAGTAGCAGAAGTACTAGGACCTAGCAAAAGTACTAGGAGCGAGTAAATATACTTGAAAACGGTTAATATACTAAAAGTAGTAAAAGTACAAGAATGTAGCAAACAGTAGCAAAACTTTCTAACCTGGAAAATAATAACATAAAAAATTAAATATGCGAAAATGCGCTTAATTACACAGAGATTGTTTTTATTCAACTCCATGAGAAAAATTTTTAATTTTCCAGGCTTCAGTCCCGCCTCAATTTCATTTTTTCACTTTGTTGAACAAAACATAATCAACTAATCACTCGCGTTTTTTTTTAATGTTGTCCCCAAAACAACTTTGCATGTTGTCTTACCACAGACAATATTAAAAGAAAACGTGATGAGCGTGATCAGGCACTGATAAAAAAAATTATTTCATAAAGATTTTACGATGAGACGTGAATCGCGATGTCATGCATTTGCCAATCAGTTGACAATTTAATTTCCGCTTGCTTTCAAATTACACTTCGACGATATATCATAGCATTAATACAATCTGGTGATAATGTTACCACGCTCAGCGATTCTATTACTTTGGTAGCACTCTTACATCAATGTAGTAGATTTACTTGCGGTCGTAATTCTACCCCTTCCGAAGGAGGTCGTTTTATTTGCTATATTGAGAGGCGTACTATTACGGATTTTCAGTATTACTACTAGACGCTAGTAAATTTACTTCATCTGGTGATGTTCACTTACTACTCACTGGTAAACTCTTACTAATTTCTAGTACATTGACTATACTGTAAGTGGTAACACCTCTACTACACCCTAGTAATTCTGCAAGATTTTTTTTTACTGTGTACTATATGAGCGGAATTTTTAGAAAATTATTAGAAAACCTGGAAAACTTTTTTTTGATTCATTTTGATTCAACGACTAACCTTGAAACACAACTAGAAAAAATTTTTTGAATTTGTTGCGTTAGACCTTTGTGTAAGGAACTATATGAATCTGGCGATTTAATGTACCGTTTCTGGACACTTTGCACGTATGAGTTTATAAATCGTAATATGTATTTTTATTATATTTTAAAAAACCACAACAGTTATGTAAACATTCTTTATCTTCTTCATCCCTAACATAATCTTGGAAAATTAGTTTTTACGGATTTTATTTCATTATTTTCCTGAATCTTCATTTCGTCCTGGGTCATTTCAGTTTTCCTATGAAACCATTCCTATTACTCATAAGTCCCTATTAAATATACAGATGCGATGTATGGGAAGTTCAAGAATTTTCATCTGCTGTCAACGAGCCAAAAACGTCGTAAACTGTCATCAGTAAAATATGCTCCATTGCCTGGATCTAGTAACAGGGATCCTGATTCGTTTCTTCGTCCCAATCCAAGATGTCACGAATTAGCTCCCCTAAACAATCCTTCAAGATCAAACTCTGGCGAAGACGTAACCAATGACAGATGTAATGATGACAATAGTTCAGTAGATAGTGAAGATGGTAGCGATCCCGGAGATCCTGAATACCCCAGAGACAATGATCACGATGTTGTCGATGACCCGGAAGATGTAGCACAATTACGGAGAATGGCACTCAAAAATGCGTTTTTGTCTGGTCGTGTAAATCATACTCAGGGCAACATTCTTCTCAAAACATTGCGTGCATTTCCTTTTGGACTGACAGACCTGCCTAAAGATTCAAGAACTATACTTTCAACGCCAACAGTTGTTGTACGAAACTTGGTTCAGCAAAGAGCTGGTGGAAGCTACATTCACATTGGTTTCGAAGATTTAATCGTTAAAAAACTCAACAATGTTCCAGATTATATGCTTCCAGAAATAGTTGATATTGACATCAGTACAGATGGCGGCCAAGTTCATCGTCGTGGCAAGAAAAGTTTTTGGCCTCATCAGTTTCGGGTTGCAAATATTCCCAAGGATAAACCTGTCATAGTTGGTGTTTTTGCTGGAACGACCAAGCCATCTAATCCATTAGAGTTTTACGATCCATTTCTCACAGAAATCAGGAAAATACAAAATGATGGTGGTCTTTTGATTCGGGACAGAAGATTACTTTTACGAGTTAGACTTTTCATCGCCGATGCTCCTGCTCGATCTTTCGTTTTGAATCATAAGGGACACGTACCTGCTAATCCATGTTCGAAATGTTGGGTTGAAGGTCATAGGTGTGAAGATCCCCAATTTTGCAATAATATGGTATTTACCGGGGTTGAACATAGAGCTAGAACAGATGCAGAATATCGCGATATGGTGGACGATGACCACCATAAAGGTCCAAGCCCTCTGTCTCCATTTCTTGGCTTGGTTTCTCAGGTTCCATTCGACTCAATGCACCTTATATATTTAGGCGTGATGTTCAAATTGTTGTCTGCATTTCTTATTGGCAAATTTGGTTTTCGGCGATTGAGTGGTCGAAAACTGGCGATTTTGGACGCTCGGATGGCATCAGTTTGAAGATTTTGCACCTCTGATTTCAATCGGCGTCTTTCTGGTTTAAGTGAATTTGCGCATTACAAGGCTACTGAACTCAGGCAATTCTTACTCTATTTAGTCCCAGCCGTTCTCAAAGATGTAATAGCAGATGTTAATTATCAACACCTTCTCATTTTACACTGCGTTGTTCGTATTTTAAACATGGAGAATATTTCTGAAGATGCATTTCATTACTGCACTGTTGCACTTCAACACTTTGTTACATCATGCGAAGAGCTCTACGGGCAACAATTTTTGTCGTACAACATCCATGCCTTGTTGCACATAGTCGACGACGTCAGAAAATACGGGCCACTCGACTCCTTCAGTGCTTTTTGCTTTGAAAACAGTATGCCGGAATTTTGCAAGGACCAACGGAAGCCAGGACAGAATCTGGATCAATATTACAAGAAAGTAATGGAAAGAAATGACCAATGTGTATCTCCCTAAAATCACATTGTAAAGATCAAAATCGGAAAATTACATAAAAATGGCCCTCTGCCAGACGGTCAAGATGCTAGGAGGTCTCAGCAATTGATCAGTGTTGAAATTGGTGATATTCGATTCTCCAGTCAGCTACGAGATTCTTGTTGTCTTATAGGAAATACCGATATTTGTGTCATCCAAAATATACTGAAGGTTCACAACAATATTCGTCTAGTTGTGTAAAAATTCCAAACCGTATCACCGTACTATGACGTTGGTTATACTTCCGAAGCTGTTAGTGTATATTGGGTAAAAAACCTGTCGAATACCTTAAAAACAATAAGTATCCGCGAGGTACAGCGAAAATGTTACCTAATGCCGAAATGGAGCGAAATCGAAGGAGAAGAAGAGAACGAAGTTGAAAACGAATATGTTTGCGCGACCCTTTTAACGCCCGTCAAATTTCCCCACGATGTCGAATGATGATAATTTACTGCCTCGTAAGAATGAAAATACGTGAAAAAGCAGGTAATAGATTATCATGTATGTCTAACTGTTTTTCTAAATACAACATCATTATTGTTTGTAATCAAAAAATATGTTTTCTGTTACAGATCTTCAGAAAACTTCGATCAGTAATGTCTCAACCCGCAAACCCAGGTGGCAGCCAACAGCCTTTGCCAAAACGGAAACTCAAGCAATTGGGAACTTCCACATCTGGAAGAAAAATTTTCAAATCCACAAAATTCTCCACAACGGATTCAGAAAATGAGCCGCGACAAAATTTGAGCGCTAAAAAAAAGCCATGCCTTGACAGTTTGAAAAGTATCGTCACCAACAAAATGAATGTACAAAACCCTGTCAAAACCTCTGACCAAGCTCTCAAAAAACCTGCCTTCCTGCAAACGACGAAATCTCCAAGCCTCTCAAATTTTTCAAGCCCCCCAAATTCTCCAAGCCTCCCAAATTCACTTGAAAAAGGTGAAAAACGGTATTTACCCATTAATGAACAATTCAATACTCAGGAAAATCGAAATATCGAAAAACAATGCTCAAGCGATTTTGTTGACAAAAATGTAAGAAAACGGTCTCTCTAGAGGATCATTTTGGATGAAAATCTTGGGGAGCAAGTGATTTTTTACATGAAGTAAGTTTGAAAATGAAATTTTTTTACTTTAACAATTCAATATTCTTAATGTTTGATATTTCGTATTACATTAACTGAGCCCGTATGAATAGTGTATGCACCATAATAAGACATTAATTACATTTGCCAATAATAGCATAGTTTCACAGTAAAATGAACAAATTATATGTTTTTGGGATCGTACCATATAATTTCTATCTTAATTTTACATGAATTGTTATCACAGCCGATAATTAGTTTCCTAAAGAATCAATATGTTGAATAAAAATCATACTCTTGAAAACACACTTAATCTTTACTTCAATACTTGTTTCAGAACCGTGGAAAAGCAAAACAAAACCATCATTGAACAGAACAAAGAAATAATCAGCAAATTGGATAAGCTGCAATCTGACAATGACCAAAAGAACAAAAAACAACTAGACATCACTAACAAAAACTTTTATGAGCCATTGGAAGGATTTCCCGTACTGACAATTGAGGACTTGGAGTATTTAGAATCTGATGATAAAAAGAATGTTCGTCAAAAACTTATAAGCTAACTCTTACACGTTCCTTACATTTATCAAATTTTGAAAATTCGGTATAAAAAAATGATATATGAATGTCTTAAATTTAAAGATGTGATGTAATGTAGCCTAAGAAATGAAAATTTACATTCAACCTTAGGCAAGGTGTATAAGAAACTTTAAATGATAGTTTGTCTGATTTTTTTCCATATTTTTCTGAGTTACAAAGTCTTCTGCCACTTTTTACGAAACTCAAAAACAGGAAAAATATGAAATATACAAGTTTTAACCAATTAACGCGCTCCTTCGACAAGTGGGGACATAAACCTTGGAACCAAATTAACTAAAATTTTCTCCATATTTTTCTGAATATAACAAACCTTTGGCACTTTCCTTAAAACTCAAAATCAAAAAATATATTCCAGGGACAAATTGAACAAATCTGATTGGTTAAAACCTGTCCCTCGAATACCTTTTTTGATTTTGAGTTTTGTAGAAAAGGGTAGGGGACTATTCGACTCAGACAAATATGGAAAAAAATCAGGCAAAATATCGTCTGTGGTTTTAGACACACTCTGCATAGTGGACAAAATGAAAGATTTTTAAAAAAGTATGTAAATTTGGAAGAAATAAAATTATTGTTGTTCAATTTTCTAAATATTCACGTTCGATATTGCGTCGCTATAAATTGAAATGTCAGTATGATTTTTGTTAAAAAATGTGTGCTTTTACTTTCCAGTATGAACATTTGACAACAATTGGCGCCCTCAAATTGAGAGAGTTCCTGAACATGTCTCTAAAAGAGATAATGATCGACGATGTCGTGGTTCTTTTCATCAGGAAAGGTACTGCAAATACGTACGCTTTCAGTACTCCGAATATCTGCAATATTATGTACAGTAAGTAAACTTTTTGTAATTTTTTTTTGAATCACAATAAATATCTCCGAAATATTTTATACTACTGAAAAGTGTTCAAATTATTACTTTTTAGTTAATTTTTATTACAAGGTTTATCCAATTACCCGTGCTAAAATTTCAAGTCAAACAGTCCTTTACTACTTTTAATAACACTCGAAATTAAAAAATTCAGTAAAGCATAAGAATAAAAAAAAATTATACTAATAATATGAACTACTAACATGGACATTTTCAAAAAATATTTTATTTTTGTAGCAAGCAATAGTTGTAAATTTATTTTCATTTACAGATACTGCAAAAGATTGCCCATTATTCCAAGGTCCCGACAATAAGAAGCATTTTAAAAATGAAATGCTCGAAGTTCTGCGTGCTACTAAACAACGTTTTAAGAAGCGGCCTGTTGAACAACATCCCGTTGACGACCAGTTAGGGGATGACGTGGGAGAGGAAGATATCGAGAACGAAAACGAGCAAGACAGGGATCCAGAATTTGGAGATGACGAAAATGAAGATATCAACAATGAAGGGGACGAAAACGAAGATTTTTACAACAGAGACGACAACCATGGAAACTTTGAAAATGGAGATGAAGAAAACAGATTTGTACAACGAGATGATTAAAATGGAGATAATTAAATCCAATTTATGTTTTCAACTGAAGTACTTTTATATAAATTTGTATGTTGCATTGTATTAAAAAGAAAGTTTTTCTATGTGTGATTAAAAAAAAGATAAAAAGTTAGATCCACTTTTTTATTTATTATTCAAATCAATGTATCACTCTATTTTATTACTGAAATTCTAGGGTGTACCAAAATCTTCGAACTAAAAAGAAACGTAATTACTTTTTAAATTTCAAGTTGAAACCTCTTCTTTTTTCTTTTTTTATAAAATTCGAATTCAATAAGAAATATGGGATTTCTTTGTAGTTCGGGGATTTTGGTACACCCTGTATATTACATATCAAGCAATATATATACAAGGTCCAAATCATACTTTTAAAAAAAAATTTTTTTTCTCTCATGAATGCGAATAATCTGAGACTCACGCGTGCGAGATTTGTGACTCTCACGCATGCGAGAAAACTCGCACGCGTGAGATGCATATTGCACGCACTATCACTTCATTTTGCTATCTGGGTAGTTTCTCAAGGACTTCTCTCATAATTGAACTAACATTTTTTTCATTTAATTAAACCATATTCTTCCTTTAGCAATTATAAAATTCACTTTTCATTATACTGAAAACAGTTGCAACAAGCGAAGGTTGTTTCTTGCGAAAAACTACTGAAATTTGAGTATTTTTTGTAGTAAAAATTATGTTCCTCATAATGGGATCATTGAATGAAAGTTATGTAGCTTCGTCAAAAAGTGAGTACAAAAATTCAAATTTATAAAGAAAATCGCAATCCAAGTGCAAATATTTCCGACAAAATCAGGGTGTCATTTTATATTTTTTTGGGGGAAAGGGATGGTAAAAATATTTTACTGCGAATTACGGCAAGTAAGTGTTTTCACGTGAGTTGTGGCATACACAACTTTGCTAATAGTAAATATGAATCTGACAAAAACAGTTATGGGAGGTTGGTTAGGGTGGAAATTTTTCATATTTGGTTTGCCTCTGCTCCCGAAAGGATGATAAAGAATACCTAATCACCAAAACCTGTTATACGATACAATTAGAAACACATGCAGAACAACACATTAATGTGGAATTCCCAACGATGAATGTTTGGATTCTATGCATTGAATTGGCCCAACACGCAATAATTTCATTAGAAAGGCGCTACTAAATAATACATGAAAATTTTCGATAAAATAATGATTTTATTGAAAATCAAGAATTGAAATGTTACAAGCAGAACTGATGTTAAATTACTTATCACCAAGTCTCTCTCATATGTTTGCGCGCTCAAATATTACAAATTTATGTTTGCGTTTCTATATCATGTATTTGAAATTTGAGTACTTTCATTTCTTAACAGGTGTACAATTTTTACGTATTTCAGCGTAGTCCAATCTAGCAATCTAGCAATCTTTATTTTCATAGTTTTATTCATTTTCAACAAATTAAAACTCAAAAAAATTCGCGTCAAATGATATGTCATTATTTCATCGATTGATTTATTGTTATATATTTAAGCCAATAACTATCGTAAATTCTTTTTAGTAGTTTTTCTTGTGTCAGACCATCTGGATATGATTCGTCTATAATTACGCCTCGTATTCGCTCCATATGGCATTAACATATCGAACCATATCTATGTGGGGTTGCAAGTTGCGAATCCTTTCAAGATGTGCGTATTCTATGATCAATTGCCGAATCACAGCGAACCTACCGGCATGGTCTTTCAATAGAAAACGACATGTCGGTATTATATTTTGCAAATCGATGACTCGCCAATTTTTTGGATGTTTGACATTGTTTATGAAAGACGGTATATCTAGTGCGCCATCAACAGTTGACGTGAGTCGTTCATCAGAGGAAAAATGAAAGTTGGTGTTCGACGAGGAGGAACCCGTTCCATAACCACCGCCGAAACCTGCACTATAATTTTGCAATGCTACATTCAGCTTACCTGCTAAACCCATGAGTTCTGATTTTCCATCAGAGCTACTTGATTCGCTCATTGATTTAATAACGTCTAATCGCCCACCAAGAATAAAGTGATTCGAAACGTACCATCCGTATCTGTTCAATATACGGACGACTTGTTTTGTGCGATATACCTCTTCTTTATGTTCATCTTTGTTGATTCTATCAAGCTCATTGATAAAATCTGGATTTAAAGAAATCCATTTCTCTTCAATGTAAAGTTCAGCTTTCTTGCTCAATAGTGACGCGACGGCGTATCTTTTCTTTGTTGAATGTCTAGACCTAGAACTCTTCTCCTGGGCATATGTTACGCTCGCTGACACGATAGCCTTTGTAAGTTAAGCAGAACCTTCGGCTTCAACTTCAGCCTTGGTGGTCTCTGAAGATTCCGATGTTCGAAACGTTTCAACAATTCGCTGGCTATATGCAATGGTATCTGATGGAAGTTCTTCTATTTGCTGATAGGACTCGTCAAAGATAACTGGCGATAAAACACCCGTTCTGAAGAGACCCGTGGGACCGTCAACTACAAGACCTTTCAGAAATCTTTTCATCATCGCTTGTTTTGAGTTCAATGCCGCTCCAACGAATATTGCGTATTGTTGAAATCCACGCGATGATTTGATCGCTAGACACACTGGTGTATCTAAAGGTATGGTGGTATAAGGTGCGCTATTTCTGGGTCCATCCGGGATTTCCACGGATGCACTATGCGAACTTAAGTGCAAATGTTGCACTTTTTCTAGATAATTTAGAAATTTGTCAACAGTTTTACCTTCAACTTTATCATGATCTATCAAAATTACTTTTTTTGCTTGTGAGTGTCCTAAATCATGAACGGAGAGCAAGAAAGTTTTCGATTTAATATGCGAACAATATTCAGATTTTTTTGCAGTCGCCAAATCTATAACAGAAATAAGAGTTAAAATCATAAAATACACATTAAATTAAATGTATATTCGAAATTTCACAAAACTTTTTAGGTTTCGTCGCACGTTTCATTGAACTGCGACATTGGTCAGAGTTTGAATAATTGAGGTTCTTAAAACTTTATGTTGGTACGTTAATCACAAACTCTATTGGCAAAAGTTAATGTGACGAGCGGGTTTTTTTCCACTCGTCTATGAAATGGGATTATTTACGGGAACGACATCCGGGGACTAAAGACATCCTAATACGGACCGATAACGTCGACTATCAACGTAAGAAACAAATTATGACAGGAAATGATGAACGAAGTATTTTGGTAATGATACGAAAATGATGAACGGAATATTTTGGTAATGATACAATAATGACGAACGGAAACAAACGAACGACAAAGAAGACGGAACGTACGAAAAATGTGCCGAAATGAACAAATAGGGAAATGATCAATTACCCTCTCTGCTATTCCTTCAAATCAGAATAGTATATAAGCTCGGGACTTTTAGCAGAACATCGGAGAAATCCTCAAGTTGCAAAACGTCCAAAAGAAACTCCTCGGAGTCCAAAGAAACGTCCATAAAACTTGAGAACTATCCCAGAGTCCCGAAAGAAGCCCGACCTGACGACGGCTTCTCTGGCTCCATCCTTTGCCAAGTAGAAATCGGGAGTAAAACTGAAACTGTGTTTCTAGTCCATAATCCCATTTCTACGCGGTTTAGCAAAAGTATATTATTTGTTTATTTTATAACTGTAACCATATCTTGAAGTAAAAACTGTACAAGACTCAAATTACTCGGACCGCCATCCAGGAGTAGAGATTTATCTCTACTAAGGTCGTTTCCATACTGACCTGGAAGGGTGAATCGAGGGTTTGAGAATTGCGCAGCAAACTAGCGTTGTTACCAACTTTACGTTGTCACAACGATAGATTACTTTGAGAGTGGAGTAAAATACCAATTATCAAACAATATTCATGTAATAACTGATTAGTAAAATGTGGTAGTTTATCTTTTAAATATAAAATTCTGGCACTCCATAACTCTGAGGATCAAGTATAAGTCAGTTTAAAACTATGAATTCGCATATCATTTGATGTTGAGTTTACGTATCGTTTTCAGTGGTCATTGTAGAAGAATTATTATAGGCTATTAAGAGTGCGATAAGAAGAAAAGGGATTAAGCCAAGTGCCAACAGAGTCCATTTTAAGAGGAAAGGTGCTGTACATTTGTATAGTAGACTCAAGGTCTTGAAGGGATTGGACCCAAAGGTGGAAAGTTCCTGGGATCACGTGGATGGGCTAATCGCCAAAGATGCTTCACGACTGTATGGTATTTCTTTAATCTCTCCAGCAAGGAGTTTTCATACAGTGTGTAGAAATTGTAAGACGGGACAAGAATTTCGATTGAACCAAGATGCGGGAGAAAGGGAATTATCAGGTTTATTAGAGAAAGAGTTGTTAAAAGAACCAGAGAAAGAAGGTTGTGATTTGCAGAATAGCTTACAAGGGAATACAGATCCTGACAGTAGTTCATTACTAATTAAAGAATTGAGTGAGATGGGAGAATATTGGTTCTGAGATGCTGGATGTTTTGTTGTAGATAAGTTGTTGTGAGACAGGATTGAAAAGAATGATGATTATAAATTGGTGTGAGAAGTTTTGAAAGACGTTGTACCGACATTGTAAAGTAATGATCTAAGAATAATAATTCCGGATATGCTGGATTTAATATCGTGACTTCTTGTTATCATTTCCCACATATAACCCTGTATTTTTACTTGGGGATAATCAAAGGGTTCTCTCGGGCAGAGTCTCCGTTGGGGTCCTCTCTGAACGAGTGAGTCGAAGTTAGCCAGCGATAAGAAGACGAGAAATGAGAACAACGTTGAATTCGATCGATTTTCCAGGAATTATAATTGGCATCGTTGGTTGATAGAAGCTCGCTCGTCACATTAATGTGACCAAAGATCATTTTATTATTGTATGATGTTACTATATTACTATACGCAAAGTACGATTCACATTGATACAATGAATATAAAGACTCACCTTCCAAGGAGAGTAAAAAAACAATAAAAATAACGAAGAAGTTCATCAGCGCCATTTTATTATGAAGTTTTTCCCTGCACAAAGTTCTCAAATAGTAGATTGCAACACGTCTCTTGACAAAACGATTCTGTGGTCTTATGGCCGAACGGTCTCTTATTTATACTCTCCCAATTTCGGGGTTGGTATAATTACACTCGTTTCTCAGATAAGCGATGAAACACGCGAGGGGCTCCCACTCTCGAATGGACTGCGCAAAGTGAGATGCGCGAGTGTCAGACAGTCGAACCCGTGAGATTTTAATCGCAGGCAACTAAAGAGGGAGATCAATGTCTCTTGCTCATTGGTTGTGTGACGCGAGTGAGATGGGTGAAGGAGTCCCCGAATCATCGCAACAGGCCATGGGCGGGAGTTAGGGATTCTCATTCGCTCTCTATTCGCACGCTCATTCGCTTAGCGAGTTCGTTATTTCGAGAAATGAGTGTATTAGCGAAACAGCAGTAGCATTCAAACGATCTGAAAAGAAAAAAGGCGGTATTCGTAACAAGCCACGCTCAGTGCGCAGCCTAGAAGCATCAAAAAAATTTCTTGAAGAGAAGCTCTTGAATTATTTTGTCAGTTTTCATTTTCCATTCAATCAGTCAAGTTGCAAACGAAACGATCGCAATGAAATTTAAGATTTCGTTGGTGTCTTTCGTGTTTTTGGCACTCGTTGTCAATACATGGAAAGAACTATTTGGTTGCAAAAACCAAATCTTTGGGTATCGTCATCAAAGTATATAGTAAAATGCAGACTCTCCAAAGTTTTGCTTGTCACTACCAATGTCTACGTATAAAGTTAGTTTGGAAGTGACAACTAATACACTAGGTCCTCGCAAGAACGAGTACTCTCTTCTCTTTCTATTCTGATCCGTTAGCATTAGAAAAAAGGACAGATAATGCTCCTTCTTGCGAGGAACTAGTGTACTTAATTGCGTTTTATTCCTATAGCGCCCTTATTCGCATATACGAAATATGCTGTTTGTAGGAAAACAAATCTTTTGTTCACAATACAAAAATAACATTTTTTATATCCTTTCCTCATTCCTTGTAAATAAAAGAACTTTGTGCGTAATGTCTGAACGATTTTGTGTGTTCACAAAATATTGAAATGCTGTGCGTTTGAATCCTTTTTTGTGTCTTCCAATAACTTCCTGTTTGCAGTGCAATGTTGACTTGAACTCCAGTCATCAATCATATCACAATGGGTGGAGCAGGGAAAGGTGAAGGTACAAACAATTCACGTTGTCGACAACGTGCCTCATATATCACAACGGACTTTTATTCGTTATTTATTATGTTATGTTAGAGCTGTAGACCAACGATTCCACAAAATTGTATACCGTCATCGTGGAGCTGAATAACTGCCCGAAATGTTAACATCACGATACCCTTAAATATTTAAAAGCGAAAAATACAAAATAAGCCATCTAAAAAGGTGAAACAGAATAGCAACGAAATAATTTTTCTGAAATAATAATTAAAACTGATAAAAAATCATTGAGTGAACGATCAGAAATCATGGAAAACCATATAAAAACATTATAATTTGAAGTAAACGATTAAAATGAAAACTATTGTTGATGAACCATGTCTAATCGCAGTTGCTGCTGAATGGTTCAAAATTTACAATCATTTTCCAAATGTGGCGTCTCAAGTTAAAATTTTTAAGGTCCGGGTACCAAGATTCACAACTACGCTATTGGTTAACGGCCATTTTTTTCCGCCGCCACCTTGAATTTGAAATACAACTTGTTTCCTTTCGCCCAATATTCAAAAATTGGTTGAAATTGGTTTTAATTGTTCCATTGTTCAGTGTTCAATTTAGACATTATAAACCAATATAAACATCATGTCGATTATTTTAATAAATTGATCTGCCAAATATAAAGAACAAAATGAGTAAAGGGTTTGACCTCATTAAAACAATAGAGGATGAGGAAGAGGTTGAAAATTTTTCAGAAAATTCGGACGAGGAAGAAATAGACGTGAGTTCGAATTCTAACCTATCTTTTCATCGATAAAAACAAAACTCACGTTACGAATTGTGATTAAATTTTTGTGTGTAGGATCAACCTAGAAAACACAAAAAAAAGCAGCAGTCAGATTTTGAATCGACTTTCAATTTCATCAGTAATGATGACGAATACTATCAAGACACCTGGAATGAATTGAATAAGTATATCAAAAGAAAAGCCAATACGAAATTAGACGACAAAATACAAAAAGTCAAGGAGTCAACAGAGGTTTGTATCGAGTACAAACATAAATTTCAAATTAATATTGCTATATAAAGTATGTAGGTAAATTTAATTAATCAAAATTTATAACTATTCAATAATATTTTGTTAATTTTCATCAATAATTATAATATTTTTTCACATAATAGGTGTATAAGTTTTTATTTCTTAACAAAAAATTTCTAAATCAAAGTTTCAAGCAAATTTGTTGTATTAATTATATATTTCTCAATGATAGTGATAATATATGAATTGGTAATTATTATGTTAGCGAATATTACTGTAAAACATGATTTTGTAATGATTACAAAAGACATATAATCATTCAATATAAATGTATCTACAGAGTTAGATTTGAAACGAATTTGTTATATTTATCATGCATTCATTCATATTGATTTGAATATCATGGAATTGAATTTTTAATTATGTAAAGATCAATCATATAAATGCATGCATACATTCGGAATTTGAGCAAATTTGCATGTTTTTGATTTTGGGTCTTTTTTTAGATTGACGTTGACGACTCTGCGAATGAAGGAAATGATAGTGGCAGCGAATTGTCAGAAGATGAATTACAAAAAGGTATATATGCATCCAAATTATTTTTATGAATTGAAAAAACTCCCTTATGAATTTTACAGTAGAAGTAATAATTATTTTCAATATTTAACAATTATTAACAGAATCGCGTTTTTTCAGCTAATTTTATGATAATAAAATAGTGTTTATTTTCTTCTAGAAGTATCAAGTTTTTTATGAAATGACAAAAATTTATTCGTTCCAAAAGTAAACAGCTTTTCTTGTTTTATTATTAGGATTTTATTGCAGAAAAAAAATTATAAGTTCAATACATGCTACAAAAAGTATCTTTAATGATATTACATTTTCTAAAATGTTTTCGGAATTCCCACTAAAAATTGATTAAGTATGCAACGCAATTTGTGAATTAATGAAACTTGAAACGATACATTCTTTTACCAGGAATACAGTTTTTGGAAATATTCAAAAATATAAATTCAATAGCCAAGTTGTTTCTAAAAAAAAGAAAGGTATCTTTTATAAATTAAAAGAATCTATACAATGAAACTTGATAGAAATGATTAATAATAATGTTTAACAGTGAATAACAAAAAAAAAAAATTATTACTTTGAATATTTTTATATTCAAAAACTAAAATGTATTGTATTCTAAAAATATTGAGTTAATGGAATTCTTCTTGTTCTATTGTTGAAATTTTCTCGCAGTTGAGTTTGATGTATACCACAAAAAATGTTTCAAACAATAATTGCATGTTTTCCAAAATATGTTGTCAGTTTTCATCAAAAACTGATTGAAAATATAAAATAGTCGATGAATTTATAATGCTCCAACAACAAATATTTTTTCCAGGCATACAATTTCTGGAAACCTTTGAACACATAAATCTATTCAAATAGCTGTTTTTGTTGAAAAATATGCATATTTTTTACTAAATTAAAAGGCACTACTGAATGAATGGTATGATAGATTGAGCAATGAATGATAAAAAAACTTATTCTTAACTATTCCATGTCTAAGAAGCAGTATTATTGTATTAAAGATATAAAATGTTTTTTTTTTTTTAATTTTTTTCTTGGAAATCACTAGTCATTCATTCTAGAATTTAAAACATTTCTTTTACTCTACTAATGATACTTTTTTGCATAAAAATATTTCAAGTTTGATGTATGCCACAAAAAATATTTGTAATAATTACCTTTTCTAAAATATCTTCTGAATTCCCATTAAAAATTTATCGAGGATATAGTGTAGTTGATGAATTTATAAAGCTTTAAACAACAAATTTTTTACCAGTTATAGAGAATTTGAAAACCTTTGAAAATATAAATCAATCACCCAAGCTACTTTTATTGAAGCATATGTATTAATGATAATAAATACAAAAATTACATTACGGATTGTATGATGGAAATAATTATTAATAGCAATATCTAACAATAAATAATATAAAATATATTTTTTTAATATTTCTATGTTAAGAAAGTGATATTAATAATATTCTAGAAATACTGAGTTTTATAGAATCACAAAAATTGACTTTTTCCAGAATTTGAAACCATTTCTTGTTCTATTATTACGACTTTTTTGCAGACAACAATTTCTAATTACGTATATGCTTCAAGCATTATTTAAAATAATTTTATTACGTTTTCCGAAATATCTTACAAATTCTTGAAAATAGAACCATATTGATGAATTTATTTAATTTAAAACAATTAACATTTTACGGTTTTTCATATTAAAATATGTATATATTTAATATGTGCATCATACGTATTTTATCAGATATTTCATTAAGAGTGAATTTGTTCCGCAGATTCTATCAAAACGAAAGAAAGGAAAGGAAAGAAGAACAAGAAGTCTTCAAAAGATCCAGAGTTAATGGAATTCGAAGATTGTTCGAGTTTCGATTCTGCATCTTCCTTTCACCAAATGAGTATTTCTCGACCTTTGCTGAAAGTAAGCGAAAAACATTTTTATAGTAATCCAGTGAATCAGAAATTTTTTATACTTCATATTTCAGAGATCATAATTCAAAATATTGATAAGATTCCAAATAATTTGTAAATTTATCTTTACATACATTTTTCGATTAAGAATTCCCTATTTCTAAAACTCAAAATACATTTCTGTTTTTTTATGAATTCTCGTAAATTTCCGATTTCTTGTCAATCGCAATAAAATTTGAATAAGTCTAATGAAGAAACTACAAAAGACTCAAAATTATTATTATTCAAAATCGAAATGAGGAAACAGTAAAATAAATGTGTGCAGTTGAAAATCTTGAAATTTATGACAAAACATTTCAAGAAAGTTAATAATAGAAAATAAAGTCAAATTCAAAAACTGATTTATTAGATAGAATCCAAATTCATGGATTTTCATTTCTGTAGGCAATTACAGAGATGAACTTTGTTCATCCAACGCCAATTCAGGCAGCAACGATTCCCAAAGCTTTGATGGGAAGAGACATTTGTGGCTGCGCTGCAACTGGAACAGGAAAAACATGTGCTTACATGTTGCCAACGCTGGAACGATTGATCTATCGCCCCGCTACTGGCCCGGCAACAATTCGAGTTTTGGTCCTCGTACCGACTCGAGAACTTGGAACTCAAGTTTTCGAGGTCACAACCAAATTGTGCAAGTATACATCAATTCAAACTGGACTTTCCATTGGTGGATTGGACTCAAATTATCAGGTGAGTTTAACGTAATTCTGCAGAATCGTTCCTAAACCATAAATTGTTGGAAAAAATTTTGTTTTCTATCAATTTTTCGTCACTGTAAAAAACTGGATAGTTATGTTTGTGCAATCGTTGTACTTGCAATCAGTTACATAAATGAAATTCGTTAAAGAAAAGGTTCTGGATTTTTTCAACAGGAAGCTGTTTTGCGAAAAAAACCTGACATCGTGATAGCTACACCAGGAAGGCTGATAGATCATTTGAAAAACACTCCGTCTTTTACTTTGGATTCTATCGAAGTTTTGATTCTCGACGAAGCTGACAGGTAAAATTTCTAAGTTCTTGTAACAGGTTTCGTAGATGAAAAAAATTTGTAATGCCTCAAAATCATGAGTGTACAAAATGATTATAATTATCTATTGGTGATTTATGTTCTCCATTTCAGAATGTTGGACGAATACTTTGCGGAACAAATGAAATATATCGTCAAAATGTGTTCACGAACAAGGCAGACGATGCTGTTTTCTGCAACAATGACAGAAGCCGTTGAAGATTTGGCAACCGTTTCCCTGAAAAATCCTCTCAGAATATTTGTCGACAGCAATCAAGCCGTCGCTTTCAATTTGAGACAAGAATTTATTCGGTAAAATTTCATCAATTTTTCCATTTCACAAGAGTTAGAGACCCGAATGAACTGATTTTCAATTCAATTACAGAATCCGGAAAGAAAGGGAAAGTGATCGCGAAGCGATTCTCGCATCTTTGTTGAAAAGGAATTTCCATGATCACGTTATAGTTTTTGTGCAGACCAAAAAACAGGCTCATAGGTTACACATTCTTTTGGGTTTGATGGGAATCAAGGTAAAATATTTTCATACATACGTGTTTTTGATATCATTGTAATTTCTTCAACCTATTTCAATTATTTTTATTCACAGGTTGCAGAACTTCACGGTGATTTGTCACAACCCCAGCGCCTTCAGAGTTTACAAAAATTCAAAGACGAACAAATCGACGTTCTCCTCGCGACCGACGTCGCAGCTCGAGGTTTGGATATCAGTGGCGTGAAAACTGTCATCAATTTCACGATGCCATTGACGGTTCAACATTACATTCATCGAGTCGGCCGAACTGCGCGTGCCGGTCGCGGCGGCGTCTCAGTGTCTTTGGCTGGCGACGCGGAACATAACATGGTGAAAGAAATTTTGAAAGAAGCCAAAATACCCCCCATGAAAAGAGTCATCGCGCCGGAAATTATCCGAAAGTATTGCAAAAAATTGCAAGCCCTGGAACCTAACGTGCAGCAAGTCATGAGCGAAGAGAAAGAAGAAAAGGAATTGATAAAAGCGGAGAATCAGGCCAACAGGCTTTCAAAAAAACTGGAAGAAAATCCGAAAGTCGCAAATGCACCGAAACGGACTTGGTTCCAATCCGAAAATGAAAGGAAGCAGGAAAAAGGTTTTTTGAAAATTGTTTTTTGGGTGATATGAGATTTCTTGAGGGCTTTTTCTCAAAATATGTCGTCTTCCTTTTTCAGAGAAAATGAACAAGTTATCGAAAAAAATCAAAAATACTCCAGCCCTGATGGCAATGAAGAAGAAAAATAAATCTAAGAAAATAAGGGCAGTTGTGGAAGATTTTGAAAGACCCCAAAAATTGAAAGGTGAGATTTTTGACTGGGAAATATTTTGGATTGAATACTGTTCTATATTTTATTTATTTAATGGGTATAAAAATGTCAATGCCTATTTTTTTAAGGTCCGAAAAAAGGAAAATCTTCCTTCATCAATGAGCTGACCAACACTAACTATAAAAACGTGAAAAGATTGAGACATGAGTAAGTTTCTTGAAATTTATTTCTTATTTAACTGTGTACTGAAATTCGTGAATTTTTTTACAGGGGCAACCGTAAAAACTCGTCTTTTGCCAAATCCAAAGGAGGCAAAGGGAAAGGAAACAAACATGGCAAAAAACGCTAAATTTGCTTCTCGGAAAAATTTTGAATGTTTTCAATAAAAGGTCCGAATTGAAAAAAAAATATGAATTACTTTTATACCTGTTTCACTTACAGTAAGAAAGAATTATTGAACATATTTTTCCGCCAAAGCAAATATTATCAAGTAAAAAAATCCATCTTGTTTTGAGTTTTGAATAAAGGTTTTTTGAGAATCTTCAATTATAAATAAAAAAAAAAATAGTAAAATTTAAGGTAACAAACATGAATTTTTTTACCTCTCAAACATCAAAAACTTTCTGAATGACGATCTAAAACTGTAATCCATAGTCACAGAAGTGAAAAAATTTTACAGATTTTGAAATTTCGAGGATATCAAATTTCAGATCTAGGAATTTTGAATTTTCCCATGTTACAAATTTTCAACCAACCAACAGCTGAATTTCGATTATGAAAATACAGTATTTATAAATTCATTTTCTTTGTCTAAATTACTTCAACACCTTTCTTGTAAGTTTCTACCACAAAAGTTTGTATTTTTCAGTAGTACAACGTCGTTGGAAAGACATCGTTCTGTATTTTTATGATATATTTATAAGTAATCATAATTGTAATCGCAAACATACATTCTTACCTCAATCATCGTTCATTTTCTCAGACATTTTATCATCCCAATGTTATTAATTGTTGGTACAATTTCGTGACGTTAACTAGGTGACAAACTAGATAAGCTTCTGAACAAAAGCATTTTTCCAAAACAAAGTTGTACGATTGTGAAATAACTTTTAGAGTAATTATAATGTCGAACCGAATATTTCTGATGCAATTTATTTTTTTCTTCCAATTTTTCGCATTTTTTTTAAAAGTATATATTTTCAAATGAAAAATGAAAAAATATAAAGTCGAATCTATACAATACAAAACCACTGCATGGTTCGAAGTTATAGTAAAAAAAAAGAATTCTTCAAAAAATGGGCAAAAAACATATTCAACGTGGAACGCTAATTGTTTTGAACAATTAGTTCGTATATGATTGACACAAATCGACGTTTATAAAAATTGAAAACATATTGTCGGTATACTATTTTTTACCTTCTTTCGAAAAATTAACATGGTTTATCCTAATTATTTTGCTTTTTGATTCTTGAAGAACGAAAAATCTAATACTGTGAATCTCCAATTTTCTACATTCTCACCACTAGTTTGAAAACAAAGGAAAAATTCTTTGTTTATTCCCGCCTTTACCATATTCATAATAAAATAATCATGATCACAAATTAACAGAAAAATCAACAAATTTTTAGATCGGATTTCTTGGTGTTCCACATATCGCTTTTAAAAGCGGAAGACTTGTGCATAAAAAACATACACGACCAAAATATTGTGTACTCAAAATTTGAAAGGTGGTTCGTGCATGGGTTCCATAATTTTTATTCTATTCTTCTTTTCTGACCGCTCCGCATTCCACGTCGACATTAAATAACAAAATTGCCCTATTTGTAACGTCGAAATAATTTACTTATTTACTTTGTCAGATTCTCGTAATGCCCTTTTTGCTGGTGGTTCTTCGAGCTATAAAAAGACAAAAGGACGCAAGTTGAAAGTTATATTGAAATCCAATCAATTATTATCAATTCAACTCATTTTAAAATTGTGAAAGTCAACTTAAAAAAGGAAAAAACAAACTGATATTGGCGACAAATTCTCAGGAATTAAAGTTTGACATGGAAAGTCAAAAAGAAAAAAAGTCTGTAAACTGTAATTTGATAATTTTGCTAACACAAACTCACGTGATCATCGATGCCACGAAGCTGAATTCTCGTCTCCGATGCTTCAGCCGGCTACAGAAAACAAATTGACGTTAGAAAATCGTGTTCAACTAAACGGTTTACACGAAACATATTACAAAAAGCAAAGAAAAACAGCACCAACTCACAACGAGGTAAAATCGACATTGACAAACCTACAATTTCCAAAAACTAGTATATGGGACGGATTAAAACTTGAGTTGTAGTAAAAAAAAATGCATGAAAAAACTAAGTTTTTTAAGTATTTGACATTAAACTGAAAACAGTCTTAAAAGTTTTCGAACAAAAAATTAGAAGGATCAACACGCGCATTTTCAACTAACTTTCTAAATATCTTACAATGATTCATTCTTTGATTTGTAATACTGACTGCAAATTAAGGAAGTATTCGTATGATGGAGAATTTCTGAAAATCTGAATAAATGTAAAAATCATTTACCAACCGAAAAAATAAAGAAAACATCGTTGATTTTCAGTAATTTCATTCAAATAGAAAATTTTTTACCAAAAATAATTTCAATTTCCAAAATTCCTAAGTGTTAGACAGTAATTGAAAATTTTCTTTTTTGAAAATTCCACAGCAGTATAATTCCATACTTTTTCCTGTTTATAACATTTTCGTAACGATTCTGAAAAACTTCTAAAAATATTTTGAAACTACAAAAAATTCATCAGCAGTCTATTGAAAATAACCCATCCCAGATAGCAATTTCGTAGAAAAGATTTGTGCATAGCTCATGAATGGGATTGACTAAAATGTGTACATCATTGACACAAGATGTGACTGCAAAACGCTAATATTCTCCATGCATCATAATGACGCAGCAAAATATTCAGCATCATTTCGCACTCACATTGAGACTTTCTAGTCTGCCCTCAACCTCGACATTACGGCAGCATAATGTATGCATCGAATGTTGGGTTCGAAAAGCTACACTTGGACTGTTTTTTTTGCACCATGCGATTACGCATTGACGCAGCATAGCATGCTGAAATGAATGAGCTATTATTTATGATACAAAATGTAGTATTTTGAAAAATGCATTGAGGACCATTCTTTGCACCACGCTATTATGCATCGACTCAGCATATGATGTCGGAATAAATGTGTAATGTTTTATGATTTTAAAAGGAATGTGGAATTATTTTCAGGGTTAATGAATAAATTTGTTTATCAAATTTATAATGCCAATGCAACTTTATTTTTAGATCAAAAGTCAAAAAATTTAGCCAAATTTGTCTTAATATACTAAATCTTACAAATTATGTCGATGAATAATGTTCCGCCATTCCAAGGACAAATATAAAATTGACTATACATTGCTTCAATTTTTTCCTTAGTATAAATGCAATATCAAATAAATATAAAATATTTCATCTGATATTAAACATTGGAAACTTAAAGTGTTGAATAATGAAAATTTATTGCTAAATTATCGTACCTACACAAAACTTACATCGTAAAATGCAATATAATTGAAAAAATACTGTTCAAAATCGCATTCATATCATTATTTGGCAATTGCACAGCATCAATATATAGCATTTAATTATGTAGTCAACTTATAATTTTATAGTCAATACCTTAATGACATAATTGATAAAGCAAATTATGTGTAACAGTGTAAGAAAAAAACTGCACACAAAAAATATATCAGGAAAATCAAGTCAACATTTGCACGTAACTTTTATAATGCTTAACTGAATGTAACAAAATGTTTCAAAATTAGCACATACGCCGTGCCTGACTATACATCCTGCCTGTAACCAAATTTTTCAAATGCAAATATCGTGCAAATATCGTTTTTATGCAAATTATGTTAAATGAGATATTTGAACCTGAATGAACCTTACACGTCTAAGAAAAAAAAAAAAGAAAAAAGATACGAAAACAGAAAAAAATCGCTGAAAAAATCTTCAAAATTAAAAAAAAAAATCAATTGACATAAAATGGAATACGAAATAACTTTTTTCCTGGAAATCAGCATTTGACTTTCGTTGCGATCAAGGTTGTTGGGAAGAAAGATTTTGCTGGTGAGATTGTGGATTCATTTCGTGTAAAAAATAAGTTACTGAATCCGTAGCTTGGGACGTGGAAGCCAAATGATTTTGAGATATTTGGGCATTGACTGGAAGATTAGGTGGCTGTTGCATCTGGGCTAGAGAAATCACATGTTAGCCGTAATTTGAGAAGTTATACTGCTGTTGAAAGTTTGATTTTGAAAGTTTTGTAGCTGTTAAGCAGGGTTTGGAGGAATTAGGCCTCGCTGATTCGAAGCCACTCTATTTGGATTTCGATTTTCTTCGTTTCTGGACCGTTGCTTTGCGTTTCTCAAGCCAGTTTTGACAGCTGCCGCTATAACCTTTTTAAAAGGAGGTGGAAGGTGCGGGCTCATGGAAAGTACATCTGAAATGTGAAAATGATATTTAATTTTTCATTTGGCAACGCAAATGATTTTCGAAAGTACCAGTGAAGATTTTTTCCCAACGAGTTTTCGCAACTGAGACTTCTTGAAGATGTCTTCCGAATCTACCATTCCATGTTATGAGTCGACATAACTTTTGGTCGAAACAACTTTTTATGACTTCATTCATGGCTTCCTCGGCACTGTGACCGCCGAGCCAACTCATCCAAGCAACCTTAAAGCACAGGTTGAGATTGTAGTTTCTATTGAAAGACTATTATGTTTAAAGAATCCATTTACTGTTTGGTTATGTTGCGCATCTGTGAAATTTTCTGCGTCTTTGTACGCTTCCACTGTAGCCACGGGTAAGAAACTCGGCATTGAAAGTCTCTTCCTTCCAAACATCATTTCAGTTTTTTTGTCGATGTGATTTACTCCAATTTGTACATTCTCCATGATTGGAAACAACTTCTCATCGATATGCTTACTGAAATAAGATATCACCGATTTAAATACATTACAATACTACAATCGAAAATCATGACCTTTTGAGCATTTGGGTTTGAACCAAGTTTGGTTTTTTTTTCATTTTTTTTTTTTTTGTTTAAAATTTTCACTTTCAGTTCGGAATACAAGATGAAAATAGTGACTTGATTTCATGTTCAAGAGTAGAAAATAACTGTTCATAAATGAATTTATTCAAATCTACTTTAAAAAAATAATGTTATACTCAAAAACAATGATAAGTGATGAATAACTATTTTACATTGATTTTATATAACGTTACTTTTTTAAAGTAAATTTAAAAGAATTCGTTCAAAAACATTTATTTTTTCCCCTCTCTCATGAAATCAAGTGTCACGATTTTGATATTGTATCCCAAACTGAAAGTAAAAATATGAAACCCAAAAAAAACATAAAAAAACCAAAATCGGTTAAAACGTAAATGCTAGGGTAAAAACTATATAGAACTTGAGATTATGCTATATGATATTCTTGTTAGAGTAGAAAGAATATAACGTAATAAAATAAATTGCATTTAAACTTATTTTTTAAGCTTAAAATTCGAACTTTTAATAATAAAAATTTAACTCGACTGTTAAAATCTTAACAGCTTATTCGTCGCTTGGTAGATTTCATTACATATTTTCATTTGAATATTTGGATAACTCGAATAATCACGAATATTATTTGACTTATACAATGTCTCTTAGAGTAGAAGAAGACTAAAGAATGTGATTTTTCAATAAAATTTTTATGTTTCATATTATTGAACAGCATTCGAAAAGAGTGAAATTTTATACTTATTTTTGAAGGAATTTCAGTTGCGAAGAGAGTTTTAAACGAAATCGATTAAATATCATTGTAATTAAAGTTCTATAATTGGTAACAGTTGAAGAGATTCAGTAAAGACTTAGTTATACTCATGCTGTGATGCCAACAATGATGAATAGATTTAAAGAACTCACCAAACAATTTTTGATACTTCCTCAGCAAAACCCACAGGCAAGACCATTCGCATGCCTTTATCTTTCCGTTTTTGCCCTTTGCTTTTTTGGCGAGAGTCATTTGCATCATTCGGATCTTCTTCATCTTCAGTGATGTCGTCATCATCCGTCGTACTGATAATTAGAGCAATTGATTACTTTAGCTTTGTTTGTGTGGTCGATGAACGAATTACACTCCGATCTTGGATTGTTTCAAGATTCAGGACCTAGGAACCTCGGATTGTTTCAAATGCTATGATTGGCTCTCATGAACTGCGCTTGTGCAGTTTATGCTGAATGTAAAGTCGTAAAACAATGTAGGGTTTGAAACAATCCGGGGTCGGAATGTAATGTAAAAATAAAAACGAACTAGCAATCGTTCACGGAAATTGCGTGAATTGTATATAAAAAGGTGTAGAAGATGTGGAACTTCGGAGACCTTTGAGAGTAAACAACAAAATAAAAATCATGGGAAGTAATTTTTTGATGAGTTAAAGTTAATCGTCAAGAAAAAAGCTAAATTCATGAAACGCTTAAAGCTGATTTAATATGAAGCAAGATATTTTTCAATTTTTTTCGATTCTATGTATGTAGTAAATGTAATCTAAAAAAGAAAAGAGAGTTACAAGTGCATCACTCGCGCAACATTGACTTTGAAAATCGTGTGTTTTCAAACTCTTTTTCTGTAACAGCTGTGATAGTATTAATAATTGAATTTTCTAATGTTATTTTAAAAAATACAGTATTATTTTGAAAATGATCCTGAAAAACGTCAACAAGATTCACTGAGGATTCCTTTTTTCAAAAACACAGCAATAATACTTTAATCATGTACGCTTTTTCCCCCGCAAATTTTATTCCCCCTTCTCTCACCAACAAAACTTCGTTGCGAAATTGCTCGAAAAAGTGATTGGGATCTTTCGGTTTGCCGGGACCACGATAAATACCTACGATTTCAGGGGAACTTCCGGATATATTCGCGATTCGAATTTGTATCGGCCACAACTCAACTCTACCAAATGCATCTGCTCTTCCTCCATCAGTACTAACGTCAATTAATAAATGTTTTGGAATTTCATTGACTGGAGTACGCAAAAGAGTATTTTCGACAGACACTTTAAATCCTAAATGAAGATACTCTCCTTTATCCATACTCGTAAGTGGTATCGAAGTACGCGGTGTTTGAAGAAGAGTTCGAGTGTCCACAGGAAGAGTCCATAAACATTCATGGGTACGAAGAACGCCTAAAATTTTATTGCCATGAGAATGCGGGATTCCAATGTCAACAAAACATTATCGTAATTTATCAGTAAAGATTGTCAAGTCGTCGGTTTTATCTTCATCGTCGCTAGAGTCATCACTATGACTTGACTCGTAAAAAGTTTTTTCACGAAAATCATCAAGTTCTTCCCAAAAATTTT
The DNA here is from genome assembly GCA_028476575.1 of Platygaster robiniae. Lineage (NCBI taxonomy): Eukaryota > Metazoa > Arthropoda > Insecta > Hymenoptera > Platygastridae > Platygaster > Platygaster robiniae. Next base: position 12,845,436 of record CM052027.1, on the reverse strand, counting down.
CATCGAATGCATTGCGATCTGTGTTGAAATTTTCAAGTCCTGGTGGCTCACTAAAAGAATCACCCGTACTTTCTACATCGGATTGGTACTCTGCATTATTGACATCGAATGTTTGATCGGATTTCGTCTCAACGATTTGATTATCATTGGAGGTGACCGCATCATAGTATAATTCGTTAAGATGCTCCTTATCGCTCTGCTCAATTCTTAGAAGCTGTCGATGACTGATTTCATCGATAGGTTTTCGCGAAAATTTTATTCGTTTACGATGCATTTCGCTACGTTTCTCTAACAATTGAAACACATTTTCAACCAAAACACACTACAAAATCATCAAGATTATATTACATTTTCAATTTATACAAGAAAAAAAGAAAGAGATCGAGTCCTATCAGAGCAATGCCTTTGCAAAATGTCGATAATCGTCTTCAAACCGTATATAACCTTGTCCTTATTAACTGCAAATAAAGTTTTTTTTTTCAAGTTCAAACTATATGAAGTCTACAGATTTCGTTTTTTGTCGGGATAAATATCTCGACTCCATAAAGTTCTGCTAACTGAATACTCTTTGAAATATTTCTAACAGTTTTACTTCATGAATAATGTACGGTAATATTTTATTGGGTTTCTTTATAAACAACTGTTACACATTTTTTAATAGTATATTTAACATTTTTTGCATCGAATAATAATATTCTATTTCAAAATTATATCATTTCATTTAATATTGTAAAATATTATACAATGACCTGATTTTTGTTTAGTATTTTGTTTGATTTCCGCTTTCATTTTCAATATTTCTTTAGTAAATTGAAGTTTTCGAGTTTCTTAATGAGTTGTCGTTGTTGGCTTTTGAGTCGAATACTCAGCTGGAAAAATCCATATGGATCTACCGTATAGCAATGTTATGAAATTTTCATCAATTTTTAATAATATAAAGTCAACAAATAGTTCAATTGAAGTAGAAAATATTATTCACATTATCGATGTAGTATCAAAGGTGTGATAAATATTTTTTGAAAGAAAAATGTAATCTCAATTTTATTACTTATATGAAATTGTATTCGCGTACAACATTGTATCCAAATGATCCAATTCATGTAACGAAAGTTGCCAAAGCTCGAAATATTAATTCGTATTGAATCGTTATACTTTTGTGTAGAATATGTAATTGTAAAACGTTTTTTTCAAGGAATTTTATTTAAAAATTGAATTTTGAAATATTAAATTCAAAATAACTGTTGTACATTTATATATGTAATTGAATTCAAGTTACGTAACATTTAATTCAAATTTGCAATTCGAAAGATAATCTGATATTTATTTTTAGTTCGAAATGATCAGGACTGCAATAAAATTAGCTCCTTGCAAATGTATATTTCTTTATTTAACATGAATCTTATTGCGAAAGATAATTTCGGAAAAACCATTTTTTAGATCATTGTTTCCCAATTCAAAATGTTCAATGTACCAGGTGTACTCCTAATTAATTTCCGGTTTTTTTGCAAATAAAATACATAATTCCAAAAAAACCGTAACCCTTATTTTATTCAAAGTATTTTCTATCGCTTTCTACACATTTTTCCCACCTTTCTGGTAAATTGTGGATACCACGCCAGTAAAAATCATTGCCTTTGGACGTGAACCACTCGATGAGCCATTTTCGTACTTTTTCGTACGAGTCGAAGCGCTGCTCAGAAAGGGCATGGCCCAACGAGGCAAAGAGGTGGTAGTCGGATGGCGCCAGGTCTGGTGAGTAAGCCGCATGATCAAGCACTTCCCACTTGAGCCTTTCCAGCGTGTCACGAACGACTTTCGACTTATGCGACGGCGCATTATCGTGGAGCAAAATCACCTTCTTCTGTCGTTGTTGATATTCTGGTCGGTTTTCCACAATGGCTCGGCTGTTTGTAGCGAACGGCATTCACAGTTTCACCAGGTTTCAGCAGTTCAAAGTATATAACACCGGACTGGTCCCACCACACACACAGCATGACCTTCCGACCGTAACGATTTGGCCGTGCCGTCGATGTCGATGCTTCACCTGGACTCGCCCACAATTTGTTGCGCTTAGGGTTCTCCAGGAAAATCCACTTTTCTTCACCAGTAACAATACGATGCAGGAAAGACTTTCTTTTGTATCGTTGAAGCAGCATTTCACAGGTCACTTTTCGATTCTCCATTTGTCTCTCGGTCAGTTCATGGGGCACCCACTTTCCACACTTCTGAATTTTTCCCATGGCTCGCAGACGTTTGGAAATTGCTTGCTGTTGAACTCCCAACGCATCTGCAAGCTGTCGTTGCGTTTGCGTGTTGTCTTCATCTAATAATGCTTGCAATTCGGCGTCATCGAACGATTTTCGCTTGCCGGAGCGTGCGGCGTCGTTCAGGTCGAAATCTGCATTTTTGAACTGTCGAAACCACGTTTCACATGTTCGAAGTGTTAATGCACGATCACCATAAACTTCCACAAGCGCACAGTGGCTCTCGGACACTTTTTTCCCCTGATTGAACATGAAAAGCAATGCATGGCGCATCTGCTCAAAATTCGGTACAAAATTCGACATTTTTGAAGCGCAATAAAAACTTAGTGGAAGATTTTTTCGAGAAAATGTCAACGCAGTTCAAGCACTCGATATGACTGAACAAAATGACATATGGTATGTGTTACCAACAACGGTACAAAACAGAACGCCATCCATTGAAAAAACCGGAAATTACTTAGGAGTACACCTGGTATATAGTAGAAGGTTTATGAAATATACGAAAATGATTTACTTTCGATATTTTAAATAAAATCATAACATAAAAAATGAGATTAAGTTTCGACAATTTGTAACTAAGTTGCGACCTACTGAAAAGTTTTCCTTTTTTTGTAGAATAATTTTTTTGTTCATAATACTGAAATGACTAAAATTCACTATAAATAAATTTAAGTTTTACATTTCAAAAAATTAAAATAATGTCATGTATCAGTAAAATTCTTGTTAATTTTGCGTTAAAATTTTGATTCGTGTGTGATGAGCGGGGTTTTTCCCCTCGTCTAGAAATAGAAATTGGTATATTTTCGAACGATTTCACTTTACTAAATCCTAAAGTAGTATTTTTCAATTTCAACAATAATGCGAAGTGATATCTGAATCGTTACCGGCGCTGAAAGGAGATATCGTTAATAGCCGTCGCAACAAATTCCCCCGATAAAGCTATTTTTTAAAAAAGGATTTATTTACTACTTCAACTTTCCAAGTATAAGAAATAAAATCATATTTTTCGAGAGATAATTTCCTCGATCATTAGACTTTAGCAAAATCATCGTTTTACGATAAATTTTATTTTTCAACTTGTTATCTTCTCAAATTCACTTAGTCATTTTCTTCTTTTTTGAAATACGAAAGATAAAAACTATTTTCGAATGGATGATGATTCTTCACCTTTTTTTCTAATGATAACCGGACATAGACGGACAAAAAGTGATCCGTTTATTTCCTCTAAAAATCGTATATAAACTCGCATGATTTTCAGCAAACTCGAAGTCGTTCTCGAGCTTCTGAACTGCTAGCTTCTCTTAGGAGAGGCCCAAGGGCTATTCACTATAAGCGAAAGAAAAACTTCCGAGGTCCAAGGGTTCGACCTTACGACAGCCTAACAACCTCATATTGCCTGATATCGATTGGACCAAAAACCCAAGCTGTGCTTGAGGTGCCTATCTGTCGATAAAAGGATAATCTTTGAATTATTTAAAAGTAAGAATTGTATATCCTTTGTTATATTTGATAAAATCCATTTTGTACCATCATCTAATACTATTATTCAAGTGCCGAGACCTTGTCCCGACAGCGTACGAATCCGAGCGCAGCTTGACTAATTACGGTAGAGGACAAAAGGACCTCAAATTATAACTTGCATATTTAATAAATAGAATTGTATATCCTTTGTTATATTTGATAAAATCCATTTGTGCCATCATCTACTACTATTATTCAAGTGCCGAGACCTTGTCCCGACAGCGTACGAATCCGAGCGCAGCTTGACTAATTACGGTAGAGGACAAAAGGACCTCAAATTATAACTTGCATATTTAATAAATAAAATCCACATTATAATGGTCGAATTTGCCATTTAAACACTTTTATTGCGTTTTACGGAGAGTATATCATTTAAAATCCTACTATGTCTCTTCTTTAGTGTCCACTGTCGAAAATTTGGTTTGGCCTATAAAAAGTATAGCTCGGCATCATCGGGTCAAACCCAGCGCAAAAAGATCCGTCTTTCAAAAAAAAAGGGAATACTTAATTTATTTTATCGCTTGCAAGTTTTGAAGATCTTGCCCCCGGAAAAGGAAATTAGTCTGGAGGAAGTTGACTCCTTGATAGCGAAAAGGGCTTCTTTAGAGTATGGGACGCTTTTCGCAGTCCCAGCTAGGCGATTAGAATTTTCATGTATTGTATGCAAAGCACCCCAGCATTATGCTTTAAATGGTGTTTCCCGAGGCAAATAAATAAAGGAAATAGCAGATGAGAGATTCTACAGTGCTTTAGAAAAGAGCTATTTTTACGACGCCAATTCTGATACAGACTTGCCAGAGTCATCGCTCAGAGAATTGCAAGCAATAAAAGAAGAGATACGCAACCAAGATTATTGTAATTAGATATAAGTTGACATTCATGTATAACAAGGACACAATAATAAGGTCACGTTGTGACATTTAACTGTATTTCCAATTTGTAAAGTTATTTCCATCCTTAAAACAATTCATTCAACTCCCTTTAAAAATCGAACAAAGGGTCACCATAGGCCGTTGTCTATGGAGGGTCCTTTCCCGTTTCGACGAGATTAAGGAATAATAATTCCTAGGCGCATAACCTAACAATAAAAAAAAAAATATAATAATATATAAACCTACTTATATATTCCGGGTCTCACTCGTTACACGTGATTTGATGATTTAATATAAATATAGGAAATAGGGTTACTCAGTTGAAAAAATTAATATGGGATTCCTATGTGAAAAAAGCAGGTGGTAACCTGGCATGGGAATTCCAAATGGATTCACTATATTGAAATTTTATAAAATTATCAAGATATTGAAAAAATTGGGAATAACTTTTTTTTCAGACTACTTTTAATCTTTGAAAATTAAAATATTTTTTTTTACTACCATATTGCAATATATTGTAGATTAAATATATCATGAAACGGAGTAAATTTATATTATAAATCCATATAAAATTATAGTATTGTTAATCTGTATTGGATATCCACGCCAATTCAACTTATAGAATTTTTACATAGATTTTTTCAACTGGTTTTAGGGATAGTAGTACATAGAATAGCTTTTTTTTACTTAAAAATAATAATCTTAACACTAATGAGATAAAAATTTTAAATGTATAGGTATACATTGACACTAAAGTCGATACTGTGTTTATCGTGTTCCTATACAAAAAATTTAATTACTCATGCAAATATGAATTACATGTGGCATTTTGGATTTGTATTTCAATACCAGGGCAAGGATGGAACAAGTTTTTTCACTAAATATCATGAATTTGTGTCTCGTGCTACATTTCATGTGTGAAAATTTGCTTATATAAGTGTGGGTAAAACAAAAATAGATGATTATTAGAGATGCAAGATACAAATGATAAAAAAAGTGAGGCACGAAGCAAATGTCAATTTAATTGTTTTTGTTATTAAAAAAAAACCTCTCTGCATGAAATTTGCTCGCAAGAAATACTTTTTCATAGGTAGTCTTTGTGAGAAAACCTTGAATCGGATGAACTGAATTTCACTTTAATTCATTTTTGTGCTTAAAAGTGATAATTTCCCATGAAAGTGGATAGGACTAATCAGTTATAACACAAAGTAGTCATTCCTACAACCATATGATGAGAGTTACAGATTTCGATATGAAGCGCTCTAGCCGATATAGTGTTTGTCCAGTTTTTTTATGAAAATCGGATCAAAATCCATGCTTAATCATAATAGTTAACTGATAAATTATCATGTTGTACCCTTAGAAAATTAAAGTAAATCAGCAATTTCCTAAAAAATATTCATATTCAAAAAAAAGTTTCTAAACTTAAACTTTGGAGATAAGGACTTCAAGTCTTAAATGCATACTGAAAAAAACAACCAAATCTTAAGCATGTGTTTTTACATCGGAAATATTTTTTGTTTCGAAGTCGAATGTAGAAATAATTTTTCAATTTTTTTGTTGAAACATGCGGAGAGGATAAATAAATTAAACACTCAAATAACAATATAATTCAATATATTTTATTCACTTTAAATATTGCTGCTTCTGTTAAACGTTTTTTTTAAACGTAAGTGAATATTTGATTTTATCTTAATTCATTTCATTTTTGTTTGTTGTGAACTCTTAAAGATGTTCTAATTTGCTCGGAACGTCGAGCGTTTCACACTAGTAAATATACGTATATGCGTGCGTGTGTGTTGCGACCACTTGCTACAGCAAAATCATTGACGCAATCAACTTTACGCGTAATCTACTGCGAAAAATGTGAAGGTCACATGACAATCATTCTCGAATTGAAAACGAGATTTTTCAAATTGAAATATTTCGTTAAACCATTCTACTCTAGTCCAGGCCTATGCAACTCGGTATTTCAAGCTTAGGAATCCCGATTCACATAAAGTAAACGGCACTACGAAGGCGCCACCAGTCTAAGCCGCAAAATAAGCCGCAAATGGCGGTTTTGATCCATGTAGAGACACGAAATACACTCGCGATTGCTTATGCGTGGAGGTGGTTGAGCGCGAGCGCGCTCACACACACTAACAAAAGTGTGGTAGGATCGCGGAGAGAGGAACTAAACGAGTTGCACAGGGCTGCTCTAGTCTTTAAATTTTACATGCTTTTGCTACGAAGAATCCTAATATAACCAACAAATGCCTCGCGCTTCTGTCATGCAGAGTATTTCATACGCGTCGTTCAGTATGCAAAAAAACTTACCTTTAATCGAAGCCAATAAAAGGAAGGTTATCTTTCCTCTTCATGCACTAATGATAACTAAAGCTATTTCTGATTGTCACTGTAATATCGAAAATCACCGTGATTGAAGCACATTGAACCGCCAACATAACACGTGAGACGCACTGCACTGTACTACTACCACGACGCACTATACTGCAGCCCACTGCAGCCACCTTACATACACAAAAAAACGAGCGAAACGTAAAACAAGGTCTTTTTCGAAAAATTTAAAAATGATATATTTCTATCGCATACTGTAGTATTACAAAAAATAATCGAAACGTAGTTTTTTATTTTGTTCAAAAACGATTATTTTTTCATAGTATTATATATACACTGTGCATGTAAATGACGTCATATTGTTGGTTTGACATTATTTTTTATGAATTTTTTGAAACCTTGTATCTTCGTTATTTCGATTTTTTCAAAATAAAAAAATACGTATTTGTTTTTTTTCTCATTTACTATAAAAATTAGTAATCCAAAAATTTTAGTGAAGTGCCTCCCGAAAAGAAATGGAGCCATTTGTGAATTTCAGATTTGTTATAAAGTATTACTTAAAGTTATTAACTCAAGTATGTATTATACATATAAAAAAAAGTACGGTTATAAATTTGAGAAATTACAGAGAATCGTCTGTCACGATGCAGCATATAGGGTTATCAACACTCCGGGTTTGACCCGGAGACTCAGGGTTTCAGGATCGTTCTCCGGGTCTCCGGGTGAAAACTTTTTTCTCCGGGTTTCACTATCAACCTGGTAGTGGTAATTGTTTTTTGGATATTCAAATCTAAATTCCCTCCCCCAGGGCCGGATTAATTTAAGCAGCGGCAACTGCTCAGGGCAGCAAAATTTAAGGGTTAATTTAAGGTTAAAAAAAAAAGGTCGTCAATAATGTTTATTACGTTATATCGATATCCCCCGAAAAAGTGGTGACCTTTTTTTTTTTTTTTTAGAGAACGCGATCTCCGGGTGAAGCTTCGTGCCGTGTTGGTAACCCTAGCAGCATAAAACCAAAATAATTCCTACATATGAAGTGAATCTCTAGTCATTTTTAGTAGCAATAATTAAAACATCATATACGAGTATCAGCACTCCTTTCGCATTTCGCTATGATGTTGTCTTTATTGACACAAGTCTGTGGCATCTTTGAAGCTGACTTAAAGCTCATTCAAGTCAGCATCATATGTAGCATGCGATTGCGACTAAAACATGGCAAGATGTGACTACATATGCCATTGTTATTGTCAACTAATATTTTAATTTATAAATGATGAGTATTTCTACCATGAACTACACTCCCAAAATACGAGACAAGTCATTTCCACGAATATGCACAATCAAGCATCAAAAAATGAAACAAGATTTTGTGATTCAGATTGACAAAATGTTGATCGCAAACATTTGCTATCGGGGTTATATGACGAAAAAACATCTTCGCGACATTCAACTGAAAATTTACAGATATCATATGCCGAAAAACATCTTCGCGATATTCTATCAAGAATATCCGAGAATATCTGACATGATGTCGCTCCGATATGTTGAGATTATTTCCCAACTTTTTTTTCCACTCGGGCATGCAGTTTGATGCAGTTCAAATTCAATGCAGTTCTATTGTCGATGGGGATTGATGGTGATAGCAAATAGCGCTCCCTGAAATTACCTGAAATTAACGCAAATCTATGAAATATGATGAAATTCCTATAAATTGTTGCCAAACGTACTCAAATCTAATTAATTTAAAAAGTTCATCCAGCGTGAATTTTGATGTAAATAAATATGAAAAATCGATTTGAATATTGAGAAATGGTTGTCATTGCTGAGTAGCACAGAAAAACATATTTTTTCTGAGCAAACATAACCCTAATCCACTCAAGATTCTTACTTATATGTATGCTATGGTGCGAAAGAAGCAAAAAGAAGGCTAGATAATGTATGCTAAACTTTACGCAATTTTACGTCAAATATAATATGCTGAAAATTGAAGTCTATTATTCGTCACAGTCAGTTATAACCAAGAATAAATGGACTGTTGATCGCTGATTCTCATTATTGCAACGTGAATGAAAAAAATACGTAACAAAAAGCGCAGAAAGTGATATATTTTCAACGATGTTGGAAGGATTATTTGCCTGGGTTTTAAACAATTATTTAGGAAAGTATGTGGAAAATCTAAACACTGATCAGCTGAGCATAGCTTTGCTGTCAGGTAAGTGTAATAAACAATCAATTTATTTAGTACAGTTATTTGGAAACTCTTTATAATGTTATTATTTGTATAGTCATTTTTCATTTCTAAGTATATACAGAAAAAATTTGAAATTCTAAAGTCAAATTACGTTTCTGAAACTGCTTTAGTGAGGTTTATATGAAAAAAAAAAAAAAAAACATCGTTATATTGATTTTGTTTTGTCACGTAAAATTTTTTATGTATATTTTAATAAATATTTTGACTTTGAATCGACAAATGATGTCTATTACAAATTTTAAGTATTTACATTTTTTTGTAAACCAAATTTCAAAAGATCTTTCTTTTTCGCTGTATAGGTTTATATTATATTTTTAATTTCAAAATCATGACAATATCTACAATGTTTTTTTATTAATGAAAATTACTGATTTTGTTGTTATCAAGTCATGTAACATTTAAAAAAAATTCAAATTTTCAAATTTTTTATAATTTTGTATTTCTTTAATATTTTTTGATTTATTTTGCTCAATTAAAATTTTGAGTCCACGAAAGTAAATATAAATATGAAAGTTATTCTGGAGAGACTCTCACGAAAAATTGATTCTATATCATATTCCATGTAATGCAAAATTAAGTTAAGGAATTTTCATTAAAAATGTACATTATTATTAAATGTAACATAATACAGTGTAATCAATATTATTTTCGATCTTTTGGAGCCAAATCTTTGTTGATTTATTTTATAATAAAAATTGTCTTCTATTTCTTTTATAATTTTATTTTCGTTTCGATACATGATCATTGGGAGAATATAATCGACGTGATGTAGATCGAGAATAAAATTAACACGTTTTTTGAATAAGTGAGTAATAGAAAGAAATGAAAGTCTGGTTTTAAATATTTAAGTAATTATTGACATTCTGAATTTATAGAAATGATTGTAACGAACTTCCTGAAGAGGACCCGAAATCTTGTGGTCGAAAGCTAGAGAAACGAAAATAAAATTATAAAAGAAATAGAAGACAATTTTTATTATAAAATAAATCAACAAAGATTTGGCTCCAAAAGATCGAAAATAATATTGATTACATCATTAAGGAGCGATATACACTTGGTTAATTACATCAAGGATAATACAGTGTCTCAAGATCAAGAAAAGTAAAAATATGTTAAATTCCATAATCACTTGGCAATGACAGGTTGGAAATTCAAAAAAAATTCTCCCCTAGAAACGAAACATTTTGACATGTAACGGCTTTTACAGAATGTAGTCCATACCTTTACCAATCAATGAAAAAAAACAATGCAATATTATAACTATTTACTCAAAAATTTTTATACTTTTTTTATTACACTATTAACAATTCAACAACGCCACAAGAAATAGTTCCAATACATGATTTATAAATTTCGCGCAATTTCGAAGGTTTTCATAGAAAAATGATTGAAATCCATAGATTTTACGATGAGGAATAAAAAAAAGTTTTTGACAATAGTGAGGATACTATGAGTTTGACATTCTCATTGAAAATCAGAATTTCTCGAAAAAAAAAAGAAAAAAAATTTTCAGCCCAAAATAACAAACTTATGTTTCAAAACTAGTTTATGTATCTATAGAAAAAATTTGAAAGAAATCGATGATTTGGTCAGTGACGACCAAACCGATTTTGAAAATAATGACCTTGATAAAATTTTGTAGTCTTTATAGTATTTTTCATATGTTCCTAATACTACCATGTATCACTGTAAAGTTTTAAAATTCCATGCAACAGTGTGGAAAATTTCAGCGATTTTAAGTAGGTATTAAAATTTGTCTTTTATAAGACAGTTTTTTTTATACATATACCCTTTACTATTTGTTTGTTTGTTTGTTTTTTTTTTTTTTTTTTTTTTTGAATTTCTGTATAAATACGAAGAATGACGTTCTGACATTTTTTTAGTACTCGGGAAAGTTTGAAGGATTTTGTAAAATTTTTGAGATTTGGATTTTTTATTTTAATCATTCTTTTATTTACACCTAAAATGAAGGTAAAAAAATGTTGCAAACATTGAACCATATTTTTCTCATATTAATAATCATTCATCATTTATCACTAATAATATTGAAGGTGATGAAAATTATTTTTCTGTTGTCATTTATTATTTTTTCAGACACATTATTTGAAGCTATAGTATCGTAAATTTAACGATAAACATTCAATTATTTTAATTGCTTTTCCAGAAAACAATATTTTTTTTTTTGTACAGATTTCCTCTATTTTTTATTTTTTTGGTTTTGTTATTTTTTTTCTAATTTTTTTAGTTACTGTAAAATTTTCAAAATTTTTCGTTTTTTTTGCTGGGCTTTTTAATAGACTTCAAGAATTAAGGAGACGGATCGAATGACCTGCTCTCCACACGAAATCCTGTAAAAGTATTGTCCATTTTTAGATTTTAGGTAATTGAAAATTTTTTCAAGTAAATGCCAAATAAAAAATACAGGGTCATATAATTCCACAAAGACGCAACTTTTTTCTCTTATAAACTTTTTTTCCGAACCAATCGTTTTTCGTAAATAAATAAAAACTTGTTTCTTGATAAACCCGAAAATCGCTAGCTTTTAAAACATTGTCAAATCTAGGTCGATTTTCGTTCGATTTGCCTCGAATTTTTTTTATTATCATGACAAAAGTGTACCGTTACTAATGCATCCTATGAAAAATGTTTTAAAATAAACTATTGTTTAACAATGATAATGTTATTAATTGCAGTAGAATTTTATACTTTCTTTCGATTTTTGACATGCAAAAAACTTTTTTGTTTTCAAAATTTTATTGAGCAATTTTTTTTATATTTTTTTATATTTTATAGTTTTTCTCCTGAATTTCAGTCATTCGAATGATAAATAATGAAGTCGAACGAAAAACCTAAAAATTATTAACAAAAGTGAACATTTATAGCTGAATCGATTTTCACCCTTATTCTAAATGAGAAGGGATTAAATTCTGAATTATATGTACAATATAATAGATAGAGAAATTTCAAAAAATTACAGTAAAAAAAACATTGAACCGAAATTTCAAGTAATATTATTTTCAACTGCAAAAGAAAAACACAAAACACAAAAACATTGACGAATTTAAAAATCTACAGTCATTTAATATACTTAAATACAAAATTTTTTATTCAATTCTAAATTTGAGAAATACAACACGAAATTTGGAAATAATCAACAAAATATAGAATCATGAAATTTCTACTTTTTTTATCTTCAACTTATTAATGTACATAGTTCGATTTTTAATCCAGAAACAAAAGCGAAAATTTTAAAAACGATGAAGAAAATTTAAAACTTGAAGGGATTTTGTAATTTTGAGCCAGAACTTTTAGTCTCTTGTATGCCCACGCTCCATACATAAGTGAAAAAATAAAAAAACCGTTTAGAAAATTATAAATTTGTAGAATTTGTTACTATAGTAAAAAACTTTCAGTTATATCTAGGTTTCTGATTCTGAGTATCAAAAAGAAAACAAAAATTTCGAGATAAATAGCAAAATAGAAAAAATTAGTCGATTTTGAACTTTTTTTCATTAATATAAGCGATTCTACTCTAGATTCGAAAAATACAACGAATCATTACAAAATTTCCGCGGAAATGAAAAATTTGTACACCTTTTCGACTTTTACATCGAAACCGCAACTTTTTTTTGAATCTGAATTCGAAACATAGCGAAGTCATTACTGCAATAGTATACATATAGTATAGTATCATATACTTTAAAATATATATATATACCTACCTTATTTCTAGCTGTATTTCGAACAGTACTTTCCCACATACCATTGTTTCTTGAAGGTTTACGACCTTTTTGTGGAGGTTTCTCTTTGGGCATTGTGTAAAGTGACTTTTTGTACGATGCGTGAACATTAACAAAAATCACAGATTTTTTTACAAAACCTTTTTTAACGAACCATGAATTCGCGCCAAAGTTGTTGAGTGTCTACCGCTGCGTGAGGCTGATATGTTTTTTGCACAAGAGTCGAAAAACAATTGAGATATCCCTCGAAAAAATGCAGTTAGTGTGTTTGAAAACGTAAATATTGCCAAAAAAAAGAACAAAAATTGTTTTCCTCAAAAGAAAGGAGTCTAATTTGCACATTTTATTTATAAAACAAATAAATTTACTTCGAAAAAATTGCTTTAAAAAAAGGAACAATAGTGAATTAAAAAAATCATTGATGAAAAATTTAAAATTACACGGCTTTATCTCACTGAAAAAACTATTTGGTTGCAGGAACTCAGTTACTTGGTTAATATAGGCCCAACCAAATTTATGGTTCTCGTAACCAAGTTTGTGTTGCAGCAACTAAATTTTCGATCGAAGCTGCCAACTTCATTGTTGCAAGAACCAAAAAAATCTTGGTCGAGTCTATATTGGTTGCTGTAACAAAGTATTTTATGTACCTCTGGCATAGAAAACGCATTTTTCGTCCAGTTTGAAATCTCAAAATTCATTTTCTAGCCCTCGGTACATAAAATATCGTACGTAACTAGGACAGAAATTCTTTATTTACTCATGTGATTGTAAATCTCGGCTTCGCCTCGGTCTACAAACTTTACACTCGTAAATAAAAAATTTATGTCCTAGGTGCGTAATATACTATTTTTTCAGTGCTCGTTTGGCGCGATCCGTAAATTGCGTGGGTTCCGTGCGCTCAGAAAACAAATTGCTGAGAGTTTTACTTTCAATAAAATAATATAGTTTCATTTTTGGTTTCAATAAACTTCAATCTCTCCCAAGCAATATAAAAAAAGATCGCACGATAAAAGTTTGAAAACAAAAAAGTGTCTCGCATGTCGAAAATCGAAAGTATAAAATTCTACTGCGATTAATAACATAATCATTGTCAAACAATCGTTTTTTTAAAACATTTTTCATAGGATGCATTAGCAACGGTACACTTTTGTCATGATATTAAAAAAATTCGAGGCAAATCGAACAAAAATTTGACTAGATTTGGCGATTCAAGTTTTAAAAGTTAGCGATTTTCGGGCTTATCAAAAAACAAGTTTTTATTTATTTACGAAAAATGATTGGTTCGAAAAAAAAGTTACGTCTTTGTGGAATAATATGACCCTGTGTTTTTTTTATTTGGCATTTACTCGAAAAAATTTTCAATTGCCTAAAATCTGAAAGTGGACAATAACTTCACGGGATTTCGCGCGAAGAGCAGATTATTCGATCCGACTCTTGAATAACTTGCTGACATTTTTTTGGTACTCAAGAAATTTCGAAGGATGTTGCAAAATTTTAATGGATTTTCATTTAAAATTTGATTTTGTACGAAAAAAAATTATACTTCTATTCCCACCTGAAATTGAGGTGACAAAAATTACTAACATTGTATAATATTTTTTAAATATCAATAATTATTTATAATTATAACTATGAAAAGTAATTGACACACTTTTTTATGTTTCCATTTGTTACTAAACGTTCAGATTTTCAGACACATATTTGATGTTCCAGAATTTAAGTTTCAATAAAATTTTAGTATTTATATAGATTTCTGGGAAAATTACGTTTACATAAATCTAATTTCATTATAAGTATTGTTACAGTCTTAAATTCTTATCACTTGATACTTATTTATTGAAGATTTCCCCAATAGATTAAGAGGTTAAATACACTTTTTCTCGAGGAAAGAAATGCGATTTCACAATTTGTTTTTGGAAAAACAACACAATATTTTTCAAAAAACTTATTGCCTACTTATTTATCAATGTCACAAGGTATTTTATAAATTTTTTCCGAATAAAATTTTCATAATTGTGTGCACTATAGCAATTGTGCCAAAATCAGATGTTTTTTCGCGGTGAGCATAGTTTCTCGAAAATCATTTATCTGAACAGTCTGGATTTTATAAAGCTTGTTTATAATCATAATAGCCTCTACGTGAACGAAGGTTTTTTAATTTTAAGCAAAACTTTTTTTTTTCTTGCTGCAAAAACCGAAATCCCAGACGTTAAAAAATGAAACATTTTGGGAAAATGGCCACTTTTTTCGTAAAAATGATGATTTGGCAAAATCCTTCGTTCACGTGCGCGTTCAGGTATAAACTAGAGGTTTTTTTTTGTTTTTCGTATTACAGATGAACGGTTCCTTACTTATCATGCTCACCGCGCGCGGTATCAGAAAAATTGTGTTTTGACACAATGGCCTTAATCACGAAAATGTTTATCTGAAAAAATTCATACAGCACCTTGTGACATGAATACATTAATAGGCTTTGAGATTTTAGAAAATTTGTTTTGTTTCTATAGAATGAAATCGTTAAAATGCCCTTTATTTCTCGAGCGCAAGTGTATATAACCCCTTAAGTTCATGACTTTTTTTGTTGATATAAAAAAAACACAACCAAGTCTATGAAATTTTTATTTTCAGGCGAAGTTGAGCTGGAAAATCTGCCTTTAAAAAAAGAAGCATTGCGAAGCATTGGACTCCCTATAGAAATAAAAGCCGGTTTCATTGGGAAGGTTCGGCTCCAAATTCCTGTTACGCAAATAAGAACAGCATCATGGACAATAGTCATAGAACAACTATACTTGGTCGCTGGACCTATTTGTCTGGACGAGGTATTCTAAATAAATAAAATAATTTATCCCGAAGTTTGAAAAAATCACCATACGTGAATATAAGAGGAATTTAAGAGTTTATTTCCCTGCCCTGTTTCAATGACAGTATTTTAATACAGCGTATAAAATTTACACTTGTAAGGAATTGAAGCAGTCAAATGTAAACAATGTAAAGATAAGAAAGATGAAATACACAAATTATAAACTTGTCTTATTCTATGGCACATCTAAAAAAAGTCAGTTTCCATAGTACGACGTCGAAGCAGAAAAAGAAGCTCTAGTCGATTACAAATTGAGTCGCTTGGAGTCGTTGGAGGCTCGATGGCGAGCGGACATGGACCTGGAGCCTGGTGGCTACTACGCCACGAGCTACATTTCCTGGATGAACTATGGTACCTCAGTCGTAACGAATGTGATAGAAAACCTTCAACTAAATATCAAAGACGTTCATCTAAGGTTCGAAGATGTAATGTCCTCAGATGGTAAACAATTTTCCCTACAATTTTTTAGCTTGAAGCTCGGACCATATAATACATGGACTGAGCATCGCCTATCTCTCGCTACAGCCGAGTTTGGTCCCAACCATGGAGCTGGCTAAGTGACGATTAAGGTTTACCAGTGCTGTTATAGGTATACCTATAGTTATATGTATACCTATAGCTAAATATATATAGGCATACTAGGGGGGCTTTGCCCCCCTGCGTCCTTTGCTTGCCAACCCCCATTTAGTTATAGTTTTAGGTTATTTTTAATCAACAAAAATTTTTTGATAAAGTAATAACATTTATTGATTATTTCTGAGTGTAATAAATAGATATAAATGAGTTATAAAATATAGCATAGGCTGAATTTTTGGTAAGTATTATCCAAATCGTGTCAGTCGATCTTCCTCTCCTCCTTCCCGTGCCCTCATTCCCTTCCCCTCATTCCCCCATCCCTACTTCCCCTACCCTCCTACCCCTCTACGCATTTCCCTCCCCCCTCATTCCCCCTCCCCGCCCTACTTCACACTCCTATCCCTTCCCTCCCCTCCCCTCTCCCATCCATCCTCCTCCGATACTTCCCCCTCCTCTCCTTCCTTCCCTTCACATCCATCTTTTTCCCTCCACTCTACTTCTCGCATCCCCCTTTTTCTTCTCCCCTCCCCTTCCCTGAGGCTGCCACTTGCCGGAGGAACGGTTTCCATGGTAAAATGGATGGATCTTAGAGGGGAGGGCAAAGCAGAGGAGGGGAGAGAAAGGGAAGGATGGCAGAGAGAAAGAAGGAAAGAGTGAAGGAGAAAGATAGAAAAGGAGAGGAGGGAGTAGAATTTAAATAAACAGCGGGAGCAGCATTATAAACGGCGGGCGCGGCAACAGCAACGGTTGCTATGGCAAGTGGCAGGCTCAGGGAAGGGGAGGGTAGAAGAAAAAGAGGGATGGGAGAAGGAGAGTAGAAGGAAGAAGATGGATCTAAAAAGAAGTAGCGGAGGAGGAATGATAGGGGAAGGGAGGGGAGGAATGAGAGGGGAAGGAGGAGAGGAGGATCGACTGACACGGCAGCGGGAGCGGCGGGGGTCAATTTATTCGAGTTCACTTGAGTTCATTTGAGTTCGTTCGAGTTGACTAACACAGCGACGGGGCAGCGGGGGTGTCAAGTTTTTTAATAATATAGAGATATATGGCACGAATGGAATGAACCTTAATCCAAACTTAGTCAACTCCATGGTTTGGACCACTTTCGCCATATTGAAAGCGCAGTCCATATGCTATATGGTCTAAGGTTTGAAGCAAATCGGAGTCTAGGGTTGTCGATCTTTTTGAAAAGATCGGAATCGATCTTTTTCGATCTTTTAAAGAAGATCAAAATCGATCACGATCTTTGCTGAAAAAAGATCGAGGATCGAGCTTTCTTTTATCTTTTGAATGAGAACGAATTCGATCGTGACCTTTTTTATCAAAAGATCGACTATCGATTTTATTACCGTTTTTTTTTCGCACTCCCAGGCGGGAGTCTGTACTGTGATCTGGGCACTTATAATAATCTGGTTTGGATTATCATATTTCTAAATATCATATTTATATTTTTAATAATGAGTATGAAAAATTAAATCACAAGATATTACGAAAAAATAAAGTGGACACACACAATATTCTTAAAAAAATGTTATTAAAAAAGTTGTTAAAAATATAGAAAACTAAACAAAATATCATATATTGAAAATAAAACTTTCAATTACTTATTATATAGTGATTTTTTTATGATTTTCTTTTTTCCCCGATCTCGCAATAAAAGATCGGAGATCGATCTGATAGTCGAGAAAAAAATTGCATCAAAAAGATCGATTTCTGAAAAAAGATCGATCTTTTTCAAAATCGATTGAAGATTAACAACCTTAAATCGGACATGATTAAAACACGTTCCACAAAAAGGACTGAAGTTTTTAATGGGATTTGCATGTAGTTTTTCATACATTTTGTTTGAGAATTTATAACTTCTGCTAAACTTATGATGAATTTTTAAAACTAGCATAATTTGAGTGTACAATGTTACGTTCAAGACCAAATTTTTCTGGATTTTTCTGTCGCTATTATCTATGTTTTCCAAGCAAAAAAGGCAACGCCAAAATAAGTGACACTTATGTATGTCACTGCATCATGCGAAAACGGCTGGATGGATTTTGGAATTTTTTTTTTATTGTTTTCGTCATGGTCCAAGGATAGTTCATAGCTAAAGAAAATTTCAAATTCTCAGTTAGAAGACTGAGTACCATTAGGTAAAGAGATATGACACAAACACACAATGTCACAAAATCACAAAATGTCACAAAAACACAATATCAAAAATTTACAAAACTGATTGTAAATGATATAATATTGTTAAATCTTTCAGTAATTCAATCACTCTATAAAAGTTTATTTTTTAGCAGAATTTTTTCGGATATATTCTTTATAATTTTCATAGCTGATAAAGTCTTAGATTATTAGGTATTTTTTTGAATTTGTTTCAAAATCAATATATTTCTCAAGCTCTCCGTGATTTGTTACTAAAATGTTAATAAATCTGTATATATAAAACAAGTCCGGCAAAATTCAACACTATCATTGATATCAAAAGAATAGTCAAAACATTTTACTAGCAGAGCTTTAATCTTAAATACAAATATCATAAAACAAGTATAGGAAATTACCCCCATTAACCGGCAATTGACCGCGGGCTAAGCCTCAAAATCACAAAATATCAAAACATAAAATGTTACAAAAAGACAAAATTTCACGAAATAATGAAATCACTGAAAATAGCTAAATTGTCCTCTCACTTTTAACCTATAAAACTAAAAGCCTAAATTATATAATCATTAAAAAAAAAAATTATAAAACTGATGGTAAATGATAAAATATCGTTAAATCTTTTAATGATTCAATCGCACAGTAAAAGTTTATTTTACTGTGCGATTGGAATATTTCTAAATTTGAAATATTAAATTGAAATTTGGTAAATTCGCACAGTAAATATATAAATGCACTTTTTTACTGTGCGATTGAGAGGTCCTTTCTCAAAATATTCATCACTGCCTGAAGTTGGCTGTTATGTAGAGATAAAATGTGCACGCATCACATAAAGGTGCAGGAATTTCAAATGATATGTTTGTCATAGTTTGACTGTCAGGGGGCAATAAAAAAAAAAAAAAAAAAATGCAACCCAACGGATGCGCAAGAATAATCTAGTTCTATGCAATAGAGAATACATTTAAATGAATAATATAATACATTTCATCTACAGAAAGTGGCGTCGCTTTTGGCGTCATGATAGATGGCCTCGCAGTACAAAGTTGTGACGCTGTTTGGAACCCTGGTGCTACTTCCTGGAACACTTCAGATGCCTCGTATAAACTCATGGAGCTCAATGGACTGTCTGTCTACTGGAACAATGTTGAGAAAGATAAATTTTTCGGGAACATGAATTTGGGCGATTTGGCGGTAATTTTCCCATCTTTTAGCAAATCCAAAAGTATAAAAACACTTTGTCTTCGATAGAATGCTTCACACTCATTATTTTATTCGCTATTTTTGTCTGAATAAAACTTTTATTTTATCGGATTTTTTTAAAATTCAAGGTTTCAATGAGCCAAATGAAAAAACAGAAATGGAATTATATCCTTTCTCCTGTTAATGGAAGGGCCCATGTAAAAAGAGACAGAGAGAAGCGACCTCTACGTTCTGTGAACAAACCTAGGATTGTTGTGAATTTGTCCTTAGATGAAGTGCCATTGTCTATTACTGACGTGAGTTATGAAACATGAGTTTTTATTTAATTTCTAGTAAGGTTTTTTGAACCCTTCATTTATAAAGTCTTAAATTCTCTACTTCAATTTTCAGCGACAATACTATGAAATAGTCAACTGTGTAAAAAGTCTGGAAGAGATAGATCGACAACGAAGCCAAAGACGCTGCAGACCAACTGTGCCAGTTTCTCAGTCACCTAAAGAGTGGTGGGTTTATATGGCACGGTGTTACTTGGGAAGGAATACTCTCAAACCTAAAATTACATGGGATGAGATGATTGAGAAAGGCAGGAATAATAAACTCTATGTGGAAGCTTGTACGAAATTATTAGGTAAAGTTTTCAACAATCTATTTTAAGATATAGTATTTTATCGAATGGTATTTTGAAGTGGAAGGTCTTTCTCCTGGGCTTGGACATATATAGGGGGGTAGCGGAATGTCACGAAGGGGGGGGAGGGGCCTGGAGGAGGTAGGATGTCATGAAAGGGGGGGTCTGGAGGGGGTAAGATGTCACGAAGGGAGGGTCTGGAGGGGGGTGTAGTGTCATGAAAATGTGTCACAAAGGTGGTCAGAAGGGGGGTAGGATGTCACGAAAGGGGGGTCGGGAGGGGGGGGGTCTGAAGGGGGATGTAGAATGCCACGAAAATGTGTCAAGAAAAGGGGCCTGAAGGAGGGGTAGAATGTTCGAAAATGTGTCACGAAAGGGGGCTTCGTGAGGGAGTAGAATGTCACGAAGAAAGGCCTGAAGTAGGGTTAGAATGTCACTAAAATTTGTCACGAAAGTGTGTTTAATTTCATGAAATCAAATAGATTTATTCAATATTTTACATTAGCATGTGACACAAAGACATAGTTCTACGTAACGGCACACTTCTGTGTGCTGTTTTATTAATCTATAATGATAATATTAATGTAACTTACAATAACATGGAAACATTAATAAATTCAAAACGATAAAATGATTGTCTTCTATGAAGCACAATGTATGTTCGTATGTCATCGCATCAAGCGAAATGGCTGGACGAATTTTCGACATTTTTAAAAAAATTGTTCCTTCATGGTCTGCGGATGGTTTGTAACTAAAGAAAATTTCAAATTCTCAATTAGAACGTTGGGAAGCCAGGAAGTGAAGGAATATGACACATACACACACACACACACACACAGTTACAAAATCACAAAATGTCACAAAATCATAATACTTCACAAAAACACAACAAATTTCAAAATATTACTAAATGTCACAAAAATAAAACATCACAAATGTACGAAATATCAGAATATTACAAAATAATGAAATTTCACAAAATAATGAAATCACTCAAAATTATTACATTGTCTTATCAGTTTAGGCTTGTAGGTACAAGTCTAAATTTTCTCATCATCCAAAAAAAATTACAAAAACTGATTGTAAATGATAAAGTATTGTTTAATCTTTTTTTTCACGCTCGCATGTCGAAATAGTATATAACGTACCGAGGGCTGGAAAACGAGTTTAGAGATTTTGAACTGGACGAGAAACGAGTTTTCTATGCCAGAGGTACGTAAATCATTTATTCTTGTGTTAACTGCTGTATCGTGAAAAACGAATTCTCGGCCGCACGACCTTGGAGCTAGCGGCAAAAGTCAAAAGAGTGCTTTTTCGTTGTTGTGAGAGACAGAGTGATAGAGAATCCTTGCAATGTTTCTCTATTTCAGGTGGTACGTTTACTTTTTTCTCGGGCGCTTGAAATAACGATATCGTCGTGTCTTCTCATATTTTCAAATTTTAGCAAGTAAACACAAGAATAAATGATTTTCGACATACAAGCGTGAAAAATACACTTCGTTCGCTCGCAAAAATCCGCACTCGTGAATGCTTGTTTCTGCTCTTTGATACAAAAGATACTATTTCATAATGACTCAATCGCACTATAATAGTTTATTTTTTAGCAGAAGTTTTTCGGATATGTTTCTTGTAATTTCCATAGCTAATAAAGTGTTAGATTCTGAGGTATTTTTTGAAATTTGTACCCTCATCCTCATTTGTTACTAAAATTTTATTAAATCTATATATAAAGCAGAATGCATGATTGCAGGTCACCGCATCACGTGAAAACAGCTAGATGGATTTTCGAATTTTTGTTTTCACGTTTTGTCATGATCCAAGGATGGTTTATAGCTACAGAAAATTTCAAATTCTCAGTTTGAAGGTTAACTAAAAAGTCAAGGAATATGACACACACACACACAATGTCACAACATACCGAAATGTCACAAATTATCACAATATTACAAAATGTCAAAAAACGAAATATCACAAAAAGACACAATTTCACAAATATACGAAATATCAGAATATTATATACAAAATACGCAATTCCACGAAGTAATGAAATCACTCAAAATTACCAAATTGTCCTATCAGTTTTGGCCTATAATCCTAAAAGTCTAAACTTTCTAATCTTGAAAAAAAAAAAAAAATTAAAAAACTAATTCTGTGGCTTCCCGCCATAATCGAGAAAGTCACTTTTGCCATATGACTCAGTTTACATGATATTCTGATGAAATTTTGAACGTTATGGCATGTGTGACTTTCTCGGTTATGGCTGGAAGCCACAGAATTGTAAATGATAAAATATCGTTTCATCATTTAGTGATTCAATCGCACGATAAAAGTTTATTTTTTAGCAGAAGTTTTTCGGAGATATTTCTTAAAATTCTCATAGCCAATAAAGTGTTACATTTTGAGTTATTTTTTGAAATTTGTTTTAATATCAATAGGTTTTTCAACCTTATTCAGATTTTTTACAAAAATATTAATAAATTATTTATATAAAAGTTTTTCATAAAAGTAGGTTTGCTATTAATTTACTAATTCAATATCATGGACTACGAAAGAATATTTTCTATATGATAGTACAGAATATATAGTTGCCAAAAATCCCGATATTTTATGAATATCGAAAAGCATAGGGAATAGCCGCCACAAACTGGCTGCTGACCGCGGGCGAAGCTGCGGGTGACAGCTAGTATAATGAAAAGAGTGATATTTTTCATAAATTCAGACCCAGTGATAAACAACATTCATTTGAGCTGGTATAATATATTAGTAAGAATAGAATTTCATCAATCAGAATTCTTAAATATGGTATTCATAGTACGTCCTCTACCTTACAAGGAGGTGGACCTCCTTAAACAATTTTGACACAACTCATGTCACTATATTTTCTTTTGAGTAATTACATTTCACTTATTCGTAAAATGAGCTAATAGCATGAAACAAATTACCCTAAATACATGTTGCATTCCGTAGCAAAGTTTTTGTTCGTGATAATTAAATTTTTTAAAATACACTCCAAAAAACGTCTGATGACATAAAAAAATATTTGTTCCTTTCAGCTTGCCCTACTCTGATCCTTCCACCAGAAACCAAAGCACTGAAGAACAGAATGGAACAAGAGCGTGGATTCGACGAACTGCGAGTCCTAAGAGAACTAGCCATGTATCGAATAATGCCACCAAAGACCCCAAACCAGTCGAAAGCCACTAACCCAGCTCAAGCTCAAGGTATGCTTGTACAGTGGTTTCCCCAGTGGTGGGGATGGTACTCAAAAACTCCCCAGGACACCGACTTATCCCAGACCTTGAACGAGTCTTCTGCTTTTGACGGAGAGCTCTTGGATGTGCTAGCTGATACCATCGATGACGATACGTTTCTGCGTCGAGACACAGTTTTTGGCCAGTTCAATTTTAGCCTTTCCAAAGGCGCTTTCTCTCTTTGCATTTGCGGGGATGATAAAGATTCCGTGCCGAAAAGAGCAATGGAACTGCAATTCGAAAAAGTAGACTTAAGTTACGAGTCAAGGCCACGATCGAGTTCGCACAAATTCGATATAAGCTTAGGAGCTCTTTACCTTCACGATTATCTTACCGAAAACTCGACATTTCCTATTCTGGTGCAGCCCCAAACGGCGGCACCGAGCGCCCCTCGACTTCGAGGGTCGTCTTCAGAGCTCACCTCACAGGTCATGTCGCAGGCGCTGTTCGAGCTCACATATGAGAAGAGACCGTTGCGGAGGTATTTCGATCACTCTCTGCACATCAATTCCCGATCCTTGGACGTCATTTACAACCCGTCAGCAATGCAGTGGCTTATCGACTTTCTTTGCAAACCTCATAGGTGAGTATGGATAGTGGGCAGGGGCCCGAACCGAGGGGTGGGGGAGTCTGGGGGGTTCAGGACTGTCGCTAAATAGACCATTTTACTCAGTAAGAGCGCAAGCGCAGAAGGTGGAGCGGTCCTTTACATAGGCTCCCGTGCTAAGGATGCGGTTTCCCGAAAATATGAGAAAGATGGAATGATGATCACGTGAACCCATTTTCAACAAAAGTAGATGGTCTAAATGGCTGGAGTTATTTATTTTTTTTATATTTTTTTTGTGTTTAATGCCACGCAACGGGCCTTTGAGTCTTATTCAACTCTTTGTCTTTTTTTTCGCTTTCTTCTCTGTAATCTGTATATTTCCTGTATTCTTAATTTTTCCTTTTGTCCCATATATGCGGTCATGGCCGACTTTATAATAACCTACTTGGTGTTCACTTCCACTTGGGCTTTAACGCCTTCTGCTACCCATCCAAGTTGCGACAAATAATACCGCTGCTTTGGTTGGGCGATCTATTGTCGACCCCGGTGTCAAAACTCTATTCTATTATTTTAGTAAAAAATGAAGTGAGAAAAAAAAGTAAATTTTAAAAATACAAACGATAAAAAAATAACGCATAAAACTAATTATTATAATCGAAATGAAATTATCAATGCAAGTAATAAAAATAAATGAAAATTAATGTACTTGTACTTTCTGAAATGTATAGAACATAACAAATGGTTTCATGTAAAATCTTGAAGGTTGGCGAAATTCAGAATTTTGAATTTTACTAACTCAGAAATTTCAAGAATCCTGTCTTCGGAAGAATTTTTTTTTGAAGAATTATAATTATGAATGCCTGGCTAGGATGACGTAGAAAATTAAATTTTGAAAAAATATTAAAGTAAATAATGAAGAAAAATTGTGATCTATGTAAATGCTAGAAATCTAAAACATGTTGAATCCTCGAAAATCAAATTCTAGAAATCTACATAAAAATCCATAATAAATCATCAGAAAATATTTTAAATCATACAAACACTGAAAAACATTAAAATTGATAGAGATTTGTAATAAAAATACTACTTTCTTAAAAATTAAAAAAATATATTTAGAATCTGAAACTTTGGATTCCGGGGCATCAAATTCTAGAAAAAAGTCAATAGGAACTCATGTAAATATTAAAAATCGATAAAAAGTACTATCAAATACTAAAAATCTTGTAAATACCGAAAAATACGAAAATGAAAGAATCTATGAAATGTTGAAAATCTAGTCAGATATAGTTTTTTCGAAAATCTCCAATAATACTGAAAATTTATTGAAATTTAAATTCTAGAGCATCGAATCCCGAAATCTGTATAGTGATCTACAAAAATACTAAAAATTTATGAAAATACCGAAAAATATTCATAATTTTCTAAATATTAAAATAAATACAAGGAGTGCTAAAAATCTTTCTATAAATTCACAAAAATATCAAAAAATTATTCAAATAGTATAAATATTACAAAAATAAAAAAAAAAAGTACTAGAAATCTGTATATAAGATACTGTTTCTTGCAAAATCAATTCAAATGCTCCAAATCGTTGAAAATATCAACACGTAGAATTTAATTATAGAAATACATAGGCTAGAATACTCAAAATCTATTGAAACTTGAATTTCAGGTCATCAATACAAGATACCTGTACAGCAATGTAAAAAATATTGTAAATTTGGAAAAATACTAAAAATTTCTTTAAAATTTCGTTAATACTGAAAAAATTCTATGAATACTAGAAATATATTGATACTCGAGAAGATTTTATCCAAAATGTATAAAACTTTAAATACAAGCTATTCAAGTTTATAATTATGAATCCATAAAAATAGTAACAAATTCTTCAAATTGTGAAAATTTCGAAAAATTCGAAAAAAACTCGGATTTTCTATGGAAGCTTCTGTTTTCAGGAAAATCTATTTGAAAACTCAAAATCTTTGAAAATTACAACAAATTCTAGACATCTATGTAGTGAACCATAAAAACACAATAAGTATAAAAATACCAGGAAATAGTACAAAATATCATGAAAAACATGGAATACGAAAATTTTAAAAATCTCTGAAATAATTGAAATCTATTTAAATATTATTCACTCAAAAATCTATAAAAATACTACATAACTTTTTAAGTTTGGTTGCTAGATAATCTAATTCTTGAAAGTTACCTTAAATCCATACAAATACCAGAAAATCTTATGAATCGTACAAAAAAAAAAAAAAAAAAAAAAAATACTAAAAATACTAAAAGTACACAATAAACATCTACGGAAGTATTGTTTCCTGAAAAATTTAAACAAATAATTCATGAAACTTCGAATTTTCGAATATCGAATTCTAAAACAAACGTATAAAGCAATCTTTAGAAATAGTGAATATCAATTTAAAAAAAATTATAAAACGTTACATCCTATAAATACATAAAAAATATGAAGAAACAAAAAAGCTACAAAATACTGAAAATATGTTATGTAAATCTAGTTTTTCCAGAAATATATAAAAATACTATGCATCGAAATTTAAATTTTAGAGCCTTTGATTTCAAGAATCTATACAACAATCTACAACGATGTAAAAAATCTGTGAGAGAAACTAAAAAATTCTTCAAAATTCCATAAATATCAAAAAATGAGAGAAATACGTATTGGAAATCTATTATTATTAAAAAACTGTGTATACATAATGTATAAAAAATGTATAGAGCCTTTTATACTACAGCGTTTAATTTTAGAAATATATGTATAAAGACATAAAAATACCAGAAATTTCTTTGAATTGCATGGATACTAGAATAAATACAGAAGAAAACAAACAGTACTGGGAAGTATGAAAAATATTGTTTTCTTAAAAATCAATTTAAATACTTGCAATCGTTGAACATTTCAATTTTTTAGCGTTGAATTCTAGAAATCTATGAAGCAATACATAAAAATACTGCAAAATCTTATTAGTCATAAACATTGAAATTTTAGAAATCAATGAAATATCTACCTGAAATCTGTGTAGGTATCATTTTCTCTGAAATATCTAAAAAAAATTTTGTAATTTTGATTTCTAAAGCATCAAATTCTAGAAAGCTGTATAGAAATTCATAATAATATCAGAAGATCCTCCAAATTATATAGATACTGAAAAAATATAAAAAATACTATAAGTATAGAAAAAAAAATGAATCTTCCTTTCTTGAAAATCTCGAAAATCAAGTTCAATTACATTACATAATTACATTTTTCGACTTTAGGCTCAAAAGTTTCAATACTTTGAAATCCCAAAATGGGAAAAATTGGAAAATCGAACTCTTTAAACCAGATAGTCAAAGATTGAAAACTCAGAAATCCCAAATAAAATATGTGAGTTTTCAAAAAACCCTTCCCTAAAATTTGTTCCGCCTACTCCCTCTGCCACTATGTAAATATATTATGTATTTTGTTGAATGACGGTATGTTTCGCTGCAGGCACTTGGCGAACCAAAAACTCCAAGCAATGAAACGCCGGACCCAAAAGAGGCTCATGAAGAACTGGGAGCAAATTCTCGAAGGCGACTTCGACTACAGATCGACTTGGGACCTGAGGCTCAACATCTCTGCTCCTCAAATCTTGTTCATCGAGAACTTCACAGATTCCAATGCAGCAGTGATAGTCGTGGATTTCGGCAGACTGCATTTGTCGAACAACATCGAAAACAGGGAAACCAACGTCGTCCTCGTGTCTCCAACAAGCGACGACTACGACGACGAAGAGTACGAGAGGTTCGAGACGCCGTGCTCGACCCCGCCAGGAAGTCAGGAAAACAGCACCTCTGCCCCGATCGAAATGTACCAACCTCTTTCGGAAATGACCTTGCACAATAAACTCTATGATCAGTACTCGGTCGATCTGTCAGATCTTCAGATCGTTGTCGGAAAAGTCAAAGACAACTGGAAACACGCGAGAACGAGAGTCACCTCGAATCTACATCTTCTCGAACGATTCAACATTTCGCTTCACATTGGGCGACGCGTCGTCACCACGAAAGACCCGAATTACCCATCGGTCACCATTTCCAGTGTACTTCCGAAACTCGTGCTTCATGTTAATGAGCAAAAAGTACAGGCCATTCGGTTGATCTGCCAACTTCTCGGGAAATTCTCCGTCAACAGCGAGACCCTGCACGAGGAAAAGAAGATGAAGGAGGTAAGGATGGATGTGGGATACATCGATATTACCTTTTAATACACTGACAATGGTAATTGTCATTATAACGAAAATATCCTGTTATGAACGATATTGTAAGCTCGTCATTAGAATCCCACTGGATTCTGCTATCCACTATATCAGATTGCTGCAGGATCGTTACAGTAATGGAAACATTTCGGTACTGCTCAGTTGCATATGCTAGCGATGGGCGATCCGTATCGACGTATCGGAAGATCAATATTTTGTTGCGATATATCGGAATTTTCGTATCGATAACACCATAAGCCGATAATCGTCGTATCGTTATTTTTGTTGCAATATTCAGAGTAGGGATGGGCGATTATTGAAAAAATAATGGATTATTTTTTCTGGCGATTAAATTTGAATCGATTATTACGAAAATTAATCGTTTGCGATTATTATTCGATTATTGACCTTCTCCCAATTATGTTGTCAACATTATGCTAGAATTCTACTATGGTTAACATTACTTATTACCTTAGACCGTATAGCATATGGACTGCTAGTACCTATTGTTCTCAGTAGAAAAAAGCGTAGTCAAGATACTCAGCAAGACTGACGTCACTAGTCGAGCCAAAGCGCTTCAGTGACGTATCCACAAGTCAAGCGTCCCGTGCATTACAGGTATGCGGTATGGAAAAATGCCTAATAAAATATCAAAAAATGCGAAATTTGACTCGTTTCTGCAGCACTCACTGTTTCATACTTTTTTGCAAACAGAAAAACGATTTTACAGCACACTCAACTATTTGTTTTTGTGTTGACAAATATGATGGTTCATGACGATCGAACGTTTTCGGATACACTCGGTTGTCTCCGTCAACTAGTTACGTCAGTCTCGCTGTTCTTTGTTGACTACGCATAAATGCTGCCGACTAGCAGTCCGTATGCTATATCGTCTAAGCTTATTACTTATCAGTTGTACTCGCCTGAAGCTAGCCTATTCTGACGGTAAACAGTCAAGTTTGACGAACACGATTTTCTTGACATTAAAAGAAAAGGATAAAATCAATTAATTAAGAAATTTCTGGAAAATTGTTTAAAATATTTTTTTAGTGGCAAACGATTACGATTATTCATCGGAATAATCGAAAATCGATTAATCGTGGATTTAAAATGATCGGATGATTAATCGATTATAATAATCGTTTTCCGATTTAATCGAGAATAATCGCCCATTCCTAATTTAGAGTTCGCAAGCAAACGCAAATGCCCGAAAATCAATTAGACAATTTATATTGAAGAAGTTCAAAAATACTAAAAAAAATACGGGCTGAAAGACGTACGATTATAATATCCAAAGATTTTGGAAAAAGTTTGAAAAATGTAGACATCTTTTAGGAATTAGATTTTTTTTAGAAAGTGGCAAAATAAATAAACTGTATGGGAAAAACAGCAAGGGCTTTGAAATAATAAAAAAATTAGCACAAACGACTGATGATCATGATAATTAAGGATTTTGAAATCAATTCAAAAATTAACATTTTTTCCGAAGATAACGCTTATTTCTTTTAACAATTATCAAAATTTCTAATTTTTATTTGTATTCTTGAAACTAGTCAAGATTTCAAACTTGGTTTCAAATCTTCAAGAATATTTATAAGATGTCGACCACCTTTGATAAAAAACCTAGTTTTTGTATACAGTGTGTTCCAAATAGCCCGTAACATCCGAAAACTATAGATTAACAATATCATTGAAAGACTATTTTTCCTTCAACAAAGAATTTTCTGGCCAGAATGAAAAATGATTTGTGGTTTTCAGTTCCAAAAATGTGATGAATTTTATTAACTTTTCTCTGCATATTCATGCTTATCCTTCATTAATAGGTTCCAATTCAAAAATTCGTTACGTTACATCAGCGTATCGATATTTTGTTTTCGATATGTCGTAATCAAAGATCGAATCTCTCCGATTATCGGAAGGCTCAACATCGATATTTTAGGTTTAGATGCTTCAAGAAACAAAACATACGCTTATTGTGGTAATGCAGTGTATTGTCAAATAATATCGTTGTCACGAAAACCTCGACTTTTCAGTGTATCGATATATTTATCAACTGGTAATTTTTATGTCGATATTTTCATTGCAATACCAAAAAATATCGCAATATTTTTGTGAGAAAAAATTGAGACGAAAATTTTCGTTGTTATGTTTTTTTGTAAACTCACTCATGAAGCATTCAGGTCAGTAATTTCTTGCAAAATCAATTTTATTCTTCTTTGTAGAAATTTTTCTTTATTTTCTAAATATCATAGTGACATTGTTCATATGGAAGATAGTCTGTGGTTTAAACAATATGATTGCCATAAAACTCAATGAACATTAGAATTTTTACATAACAATATTCTCATTAGTATTTTCTTCTTATGAAATCAGTATACATTGAAACCAACATTCTATATTTAATGTACAAAAATTTTGTAAAAATTTATTAAAAATCTATGAAATAGTAGGAGTTCACATATGTAGTAATTGTATCATATCGATTTATAAATATACTAACGATCTACGAAATGTTAGATTCTAGAGGACAAAATTCTAGATATTTGTATTATAATT
This sequence comes from Platygaster robiniae, assembly GCA_028476575.1. NCBI lineage: Eukaryota > Metazoa > Arthropoda > Insecta > Hymenoptera > Platygastridae > Platygaster > Platygaster robiniae. The sequence continues at coordinate 12,814,435 of CM052027.1, read as the reverse complement.
GATAAAAATTTTCAAATATGCTAGAAAATTGTACGAAATTCAATGAATACGGAAAAATTCATTAAAATAACAGAAATTTTTAAAATGTGTACAAATGCTGATTAAATTTTTTCAAAAATCTATAAAATTTCAGAAATTATTAAAACGTTGATGCCTAGAGGATTGCATTTTATAGATCTATATAGAAATCTAGAAAAGTTTTATAAATATTCCAATCTTGTAGAAAATCTTAGAACAAAAAAATCAGGAAAATACCAAAATTGTATTGAATATTTATAAATACAGTTGTAATTTTGTCAAAAATCTATACAAACTTTGTAAATCAATGAAATTTTGAATTCTTGAGCATTGAGTTCTAGAAATCCATAAATTACTTCCACAAAAGATTTTGTAATAATTTATGAGAAATTAATGCAATTCTAGGAATTGATGATGCTCCTGTTTTATAAACGAGTCATAAATATACTAACTATCTATGAAACTTTAGATTTTTGGGCATAAAATTCTAAAAATTCATTTCAGAATCCATCAAAATCTTTGAATCTGCCAAAAAGTTTTACGAAATTTAATACATTAACATGAGTACTATAAATACCAGAATTCTAATTAATACTTGTAAATGCTGATTATTTTTTTTCGAAAATATACCTTTAACTTTAACTGCCAGAACGTTGAATTTTCGAAATCTGTATTAAAATCTAAAAAAATTCGAAAAATATGTAATATTTCTGGAAAAACTTACGAAGTTCGAAGAATACAGAAAAATGCATAAAATTTTATTAGATTCTTGTTAATGCTTATTATTGAATTTCTTTGAAAATCTATATAGAATTTGGAAATCAACGAAACTTTGATTCTTAGAGTATTGAGTTCGAGAAATCTAATAGTTTGTTCCATGAACATTTTTGCAATAATTCATTAAAAGTTCTATGAAATACTAAGAATTTATGACGCAACTATTGTATAAAAGACTAAAAAGGATTAATTATGGGTTGAATTACAACCAATAAACCTTTAGACTTCAGAGGATAAAATTCTATAAACTCATAAAAGAATCTTACAAAATCTTCGAATCTGTTAAAAAATTTTATGAAGTTAAATAAATACACTAAAATACTAAAAATACCATTAGTTCAAGAGATACACATATATCTTGTAAATGCTAATTTAATTACTCATAAAATCTATAAAAATTCTAAATATTAATAAAACTTTCGTACCTAGAGCATGGGATTTTGAAAATATGTCTGGATATTTAAGAAAATTCTAGAAATATGTAAATTTTCTAAGAAATCTTACGAAATTCGATAGATACAGGAAATTACAAAAAATGTGCGGAATACTACAACTTTATTAGTTCCTTGTAAATGCTCATTGAATATTTCAAAAATCTATACAGAATTTGCAAATCATTAATACTCTGATTTTTAGAGCATTGAATTCTAGAAATCTGTATATTTGTTCTTTAAAAGTTGTTGTAAAGGAGTTGAAAAAACTCACAAAAATACCAGTAATTAAAAAGCTAGGGGATAAATGTCGGTCGTGGGCACCCTTTCGTTTTTGCTCATAACTTTTGAACAAGTGCACATTTCCGGAAATGTGGGTATCTATGGAAAGCTAAAAACCTAAGCCAACTACTTATCTATAGATGAACCAAATCAACTCCCTCAAGTAGAAAAAATTTTTTTGCGATTCGGTTACGTGGTCTTTTTTGGTCGAAATTTTTTTTCGGTTCGGTCGTGGGCACCCTCGGAAAATCTATTCCAAATGGAAGGATGTGAAGAAAATCTTATATGAATGTAAAGAAAAACAAAATTTGTGAATTTTGAAGACCTTCATTGGCATAATTCATGGTCTGTTCGCATGTGAAGTATCTGGCGCGCATACAAAAACAAATATAGGAAAAATCAGCACCGTGATCTCCATTGGCCATTTGATGGCTAATTCGTAAATAAAATCTATGGAAATGCGTGTCAATATTATTTACAAATAAGTTTCACTCGAACAAAAGGTTTTCAATTACCATTTTACTGTGGGTGCCCACAACCGAATTTCGCAGTCATCTCGATAAGTGGCGAACAAATTTTTGGTGTCAACATGTTGGTTGCAATCGATGTAAAATCACAAAGTCCAAGAAATTTACTAAATGTATTGCACTCATCTCCTCGATTGATTTACTTCGATTTATAACACTATTGAAACGGTTTAAGAGTAATTTTGTGATTTTTTTCAAGCATAGAAATGTAAATTTGTTACATTTCTATGCAAAGCAGAAGCGTCTATTCACTTTAGTATTTAGCACAAAAAGGATGTACTGCTGTTATACACTATTGACATTTGTCAGAAAACCTAGCCTGCTTTCTGTCAAAAGATACTCGGGGGTGCCCAAAACCGAACTATACCCACAGCCGACACTTCTCCCCTACTTATGAATGCTGATTTTTTCTGAAATCTATAAAAGCTCTACAAATCAATAAAACTTTGATACCAAGAGCAGCGAATTTCAAAAATTTCCATTAAAATCTATAAAAATTATGAAACTATTAAAATCATCTATGAATCTCACGAAATTCGGTAATCAGCAAAAAAATGCGTGAGATACTAAAATTTTATCAAACACTTCTAAATGCTGCTTAAATTTTTTCTAACATCTGTACAGAATTTGGAAATCAATGAAACTTTAATTCTTAAAGCATTGAAATCTAGAAATCTGTAAAAATACCAGAAAATCCTTGTAATCGTATAAATCCCTCGAAAATACGCAAAATATTAAAAATACTTGTTGACCTATTTTTCTGATAAATTAATCGAAAAGAATTGAACTATTCAAACTTTGAATTTCAAAAAATTATCATCCTACAGAGGTATCTTTCAGAGGACTGAAATTCTAAAACTTCATAAAATCACTAGAAAATACAAAGAAGATAATATAAAAATACTAAAAATATATTGAACATTAAAATAACTTGAAAGAGTAAAAACATTAAAAACTATACTAACGCGTCAAAATGTAGAACACTTCCACAGGAATTCATAAGAACACTCAAAATTCCTTTGAATCGTATGAATGCTGAAAAAATGCAAAAAAATTGGAGCATGTTGAATCAACACTTGTTAGAAGTAAAACTTCTCATGTTACTTTCTTCAAGGTTCCGATCTATAGATTTTCAGAAACCTCCAATCTTTTTTAGTTTTTTAGTTTTAACAGATCCCTCAATTTTTCTTTGTTTTTTTTCGTTTCATAACTGTAAATCAGTTGAATAATGCTGCCTAAGAAGTTTTACTTCAAAAAGGTTCCTATGTATAGATTGTATTCCTCTTAACTTTTTTTGATTTTCTAAGATTTTTTGACATTTTGAGATTTTGTAATATTTCGCGATTTTGTGACTTTGTGACATTTTGTGGCCTTGTGGCATTTTAGTGATTTTGTGACATTTTGTGTGTTTGTAACATTTCGTGATTTTTGTGCTATTTGTGATTTTGTGACATTCTGTGATATTTTGTGCCATTTCATGATATTTTGGATTTTTCGTGATTTTGTGACATTTTGTGTGTTTGTGGCATTTTGTGATTTTGTGACTTTGTGACATTCTGATTTTGCGACTTTGTGACATTTTGTGATTCGTCATGACCTCGGTCGCGCACCAGGCCTTTATTCGCGTTTTACACCCAACGTTGCCTCACACTTTTTTTCCCTTTCGCTCGAACATGAAATGCATGAAATGAACCTTGTTTATTCCGACCTGACATTATATTTTTACTCTCTCACTCTTACGAAATCTCAAAATTCCTCCCTACACTCGGACTCACATCTTACAGTCTTACAGTTTACAGGCTTACAGTTTACAGTGTCACATGTTACAATATAAAATCTCCAAGTTACTCCCTACATAAATTTTATTTTCTAGAATAAATTACACTCCTGAAAAGTGATAATGCCGCCTAAGAAGTTTTAGTTCAAAAAATATAGAAAGAATTATTAATCTAGGAAGATACTATTTCCAGAAAAATCTATTCTAATACGAAAAATTTATTAATTTTGAAATGCTTAAGAGCCAATTTCCGAACATCTGAATTATGGCAATTCATAAAAATACCGAAATTGTATGAAAACACTAGAAAATGCTAAAAAATACCAAAAACGCAAAAACCTTTTAAATCGTGGGTTATCAAATTTTAGATATTCATGTATAAATCCATAAAAACACCAGAAAATCCTTGAATATTTACCGAAAAATACTAAACTGTTACATAAATAGTAATATAAATGCATGAATTGTTTTTTGTAAAATCCATCAAAATCTATGCAACACTCCTGCATATCGATATTTTCTTTCAGATATTTCGATTTTGAATGTATCAGATGATTCCAATTACGAAGCCTATAGAAGGAGGCCCGACTTCCTATGTCGCGGCTAACAGCAGAGCATGCGTGGCCGGGGACGCCCGAATTCCCACTCTACAGCCTTTATTTATTTTTTTTTTCTGTACTGCGCGAACGCTACACTTCTTCGATTCTGCGCAACTTTTTTAATTCCCGCTTGATTCCCACCTATTGCGTGGTGGATTGAGTGACGTCAATGGGCGGATTGCGTGGCGTTGTCAACGGGAGAGCGCAGAGCTGACTAAAATGAGTCGATTCGCGCAGTACAGAAAAAAAATTGGTGAGCATTCGCGCTACCAAATCCTTACATATTTTTTTCCAATAGTCGGGCCTCCTTCTATAGGCTTCATAATTCCAATAAATCAGATGAGCCGGTATTGATTTTTTTCGTTTCGTCTCCCATTCTTAGAAAGAAGAAGAGACGAGCGCGAATGACCGGAGTCCGCAAAACCACGCGGTCATGGCGCAGTTACTGATTGACCAGATGACCTTCGAACTTCAGTCACGCGGTCGGAGCGTCGCTGAGCTCCAAGTATCCGGAGTTCGGGCGTCTTTGACGAAAAGATGGACGGATTTATCTGTTTCCCTATCGGTTCACGGTCTTCTTCTCGTAGACGCTCTTCAGGAGTTTGGCCAGGATTTTGAACTCCTGGTGGCGAGTCACAAACATGTTTGCATGGACAGTATTTCCGGGAGTTTGAAGGATTCGGAGCCAACTTCACCAGTTTCGCCGGTGTCCCCGGGTTCTCCGGATCACTCGGGACTGTCAAAAAGATTGACCTCACCTGTGGCCTTGAACCACGCCTTGACGAGCCTGGCACGTTCCACGAACGACCCCAAAAGTTCGTTTTCCCCGAAGAACTCTGTCCCTATGGGAATGGATCAAATGGATTCGGAGGCTTTGATCACCATGGAGTTGACTCTCGTGGAAGACGAAAGCGAGAGTATCAGGGTGGCGAAGATTCATTTCAACAATCTGGACATTATTTTCAATCAGGCTACGATCGTGGAACTCGTGGGTTTTGTCAAGAGGCTTTTTCCATCTGAGAGGTCCAGGTCTGCGGGGATGGAGCGACAGGCTTCGCAGCCGAGTTTGACCTTCGATGATCAGGTAATTATGGCCAATCAAAATGTCTAGGCTTTCAAGAGTTTTTTTGAAATTTTATACATCTTTCACAGGCTTTATCTAATAAGTAAAAACACTTATTCTGTATTTCGTTTTTTTTTTTCATACTCTGTAGACAGAAACATTTAGTTTTCTGAACACTCACGGTGTTCAAGACTTGACTGTACTATCTTTGACCTTTATTTTGATTCATTTTAAGTCCCGAGCTGGCCTTGTTCCGCCTCCTAAAATCTAAATTTCCAGGTCACAAGAACAGAGATCGTCTTCGACTTCCACCGTCTGAACGTCCTGTTTCTTCGCGCCATTGTACAAGACGGTCATTTAACGGGACAAAAAATTGCCACCGCGACCATGTCCGACGCGAGAATCGAAGCCACTCTTGGTCAGGATATTTCCATCTCGGGATCGCTTGGTGGTCTGCAGATCCTTGACCAAACGATTATTGGCAAAACGCACCAGAGGATTCTCAGTGTTGGCCGAGATCCTCTCGTCGAAGATTACGATCTACAGTCTACCTCATCGGGACAACTCGAAGCGTTGAAATTCTCGCTTGAAAGGAGTTGCAAGACGATAGACCCTGCGGAGATGTCCGAAACTTTGGTGGAAATCGCCGTGAGAATGGGAAGCGTTTGGTACACGCACTCACCAAATTTGATTTCGGAGTTGAAATCTTGCGCGGATGAATTCAAACAGTACTTAAGTAATTTGGCGAGGCAAATCGGAGTCGCCGCCACGGACATGGCCATGGGATTGGTGCACGCGGATGAAAGGACGATGCCACAGAGAAAGAGGTTGCTGAGCATTTCCACTGATGGTCAGGATAGTGGGAACATGAATTTGTCACTCAAGTTGAACGTGGTGCTGGACAGTCCAGTACTGGTGATTCCCAGGTCATCGCAAAGCCTGCAGGTTGGTTTTTTTAATTCCTCGCACTGTGTGGTGATGTCAGAATAAGGATGGGCGATGCGTATCGATATATATCAGAATATGTATAGTTCTTTCTAATGTATCAGGCCTTGTGTCAATATACTATTTATTAATCGATAGTAGCTATATCGATATCGATCGATATAAAAAATTGAGATGAAATTTTTTTCCGTGACTTTTGCATTTACTCGTTCAGCATTTAGGTTAGTAATTTCTTACAACATCAGTTTTACTATTCTTTTTGAAGTTTTGTAACTTTCAGGATATCATAGTTATATGTGGGAATGAGCGCCCTGGCAACTGGGAAAGGACGTCCCGAGGACGTCCTTTGCCGTACCATATAGCAAAAAAAGTACGGTTTTGAGGCACACTATATGGGACGTTATAGAATGTTGCAAACATCGCTCTTGCCCAAAAATTGTTGCTTAGATCCTCAATGACCACATGAACATGGATAATTATTGACTGGAATGTCTTAAGTGCGTAAATTGCGTGCATAAAAATATGGAAAAATCGTATCGCCAGTGACCTGTCAAGGCAGTGCTTTGTCACGAAGCGCGGGAAATTCAAAAATTCATTAAAGCTGTTTTACCGACCTTTCGTTCATTTCACATTTCCATTTCACACAGTAACTAATTTTGAAGTAACGCATTAAATAAGGATAATTAAAAATTAATAAATGAAATTGAAAAATAATTAATTGTGGAATGTTCAAAATTTAAACGACTTTTCTATCCTGAAATTTCAATTTTATTCAAAAACCGTATACTGTATGATTGTTTTCAAAAACCGTATACTGTCTTATTGTTTTCAATCGGTTTATTTGCATCATATAATTAATCTTCTCGAATTTAATGAAAAAATCTGGTTTTCAAAAATATGCATTGTGTTTGGTAAAGTTTGTATCATGTTTTTTTTAGGTACAGGGCTTATCACAACATATTTCATAAAAATACCAAAATTACAGTTTCAAAATTTTTATTTTCACAATTTTCCCAGATAATGTACATACAACAATATATAAAATATACGTCGACGTTACTTATCATAACCGAAATCTTTTACTTAGACATAAAAAGGACGTTGTGGAAAGGTTTTGTTAACTTATGCACGCCCTACACAACTCGAATGGAAAAATTTTTTATTTTTTCCTCGATTATCAAAGAAATTTCAAAAACTGCTTAGCTTACAAACTTTTTTCTTCTTCGGAAGTAAATTCTTAACGATACTGATAAAGTTACACAACTTTTATGGTAAAACCATTTTTGGTGGAAATATGCAATTTGAAGAAAACAGCATATATATAACTTAAAAAATTGTACTTCATTTCATTCAAACTATTGTATCTGCTATGTTAAAGCATAGCAGACACAATAGTTGAAATTTTCAATAACAATCACGGTCGAAGGTAAATCGTTTTTAACAATCGATTTAGATTTTTTTGCAGTTAAAATGTAAGACCATTTTACATACTCATGAGAAAAATTTAAAACAATCAGACAAATTTGGCCGAGTTATTGAATTGTAAAAAAAATTACTGTTAGGCAATCAAGGAAATTCAATTTTTTAACCGATTTTTTATACAATACGATCATCGAAACAAGTTAAATTTAAGCGAACAGAAATAAGACGTGTTTCATCGATTTCCACAGAGATGATATAGAAAAATTTCTACGCCTCAGAAAATATACAATTTCAATCACGTTGATAATTTGAGAGGAAATGACTTTACATGAAATTAACGCTGCCACGATATTTGAAAAATGTACATATGTTTTCTTACTTTTTACTCAAAAATTCATGTTTTTCAAAAACTAACAAAATCATTATCATCACAATTTTTCAAAGCAAAAACAGTTGATTTTGTTTTTGAAAGTCTATTATACGACTACAATTACTAACAAAAAAACTATTGTAATTCACTGTTGAACTTTTTGTTTTTCGAAAAAGTTATGAATTTTTTTTTCATTTCCATTGATTTTCAGGCCAGGAGTGCGAAAAATTCTAACTTCGCCAAAACAACTGCCACCCTAACATTCCCTTACTTTCAAGATAATTATATACATAAGAAGCCAAGGTCGTTATAGTTTGCGACGAGGTGACGTTCGTGTCGGTCGTGATGTATGAATACGACGGAATATTACGCGAGGTGGTTAAGTTGAGGAGATTCGCTGGCGGCTGATTATTAATCCGTATATGGCCCGTTACGTTCGAGGGTATCTTGTAGTGACTTTGGTTGCCGTCGACTTTCATTTGGCGGACGGGCGCCGACACGTTTGGGTAGTAACCATTTGCATTATGGTACGTTGGTATTTTTACAGTTTCCACGGCATACACTTCCTCTGACCTGAAATAATCAGATCCCAATCAAACTCGACTCAAAAATGTCATAATGCACGTTAATGTGCTTCAATATAGAAAGTACGAGAATATAAATTTGTTAATAAGATACATTCGATGTAAATACTAATTAAACTACAAACTGGAAATAACTATCGGAGATATTAACAGGTACAAGAAGTTATAGATAAAAGAATTACAATGTTCGCATTTGCGATAGTTACGTACTGTATACAGAGTGTACCAAAGTCCCGGTGCCAAAAATTAATCAAATATTCTTTTTTGAATGTTTAGTCGAAAGTTCGAAAGTCCTTTTCCAATTACCGCTAAACTCAAAATCTAAAAAAATATTCTAGTTTGAATTTTTTAACTTATGAGATTTCTCAGATTTCAAACTCGAATATTTTTTTCATTTTGAGTTTTGTGAAAAGTGGCAAAGGACTTTTCGACACAGAAGAATGTGAAGGAAATTCAGGAAAATTTTTGTTCGTGGTTTTTATTCCTACTTGTCGACGGAGTGCATTTACCGTGTATATTTCAAAATTGAAAAACTTTTTAAATTTTGGTTTTCGTGAAAAGCAGTTATGGACTTTTCGAATAATATCGGACTTCCTTTTGGCAAGGGTATTGTGGTACATTCTGTATTGTGTGTGAACATTTATTTAAATATGTCGTTATAAAAAAAATTTCAAAACTATAAATCCATATAAAAATAAAGAAGTTCATCGAACTTCAGTGAAGTATGAATGGAAATGAACCAGGAAAGTACGACAAACATGTTGAAACACTTCATAAGCAATTAAAAGTACAAATTGTAACGAGAAACGTTCAGCGTAGAAACCGTAATTGGTTTTTTTGGATGAACAACCATAAAAGCAAATTCACAAAAAGAAAACAACTATGTATAGCTTTTATTAATATATGAAGCATAACGAAACAGTACAAAGAACGACAGCATACTACCGCAAAAAGTAAAAATGCAGTACAAGCGAAAAAGTAGTTTCGAACATAACAAAAAAACAAATCCACTCACAAAACCGTATTAGAAACTTCTATTATTCAAAGAAAGTTATTGAATATGAATAATTCATGAAGCTATAAAAAACTTGTTCTGCACATAAAATTTCGGAGAGTAATGGTAACGTCTCGAAAAGGGAGTGACACAGACAAGTAAAAAAAATATTAAAAAACAAAATTTTGTTTCTTTTGAAGTACGAACAATGGATATAACTACCATACTCGCTCAAAATTCATATTAAAAAGAAACATTCAAACTACTATACTCGTTTTGGAAACAGAACAAAAAAAATTAGAAATTGTACAAAACTTTTCAACAATTCAACAATTACTACAAATATTTAATTCAACACATTCCTTCATTTAACAAAAAGTTAAGAGTGGTGATCAAAAATCGTGTGAAAAGCAGTAAATTACAGTAACATATCAGCAATTCTTACATGTTTTATAACACCTTCATATTGAATCTTCTGGTTAGCTGGAACTCACACCCTTTCCTTACAAATTAATGCATTACATGCATCCTGAACCAGTACGCTACGACGAAGAGCACGAGAAACAATGGCTTCTGGGGTAGACTGAAAAATATTACGATATCTTTTAAATGAAACACAGCCCCACGTATGTCAACTGCAAGAAAGAATTTCCACACAGAATACTGTTTTTTTATAACGTGTACTGTCAACATTACCGAAGAAGAGTTTTAAAAAGATTTTTTTCTGAAAAGTTTAAGAAATATTTTAAAATTGTCGGAAGCTTGCATGATATATAAATAAATCAAGTGATGATACAAAATAATAGTACTATTTTATTCACCTTTTTGAGGCCATTGGAATATGGCGGCTGTTTGATGTAAGTCGAATTTGAGTCCCAAGGATAAAGCTGATATTCCGGTGCTTTCAATTGGGCCCAACTTTGGCTCCTTTTTTCAATTTTTTGGTAAACTTCCTTGAACATTGCTGCAATCACGTATTCTTGCTCCACCGCCTGAATTTCAGCTCTCGACGGCCATATATCGCGCAAAAAAATTCTCCTTCCATCCATTCGATGAACTTAGCAAAACAAAAAAAAGGAACCTAATTAAAAGAAAGTCACTTTAGAATGTCTTCGAAAAATTTCGTTTTTGAATGTTTATTCACGTTCCGTGTATTATTACTTTTTCGTTGTAAGTGCCCTATATTTAACTATTTAATTAAATTCCAACATGTTTAGCGTATTTTTGGACATTTTATTCATTACTTTTAAATCAAAAAATAAATATTTATATTGCCAAAATATGGGAAATTTTCAGATAATGATAAAATAAATTTATTTTTAATGCAAATTGCTACAAGTTTGTTATTTCCAAAACAATTACCCAAAGGTTCTTCTTTGACATTGATGTTGACGGTCCCAGCAATGGTGTAGGCAATTATAAGCAATGGAAAAGCCAAATAACTAGCTCTAGTATAAGGGTGAGTGCGGCCTTCGAAATTGCGAGTTCTTGACAAAACTCCGCAGCAAACAAGCTCGTTCTAAAACAGAAAATTAGAAATAACATGCCACTTCAAATTCCATTCTCTGAAATTTCAAGATATAAAAAATTCATACAAATTTTTGGAATCTTCAATGAAATGGGATTCATAAATTTTCAGTACATACTTTCGGATAGCGCAATTAAATTCTGAACTTGACATGTTAATTCAAATTAACTTATATTTTTATACTTTAAGGTTACAATTCATTGTTATTTATAAATAAAAAATGCACTTTCAAGAAATCAATAAATTAACTTAATGATATGTTTAAATAGCTAACGGAACAAGAATTTTTCAATGCTAGTTTTACTACCCAAGTGATTTTGATTCTCAGAAAAACATAAACATTTCTTATAAAATTTTTAATAATGTAAAGTAACAGATTGCAGCTTACCATTTGAACCATGTACCAATGTATCCACCGGTGTTGGTTTCTAATCGGTTTCCCAGATGTTGGCCAGCGGCATGACCCGAAGAAATCCCTTGTCGTCTGTGATTGCGATTCCAGGCTCAATGAGATTGGTGCTCCGCCAAAAGCTTAAATTTCGTGTAATTTCTGCTCTTCTGATGTAGCTTGTACGGTAAGAAGGTGCTCGGTTGGCGAAATTTTGAACGAAAACTCCAGAGATTGTATCCCCACGGTACAAGAACCAACTTATACCCTTGATGATGCCAAAAACTCCGGTTGTGTATTGTGCGATGCAATTTTGGAATTTGCGATCATCATTTTCTCTGGACGGTTCGTACTTGATACCACTGGTGATGGCTTTTTTGCAAAAAGTTACGTTTTGACATTCCATCGGCAAGACGTTGGCTTCTTGTAGTGCACCTATTTCGTTCTCCATGAAAGGCCGCTGTGGTAGTGGTGCACTCAAACTTCTGAAAACTTTTTCCTCAATCACCGTTCCCATCCGCAATTTGCTCGACTGCAGCATTTCTCTAATGAAGTCTCTGACAATTGCGTGGAAAGACTCATCGTGCATGATATTTTCAATATACTTCGCAAGAGTGTATCGGTGGGCAACTTGAATGGCACGTCCTTTAGGGCTTGTGATTTGTCCAACAATTTTGTGGTTGCATGATTCGTACGGTCCTGCTGAATGGACCCACAAGGGTCCAAAATTTTCAACAGTTTGAACCAAATGTGTGAGTAAGTGGACGTTAAACGTCATGTTCTGCAAGTGGAACAAAGTTTGATAGTCCATCACGAATCGGCGAAGAAGGCGCGCTGCTGTTTGAACTTCATGTTGCATGATTGAAGATTTGTTTAAAATCATAATTGCCTCGGCCAGTAATGCAAAATGGTTGACGTACTCTTCGGAAATGAGTTTTCTTCCTCTTTCGTCCGTTATATGGAGACAAATGAGCGAAAAGTAGAGCAGCCAGTTGCGAAATTCCGTTGCTTTCCACATTTTGAAAAATTCCAAGTGTCTTGGAGTACGCGAAACGCGGCTGGGTAGACGAATCGAGTCCAACAGTTGATTAATTCTTTGCTTCACCTGAGGAGTCCCGAAGTACCACTCGGCATTAGCTTCTCCAAACAGCAAAAGGCTCAAGTGACGTTTTACGACTCCAATGTAGACAGCGTGCAAAGACTCGACAACCTGGCCGTTAGCAAGATCAAAGTCATGAAGAAGCTCTAGAGGCGAATGTCCTTTTACTCCTCCAATAGGTCTTAGAACTCCATCGTTGGCGATTGTCCTTTGATGAGCAAGATCCATATCCCTTCGAATTTCGGCATCCGTTCTCAAACGATGTCGGTGGCTTGGATAAACTCGACGGCGATTAAGCGACTGTCCAGGAGCGTAGCAGAAAGTGCAACCAAATTTTCCATTGTACTGCTTCATGTTCATCAGTTGCGGTCGTGCAACGGAATCGGCGATCAACATAATTGTAACGAATTTCCTCGTAATTTCTTGGTCCTGTTCTTCAGCTGTGCAGACTATTCCCGTTTCATACAATCCCACCAGCTCGTCGGCGACTGGCTCGAGGATAGCATCTGTTGGAGGGTGCTTGTCAGAAACCCAAATCCCTGCTAGCATGGTGAATTTCACACGCATATGTGGTGGCAGCTCGTTCAGTTGTACCAGTACCGCATACCCGGAAGCCTTAGACGATTTGCTGACCGAAACACCGTCAGCCCACAGTGCGAGAGAAAAATTGTTTGGGTTTGTCAAAAAACCGCCGGGACGTAATAAACGTTGATAGATCCGGCCATCGTAAATATCTTCTATGGCATCGGGATGTCTTTTCACTCGTGTGTTTTTGTAATTGAGCATCTGCTCGATATTCAGGAGACGAAACAATTCCCTTAATTGCGTGGCGAGACTTACTTGCACGAAAAGAATCGCTTGATCATTGTGTATGCCAGTAATACATGCGCCACATTCACAATCATGTTGTGGAATTTGATTCTTCGGAGACACTCCAGCATAAGTGCCGCAGATGTAGCAAAAAAGGTGACGAGTGTATTCATCTTCGCTCATGTTGAGGATGTTCCACATTCGCTCTTTACTCGTTGGCAAGTTGCTCATTAGATATGATGCATTGTGGAGCTTGCAAGTGTCTATTAGTTGTTCGTACGACATGTCCCATTTAACAGCCAACGCCATGAGCATAGCAAATAAATCCCGCGTTGTTAGGCCTTCTCGAATCATTGGTATCAAACCGATGCCATCATGGACGTTGTAGAATCTCGGATCTGGTTCGGGAAAAGGTTCATCATGGTCAACATTTTCATCGTCGTCCTCGTCGTCCTCGGTTTCATCACTGACATCCATCTCATCATCCTCTGCTTCGGCTCCTGAGTCATCAGTCTCACCAGCAATTTCTTCAAAGTCGCCATCTTCATATTCACCATCTTCACTCCGATTTCCACCATCCACGATATCGTTAGCAGGAAAATCAGCGTCTTGAACCTCTCCAATGACGTTGCCCGCTTCCACTTCATGGTCTTGAAAATTTCCACCATCCACGATATTGTTAGCAGGAAAATCAGCGTCTTGAACTTCTCCAATGACGTTGCCCGCTTCCACTTCATGGTCTTGTCTATCTTCTCCATGCACATTTGGTACTGCATCATCATGTCGTTCAATCAAGGCAACAGCAACTTCAGCTGGATAGACCGTTAAATGTCTCGCTAAGTTTCTTTCCGCTCTTCGTCTTGCACGATTATTTTCACCTTCAGCCATTACGGGACCTGTGGATAAGAGTCCCCCCAATTAGACAAACAACTCCAGAGAAGTCTAATTTAGAGATGTTTGTTGCAAGTACGAAGAGCCTGAGACCTTTCGTTAACATTTACTAGTATTCAATGAACTACTTCCGTATATTTTTTTACCCTCCATGAATCTTTTGGAAAAAAACTTTTTGTAACTATGATTAGGTGAATATTTTTATAAATCCGACTATTAAGTTAGTCAATTGAATACATTCTTTTTCAAGTGTTCTTGTAATTCTTTGCTTTATGAATTTTAATGGAATGAAGTCATTCTAGTAGGCTAATTACATAACAGTTTTACAAATATTAGGGATACTGAAAATTTACGATCTACTCGTCAAAACAAATTTTTCATAAAAAATTATTCAGTCAACCAGTGTTTTGGGTCATTCTAATTATTGGAGTATTTGTCAGAATAAATGAGGCAGTAGGAGCAAAGGGAAAGAAAATAATGTTGCTGTGGAAGAGTAGGACTCGAAAAAGTTTAGCGGCAAAGAATAACTAATATTCTTCACTGGTAGAGCGGGACTTGGATTTGATGCGAGGAAAAAAGGAACTCGCCTCGCTCAGCGCGGTAAACAGGGACTCAGAAAGATTGTAAGGTAAAGACGGAGCGTCGAGTCCATCTTTTGCTCGCAAACTTTCCAAGTTCTTCTTTTACGCCGTGGACTTTTGAATAAGGTGTTGTTGATCTATTTTCAATAAGGTCACAATAGTAGACAAATACATGAAAAGTTATAACTTCTAATGACATTTTATTAGGCACAGTATTACATGTTACTCAGGTATTTTCACAGCATGTATTACATTGCACTTCGCTATTTTCACAGCACGTTTCACATTTAATTTGAACATTTTCACAGCACATTTTAGATTTTACTTGCATATTTTCACAGCCTGGCCTTCAATTTCGGCCTAAAAGTTTGTGATTCATGGAGATTCAGTTACTCCGTCAAAAGTTTCGTCTTCTGCAACTACTTCGCTTTCTTCGTCTACTTCCATTACTTCTTCCACTTCGTTTTCTTCATCCTCTTGCACAGTTAATTTTTCCGATAAACGGCCAGTGGTGACAAAATTTCGATATTTCCTTGTGGCAAGACTGATGAGCGATCGAAAATTGCTTCTTGTTCTAACATTTTTTTCGATTTTCCGCACAGTTTTCTCTTTCTTAACATTCTTTAGGAGCGCCGTGTCGTTGTACAAATCTTTAGAATGAAAAATTGGGAAATATGTGAGAAAATTTTTTGATTCCATAATAACCAAAATGACGTGTGACCACATTACTCTGACTGCGTGAATTGATTGATTGCTTGTATTAACACAAAAGAAGTGAGATTTCTAATAGACCTATTAAGCAATATTTAAAAATGATTTTTATAAACAGCGAGAAACGCTACTGTCAAATCAGATACTTAGATCACAATTTTTAAAAATTACATTTACATTACATTTTCAGTGCTAAAGATATAGTAGAAATCTGTATAAAAATCTCATCAACTTTGTTGGTGTCATCGTACTACACGCTGAACACTTTTACGACTTGTAACACCTCAAACACTGCAATGGCATGATTCTTTAAAAAAAACTTCAGTATAATCTACAGTAATTGTTACTCGATATTGAAAATATGATAATTTTTTTTAAAAATGTTGCTAGTCCAACCTATGATACGGTCTACGTCTTCGTGTGTCGCTAGTATGGCTTTCTTAACTCCTGGTCGCGGTACAAAGTATACGTGAAACAGATTATTGATTCCTGCTTCATCCGTGCCCCAGTACCCTTTGGAAAGTTTGCTTACAGAGCCGTACATCGACGATTTTCTCATTATGACTTGAGAGGCATAGTGAGGGTCAACAGGAACTGCACTTTGAAATGTGACGCGCTAGAGAAAAGGATAATATTTTTTCAAAATTTTTAACGAGCAGAAAATTGTAGTTTTGTAAACTACACCATCGCGAAAGTGGTCACAGTACCTGCAATTGCACTTAACGAAAATCTAAAGGTTAAGAACGTCATCGATTCCACAATCTACATATTGTAATACAATATTCTGAAAATGTACTGAATGCTACACGTATAAAGTTTGCTCGTACCGGTGTAGAACTCGTAGAAATGTCTACTTTCGGTGGAGTCTCTTGGTTGACAATGTTTTGGTTCATTTTTGACACAACTTTCTCAATAATGGTGTCCTGCACAGCCTCAACTTTGTCATTGATTGCTTGAATAATTCTGTGTTCCATCGATTCGAGCATTGGAGTTATGATTTCTTGGATTATAATGTTCTGTATGTTTCCGTTTCCACAAGAACGTTTCTTTCGTTCATCATTAACCAAATTTGGTACTGAATACGACGGTTCTGCTTGGGCAGAAAATAGGTTTTCTGCATTCGAGGTGGTTGCAAATTCGTATTCGTTTATATTTTCCTGGGCATTCTATAAAAAGAATAATCGAAGTACAGTCGGACAGGAAGCTACTCTTTCGGAAAATTCTTAATAGGAAAATAAAACGAGGCAAAAGTTACTCGAGCCAATCTGAAAATGTTTGTTATTTCTAGTGATTTCTAGTGGTTTTTTGGTAAATTTATAGTTGAATATTATGCTGAACTTGTAAAACTTAATATTCACCAAATTTTCATATCATTACTCTTCATATCACTGGATTATGTTGTCGAAAATGAATTACATTTCTACGAATCGTTTTCGATAAACAATAACAAAAATAATTGACGAATTCTTGTGACACAGATTCCTAATATTACATATTGTCGAAAATAAAGCAGCTTAGTAAAATTACAATATTTTTTTTTTGCACACATACGAACATTATGCTCATGGAAACGTCGAAATGTGGGAAATATATAATCGAACGAAACATCTGTTACTGGAATATTATGCTACACATACATACAATACATACGGAAGTTGTAAAAAAAAGTACCATACTACCCACAAAAATGTTAAGATTATTTCTGCCTTTAAAAAACTTCCAGAAAGAATACGAGGACTTGTAAAAAAGAAGGTGCAGTCATACTTACGTTTGGCGAAGAGAAAGAGGGCTCTGCTGGTTGTGTCTCTAGCGATGTTGCTTTGTGTAAATGAGGAGACGGCTGCACACTCGAAAGTTTTCCCTAATCAGAAATGTATGTTGCGTTATGTCGGTGAATATGAGATATTCGAGATTGTGTAGAGCTCCAAAGCGTGAGTTACATATTTATTGCCAGTTGAAAGGAGTAAATTGTCCTTTCGTTATTTTATGAATATAATTTCATTGTACAAGAAAGTGTGTAAACAATCGTTATTTTTTCTTAACTACCTCTAGAGATTTGGATTGGAAATATAGGTGGCGAGATTTTCGCTTGTAACGAATTGTTTTCAAATCAAATTTCACTGAGTAACATTTAAATTATCATTGAAACGAAACCTACTTCAACTATCATATCCTTTTTTTTACGGCTTTTTTCTTGTAAAAAGTAGACTCCCATAAAATCATCTTACCTGTTTGGCAAGCTTCATCGACAAATTCTGCAAATTTCTGGCTGCTCCTCGTGCCATCGCTGCTTTCTTTGCTTTTTCCTACAGAAAATGTGTTGTGATAATTTAAACTGGCTTTTTTGTACGAGCTAATTTGGAAAATTTACGAAAATCGTTCAAAACGAAAACAAGTATAAATGAACCGTCAATATTTACAGTTAACTAGAAAAATATGGAAAACTGTGCACAGTTATCTCGGACATAAATATAATGTGAAATAATTGGAAATCATAGAGTGAAATATTGTTATTAAAAAAAAAATAAGAAAGATAAGAAGAAACTACAAGAAAGTGTAAGAGACAATTGGAACTACATGGAAAACCATTGAAAATGATAGAAGTGAACGGAGTCATATGTGGCGTGGGACGAAAAAAGGGATCTAAGGACCAAAACCGGTTGGGCACAATATCTTAGTCGAAAGCATTAGAAAGTAAGCCAAGACGAGTTTGGTCCTTAGGTCCCTTTTTTCGTTCCACGCCACATATATTATGTCACGTCAAAAATATCAATATGGAAGTCCAGATAAGCTGAAGTTCATGGTAGTTTATCTATCACACGTTGGAAAAACACAATGCTTCTAATTCAAAAAGCTATAAAATTTCATTTTTAATTTATGAACTTCTCGATGTTGGCGAGTGAATCGTCAATCCTGTTGAGTGAAAATTCCCTCGAAACGGTCTGCTTATAAAAAAACTGCGTAATAAAATGTACTCAGGACATTTTTGTGATTTTTCAAAAATATTATTCTGCTGTTATTGCTCGTTTTCAGTTTCTATAAAATAATATTTTTTACTTCATGAGTAGAAAATAATGTAAAACTGACTGCTACATTTTGCACTTCTAACTCACCTGTTCTAGCAACTGCTCTTTCGAAAGCACAGTTTTGTTTCGATCTTTTTTTCGCTGTGGTGTGATCCTTGGTGAGTACTTCAGAAGCTTCGGTATGAGTCCTCTTTCACTACGTCTAATATTTTCCATAATCTTCAAATTTTTTCTCTGTACATAATTTTATCCAAAAAAGTTATCGCACAACTTGAAATATACGATCGCGGCGAGATACAACAAATGATTTGAAACAAATGAACGTTGGAATCACTGAAGAACGTTGCCAGATTGTAACGTAAATATAGCCCATAAAAAGGACCAACTTATGCCTGTCTCGACGCAAGACAAAGAAATAAGATCGCCAAACTTGTAACATATTAAAGTTTATTGTATTCAGTGGCGAATATAAGTTGTTTGTCATGGAGGAGATATAACTCGCTCAACTTAAAATCTTTCCCTTTTTTACAGGAGTGTTTTATATCCAATCATGAAAATAATCATATACGTAGAGAGTACAAACACATGCACCAAAAATTGTTCATTTTTGAAAATGTATACTTTGTTCGAAAAATCATTTTTCAATTATACATACAGGTTTGTAATTGCAATCTTTCAAAACTTGAGTTTTTCGAAGTTCACAAAATTTTGTAAATTATTGAATGCTTGCAGATTTAGAATATTATCCTTTCTAATCGAATTCATCAAATCTTCGAAATCGCTACAATTTTACGAATTTTACAAAACAGATTGTAAAATTTACGAATTTTACAAAACAGATTGTAAAATTTACGAATTTTACAAAAACAATATCAAATTCACATTCAGCAATCCAAAAAACCATGAAAATGACATATATTTTACGGAAATGAAATTTTGCGATATTTTGTTGAAAATAATTGTTTAAATGAACGAATTTTACCAAAACAATTTCAAATCCATATTCAGCAACCAAAAAAACCGTGAAAATGACTATTATCTAACGGAAACATAATTTTGCAAAAAATTGTTTACAAATTGTGTAAATAAACGAATTTCACACTAACAATATCAAATTCATATTCAGCAACCCAAAAAACCATAAAAATGACATATATTTTACGAAGGGAAAATTTTGCAATAATTTTTTGAAAAAATTGTTTAAATAAACGAATTTTACAAAAACAATATCAAATCCTCACTCAGCAAGCCAAAAAACCATTAAAATGACATTTATCTTGCAGAAAGGAAATTTTGCAATAATCTGTTCAAAAATTGTTTAAACAAATAAATTTAACAAAATCAATTTCAAATACTTGTAAAGCAACTCAAAAAACTGTACAAAGAATATATATTTTCTAGAAACAGAATATCGCGATAATTTGTTGAAACGAATTGTTACAACAAGGTAAATTTCCAAAATAATGGAAATTTCTTGCTTAGCTAACTCAACAATAGGGAAAAGCTGATAAATCGAGTAAAAACAAAATTTTTCAAAAAAATACCGAAGTTAAAATTATCCAGTAAACCAGTATTTGGTCATTCCAATTATTGGAATATTTTTCGGAATAAATTTAATTCATTCCATAGGAACGGAAAAAGGGAACAAGGATTATTCCTATTCCGAAGCTCGTGGAATAACGGAATGTTCATAATCCGCAAGGTCCATGTGAATGGGATTATTCCAATATTCATTCCATTATTCCTGGAATGTCACTCCCGCCCAACCCTGATTATACATTTGTTGCATGTTCAGAATCCAGACGCCAAAGAAAAGCGTAACCGACAATAAGACTTTAAACCGCATACAGATCGTACAACTCTTCTCGTTATTTATATATCAACGACATGACTATTTTTTGCTAAACTATCCGTCAAATGCTATTAACTAATTCTTATTTTCCAAAGTAATCCTACAAATACAGGTCACGCTGAATCCTGTTGTTTCAGGTTTATTTTGATCAATGTGTTAGGTTCATAAAAACATGTTTTTTTGCAAAGTGTATGTTCTACGGAATGGAAAAAGAAATGTTCCTCACAAGATACTTGTTGTAAAATCAATCAATAACAATTTCTTTTATGAAGGGTGATGCATTAACTACAACGTTAGGTTCTACTTTTCCGTGGGTCAGTAACTGTAAAGCAAGTACAGACAGTAAAGGAAAAAGATAGAGAAAAGGCAATGTTTTCGAACATTTTAAAATAGTTACATAAATTTCCAAAATGAAAGCGCGGATTTCGCGCTTGAAAAATATTCAAGCTGTTTAAAATTCAAATGAAGGTATAGGAAGAGTGTAAGTGAATTTTTTAATATTCTCGGAATCAGGAAATAGGATTGGCGAGAAAAAGCTGTAAGGCTTATGTTCACCTTCTCTCTCTTTTCTATGCCCTTTCGGTCAGGCACACAAGAATATGGGAAAGGTTGCTCACTGAGCTATGTCAGGTAGGCTTAATTGAGTTAGGGGACGGCCGATTCGAGTTTTGAGCATAATACAGTCCCCGTGGAAATGAAAAATGCGTGAAATCACTAAAAATCTTTGAAAATCACGTCTTTTATTCTTTTCCTTTTTATGTTTCAAGCGAGCACAAATTTTCAACTCTTGTAAGAAAGGTAAATCTGCTTTAGAATGCAAAATTTTGTGGACTTACATATATTTTGTTTGAGATAAAACAAAATCTTATAAAGTTTATTCTTTGCTGTATCATTTTCTGTCAGTGTGTCAAATTTTTTTTTGGTTCCATTAATACAAGATAATAACTTTTAAAACGATAAATTTTGATAATGTGCCATTCGAAAGAAACACATTTCGGTGTTGTTTCCACAATTTTGATAAAATCTGCAAGTTTTTCTGGATGTAATAGCACATTTGGTTTTTTCATCCCATCAGAAATAAGAAATCGTAATGATATTTTCATGTTTCTCAAATATTGGGGGCCAAAGTCGGAATTTAAAATTCAACATGATGAACCTTTTTCCAGTTTTTATCGAAATTTTTTTTAAAAAATTATAACCAATTTAATAAATAGTAATGTAGCGAATCAGAAACAATTTCAAAATGAAACGATTAATTTTGATAATTTGCGATTCGAAAGAAACACATTTCGGTGTTGTTTCCACAATTTTGTAAAATTCTGCAATTTTTTCTCAATGTTTTATCAATTTTTTCTCAATGCATACCTGGTTTTTTGGTAATTATGTATTTTGGGGAATTCTTCCAGAAATGGCCTTGATAAAAAAGTGTTTTTTGCAAAATATCGCTTTTTCAGTAATAATTATCAGAATTATATCTGTAATAATAATAATCAAAGTTTATCGTTTCATTTTCAAAGTGTTTCGAAATCGCTACCTTACTATTTTTGAAATTAGTTTCAAATAATTCATCATGGGAATATCATTATGATCATTTTTTCCTGATACGATGTAATAACCTGATAAGCTATTACATTGAGAAAAACTTGCAGAATTTTTTAAAATTGTGAAAACAACACCGTAATGTGTTTCTTTAGAATTGCAAATTATCAAAATTTATCGTTTCATTTTGAAAGTGTTTCCAAATCGCTAACTTACTATTTTTTTAATTGGCTTCAATTTTTTTTGAAAAAATTTTGATAAAAATTGGTACAAGGTTCATCGTGTTGAATTTTAACTTCCCACTTTGGGCCCTAATATTTGAGAAACATGAAAATATCATTATTATTTCTTATTTCTGATGGGATGAAAAAACCAAATGTGCTATTACATCCAGATAAACTTGCAGAATTTTTCAAAATTGTGGAAACAACACCGAAATGTGTTTTTTTCTAACTGCACATTATCAAAATTTATCGTTTCATTTTGAAAGTGTTTCTGAATCGCTACCTTACTATTTTTAAAATTGGTTCATATTTTTTTAAGAAAAATAAAGATGAAAATTGGAAAAAGGTTCATCGTGTTGAATTTTAAATTCCCAGTTTGGGCCTCAATATTTGAGAAACATGAAAATATCATTTTGATTTATTATTTCTGATGGGATAAACACTTTTTCGAGAAAAATTGCCGGGAATGGCCTAGAAATTGGCGCGTCATGGGCGAAAAATGGGTTCCATGCCACGAGGGCACAATAAAATTTGACGCCGAAAAGAGTCGCTAACGTGGTGCACCGTTAAGTCTCAGACCACACCTAATAATGAAATATATTTATAAATGTTTTTCAATTACCTTCAAAAGTCGAGACCCGCGAGACCGTGAATTTCGATGCAATGATTTCTTATGTAACACTTGATAACACTTGATGACTGCAGATGACTGTTCGGTATCAGTTCGGTATGGCATACACGCATACACTGGCACTGACTGGCACACACAGCTGCTCACAGCTTACATGGCGGGTGGTAAAAGTAAAGAGGAAGAGGGCGTTAGCTCCCGGCCAAATACGGCGAAACGACATAACCGATAATATAAGAAGGATCCTCCATTTATTTTCTCGAACCACTGAGCATGCGCGCTTTAATTTTTTGATGTTACGTGTACGGAGAATAACAAGTTTTACATTGGCTCATAAATGATATTAAAACATTATTAATATCGTTTGAAGCACATGGCTGTTCAATGAAGATCTAAGCTATAATTTTCAGGCAGTAGCGATGTTTGCAACATTCTATAACGTCCCATATAGTGTGCCTCAAAACCGTACTTTTTTTGCTATATGGTACGGCAAGAGGACGTCCTCGGGACGTCCTTTCCCAGTTGCCAGGGCGATTATTGAAAAAATAATAGATTATTACCAAAATGAATCGTTTTAGATTATTAATCGATTATTAACCTTCTCCTTATTATGTTGTCAACTATACTTATTACTTATCTGAAGCCAGCCTATTCTAGCGGTAAACAGTAAAGTTTGAGGAACACAATTTTTTTTTCAACATTAAAAGAAGAGGATAAAATTTTGTTGAGGGATTTCTGAGAAACTGTTACGAGTATCTCCAAAAATTGTTTAAAATATTTCTTCAGAGGCAAACGAATACGATTTTCCATCAGAATAATAAAAAAATTGATTAATCGTAGATTTGAAATAATCGGATGATTAATCAATTTATAATCGTTTTCCGATTTAATCGAGGATCATCGCCCATCCCTAGTTATATGGTCTGTATGGGGGACAGACCTAGACCATATTGTTCATGGACTCCCTAATATCAGTGTTTCGATGATTCCACTGTATTATGTTACAGGTTTTTGTTGCCCATTTGGGGACCATGTCTTTGCAACATGAGCCATCTCCAGATTTCGAAATCAAACAAAGATTGAGTTTCGAAGTCAGAGACATGAATCTTTACTCCCTGACTGTTGTGAAATCTCAACAAGGTTCTAGTCAAATGCCAACGCGAGCTGAAGACATGTATTGTTGCAAAAAGTACGGGAAGCCCATTCTTCATGACACTGTTCTTAAAGTCGTAGTCGACCGAGAGTTGCCAAGACAATCCATGAAAAGTCCGGGATACACGAACCTGGATTCGGAACCACAAGGAAATGGCTTGCCTATTGTCCAAATTCGTGGGGCAGTGGTGACTCCGCTCAAGGTTTCTCTGTCCAAGGCACAGTACGAGCAACTGCAAGACACGATTCATTTGTTGTTCTCGATTCCCGCGCCACAGGCTGTAGCGAAACCCCAAGCACCTGTAAAAGCGACGTCATCATACAACAAACTCGAGTTTTCGGTGAAGGTACATACAATACAAATTGATATCATTCCTTTGTTTGAAGATGGGAGCGAATGCAGAAGGGAATTTCAGGGTTGAAAACCCCACCAGAAATTCGAATTAAAATATAATCATTATTGTGTGAAATTTTGTCTTTTGGTGAAATTTTGTGATTATCTGACGTTTTGAAATTTGGTGACATTTTCCGATTTCTTAAAATTAGGTGATTTCGTGGCATTGTGTGTGTGTATGTGTCATATTCCTTCACTTCCTGGTTACCGAACCTTCCAATTAGGAATCCGAAATTTTCTTTAACTACAAATTATTTGTGGACCATGACGAAAAAAATAAAAAAATTTTCAACATCTGTCCAGCCATTTTCGCATTATACGGTGACATACAAACATACATTCAGCTTTATATATACAGATATTCCAATGAAAAACAACATAAATGAAATAACTTGAAAATTTGAAACAATTTTGGCGAAAATTGTAAATTATAAAATGCTGAAGAAAAAATTTTTTTAAATAAACACCTGCATAAACTGTGCCTTGTCTACGTCTCTGCCTGAAGATACTTCTCTAGCTTTAACGAGGTTGCAACGTTTCAAGTTACGTTTTTTTTATTTCAGGCCCTCTTCGAACTTCCAGTCCTCGGCATCCAACTCAAACAAGACCATTCAGAACACCAACCTCTCGTAGAACTTTCGATGCGAGATTTGGTAGCCAAGTACGAAAAGCTCCAAAAGCACGAGGCCACGACTCAAGTATCTCTACGTTCACTTCTCATGGAAGACTTGCTATGTCCCGTGGGCTCTAGGAACCGTTGCATGATGCAGTCTTCAGCTCCAAATCGAGCTCGATTGCCTCGTGGACTTTCCAGGTCATGCCCAAATTTGACCAACACGAAGACAAATTTGACCAAACACGATATCAGAAGAGGGAGTTTGCCAGATAGGTTGGAGTCAGACATGTTGTACGGGGCGATTCCTGCTCATTGGAGAAGAAAATCTACGTCGCTAATGGAAATCGAGCCACACACTCCAAACACGCCGCCCCCGTCGCCAGGAGCTGTGACTTGCGAGGAAAACCTAGTGCTTTTGAGTGTTACCACGACCTCAAAACCGGATCCTGAAGTTGATGGAAGGGAAAACCAGAGGAAAACGATTTGCGTGGATTTTAATTGCCTGGATTTGGTCATTAGAGTGGAGTCTTGGATGGTAGTGCTGGATTTTTTGGGCATCGGGGTGCCCAACATGAAGGAGCACACGGGGTCTTTGTCAGTGCCAGAGGTTAGTAGGATATTTGGAAAAGTGGGTCCGAGGTACGAGATGTTGGAATTAATTCATAGCGTTTTACAAAAGATGGCGTTAGCCAACTACCGACGGCCACGCATAGGGGAATCCGGGGTAAAGTGGGGTCAGGGGCAAAGAAGGACGTTAGGAATAACTTTTCGTTTTTTTTTTTTCATCATCGATCAGAAGTTTCTGGAATTTCATTTTTAGACGTTCCTAATATTTTCAATGTGAAATCGTGATTGTGTTTAGTTGATGTGTCAAGTTACAAGACCTTGCCAACATTTTTGTCGTGAAATGCAATTTTGACTAGTTTTCAGCCACACGAAAGTAATGTTGGTATTTATTTAATCCAAACGATTATTTGTGCACTGCACAACCCTCTGTTCATCTTATGGTTATTTCTATTGCGAGCACTATCGCGATTTACGCGGGTGTCATTGCAAATAGTGGTTCGGGGGCAACGCGGACCCCGCCCGAGATCCTATATAGTATAACGTACATTGACTTATTTTTCAACATTCAAGTGATGCAAGTAAAAATCGTAATCATACATCAGATTGAATGTTTAACAAATAAAAATGTATAAAGAAATCAGTAGGTAAAAAGTCAATTCTAAATAATTATTAATTATTAATAATTATTATCAATTTCTTCGAAAATTTCGTTTTATTTTCCTCAAGTTCTCCCACAGTACTAATTTGATGATATTTTATGGTTGTTTCTGGAAAACAAACATTTCATTTGCCATTTCAAAAATGGTCCCGCTCTGCCCCGTAAGTGGGGGCAAAGTGGAACGAAAATCCTTTTTTTCAAAATTAATTTTAAAGCTTGTTGAATAATAGTGCCTCACCTTAAAAAAAATGTTTTCTTTTAGACTGATAACTGTTCGAAACATTTGCGGTGGATTGAAAAAAAATCAGAAGTGATCACTGCCCCGCTTTGCCCCGAATTCCCCTATAAAGGTTAATAAGTTGATAAGTTTGCATGATTAAAAAATGGAAACTTAAATGACTAGGACTCTAGAAAAATACTAGAAAAATTTTTAAAAACTACAAATTTGTACCAAGACTCAGAAGCACAATAAATACTAAAAATACTAGCATTCCATCAAATACTGAAATCCTATGCAGACAATTTTTTTAATATTTATAAAAATACTATAAAAGGCTATAAGATTTTTAATCTTCGAGCATCAAATCTTTCAGATCTCTGTAGAAATCCATTATAAAATAGAAAAATCCTCAAATCTTATGGATACTGAAAAGATACCAAAAATGCTAAAAGAACTAGAAAACTATGAAATACTTCAAATCTTTTTATAGTTTAGCAATCAAAATCGCGTTGTTTATCATATGCACAGCAACGATATACTGTTATTTTTTTTTAAATAAACAAATAGCTATTAAGGATATCATTTTCTGAATAAAACCATAAAATCTAACATATTTCGAACTCTAGAGAATCCAATTCTAGATATTTATAATACTGGTATCTACAAAAAAAAAAAAAAAAAAAAAACAAACAAACAAAAAAACGAAATCTTTTGAAAAATATTAAAAAATCCTACAAAATTTCATAACTTCTAAAAAATTGTGTATGTTGAGAAATGGGACGTTGAGAAATTTGTTATCTGGGTCGGGGGAACACATGTGTAATATATTGATTTGTATTTATACATGAATATTGATTCTAGAACTATAACATATGTGGAATCAACTTGCTACCTTTAAGCATTTACTTAATTGAATATCTCTTTTTTTATAAAATTTCAATCTCTCATGTATAACATCTTTGGGTATATGTATTTCCAGTAATAATGCTATTTCTAGGATAAGCTCGTATTTGTTTGGATATCTATATAAATTTCTTAAATATAATGCTGTATGATTGAAAATACTCTAGATTATTAGTAATTTTATAGACTTCATTTTGAAAAAATCAAATCGCCTTAGATTTGTAATATTTTATACGTGTATTTTTTTGTATTTTCTGTATTTTTGAATAATTAATAAATTTGAAGGAAATGTAGGTATTTTCAATAGATTATTTTTAAGATTGATGTAATTGAAGCTCAAGAATAATAAGCTTTATTGATAGTTAATATTTTATGCGATTTTTTCATCAAACAGTATCTTTAGATTTCTCATATTTTACATTTTTCTATTACTATCAGTATTTTAATATTTTTTCAGTATTTACCTAAATAAGTGAATATATTTCGTGGTATTTTTATGTGTTACTCTATTTTTTTCTAAAATACAATGCAGTGAAATATTTATACATGAGTATTTATTTTACAAATTTTCGCGAGAATTATATATGTACACAAATTTTGGGTAACTGTAATATTCTAATCTTTTATAGTATTTGGTAATATTAATCGAATTTTGTAAGAATTTTGAGTATCAGTATATATTTATGAAATGATTATGGTTATCAATATAGATTTGCGGTTTTCAAAGTTTTCAAAAAACATTACCTTCATAGATTTAGAGTATTTTAAAATTTCTTGGAATTTTGAAGAATTTTTGGCTATTTCTTATGGATTTCTATATAGATTTTAGAAATAAAAACTGAGGAATATCAAGTTTTATATATGATTCATATTTTATGCCATTTTGTAGTAAACAGTAAGATTCAGATCTCTTACATTTCGTAGTTTTCTATTACTATTAGTTTTGTTTATTATTATTACTTTTTTTTATATATTTACCTGCATAATTGAATATATTTCCTGCTATTTTTATGTCTTACTATATAGTTTTATGGAATTCGATGCATTAGGATTGAATATTTAAAAATTTTTATGAATTACATAACTTTTTGAGAAAATTACACATCAACATCGTTTTTTGGTAATTATTCATTTATTTTTTGTATTCTTGTAATATTAATCAAATTCTGGTCGAATCTGCAGAGTTTTTACAAATATATCAAATTTTTATTGTTACCAATACATATTTCCTCAATTTGATGCTCTAGAATTTTAAGTTTTTTTCTATAATAAATTTCTAGTTATTTTATGATTTTGAGTATTATTAAGTATTTTTACAATTATCAAGATATTCAAAAAATTTTATCGATATATTTGTAGATTTCACGAATTCAATGCTCCAGAATTCAGAGAGTTACAACTTTTTCGTTATTTAATAGATCGCACAGTAATCAAAATCCACAATCTACATGGATTTTTTTGTATTTATATTTTTTTCATTTCAAGTATTTTTAAATCTTTGAAACTTTCTGAGTTTTTCTAGCATTTTTATATATGTTGAGTTTTTTTACGGTTACCTATACAGCTTCCTAGAATATGATTCTCTAGTTATGCTGTAATATAATGGTCATGTATAATTTGTATCATTTTTTTTTAAAGCCCAAAAATAGGGATGCCCAATAAAAAGAAATTCAAAGAGAGACTGCGATTTGTTTACAAAACAAATCGAAAATCATGTTTTTACTGTGAATGAAGCGATTGCGTGTAAAAACCGACCCTTTTGTTTTCGTTTTTCTTAATAGATCATTACAACCACCACGGACCAACCAAACGAGTCTTTAACCACATTTTCCGAAACAGAAGTAGAAATAAGGTCTCTCACCCTTGTTTTGACCCAACTTGATAGAGAAGTTGCAAAAGCAAACGTTTCTGATGTCACCATTCATGTCCTGAAAGACCACGGGACGACCAAGGTCAATGGCTTATTAGGCTCCATTTCACTCTTGGACCTGACACCCCATGGCCGACTCTACCGCGAACGCTTTTTGATTTCTGGAAGAAAGGCCCTTCATTTCCAGTACACCAGTTTTACTGACTCTCATGTAAGTATAAGAAACAACCAAGTCAAAATTTAGATTGTACCAGAGGCAGCAGAAGGTGTGGGAATGCTGGGTAGCACTACTGGAAAAATCTGGATGGGTAAAATACCCGAAAATACTTATGTGAAAATTCATCAATATGCAGGCTGCAGTTTAGCCAAATCGTCACAATTTTTACACAACTAAGGAAAGTTATCAATATTTTCTAAAATTTTAGGTTTTTATTGGAATTATTTAAATTGATCGACCATCCTGACACAAGAAAACTTTTTCTTTAATTTTATACAATTTTAAGGATAATACACAATTTCTGAAGCTATACAGAATTTAAAAAATTTTCCACAATTCACAAAATTAATCTTAAAATTCCATGAATACTTTAGAAATACTGATAATCTTTCAAATGTTCCATGTTTTTCAATTGACCACAATTTTGATAATTTAAAACTGGATACAAGTATAAAAAATTCAAAACATTTCAGGTCTTATGTTTTTGCGACTGATCAAAATTTGTCGTAATTTTCAATATTTTCCAGTTTGTTTCAAAATAAAAAGAGCATGCATTTTTTGAAAAAAACATAATGAATACAATGTACGAAATGTATAAATATTTACTAAGGTTCTGTAAACTTTTTTACTTTTTTAGGATTATTGATACTTGTAAAACTGTGTGATTTTTTAAAATTTTTTTTTGAAATTTGACAAATTAATATACAAACTTGTTGAAACTTTCTGAAACTTGTGAAAGTCATTTCAACTAATCAAAACTTTTCGTAACTTTTTTCATACTTTTCAAGTTATTCAAACTTTTATTAAAAAAATAGAAACATATAGATCATTACATTGTAGTGTATCATGTATGATAGATCATGTATGATATCATGTATGATAGATCAGTACATTGTATTGAACATTGGTTCATAGAACCAAGTTCAATAAATATACATTGATAATCAAAGAGCATTTTTGCCTTGAGTGCTATTATTTAAGGTTCTTGTTGAAAAAAAATTTTTCCATTTCTTTTTTCAAAAAAAGAGAAACGGTAACCGATGTATCGAAATTTACTCTCACGATAATTACGATACTTGATATTTTTTTGTCGGCGATATCCAGGCTTAGCGACCATACGTTCATTTCTCATTCTAGGACAAACCTTACGACGCCCAGCTGAAGCTTCAAATGTCCGCTGTGCATTACGTCCACACCCAGAGATTCGTCTCCGAGCTCCAGGCTTTTTTCGTCCACTTCTCGAGGTTGCGATCCGTAATGACGAATCTCCAAGCTCCCGGGGGCGTCCTGAAGGACATGGCCTCGAGGGGCACTCGACTCTCCCTCGAACTCAACGCTGGCGCCCCCATAATCTTCCTTCCCGTCAGCTCACGAACTGAAGAAATGATTCTCCTTGACTTGGGCGAGATCTCCGTCAGAAACACCTTCGAATTTTCCAAGGTCGAGCATGTCGGTAGAACACCTCTCCTTCTGGACATCATGACCTTGGAGCTGGTGAACATGGACATTTACGCGGCCAAGAGGTTGAAGGGCGAGGACCAATCGGAAAGTGTCAATATTTTGAACGTTGGCGGCTTCATGGTGAAGAAGTCTGGGCATTCTTTGCTCACGGAAAAGTGCCATTTGAAACTCCGGGTGGAAAGGAATTTGGATACTTTTTTGTCGAGGGACATTCCAGATTGCAGCATCTATGGAACGTTGTCCACCATGGATTGCGCCCTGGACCCTGGGCAGTACATGCTGATTCGTGGACTTCTGTCACACAATTTCGGAGAGAATCTGGAGGATTCGAGATGTTTCATGCAGCAGGAGGATTGGGTAAGTTGATTTTTTAATTTCATTTTACTGTTTTTTTCCATTGTATACAACCCTCACAGCCTGTTTTTTCCACCAAGTATTTCGTTTCTTCTTCTGTTTCCCATCCATTGATAAATAGTACATTTTTTTCCATGGTGCGAACAATTTTTTTAGACCGCTATGATGAAAATGAATTTTTTCTTACAGAATATCGCTAGTGACGACAACCAATACTCAGAAGTACCAGATGAAAAAGTCTGGGTGAAATCTTACATGAACTTTGAACTGGTCAATGTAACTTTGAAACTCCACCAACATCGCGACCTCGCAGCTTTGGTCTGCATCAATTTCATCAAATCCAAACTCACGATAGACTCCATGAGCGACGGTTCTCAAGACACCGATCTTATTTCTCAAGAAATTTTGATCGCCGATACGAGATTTGACGAAGAGCCAGTGAATTGTCGTTCCAACGTTTTCCGCAGCATTTTGCAACCATTGAACAACTCCAAAAACAATAGTGACCGAGTTCAAGCGGAAATACACCATAAAAGAAGAAAAAACGTTGCCGCAACGACCATTCTTTTGCACAGTATGAGACTGACTGCTATTCTCGATTGGTGGGAAGCTGTTAGAAACTTTCTAGTTCTAAACTCCCCAGAACCAGAAACTGTGAATTTTTTGAGCTCTGCGGTTTTGGCAAGAGGACAGGAAAACGTGGAAAATGTCGTAGAAGACGAGAGCTTGTTCACAGAACTCAGGCTGAACATTACGGATTCGGAACTTGTTATTGTAGAGGATACTTCGCTTTGGGATACGAATGCTGTCATTTTGAAGAGCACTGCGGTGTTGACGTACCATTCGAATCCCCAGGAAGGTGAAAAACCGCTTTCCTGCAATTTGTCGAATTGCGAGCTTTTTTCCTGTATCTTGGGACTTGAGGAAGAAACCGCTTTGTCTATTATTGATCCTGTTGGTGCGAGTTTCGAGTTGACCGCCGATAGAAAATTAGAGGTGAGTTGAAATTTCCTTATGAGTAGAAGTTGAAGCAATCACTAAAAAAAATCAAAACAATATCATTGTGATCAATCACAAATCATGCGCTCCGTCGCATATATTCATCTATAATATATATATATATATATATATATATATATATATATATATATATATATATATATATATATATATATATATATATATATATATATGTAACGTTACGTATCTCTCTATGTGTGACGTACCGGGAGAGAAGGGACACATCGCTCCAAACGAGAATTTCACAGGGAGAGCGATAGAACTCAATCAATTCTGTAGTGAAAGGTGACTCCCGAAAATTTGAAACTCTTTTTTCGATAGGAAAAAATGTTCCTAGGATTTTTCTAATTTTTGTGTTGGATGGAGCAACTCAAAAACTATCACCAGATACAAAAAAACCGGTTTTTGATTTTTGGAGCGATGTGTCCCTTTTGTCGCCGAACTCAAGCCCTCGAATGAACTCAAGTCAACTCAAGTGAACTCAAATAACTTGACCTCCCGCTGCCCCCGCCGCCGTGTCAGTCGATACTCCTCTCCTCCTCCCCCTCCCCCATCATTACTCCTCCTATCTCTTCCCTACTTCTCCCATCCCTCCCTTACACCCCTCCCCTCCCCCATCCTTCCTCCTACGCTACTTCCCCCTCCTACCCTTTACATCCATATTCTTCCCTCCACTCTCCTTCTCCCATCCCCCTTTTTCTTCTGCCCTCCCCTTCCCCGAGCCTGCCACTTGCCATAGCAACCGTTGCTGTTGCCGCCCCTGCCGTTTATAATGCTCCCCCCGCTGTGTATTTAAATTCTACTCTCTCTCCTCCTTTTCTATCCTTCTCCTTCCCTCTTCCCTTCTTTCTCCCTGCCATCCTTCCCCTTCTCTCCCCTCCTCTGCTTTGCACTCCCCTCTAAGATCCATCCATTTTGCCATGGAAACCGTTCCTCCGGCAAGTAGCAGCCTCAGGGAAGGGGAGGGGAGAAGAAAAAGGGGGATGCGAGTAGGAGAGTGGAGGGAAAAAGATGGATGTGAAGAGAAGGAGGAAGATGAGAGGAAGTAGCGGAGGAGGGAGGATGGGGGAGGGGAGGGGAAGGAGGGAAGAGATATGAGGGTGAAGGAGGGGAGAGGAGAGGGGAAGGAGGATTGACTGACACGATTTGGCTTATACTTGCCAAAAATTTAGCCTATGCTATATTTTATAACTCATTTATATCTATTTATTACACTCAGAAATAATCAATAAATGTTGTTACCTTATTAAAAAAATTTTTGTCGATGATTGTGATTTAACGATGGTCTTACTGATAAAATGAACGACTTTGTTATTATAACGAATTTATCACACTTGGTGTACACGGCCCAATATGGTTAATAGTTCAAAATCGGAGGATTTACGTGACTAAATTGTATTGTATGTGGATGATTACTAATTAGTTTCCTGATGAGGACCACTTTGAGACTCGAAAGCTAGAAAATTGAAATAACACCTGTGAACGGATTATATGGTTTTTTATTTTGGTTCCGAGGATCACTTTAAAGACGAATATCATTATGCTTCTTGTTGAAGATGCCTTTGAAATATAATCGTTTTTCAGTTAAAACGTTCAAATCAGAAGGGAAACTATGATTTACCTCAAATTTTAAAAATATACAATCCTTCACTGCATTGTTAAGACTGCACGAAGACAAGGTCTTATTTAAGAGGTGGAAGAAATGTTCTGAGCAAATTTTATGTTTTTGGGATAGGGGAAAGATTATGAACTTCGACTACCAAAAATCCCAGACGGAATAATGATTATGAGTTGACGATTAGCTAAGTCCTACTACAGTCTCCTCTGTCAATAGTGCCACTGTAAATAGTGCTTTGAAATTCCCGCACTTTTATATGATGCGCGCGCATTTTATCTCTACATAACAGCCAACTTCAAGCAGTGATGAACATTTTTAGAACTAAGATGATAACTTTTCTTTGCCTCCTTCAAGATTTTCAAAAACAAAGGAAATTTTTATTATTTGGAAAAAATAATTTTATGAATGATTTATTATGTGTTCAGGGACGGAATGCGATTTTTTCGGGTTAATATAAATTAAGACTAAAGCGAAGGGTGGAGGGGGCCATTATCATATTTATTCGAATTATGTATAATGAAGTTGTTTTTTTTATTTTTTGATTTGAATCCGAAAAGCTTAAAGAACTTTCGAAAATTTAAATGATTTAGACGGATTTTTATGAAACTCTGATATTTTTTTAAAGTTTATGGCATGTTTCGAATTTGAAAATTTTTTTAAAAATTTCAAATGTTGAAGATTGTTAATAAATTTGGAAAATTGGAAAAATTGATAATGTTTTAGATGTTGATTAATTTTGAGTAGCGTTAGATATTTTGAGATTCTATAATACTACAGAAACTTTCTCGTATTCATAAAGTTTTAAGAATTCAAAAAACTTTTATTATACTCAAATTGTAGATAATTCTGAGATTTTCAATGAAAATCTAAGAAATTTGAAGGTTTACGAAGATATAAAAATACTAGACATGATAATGTGAGGATTGTCAATAATTCTAAAAAAAACTCTAGAAAATATTTATTATTATTGTAATTTCAAAAAATAAAAAAAAAGTTCATTCGTATGTAAAGTTTCAATAGAAGTCGAAAAATTTTTAAAAATTAGAAAATGACAGAATATCGTAAATTTCAAGAATTATTATTAATATTAAAAAAAAGGAGATATTTCTAGAATTTAAAAAATTTTTGATATATCTTGTAGATTATAAAATTTTCTGAAGATTTCGTAAGACTGCAGAAACAGTGTATAGACCTTAAAAATTTGAAAAAATGTGAATAATGTTCCATCATGTTCATATCGTCGATAATTTTGAAAATTTTGTTGAAAATCTAGAACTCTCGAAAATTTTGGAAAATGAAAAACCACTGAAAGTATGAGTGACCATCAATGGTTCTAACAAGTTCTAAAAATTCGTAGGATTTTTAAAATTTTTATTTTTTTTTAAATTATTTATTTTTGTAATTTTCAAAATTTTCCGTGAACCTCCACAAATTGTGTAAGATTCTTAAAATTTTTAAAAACAAAAATTATTTTATCGTACGGAGTTCGTCGATAATTAAAAAATTTCTAATACAAATCTAGTTACTGTTGGAAGTTCAGGAAATCACAAAATCTTGAAAATTAAAAAAAATAATGATGACTCTGAAGTGTGGAAAAATTTATAGAATTCAGAAAGTGTTGATAAATTTTGTAGATTGTTGCATTAGTTGAAGATTCTGTAAAACTACGAAAAGTGTGGTATTTTCTTAAATTTTTAAAAATTAAAAAATGTTTTATCGTACGGTAATCATCGATAATTTTGAAGACTCTAATTACAAGCTAGAAATTTCAATAACTTTGATAATTTAAAAAAAGATAAAATATGATACAATTTTAAAAGATTGCCAATAAATCCAGACTATGAAAATAAATAGAGAATTTCAGAAAATGTTGACAAATTTCGTAGATTGTGGAATTATTTGGAGATTTTGTGAAACTACAGTATCTGTGTACAATTTTTTAAATTTATTAAAATCAAGAAACGCTTTATTGTATGGAGATCGTCGATAATTCGGAAGATTTGATATGACCATATATAATTTGTTTTTAATTTATAAAATAATTTCGAATATTATGAATCATTTTTAATAATTCGGAAAATGAACAGAGTTTCACAAAATATCGATAAATGTAGATTTTAGAAAGTATTGCAAAAATTTTGATGTAACTACAGTAACCTAACCATAACTTCGAAAAATTGCAATATAATAGTAAGATCTTACAAATGAACGGAAAATTTCGACTAATTAATACCATTACATTTAAGAAATCGATTCATTCTTGCGTGGGCATTTTTGGTTGTTTTTTCCATACAGAATTTCCCAGATTGGTAAATCAACTATCTCCACATCATCCACTACTCTTGTAAATATTGGTTAACGTACAACTTGAAAAATTTTATGATCCTCAAAATTTGTAATAAGATAAAAAAATCAAAGAGTGACAATCATATTTGGATTACTTTAACAATTTCACATAGCTTCATTCTGTTATTACAAAATGAATGGTTCCTGATAAGAATTAAAAAATGTTTCAAACCTAAGACCGAAAGATTGCAATATTTTCCTGTCAAGATTCCTGAACCAGGTAATAAATGAATGTTTAGATTTTGAATCTCGAAGGTACTCATGATCATTATTCCATCTGAGGTCTTTTGTCATCGAATTCCATTTTCTATACTCCAGAAAATAAATTTTTCCCGAACCAAATATCGTATTTCTAACTTGTTCAAAGTAGCTTGTATATAGGAACTGGTTTCGCTGAGATACTTTCCAGCGTCTTGGGTAAGCAGTATAAAAAAAATGCATTCCATTTTGAAAATTCCAGATCCAACTCCAGCCTTTAAGCTTCCGCCTGAGCTACTACGACATCAACATGTTCACTAGGATATTCAACTCTCTCCCGAAACAGACCCTCTGGGCAAAAAAGCGTTCCTCCACCTTTTTTCCATCCCCAGAGGCCGCCACTGCCCAAAATCTCCCCGCAAACGCCATGAAAAGCCGCCACGTGGTCAAACTCTCCGCCCTCGGTTTCGCCATCGCCGACTGCGAAATCGCCTTGGATAAGTGCAACGGTCACCTGGACGACGCCGCTCTTTGGCTCACTCAGAACGCGACCCCCGTCAACCCCGACACCCCAATACCTGGCACCAGCAACGACCACATCTTCAAAACCGTCGAAATCGATACCGCCTGTTTGAGAATCTGCGTCATCGACGACTGCAGAGACGCCGATGTTCCGTTACTGGAACTGACCTTAGCCGATTTGACCTTGAAGCAAGAGCAGTCCCTGGGAACGGGTTCCGTGTCCGGCTCCTGCACTGTTGATTACTACAACCGAGTTCTGAGCGGATGGGAACCTTTCATCGAGCCCTGGAGGGCCATGGTCAAATGGGAACAGACCCTGGCAAGCAACTTGAGCAGAAAACGTCTTCAGATCCGAGTAGAGTCCCAGGATTCGGTGAACGTCAACATCACCCATACCTTGGTGCAGCTTGTGTCGTTGGTGAAGGAGAACTGGACCCAGGACTACGTTTCCAACGGGTCTGGGCAAAAGAGTCTTGGGTCCGGTCAACAGGGGTACCGCAGAAGATCGCCTTTTATACCTTTTGCATTGAAAAACGAGACGGGTTCGAGGTTGTGGTTCAAGACGTACATATCGAGCGCGGACGATTTGAAAGACGAGGAGGACGAAGGCTCGAGGAAGGAATTGAGGCAGAAGGATGAGACCTGGTTGGAAGTGCCTACAGGGGAGACGGTGCCTTTCACTTTTGAGTGCAGGGGCAAGATGAGGCATCACTCGACACATATTGCTAGGAGGCATCAGGTTGCGGTGATCGTTGAGAGCTGGCAGGTCATGGAGCCCGTTTCTGTGGATAAGGTTGGAGTGTACTTCCGGCATGCTTTGCCTGAAGAGGTAAGTTGGGTCCAAGTTTTGTTCAAGTTGACTGAGGTCCTTGATATGCTTAGGGTCTGACCTTGTCATCACTGATTTCGATCGAATTCTGTAATTAGGCCGCAACACAAAATTTTGGGGAGGGGTTTTTTGAAGTAACATGTGACGCGATCCGAGAAAAGGGACCTGCTGTCAAAATATCGTTTTCCAGATTATGAATGATTCTGTAAATTTTTAACATTATCTTTAATATTGTTCCATCAGAATTTACTTACACTGATATTTTTTCGAGCTATGAATTTTCAAAAATGAAACATTCCAGTCTCTGTAAGAGGTTTTGATTCATTCAATTGTCCGTCATGGAAAGTTGTGACATAGAACTACGTCTTTCTCCTCGGTTTAGGCATATATACGGGGGTAGTAGAATGTCACGAAAATATGTCACGAAGGGGGGTGGGTCTGAAGGGGGGAAGGATGTCACGAAGGAAGGGGTCTGGAGGGGGGTAGAATGTCACGAAAATGTGTCACGAAGGGGGGGGGGAGTCTGGAGGGTGCTTAATGAATGTTATTGAAAAAATTTTTCCTAAATTATGAAATTATTTGACATTGTTGATGAGTAAATTCTTATATTTATTCATTTAAATCAAATTATTAAATATTTGACATTAGCATGTTACATAAAGACGTAGTTCTACGTAACGGCACACTTTTGTGTGCTGTTTTTTTTATTTTTTGACAGTAGGTTCTCGGATCATGTCACATATGTTTTCTTCGATATTTATATAGGTTATAAAAGTGCTGGGGTCCATGGTTAAACATTTTTGATGTACGTATTGAATACGTAGTGTTCTAAGTCCTTTCACCATTTTTCATAAAACTCTAAATCGAAAAATATTCCAGCTGGAATTTGAGTGTATTTGATTGGTTAAAACTTCTCACTCTAATATCTTTTTATTTTGAGTTTGTGAAAAATGGCGAAGGGATAATCATCTTACAATTTTATGAGGAGTCCATGTTTTCAGGTGTTAGGTAGACTTTGAAACTTTTCGTATAGTGGGATTCGATTTATGTCATTTTAAGTTACTGCAGATGCAACTTTCGTTCTAATGCATTTAGTATTTTTTTATATTTTTCCAGTATTCACACAAATTGAAGGATTTTTCGGTAAAATAACGGACATTCTATACAGAATGTAATGCTTTTGGGATCATAGTTCTAAAAATTTTCAATATTTTTATAGATTTTTGAAAAAATAACTTCCACACAGATTTTTCATATTTTAGAGATTCCAAAAATTTTTGTATTTTATGTCATTTATAAAATATAATGGTATTTTCTGGTTTTTGTACAGATTTTCGTCATACTTGTTGGACTCTTGTTCTATAGTAATGAATATTTCAACGATTTTAGGTATTTCAATTGATTTTCCAGAAAAAAGTGTTTCTCACTCAAATTTCCAGTACTTTTTTTTGTATCTTTTTTTTTTTTAGTATTTACAAAATATGAAAAATTTTCCACTACTTTTATAGATTTCTGTGTACTTTCCTGTTATTAGCTCTAAAATTCAAAGTTTCATACGTTTTGGAAAAAATTACAATAGCTGCATAGTTGTTGAGTATTTATAATAGATTTATAAAATATTCTCGCATTTTTATAGTATTTTGAGAGATTGCATAATATTTTTATAGTTGTAGGTTTTATAAAATTTTCTAGAACCCGATGTTTTAGAATTAAAATTCGATATACTTATGTTAGGTATTTTTATAGTTTTTTTTGGAAAAATCACACTTAAGTAGAGTTTTAGTATTTTTTAGATTTCTTATGTGCTTAAAGTCCTAAACGTTTAAAATTAAACGAAAAAATTTTATAAGTTAATATAGGAGAAAAAAATTTCTAGCGGCTTTTGAACATTTTTTGATCGTAACAACAAACTTGATGCTCCCCAAAAAAATATTCGTCACACTTGCCATCATGATAAAAAATCAAAAAATTCATTTATTTTTCATTTTCGTTTAATTTTAAACGTTTGGAACTTCAGATACATAGATTTTTTGTACTTTTGTATTTTTCTAGTGTTTAAAATATTTTCAAGAGCTATTCAAGTATTTTTATGAATAGCTGTAAGCTATGTGTATAAAGACGTTTATAGCAATCAATAAAATCTGTACATCGAATTTTAATAATACATATTATATTTGATCAGGTGAAAATCCGGTCACTCGGAGCCAATGTGTAAAAAATAAATGTCCAAGTTTAAATCCCATTTACTTTATTTTCTTCTCCAAGTGACCGGATTTTCACCTGATCTTTTATGACCATTTTGACGGAGCGTTATATTTTTATTTCTATTACATATTATATGATTATAATTTATTATTATATACATAATTCAATATGTAACCTACATATTCTATATATGTAGAATTGAAATATTTTTTAGAATTTGATACTCTAGAATTATTGAAAAATTTGAAGATCTTGAGTATTTGTTTAGATTTTTCAGAAAGTAGTACATTAATAGATTACCATTACTACCTATTACACTGTATAACACAAAAAAATCCACTTGAACGAAAGTAGACTTTAATCGTTACTTGAGCCCTCTTAAATCAACCTGCCGAAGGTTCTTGCAATCTGAGCTTGTTTTGTTAATTTATTTGCAGTTTAAAAAAATTTATTCACAACTTGGGCAATTCTCAATCGTTTTTCAATATTCAAAACGAATATACATGTTTTCAGACATAAGGATCTTATTTCTGAAACAAAAAATTGAAAAAAAAAAAAAAATATTTTAAAGCGAATTAGAACGACGATTCCAATTTATTTTTGGAAAAAAAAATATCCATAGTCCCTGCATCGAGGGGGCAATAAAGAATCGATCTGGCTTGGAGATTCCGAAACTCATTCAAGCTTTTTTCGAGTGTTTCCGAGTTCGAGACGCTACCGGTACACAAAGACCGCCCGTGACGCGGGGATCATCAAATCTCATCAATAGATGAGAATCTTCAAATTTTGATTGAATAACTAAACAATTAAATAATAAAAATTGCATGTTGAAGTAATGAATTCGTGACTCAGAATTTTTAATGTAAAAAATACAAGCCACAGATTTCAACTAGATCGAGATTAATTATCTACAGGGTGCGTCATTTCTTATGTCGGCATGTAAACATTGAATAACTTGAAAAAAAAACAACCGATTTCTGTAAATGAGGTATTTTTATTTAGTTTGGTCCTTTACAATTTATTTAGACTAGTTTTTGAACACAACATCAATCAAGTGGCCGCCCTTATTGTTCACAGCAAAATATGCCCTTTTTGCGGCGTTTTCCATTACCTTTTCGAGCATCTCGGGTGGTATAGCAATGATTTCGGCACGAATATTTTCCTTAAGCTCTTCAATGGTCTGCGGCTTGCTGGCGTACACTTTACTTTTCAAATAACCCCACAAAAAGAAGTCTGGAGGGGTCAAATCTGGAGATCTGGGTGGCCATTCAATGTCGCCTCTTTTTGACATCAGACGTCCAGGGAATTTTCGTTGCAGAAACTGGATTGTTTGATTCGCAGTGTGGCAGGTCGCACCATCTTGTTGAAACCAGTAATCTTCAAGACCTTTTTCACGCATTTGTGGGCAGACATAGTGAGCCAACATCCACCGATATCGGTTTCCATCGATCGTTTGGTTCTCTTTGAAAAAATAAGGACCAATGATGGTTTTGGCGCAAACGCCGGCCCAAACAGTAACTTTTTGGTCATGCAATGGCGTTTCATGGATCTCGTGTGGATTCTGCGTTCCCCAAATGCGGCAATTTTGCTTATTAACGCCTCCAGAAAGTTTGAAATGTGCCTCGTCGGTCATTAAAATTCGCTTCCAAAAATCAGGTTCAGTATCAACTATTCGAGCGATTGTTTGTCCATATTCCAAGCGACGTGGATGATCTGTAGGCAATATTCTTTGTGTTAATTGCATTTTGTACGGAAACAAATGCAAATCATCTTTCAAAATGCGCCGTAGAGTGGTTCCACTGATGCCGAGATGCTGAGCGCGGTGACGATATGAAACTTTTGGGTTTTGGGCAACGCTCTCTCTGACAGCTTCAATCAGTTCATTTGAACGTCTTGGTCGTTGATGAACGGGTTGTTCGCGATCTTTCACTGTCCCGTGGTCACAAAAATTCGACACCAAACGACGAATAGTGTTGTCAGATGGTGCCTGTTTGCCAAGATATTTTCGACGATATGCTCGTTGAGTTAACACAACTGAACGACTATTTTCAATGTACAAAGTAACTATTTCAGCGCGTTCTTTTGGTGTGAAGCGATACATGGTTGAAATTGTACTGAATTGACGTTTCCAAAACAAGTGAAGTCAAGTAAATCGGTTGTCAAATGTTTAAGTTATTCAATGTTACAATACCGACATAAGAAATGGCGCACCCTGTAGCTTTTTTAAATTCATAAAAATTTAATTGTTCATGACGATTTTTTCATTGGGTTCACAACTAAATAAGAGTCAAAATCAAAGACAGAAAATAACAAAATTATAAAAGTGTTCTAATCTTGAAATTTTCGATGAATCAGAAATGAAAGTTTTAAGAAGAAAACAATTAGCATTTTTGATGTTTTGAATGAGCATTGTTCAAAAATATAAATTGTTTGCACCCGGCAACCGAATTCACTGCAATCTTATGAGTTTATGCTGAAGAACGAAGAAATTTCATCTTACCATTATGATTTCTTATTGCTTCGAATTCATAAGTTTTTGATGAACA
This sequence comes from Platygaster robiniae, assembly GCA_028476575.1. Taxonomy (NCBI): domain Eukaryota; kingdom Metazoa; phylum Arthropoda; class Insecta; order Hymenoptera; family Platygastridae; genus Platygaster; species Platygaster robiniae. The sequence goes on along the minus strand of CM052027.1, from coordinate 12,771,673 downwards.
TTTTTTAAAATGAAAGATCTCACTAAAATTAAAAAACAAATGAATGGAAAAGTGTCATACATAGGCAATGAACTGCTAATGGCTGAAGAAATCAATAAGATAACTAATGAAACATAGAAAATTTTGACTGAAAAAGATTTGTCATCTTAAAATTTTGGAAGATTTGTTATAGTTAAAGATTTACTTATCAATGAAAAATCAAGTTTGTATCGTTTATAAAAAAAAAAGTACAGCAAACTTATGTAGTCCTTGAATTTTCGAAAACAGTGTATGGAAAAACTGAAAAATGTACGGGAATTCTACAGGAATTTTTTTCAGCCTATCAGTAGATAAACTAGTAACAAAGATTCCCACCACTTCTACATTATCCTATGCATTTCGGAGGCACGCAGCTTTTTTGGATTCCCATTATCCCGAAAAGTTCGGTAATCCCGAAATATTCGAGAATCCTAAAAAGTTCGGGATTTCCAGAAAAATTCGGGATTCCAGTAAAGTTCGGAAAAGCGACGGTCCTGTCCCGAAGCCTTTCCCGACCCATTCCGACGGGAATGTGTCGGGTGTGCGGGATTCCCGAAAAGTCGGGATCCCGCACACCCCTAGTATATATACATTGTTGAATGTTGAAAAAAGATTGAGAATAGCCCAAGTTGTCAGTAAACTTGTCGATTGTAAATCAATTAACCAGACGAGCTCAGATAGCAAAAACTTCCAGGAGGTCGATTTGAAAGATCTTCAGCAACGATTGTAGTCTACTTTCATCAAAGTGAATTTCAAACTCAAAAACCCTTATATTGCTGAACAGTGTTATTAGTGATTCTTCATTATTTTTATGGCTCGAAAGAGTTTCTGGAATTTTTATTGATTTCTATGAAGATTTATAATATTCGATGCTGCAGGACTCGAAGTTTTTTTAGATTTTTAGCATTTTCTTAGATTCTAACATTTCTCAACTATCCACTGTTTTCAAATTTTTCTATTCTATGTAATCCCAGCTAAACATTCATAATTAAAATCCTGTTGAAGGAAAATTTCTTCCGAAGCCAAGATTGTCGGTGTTTTTGAGTTAATGAAATTAAGAATTTCGAATTGTATTTAAGAGGTCACACCACTGTAGAGCACGGTGAAATAGGCATTTTCGGACATTTTTTTTGGCGCAATGAAGTAATGAATCAAAATGCCGTTGACTGGTATTTATTTTATGTGTCGTGAAGAACAAAATGCAATTTATTTCAAGTAATTATATCAAAAAACAACGGCTGTGCAGCATTTTCCCTCCGACGCTTTTTTTTCGAAAGGGTCCACGGCCGGAAACGTAGCTGCCGCAATTTTTGATCTGGAATCAAAAACCAAAATTTTTTCGAATCAATAGAATAATAGCAAGATCCGTACGTAGGATTTTAGTGATATATTGATTTTCCGCAAAATGGCGTGCCTCTGAACGGAAGACATGCAATCTCACGTTCGAAATCGTCACTATATTGTTTATAAAAAAAAAATTATGCAAAATAAAAAAAAAATCCTGCGTACGGACCTAGGGAAAACGATTCTGAATATGATGTCAAAAATTTCAAATTGATCGATAAAAATTTGTACGAGATACGTTTCTAGCCAGTTTGAAAAAAGTGGTTTTGAGAAAAACGCGTTCAAAGTTTTTAGTACTGTAAAATTCTATTTTTTTATGTACCTTCAATCTGTGACGCCCGAACCATACAATTGTCCTTCTGCGTCTATCTCCATGCAAAAATTGTAGCTTTCGGGCATTAAATCTGGGCATTTAAACATTTTTGACACCTTCCATCTTTTAATAAATTATTTTTAAGACTCTAAAGCACATTTTAAGCCGAAAAAAATTCAATTTTTTGAAAATCCTACAGTGGTGTAACCCCTTAACTTTGAGAACTGACATGAAACCATTCATAAAAGTCTTCTAGATTCCAGTAAGAAGATTTTAAAGTAACTTTCATTCATTTTCATTCTTCCTTATTGTAACAAAAGGCGATTGCTGATTTCTTGCGAAACCGAAATCGAGCGAATTTTAAAAACTAGGCAATAAAAGCCGTGTTTTATTACTACACGCGCGGTCACTGTGGGGCGCCATCCACTTCCCTCCTCGTGCAAGGTGAGATCACGCGCTGGGCTTCGTGCAGCCGAATCGCTCATCGAAATCAAACGCCCGATATCTGCACGTCCCATCCCATTCACTCCGTTTTACGACTTAGTCTAAACATGTTGCGAGATTCCCGGTTACACTTCTCCTCGCGTCATTTTTTCGCTTCTCATCCCTCTTTCCCCTCGATCCGAATGGGTATAAATGAATCTCGAGCTCCCCATAGAAATCACTCTTCTCCCGAGTCACAACAGAAGCTCACCGTTCAGAGCTCTGTTAACCAGCTCTCCGAAATCGAGCTAACCCCCAGCAGCCCCCCAAACCAGGGTTGTGCTAAAATCGCTCTCCGTACGAGCGACAGCCCAGCTTGCCGATATTGAGCCAGAGCATCTAGCTTAGCCGATCGACTCACCAAACCAAGACCCAGAGTGAGAATAAGAAAATTTCGATAATCCCCATCGACTCTCTTACCCAGAGACCTGATACCCGTGTATCTGTTTAGTGGCTGAACAGTGACTCCAGCGTACCCGCGAGAGGGCAAGGAAGAAGGGTCTAGGACGGGCCAGCCACATCCGCGTCTTTCGTAAGAAGAGCGCTGTAGGTCTGTGGGTGTTGACTAATTGGGCCAAAGGGAAGTTCCCCGGACTTCCCCACGACCCAAACATCAACCCTGACCAGGTGGTCAGCTGGCACGCTAGCAGTGTGTATGGCTACTCACTGTTCCCCCAGGGGAACAGGGAGTTGCCATCAACCGGTGAAGGTTGGCTGTCCGTCTTGTCACCACCAGTTTCGATGCACCTCAGATCCATTCCCGGAGCACCACTTCAGCGCCCTTCGGGACAAGTTTGGGTTACCACCTCCACCTCCTCTTCCCCCAGATTACATCCCCACCTACCAAATTCCCCCTGCACTTGATCCTATACCCCCACTCCTCTCCTTCGTCACCCACGAAAAAGAAAGAAACTCCCTCCATTACTGCAACTAATAAAGCTACACCCTCATGTCCACCCAAAACCTTATGCACTGGACAAACTAGATGTATACCTTTTTTTGGCTATGTACTTGACAAACTTAAATGTGTAATGTATGAGGTCTAGCTTATTTTGAATATATACATTTGTACTCTCAACATAACAAAGTATCTTATTTTGAATATTCCCTACTCCCTACTTGGAGAAAATAAGAGAGAACGAGGTCAACGAGGGCTCATTTGTTCTGGTACTTCGGGTGTTTGTCAGGATCATGACATCATCTTCATTTTAATCAAACTAGATTTCGGGCGCGCCATTTCATTTTTCTTTTTTCTTTGTTATTGCTTCCTGACCCCCCCTGAAAGTCAAACCATGACAAACATATTATTTGAAATCCCCGCATTTTATGTGATGCGCGCGCATTTTATCTCTACGTAACAGCCAACTTCAGGTAGTGATCAACATTTTTAGAAGGACATTTTATTTTTATAATCATTCCTATTATTTTTGTGCATAATTTTTTTCATTATTTGCGTTCGTTCTTATTCATTATTTATTAAAACAACTTTTTCAATCACTTGCTGACTTTGACTCGTTTATTTCTCTTCTTATGATTTTGCACCCTCAATAACCTGATTCTACCAAGAGAAGTTAAGGAGCCGCCCTTGAAGGCAACAAAAAAACGAATTTTGCGTGATTTTATTTGGGATTTCCGAGTTTTGGGTGTATACAAATCGCTATGTTGCCCGTTAATTGATTTTTAATTATATTATTATTATGAAACTTCCAAGCTTTATGGCAAATGGTTATGGGGTCATATAATGAAGGGTACCAAAAGACTCATAATTACAGATGTCTGATCGAAATAAGGTGACGACTGGGTTTGATTCGTCGTTAGAGGCCAGACATTCTTTTTTGGTTTCCATTCCAGATTTCGAGAAACAAAGCCAGGGTCGTGTTCAACGTTGAACTAGAAGGCTCAGCCAGAAAACTGGTGACTGTAAGCTCAGCTCTTCAAATCATCAATAAATTATCGTACTCTATCGATGTCAAACTTACAAAGTCCATGGGTCTCAATCAGTTCAGATGTAAGTAGTTTAAACATTCTATAAAGTGTTGAAAAGATTCTGAATTCATTCAGCAAGCCCAAAGTACATCTTGGGACTAGGGATATGAAATACGTATCGATATATCGAAGAACCGATATTTATTTCAAATATAATATATCGGAGTATAATGAATGTAATGTTAAGTTAATTAAGTACAATAATAGGTATATAAAGTACACTGATATCAGATTTTTAATATCGATATATTATCAACCAATAATCGTTATAACGATATTTTCGTGCGGAGAAATTAAAAAGACACTCGTAAATGTGGATTTTATTTTTTCAAAAATCTATGAAAATTCTGGAAATCAATAAAACATTGATTTCTAGAGCATTGAATTTCGGAAATCTAGATAAAAATCTATAATAGTCTTCATGTAATGTAATGTAAATGTTCTAGAAAATCTTACGAAATTTTATGAATATACAAAATAATTCAGAAAAATACGAGAAACACTAACATTTTATTGGATACTTGCACTGCTGATTGAATTTTTTCAAAAATCTATGTAGAATTTTTAAATCAATGAAACTGATTTTTACAGCATCGAATTATAGAAATCTATAAATTTCTTCTACGTAAATTTGTGTAATAATTTATCAAAAATCTGTGGAATACTACGATATGATGAAGTAAATGTTTCGATAACGATAAAAAAATATTCTACCATCTAATATGAAACTTTAGATTCTAGAGCATTGAAATCTGCAAATTGATATGAAAATCTTGAGAAATCTTCAAATTTGCGAAAATTATTAATAATTCAATTATTCCTGAAATCTATGAAGATTCTGGAAATTTAAAAATTGTACATTTAGAGGATTGAATCTTTGACATCTGTGTATCTATAAAAATTCTAAAAATTTGTAAATAATCCATAAATCCCACGGAATTCAATATTTACAAAAAAAAATACAAATAATTCCAAAATTGTAGTAGGTACTTCTGAATGCTGATTGAATTTTTTCAACAATCTATACAGAACTTGAAAATCAATGAAACTTTGATTTTTAGACTATCCAATTCCAGAAATCTATATATCCATGGAAATACCAGAAAATTCCTTGAACTGTATGCATCTTTAAAAAATACACAAAATGTAAAAAGTACTTGAAATTCATGTTTTCTGATAAATTAATTGAAAGAATTAAATGCTTCAAACTTCGAATTCAAAGAAATCGCATTCTGAGAATCTGCAGAGGTATCTTTAAGAGAACTAGGATGTCTAACAATATTTTATAAATACTAAAAACTACAAAAAATAAAATATAAAAATAATATAAATATATATAATACTAAAAACATTCAAAATTATACTAACTAGAGCGTCAAAATGTAGAAAAATTCTACAGGAATTCATAAGAATACTGAAAAATCCTTTTATTCGTATAAGTAATGATAAAATACGAAAAAATATCGAAAGAACTAGTAATCTAGGCAAATGCTGTTTCCAGAAAACATTATTTTAATACGAAAAGTTTACTAAACTTGGAATTCTAAAGAAGACATTACTGAATTATGTTAGTCTACAAAAATATAAAAAATATGTAAAAATGCTAGAAAATCTTAAAAAATTAGAGATATACTTAGAAACAACAGAAATTTAAAAATTTTCGAAAATCCAGGTATATATGTATTAAAAATCCGAAGAGAATTTTAAATCAATGAAACCATCAGAGGAATCAATTCTTGGAGTGATCAATCCTTAGGGTGAGAATCAATCCTTAATGATGTGATTGAATATTTCGCTGGTAAGACAAACTATGGAACTCGCGCGCGTACAATTTAATCACATTGCGCTGCGCGTTTGTGTTGAATCCGCTGGCTTTTCTATAATAATAATTTGAGAGAGCTCAAACTTTCCAAAAAGTTTGACAGTACACTTAAGATTATGACAAGCATAAAAACCCCTTTGAAAGCGAAAATGCCCTCAATACATTTTCAACGCAAACTGCAAACAATGACAAATTCGGAATTTTTATTTTGACTCGTGACGTCACCATGTGGACATTACGCGTTTTCGAGCGCTCGGCGAGCTATTGCATCCGGGGCCTCAATTGCATTCTGAACAAGTCGTAAAAATCCATGCGATACATTGGCATACCGTTACTGAATATTGTATGGTTCCAATACATCGGATGAGCCGATATTGATATTTTCCGTTTCGACTCCCATCCCTTAAACTTCCTCTGGACACAAATAAGTCGACTCTGGTCAAGTTTTCTGAAGCTGGAGATGTTTCCTGGAGCATACTTATTGTCAGATGTTCCATGGACGTACCACAAATTGGATATACTTTTCCATTTATTCATTTCGATACCTCTCTGATTTTTCAGTTCCTTTCGCCAGTTCATCCAGCAGTGGACGGGTTCTTTCAATCTCAGCTCGTTCTGCAATTTCTGTCCCTTTAACGCACACAGCATCAGAAATAAGCCTGAGGCCCATAATACCCGAGAATTCTTATCAATACTGCATGGAATCCATCGATTGGTCGCTGGTGAAAAAACAGTCAGAAATCAGTGAAGTTCATATAAAGTGCAAAAACAACCAAAACGATTTATTTAGAGCCTGCGTCGCCGTGCGAAGAAACAATTATCCTGTTGGAGAAGTACTTCCAGGACACGACGTTACAATTTTAGCGCCCATCACCCTCACGAATTTATTACCTCACGAACTCACGTACAAAATTGGGAACGTCATTTATCGAGTTGCGCCTGGAGATAGCTCGGATCTGCATAGTTATGACATGGACGAGACTTTGGAAATCGTTTTGCAGTTGGAAAATTATCCTGGTTCTGGAAGTGTAAGTTTTTCTGATCATTTTTTTAATATTCTGTGTTGATGAATGAAAAATTTAACCTGCTTTTACTATCTACCCGAAATTTTGAGATTAAATATTATATTTATTAACGTACTAAATTCGAACTAATTACCAAAATTTCATTATATAATAGTATTAAAAATTTTTTAAAAAAATGACAAAATCTACAATGATAATCTTAAAATTACAATATTATACAGGGTGCGCCATTCCTTATGCCGGTATTGTAACATTGAATAACTTACACATTTGACAACCGATTGACTTGACTTCACATGTTTTGGAAACGTCAATTCAGTACAATTTCAACCATGTATCGCTTCGCACCAAAAGAACGCGCCGAAGTACTTACTTTGTACATTGAAAATAGGCGTTCAGTTGTGTTAACTCAATGTGCATATCGTCGAAAATATCTTGGCAAACAGGCACCGTCTGACAACACTATTCGTCGTTTGGTGTCGAATTTTTTTGAGCGCGGAACAGTGAAAGATCGTGAACAACCCGTTCATCAACGACCAAGACGTTCCAATGAACTGATTGAAGCGGTCAGAGAGAGCGTTGCCCAGAACCCAAAAGTTTCGTATCTTCACCGCGCTCAGCATCTCGGCATCAGTGGAACCACTCTACGGCGCATTTTAAAAGATGATTTGCATTTGTTTCCGTACAAAATGCAATTAACACAAAGAATATTGCCTACAGATCATCCACGTCGCTTGGAATATGCACAAACAGTCGCTCGAATAGTTGACACTGAACCTGATTTTTGGAAGCGAATTTTAATGACCGACGAGGCCCATTTCAAACTCTCTGGTGGCGTTAATAAGAAAAATTGCCGCATTTGAAGAACGAAGAATCCACGCGAGATCCATGAAACGCCATTGCATGACCAAAAAGTTACTGTTTGGGCCGGCGTTTGCGCCAAAACCATCATTGAGCCTTATTTTTTCAAAGAGAACCGAACGATCGATGGAAACCGATATCGGTGGATGTTGGCTCACTATGTCTGCCCACAAATGCGCGAAAAAGGTCTTGAAGATTACTGGTTTCAACAAGATGGCGCGACATGCCACACTGCGAATCCAACAATCCAGTTTCTGCAACGAAAATTCCCTGGACGTCTGATGTCAAAAAGAGGCGACATTGAATGGCCACCCAGATCTCCAGATTTGACCGCTCCAGACTTCTTTTTGTGGGGTTATTTGAAAAGCAAAGTGTACGCCAGCAAGCCGCAGACCATTGAAGAGCTTAAGGAAAATATTCGTGCCAAACTCATTGTTATACCACCCGAAATGCTCGAAAAGGTAATGGAAAACGCCGCAAAAAGGGCATATTTTGCTGTGGCCAATAGAGGCGGCACTTGATTGATGTTGTGTTCAAAAACTAGTCCGAATAAATTGCAAAGGACCAAATTAAATAAAAACACCTCATATACAGAAATCGGTTGTTTTTTTTTTAAAGTTATTCGATGTTCACATGCCGACATAAGAAATGGCGTACCCTGTAGTTATTTTTACTGTAATGTATTGTAATAAGTGAGATGAGAATGACAAAGTCAGCGATAATATCGTAAAAGTGACAATATTCTAGTACTATTTACCATACATACACTTAAAAGTGAGAAAATTTTTCTCATATTCGTTTTCAGTTACTCATACCAAAATGCAGTAGCTCCTTCACATGTCGACTGAAGATAGCTGATCAGATCAACAGAGTCCTTTTTCTACAAGCATCAGTTGTCGTGGAAAAAGGTTTCGCAACAAAAATAAATATCAGTGCACCTTATTGGATTATAAACAAAACTGGATTGCCTCTGGTGTTCAGGCAAGAAGGGGTTGGCACAGAATTTTCAGGACAATTCGATGAACACGAGAAAGCCAGGATGGTGGCGCCACTGCTGTTTTCCTTCAGTGACGAAGAAGCTAGTCGCACGCTTTCTGTCAGAGTTGGATCAGGAATTCATCCTCACGGTGTTCCTCAATGGTCTCAACATTTTCACCTTTATCCTGGAGTCCAGGTTGGTGCATGGTTTTTTTTACACATTATAAAATATATTTTTTCTGTAACTCACGAAACAATGACAGTTTTTCCCATTGTTTTCGGTGGAAAAAGTGACCGATCATTGCTGATGACAAAGTGGTGTATGCGCACGTTAATGTAAGTTCACACTTACATTAATGTGCGTTGGGTTCTGTGTCATATTCATACAACTTTTGCGGACGCAAAAAATCTGTATTGTGTACAAGAAACACTCTAAAAAATACTGCGATCGTAATAATTGTCGCAGTTTTGCGGTGGAGTGTAAAAATATTGCGTATTTTAACATTCTAAAGAAGTGGAATTACAAACAACGTATTGTTGTGAAATCATCAGAACCTTTAACCCAGTGCTTCGTGCTGCTTCGTGTACTTTCGTGTACCTTCGTGTTTGTTCGTGATTCACCCGCAACCAGCTTCATCCTGATTGCGCAATGATCTTGTTGTCAATCAAAACAAACAAACAAAAATAAAACAGTGCAGCACTGATTTATTTGAATTCACAGTAAATTTGCGCACGATTGCTTTATTGGTGCTAATACGACCTAGTTGCGCTGTCTTTTTGTATACTGAATTGTCATTCTAATTGTCAGTTAACCACTTTCGCTACGCTCGAGTGGCTAACTTCACACTCGTTTTAAAACTGGCGCTTTTTCAACTTGTACCACAATGTACTATTTTTTTGAATTTGAAGGTTTATGAATGAAAAAACAGCGTAAAGTACAAATTTAAAACGTTGTCGCTCAATACCATAACTATATCGATAAAGATGATTTTTGCAAATCCCCCCCCCCCTTTTTTTTCGAAGAGCCAGCTCTTCTGAATAAATACCACTGCAATATTTGAAAAATTCAAGTTATAATAATATACGAATATAAATACAGGCACCAAATGACAGTTTGATAAATAAAACCATCGACTTTGATACGGCTACAATATGCATTTCTTTTACCAAACAATGATATTATTGGTAATATTACTTTTTTTTTTGGTATAATAAAAGTATTGCGGAATTCGGGCTTGGTATTATTGGGTATTGGAAAATGCGGATTTGGTATTATTAGATACTAGAAGATTTGGATTGGAAAATTTTGAATCGGAAAAAATGACCTTTGGTTCCGCGGAATGAAAAATTTGTACCCCAATCGTGTAAAGACTAAGATAGTATTGGGAGTGACTATCTTCGTAGTTTCATTGAATAGGAAATATTTCTCTTTGTTCTGGTTGTGATCGTAGAAAGTCTTTCAAACTGGTGGGAAGGGGTTGTTCATTAATTACGTATTACGGTTTTGATATCTTTTTTTAACACCTCCCCTCCCTTAATGTGTAACGTAAAACTGTTTGAAAACGGAAAACAACAATATTTCACACTTTTTTGCATTTATTGATAGTATGTTATTAACATAATATCCTTACTAAAAATGTTCATCACTGCCTGTTATGTAGAGATAATATTCGCGCGCTTCACATAAAAAAGCGGGAATTTCAAGTGATGTTTGTCATGGTTTGACTGTCAGGAGGAAACGACAAAAAAAAAAAAAAAAAATGCAATGGTGTGCCCGACAGGCGCGCAAGAATAATATAGTTATAAATAAAATATATATGAAAAGATATTTTATTGAGGGATTTAAAAAATTCGAAATTAACTTACTTCAACTTCTGCCTCAAAATTACAAAATAACAAATTTTTAAATGCAATCAATTATATTCTTCTTGGTTCACAATTTTTTGAATTGGTAGTTGAATGACTCAAAATTTTATTCATTTTTCTGTTGATTTTTTTTTAATATTTTGTTTCTTAAAATTGAGAATCAAGTTGATTAATATTTGAGTTGAGAAGTACTTTTAGTAAATCACTAAAAAGTCTTAATATTGTTGAAAATTTTTCAGTTGGTTTAATTTTTAAAATTCATAACGAATTAATACGAGTCTGAACATCAAGATACATATGATCTGCAAATTTCAAATTATGTTAGTTATTTTTTAATTTTTTTTAAATTTTGGACAGTAGAATTGAGAATCGAGGTACCACAAAAATTTTTTTTTCAAGTTAAAAATTTTTACCAATTTAGGATTTTGATTTAAGTTATTTCAACTTTTTCCTACATTTCAAAGAATTCAGAATCGAAATAAAATAAACAATCTCGAACTTTGAAATAGGTTCAAAAATTTTGAAAATCTTGTTTCTAGTAGATAATTTGCAAATTTTTTTGTTCTTTTTCTGGAGTTGAGAAACTCACGAACTCTAAGCTCGTATTCAAAAGTACCGAATTACTACAGAGTAAAGTTCAATTACCAAACATATCAGTTAAAATTTTAAAAACACAATTTCAAAGCTGTGTTGATTATTATTCGAATTTTCGATTTTTTTTCTTTTTCAAAACTGTAAATTAATTTATTGCAAGTTTGCGTTTAGAAGTACGAAATTACAAGAAATTGAAGTATTTTCTGATACTTCATCAATTTTTTATTTTATTTTTGGAATTCAGAATATAATCACTAAAGTTTCGGTAAAAGTACATAATTACTAGGAGTTTCAAATGTCATTGAGTATTTTTCAGTTTTTTTGTTACATTTTTTATGTTCAGTATTGAAATTTAATGAATGAAAATTTTTATCTTAATGTTAAAAACAACTTGAAATTGTAAAGTTTATTGCTTGCAACTTAATTTTTACTCATATTTCTAAGAATTCATAATCAAAATACTTGAAAATAAGCTTAAAATATAGTGAAAATTTTGTATCCTGTAGAAACTTATGAAGTTTTTTTGTTCTTTTTCTGAAATAGAGTAACACATTTTTTTAAGTTCAGGTAAAAAGGTACCAAATAACCGCAAATCGTGGAATTTCATTGATTATTTTTCAATTATCTTCTTTCGAAACCAAAAGTAAAGTTTCTCAAAATTTCAGTTAAAAGTCCGAAATTACAACAAATTCAGAACTATGTTGATCATTCTCGAATTATTTGTTCTGTTTTCAAATTCAGACTCAAACTACTGAATTTTAAAATATAGCATCACAAAATTGCATGGCATTCTAATTACTTAAACTCAGAATCGATTCACTGGAATTTTTGGCTTCAAAGTATAAAATAACGACAAGTTTTGAAATCAATTAATTATATTTGAAGTATTATTCATATTTTTCAAAGTTGACACCGAATTACAAACGATTTTTATTTTAAAATTTACACTACCACAAATTTCAAAATTTGGTGCAGTTTTTTGAGTTCTTATGATATAATAAATATTATTTTTATATAAACAAATTAAGCTATTTAAAAATCTGGTTCAAAGATTGTAAAAATTTTGAGTCTTGTGTATTATTTTCAATTCAGTACAGTACATTATAAATTCGAAAAGAAACTGCGTAGAGTTAGGATCAAAAGTACTAAGTAACTAGAAATTGTAGAGTTTTGTCAATTATTTCTTTTTTTCTGTTACATTTGTTACATTTAGAAATACGTTACTTGAAGATATGATTTGACAGTTTTAAAATGAAAGAAATTTTCAATGTTTTTTTTTTCTTGAAATTTAGAAGCAAACCATTTAGTGTTTGGTTTAAAAGGACCAAATCACCGCAAAAAGTAGAATTTTGGTAATCATCTCTTGTCCTACCTTTTCCATTATAAAAATTCTGAAATATATTTATGTTACTCAAATTTCAGGCTCAACACTTTAAAAATAGTAAATACGCGTGTTTTGGAATGCATCCATCATAATATTATTTGAATTGTTCTTTTTTTTAAATACAGGACAAAAATTGTGAAAAATATGAAATCTGTTACATTACATTACATTTCACGCATGTTATTTTATTATAATTAATGAACTAATCTGAAATTGCATAATTATAATTAAAATGAATAGGTAGCAATTATATACATCACATATTAAAGTTTTTTAATGAAATTATCAATTTTTCGTTCCATGGCTTGTTTTTAGGTTCATCGTCTTCGAGTGACTCTCAGGGACAACAGACCTGACATAGTCTACCTCATTGGCGTAGCAACCCGCATGACCAAAGGAAGGTACAGAGCGACAACAGTCGTTACTTTGTCACCCAGATACCAGTTGCACAACCGGTCGTCGACGACCTTAGAACTTGCTCAAAAATGCTTCACTACGACAATAGTGAGTTAACCTGCACTATTTTTCCCTAATCGGGAAGTGGCATAGAAAAAAGCTACAAATGTATCTAAAATGTTCAACAAAAATGTTAATACGTATTTTTTTTTGTCTATTTAAAAGTCGATAAATTCGGAAGATACATAAATTTGTTAATTTAGTATGAGTAGATGTACTGCAAATGAAAATGACGTCATTTTGTAGGAATGACTTTGTAAAGGTATCCGGACACTTTCACGAATCATCTTTCACGAACGGACATTTTCATGAATGGCCTTTTTCACGAAAAACCTTTTTCACGAAAAACATTTTCACGACATCGATCTTCACGAAACTATTTTCACAAATGACCTTTTTCACGAAAATACATTCTCACGACATTGATTTTCACGAAATTATTTTCCTTGAATAATTTTCGAGACAATTTCAGATACGTCCTTAAATGTGTCTTTTGTAGAATGCGCGAGAAAAAAAGACGATCACTTCAAAATTTTAACTGTCAAACATTTTGTCAAACCGTTGAAATACAAATTTATCGTGATGTCAGAAAATCTAGGAGCGAAAATTTTGGGTTCAAAATTAATTCTTGACGGATACATTTACCATCAATCAAAAAAACCTACAAAAGGCAGACGTTATTGGGATTGTAATAGACTTCGAAGAGGGGAATGCAAAGCTCGGGCGATTACTTCCGATGCCGGGCCAGGAGAAGTTGTTATAGTTTTCAAAGGCCCGCAACATTTGCCTGAACATCAACATCCACCTGATCAAGAGGAATGTGAAGCGGAAAATGTTAAAAACAGGCTAGTTTTTTTTAAATTTAATTGTCTATATATTTTATTTCATATAAAATTTATTTTTTTTTTATAAAATTATTGTTTGTATAAAATAAAATAGAAAATATTTTATATAAAATCTATATAAAGTTATTTTTTTTACATACAATTTTTTTTATGTAAAATTTGTAGAAAATATTTTTACAATCTCGTCTGTTTTCGAAAACTAACAGATTAAAAAGAAGAGCAGTAGAAGATCCTCATATGCCGCCAGCTCAAATTTTACGTCTTGAATTGCCTCAAGTACCAGCTGAAGTCGTAGCACAGTTACCAGAACGAGAGCTCCTTAAAACGTCTATGAGAAGATTACGTAGAAAACAATTACCAGTAAATCCTGAATCGTTGGAAGAGTTAAATGACATTCCAGACCAGTATAAAAAAACATTAACTGAAGATATCTTTTTACTTGACGATTATTCAGGCGATGACAACGATCGAGTGCTCACGTTCTCGACGAGAAGAAACTTAGAATTCTTGGCTCGAAGTTGAGTTTGGTTTTTGGATGGAACCTTCAAAGTATGTTTCCCTTTTACTTTTTTTGTAATTTCAAAAAAAACTTAAAATAAAAGCACGCATGATTCGCAGGTATCGCCAACTATTTTCACGCAAGTGTTCACGATTTTGGGCATAGTTAAGCGAAACTTGAACCTAGAGAACTTAGATCGACCCGAACATGAAATAGCTTTACCATTCGTGTACGCGTTGCTTTCTTCTAAAGAAACTGCTCAATATTCAAGGGTTCTACGAGCGGTTGTCGCAAAGGCCCGGGAATACAGAATTGAAGACTGCCAACCGGAAAGATTCATGAGCGATTTTGAGTTGTCCATTACCAATGCTTGTGCTGAAGTATTCCCTGGGATACCCATCTCTTGCTGTTTTTTCCATCTGGGTCAATCGATGTATAGGCAAGTACAAGCTGTAGGTTTGCAAGGAGCCTACAATAATTTGGACGATCGTCGCATCAGAAACCATGTAAAGATGATATTAGCCCTTGCGTACGTCCCCGAAAACGATGTGGCGAATACTTTTGCATCGTTGGTACAAGAGATTCCAGATGAACTTGATGAAATCGCGGACTACTTCGGAAAAAACTATATTATCACGGTGCCGGCACGTGGAAGAAGAAGAGCTAGACGACCTCGATACCCTCCACACATGTGGAATCAGCATACAGAAGCATGTACAGGAAATCATCGCACAAACAACATAAGCGAAGGGTGGCATAACCGCTTTCGTCTTGTCGTCGGGAAATGTCGCCCCAATCTGTTCCAATTGATAACGGAATTCCAAAAAGAGCAAGCTGATTCAGAAATTCAGATCCAGGAGTTTCACTTGGGAAGAAATGTGAAGGCAGCCCCAAAGAATACATGGTTGAAGTTTCAGAAAAAGATAAAAACTATTGTAGCAAATTATGAAACTTACAGAGAGGAAAATAACGTCTTAGAGTACTTGCGAATGCTTGCATGCAATATTACATCGTAAATTTTCGATAAAATGTATTTTATTAAAAAAATTTTCATTTTAAACTTTTCGTGAACATAGCTTTCGTGATAATGTTCGGCGTGAAAATGTCATTCGTGAAAAAGGGTTTTCGTGAAAATGGTCATTCGTGAAATTAAATTCGTGAAAATGACAGGTAATCCTTTGTAAAACAATGTGTTTCCATGAATTTTTGCAATATGACAAAAAACACGTGTATGATATTTTTTAATAAGCTAGCGATATCAGCAAATGAAAAAAAAAATAGATGCAGCTTCCCAATGAGTACATATTCGAGATCATAGAGTTGTGAAATTACCATAGAGTCACGCAGATGCTCAAGCAACGTACATAACAGCCACTCCAAGATGTCACATGCCCTTCCACTGGCCTCGTTTGGACAAGGATCAACTGCTCTGCGTCAGAATTGTCGACGTCCCAAATTGCATATGGTCCGGAGGGATTTTGCTACAAGGGAATTATTCTCTGACGATCAACATTCGCGATGCTTCGGGACGCATGCATTTTCTTAGAGTCGATGTCGTTTTACAAGAAAGCACGTACTTTGTCGTCTTCACTGATGCGAACACGATGCCACCTCCAGTCAGAGTCGACAATTTTTCTCAAGTCTCGTTGAACATCAATCAGGTTAGTAAATTATAATTGTACAACAGGAACGCTGCTGTTGCTCCTGGTAACTGCGTTCTTCATAAAATTGAAGAGCCGGATCAAATAACCTGCTGTCCGCGCGAGATCCCGTAAAAGTATTGCTCACTTTCAGATTTTAGGCGATAAAAAATGTTTTCGAGTAAATGCCAAATAAAAAATGCAGGGTCATATATTTCACAAAGACGCAACTTTTTTCCTTTATAAATAACCAATCGTTTTTCGTGAATAAATGAAAACTGGTTTTTTGATGAACCCGAAAAACGCTAATTTTTAAAACTTAAATCGCCAAATCTCGGTCAATTTTCGACCGATTTGCCTCAAATTGTGTTTTAAATTATCAAAAAACATTTGCGCTGCTAATAATACACTCTATGAAAAATTTATGAAAATAAACCATTGTTCAACAGTGATCATGTTATTATTCGCAGTAGAATTTCATATTTTCGATTTTCGACATGCGAGAAACTTTTTTGTTTTCATACTTTTATGCAGCGATCTTTTTTTATATTACTTGGGAAAGATGGAAGTTTATTCAAGCCAAAAATCAAACTGATTTGAGTAAAACTGAAAGTCGCAGCAATTTGTTTTCTGAGCGCACAGAACGTGCGCAATTCACGGATCGCGCGCCAATCAAGATAATGCAGTGTCCTTTTCAATTTTCAAAATTCAATTCGTCAGTAATTTTTGAATTTACTATTGGTATTTTTTTAAGCAATTTTTTAGAAGTACATTTGTTTGTTTCATATTTAGGTATTTACACTACGAGTCGTAAAAAAAAGCATAAATCGTTCGAACGATAAAGAATGCAATCGAACGAAAAACCTAAAAATTGTTAACAAAAGTGAACATTCATAGCTGAATTGAATTTCATGCTCATTCTTAATGGGAAGCGATAAAATTCTGAATTTTATACATGATAGAAACAACATTTCAAAAAGTTACAATTAAAAATACATTATAAATTTTTACTTTTTAACCGACATTTCAAGTAATATTCGGAACTGCAAATGCAAAACACAAAATATAAAATTATTGACGAATTTCAAAATGTGTGGTAATTTTATAGATTTGTATAAAAACTTCTTTATATACCTACTGAATTCGGGAAATACAGCTCGAAATTTGAGAATAATCAACAAAATGTGGAATCCTTCTGACATTTCTACTATTTCTAACTTGAACTTATAGTTACTTATGAACTTATAGTCCATAGTTGATTTTCAATCCAGAAAAAAAGAAAAAGTTTTAATAATG
The DNA here is from genome assembly GCA_028476575.1 of Platygaster robiniae. Classification (NCBI taxonomy): domain Eukaryota; kingdom Metazoa; phylum Arthropoda; class Insecta; order Hymenoptera; family Platygastridae; genus Platygaster; species Platygaster robiniae. Next base: position 12,754,263 of record CM052027.1, on the reverse strand, counting down.
ATAAAGAAAATTTTAAACTTGAAGTAATTTCTTAATATTGAGCCAGAAATTTTAGTCTCTCGTATGGCTTGTATGCCTACACTCCATGTATGTATAAGTGAAAAAGGTAAAAAACAGCTTAGAAAATCATATACATAGTATTAGTAGAATTTGTGATTATTGTAAAAAACTTTTATTACTATGTTGGTATTTGATTTTAAGTTCCAAAAAGAAAACAAAAATCTCGAGATAAATAGCAAAATAAAAAAAAATTGAGCCTTTTTGAACTTTTTTTCTAAATATAAGCGATTCTATTCTAGATTCAAAAAATACGACGAATAATGACAAAATTTCCACCAAATTTGAAAATTTGTATACCTTTTCAACTTTTACATTGAAAGCCTAACAATTTTTCGAATCTGAAATTCAAAAATATAGCAAAGTCATCAATGCAATAGCTAATAGAGTGAATAATAATAATCATAATAATAATAATCATAATCATAATCATAATAATAATAATAATAATAATAATAATAATAATAATAATAATAATAATAATAATTATAATAATAATAATAATAATGATGATGATGATGATGATGATGATGATGATGATGATGTTAAAGTAGTAGTAAGTTTAGTAAATAATGCTCAAATTGCGTTTCGTAATTTATGGACAGGCTCATATTCAACTATAATCGTGAAAAATATGTATAACTCGTTTCTAGCTGTTTTTCGAACATTACTTCCTCAAATATGAATCACTTTCTTGAAGGTTTACGACCTTTTGGCGGAGGCTTCTCTTTGGGCATGGTGTACAGTGACTTTTTGCCTCGAAAACAGTAAAAATGAGCGTATCAAAACTGTTTCGACATGGCGAATGAAGTATTGAAGGTCGGCATGGAGGCTGGAGAAAATGACAGTTTGCAAGGGAAAGGGGGGGGGGTCCTTTTCGGCCCGCCGGGTTTTCAAGGAGCCGAAAGAGCCCCGCCTTTCACCTCGCCGATTTTTATTTGTCGATAGCCTGCGTGTTGACCTAAATACTTTATTTGTTTATGTCGAAACGTGTTTTGAAACGCTCCTTTTTAGTGTTTGAGAGGCAAAAATATATTTTTTTTTACTTTTCCCACATTATCTATAATTGTGATTCTTTTGTTTCGTTATTATCTGTCTTTTGCTTTTGCGTCTCATAACAAAAAATTAAATAAACATATTATGTAGTCATTCATTGTGATTTACAAACCGTTTTATCATTTAGTCAAAAAAATGAAATATTGTTTTCAAAAACAAGAACAAGACTGAATCTTGGGATCGGGATTCAGAAAATGTTTTGGTAATTATCGCTTTTTCATTATATTTTTGAAACAATATATTTTTTCAAAACAAAATGTATAAAGTTATTGAAGAAAGTAATGTTTGTCAAGACGAAGAAATTTTAAAACATCCTAAATTTGGCAGATATTGTAAATACCATGAAAAATCAAGAATTCCGGCCAACCATTCAGTCAAAATTACCATTATCTTACGCTTTTGCTTGCGCGAGGTAAGCACGTGATCGAATATTTTATAAAAGAAAATTTAATATAGAAAAATGGATGGAGAGGATATACAGGTTTTTCAAATTTCTTAAAATTGCATTATTAAAAGTTTTTCGTGATCGATTTCCACAATATTTTCCGTTTAAAAAGGGATTTTTATGAAAATAACAATAAAAAGTTTATGAGTTTCTAACACATTTTTCTTTTTCGAATTGAAAATATAGTTGAAAAAATAACTGCGTATGCACATTACATTCATTTTTTTTAAATCAACCACATTTACACCCGTTTAACTATAAAATGTAAAATTTTATGATTCCTTACAAAGATTCAATATTCCATTATAAATCATAAGAATTTTCTTATAAGCAATGGAAATATTCTCAGTTGGTTTTTAACTTTACAGTTCCGTCAATGGAATTTTCGGTTTCCTTAGAAGGATATTAAATTCTCTTGTAAGAAAAATTAAAATTACATTTTTAAATGAATCCCAGTAATAAAATTATAGTTTTTATGAAGTGCCTACAAGTATATCCAATTTTCGATAAAACCTGGCTGTTTTTTATATAGAATTATATATACTATAAAAAAACTTCTTGCCCCCGCGTCGCCCCCACCGCCGCCTTGGTCATTCGATCCTCCCCCCTCCTTCCCCTCCCCTCTCCCATCCTTCTTCCTCCGCTACTTCCCCCTCTTCTCCCTCCTTCCTTTTACATCCATCTTCTTTTCTCCGCTCTCCTTCTCCCATCCCCCTTTTTCTTCTGCCCTCCCCTTTTCCGAGCCTGCCACTGTCACAGCAACCATTGCTATTGCTGCCCTCGCCGTTTATAATGCTGCCCCCATTGTGTATTGAAATTCTACTCCCTTTCTATCCTTCTCCTTCCGTCTTCCATTCTTTCTCTCTGCCATCCTTCTCCTTCTCTCCACTCTTCTGCTTTCCCCTCCCCTCTACTATCCATCTAGTTTGCCATGGAAACCGTTGCTCCGGCAAGTGGCGGGCTCAGGGGAGGGGAGGGGAGAAGAAAAAGGGGGATGCGAGAAGGAGAGTGGAGGAAAGAAGATCAATGTGAAGGGGAGGGAGGAGAGGGGAGAATGGGAGGGGGTGGGAAGGGAATGAGGGTTTGCATTTCCTTATACATTTTCCTTCATAAAAAAATTTTAATGTTTCCTTACAAAGGTTCATCTCGCGTTACAAGGATTTGTCTTGTATGTCTTGTAGAAGCCTTTTAAGGATTTTATAAGGATTTTGTAAGATTGCAGTAGGTTTTTTTAAGGTTCAGAATTACTAGGGACGCGTTTAAAAAACTTGATTGAAAGAAAATATATTTATCGCAAGCAATTCTTGACTTAAGTTCGTTCTCATTTTTTAAGAAAAAACTGTTTTTATTTCTACAGGCCGAAGTACCAGTGGAACTGCAATGGACTGTGAGACCCCATTCGTCCATGCCATACGCTTTGGACGAACCTACGCTTTCCGATGCTTTGATTGTCACTGCACCTGGTGGAATCCAATCTTCCTATGATTTGAATTCGTTGGGAGAAAAACGGGGCTTGACTTATGAGAATTTCATTTACATTGCGTTCACAGGTAAGAAAACTGATGCATCAAAACTAACATCATTCAATTATTAGAAAAAAAATGTAAGCTACTAATTTACCATTATTTTATCTCAAAATGGGTAATAATTTGTGCAGCAACGTTCAGAACAAACGTGGATTTGGGCAATGGGGAGAGTAACTTGAATCCCTTGGACGTTGGGGAGAAACAGTTAGTGTTAGAAGCTGGGCCCAACAACTGCGTGCTTCTACGAAAGCAACAATATGGCAACAGATCGCAGTTGTGGCGAATGACGAGTGAAGGACAACTTCAACATGAAGGTAATATTTATCTATATATATAAAGCAGAATGTCCGTTCGGTATTTGGAGTGACCGTCTACATTCCGCAACTGATCAACACAAAACTTTGCATAGTTCTTTTTTTTGTTGCGCGGAGAAACTGCAAGTTGTTTGGGACGCTTATTTATTGTCGTTCGCTCACAATAAATAACAACTTATTCATCATGTTTCTATTTATCTATTCCATTTATCTATGATTCCATAACTCTTGAACCGCTGAACCAAATTTAATGAAACTTTGCATTACCTATTCGTCTAGGTTCAAGGATGGTTTATAGTTATACATTGTCCTGTTCGCACTCCACCCACGCACCCACCTACGCATTAAGTGTATCTATCGAACCGTTCCACCAATTTTCCTCAAATCTTGAATAAATTCTAATTATTAAAAAAATTACATTTCTCACGATGAGTTAATTTAAAAAATTTTCATGTATTATTTCTTATCACCAATTTTTAACATATTTGTTGCGAATGAATATGAATAAATAACAAATTTTATAAATTAAATAACAGATTAAAAGTATTATTTTCTCAAAACTTTTTTTATTAATTCACAAAGTACAATGTTAGTACATTAAATAACAGATCAAAAACATAATTTTTTTTAACTTTTTTTTCAATTAATTCATGAGAATTCAATGGAGAATCATATCAATCGGATGGAAAGTATGGAGCAAAATAATCTTCGAAAACTGCATATTCTTCATCAACAAAATCCATTGGTCGATGCTCCTCATTAAATCATTATCTTCTAAATTGATAAAGAATAGATCGTCGATTTGTTTTAATATTTTGATAGTAAAATTTTCATTCAACGCTATGCTTTCGAAATATTAATCAAATATAAACAACATGACCAAAAACATCGTTTATCCCGCAGCATTAAATGCATAACAATTTTATATTCTCCATATATTTTTATGTTATTTCTGTTGTACATCTTCTTTTTAACCTTATCCATTTTAACAAATTCAAAGTTTGTGCAAGTATAATAATAATAAAATAAAATCATACCAAAAAATTGGCATATAATAACTATGTTTACTTTATTGATTTGTGTACAACTATTCTCAATCCAAAAGCCAACCGAAGGCGAAACGGACTGAGGGCGAACTTGGAACTCGCGGGCAGAGCCCGCAGGTGACAGCTAGTATTACATATTAACAGAATTGTTTGCCACTCATAGTTTGGGTGTAGAGTGGTTTCAATCATATGGGGTGACTGGACATCAGATTTTCTGGAAAAAAACATGTGAATCGGTAAAATTCCCCAAAAACCCACGTGAAAATTCATCAATTCGCGAGTTGCAGTTTAAGCAAATCTAAAAATGGAGTTAAATAGGTCTTTCCCAAATGATCGTTCTAATAAAGTATCATGTTTTCATGGTATCCTATGTAATTACAAATAAAATTTAAATTCTCACCTAAATTTTCATAAATCGAAAAAAAATTACGAATTTCGCGGGCAACATTCGGTGTAAAGGGATCTACTCAGTCGGTAAAGGAAAGTAACGTAAAAGTATTTATTAAAAAAATAATATTTTGTTTTCTATATAATTCTGAATAGGAAATAAAAGTTTTACATTAATTTATCATTAAAAATTGTTTGGTGGAAACAATCTTTCAAATTCGCGCGATATTCCGTATGAAACTACTTCATAGAACACATTAACATTATAGCCATTTTATTCCTTATTTAAAATAACTCAGCGCAATTTTCATGATGTACGTGTTAGGTAGCAAGTCTGAAACAATGCCTGCATGAAAATTCAATGTTTATTGTTAGTTGATTTTCGTGAATGTAATTACGTCCTCTTTTCTATTTCAATTTAAATTCGCCGGATATTTATATTTATTGTAAGTTGCTGGCAAAAAATGTAATCCGACCGCGACCCATCCACAATTCGACTACCGCGGTCGGATTAGTTTCGTCTGGGAATTTAAAAAATTGGAGCGTGTTGAATCAACACGCGTTAGAAGTAAAACTTCTCATGTTACTTTCTTTAAGGTTCCGATCTATAGATTTTTAGATACCTCTAACCTTTTTTAGTTTTAACAGATCCCTCAATTTTTCTGTGTAGTATTTTTTCGTTTCTTAACTGTAAATCAGTTAAATAATGCTGCCTAAGAAGTTTTACTTCAAAAAAGTTCCTATGTATAGATTTTATTATCGGCGGCATTATCACTTTTCTAATATGTAATTTATTCTAGAATCTAATTTATATAGGAAGTAATTTGGAGATTCCGTTGTAATGTAAGACTGTAAGATGTATGACTGTAATGTTTTCGTTTAGAGGGATTAATTTCGAGATTTTACAGTGCAAGATGTAAGAGTGTAATATTTTGAAGTAAAACTCCTTAGGCGGCATTGTCATTTTTGAAGTAAAACTTCTTAGGCGGCATTATCACTTTATTATTATTATTATCACAGGAGTGTAATTTATTCTAGAAAATAAAATTTATGTAGGGAGTAACTTGGAGATTTTATATTGTAACATGTGACACTGTAAACTGTAAGCCTGTAAACTGTAAGACTGTAAGATGTAAGTCCGAGTGTAGGGAGGAATTTTGAGATTTCGTAAGAGTGAGAGAGTAAAAATATAATGTCAGGTCGGAATAAACAAGGTTCATTTCATGCATTTCATGTTCGAGCGAAAGGGAAAAAAAGTGTGAGGCAACGTTGGGTGTAAAACGCGAATAAAGGCCTGGTGCGCGACCGAGGTCATGACGAATCACAAAATGTCACAAAGTCGCAAAATCAGAATGTCACAAAGTCACCAAATCACAAAATGCCACAAACACACAAAATGTCACAAAATCACGAAAAATCCAAAATATCATGAAATGGCACAAAATGTCACAGAATGTCACAAAATCACAAATAGCACAAAAATCACGAAATGTTACAAACACACAAAATGTCACAAAATCACTAAAATGCCACAAGGCCACAAAATGTCACAAAGTCACAAAATCGCGAAATATTACAAAATCTCAAAATGTCAAAAAATCTTAAAAAATCAAAAAAAGTTAAGAGGAATACAATCTATACATAGGAACCTTTTTGAAGTAAAACTTCTTAGGCAGCATTATTCAACTGATTTACAGTTATGAAACGAAAAAAAAAATTTTGAAAAGAAAAATTGAGGGATCTGTTAAAACTAAAAAAGGTTGGAGGTTTCTAAAAATCTATAGATCGGAACCTTGAAGAAAGTAACATGAGAAGTTTTACTTCTAACACGTGTTGATTTTTTAAAATTGAATTTATGTAAGGGAGTAATTTGGAGATTTCATATTGTAAGACGTATGAGTGTGAGATGTAAGAGGGTAATATTTCCGATTGTAAGGAGTAATTTGGACATTTTACAATGTAACATGTAAGACTGTGAGATGTAAGAGTGTAATATATTTTTGATTGCAGGGAGTAATTTTGAGATTTTGTTGTAATGTAAGACTGTAAGATGTAAGGCTGTAATGTTTTCGTTTTGATGGAGTAATCTTGAGAATTTGTAAGTCTGTAACACTGTAAGAGTGTAAGAATGTCATTGACAGATTCAACTAAAAATAAGGAACGAATTAATTTTTAAACTGGTTTCCAGTTAAAAAGCGAAAAAAATACTACGCAGAAAAATTAAAGGATCTGTCAGAACTAAAGAAAGTGGGATGAATAAAAATCTATACATCAAAGCCTTAAAAAAAGCAGCATGAGAAGTTTTACTTCTAACGCGTGTTGATTCAATACGCTCTAAATTTTATTAAAATTTTCAAAATGTATCGACCATTTCCGTACGACAAAACATTTTTCAATTTTATACAATTTTATGAATTTTACCTACACAGTTTTTTAGGTTTTACGGGATTCCCAAAATTTTCCCTCATCTACAAAATTGATGAAAGTTTCTTGGAAGCCTACGATTTCTTGAAATTTTTCTTATTATTGGCAATCTTTCGAATTTTCAAAGTGCTTCCAATTTTTCGAAATTCGTTTATCAAAACGAATAGGACTAAAACTTTCTAGAATATGTAAAACTTTGCCAAATTTCAAGATTTTTGCTAACCTTTTGATACATTTCAAGTTTTTCAAAGTTTTGTTAAAAGGAAAAAATTTCAAAACGCATATTACAGAGAAATATAATAAAAAAAACAATGTACACAATTCATGAAAATCTTTCGAATAATACATTTTTCGAATGTTTTAGTTATAAACTATCTTTTGAATGTTTTTCACTATATAATTTTACGAATTTATCAAAATTTTGAACAAGATACATACCATTTAAAATTTGCCAAATTTTATGAAAAAATATGTGCAGCCCATTAACATTTGCTTAAATTTTTCAATAGCTTTGAATTGATTAAAAAATAAAAAAAATATCATGCAAATATCATGCATGCCCGTCGAGTATGCCGCGACTTGTTTTTTAAAGCTAGTCTCATGTCTTTTTAACTGAAAATCATGAAGTTAATAATTTATACAACTTATTTTCAATGAAAATATTAATGAAAACGAAGCATCCAGTACATAACATATTTTTATTATCCCAGTAGAAAAGGAAAAAGTATTTTATATATGGCGTAATCATTGGTCAAAGGAACGTGTTTTTTTTATATTTTTTAATAAAAATACATTTATATCTTTTATTGTTATAGTATCTCTGCTTTCAGGTGAAACTTAGTCATTTTACCCTGAAAAACACAATTATAAATGAAAGTTCACATATAAACGTGTACTCAATTTGTTCGTATTAATTTTTTTTTAACAAATATCCTAGGTATTTTGTCGGTCGACTGCACTCAAACTTGTTGTTTGAAACTCACGAAATATTTAAAAAACATTATACGGTAGGTTTTGAAGTTTGTAGTCCTATGTCAACGTTTTTTCATGAGACGAAATCGCAAAGTGTCTCAATTGCTACCCATCCGGAAAAATCGCGTTTCGTCACCTCTGATTATTGCTTTTTATTATTGTATATATTTGTACTCAGGTATGTATATAATTGTTGTCAATTCACTGTAATTTTAAAATTCGCGAAGGTTCGAGTCCGCCCAGAGACAAAATCAACCGATCATCCGACAACGTCATGGTACTCGACATCGCTGGACCAGCGCCTCAGCCATTTTCGTATTGCCCCTTGGCAATTCGGAGACCAGATTCTAGAAGAAAGTCCACCCAAACATGGAAATTCACAGACGACGGTCGTCTGTGCTGCGAACACAGAAATATGTGCGTTCAATCGAAAGATGGTTTCATGGGACTACACGAAGGTGAGATTTTTCTTGTAAAACGCATCAAATGCAACTCGTTACGTGGAAAGCGTAAACAGAAAATCATTATTTCTCGTATTTTGTGTGTAATCAAGTATCGGCACCTAATAACGAATGGCATTATTTTCATCGTTCGGTTTCGTTCGTTCACGTCATCAGTTTTTTTGCCTCTTCTGTCAAGTTTAACCTCTTTGTATATCGACTCTCGTTTATACGTTTTTTCTTTACCTTTGAATTGCATTGACAAAATCTTACTTTTTAAAGTTGATTTTCCGATCAATTCCTTCAACTTTAAATTGTTGCAGGCGGCAGTGTCGCACACTGGCAAATGTGTACGTATATTTTATTCGAAAATAAGGCTACGTCAAATTGCTTCCTGGATGCGCAATATTATAGTAACGAAAATGAAAGATGGTACACTCGTTCCTCGCAGAAGCGAGTTGCTCGGGAACGAGAAAATGAAACGAACGAACACGCAAGGGGCTCCCAATTTCGAATGGACTGCGCAAAGCGATATGCGCGAGAGTCAGTCGGAGCCAGACAGCCGAACGCGTCGGACCATAAGAAAACCCATGGCTTGCGGTTGCGGGACGCGCGGGAGAAGGAGTTCCCGCCCCATTGCCGCAGGCCGTGGGTGGGAGTAAGAGGGGTTCTCGTTCTTTTCATCCCACGCGCTCTTCCGATTCAGGGCTCGTTCCTGCGAAGCTCGCTGCTGCGAGGAACGAGTGTATTCTTTTTTTTAAGAAATTATTATAAAATATTCTTACAAATTTTCCTGCTATAAATTTAGATAAATAAAGAAAAAATTAAAATAATTTTCAGTTTTCACTTTCATTTTATACATTAAGAAGTAATCAAACCATGTCACAAACTCAAGCGATAGTTACATACATTAAATTAAATAATAAAAAGTAGATTCATTGGCATATATCTAATATGCGCTTTCATTTATTTGCATGTTTTTTAAATAGAATTTATAATTTCTTTATACTTTTTTTCATCTCCACTCAAGTTTTGTCGAATAAGCGGGTACTTGTATATATGTAATCCAGGAGCGTAGGCAGAGAGGGGTTCTAGGGTTCAAACTTTTACTGATATTCAATTTAAAAAAAAATTATAGCTATTTTACTTAACAATGAAAGAAAATAATGATGCATAATTAAAATTCATATAATAATTAAAGGAAAGAATGAATATGAAATGATGAACAAAAGCTAAATTTATCATAAAATGTACCTACTTAATGAAAGCACGCTCTCAATTAATAAGTACTAAACAGAATGCGAGAAGCACTTAAAATCTGTGAATACTCAAAAACTAAATAGGATAATAACTGAGGAATCTGAGTAAAAGATACTGTTTTCTGAAATAGTATTTTGTGTAGCTAGGGGCAAAAACAGCCGATTTAGAACGAGTATTATTGCTCCTAGCTACACACGATACTTTTGCCTCGAAAACAGTAGAAATGAGCGAAGCTGAAACTATTTCTTTCGAGCTCGCTGGGGTTCCAAGGAGCCTGCCTTTCACCTCGTCGATTGTCATTTGTCGACAGCCTGCGTGTCGGCCTGGAATACTTCGTTTGTCACTGTCAAAACGTGTTTGGAAACGCTCCTTTGTAGTGTTTGAGAGGCAAAAAATAAATTTAAATTACTAAGATACAAAAAATCTATAGAAATACTACAAAACGCTTCGAAACCTTATAATATTGCAAAACTGCGAAAACATGAGGAATCTATAAAATACTAAAAATCTATGTAAACATGAATTTCTGAGGAATCAATAAAATTATTGCAAATATTGTATCAACATTCGATTTCCAGAGTCACGAATTTTAAAAACCTATTTTGTTATTTCCAAAATACTAGAAATCTAACAAAATACAAAAAAATCGTTTCAAATATAAAACAATACGAGAAATACTAGAAATCTATCGAAATACTATACATTTTTTCAAAATTTCTCAAGTTCTCAAAAAATACGAGTTATTCTAGAAATATGTTACTACTCAAAAACCATGTTGATTAAATTTTCTCAAAAATTTATAAAACTTCGAATCTTAGAGCATTAGATTCTCGAAATCTATGTAAAAATACATAAAAATACGAAAGAGTTCTTTGAATTGTATAAATATTTAATGAATTTGAAAAAACAAAAACAACAACGAATACTTGAAACCTGTATAAAAAATACAGCTTTCTAAAAAATCAATTTAAACACTCGAGATCACTAAAATTTACAATAATATAATATCGAATTCTATAAATCTCTAGGAAAATCCATAGAAATATTAGAAATATATAAAAATACTACAAAATTTCACTAATGACGTAAAATTCGAAAATTATAGAGATTTACAAAATACCGAAAATATGTGTGGATATTGTTTTCTCGAAAATCTATAAAAATATTAAACATTTTCAGAAATTCGATTTCGACAGCATCGAGTTCCAGAAAGCTGTATTGAAATCTATAATATTATAAAATCTTATGAGTTATATGAATACTGAAGAACTATGAAAAATACAAAAATATTGGAAAAGGAAAAAAATTCAAAGGTCAGTGACTTAAAATTCACAGAAATTAAATGACGTTATATTAAATACCTGTAAAAAAATGTACAACTTTGGATTGAAACAGCCGTGTGACTTCAAAACCCTGAAATTCGAAAAATTAAAAAATCGTACTCCCGTAACCAGATTGTCGAAGATTAAAATTCATAAAATCTCGAAAAAATCAAATTTTTTCAAAAACCCTTTTTGAAAACTTTTCTGCCTACGCCGCTGATGTTGTTTTTTAATATAATATTCGAGAAATCTTTGAAGTTTATTCCTCATACATACGATACTTGCTTCAAAAGGTACGTGTCGAGGAATTATACTGAAACTATCTAAGACACTGTAGCAAAAAACCTTCGCAAATTGACCTTAGAAGACATACATTTGAATAACCACGCTTTTTGCTTACATCACATAATAGTTTATAGGCGAGAAAAGGGTTTGCATTATAATATATGTACAGTATACAGTACACTCTACAAAAGTTGTAGTTTTCAGGGCTCTATTTAAAACGAGTTGGAAGTGTAGTGGAGTCTAGTATATAAAAAAAAAAGAAACCATGAATATGTAGACGAAAATTCATTCAATCTATTTAGTAACAGGTGGGTAATACTAACTTACATGAAAAATGTACCTCCCGAAAAAAGTGATTTTTATACTAGATTTTGACCACCGAATACGAAAATAACTGTTACTAGTTTTTCCAAAAACGCGTTTGCAAAATATTGCGAAAAAACGTGTTTTTTGACCCTTTTCTCATCAGTTATTGCAAGAAATGTAAAAAATGATCGATTCTACTAACATGAAATATGTATTGTTCGAAAAGTATACTTCTCAGCTTTACGACAATAAATTTTTTTCGATCGAAATAGTAGTTTTTAAGTTTAAGTAGGGAAGAGTAGGGTAAAACGGGGCACTTCATGTTTTTGTGATACAACCAGCTGCTATCTACTGTATACTTTGCAAACTTGTTATTCTTTTCAGTAAATCAAAATGTCAAGCAACGTCATATGCAAATGAATTGTTCATTCTTTTTGAAAGTACTTGACAGTTTTTAGCCCTCTCAAGATGTATATTTCCAACATGAACTTTGCCTTGAGACTAGCTTTTACTGTCGTGATTGAAGAAAATGTCAGTATAAAATATTCATCTGCATTAAGTTACGAGTGAATATAAAAATAAACAATTGGATGAAAAATCAGGATGAAAATCAGAAGCACGCGTCAGGGAACAGCAGTACTTACATCACTGACTTATATCCAGGAAATTCGACAACAAGAAGAAAAAAGGCTGGAATAAGAAAGAAAAGAGAAAAAAAGCAAAAAAAAGGACGAAAAAACTAACTGAGGCAGTGAAAAAGAATTAATAGTACATTTCGCATCTAGGGAAAAAAATATAATTTACACCCTCGTGAGAAATTCATTTTTTTCCATGGTGCGAACAATTTTTTTTATCGTAGCGGGCAAAAAAGTAGGCTTTTTAGACCGCTATGATAAAAAAGTGGTTAATATCGGGTTCATCAATGCAGAATACACAGATGAAATAAAATTTGCTAAAATCTTGAGGGTACCCCGTTTTACCCGACCAATTTTTGATAGACTAAAAATAACAACTAATTTCAAATTAATTTTTCAATATCTTCAAGTTTTTCAATCTTTCTAATTGTTTGTACTTCTTTTTTAGTCTCATAATTCTCCATGAAAAACCAACTGTAGAATTTTTTGATATCGTTTACGACGATTTACAATGCAATAAATAAAAGTACCCCGTTTTACCCTACTCTCCCCTAATTCGAAGTTGAAGAAAAATGTATTTTTGAGCTTTTTTGGAAGCTGCTCATGTCTATGCATGCACTTTTGTCGACTTTTATACCTATCTCATAAACTACTATTTCAATTAACGAAAACATCATTTTAAATCATAGATATTTTATGTTAATAGAATTAATCGTTTTTGATATTTCTGGAAATAACTGAATAAAAAGCTGAAAACACATGTTTTTGGCTAATGTTTCCCAAACGTTTCTTTGAAAAATTGAATTCTGCTGTTTTCATACTCACAAACTTCATATAAGAATAGTAAAAATTTTTTCATAGAGTTCGTTGTAATTATTGAAAATTTTTTATTGCGAGTTTCGTCAAAATCGACAAAATCTCGCAATAGTTCATTATTTTTTACACTTAAATTCAATTAAAATTGCTCATTTATCAAGGTATCTCTAAAATTCTTAAAAAAATAAATTTTCTCAGGGAGTGAAGCGGTTTTAGGAAGACAAACTCGAGACGAAGTACCCCTTGGGGAACGCGTGGGCAGAGTCAAGTTGCGACCAGGATCTGGCTTCTTGTCAATTCAAGTAACTACTGATGGACCAACACGAGTCCTGCAAATTCAGGACATTAAAGAAAAGGTCAATAATTTATTTTTCAAGTTACATTTTTCAAACGATTAGCTCGAATTATATTTATGAATATAGATATGAAAAAAACTGACTATATGGAAATCTAGGAACCTTCATAGACTTCCATAAAAATACCAGAAAATCTTTCAAATTCTACACACTTCGAAGAAATACTAAAAGTAATAGAAATCTAGAGAAGTACTGTTTTCTGAAAAGTCTGAATAAATACTTAAGATCTTTGAAACTTGGAATTCTAGAGCATTCAATTTTAAAAAAAGTCTGGAAATACTAAAAATCAATGAAAATACTAGAAAATACTACAAGTCTAACGTAAATGTTATTTTCACAGAAATTGATATAGATGTACCTGGAATTTGTTCAAACATGAATTCTAGAGCATCGAATGCTAGAAATCTATCGAAATAATAGAAAGTTCTTCGAATCACTGAAAAAATGCGAGAAGTAATAGAAATCTATTAGTATGTAAAAAGTATGTGGGTATTATATGTATACAATTATTATTCATATAATTTATAATACTATAAAAATCCGTGAGAGTACTGTTTTATACGAATTCTATACCATAAAATTCTAGAAATCCATAACATATATCAATCTATAAAAATACGGGAAATCCAGAAAAATACTGAAAAAAAAAAAAAAGTACAGGCAATTCTTGTAAAACATACTTTTTTTTGAAAAGAAAAATCAGTTGACAAGCTCAAAATTGAATTCTAGAAATCTTTAAATCCATCGAAATACCAAAAAAATATCAACCACAATATAAAATACTAGAAATCCATAAATGTATAATATTCGAAAATACTCCGAACTTTTATAAATTCTAAAAAATTTTAGGAAACACTGGAAGTCTATTAATCCTGAAAAACTCTGTAGATAAAATCTTCTCAAAAATTGATTAAACTTTGAATTTTAGATCACATAATTCTGAAAATCTATCCAGAAATCTATAAAAATACTACAAAGTAATTTAAATTTTATAAATATACTAGAGAAATATGTATGAAAACGAAAAGTACTAAAAATTTGTGTAAAAGATAGGGGAGACTGGGGCATTCTGGACATCTATTTTTCGTTTGCATTTTACGAAGTACGCATGCTTTCGTTAGATACTGTTTATTATTTTCATCCCAATTCAATGTTTATTGAAAAATTTCATACTTCAATATCTTATTTTTATACGCATCTTATAAGCTTACTGTTCAGAAATTCATTATTTATTGAGTATGTTATCGTTTTACAAAGTTCATTTACAACATAAAAAATCACAGAAAGTTGCATTTCCTATTTTTTACTACATATTAGATGACAATATTTTAGGATTACAACATTAGTCAATCTTTTTTTTTTTTTTTCAATTTTATAAAATATAAATATAAATTATAGTTCCAAATTTTAAATTTTTTACGAACGAAATTCAGAATAATGTATATTCCTCGACATCTTCAATGCACTATTCAATTATTTGATGGTTATTCAAGCATTTGCAACGGTTAGATTCGCCTAGTGCCCGGAATGCCCCGGCGTGTCGTTCGCAATAAACAAGTGTCAAACGTCTTAAAAACAATTAGGGCAACGTAAGTTATCTAAAATACGAACTTTTCTACTATCAAAAGTCGAACGAAAACATTATAAACGGCACTTTTTGCAATAAAACGTAGAAATAAAAAGTAAGAGCCTTTATATTTGTTAAGTAAAAATAGACTCGATAGGAGCAATCACTGTAATTTTTTCAGATTTTTGCAATTGTTAGGTTTCACCATAATCGTGGGTCCAGAACACCCCGGTGTCCGGAATGCCCCGGTCTCTCCTACTCTTCTTTAAGAAAATCAATAGAAATATTTTAAATCTTTAAAATTTTCAATATCATAGCGCCAAATTTTATGTATATATAGAGCGATCCAGAAAAATACTAGAAATCTAAAAAAATACCACGAAATACTGCAAAACTTTAAAATACCATAAAGTACGAAAATTCTAGAATTCTTTGAAGTCAGTGTTTATTATTTTCCAAAGAATCTACGAGAATATTCAAAATTTCCGGCATCATCGAATTCTAGAGAGTTGTATAAAATTCCATAATAATATCCTAAATTTGTCCAAGTAGTATAAATACTAAAGAAATATGAAAAACAATAAAATAAAAAAAATCCTTCTACCTATGACTCGTAAATTACGAAAATCGTATTACATTGTATTAAACTCGTATATGAAAAACGTGTGACCTCAAAAGCTGTATATCTTGAAAATCTTGCAATATGAAAAATTGAAAAATCTTACTAACGGATGACAGGCCTCGGCTTCGCCTTGGTTCATTATATCCCCGTTTCGCCAAATTCGCACACCCGCACCTATGACGTGATGGACTATTTCTTTTCATTTGAATGATCGATAGTGATGAAAATATTATTTGTTTCTTGAATCGAACGTCTTGTTATAGAGCAAACCATACGCGGTTTTGAAAGAACGCGACTGGTCCAACATCTCCGTAGCCCAACGCCCCGATCGAATGGCCTCCGAAGCTTATGCCTTCGTTTCTCGCGAACTCGACCTCAGCGTCAACCTCACTTCCGGTCTTGGGCTCTCTATCGTTTCTCATCGACCCGTCGAAGAGCTCATCTTCGCTCGCTTCGCTGGCATTTCCCTCGACTTGAAGATCAACAGTGCTCGGAAACAAACGTTGGACCTCAAAATTGACGACGTGCAAATCGATAACCAATTGTTCGACGCGCAATGCACGTCGGTTTTGTACATCACACCAGCCGCCAGATCCGAGATGAACTCCCATCTTCTCCCAGCTATACATTTGCTCGCAGAAAAAGTGCCATCGAGAAACAACGTAAACGCAGAAATTTATCGACAGTTGCTAGTCACTGTGAAACCTCTTTGCGTGCACTTGGAGGAAAGTCTGATTCTGAAGATGGCTTCGTTCATGGGACTTGGGTGGTTTGGTTTGGAACCACCAGTCGACGAGAGTGACTTCAACGCCCAGAGATTCGCCTATGACGTTTCAGCGGCTCACGCCAAGAGATACTATTTCGAGACCTTGAAACTCGTGCCGAGTCAGGTGAGAAGTTCAAAATTCCCACTGAGTAGAAATTTCCAAAAAAAAGACCAGCAGCAAAATTAACCCATCAACTGGACCCTTTTTTACACTCTTTTCAACAGGTTCTGTTTGATATCAAATCAGATGTTTCAAAAATCGAGACTAGTCATTATTTACGCAAAATTGTCTCAGCTTTCGATTGGTGCAATCAGATTTGTTAGTTTGATTTATGAGCATTCACTGGAAGTTCGGAATTTTCCAAACCTAATTAGAACAGAGATGGGTGATTTCGACTTTTCCAATAGGAATCGACTGCGTCATTCT
The DNA here is from genome assembly GCA_028476575.1 of Platygaster robiniae. Taxonomy (NCBI): domain Eukaryota; kingdom Metazoa; phylum Arthropoda; class Insecta; order Hymenoptera; family Platygastridae; genus Platygaster; species Platygaster robiniae. The sequence continues at coordinate 12,737,234 of CM052027.1, read as the reverse complement.
GACCAAGGGGCCAGGTACAAAGTAGCATTAAACGGGAATGTTATCTTTCGTGCTCAGCTTGAATTCAGGATTTCACGGATCTTCCGGAAATAGGCTGAAGTATGGTTACCTGACCGAGACCAATTTATAAGCATCATTTATTTTTCGCGATGAAAGATCTTCGTTTTCGTCAAATCTGTCAATCCCGGACCAAAAGTTTGGACAGAAAATAAAACCCCCGTTTACCAATTTTCATGAAAATTGAATGATCTTGTGACATTTCGGCCGCCATATTGGATCCACCATTTTGAATTTGTAAAATTTGATGGCGGATTCATGATCAGCGGCCCAAAAAACCCCTGCATACAAATATTTGTGAACATTCAACATTGATAAATGGCTTTATTCAAAAGTGTCAAAATGAGCAAAAAATTTTTGGCTTCAAGCGTCCATACTGGATGCTGCCATTTTGAAATTTGAGCAACCAACCCATAGGTTTTGAAAGTAAGGGTCCATGGACGCAAAAAACGTACAACTTGGAGATCTTGAATAGCGTTTTCGATGTGAAAATATAAAGAAACTAAATTTTCTTTTTTCGAAATTTCGTGTTTTTTGTTAAATAAACAAATGTCACTTGTTTAATATGCATTTTTTTGTAAATCTGATTGCACCAATCGAAAGCCGAGACAATTTTGCATAAATAATGACTAGTCTCGATTTTTGAAACATCTGATTTGATATCAAACAGAACCTGTTGAAAAGAGTGTAAAAAAGTGCCCAGTTAGGCGTTAATGGGTTAAGCTGTTTCATTTTGAATTAAATTGAATGTTTCTTGTTTTTGCCATTGCCCCCTGACAGCCAAACCATGACAAACATATCATTTGAAATTCCCGCACTTTTATGTGATGCGCGCGCATTTTATCTCTACAACAGCCAACTTCAGGCAGTGATGAACATTTTTAGAAGGGACTATACTTTGTTTATTTACACCCCTGAAAGAATCAATAGCAGGGGCGTCGCAACGAAATTGTACATGGAGGCTCAAACTAAAATGTCGAAAGCATCAAAATATATTTATTTAAATGTGAGAATAAATATTTATTATAGCAACCTTATGTCTTAGAAGTTGATTTGCAAGCTCAAGCTACTACTTTTTAAAATTAATCAATTCCTATATCCATTCAAATGTATTTCTGATATTTTCATAGATTGCTACGTAAATTTTCAGAATGAGATGCTCCAGGGTTAAAAGTTGTATAGATTTTACGTAAATAAATGCCATATAATTCGCGTGATTATAAATTTAATGTATTTTTCATAGTTCTCACAACTCAATAAATTCTATACAATTTTTCAGTCCTTTTGTGGAGTCATACATGGATTCGTAGAATTTGTCGTACACAAACACGACGTCCCTGATCAATCTTATGTGTAATTGAAGATCCGATGTACTATTACAACAATGATGCCATTAAAAGCAATGGACGGCCACCCTATGTTTGAAAACCTCTTTTTCGAATTTTTTTGAATACCGCGAAATCATGTTCAGCATAAATGTTATTCATTTACTTTAAAGTTTTTTTTTGTTTTTGTTATTACGCAGTCAGCATTTAATGTGTAAAACAAATTGAGGCATTATTTACAAACATTATTTATTCCTATGATAGTTATTTTATTGATGTCATATTTATTCCATGGATCGTGAAAATCACATGTTCAACAGGTGAAATTGAGCGTCTTGACATCTTCGAAACTACCTCCACACCTTCAAGCAATCAAGAAGAAAATAAATCTGATGCTGATCAAATTTGAAGACGCCTCGATTGAACTGGAGCCATTTATTCGGATGCACCCTTTCGAAAGTCGAGAGTTCCTTATACACTCCATTTTGAAACACTACAAGGACGTAAGTCTTTATTTCTCTTTCAAATAGGGATAGTAGTCAAAATTAATTAAATTGACATCAGGTTATCATATTTATTGGAATCATTAATATATTTAATATGACTAGATTATTCTTGCGTACCATTGCATGTTTTTTATTGCCCCTTGACAGTCAAACCATGACAAACATATCATTTGAAATTCCCGCACTTTTATGTGATGCGCGCGCATTTTATCTCTACATAACAGCCAACTTCAAGCAGTGATGAACATTTTTAGAAAGGAATTTATAGGAAAGAAAACATCGATTAGACAATGTATCTGATAGATTTCGGAATAATTTTTCAAATAGGATATCATTTTGATAAGGAACCACTTTAAAATAAATTTAATTTTTTGGATTTAAATTTATAAAATTGAAGTTTTTCAGAATTGTTATATTTCATGTATGTTTTTCGCGTTTTTTCGTTTTTTTTTTTTTATGTTTTAGTATTTATAAAATGTTTGAGGAATTACTCATTATTTGACAGATATCTTTTTAGATTTCCATAATGCGGTTTTTCGAATTCAAAGTTTTAGAGATTTTGGTTGTTCCAAAAAAAAGTTTTAATAAACAAATTCTCAATAGATTTTAGGTATTTTAAGTATTCTGCATATTTGTTCATGATTCATACTGTTTGAAGGTATTTCTTTTTTAATAAATTTCTGTACGCAAAGTTCTTAAAATGCGATATTCTTTACGAAACATAGTTTTATTTGTTTCCAGATTTTTATAAATTTCTGGAATAATTTGATCAGTATTCATTAAGAACTCTAATAATTTCAATAATGATTAATATTTTTCGTCCTTTTTGTAATTGTGAAATTACGTCAGATTTTCTAATAGATTACAGATTTATGTTTTCTATCGATTTATATACAGAAATATAATACTAGATTTTGATGCTCTACAATGGAAAGCTTTAAAAATTTTTAGTATTACATATTGTAGTTGTTTTTTTTTTTTTTTTTTCATTTTTTTGTTTGTTTGTTTATGTATTTAGAAAATGTGAAAATTCCTAATTTTACGATATCTTTTTTTATTTATAAAGTGCGATTTTTTGGATTTCAAAGTTCAAAAGGTTTTTGTTATTTCAATAAATTTTTCAAAAAACAGTATCTTCACAGATTTTGAAGAATTTTCTTGTATTTTTTTAGATTTTCAAATAGATTTCCGAAATTCGATGCTTTAGGAACCGTAATTTTATCAGTTTCCAGAATTTTTTCTTTATTTCTGCAATTAATAAATCAATATTTATAATTATCCTTATTTCTATCATGTTTAATAATATCTTTTATTTTGTGCTTTGCAAAATTACGTTTGATTTTCTAACAGATTAGAAGATTTCAAGTTTTTCTTTACAGATCACTATTCGAAATTCTGAACATTGATGCTCCTGAATTGAAAGTTTCATAGATTTATTGTATTTTGATAAATTGTTCAAAAATATGTTATTTTACAATTTTTTTGAGTTAAGAGGATTTTTCGATGAATTTTTTAAAAAGTCTATGTGAATGAAATGTATAGTATCGATTAAAAAGCATAGTTATTTAATTGGAAGAAAATCATAACAAGGCTGTAATATTAGTACATTGCGTACCGCTGCGCATTATTGCTGTTCCAAGGACAGGAAAATATCGTCCTTGTCCGAGGATGGCAAATGCGCCAAGGTTTTCGACCAGTAGATGCATAAAATAACTTTATTATCCATAAAATATTCCTGCAATCATTTTTTTTGAAATTAACAACCACAGACTGCCCTCTATATTGGCCATGTCACTATAACATTCGAGTAGTTGAAGAATTTTGAAAAAGAAAATCAAATAAAATTAAAATTAGTCTAGAAAACACTTTTTACTAGAATTGAATTTTTCGTGTGAATTGGTGTTATTGTGCATACATACGATTATAGGATTTGTGTAAATATTTCCTTTTTTCACTGGATTTTCCAACAGGAACTCAAATGGCAAGCAGCTATAATATTGGGTTCTGTCGATTTCCTGGGAAACCCAGTAGGACTTGTGGTCGACGTTTCCGAAGGCTTTTCCGGCTTGATCTACGAAGGCAGCGTAAAAAGTCTGGTGCAAAATGTGACTCACGGGCTTTCGAACTCCGCCGCCAAGTTCGCCGAATCTCTGGGTGACGGACTTGGTCGCGTTGTTTTGGACGAACGTCACGCGGAGACTCGACAACGCATTCGAGCTAACAAAAACAAAAGTTTGGACCATTTATACGCCGGATTTAGAAGTTTTGGTTTTGGAGTTCTTGGTGGAGCCACGAGCATTTTCAAGGAAACTTACGATGGAGCCGTCAACGAAGGGTTTCCTGTATGTATTTTTCCTTATTTTTATCTGAAATAAAATTTTAGTACAGGTGGCGCTGAAACTAAATAATCGCACTTACTTTACGTTAAGAATGTCGCATTCTTTTTTTTTCAGGGTTTCGTAGCTGGTTTCGGGAAAGGAGTAGTTGGAACGTTCACAAAGCCTGTAGTTGGAGTTTTGGATCTTGCGACCGAAACGGCGTCAGCAATAAGAGAAACAAGTAAAAGGTACGTGAAAATATGTAAAAAATCAGGCACTACACCTCGGTATGAATTAAGGGTTACTATATTTATTGATGTCTACTTTCGGGATATCCTAGTTTTTACGTTCATGCATATAATCGTTATATGGATTTTTTGTTGCGATATTTGACGATACTCCAAATTTTTCTAATGAAAAAGAAATTCCGATGGAAATTTTTCAAGTGGAACTTGTTTAAAAACGTTATGTATGTAGCATGTATTTGGGGTTACTCGTGAATTTTTCGCTGATTGGCTCTAGATTATTCTACTCGGCCAATGAGAACGCTGCGTCAGTTCTATTGTCCATTGTTGTCCATGAAAATGAATCAATAATCAGGGTGCCTGATTTTTCGCTTTTTCAGTTGCAAAGTGCGCAAGGCACTTTCAGGGAAGAATTATTTATTTTTCAATTATTTCAAGAAGAAACATGATTTTTAATCGCTTAATTATTGTTCAATTGGTGAAATTAGATGGAATACGTCAGTGGCGTAACTATCGGTGTTCCATGTGTTCCAAGAACACAGGCCCGCAAGATCTGGGGGTCCCCGAAATTCCAGATTTCGAAAAATTTTGTATAAATGTTACAAGGGGAAAGGGGCCCCCTATTCCCACCGAACACAAGATTTTTTGAAGTAGTTACGCCACTGGAATACGTAACACTTGAAATTTCGCCGGTAATGTATTACCGACAGAGGCTCGAGTGTGCACATTCCGAAATATGGAACACTTGAATTTTGACATTTCGCATTCATTTTAGGGTTGTTGATATTCCTCAAAACTATCGGATATCGATATTATCGATATTCTTAAAAATATCAAATGTTGTAACCGATATTTAGGGTTGAAAATATCGATATTCGATGTATCGTCCAAAAAAAGTTGATTTTGAATAATGAATAAAAATTAAAACTTTTGTTATATTCATATTGAAATTTGAACTCAAATTTTGAATGGAAATTGAAAAATATGGCATGAAAAACATTGGTTTGAAAATTTTGACGGTTTTACCTTTTCAATTTACAAAAATTTATTAAAAAAAGATTTGAATATGTACTATTTGTAGCATACGTGATGTTTATTGATTTGAGTGATATCCGATATCGATATTGCAAACAAAATATCGAATATCGATAATATCGGACCTAAATATATCGGTCGATATTATCGATATTTCATATAAAAAATATCGATATTTGATAATATCGATATAATATCAACAACCCTAATTCATTTGTTTTTTTACCATGTATGAGGGGTGGCGGTTCTATATGTGGTAACTGACATTTTAGGAATTTTTCAGGAGGAGAAAAAAACGTTATCATTTCGAAAATTTGGAACATAAAAATCCGAAAAAATTAAAATAAGTTGCTTACGCAGATTCCAATAAACTATGAAACTTTGGAAAACCTATGATTAAAAAAATGAGACTTTGCTACCATTTAAAGTAAGAACAGTGGTAACTGCAGGGATAGTGTTCGTTCTATAAGTGGCAAGTGACATAGAATCCAGGTACAAAAATTCCAGCTGCACTCAAGTCAAAAAATTTGTATTTCATTTAATTTACAATTTCTTGCAAATAAAAACGTCGTTCTGGGGGAATGTAAGTGACGATTTTTTAAAGGTCTTTCTTTTTTTCGTCACTCAGATCCTTTTTCGTGGCAAGTGAGATTTCTAGGTCTTTCAGGTTTTTCATCGATTTTCCTGTCGAAAAAAAAATATTTCACTTGTAACGTGGATGAGGTTGCACAAAAAAATGGAAACATTAGGAATTTTTGACAAACTACTTGTACTACTGTATATAAATTTCAAATAATTTTGTTTGAACAATAAGTTTGAACTTATTATTGCAGGTTCTTGTTTTTACAAAAGAAATGTGCTTTTCATGGTTTTTGGAATACTGAACAAAAATTCAACATTATATTTGCAAAATTACTATGAACAATTTGTTTTAACAAATTATTGCAAATTTTTGTTAAAAAAATATGTATACGCTTTTCATGGGTTTGTTACTCGCTGATCAAAAATTCAACGTGAATTCTAAAAAATTAATTTACATTTAAACAATTTGTATAAACAAATTATTACAGAAATTGCTCTCTCCAAGAGATGTGTTTCTCATAGTTTTCTGGGTTCCTGAACGAAAATTTGACATTTTTTTGCGAAACAAATTTTTTTCAACAATTCGTTCGAATAAACCCATATCACACTGCCTTGAACTTACCCCTCTTGAGGATGTTATAACACTCGAAAGAAACATCAGTGGAAGATCTCCCCGATTTCGTTGCGTAGCTCGAGCCGCTTCGGCGATGCTCCGGACGCTTCTCTTTTTCCCTCGGCATGTCTGTTATATATATTTCCGTTGAATGGAAAATTCTTGCAGTTTTGCACTTGTTACGTATACAGAGATGAAAAACTGGGTGCACTTTTTTTGTTATCACAATAATTCTTACCTGAAAACGACGATAATCCTCAGAGGACACCTCGAGTTCTTTTAACATACTTTCACTTTGTAGACGAACTGGAAATGACGCAAGGAAAATTTTTTCACAGTCACGTTTTCACGACCAATGACGACTCATTTGAGCTCACAGATGGTTTTCAGAAGAAACAAACGTCGGAACCGACCGGTTCTAGAAAAAAGCACGATCCTCACGTGCCTCCAAATATACAGTTACCACATTTAGAACGATCAAGGGGCATGCAGTTACCTCATTTCCATTTTCAAAAATCGAAATTAAAATAAAAAAACCGAATTTTATAAAAATTTTCATGACATCGCGAGCTCTTGGGCCTAATACTTCAAGAAATGCAAAAAAACGATTTCGCGAAAAAATGTCAGTTGCCACATGTAGAACCGCCACCCCTCATATATTCCATGTATCCTACATCACGTTTTTACATGACGCTTTTGTAGAACGTCAGTTACTTTTTTTATTTTTTGACGAAATTTCGCTTTGTTTCTATAAAAAAAAATACGTGATTTTTTATTTTAGTTTAGACTACCTCGGAAAACTCTTGTTTTCCGAGGTAGTCGCAATTACCGAAAAATTTGCAGACATGTGTTATCTGTATTCATACCTCAAAACAATCCGCTCATGTTCCGTGGCATGACCTTTACAGCGGTCATCGAATAATTCCTCAACGAGACCGACCACCCCGAGTGGCCAGTGGTCCTGCGGGACTTTTGCCCCCCTTCAACTTTGAGCAAGCCGAAGGCCAGCAATTCCTCTACAGCATCAACGAGCGCGACTACACCGAACTCTTCGTAGCCTACGAATGGCTGCGCAGCGGCACCGAGAACCTCCGCGTTCTGGTGTCCAACGAACGCGTCCGCGTCATCTCCGGCGACACCACCAAGGGCGTCGTCACCGAGGTCAACCTCGCTGACCTTCTGCACTGCAAACCCCTGCACAAAATCGAAAGTAACGGATCGACCTTGCATTACATCGAGCTCATTTCGAGGGCTGGGTCAAATTCTGCAGTCGGCTTCGACGGCAATGAAGTCATCAAGCGACCCAAAGTTCGGTGCGACAGCGAAGACGTTGCGAAATGGGTAATCACTATAAAAACTTTCAATTATAATAATCAACATCTCGATTTACATTCAGTGAATTATATTTTATTGTATTGTTCAAAATTTATTTATTTATTATGAGTATTACATGGAATTAGACAAATTGTAGTAAATTCTTCATACTCCCACCTCCGCGCGGCGGCAAGCCAGCGGTTACTGCAGGATAAAAAAAAAACAGTGCATGTTCTTAGCCAGTTCTCCGCAGCTTTCTTCTGCTTGGCTTTTTACCTAAGGGACGCCATATTTGTTTACAAATGCGTTTGGACTAATCAGAAACAGTGTATTCCAGTTGATTCCAGTGGATCGAAAATCAAAACAATGCTGAAATAAATTTTGAAAGCATTGAATATGTTTGAAGTTGTGAAAATGGCTTGCATAATTCAAACGTGTAAAAAAAAGAAAATAACAAAAGCGAACGCGGGTGAATCAGTAAGGTTTTACAGTTGGCCGAAAAAAATTAAACTTGGGTCAAAATGGCTTATTTTATCACGTTCGCAACGTCACTTTTCAGTTGACGGCATATTTAATGGTTAAAATTCAGTTTTACTCTATGAATATGATTGCTGACAAACATTGGTTTTCGAGATAAGGATTTGAATTTTTTGGCGCGGCACGATAAACATGGCGGCGATTAGGTTGGCGCGAACTGAACGAAAATGAGTCGTCGTAAGAACATACCCTGTTTTTTTATCCTGAGTTACAGGCTCAACTCCGCGCGCGAGGCATCGATACTAGAAAATATCTACGCGATGACCCCCGAGAAATCATTTCCTGAGAAGTGTGATTCCGGCTCGCAGGCAGGATTTGAACCCGCGACCTCCGCTTTTGCAGCCCAGTGGCATAATCACTCGGCTACAGAGGCGGTTCAACACCCTCGCTATATTCATATTCCTTTCCTTTTTTTGTATCAGGTTTCTGTATCATTGCGAATTTCTCATTTTCAGGTGGCGCAACAAATCAATTATGCGAAAAGCATGTACGAAGAACACAACTTGACATTAACGTTTTCAGATAACATTGTAGATGACGTCTAAAATGACAAATAATTTTCCCACTGCGCGGTCATTTCTGCTAGTTGCTGAAATGTATCGTTTCGTCGCTCACACGAAAAATTTAGGTAGTTTTATATGAATTGTACAAAGACTGATGTTACTGACAGCACTACGGAGTTCCCGGAGAACAAATTTTACACTTGAATGTCATTCGTTTGACGTGTTGTTCAAAGCGATTTCGCCAGTCCCCATTATTTTGTAGAATTTTTTGTTGAGCTTTGAATAGTTGTAATTTAGAAAATAACAGTTGAAAGTTGTATAGTTGTTTAAATGGATTTCATCCTCAGCACATTCTTCTGTCATTTATTTTCATGATTGCGAAATATGTGACAGAGGACATTGACGTTTTCAAGTTTTGCTACGTAGTCGTTTCGATTATAGATTGCCTCTTTGGAAATAGAACCGCATGGACAGTTGTCATAACAATCAAGGTATAAAAGTTGAAGTACGATTGAGTTGAAAACATGGTTCTCAGTCTGAAAAATTGACGGAAAAGAAAGTACACTGACACGAAAGGTTGTAGAATGTCAACTCGATTTATTGAATAAAAAAATATATTTATAAGAATGCCTTTTTTCTGTAACAATGTAACCCTTCACTTTTATAGAAACACTTAACGGTAATTATAATTTTGATTCTGTGAGCCAGTTGAATTTCTGCTCTTTTCTTTCTGCAGAGGGGCTTATTGCAATATTTATGATTGATGGCCCATTAGTTATTTTCAGGGATTCTGAAATGGCTTTTCGGATCTCTTCTACCGTTGTGCAGAAGTGTCCCTCTTTCCCAAACATTTCCATCATTTTTTCGTAACGCAGTCCGGAAGTCAGCGATAATGGCGGTAAACTGAAATCACGTAAGACAAATGTTACTTACAATATTACAAAATATGACTTGTTTTTACGTTAAAATAATGTGGCCATGATGAAAAATGTATTCAAATAATTAAAATGTCAACTTTCAATGAAAAATATTTAATGTCTGCAATCTTGAACCAATCAACCAATTGAGGGAAAGTTATTCATCATTATTGTTTATATATGTCATAATACTCTGGTATAATACACTATTTTCATGAATAATTTAAAAAATGCTCTCACACTTCAGATGTGCTTTCCACACTACGGATTTCTGTGAAACTGTCGTGGTCTAATCCTTGATATATCCCGTTGTTGTTGATTATTATCACAATAATTGGTAATTTGTGTCTGTAAATATATCGAAAATCGAGAATTTTCAAATTTCTCAAATGTAAAATTATGGTTTCCGCCCATTCCCCGAATAGGCGAGAAATAATAATTCTATCTTTCATATTATCTTCCAAAAAAATGCCTTTCCTAGGGAATCGTTCTGGATAAGAGAATTTTAGAAATTCGATTTTAGGAACGAATTTTCCGGATTTCGACAGTTTCGGAAAATGTGCGTTCTGGATAATGGTTCCCGGAGAATCATCGCAAATGAAAAACAACGTGCCTGAACATAGTTTCTATTTCCATCGCGGAAAATCCAAAAGCACTGTCACCCTCTACACAAAACACCCTTTTCTGAGGATGCGAGTCCTTGCAATGAAGAGCTGCTGCGATGGCGTAGCCAAGTCCAACCCCCATTGTTCCGAAAGTCCCAGCGTCCAAGCGGTGTCGAGGTAAATCGTTGAGCAGTACCGTACGACCTATGTCCATTGTGTTAGCACCTTCCGAGCAAATTATCGAGTCTGAAGGAGAAAATTAGGTTAGGTTAGCCATGAAAATTACCAGACGGTGAATTTTCAATAGAAATATGGAAAATTTGAAAAATATATGGGTTTGAAGAATTTAAACATATTTACATGAGCTCTGAAAAGTGTTCAAAAATTTGTATAATGTGTTAAATTTTAAAAATTTCGAAGAATTTTAAATGACAGACATTTTTTCTTTGTCAATATTAAAAAAGTGAAAAATGTGTAGAATTTTATGAATAATAATAAATTTTTGTGAATTGTGTTCATTATTTGTAAAAAGGTGCTAGCTAGTTCATAAAAGTTTGTTGTTTTTTTTTTCTTTTATGATTATTTTATTTGCGATTTCATGTATTCTAACATTTCTAATTGATTTACTGTTTTCTGTTTGCTGTTCGTTTCACTCGTACTGTATATGTTTTTGCGCACTACAACAATTTCTTGTGCTTTATTTTAATGTGTAAATCCCGTAAATATAAATAAATAAATAAATAAATAATCATATAACTTCGAAATATCCACGATATTTTATATCATTTTTAAATAAATTCAAAAATCACGCCAAATACGAATGGGTTAAAGACATTTTTATTACATTTTGGAATCCTAATAAATTAAATTTGGAAAGATTTGGATGATTCGTATTGTATTCGGAATAGAAAAAAAAATTATCAGAAACTTTTTTAGTTGCCAATAATTCTGTACAATTCGAAAAATTTGTAGAATCTTTCAAAAGCCTTCATAAATATTGCAGATTCTATTAATTTATAATAAAAATTACGACAAATCTCAATGGGTTAGACAAACTCCGATAACATTTGAAAAGATAAGGATAGTTTGTAGCACATTTACAAATTTGAGAATTTCGAAACATTGACAAACATTTGAAAATAAAAGATTTCAATAATTCGTGGGAAATTCAAAAAATTTGTTAAATTTAAGAAAATGTTCCTAAATTTGTTAGATTGTTATATTTTTTCTTTTTTAATCGAAGCTTGAAAACCTTGAAAGGATGAAAAAGTTACGAAAAATCTTAATTTAAAAATTTTCATGAAATTCCGAAAGTTTGTAAACTGTTTGAAATTTAAAAAGTTCCATAACATCCAAAAACATTAGAAGATGTTTTAACCATTTATAATACAGGAAAAGTCAAATATTTTATGAAATATTTATAAATTTTGTAGACTGCGTTTAATATCATATTACTTCGAAATGTGCATTATATTTTTTTTCATCAATTAAAAAGCATCGGAAAATAACGTCATACATTATTGAGAAAGGCATATTTTTATAAAATTTAAATTGTTTTTATCAATTTTGAAGTTTTAATAATTTCGAAAAATTCAAACACATAGAATTTTCAAAGGACTGTCGATAATTCTAAAACATACGAAAAATTGGTAGAATTCGTAAAATTGTTTTCAAATTGTGCACGTTGTGTTCTTAATCACGTTTCTCCAAAATATGCTTGAAAGTGTGTTTTTTTTTTTTTTTTTTTTTTTTTTTTTTCATTTTTGATAAAATTTTGGAAAACTTGAAACGTATCAACAGTTACCAAAAGTTGTGGCGTTTAATGAATTTTTATGCAATTCAGAAAGTTTTGAATAGTTTATACAAGTTGAACATATTTTGGAACATTAAAAGAAAATTTAACGTTAAAATAATCATCAATAGTTTAATAAAAATCTCAAATTCGCACACTTTGAAGAAACGTTCATCTGCGTGCAAATTATGACTAAAAAAACTCACCTTTAGGTATTGCATCTTGAATTTCTTTGAAAACTGCGTAGTAGTTCAATGGCACCGACGTGTCCTCAGCCATGCTCTAAATATCGATGAAAATTTCATAGGTTTCAAAAAACCTAACTAAGATATTCCAACCAACGATAATCGTCACATTGTTGGACCATCGTTTTCAAGCCTACAATTTTTTTTGCCTTATTATCATTTTAGGATAGTTCCTCCTGATGAAAACGATCTAACGATGTGACGACCGTTCGAGTATTGCATTAAAAATACTTGTATCATTTGCTTGTTCTTGTTTCCCGCGGCAATGAGCTCTTTCCACCAATCACTGTTTTTGTTGAACACAAAATTTCGTTTTTTTAACGATTCTGTCAAAAATTCGAGCGTGGGTGTTATATCGGCTTGAATCGCAACCGCGGATGGCACTGAATTGTGCAGTTCTTCAGCACAAACGTCGACCTAGAAATTTCGAAATTAATGTAAAACAGAAAATGCAATGATCAATATCAATAATTGAATGTTAAACTTTGATTTGTAGTCTTGTAATAATTGCTGGAACATTATTAGTTTTGAAAAAAAGCAACTCTGAGCAACCGCAAATAGCATGATTAGTAAAGTGTTCTTTTCTACTGGTCAAAGTCATTAAAAAATACTCAACCAACTTGGATGATTTTAACATCTGGTCGAAACCTAGGAGGCCTTCCAAAATGCAACATCCAGTTCAACCTTGCACCGAGTAAAAGAATAACGTCGCTTTTTTGTAAAGCTACAGTTCTAGCACTCGCTACGCTCCTAGAATCGGAGTCAGGAACAACGCCTTTTCCCATCGGTGTCGCAAGAAAAGGGAGTTCCGCAGAGTTTATCAAATTTCGCATAGCGTCTTCTGATCGAGCGTAAGCAGCTCCTGAGAAGTTGAAATGTCAACTTATTAATAAAACACGTATGTTTTTACCGAAAAGAATTTTCTACCGAATTTTCAGGAGATTTTGTTATAATGAGGAATATTGGTCTAAAACATCTATGGTCAGAACTTTTTTTCAAATGCGCATAACTTGGAATCAACTTCAAATCAAATGACGCTCAAATTATCAAGTTTTGTTGAGTAGGAATGAAATACTTGAAAAGTTCAAAAATGATGAAAAAAATCTTACCTTTTCCTACAATGACCAAAGGATTTTTCGCGTTTGTTAGCAAATCAACCGCATCGTTAATAGATTTTTGCGACGGAAATATGGGAGGATTTTCCGAACAGACTGGGGCATCAACAATGTTTTTCTCTTCGACGCTTTGCTTAAGCAGAGTTGCTGATAAATCGATGTATGACGCCCCTTGAATCAAATTGAAAAAAAAAAAAAATTTTATTTCTCAGGAATGGGTAACCAAAAAATTTCACGAGTTTGAGTAAGTATCATCATTTTTGGTTAAACAGGGAGTATCTTGTGAAATTTTCGAGCACGACATTGTTTACGATGAAATTGATTTTTATAAAATAATCAAGGCCTGTGTAGATAGTATAATCGCATTTAGAACCTGGTCTTCCACATGTCGACAATCTCACAGCTTTTTCGATATGCATTGGAATCAAGCCAGCGGAAGGTGGTCTTGCAGCATATTTACAGTAAGGTCGGCTAGCATCGACTTGAGGCCACTCTTGGAATCCCCCAATTCCTTCATGATCTTCGGGACAAGAACCACCCAATACAAGCAGTGGCCTGCCAAGAAACATGATCTTTTGATGCTTAATTCCAAGATTTCATTCAAAGATTGTATGTAGTTTACAAATTTTCTTTATCATTGAGACTGACTCGGGAAAAAAAAGTAATTAAAATTGGGTTGATGTAAACTAACGATTTACCAGCAATTCACTTGCGCGTTCGCCATTCCAGAAAGGACATGCAAAACACCTGGACCAGAAACGCATAACACAGCGGCAGGTTTTCCTGTAAAGTATTCCACGTGTATATGAAAAAAATGAGAAATCAAATATATTTTTTCAACATTTTCAAACAAGTAATGCTTCTGCAGCCGTAGATCAAGGAATGAAGTGACCTTTTTTGAACGCTGAATGTGGATTCTTTGTTGTAGCATGCAAGATCAATTCGTTAATTGTCCTACTAATAGTAGGACATTCAATAGTAATACACTCGACAACCCCAACTTTGACGTTCCCTTCCTTACATCGCTCTACACTTTACGAATCATCCGCTCTCTACTTTACGATTGTGAACAGTTTCTATTGGTTGCACGTCACTCGCGCGATTTGAGTAGCCAATCGGAGTGCTCCGTCTTTGTTCGTAAACTAAGGAGCGCTTTCAGTCCCGAGAGTCGTAACGTTGGGGAAGTCGAGTGTAACAATACATTCTTAGAGGGCTACAAGTCATGCGGGAAAGGACGCGTCGTAACATATGTCCCCTAAACATTGAGACTAACTTCAGCCGTTTGTTTGACTGCATAAACAAACACGCAAATGGCAATCAATGCACTTGTCATGCTTCATTCTGCTCCCACTCAACTGTCAAACTCAAATTGCGCAGTAGTTTCCATTTCAAATGTCGTACAAGCTGGATTTACGTAAATCTGTCGCCAATCTGTTTGGACGACTCAGTACAAGTGAAATTCTCGATGTGTTCAAAGAAAAGCCAATCTCCCGTGAGACTATTTTTCGTGTTTCGAAGGATTGCCGTGATGGAAAAGAACCGAAAAATAAAGTTATACCTGGTCGCCCACCAAAATTAAGTGCCAAAACAATGAAAAAACTGCTGTCAAGTGCCAAAAACATGGTTGGTCAATCGACACGCAATTTAGCACGAAAATTTGGCATTTCAAAGCCTGGTGTTCACAAGATATCGAAGAAAAAATATGTAATTTATCGTAAACGTAAGCGAGCACCGAAATAAACGGCGAAACAACTCGAAAAAATACCAAAATGCTGCCGTACCCTTCGTCGTGAACACTTTGCCAATTTCAAAATTCATCATTTTGAATGATGAATCGTACTTCACATTTTCGCACCGTGAATTGAGCGGCAACGACAGTTTTCACACTGAAAACATCGAAGCAACACCAAACGAAGTTAAATTTGCCAGCAAATCAAAATTTGAGCCGAAGGTGCTAGTGTGGGTGGCCATTTCTTCGAAGGGTGTTTCAGCGCCATTGATTCGTCCAAACAAAGCTAAAGCGATCAATGCTGACGTTTATATCGGTGAATGCTTGCCAAAATCGTAGCGATTCATTGGCAAATATCATACTGGCGACGAAATCATGTTTTGGCCGGATCTTGCAAGCTGTCATTATGCGAAAAAAACATTGGATTGGCTGACCGAGCAAGAAATACCATTTGTGCCGAAGAAGGACAATCCTCCGAACGTGCCACAGACACGTTCAATCGAAAATTTCTGGGCAGTTCTCAAGCGTATGGTGTACGAAAAAGGCTAGGAGGCACGAAACGAGCAAGCGAAAGTTACAACAAATCGAGATAAACACCGTCCAAAACCCAAATCGGGACATACGCTCTACACTACGAAAAATCGAAGATAATGGTCCATTGAGTGTACTCTACGTGCTTTTTTTGTCAGGTAACTAATAGACTGAAGTACCAAATAAAAAAAATGTTTAATTCAGTTGTTTTTTTCCAGACAGCGTACGCCGGAAGTTAGTCTTAATGTTCGGTGGACATATGTTATTCAGAACAAATGACCCATACGACGATTGTGATTTGTAAATGATTATATGCTTCCGTCTTACACACGACCATTTGAACTGATAAGATGTAGGGCAGTATACATTTAGGAATTCGACATAGAAATGGATCAATAAAATTCTTGAAAAGTGCGGCGAACACTGGCCACCGAAACGTAGAAAAAGAAATTGGGTAGCTGAGTCATTTATTACCTACATTGTTTACGCTACCGACAAAAAACAGTAACATCGAATTAGCACAGGTCCTACTAATACCCTATAGATATTAAAATAAGAAAACATAGTTCATTTCGCATCTAGGGAAAAAATAACCTAAACCCTCGTGAGAAATCAATTTTTTATCATAGCGGTCAAAAAAGAATTTCGGGTAATTGAGAAGTTAAGAAAATCAGGTTCTCTCGACAGCACTGGGAAAACTTGTTTTCTACTAGTTCAAAATTTTGCCTTCTAGGTATTATCTGTTTGTCGAACTACATTACGTGCACTGGCATTCAGTAAAAAAAAGTAACGGATGGTATTTTTGCTGAAACTTACTCGTTAAAAAACTGTACGCTTGAGCGGCATAACATGCAGCTTGTTCATTACGGAAGCCGAGATATCGCAAACCGACGGCTTGCATAGAAAAAGACAGTTCTATGACTGGATGTCCGGTGATTCCAAAAACGTATCGAAGGCCCTGTTTAATAATTCAAGAAAATATTAATTACACAGTTCAGCAAAAATTAACTTTCGGATTTGGGATGGGAAAATTTCATCGAAAACGTGTAGGATAGATTGCCAATAAACGATTCCCAAAGCAATTTTGTTTAGTTTGCTGCCGTTTCCGAGTAATAAATTGTTTAAATATTCTATTTTCTCTGACATCAAAATCCGTTATTTTTGAGCGATTTTCATGAAATTATACTTAAATTATGGGTTTTCCAAGGTGATGAAACCGATCCCGTCATTATTTTTGCAAAAAAACCAATGTGTCGAATTTTCAAATTTTTCTGACTTCGTCATTTGTTACGCTCGCAACGCGATGGAGACCTTTCACTATTCAGATGCTGCTGGAAATCGATTCGGAAATTTCGGCATCCCGTTATTCCCATTGTGAGCGTGACGAACGATGAAGACCTACAATTTCAGAAATATCGGAAAATTCGGAACATTGGTGTTTTTGCAAGAATAATGACGGGATCGGTTTCATCGCCTTGGAAAACCCATAAAATCAGTATAATTTCATGAAAATCGGTCAAAAATAACGGATTTTAATATATGTATTTAAACAATTTATTACTCGAAAACGGAAGCAAACTAAACAAAATTGCTTTGGGAATCGTTTATTGGCAACCTATCCTACACGTTTTCGATGAAATTTTCCCATCCCAAATTTCATGCCGAACTGTGTTACACTTCTATTAGACTAGTTTACATCAAAATTTTGACGATTTTTACTTTATTTTCTTTTGATGGTCGCAATTATTTCCTCAATTTTGTTAAGGCGCAGATACACAACTAGAATTATTATTTCTACTCATTTTCAACTGTTTTTGTTCGTTTCTTAAATTATTTGTCTCCATGAACAGACTTTTTTGTCTAATCAAGAGTATAATAGTACTATCGTATTTTATACAGTTTAAATAGATTGTATAAGGGCTACTACTCCCGTGTAGATTTTAATTAATGAATAAAAAAACAAAAAATATTTACGTTGTAAAAAAAGTGTTGCTCAGGCTAATTTTGGGTCACTGAGTGCGAAAGTAACTGGTCATTCATTTTTCCACAGAAGCGTTTTCAAAATATTAGCAAAAAAACGTGTTTTTAGGTCCTTTTTACTTCTTATTGCCAGAAACATTAAAAACGATCGATTTTATTAACATAAAATATATGTCGCTCGAAAGGTATACTTGTGAGCTTTACAACGATATACTGTTTACATCAATCGAAATTGTAGTTTTCAAGTTACAAACATTCAAAGTTGAAGAAAAGTGTATTTTTTTCAGCTTCTTTGAAAAATACTTGTGTCCGATTCATTCTATCCACTTTATTATAGATCTAATAATAAATTACTATTAAATCTACAATACCCACTATATCACAGATCGAATTATTTAGATTCATCGTAGGAGAGTAATTGAATCTTATACAAAAATTTAATTGAAAGTCACCCCTTACAAAATTAGGTGTTAGCACCCTCAATAATAAAACATATTTCAGAGGGGCTTTCAGAAGATAATAAAACGCAAGTGCGAAATTTTTCGTATTGATTGCTGAAGTACAAAGTCAACAGTAGCTCTGCAAAAAATCTCTCAAAAAAGCAGCAGCACTGCTAAACGTTATAGACAATTTTTTTAATTTTCCAGAAACTTATAGAACATTCACAGCTCGAATGAGAACTTGAAATGAAAAATTTTTGCACCAAATTCGTTCTCAAAAAATTGAAAATGCCTCATTATTACGTTACCAGTTCATGATAAATTACATTAAGAAACTATATCTATATTGATGGTGAATTATGACGTTTCTCATGAACAAATCTTTTACAAGTGCTGCAGCACTTGTAAAAAAACTTGGTACTTATATTATTGAATTTTCGAAAAACACAAAAAAATACGTATGGATTAATTTTCGATTCTCGTTAAAGTAAATTAACAAGCGCCGAATTCACATTTTGATTATTAATAATTAATTATCTACTAAACATCAATGACATGTAAATTATTGGAAGAATAGTATAAAAATAAAGTTGCAATTTACATACTTGCTTTTTCAGTGCCTCGGCAGTTATCAGACTGCCCAGTTTGGATGCCATTTTAACAATGACTGCGATAAACAGGGGATATTTGCAATAATTATTAAAAAAAATCTTTCATCCACTACTCGTTTGTCGACAATACTTGGCACTGTTGTACACAGACCAATACTGACAACTGAGCACCTTTCTTTCTACACTTGATGATTGCCCGAACGATATTATCACCGCCGTTTTTATCGGAATCATCAGAATAAACGCAAACTACAGTGACAAAAGGATTTTGGCACGTAAAATGTATACGTTAATATTTAGATTATTATCAACTTACGCATCAGCGTACTGTTTAACTTGATAATTGTCCAATGCAAATCTAAGAAAATGTTAAATTGAGTTGAGGGCTCCATCCTTATAAAAACCTTATAAGAAAAAAATGAAATTTCTGATAAGAATTCAATTTCTTATAAAGAATTCTGTGGCTTCCCGCCATAATCGAGAAAGTCACTTGGGCCATAATGCTCAGTTTACATGATATTCTCATAAAATTTTAAACGTTATGGCATGTGCGACTTTCTCGATTATGACGGCAAGCCACAGAATTGGTCGAAAAAATTTTATCAAGTTTTTTTCTTCATAGGTTTTTATCAAATACATTCCTTTAAGAAATTTTAGTTTTTTATCACAAAGTTTTTATAAGGATTAAAATTACAAGGATGTAGGTCAAAATTAAATGGTGGTAATGAACAAACATTTCGTAAGATTTATTGCTGGTGTGTATATATATATATATATATATATATATATATATATAACAAAAATGAAGCAAACTGATCTCAAGTGCGCTACACAATAATAAAAAGAAAGAGAATAAATTTATTGCAGTTAATTAATACTCGAATTTTTCTGAATCGCATTATTTAACAAATACATGTACTAATGATAAACAATGTAATCTTCTATAGCTGGTTGCGCGCCTTTAGTATTCTTATTTTACTAGAAGTTTACAACGCGCCGATAGTTTAATGGGAGAATGCCTAACTAAAAATTACTGATTTATTTCGGGAGATCCGGGTTCGATTCCTGGTCGGCGTGATTTTTTTTATTTTTTCGAGAGTACATTAATCAAATTCATCTCTTAATTTGCAACTGCTTAAATAATATTTTGAAATAGGCTCAAAATTGTAAGCAATTGTTTTGTTGCAAAAAGTGGATAAATGTTCGCAAATTCCTTGGCAATCGGGATGCGGCGTTAAATGCCCCATGCGAAAATGACTTTAAAAAACTTTCTAAAACCGAAAAATGATATGAAAGAGTTCAGTTGTAACGTTTTAAGAGATATTTAGAAGAAAAAACAAAAAAAAAAACGATACGATTCGTCCTGATTTAATGGCTATTGTCATTTTTTATGGTTAACAACGACTTTTCCTAGGGGAAATAATAAAATATTTTTTCAATTACTTTCTCAGCTCGAAAGTATTGCGAAATTATGAATTTATTGTTTACTGTGGTTACTTCAAATACTCTTTAAATTAAGTTTTTAAAAAAATATTTAAAACCTTCATATACCTCGAACGATTCCAGCTTCGAGTTGTAAACCATTTTTTTTTCATGACTGACCTTCCCTTATATATTTATAAGGTTGATTATAAATATCATTAAATTAAGTTTTTGATAAGTTGAACAATTAAAATAAATTAGTTAAATAAATGTAATATCAAATCAAAGGTGACAAACTTCTTAGAGTGTTGACCCTGAAAATAGAAGGTAAAAATTAGGGAAATTTTCTTAAAAAGAAAATTATCGGGAAAGATAAAGGCTTTTTGCGATAATTCGTAAAATAACAATAACCTTTTACAGTACGTATTGCATTTAATATGAACGTAAAATAAATTTAAAAATATCGCTATAAAATAGTAACGTTGGTGATATAAAAACATTGAAAAATCGTTATGTTCATTATACAATTTTAATACGTGAAGGTGTTCTTTCCGGGATTTCGTTGAAAAGATGTATTTTAAATATCACGCCGTTTTGTGCATGCATTACGGAAAGAACGGAAGTGCATATATTAAGACCGATCAATTTACATGGTATAGATATAGAACAAGGCACAGTCCATACGTACAACCAGTAAACTTTCGTATACAATAACTTTTTCCAGAAGTGTTTTGGAGTTGTTGAATTTCGCGTCGTTTTCAAATCTTTGCCAATTTCGAATTTCAGTTAATGTTCATTTCAAAAATGTATCATTCCAGAATCTAGATTCCATTTCTTTTACTTTAAAATTAATGGCGTTAAAAAATTTATATGTAAGTTCCAATTTTCACAATTTAGCTTTTTGAAGATTTCTTATTTCCAAACTTTCATTTTTTCGTAGTACTTTAACAACTATCATTTTCCTACGCATTTTTTACATTTTCAAATATTTTAACGTTGAATATTCTATTTCTAAGGCTACCATTCGCATATTTTTTATTGCTAAAATATTTACATATTTGGATTACAACTCAAATAATTAGATGCCAATTCGATAATAGTTGCAATTTTGAAATTACGAAATATTTTCAGCTCTTGAGAATTTTTCGATATCTCTTCTCGCATTCCCAGCGTCGCAATTTTTCCAATGCGAAAATCGGCTAGCTTGTACTTTTCCAACATTTCGAATCCAACTCTTTCAATTTTTATTTCAAAAGTGTTGTTTCCTGAATGTATATGTGCATGCAAAATTCGCGAGATTCAAAAATGCATATACCCAAGTGTACCTATGGTTATTTAGAAAGTAAGAAATAATTCAGTCAACGTTACGAAATTGAAAAGTAATGATATTTATGAATTCTAAACTTCGAGAATTATTTTCAGTGACAAAACGTTTCAAAAATTTCAATTGAAAGTTTGCATCCTAGAAAAGTATGAAACACAAATTCAAGTATCTGCGAACTGGAAACTCTTGTGGAGGTAATATTATATCGGCTTACGTCCTTTTAATGCAAAAAAAGGATCTTATAAAATCGTTTGATGGACAATATTGAGAATATAAAAAAACAATGAAACCTTTTTTTCATAAGATTGGACATTCATAGGGTAAAGTCAAAGCTCTCAAACTTCCACATAATTAATATAATTTTTAAAAAAATGCATTTTTCTCAAAGTATGATTTCACGTTTCATTTCGGAAAGGTAATACCAAAATATGAACATAGATCAAAATAATAACAGGACTGGGCAAAACATTGAATGATCAATTTGTGAAAAATTTACACTTCCCATCGCCCGACTTCGATATTTGAACACATATTGGTCAAATTCCATTGTCCGAATTCGTAGGCCATTGAATTTAAGACAACTCGGAAGACCATCTCTTAGTGATGGGAATAAACAATTCAAAACAATATCAATATCGGCGGATCCAATATTTTCAAATCACCCAATATTCGATATATCGATATGTCGGAAAAAAATATCGTTATAACGATGTATTGCATAGATTTCGATGAATTTTTTTAGAAAACTTGATCGACTCCAAGTACTTTTAAAACTTTGCATATTTTCAAGGATTCATATCATTCAAAGCATTTTCTAGAATTTTTATGGATTTACAGATTTCTAAAATTTAATACTCTAAGAATATATAAGTTTCATTAATTTCGATGTTCTGTAAAGACTTTTGAAACAAATCGACCAGCATTTACATGTAACTATACAATGCAATTTCAGTATTTTTCATGTTTTTGTATCAATCAAATTTTGTGAGTCTTCCTAGCTAATTTAAATGTTTTTTTAGAATTTATATAGACTTTTGTATTGATTTCTTAAATTCGATGCTCCAGGAATCAAAGCTTTATCAATTTCCAATGTTTCATGAATTTTTGAAAATTATTACAAAAACTTTTGAAGATTCAATTTATAAATTTAAAAAATTCGATGCTCTAAGAATTAAAGTTTCATTCATTTCTAAATCCTGTATAGATTTTTAAAAAAATTTTATTTTTATAAGTACCTGATGAAATTTTAGTATTATGTAAGATTTTTTATTTAATTTTATTATTTTTAGAATTTTTATAGATTTCCATATAGATGTCAAAAAATCAATGCTCTAAACATCAAAGTTTTATCAATTTCTAGAATTTATGTATATTTTTGAAGTAATTCAATCATCATTCAAAAGAATATTTTTAATTTCCCGCATGTTTAGTTTTTTTGTGTTTATTGAAACTCCCAGCAGATTTCATAACTATCATAGATTTCCGATATGAATTTCTAAAATTTCGTACTAAAGAATCTAAAGTTTAATAGACTAAAATAAAATTGATGTTAAAAAAATGACTGACTTGAAACTTAATAAGTAAATTTGAAAAATACATCAAAAGTAAAACTTGTATTAATTTTTTTACACAAAAAGCTTGTGATATCGTTTAAGGTGGTACTAGCGCGAGTTCAATTTTCTTTGGATAAAGTTGAAATTTTCGTCACAGATTTTTCAAGGGTAAAACTGCAAAACAGTCAAAATTTCAGGATTTTCGACTGTCTGTGAATCGAGCGAAAAAATCACAAAGTTTGCATTGGGTTATATGGGCAAGACGTGATTTAACGCGATATCTCCGAAAATTTTCCTTGGAATTCGATTAAAATTACGGAATACAAGTGTATTTATCAGAGAAACTCATAGAACTTTACTTGAAAACGATCGACTGTTCAGTTTTTGAACAAATCTAATATTTAGTTATGTCATTGACATATCACCAAGAATCTACGACCGATCTGGGACAATCTGGCAACGCCGCAACAGTGGAAGTGAACAGCTAATATTGAGCACGGAACGTCAAGTCGTCAAAGTGGTGAAATTGCATGTTTTTTATACTCTACAAAACGATCGGGACTGAAAAATGCATTGTCAAACCATCGTGTTTTCACGGAGTTTGTTTTGTTTTGACAAGAAGGTTAGGCGAAGACACTGCGGTGTTGCCAAACCTTGTCTCAGGTGGTCTCAGCAACAGCTAATGTGAATGTAGCTTCGATATCAAAGATGGTTGCGGCAACATTTACTCTGTAACTCGCGCTAGAACCACCGTAATATCGCAACGAAAATATCGATACAAAAGTTATCCATTTATGAATATATCGATGAAAAAGTGTGATATAAAGGAAAGTGATATCTATATTCCGATATATCGATAGGTATCGCTCATCCCGACCTCATCTTTTCGTCCTCCTTCCTCTCAATCAGTTTCCATTCTACACGTCTCTCTCACACTACAGTAGGTTCCAAGCCGTCTTAAGGTACATTACGTTTCATTCAAAGCTTCATCTAAAGTTATATACTCAATCGAATACTGCGTATATTTATCATTGTAAACAGTTTTAAAACTATTCATCATTGTGGTTTTTCTCATTGATTATACTTACAAGACTGGACAGGCCAGAATCCATATTGTGCTTCATCATCTTACTAACAAAACAATCATTATTCGCATAATTCATAATGGTATATTGTGCATATTCATGGGGCAAAATATTTTTCGGTCGTATATTATACTGCTTTTCTTTTCCTTTACTTTTTGCAAAAAAAAAGACGTAAGAGAACTTAAAGTAACATCTAACAGATCCGTGAGGATAATATTGGAATGAGCACGGATATTTGCGCGGTTAAAAGCAAAAACTGTAAAGTGAATTGAACATTTGTTACAAAAACTTTGAAGTTACTTGAAATACATTGATTGTTCATGCAATGAAGCCGAGTAAAGTATATTCGAGTTCGAATATTATACATCTGTTACATAGGATGACTATATTTTTTGTAATTCTGCATTTTTCCAAGAACACATTTGTTTGGACCGAGTTTTTTTCATAGCCAAAACGAAAATCACAACTTGATCGTGATTCACCGCAACGCAATTTTTTTTTTTCATACAGAAATCTCACGATTCAAGCATTTTAACAAGATTTTTCCTTTCAAAATTTAGGCGTTTTTTTATCAGTATCAACTGGAAAATCGTTCGAAAATTGTAATGTGAAAGCGTGAGTCCGAAGGTAGAAAATGATGCATTAAAAAAAGCATATAGTAATAATTTCTTGAGTATTGACACAACCAAGTCGCTTACTTTTAAAACCTTGAATAAATGCAACAAAGTTTTCTTGCGATTACAATCAGAACATTATTTTTTGTACAAACAAAAGCTTCAGGCAATGCGCCACTATTTGGTCGAAATAAATAAATAAATAATAGATTTTTGTTTAGAGTTACATGTTTTTGTCGGGACAGGCCCTGATTGTCAGCCATTTCACGGGTTCAATTTTTCGGTCAGTCGATAAAAATTTTACGAGAGTGATTTCGTGAACAATGCAAAATATTGCAAACTCTACTTGTACTGCGTGTTATAAATTCGAATGAACCATTGAATTGCAGTTCATAGAAGTTACGGTTTAATGTTTAAGCTGTATTCTCAAAGACCTTTCAAAATGAAAGAAGAAAGAATTTTCATCGACTGAACCAATGCATGATTATTGCTCGAGCGATTATATACACTTTAATCTCTAATCAATGATGACGAATGACGAATTTGGAATCATTCATCAATGATTTAGACGAGCAGTCAGGGAATCGCGAGATATGTCAGAGGCGTCGTCCCGTTTTAGCCTAGCGTTGTCTAATATCAGCTTTCTCGCAAGGGAGCAATTTTCTACGTTCTCATTGCCATTCCTTTCCGGTTTTTCCAGCCTGAGACTGTTCAAGCTGTTGTCGAACTTAAGATCATTCTGGATACTTCTCAACGTGTCATTGTTGCAGTCGTAGCGCCTAAGGTAGTTCTCGTTCTCGAAGCGATGATTGGAACTTGAGTCAAGGCACTTGCCGATCTCGTCGAATCTTCGATCCTCGATGCGAGGAGTGAAGCTGCCATCGAAACTGTCCGTTTCGACGCCGTTTGGGATTGGACCTACCGGCTCGAAGTGGCGTTTGCCAAGTTGGCTGTCGATACCTACGCGGGCGGCCAAATGGAGGTAATTGTCGTCTCCGATCGGGGCTTGTCTGTAAATTTCAGCATTTATCACAATTTCGAATTAATCGCATGACCATCGAATTCTCATTTCAATGCAACCTGTCGGAAACGAGAGAATACGATAGCATCATGAATGCTCCTCCAAAAGGTTTTTTTCAAGTTGTCTGTCCTTTTGTATCCTAGTAATTAAATGATCAATTATTTACTCGTTTACGTGTATAAATTCACCAAATATTGGCCCCTTTTCTATCGATTGTGATGAAATGGATGTAATTTAATTAAATTTTTCGAAAAAGCCACAGTAATTTTTTTTTTACGATATCATATCCATCATTGAAATTGCAAAAAATGCAATGAAAAATAATGTTGATTTTCTCTTAAATGGGAATTCCATGTAAACGGCCGAAAAGTTGCACATGTTTTTTTTTTTACGGACAAAAATCGGCTTTTTAGACCGCTACGATAAAAAAAAGCGATCGGGTAAATATATCCCTCGCCTTCGGCTCGGGTTATAACTTACACCCTCGTGAGAAATTTATTTTTCCCCTCGATGCGAAATGTACAAAAACTTCGAATCCAAGAGAATACATTTCTTGAAATCTATATAAATACTGTGTAATTATTCGAATTGTAAAAATACTAAAAAAAATACGATATAAAAAAGTTATTGGGATACCTAATGCTGTTTTACGAAAAATCAATTTCAATTCTGAAAATTTCAATAATTTAGGATCGAATTCTAGAAATCTATTACGCACTATACAGTAAATCATAAACATACATTTTAACTACAAAAATGCTAGAAAAGACCGCAAAATTTTATGAATAACATAAAGGAACAAAATTTTAGAAATTTCTGAAAGACTTTATATCTGTTGATGTTGTTTTTTTTTTTTCAACACTATAAAAATATTCAAAATTTCAAAAACTTTGATTCATAAAGCATCGAACAGTAAAAAGCTATAAAGAAATCAACAAAAATGCATCCCAGAAAATCTTTCGAATAATACAAACACTGAAGAAATACTAAACATGTTCATGTGCCAAAATACAATTCTGAAGCATCAAATTCTAAAAAACGTTTATAGCAATCTATAGAAATACTATAAATCTATAAATACAGTATAAAACGCCTTAAAATTTTATAAATACGAAAAAAAATACGAAAACGCTATAAATCTATTAAGTATTAAAAATCTACCTAGATATACTTTCCCAAGAGATTCGCAAAAATATTAAAAATCTAATTGGGATACAAATTCTAGAGCATCCAATTTCAAAAATACAAATATATAGGAATCTGCATAAACATTAGAAATCTATAATAATACTATGAATTCCTCAAAAATTTATTAATACTAAAAAAAAAGAGAGAAATGCTATAAATCTATTAACACTTAAACATTATGTTCATGTAAAATTGTCTTGAAAATTCATAAAACTTTTTAAATTCAAGAGCATTTGATTCTTTTAATCTATACGTATATCCGTAAAAAATAACAGAAAATTCTTCGATGTGAATAATTACTAAAAAAAAAATAAGAGAAAAAAGATACCAAAATTACTGAAAATCTGTATAAAATATACTGTTTTCTGAAAAATCAATTCAAATACATGAAATGATTAAAATTGTGAATGCTGAAGCTTAAAGTTGTAGAAATCTACCGGGTGATTCATGAAAATACTACAAATTTATGAAAATACCAGAAAATACTAAACAATTTTAAAATTAACATAAAATACGGAGATACTAGAAATCTATAAAAAACATGAAATCTGTGTAAATATCAATTCGCTCAAAAAACTATAAAAATATAAAAATTTTTAGAATATTGATTCTTACAGGATCAAATTCTAGAAAACTAAAGAGGAACCCCACATAAAATCAAAAAAATCCCTTAAATTTTATGAGTATTGAAGAAATACAGAAACTTCTAAAAATATGATAAATAACAAAATATTAACTGCAATGCTTGAAAATCACGAAAATCGTGTTCCATTATAAATATATTATTTCAAAAAAACCTTTCCTGAACATTTTTTCTGTCAACGCCCTGGATAAAATAGTAGATTGTGTACCAAGGCCGCAAAGTAGGCTTTTGTCTTACAGGCTGAATTTTCAGTTCGAGGCGAATACGGGAGTGATTTTCAGCATGAGGCGGAGCGTTTCTGAGTACAAAATACTGTCTTTTGCGAAAAGTCTTATTGCAAAAAATCGTATTCTTTCACTTTCTACTGAACAACAAAAATGTTCTAGGACCAAAAGTGACACTAAGTAGGCAATGAAAAAAGAAAAAAAAAAAAACTATCTGTCGGTTTTGTCATTAAAAAAATTTGGAATAAGAGGAGGTACATTAATTGATGAAAATAGGAGATGAGAAAGAAAATAAAGTATCAGGAAAATGGAAGGGTTTACACGGAAGAGATTAAAAACAATTGAAAAGAAATACTACTCACTTGCTGCCGTATTTGGTATTCCTCGCGAGTTTCCTTAAGTGTGCCCTGTGCTCTCGTTCCAAAAAATACGCGGCTTTCTGAAGCGAGGTCAAAGTTTTAAAGCAAGACGGAACATCCTCGATGGGAGATCCCCCACTTGGGAGGACGCACATTTTTTCGTTCGCCCCGTAAACAGCTTGGCACTGGCACGCGTTTATCAATCTTTCCAAGCGCGACATATTGGTGTAGATAAGCGAATGTATCCTTTGCAAATCGCGATCCGGGTCCAATGATATTTGAAAGCCTGCTTCTATTCCAGGCGAAACTTCCCTGCAACCCACTGCAACTTCCGACGAGTCCCGACAACTACAACAAAAAATGCATGTCATGCAACGATTTATAGATTAATGAACAACGAAAAGGTAAATCGTCGTGTGACGATTTATAGAAAAATAAACGATGAAACATGGGGTTGATACGCTCTACAGTCAAATGTGAAGCAGGGATCGTCGAAAAAAAATTTCAACTCACCAAAGCCAATGACTATTAAGATAAGCACTGGGATGGTACTTTTGGAGTCTATTACTGTTTGTCAGGCAAATTTTCGTCAAAATGTCAATCCATTCTTTTTCTTCGACACAATTTCCCGCTTGAACGTACAACGTCCTTTGAGGTTGAACAATTTGGAACATGTTTTTCATCTTGAACGAATACTCTTGTACCCTTTCAACTGCTAGAATTTCTTCCAATGGTATCCTACACAAAGGCTCTTTCCCTGTAAATATTCATCATATATGTTCATCACAGAGTTTTATAACATTTGTCTGAAACATCAATAGAAATTACATTTTCGATTTATTTTTTGTCATTCAATTTCATACAGTACCTTTTGTTTTGGAGTACGTTAAATCCTGAGTCGATAGCCTGAAGTACCTTTGTTTGAAGTTTTTTCGACCGAACTTTTTCCTCCCTTGTGCCCTTTTTATCATCACCCTATTAAAAAACCAAACTATTTTTCAGTTGATTTTTATTTTATCAACTTTTTTGTTGATAACATGAGTGCGATTTACGAAAAAATTGGCACCATGTTGCATATTTTTGAAAAATTGTGAAGATATTATAATTGGATATAGATTTTAACTTTTAATATTCGTTTGGTTGAAACAACTTCTCATTTTTCTTCATATTCCCTGCCAAACATTGTTTTGAGATTTCTATGAAAGAAAAGATTCGTCCGAAGCTAGAATAAGAACTTGGAACCTATCGATTATTATATCCCTATATTCCCTATCCGCGTAAAAGAAAGAAATTATTAAAAAGGGGTTAATCGTCATTTTTTTTATTAAAAAACGAAATTGTTGAGAAACTATCAAATTCTGGACCTTAATTTGTATCGGACATCCACCGATTCATCAATTATTACTATTTCTGCATTTACTGAATTTTTAGAAAGCTTTACTTGCAAAAAAGAGAATTTCGCAATTTCTACATTGAAAATTTGATTGGAAAAGTTAAATAATTCAAAAAGGAATATTTAAAAAAATGAATCGTGACTTGAGCTAAAAAAAATTAAGTTTACTGCTATTGACTAGTTGAAAATCAATTATTTCAAATTTAGGATCTCGTCATTCTTTAGCTACTGCAAATTTTAAGTCAAAAAAGGGGCGATAAAAATTATGGCTATGGATTCAATGAAGGAAAAATTAGCTAATAAATGTGCATCTACAAACCTCTTATCGCACTCAGCAGTGATAGCAAAAACAAAGTACATTCTGTTTATTAAAATATAGTCGGAAGGTTTGCCTGAAATCCTAAAATTTCTCAAGAAATGAAAATAGAAAAAAAATTTACCCTTCTTTCAATACTATGGGCTGTTCTTCTTGCTCTTCCGGTGCCTTTTTGGCATTCCCACTGTTGCTGCTTGTTGAAATCAGTTCCAAAAATTGCTTCACAGCTTGAATGTGCTTTTCGGTATAAAATTCCCTACGAAAAAGCAACATTGTCCCTTACACTTATTTCCAGTCGTGCGTTACATATGCCATGAAGTTTGGTCAGGGACATTGAAAAAATATCCAGTATGAGTTTTCCGAAAATACAAATTTTGCACCTTTCTCAAATATTCGAATAGTTAAATTTGAGGCCAGTTTAGAATTTTACAATGCTCAGTTTTACATTATTTTACAATAGAAGTCTTAAAGTGACTCGGAAGACGTTTCCTTTTCGTCCTCCTTCCTCTCGACCGGTTCCCTTCCTATTTGTCTTTCTCGCACAGTAGGTTCAGAGTCATCTTAATAGTAGATTGTTGAAAATATTTATTTACTCTTATTTTTTTGAAACAACATAAATTGTGACTATAAGAATAAAACAGTTTTATTCGAATATCAAGTTTTGTTTATCGTGCATTTGAATTTGCGCTGCTATATTTACTAAAAAAATTAATGTTGGTGAAATCGATCCTTGGAGCCAATGTTGTGAACGAAGAAGTTTGATGTTGCATTAGTTGAAGTTTGAATTACTTCATTTTTCTTTCTTCAATATTTCTTTACTGTAATATTTTCTTTCTACGAGCTTTTGAAAAATTATAAATTAAAAAAAAAATTATATATTTTCGTTTAAAAAAAAACCTATATTCGCCACTGATTTTGGTAACTTGAGACAATTTTCGATTCACGTTTTTTTTGGTAACATTATCGAATTTGTTCAAGTTTTCTCAACTTACTTCAAAATTCAAGCTTTGTCGAACTATGTTACTAATCATACACCTATACTTGATTATTTTAAACCGTGTTATACTATGAATTATATCACAATCAATGAAAATAATAATAATTTTATTCAGGTGTAATAATTACTTTGTAATTATTACACCTGAAAAGGGCAACTATATTATTTATAAAGAAAGGTTCAATTACAGCCCTGGCGGAAAAAGGAGGGCTGTGTGATTTATGTGATCATATGTGATAAGCCAGCTACTGGGCCTGCTGGGATTATAAATAATTTTTATGTTAAATTGTTATGTCCATGATATTCCTGATTATAGGACAAACATTTAACGACAAAAAGAAAACAAATTTCTCGTTATTATTTTCCTGATAATTCATTCTTACACGTCATCTTTGCTCTGAAGATCACAAATAAGAAAATCGATCAATTGGAAAACTTTGTTTCCGATTCATAAATTCAAAAAACTTACCTATAAACGCATTCCATGTACTCCTCTTTGACACTCGCCGCACCTCCTCGACTGCTCACTAAATTTCCCAAGCCTTGAATCGTCTTCGAAATCAACGTCAGAGTTCTATTTGTTTGGGAATCCTGTAAATTAAATTTCTCTTGTGAAAACGAAATCAAAGATTTCAATTTTTTTCCGATAAAAAAAAATCTCACAATTTGTTCATTTGTAATATCAAATAATCGTGGGCCGAGAATGGCAGGGGCGAAAAATCGTAGAAAAATGAAACCACTGATGACAGAATATCGAACTTCATTGTTTTTTGGAAAGTGCGTTGCGGCGAGTTCTCGTAGCACCCAAAACATTTCGCACATGAGAGGTGGACATCTTACTCCGGATATTGTAATGGCGGTGAATACTCTTTCTACATATTCCTGAAAAAAGCAGCCGTTTTCAATTTGAAATCAATCAAAAATACAAAAAAATCACGCAACTTTTTGTTTGTCAATTAATTTCGTATGTTACCTTCAAGTTGGCCAAATTAGCTTGAATGGTATTAGCATCTTTGACTCTTGTCGGGTCAATTTCACAGGGTTTTCTTTCCATGAAAACCTGCTCCATGGCCGGTCTCAAAGTACTATGGAGATAATGTAATCCTGATAATCTCATACCTTCGTCCATCATTTTGCTCACCAAAGTATTTCCACGAAAAATTGTCGTTGGGTCTCTAAAAAGAACGGCGACATGAATATTTTAGGAATTTTCTCATAAGTAAGGATGGG
Source organism: Platygaster robiniae (assembly GCA_028476575.1). Lineage (NCBI taxonomy): Eukaryota > Metazoa > Arthropoda > Insecta > Hymenoptera > Platygastridae > Platygaster > Platygaster robiniae. The sequence continues at coordinate 12,704,865 of CM052027.1, read as the reverse complement.
AGTCTAAAGAAATATATTAATACTAGTTCGACCAATACATTGGAAAGAAAATATCGGTGTACCCATTTCTCGGATAGCTTTTTATGGATTATTCAGAAAAAAATAAATTGAATTATAGTACTCTTAGTACTTTTCGTATTTTTCAGTACATACATATTTGAGGACTTTCTGGTATTTCTATGGATTTCTACATAGATATCTAAAACTTGATACCTCAGATTTTAAAGATTAAGAGTAATTTCATAGATTTTTGTAATAATCATGTGTACCTATATTTAAGAATTTGTTAAATATTTTTATCTTCTAATATTCATACAATGATTGAGAATGTTATAGTATTTTCATATATTTTTGATATTTTTATGGATGAATAAGACTTCGATTTCAAGAAATTTGTGTCTTAGAATTCGAAGTTGAGTTATTTTAATATCTTTTGTATTTATTCAGTTTTTTTACGATTTGAAGGATTCTTTAATATTCTTGCGAATTCCTGTAGAAATTTTTTACATTTCGTCCCAATAGTTAGGATAGTTTTGAATATTTTTAGCATTTTTATAATTCCTTGTTTGTATTTTTTGGTGTTTTTAAAATGTTTTAAATTTCCTAGTTATTTTAAAGATACATCTGCAGATTTCGACGATGCTATTTTCTTGAAATTCAAAGTTTGAAATAGTTCAATATTTGTCAGAAAACATCATAGATCTCGGATACTTTTTATATTTTTCGTATTTTTAACGATTTATACGATTCAAAAAGTTTGCTGTATATTTGTGGGTTTTTACATAGATATCTAGAATTTGATTCCATGGAATTCAGAATTTTTAAGATTATTAGCAATGACATGGATTTTATCATATAAACACGAGACAATCGTGTAAACATCAATTTAAAAAATGTTGTGAATTCTTAGTATTTTTTTAGTATATATGGAATGTTTCAGGATTTGTTGGTTTTCTTATTTATTTTTGGTATATTGATAGATTTGTTTTATTCAAATTTCTAGATGTCTGTGCTTTAGAATTCAAAGTCTAGTAAATTTTTTATATTTGAATAGTTTTTCTAGGAAACAGTATTTTGCTAAATATTTCTTTTCTTTGAATATTTTTCTTATTTCTTCATTATATGATTTCCAGTATTTTTCAGTATTTTATGGATTCCTGCAGATATCTTCTACATTACGACGCTCGTGAAATTTAGAGATTCTCTACATTACAACGTTTGTGAAATTTTATAAAATCTGATTATTTTATGTGTCTCTAATATTTGAATATTTTCTTTTTTGCGTTTTCTAATATTTATAAAATGTTGCAGGATTTTCTTATTTTTTCAAAGATATCTCTTCAAAATTCTACGATATAATTTCCTAGAACTCAAAGTTAAAAAAATTTCAATTCCTTTGATCAATTCATCAGAAAACATAATAGATTTCAATTGTTTTCAACATTTTGCTTATTTTTGAAAATTTATACGATTCAAAGCAAATTCTGTAAATCGACTCTGTACGTAAGAAAAAAACTTTCATTGAATTTCAAATTCTGTATAGATTAAAAAAATAAAGTTTGATCATTATCCAAAAGTATCTAATGAAATTTCAGTATTTTTTGTATTTTTTTGTATTTATCAAATTAAGTAAGATTTTCTAGCAGATATATACATATTTTGAAAATTTTTATATATTTATGCATAGTTTGCTCACATTTGATAACTTTAGGAATCAAAGTTTTGATAATTTTCAAAATTTCCATAGATTTTTGAAATAACTACATAGGCATTCATAAGCACCTTTTTATTTACGGTATTTTTAGTAGTTTTTTGTTGTTTAACTTGGTAATATTTCCTAGCGGATGTAGATTTAAATCCCTTCAAATACAAATTTTTAGAGTTTGAAGTTTTGTATTGTTGGCAAGCATTTATAAATGGTTTTTAAAACAGTTACTCCATAAATTGCAAGTATTTCATAGATTTTTGATGAATTCTTACAATAGTTTTTGCTGATAAGATTTATGGATTTCTATAAAGCGATGCTGCGAAAATCAAAGTTTCATTGACTTCCGAATTCTGTACAAATTTTCGACAAAATTCTGTCAGCATTTTTACGTGTGTCATGAAATTTCGTTATTTTTCATTTTTTTTTTTGTACGAGTTTAAATTTGCAAGACATTCTATTAGTTTTGTAGATGTCTACATGGAATCCATGCAATGCATATCCAAAATGCAATGCTTCCAGATTCATAGTTTTATTAATTTTCATAATTTTAATCGGTTTTTGAAGTTTTTTGTGAAATATTCTATGAAGTATTTTGCAAAATTATATGGTAAAAAATTTTATTTCGAGGATGCCTTTTTTTTGTAAATGCAATTTGTTTAACATTATGGCATGTGTCTCCGATCAATCGTTCCTTTTAAGTATTTTTGGAAAAATATTTTTATCACACTCTGGAAGAATAAATAATGATAACATGTAAATTTTACATATCACATCGAACAAAAAAATTCGTGTCGTCTTTTTTTAAGTCAAAATTGAATAAAAAAAAAAAAAAAAAAAACATAACTTCGAGTGAATTGAAATTTTGGTGGTACCAGGTATACGTACTCCTAAGTAATTTCCGGTTTTTTCAATGGATGGCGTTCTGTTTTGTACCGCTGTTGGTAACACATACCATATGTCATTTTGTTCAGGCATATCGAGTGCTTGAACTGCGTTGACATTTTCACGAAAAAATCTTCCAGTAAGTTTTTATTGCGCTTCAAAAATGTCGAATTTTGTGACGAATTTTGAGCATATGCGCCATGCATTGCTCTTCATGTTCAATCAGGGGAAAAAAGTGTCCGAGAGCCACTGTGCGCTTGTGGAAGTTTATGGTGATCGTGCATTGACACTTCGAACATGTGAAACGTGGTTTCGACAATTCAAAAATGCAGATTTCGACCTGAACGACGCCGCACGCTCCGGCAAGCGAAAATCGTTCGATGACGCCGAATTGCAAGCATTATTAGATGAAGACAACACGCAAACGCAACGACAGCTTGCAGATGCGTTGGGAGTTCAACAGCAAGCAATTTCCAAACGTCTGCGAGCCATGGGAAAAATTCAGAAGTGTGGAAAGTGGGTGCCCCATGAACTGACCGAGAGACAAATGGAGAATCGAAAAGTGACCTGTGAAATGCTGCTTCAACGATACAAAAGAAAGTCTTTCCTGCATCGTATTGTTACTGGTGAAGAAAAGTGGATTTTCCTGGAGAACCCTAAGCGCAACAAATCGTGGGTGAGTCCAGGTGAAGCATCGACATCGACGGCACGGCCAAATCGTTACGGTCGGAAGGTCATGCTGTGCGTGTGGTGGGACCAGTCCGGTGTTATATACTTTGAACTGCTGAAACCTGGTGAAACTGTGAATGCCGTTCGCTACAAACAGCCGAGCCATTGTGGAAAACCGACCAGAATATCAACAACGACAGAAGAAGGTGATTTTGCTCCACGACAATGCGCCGTCGCATAAGTCGAAAGTCGTTCGTGACACGCTGGAAAGGCTCAAGTGGGAAGTGCTTGATCATGCGGCTTACTCACCAGACCTGGCGCCATCCGACTACCACCTCTTTGCCTCGTTGGGCCATGCCCTTTCTGAGCAGCGCTTCGACTCGTACGAAAATGTACGAAAATGGCTCATCGAGTGGTTCACGTCCAAAGGCAATGATTTTTACTGGCGTGGTATCCACAATTTACCAGAAAGGTGGGAAAAATGTGTAGAAAGCGATGGAAAATACTTTGAATAAAATAAAGGTTACGGTTTTTTTGGAATTATGTGTTTTATTTGCAAAAAAACCGGAAATTAATTAGGAGTACACCTGGTAAATCTGAGGTGGAATGGCCCAAATGTTGGGTTCAATCGTTTGCAAAGATGATTTCGTTGCATTGAAAATTCATATTATTGTGACGACCATAGTGGTTTTTGGGTATGCTGTGAAACTCAAAAAATTAGCAGGAACTAAAAAAATTTCCAACATAGTAACTGTCAAAATTCCTTACGTCAATTTTGAAATTTCATGACTCGCTAAAGCCCTCAATACAGAGACCAACTGCCCATGATGGACGAGTACTCGGACCAAAGGTTGCGCAGCCTCCATTTTGCTTGAAACTATTTCCCCCAAAATATACACAGCCGAAGAAGTGACAGGCTGCATGTTGACACTTTGGAGCAGCAGATTTCGAAGTTTCTCATACATCGCCGACGGGAAAACGTGATCTGTCGTGTAGTGGATTTTTAAACGCAGAGAGCCGAGTCCTTGTAATGCTCCCGGGGACGTGAAGTTGCTCGTGAGTTGTTTACTTGGCCGATGTTTTGCGGCTCGAGGTTGTAGGATGTACCTGAAGTTCCAAACGTTACTCTCGATGGCCACCGCCACCTCGTTTTTCTCATAGCTTTATCTTGCGAAAAAGGCCGTACACAAAAGAAAATAAAAGCGGATGAAAAATTGTAGGGAAAACTCACCATGCCGGTGTTGCATTTTTCTGCTGATTTTGAAGGCCCCGCAAAGTAAACCGAACCTCACCAAGAAATGCTGGATGTTCCCCCATACCAGGCGAGGAGTGCCATAAACTAACCACGACTTCGCCTACTTCGCTGCCATCTATCGTATAATGCGATACGTCTTTGTCCTTCAACTCCGTCAGCTCAGGCTGAAAATAAATGAAAATTATATAAGAAACTTTTAATCACAATGATGCATCGAAAACTTTGTCTGCAAATTATATCAAATTTTAAGGGGGTGTTCTTATGGATTGGCCGTTTTTTGAAGCGTTGTTTAAAATGTTACCGAGAGAAAAGTATTCATTTTTTTTAGATAGTTTTTTCAACCCCTAGACTACTAAATACAAAAATAGATAATGAATAAAGTTGCTCGGTTCGGCCACCGCACCCTTGCAAATAGAGGCCTTTTAAAAAAAGATGGATTGATTTTTCACACGAAATCTTTAAAATGGCTGATCTGAAACACAAGTAGAACTTTTTTTTTTAATCTATGGTAGTGTGGCTATCGTCTGACGGACGTTTTTCTTTTCATCATAATTATTTTTAAAATGGCGGGTTCAGTGGGCACGAATTTTTTTTCTTGGCGCAGGATGACGTCGCGAAAAATCCTATGCTTTCCCCTTCGCATGTCTCTCCACACTTTGCCGGTCGGGAAGTAGCATTAACGGTTGGTGATTCGGAAGGGGAATTCTTAGAACTGGGATTTTTCGTGACGTCATAGTATGCGCAATAGCTTTTTCGTGCACACTGGGCGGGTTACAGAAAAAAATATTTTTCAAGAGCTGTTTTTTATGTTTAGAAATTTATTTAACATTCTTTATGTACACTAGGTGCAACAGCGTCCGTCAGACGATAGCCAGTACATTTCTACAAATTAAAAAAAAAAGTTTATCAAAATCCGTTCACTGGTTTCTGAGAAATCGTGTGAACCAATTTGGAAGAAGTAGTTTTGAAAACAACGCGTTTCAAGTTTCCCATTGAAATAAGGGGAATTTAGGTTTAACTTTCTTGACGTGATTGACATAGTAAAACAAATCGTACATCTTTGAATTCTTGCATGCTTAAGTTTTGAAGGTCGCTCTACAGAATTCTCAAGTCAAAATTATCGTTTATTCACTTGCAAAAATTAAATATGGCTTCCCGTCTGGCCCGAACGACGCGTGTCGCGGAAACTCCTGGAGGAGTGTGAGAAAACATGCCCAAAACCCATTTTCCTTTTAGCCTCCGGCAAAATCCTTTTGGTATACTATTCTTACATTTCTAAACTTCGAAAAAGAACAACAAAAAAAAAAATCGATTATTTGAAACCGTTCGATAAGAGCACCTCCTCAAAGATTCCAAAATTTTCTAATTATTATTCAATATGTAAAAATTTCCAAAATAGTTTATAAAGGTTTGAAAGTATAATATATAAATCTAATATAAAAGGTAAAAATCTTTGAAATCTTCAAATAATCTACTATTTTTGAATAACTGATTTCACACAGCATATAAACCACATTGAAATATTTACCTCGAACACGAAGGTTTCATTGAAGTGAGGCGAGGCTGTCTTCTTTTTTGTTTTTGTGCGTTTTGTTACTTGCTTTCCGTTACTATAAATCACCGTAACAGTAGCGTAGGGATCACAGCCACCATTTTTTATGGTTAATTCGCTACATTCTACTACCCTGAAAATAAACGGTTTTTCAGAAACTTTATTATCGATGAATTTATTCGTTATCTTTGCGTCAATTGCTATTGAATTTTTTCTCAGAATGAAAATAAGAGGAAAAATTTTATAGTTAATACAATATCATATTGTACATTTTTATAATTAGAAATTTTTTGGGAATTTACCTGACCATAAGCTTCGGTTGGGCATGCTCAACTTGTGGTTGGAGCGAAAGCTCTAAATGAGCTTTGCCCTGAACTTCTGAATCTGCGTCCACTGGACTCAAAGAGAACCAATGCTCTTTGTTGTGATACAAGGCCAAATCTTCTCTTTTTATGGCCACTTTTGCTACTATTTTGTCCTGCTTCAAATGCCGGTCTCGGTCGTACACGTAAATCCCAAGATAACGAAACTTTCGGGGCACTTCGAATTGGAATTCTTCTCCGAAAAATGGACTAAAAATATTGAAGAACATTTAATAAACATTCGCTGAATTTCATGTGTATGTATAATGAACTCTTTGGACATATATTATTAGCTGTCACCCGCGGCTTCGCCCGCGGTCAATGGTTAGATTGTGGCGGTTATTCCCTATGCATCCAGATATTCATGAAATATCGGGATTTTTATCAACTATTATTTCCATATTATTATATAGAAAATATTCTTTTTCAATCAGTGATATTAAATTGGTAAATTTAATAGCAAACCTACCTTTATGAAAAACTTTTATGTAAATAATTTATTAATATTTTTGTAAAAAATCTGGATAAGGTTGAAAAACCTATTGATATTAAAACAAATTTCAAAAAATACCTCAAAATCTAACATTTTATTAGCTATGAGAATAATAAGATATATCTCCGAAAAAAATCTGCTAAAAAATAAATTTTTATTGTGCGATTGGATCACTAAATGATGAAACGATATTTTATCATTTACAATCAGTTTTGCTAATTTTTTATTTATTATTTTTTTTATGACACGAGAGTTCAGACCAGGGGGATGGCATTTCCTATGATCGCCCATAAAAAGTTTCGTCGCGGTTTTGTCGACACTGTCGGGGAGTTTTCTCCCCCCACTCCTTGCTCTTTCCACTCTCCCCCACGTCACCCACCATCAGCCACTTCCCCCCTTAATCACGAAGCATACCGTGAGTGCCCGTGAGGGGCGGGACCAGCAGGAAGGGAGGGGTTACCCCTCACTCACCGAAGTTAGGACAAAAACACGCGACGAAGAATCGGGCGGAGTGTCGCCCCCCTGGTTTAGCCTTTTAGGTTTTTTAGCCAAAACTGATAAGACATTATAGTAGTTTCAAGTGGTTTCATTATTTCGTGAAATTTTTTTTTGTGATGTTTCATTTTTTGAAATTTTGTGATTTTATGACATTGTTAGATTTTGTGGCATTTTGTGATGTCTTGTAATTTTGTGAAATGGTGAATGTATTTGTCATATTCCTCCACTTTCTCGTTATTTGACCTTCTAACCGAGAATTTGAAATTTTCTTTAGCTATAACCCATCCTTGGGTCATGACAAAATATTTTTTAAAAATCCGAAAATTCATCCAGCTGTTTTCACGTGATGCAGTGACATACCATCATACGTTCTGCGCTTTATATATAGATTTATTAAAATTTTACTAACAAATCAGGATAAATTTAAGAAATCTATTGATATCAAAACAAATTTTAAAAAATACATCAAAATCCAACACTTTATTAGCTATGGAAATTATAAGAAACATCTCCGAGAAAATTCTTCTAAAGAAAAAACTTTTATAGTGCGATTTAATCATGAAAAAAAAGGTTAAACAATAATACTTTATCGTATACAATCAGTTTTTGTATTTTTTTTTTTTTTTATGATCAGAGAATTTAGACATGTAGGTTTATAGGTCAAAACTGATAAGACAATTTAATAATTTTGAGTGATTTCATTATTTCGTGAAATTTTGTAATTCCGTAGCATTCTGATATTTTGTAAATTTGTGATATTTTATTTTTGTGACATTTTGTGGTTTTTGTGACATTTTGAGATTTTGTGACATTTAATTATTTTGAGACATATTATCATCGACATATATAAATTTATATATGTCGATGCGTATTTTATGATTTTGTACATTTTGTGACATTGTGTGTGTGTGTGTGTATGTGTCAGATTCCTTCACTTCATAGTTACTCAACATTCTAACTGAGAATTCGAAATTTTCTTTAGCTATAAACCATCCGCAGACCATGACGAAAAAAAAAAAATTTCTAAAATCAGTCCAGCCATTTTCGCGTGATGCGATGACATACAAACTTACATTTTGCTTTAAATAAATATATATTAATACATGCATGTATTTATGTTTTGTTTACATTCAAATATTTTTATGTGTTTTTTTATTCAATTTCCAAATTGCACTTACTTTAGTGTTCTCGCTATCGTTGTAGTCCTGAATATTTCTTCTTGATCAAGTGACAGTGCGCAGTAAACGTCTCTTGTCCCAGGAGACCCATGACTTCTGCTTTGTAGATTTTTCACTTCGCCTAACAAAAACAATCAGATTTATTAATTAAATGACTAGAAAACTTCAAACAAATATACGAATCTAGTGAATTTAGGCATGAAAAAATTTGGTTATACATATGTGACGCGATCCGAGAAAAGGGACCTACTATCCAAAAAGTAAATTTTACAGGACGGGCGATTGAATGAACCGAAATACACAACGGTTAATGGGATGAAAGATTTTTAAAAATTCATAGTGTGCAAAAAAATTGAAGTAAGTAAATTCTGATTGCACATAATTAAAGATCGGATGCAAAATTTATAGAATCATTCATAATCCGAAAAACGATTTTTTGGATAGTAGGTCCCTTTTCTCGGATCGCGTCACATATGTATCAATTACCATGAAAACTGTAACTGGTGTAGCTTGCTATTTTTACATTGGAATTGAAACTTAACTTCTAAAGTACAATAGAACCGCGGAACCGGAACGAGAATCATCAAGTTCGATGAAACCAGAAAAGTTTTGATTTTTTTTTCCTGATTTCTCCCTAATCATATAAATTTCCCTGATCATATAAATTTCTTAAATATTTTTTTTCCTAAAAAATAATTAGATTAGATTAGATTTATATTTCGAAGTAAAAATAAAAAAATACATAGAAAATTTGTGAAAAATGTTGAAATTACGGATTATATTGGCTTTTCGAATAGTGTTATTTTCATTTTGTTCTTTTTTATTTTCAATTGTTTTTTTTTTGTGTCAAACTTTGAGAACCCAAAATTTTTTACTCACATTTTTCATCATTTTTGAAGTCTGTATATATTTTTTCTGAACTATTATTGAAAAAAATTAAAAATAGATGCTGTTCCACAACTTGTGTGAAAAATAGGCTCCTCCTTGATGGTTACATTTATTACAAAAAGAAATGATAGTGATGGACCATATACCCGAAAGTGCACTACGAAAGCAATTAGAAATACCTGAACACCTGCAATTCAGAAATGAAAAAAAAAAGATTCAACACTCAAAACTCAAAATTTCGAAAAAAATTGGGTAAATCTTTAAACATAGGTTACTTTTTTAAATTTCTTGGAGGCAATAAATAAAGGGAAAAATCAATTTTACTAAAATTTCATGTTTTATTTCCCTTTCTAATTTAACAAGTTTTCAACTCCCGAATTGAGTCCTCTTTAGGTGAAAAAAGTATAAAAGTTTAGAGGGGATCACTTAATATCACGCAACATATCCATCACAGAAAAACATCAGCACTCATTTCTCATCGAATGACTGGCTCACAATACCATTTTTACCCGAGAAAGACTCCATTCAAGAAAAAATTGAATTAAAAAAATCGGTGGAGAATGCCAAAAATCATTAGATTCACAAAATAAAATGATATAAGTATACAAAGTAATACCAAATAAAAATCTGTTTTAAACTTTATGAAAATTTTTTTTCTAATATCTTAATTGATTTAAAGCCTGGGAATAGAAAAAATTTCGACATCGTCAAAATTAGTGACACCCTAATGTACCTACACATATGCTTCAAGCGTTAAAATTTCTAAACCTATTAAATATACGATTTTTGATTTATTGATGATTGGAGATTTCGAAAACAGTTTTTGAAATCATGTGAATATACAGGTTGTCCCAAAGTCACATACGCAAAAAAAAACCTTGGATTCCTTATTCAATTTCAAGTCGAAAAGTCCTTTACCACCCTGGTGAAAACGTTCCGACTGAAAATAATCGGGCTATAGTCGTAACATCGTCGGACGTAACGACTGTATTTTTAAACTCCAATTTTGGGTAAATCCCATCATATAGTTTGCGAGAAATTGTCAGAAAAGAAGCAAAATTACATTCTTCAATCAATTGTGATGCTAATTATTTGTATATTTCTCGGGAAATCATGATTTACTAAGTATCAAAAGTAACCACAACGACATAACCTCAAAAAAACATTGTTTCATTGTTTCGATTGTTTCGTCTGCTCAAGCGCGCGAAATTTGAAAATAGTTTCGAAATTTGAAATTTTTAGTTCTTTTCAATCATAAATGAAATGAGCGTTTTGCTCTTTAAGTATTATCAAAATATATAATGATTGAATATTTCAATTATAGTATATTAATTTTAAGGTAATAAATTAAAGTATATACATATATCAGTTATGACATATTAATAAAAATATATTTTTTAGGTTTAGAATTATTATTGATTGATGATTTATTTGATAATACTAATTAATTTATTATTTTATAATAATTTGATTATTTCAATAACAAATTAATAACTAAATAATACGTGATTATTAATTAATTTATTGATTGTTAATTTATTATTTAGTATGAATTTAATATTAATAAATTTTTTTTCTTATATACATTATACGTATTGTATGTATGATAATATAATTATATTATCGATTTTCATATAAAAAAACATATTATAATCGATAAACATATAAACAGAGATAAATAAACTTCGTCGGTAAAGTCGCATTGTTCTGTTTTACACAACCTGATTACTACTTGTAAATTGTTATTTATTTTCAATAAGCACAATTAAAAATGTCTTTTTTTTCTGGAATCAATAAATTAATCACTTTTACTCATTTTCCACGTAACGTCCCATCAGACGCAAGGAAAAAAATAATAAAATTTACAGTCGTAACTTCGTCGAGCGTATCGACTATCTTACGACGATTAATCGCCGTACTATAGTCGGAAAATATTCGGATTTTTTTCACCAGGGCACTTTTTATAAAACCAAAAATTTTAAAAGTTATTTACGCCTAAAATTTAAACAATAATTGCGCTCTCTCGACAAGTGGGGGTCGAATTCACAAACCAAGCTCTACTCAAAAATTCTTTCTTATTATTCTGAGTCGAAAAGTCCTTTGCTATTTTTCACTAAATTCAAAATTAAAAAAGATATTCTGGTGACAAGTTTTAACCAATCAGATTTCTTAGATTTAAGACTGGAATATCTTTTTTGATTTTGAGTTTTGTGAAAAATAGCAGAGTACTCTTCGACTCAGAAGAATAAGAAGGAAATTTGGAGTCGATTTTGGTTTGTGAATTCGACCCCCACTTGTTGAGAGAGCGCAAGTATTGTTTAAATTTCAGGCTTAAAAAACTTTTTCAATTTCGAGTTTTATAAAAAAAGTGTTGAAGGACTTTTCGATTTGAAATTGAATGAGGAATCCAAGGTTTTTTTCTGTATGTGTGACTTTGAGACAAACATTTGAATGTACATATACTAAAAAATATAGTACAAATATACTAATCTGTAAACTTGAGAAGACTTATTAAAATTCTTATTGAAACGATTTCGTTGGTTTTTTTTTTTTTAATTTGATCAAGCCATGTAAAGGATTCTATCGATAAATAATTTGTATATTTTTCAAAGTCTATCCTAAAAAACTTTGAAAATATAATTCTCGCTGGTGAAAAACTTTAAATAGCTACAATTTTGCTTTTAAAGTGGCTAACCTCATTGAAAAATTCGCTTCTTTTTTTTGAAGGATCTAAGGCTTGTTTATTTTCCATTGTTTTTATTTGTATTCTAATAATTTACGTGTACCCGCAGGAAATTTCCCGTTGGTTTGTTCAATTGGATTTCCTATTGAATTTCGATTCAGTTTTCCAGTTGGGTTTTATCGTATTAAAAAATTTTTTGCAAAAAAACTTACACCACAAATACAATTAGTTTTCCAAATGAAAAGATGATTAGATTTCTAAATAGAAAAATAATAAAAGAATATTTACGTAAGAATATTTTCCAATAGGACAAATTAATTGGATTTCCAGGAGGATATTTTATTGATTTTCCGATTTGACAACCCAACTGAGAACTAAATGAAAATCTAATCCGTCTTCTACTTAAACAGACTAATTGAAAAGCTTATTGAAAAACAGTTCATTTTTGAATTAGAAAAACAATTGACAAACCAATGAAAACTTCCAGCGGGGTATAAAATCTGATGGCTAATATATAATGCGATATTTAAATAAACAGTAGCTTCAGATGCCTCGTACCTTATAGCTTTCCATTACTATTAGTATTTTTTTTTATTTTTTCCATATCTACCTGCATAGTTCAATATATTTCGTGGTATTTCTATGTGTGTATTACTGTTTTCTAAAATACCATGCTTTAGGATGGAAAGGTTTATAAATCGTTATTAATTTTATAGATTTTTGATAAAATTACATACCTACATACATTTTGGCTATTTATAATATGAGTTTTTTAATTTTCAATATTTTTAAAACTTTTGTATTATGTATGGAATAATGTAAATAATTTGTAAATATTGTTAAAGATTTATAAAATTCTTATAATTATCAATATATTTCCAGAACTCGATGCTCTGGAATTCAAAGTTTTATAGATTTGCAGTATTTTTTCGACTTTTCTGCAAATATCATTAACTTTATAGATTCTTAGTATTTTCAAATTTGTAGTAATTGAAGAATTTTAAGTACTGTTCAGTGTCCGTACAATTTTAGACGTATTCTAGTATTTTTATGGTATTTTCTGTAGATTGTACGAATTTCATGCTCCAGAATTTGAAATTTCAACAATTTTGAGTATTCAAATTGATTTTTCAGAAAACCATATCTTCCTTTCAGATTTCCATTATCTACTTTTTTTAAGTATTTAAACAATTTGAAAAATAGTCAAGTATTTTAATGGATTTCAATATTAGATATTCGAAATTAATATCCTCTAGGATTCACAGTTTTATGAATTTTGGAGACAATCGTGTTAACATAGTTTTTAAATATTAGACTTCTAAAACTCCTCGTATTTGTTTAGTATTTTGAAGTGTTCTCAAGAAATTAGATAGATATCTGGTATTTTTGTAGATTGTTTAATAGATTTTTAGAATTCGTTGTTCTAGAAATAAGTTTCGATAGATTTTCACTATTTTTATAGATTAATGGCAGAATGTCAAGATTTTTCGTATTTACGATTTTTCTAAGTATTCACAAGATTTCGTAACGTTTTCTAGTATTTTTAGTATTTCTAAAAATAGCAACATACGTTTTTAAATTTGATGCTCTAGGATTCGAAATTGTAAAAATTTCAAGATTAATCAAAAAAATGTTTTCTCTTAAATTTTTATTTTTTGGTTTCTTAATTTAAAACTCTTTTGATCTCACCTTAGATTATGATTACTTTCAGTATTTTTTCAGTGTTACAATAGTAAAGAAGACTTTTGAGTATTTTTATGGATTTTTATGCAGATTTTTACAATTTGAAGCTGCAAGATTCGAAGTTTATAAGATTTTTAGTATTGTTGCGGATTTTTTTTGCTCTTTATAATTCAGTAAGTTGAAAGTTGAAACGATTTTTTAAATATTTATTTTCTAGTCCATTTCCGCCAAATATTTATAATTTCATTTCTGTAATAAAAAATTCTCATAAAACCAGGATTCTTATATTTGAGTTACAAAAATTAATAATTCTGAATATTGTTTCACTTCAAGAACCTACACAAAACTATTTGCCATGTCCTCTAAATCTGAGTAAATATATTTTCGATTATTTCCACATATTTTCATAACTTATCGCCATTTTTCATTGGTTATACTATTTATATTGCCATTATTATTATTTTCATACATTTTTTTTTAAATTACAACGTGTATTTCCGAAATTCATTATCGATTATTATTCTTTTTTCACACTTTTACGTGCAATGATTAATTTTACACTAACTTTGGAAGGTTTTTGAACCTTGATATTCCTCCCTGCCTACGCTATTTTTTTTCGTAATTCATCCTTATTTCCAGTATCTTAATTACTTTTTGAAAGTTTTTGTATTATTTCTAATTTTTTGTTATTTATTTCATTAATAACTAGCCTTTCCGTTAATAAACCTTTTTTTTAGTTGTTTTTTAATGTATACAAGGTTACTGTTTTTAAGCGTAGCAAATTCAATTGCAATACAAATTCAAAATGAAGCTTTTCCAACGCGACGTGTGGCTCACTATAGTTTATACCTTTCTTCTTCATTCTTTTTTGTGCGAAAAATTCTAGCTTAATGTATTTTGTGAACATTCCAAGTTTTTTTCTATTTCTTGAATAAATGGGTAACTTACAGTGAACGTTTTATTGTTCATTGATGGACTCGTTTGTGATTTTCGACAATTTTTACAGCTATTTAGATTTCCTTGAATAATTTTTTTATATGATGCTGTAGAGTATTCGAATCTTTTTACAAATCGTTCTAGCTTTTTGTAGTTTTTATATGTAGTTATATAGTTATATACATATATAGTAATATACATATATTATTAATATTATTTCTATGCAATTTTATGTTACCATTTAAAAGTTTGTGTAGTTTTTTCAGAATTACCTGTAATTGTCTATATACTATCTTACAATTCAGTACAATTTTTTATACCTATGTCATTTTTCATATAATTTAGGAACTTTTCAATTTTTTCACATTATAGTAATTTTCTGACACATATTTTGTGTAAACTCTTGTTTTTTATAGGTAAAATTTATCACTTAAATCACCTTGACTATTATTGTCAACAATTATTTTTCTTCAGAATATTTTTTATCTTCGTTTTTTGATTGCGAACTGGAAAACAACTTATCGATAAATATCATAGCCAGTAAAAGATAAAAATATAATGCGAAATTGATATTTGTTTCTGCAAAATTTGTTCCATTCTTACAAAAAACAAATTTAAAAACAGGCAAAAGCTCGTCAACAGCGATAAAGTTGCTATTGAAAAGATGTTTTTATTTCATATTCTTCGTAGCAAAAAGACTGTACTACGATTAGTTGAAGTGATATTCTGTCATGTTTCGTAAGAATCAAATTGCAAAAAGCAGTTGACTTTTCATTTTAAGTACGCTCGCTTCAGTAATCGCTATCGATTTAAGCCAACAATCGAACATATAATTATATCCCACGAGTTTTCGACAGCAGACTGCGGAAATTGGAATTAAGAAAGGAAGACAAGAGAATATAAAAATAGAGTAGGCCCTTACTGAAAGATAGTAGCCTAAATAACGCAGTCTTGAAAAAAATACTTTTTGTAAAATGACGGGATGATTTTTTCAAAAACTTGTAGCTTAATGGGGGGCGCTCCATGTAATGCATCAAAAATGATGGTTTTTGGTTCATCGTTCCATCATTTTTCACTCATATTAAGCACATGCTCGAACAACAAAAAAAGGTTTTTTCATAAACAATTAATTGAACATGGTAGATTAAATTGGAAAATCTCGTATGTCAGCTTGAGGCAGATTGATTTTGCGCGGTACACGCTGGAGTCAAAAGTTCTCATCTGAATCATAAAAGCAATTTTATGAAAAAAAAAAAAAAAAAACCTATAAAAACTCGATCAAGAATTATTAAAGTAATAGTTCTAAAAAAAGTCGCGATTTTCACGTTATTTTTGTTGCTATTTTTCGCTGAAAACTTGAGTAGTTCAGTTACATCAGCCTGGAATAAAAACAGTCTTTAACGAGACGCCATTGACTTTTTCATTAAAATGCGCAATTGTTAGTGTGGATTTAAAAAGATTCAACAGATTCAACTTTCGAATAAAAATTATCGATACAATCGAAGGTTTATTTTATTAGTTACGATGACTTAGATGCTAGACGAGAAAGTAAACATTTATTTAACATTTTTAATACAAAACAGAGAAAATGAATAAATTAAATTCGGTTGA
Source organism: Platygaster robiniae (assembly GCA_028476575.1). NCBI lineage: Eukaryota > Metazoa > Arthropoda > Insecta > Hymenoptera > Platygastridae > Platygaster > Platygaster robiniae. Next base: position 12,688,467 of record CM052027.1, on the reverse strand, counting down.
AGAAATGGGCAGTATCACAGTCCAACAAAAAAAATATGCACGCGATGTTTCACCAGAAATATGTAGCTACCGTCATCACTATACCAACCCCAAAAACAGTTTTTCATGATCAAATCGCGTTTTCAAGATATTAATAATTTTATTATTTGTTATGCTGTCAGCGTAAAATCCGTGATTTTCTGGGGATGTTTTCAAGAAAAAAAAAAAAAAAGAAAAAGAAATTGTAGATTTTCAATGTCAAGGAGTCTGATTTTAGAGTCAAAAATATGAAAACACTAACTGTCCCAGCGGGCTATTTTTTTTTGAAACAATTTCGATTTTTTCACAAAATATGAATTGCTTAGAGAATAATAATTTACCACGAAGAAATATTATACAAATATAATGGATTATATAGGTCGAAAAAATATTATGAGTATTTAAAAAAAATAGTTTCTAATGCTACTTTTTTACGATCAAAGTAAAAGAGTAAAATTGATGAAAGTTTATTTGTTGATCAGGATTAGAAGGATAAAAGAATGCACTGTAAAAAATTCCCGGGGCAAAATCAAGAAAAAGTGCTGAAAGTTTTTTTCAAGTCAGTACCTTAAAATTCAATAAATTTGAAAGCACCCTCGAAACGGGTATTGACGCACTGCACTGTAAATTTATAGTGAACAGAATGAAAATATTCAATACTCGCGCGTTGTAAATTTACAGCTCACATACTGAAAATTCAAGGTATACCTACCAGTGTCCCCAGACTGCATGCGCGTACCCTCCGTACCTTCAACACAGACGCAGGAGCTGTTGTCAGTGACGTCAGCTCCTGCGTCTGTGTTGAAGGTACGGAGGGTACGCGCATGCAGTCTGGGGACACTGATGCCTACCCTGGCGTTCACGCATACACCAGATTTGGTGTGTATCTGGTGCTTATAAAGTCAAAATCGATGTCAAATGCATGCCAGGGCATTATTTCAGGAGTTTTACCGTAACAATATATGCGCAAAAGTTTCCAAATTTTCTTCAATTGCCGCATTTCATGGGGTCTCAGCAGAGTATCATTTTTAAATCGCTGTCTTGGCATATAACTGCCGGGAAAATGTCTGAAAATTACTCAAAAAAATAAACTAAGCTCCCACAGGTGTTTTTCAGGTGAAATGTGTACTGTAAATTGCATTTTGATGAATAAATGAAATTATCTGAAACAGCGTCATTTCTGCGGACAGCTGACAAGGAGCCTGCTCAAACAGTAAGTATCACTTCATATACGTAAGCAGTATAAGAAGTCAGCTGACCACCGCTAATGACAGTTGGAGATTTGAGATTCGAGATTTTGGTCGTTAGGTCTCTTTCTAGAAACCGTGTCACATATTTTTTTGCATTTTTATTTCTGAAATCAGATTCCTTGACATTGAAAACCTACAATCTCTACAATCTGGTTATTTTCCTGAAATAATTGTTAGAAAATTGAAGGCACCGATTGAATAAGGGGTTTCGCGCTCGGACCTTTGCTTGCCTCTCCAAGCCAAGGTCGAGCGCGAAACCTCTTATTCGATCGGTGCCTTCAATTGTGGATTTTAGAAAAAGTAATGTAAACAATTGATGTGATGAAAACACGATTTGATCATGAAAACTGCTTTGGGATTGGTATAGTAAAGAAGTCAGCTACATATTTCCAGTGAAACATCCCGCCCATATTTTTTAAAGTCAAATTTTATCAGACTGTGAATTTGATATTTTTTAACTCTATTTAAGAACTCGGGTCTACCAAGAAGAACAATGCTGAGCTTTGGTGTGAGCCAAAAATTTCTTGCCAAGAGATGGCAGTACAATCACGATTTCGGTTTTAGACCAATAGTATTCATAATTGCAAGGCACATCACCGAGGCGAGTGCTTCTCTCTTTTTTTTAACACATTACAAGGATATGATGAAATCCCTGTTTATGAAAGTCCGGACACATCCATACACGTGCGTGAGTTAGGATTAGAACTGTCTTTCCTTTACTATCTTTCCTTCCCTCTCCCATTTCAAGCGAAAATGGTAATGGTATCGATACTTCCAGTAGTATCACCAGTATCGGTGTTAATATAATTAATATTGAAACAAATAACTTTTAAATAATACATTTGTTTATTATTAATAAATAAAAAAAAAGAATTTTTACAATTAATGTAGAACCAAAGTATCGCTCCCGTATCGGTATATATGAACCAAGGTTCGCAATTGATAGGGCTAAGTAGAGCTCTAACAAGGACAAGCTTATGTATTATTTGGCTCTAAAAAAAGAACAAAAATTGATATATTTGCCAACACTGATATGAATCAATACCGTCAGGTATCGGGTTTTAAGTAGAGGTATGAGAAGTAGTGTTCACTAAAAATCGATTAAACATCGGAAACACCGATTTTTAATCGATGTGATCGATGTTACTGATAAAACATTGGAACATTGGGACTCCATGATCATTGTAAACAATTGACATAGTTGCGATCAGTCTGAAATCGGAAAATCTAGCATTCGTGCTAAGGTTTCACGGGTTTCACGTTTATTTATTCCTTTTTTGTCACCGAATTTTTGTTGAAATAAAAAATATTGTGGATAGTGGATAAATACAATTTTGTCATTTATATATTATGATGTTTTATTCTTAATAAATTCAATTTTTTCCATAAAATTACGCGAAAGCGGGGAAAAATAACAGTACGTTATTTTTTTGCAACTGTAATGGTAACGATTTTCCATACCTTTTTATATTGAAAATACTTAGCGTTTGTTAATATTACTCAAGTAACGGTAACGTAACGTGTGAATCTTTTTTATGTAGCTTTCCATACCTTGTATAAATGTTCGAATCGTAATATAAAACTATGATAATTTTGAAAATTGTTCGTTTTAAGTATCGAATTGTGAAATTTGCATAATGCAGCAAAATAAATGCAATAAAATCAGCTCAGAAGTTTAAAATATTTAATCACAACATACAGGTTGAATATTTACATATATTAGTTTTCAAAATACAAGCTCTCAGAGAAAAACAAACATTTATAACAGAAAATATGACATAATTAAGAAACTAGAATTTTCGCTCTTAACAATGTAGAAAGTATGCGGCTCAATCTTGTATTCAAATATTGATAACACCCGCGGGCAACTGAGTGTATATGATTGGCTGTAGCTAACCAATCACAGTACTCCAACATCGATGTCAACATCGCTACTATCGATGGGACCGATGTTAAATGTTACATTGACTGAACATCAATTTTTAGTGAACACTAATGAGAAGTATAAGTATTGATACTTTCAAGTATCATATTGATACTTTCCAACCCTATTATCGTCATGTTATATTTAAAAACTTATTTTCATGCATGTTTGTTTAAATTTTGGTGCAATTTCTACATAGGTATACATATTGTAAAATCCGTAAAGATCATCATATTAACATGTGTTACACATCATTTTCAGCGGAAAAAAATTACGAATCGATGTAGATATGCCAAATTAACGGTAATTCTGTAGTTTTTGTGAAATTAAGCGTCAAAGTTGGTTTGACCTAACCTAAATTTTGAATATACAAACATTTTCAGTATAGAATTTTTATGACTTTGAATGAATACAAAAAATTCATGGAAATATTTATGAATTTTTCGGGGAATTTTTACATTCATTTTGTAAGAAGAAGAATTTCATTTTGTAAGTGATGAAAAAAAAGTGGCCCTATATAAGTCCCCCCTCATCGCTTTAGACTACATACGCCACTGCACCTTACTCAATATTTTCCCATGAATTTGCACAAAGTGCTGTTTCGCTTCACGAAAAGTGTCTCAAGTATCGCACTCTTGGAGACGAATAATATGTTTCTCCACTAGTGTGGAAAAGTTCTTTTTAACGAATCTGAAGGTTCTGAGGGTAATCAGATGAGTTAAGAAAACTGTTCCACACTAGTTAAGAACAATACTTTATTCAACAATGTGTTGAAATACGAGTTTTGCATCGCCCAGGTGTGGAAAAGTAGCCTTTTCCACAAGGCGTTGGATAAAAATTATTATTGCCTAAATGCGGACTCGCGAGTTATTGTGTACCGGAACCCGTGAAAATTGCATATCGCGCGAAAGAAGCGATCGCGAAACCCTCAGGAAACGTGACGTTAAAAAAACGATCATCGCGAAACTCTCAGGAAATAAACATTGCTCAGCAGCCCCGCACGTAAGGGGGCGACAACGCGTGGGAGTCGAGCGCGTCGAAGCACGTCGAAATTTTACGAGAATCCGCGGAAACACGTCAACGCCACAGCGCAATTATAAACCCTTTTTTCGTTATTTCCGGCTGTCACCGGGCGCATTGGCACGAGAATTTCGCTCCGGGCAAAAAGGCTTTCGATCGTGGGAGTCTACTTAAGTGACATCCCGTCGAGCTAAGTTCCCGTTTTCCGTCACTTTTCAAGCGATTACGCGGAAACCGCGAAACGCTTTGGCATTTATAATCGTGAACATGATTTATAAGCAACATTTTCGTACCGATTTTTATTTTCAATCGCTCTTCAACGCGAACAAGGTGCGTCCCCTCAGCCATGTTACATCCATGACACTTCTCCAGACACTATTTACTATTTACTGAGCACTGCTGTGCACTACATATCTACATAAGCTTTGATGAGCTTTGCACTGAGTATTGCTGAGTATGCTTAGTTGCGGTATACTTGTGTATTGAAGTAATGCGTATATTGTACACATTACTGCACATTACAGTACATGAACGAATTTTTGAACGAAACCTGGGTCATTTTGTATGAATGAATACGACAACCAGGAACGGATTCTGTGCCTGGTGCCCTGGTGAACCAGGGACGGATCCGTCACGGGACCATGCCCAAAAAGTTATACAAAAGTTCCATATGAAACTTCTGACATTCCCGAGTGGAAAAAAAGTCGGGAAATAATCTCAACCAGGGGCCTGAGTTTCGTTTTCGTGACATATATTGGCGTGTGGCGTTTTCAAGTGACCGATCCGGAGCAGATCTGGAGAATATTTTTCTGCTGATACGTGCTCAAATATGCTTAGATCTGCCCAGAAATTGCCCTCAGAGCACTCTGAGAGCAGTCATTTGAAAACGCTATATCTCGAGAAAACGAAACTCTCACCTTAAGAGGATGAAACTCGGTATACTCCGAGCTCGAAAAGCGTATTCAACTGGAGATAAAAAAAACCGACTGGTCACCGTCCACAGGGGTAGCTCTTGTTACCAACTGTGGTAACGCAAGTGTTACCACAGGGGTAACACTTGCGTGTTAAATTTCGATCTAAAAAAATGGGGGTAAATTTATATTGAGTTTATATCTTTATATACCTAAAATATAGGTATACTGTTCTTGTACGTGCACAATGTAAAAAATCTTTGTAAATTTACAGTCTGATGAATCTGTTTTTTACTGTGCTGAGCATAGTAAATCTACAAACTTTCTCGTAGATTTACTTTCCTCTGTAAAATCACAATGCTGAAGCTAGTTAATTTACTAACGTTCGTATTTTTTCTCAGGCTTCTATAGAATCCAACTCACGCTGAGCGTTGTAAATTTCGCCAGTGAACTTACTCTCCCTCCCTGGTGAAAAAAAAGGTCTGGAGAAAACTTTTCGATGTCTAACGAACATCTAAAATTTGCCTGTAGATAATTTTTTGAATAATATTCAGTAGACGTATTTTTGAAATGCTTGGAAAATATTTCAAAGATAAATAAAAGCAAACATCCGGCGAATGTTTCTGAGCAGATATTTAGAAAATGTACTTAGGAAAATTTTTGGGAATTATTTCTTTGTATATTCAAAAGACGTCTGATAACATACATCTTAAAAATATTTTGTTGCAGACATTTACACAACATTCAAATCAAGATATTTGCAAGATATTCTGTAGCTGATATAGAGAAAATACTTTTTCACAGATTTTTTACAGGCTTTTGAAAAAATCAGAAAATCATAAGAAATTTATTGCACAATTTTTGATTGTTCTGAATGTACAATTTACATATCATTTTCATTTTCACAAATCGGCCCTTCTTCCCTAGTAATTTTTTACCTTATACCCGGACAGCATGAATGTCCCAGGGACGTTCTTGGAACGTTCCCGGAACCAAGTGTGCTGTTAGGGTAAAAACCTTATTAGAAAAAGTAATTTTTTATAAGAATTCAATTTCGTATAAGGTACACCTTATAAAAACCTTATAAGAATTCAATTTCTTATAAGGTGACCTTATAAAAACCTTATAAGAAACTTAAATTTCTTATAAAGAATGGGTCGAAAAAATTTTATAAGGTTTTCTTTTTTTATAAAATTTTATCACATATTCGTCAACTGAAATTTCTTATAAGAATGTATACATTCTCATAAGAAATTTTAGTTTCTTATAAGGTTTTTAGGAGCAATTTCAACTGCCAATCTCCCCCTCGAGTCTCTCTAGTGCTATTCAGTGCTATTGGTTGAAAAGAGAAAAATTGACTACGAGTGACACAGAGTGATACAGAGTGATATATACGTCAAAACACGTCCAAAACAATAAAAAAAAAAAGTGTTTACCAATGGAGAGAAAATTCGAACGATATTAAAAAGGTTTTTGAGCGAGTATGGCAACGTCCGCAGGACCAATACTCCACGTCCTTGTCATCGGATTCCACCACAAAAAAGGATGTCAGGCAGGGCTAATTATTGTTTCATTAGCGACGCTATGGAACTTCACATTCGAATCCGCAACATGTTTTTAAATTCTCTTATTTTCTATATCCGCTGATGCGAAATTTGCACTTAACTGTTTATTAAAATGAATTCCCGAACGTACGCCCTTTTTTCAAATTTACATAAATTATGTATATTTTATTTCAGAATAAGCAAGTTTGTTAATATATTACTGATGTTTTTTTATTATTATTTCAAATCTTGCACTTATCGATTTCAGCAATATTTGAAGAATTGCAGAAAATGAATAAATGTAGTTTTTTGAGATTGTCTGCAGGTTTCAAAAATTGATTCAACCCGAAAATTTGCAACCTTAAAAAATTAAAATTACGTTGATATATTTTCAAATGTCTCAGCTCAGATATTTCTCAAATGAATTTACTGTTTTACATTTAGAAATTGACATTGATTTCAGGATCGCTTGAATGATTACTATTAAAAATTCAAGAAAAAAATTCAAAAAATACGCAAAGTAGGATGATATTTTGGTATAAAACCTTGCAAAAATGACTGCGAATTTTATCTATAATTATCAATTTACGTTTACTATTTAATATCTATTAGTCCTAAATTTTTGTTCATTTTTAATAATTCTTTCATAATTAGTCATTTATTGCTCATTATTCATTAACGAATATGAATTTATATTTTTACATTGATACTTTATTCATTATTTTGATTTCGATTAATTATTCATTTTTTTATTTATAATTCTAATTCCTTATTTATCATTGATACCATGTATTAATACTATTTCATTAATGATGCTATGGAACTTCACATTTGAATCCACAACATGTTTTAAAATTCTCTTTTTTCTGCATTTTCTAATGCGAAATTTATACCTAACTGTTTTTTAAAACGGATTTATGAATGTACAAACTTTTTCATGATTACATATATTATCTAATCTTTTTTTTATCAGAATCAGCAAGTTTGTTCAAAAATTACTGTTGTTTTTTTTTAAATATTTTAAATTATGCTCTCATCGATTTCAGCAATATATGAAGAATTGTAGAAAATTGAATAATGTATTTTTTCATGATATTCTAAAGGTTTCGAAATTCGGTTTATGCCAAAAATTTCGCAAACTTATAAAATTTAAATTACATTTATAGATATATTTTCCAATGTCTCAGCTCAGATATTTCTAAAATAAATTTTCTTTTCTACATTTATGAATTGACATTAAATTCTGGATTGCCTAAACGATCCCGAATGCAAATTTGAGAAAAAATTCAAAAATATTCAATGTAGGATAGTATTGTAGATTCAAGGCTTGCAAAAATGACTTGAAAATTTCATTCATCAATATCGATTTAAGTGTACTATTCTCTATTACTTATTATTTCTAATTTTTTTTTAAACATAGATTTTTTGTATTCATTATTTTTTCACTCATTATTTATTCTTTAATATAAATTTATTGTGTAATTATTATTTTTCGTTTATTATTTTGATTTTGATTTATTATTAATTTTTTATTTATATTTCTGATTTTTTATTTATTATTGATACCATGCATATTTATTACTTGTTAGTGATGCTATGGAACTTCACATTTGAATCCGCAACATGTTTTTTAATTCTATTTTTTTTTTGCATTTTCTAATGCGGAATTCATACCTAACTGTTTTTTAAAACCAATTTATGAACAAACGAACTTTTTCATAATTACATATATTATTTAATCTTTTTTTTTTTCAGAATAAGCAAGTTTGTACACAAGTTACTGTTATTTGTGTTATTTCAAATCTTGCATTCATCGTTATCAGCAATATTTAAAGAATTGAAGATAACGAATAAATGTTGTTATTTGTGGTATTCTAAATAAAGGTTCCATTATTCGAAAATTTTGCAACTTTAAAAAATTCAAATTACATTTACATATTTTTAAATGTCTCAGCTCAGATGTTTCTAAAATGAATTTTATTTTTTACATTTATGAATTGACATTGAACTCTGAATCGCTTAAACAATCCCGAACGCACATTTGAAAAAAAATTTTTAATTTAAAAATTTTTTAAATTATTCAATTTAGGATCATGTTTTAGTTTAAAAGCTTGCAAAAATGTCTTGTAAATTTTATTTACAATTAATTAAATTGCAAATGAAATGCAAATAATTCTTCCATTCCTTGAGTTTTTTTATTATTATTATTAATAAGATCTAAACAAACTGGCATTTCGTTCCATAGCGTTTTTTGGAACAGTTTCCAATTTTCATAAACATATCGAATTATTCCTTATGAATTACTAATATCTTTGCTTTTATTTTAAACTATAATTGAATGACATAAAAATTTTTTGTAGGTAGTTTGTTTTATACTTAATACTTTTAGTATTTCTTATATTTCTTAAGTATAAATAAAATGTGTAGGATTTCATTATTTCATTATGGATTTCTACATAAATTTCTAGACTAATGTTCCATGGTTATATAAAATTTTGAGTATTTATGTTGATTCTTCAGAGGATAATATCTAAATAGCTAAAAGTATTTTTTTGATTTTCATGTTTTTCTATTCTAGCATTTTCTAGATTTTTGGTATTTCAATGGGTCTATGGATTTTTCAAAATCAAATGCTAAATAATTAAAAGTTTTACGAGTTTTTGAGAAAACTATCTTTTGTGCAGATTTTCAATCCTTTGAATATTTCCCGTAGGTATTTTTCACTATTATTGCAACTTCAAGGATTTTTTAGTATTTGAATGAATTATTTAATTAATCATTTAATATTAATGGACATCAAAATTTTTTTGTTATTTTTAAATATTCATGAAATTTAAAAACGTCCTCTAGTACTAGTATTGTAATATATTTTAGGTATTTTAACAAATATCTACGCGAATCCTTAAAATTTGATGCTTTAGATTTGAAATTTTTGTAATTTTTTTTAGTATTTTTAATAATCTGTAAGAAAACTACAAAGATTTTCAATATTTCATAAAATTTTGGTATTTTCGTATTTTTTATTATTCATCAGATTCTGCAGTGTTTTAAAGTATTTTTATAGATTTACAGTTGTAAAAATTGATTTATGCTTTTTTTTAGAATTTAATGTTCTAGAATTGGAAGTTGGATTCTAAGCGTTTTATATAATTGAAAACAAAAAAAATTGTTCTGAAATAGTTATTTTTTACTTTTATTGTTTTTCCAGTGTTGCAATGATTAAAAAAATTTTCTTATATTTCTATAGATTTGTATGCAGATGTCTAGAATTCGAAGTTTTTATTTACTAGCATTTTCGTAAATTATAATTTTCCTTCTCTGTTTATAAGGTTAGAATAATTTAAAAATTCTTCTGCTACCAGAATCGCTGTCATTTTTGAGTTAACAAAATAATAAAGAGTTATAAATTTTGTTTAACTTGAGGAAATCACATGAAATCATTTGTCAAGTCCTCTAGATTTCAGTTACTACATTTTAGATAATATTACTTCATTGTTTTTATTTATCATCGTAATTTGTATTGATCATTTTTATTACCATTATTACTATTTTTATGCATTATTTTTTACTATCCGTATTGTCATATTTAATTATGTATGATTATGATTTTTCTTTATTTTTACATGAAACAATAATTAATAATACTCGAATTTTGAGAGGGGTCCGAATCCCTGAAACTCCCCTTTGCCTAAGACATTTACGATATATATGAAATCGACATTTCAAGTTTTCTTATTATTTAATAATTTAACAATTCGGGAGTTATTTGTGTCGAACCATGTATTTATTTCAAAATACAAATAAATATAATGTATTAAGGTAAAAACAGCGCAATTTTCGAGCGTGTTCCGCGACTACGAGTGTTATATGCATAACTTCGTTTTTAGGTAGAATATTCATTTCCCCCTCTTGTTCCGGACGTTCCGAACGAATGTCCCTTGGGCTGGAAATATTTGCCAACTTTGGCATTACCTGACGGATCGCACAACTTTGATGAAGACACTGTATATTTTCACCTTCCAAGTCTCAGTGACCAAAAGCAAACAATTTTTGGAATATCTTGTTTCAAGCAAATACCAGTCGAAGTATGAATAACCTCTCTTCACGAAAGACCATTTTTTATTTTTTTACTTTATTTTTCAATACATAAAATAATGTAATTATTGTTTATTCATAATTATTATTTAAATTATCATTTCTGTACGTGGAATAACATTATTATTTTATTTTACATGTAAACTAGATAATTCTTGACAAACATATCATTTGAAATTTCCTCAATTCTATGTGATGCGCCCGCATTTTATCTCTACATAACAGCCAACTTCAGGCAGTCATGAACATGTTTAGAAAAGAAAATAATTGATATATAATTATATATTAATAAGTATTTATTCATGGTTTTATTTTATTCTTAATAGATAGTTCCTTTTTGATTATTTTTTGTGAAGTATTTATTGTGTCATCAGTTGCATGTTATTGCAGAAATTGAAAAACAGAACTTCGGATATTACGAGAGAAACGGTTCAAAAATCAGTGTGTGTTTTAAGCGCATTGCCACTTTATGGGTATATTCAAGTAAAAATGATGTTAATCACTCACGCATATTTTGAGGAAGGTGATTTTAGTAAAGTTTCACTGCTGGAGGATACATACCATCATTTAAACCGCTGCATGAACGGGGATAGTCAAATTTCCCCACAATATTTTGTCGGTAATGAAGTTTTAAGTGTTTTTCAAATAAAATAAAGATTTATAATTATTTTAAACATGTTGCCTAGGAATTTAAAATATTTGTTAAATAATTTAAGTTTAAAATAATTCAAATTAATTGCATGTGCCTGAAGTTTCAAAAATCCAAACCAAAGTAAAAAAAAATTTTTTTCTCGATTTCACGTGAGATGAGGGTGATAAAAAGTTATTAATATAAGATAATGTTTGAAAATATTAATAACTATCTATAACTATAAGTTTAAAATATAATGAAAACAATTTTTCTGTTCCCGTTTATTCTTAAATGTTTGGATCAGACGCATAATTATAATACATTTTGGAAGATGTTTTTTACTTTCGAAAAATTTCAGAACACAAAAAGATTTAGACATATGAGAATTTTATTTATAATCTAAGAAATGTTTGTTAAACATAAATATTTGTTTGACATTGAATCATTTTCTATCAACAATTAATTCTTCGAATTCTCGATTAATTGATTATACCTTTTCGTCAGATATTTTTATGTATTTGTATTTGTATTACAGGACTATCTGCGAGAGATTTCATTTTGCAGTTTCGACACAAAGCTTTATTATTGTTCAAATTGTTGCTCCTGGAGAAAAAAGTTGTGTTTTATCAGTCGCCAGTGCAACCTTTGTGTGCAGCGATACTGACTCTTTTGTCACTTTTTCCTGACATGATTGAGCACGGATTGCAGCAGGCTGCATGTATCAGGTTTGCGATGATTAAAATTAATAGAAAAAACTCAAAAAATCATACAAGACTTGTAAATTTGCTCACAAGGGGAACTCGTGTAATGTCATGCGAGTTGACTTTCCAAAATGGGCTTATTTTATACTTGTTACATATTTTAAAAATCCTACAGCCATTTTCTCAAGCAGGCATCTGTTGGGACGTTGAATTATTACAAAATCAGAGAGTCCAAGTCACATCAAAGTAAAATCCATAGCTCCCAAAGTGTCAGATGTCTAATTGTAAGGGTAATGCACTTATGTTCTGATCATTCAGAAACAGGTTCAAATCTTAGCAGTAGCTATATATATATTTTTTTTTTTTTCCTTTTATCTTATATTTACTTTTTTTGATATTAAAATTAGGTAAATTCATATTTTTCAAAATACATGTAGACTCAGTTTGACATTACATGAGTTCCCTTTATCAGAAAAAATTATTCTTATTCAGTAGATATTTCCTTGAAACATCAGTGACATACTCAAAAAGAAAATCTCGAAAAGACTTTCTAAAACTTTTTCATTTCAACATGAAATAATAATAAATTTTGCCCAAATTTCAAGAGGGTTTTGAAACACTACAACAAAAAACTTAACTTTTGATCCAGGATCTTTTGTTTGAATTCCGTTTAAAATGTTAACGGAAAAATATTTCCATCAGACCATCGAGACCGATGTCGCCAATTCCGAATTTCGAAGATATCGAAGATCCTGTCATGAAAAATGGGAAAACAGATGAAACGATCGAAATTTTCGGGCAGGAGAACATTGATGATCGTGGCAGCAACTTATCCCCGAAAGTGATCGATGTGGAATGTGCTGTAGATTGCACGAATGCGGAAAAATTGGGTGAAAAGATGCAGAGCGTCTTTAATTTTGGATCTGATGAGGGTGACAGGAATGGAAATTTGCCTAGGGATACAAGCAACGACGCTTTGTCCGAAGCTCGAGTAACAAGGAGCATCGCACAAATCGCCTTTGTAGATCCTAAACAATGTGGCTTGCCCTTGGACATTTTTAGCGAGGTATGAAAAATACCTATGGTTCATGTATAAAATCGCATTTTTTAGTATGCATACAATTTAAAGAGTCTTATGGTATTTGTTGCCGCCATTAGGTATATTTGAATTTAGCTTTAGTTTGAATATCTGCTGCTTGACGTCGCTCTCGGCTACTCGATGTAGCTGTCGCTAACAGTGGTACTAGCGCGAGTTCAATTTTCTTTGGATAGAGTTGAAATTTTCGTCACAGATTTTTCAAGGGTAAAACTGCAAACCAGTCAAAATTTCAGGATTTTCGACTGTCTGTGAATCGAGCGAAAAAATCACAAAGTTTGCATTGGGTTATATGGGCAAGACGTGATTTAACGCGATATCTCCGAAAATTTTCCTTGGAATTCGATTAAAATTACGGAATACAAGTGTATTTATCAGAGAAACTCATAGAACTTTACTTGAAAACGATCGACTGTTCAGTTTTTGAACAAATCTAATATTTAGTTATGTCATTGACATATCACCAAGAATCTACGACCGATCTGGGACAATCTGGCAACGCCGCAACAGTGGAAGTGAACAGCTAATATTGAGCACGGAACGTCAAGTCGTCAAAGTGGTGAAATTGCATGTTTTTTATACTCTACAAAACGATCGGGACTGAAAAATGCATTGTCAAACCATCGTGTTTTCACGGAGTTTGTTTTGTTTTGACAAGAAGGTTAGGCGAAGACACTGCGGTGTTGCCAAACCTTGTCTCAGGTGGTCTCAGCAACAGCTAATGTGAATGTAGCTTCGATATCAAAGATGGTTTGGACCAAGAAACTGACGCGTTTTACTTAATTTTTGCTTAACACGAACTCCCTAAATGTAGGGTGTTTCTATGGTCGCAGAACGATATGAATTCTGCATGACTCTATAGTATGATGAGAAACAAAAATATAAATGAAGTTAACGACAGTGAATCGAGAGTCAATTACGATTATTTCCAAAGAGCAACTCATTTCCAGGGCGTAGCAATAACGTTATAAAATATTGAGGAAATTTTTTGCTGACTCATCATGTGACACGACATTGATGATAACGATGTTATAAACTTTTTTTTTTGTAAAACTGTTCTCTATGATCAATAATTATGCATTATGCAAATTTTTTATTTTTTTAAACACTTTCAATTTGAAATTTTTTTTGTGCAATGAAATATATTATGTCAATGTATGAAACTGAAAAATTGGTTAAATCTCAATGAAATATGCTCACGTTGGTCGTAGAATCAATGTCGATTTTACTTTTTATTTTATTTACACGTTTGAATTCTCCGAAAATATTAAATTTCATTAGTACTCAAATAATTTTTATTGACTTTGAACATATAATGTAATTTTGCATCGTAATAACTGTAAATCGTTAAAATGTTTTTACGGTAAATAACAAAACTCCTAAATTTGTATTTTTGGCTTACGGTGGAATAGAATAGTGTAATAAAGTTTAAGAAATGCAAGATGTAATGTCGGAAGTATAATATCGAAGAATAAAAGGTCAATAATTTCACAGATTTTTGCTTGAATTGTCAAATCTGATAGTTATATGAGGGTATAAAAACTAGAAAACTCGGAAGATATAACTGAAAATTCTCGTAGCTAAAAAATCAAAAAAAAAAAAAAAAAAAATTCAAAATTTAATTGCACAATTCCAGATGCAGATGCATGGTGACAAAACATTATTTCAAAGATTCCAAAAAATTGTATGATAATTTCCAAAACCGACTGCTATGAGCCATTCTCTTTCCAACTCACTTATTAAAGTCGTCTACTTTTCTCGCTGGATATCGAAATGTATATTTTTTTGAAGCAATCATTTCTCAATAGTTAATCGTTTCGATGTGTATCGAAGTAATTAAATGTTAGCCATGGATCTCGAGTGACCAATACAAAATTCAAGAATACTACTTGTTCATTTTACACAAACATCATTAACGTAAGCAATATTTGTATCAAGAACATTTCATCGTACAAAAACTTATATGTAGGTTGAAAATTCAGGACATGAAAATTAAGAAACACCCTTTTGTCTGAATGTTACAACATATTTTTCATCACATATATGTATACATTTGATCGAAAAGTGAAGGGCGTGTCAACAAAAAAAAACACGTGAACATTTTTTTGCCATTTCGAGAAGAAATAAAGATCGCTTTAGAGAAATTTTTCATAAAAAAATTTACGTCACAAATACAGTTACTCTCCCAAATGAAAATAATTAATAAATATATAATGATTGTATATAAGTTTCTTTTGTGAAAGTTTTGTGATAAGACAAACCAATTATATTTCCTGTTGGATATCCAATTGAGGCTGCGGATTCTGTAACGTCCTGAGCGCTCGAAAATACGGAGAAGTATTGTCCGCACGGTGACGTTACGGTGACGTTACGGTGAGGTTAAAGTAAGTCAAAATCAAAAGTCCGAGTTTGAAAAAACAAAAAATACTGTTCGATAGCTATTGAAAAATGAACGTTAGTCACCGTTTAAACTTTATTTCTAAACGTCATAGTTTTTGTTCAAAAAAATAAAAACTGATGCTTTTTGAATCGAAAAATCGATGTTTTTTAAAACTTACATCGCCGCTGAGCATTCATTTTTCAACATATTTACATAACTTTTGTATACTTTTGTTCGGGAAGGTCTAGCGATGAACACAGTATCAAAATATTTATGAAAAGTCATTAACAACTGACTTTTTTTTTAATCCGATTGACAAACCATGTTTTCTAACGTTCGCATTAAAAATGTATCGAGGGAATTTTCGTTTTTAACGGGGTTTTTACGCTTGTCATAATTTTAAGTGTATTGTCGAACTTTTTGGAAAGTTTGAGCTCTCTGAAGCTATTATTTATAGAAAAGCTAGCACGTTGAACACAACGTGCAGCGCGATGTGCTTGAATTTTTCGCTGGTATGACTAACCACGGAGCTCGAGCGTGTTAAATTCAATTTAAATTTCAAAACCCTGAGATTTGCGATAGGAAGGTTTGCAAATATTTCAAATATTTTATTCGTAGAATTGTGTAGAATGGAACTTTGATTTTGACTTTCTCTTTAACAAAACAGAAGAATCAAATGATTTTTAATCTAATCTAGAAATAATTTGCATTCTTTATATTTTGTTAGATAATTTATTATGATTTGTTATTATGAATGTCTTCTTTTCTGGAAGAATCGTTAAACTGATAGAACAGTTTTTGAGAAATCGATGTTTTCGATGGCAATAATTTAAATTTAAAATACCTTTCAACAAGTCACTATTGGATATAGTATACATCAGCTAACAATATTGAAATAATAAACATTATTATAAAAATCGTGAGAAATATCAAAGTGTAACAAATTAACTCAATCGACATAGTATATTCATACTCAAAAAATGAATAATTTTCTATCGAAATTTTCATACTGATTGTAATTACGAAAACTTTGGTTCCCCTAGCCAAAACTTTAAGTGCCATGCCCAAAACTTTGGTTGGTCCATATTTTTACTAATGAAAATAACTATGTAATTTTTAAACGCAAAACTAAGAACATACTTACATTTTTGGTTTATTGTATCGATAATAATAGACAATCGAGTGAATTTTTGTCGGAGAACGAAAATTTTATGTAACTCGTTTCAGTGAAGCCTTCAAAAACATGTTTTTATATATGTGCCTCATATTTCAAGAATCGAATAGACGTAATGGTAGTAAAAAGAAATGTTCGTTATCGATAAATTTATTAATTTTGCCTGTCATCACTTTTGCTTATTATAATACAGTGATTCAGATTCACTATTTGAAGTATTTAAAAAATCGCTCTATACAAATTTATGATAAAATATAAGAAAATTGTAGACGTTAACTTTGCAAAGCTTATAAAATGGGCATGAATATAAAAATATCCGCTAGAGGTCAAGTAGAAATCGTTGACCGACTGAAAGGTTGAGTGAACATTACCTAAAAGTGGAGTGTTTTTCCCATCTGCCTTGCTCTAACTAAATTACCCAGCATATTTTCCCAAAAATAGGATGGTTCTGCGGTCGTAGAACCAATCAACGTTACCAAGTTATTCTAACCTAAAGTTAACTCCATTTTTTTTTACCGGTTAGAGCGTAGAACCCCTTAAAAAATCACAAAACATGTAATAACGTCGTACAACTCTACCTTAACTGATAAATCAAGAAATATTCAAAAAATATACAGTCCATTCATTGTTTCGAAGACAAGACAGTATTATTATAGTTTTTGACATAGATTTCTAGAATTATACATGTTCTACGATTAAAACTTTTATAAGTTTTTGAGAAATTTATGTATTTATAGTTTTTGAGTATTGAAAGATTTGAATCGTTTCTTACATTTTTTTTGTACTTATAACATGTTAAAGGGTTTTTTAGTATTTTTCTAGATTTCAAGTATTTTTGTTGATTGCTATATAAATTTCTAGATTTCGATGCTCTAGAATTGATAATTAAACGTTTCCCTGTATTTTTATATAGATTTCTAGGAAAATAAACCAACAGACATTTATAGTATTTACTTGTGTTTAAAAAATTGTTTTGAGTATGTATGAGATTTTGGTACCGTTTTCTAAAATTTTTCAATTTAATGCATATGATATTTAAAAATAGACAAAATTCGACTTTCGTTATTTGATCTTAATTTTTTCACTCCGTAAAATGCAAAAAACTTGTTTATTATCAATCGCAATCGGTAAAAAAATAATTTTAGAAATAGATCAACTAAGTCTAGCAACATAAAATTTTTTGTGGATAAAAATTATTCCAGTAAGAAAAAAAAATTCAAATTCAAAAACTGAGCTTTTTACAGTATTAAAACGAGAGTCCAAAAAACGTTTTAGAGCAACTTTTTGAATTAAATATAATGCATCAATAAAAATAATTTTATGTAAAAGACGATGAATAGAGAATTGTTAAAAAAAAATCAATTCTCGAGTAGCGACTTTTTTTCTGAATATAATGTAACGAGCAAGACTAAATGGACAAGGAAAATTAAATTGAGATAGAAGAAATGTCAAGTTTATATTTAAACCTGTGAAATATCCATTAATCTCGTCGAGGCAGAAAAGGGCCCTCCATAGACAACGGCCTATGGTGACCCTGAACTCGACTTTTTAAAAGGGATTCGAGGAATTGTTTCAAGGATAAAAGAAAAGGCAAAGATTGAATATCAAATGTCTTCCACAAGACTTATTATTGAAATCAGTTCTTGAAATACATAGTTCCTTAATCTATTTTACACTCATTTATCGGTTGTCTGACTCTGGCAATGCTCTGCTAAAATCCTTGCTCTCACGAACAGATCTTCCTTTATTTTTCTATAGGGATCCTCGTCTAATAATTCGTCATTCTTTCGCCCCGAGAGAGAGGATTCTATTTCCTTATGTAAAGGAGATTTATTTAAACTTATTTCTTGGACTTTCTTGCACTCCTTACATTTGAAGCTAATCTTTTTTTCCGGTAAAATCAGGGATATTCCATATTCGATGGAGAGCCTTCTAGCTACCTTTTTATCTATCTCTTCTAAGGTGACTTCAGCGGACGGGGGAAAGCTCTTCAATATCTTGATCTTATGGTAGATCGCCAATAAACCCTTTTCTTGAAATACTACCCTTTTGGCACTGGGCTTAACTCTACGGGCTCTACCTAGACTCTTTAGGGTCCAAAGAAGTTCATGAGCAGAGGGCACTATTGTGAAAGGCAAAGGAATAGTATTTGTATATATCACTGGAAATAAATTATAAGCTGGATAAATTCATTATCACTCTCGAATATCGAGCGAAATCATAAACTCGGCAAATTTAACAATCAGACATCAAGGAATAAATGTATATCTTCATTCGAAATCATAACTTGGACTTGGCAAATTTAATATTACTCCTACACATAAGCAACCCGAATATTAATCGGAATCATAACTTCAAACTAATTATTCTTGATAACTTAAATGATGCAACATTCTATTTACGAACACTAATAAAACGATCCATTGCTTGAAACTAGTCAGAAATCGTGGTTGCTTCAAGCGAATTCACAATTTCTGCAATTATTAATCCACCCCAATTTACCGAGATCATCACCAGGTTGAGTCTGGGAATCTACCTCCACAGAGACGAATCTCTGCTCCTGAATGATGTTTCAGTAACCTGGATGTTGTTTAACTTGTTAGTATCGAACAATGGATTGGAGAAATTAATAAAATATTTACTTGTAGCTTTATCCAAGTTTTCAATGGATAAACCCTTGGGTACAACCCAGGTATGTTGGTCTTATTGAAAACTGGCGAATTGAAAAGGGCTATAGGACCGTCGTCAGGTCAGGTCCTTTGGGCCCGGTCGAAGTGTTCTGTGCCTTTTGGACCTCGCAAGGACTTCTAGAAAGAAGCTAACGGGATAGAAGCTTTCGAACGACTCCGATTTCACGACAAAATACACGGGTTTATATATTTTTCAAAAAAAGGTGGAGATGGTATAATTTGGATGTTTTTCGATCCGTTTACGTCCGGTTGCGATTATCGCCCGTCGTTAGATAAAGCTTTTGAATCTAGCATTGAAAATAGAAAGTCATTGTAGTTTATCAAATCGTTTTATTTTCTCCGTTCGGGTTATCTCATAACATTCAAAAGTTGAGTAACCGAGAGAACCGAACAAAAAATATAGAAAATCATTGTAATTTGTTGAATCGTTCAGGTTTTTTCTTATCAATCAAAGTTGAGTGACCGGGGGAAACGAATAAAGTAGATAATAAAAGGTTATTGAATTTAGCTAAATCGTTCTGTTTTCTCAATTCCGTTTGTTTCTTATCAAAGTTGAGTGACCCGGAGAATCGAATAAGGTAATTAATCGCCGGACGAGCGAATTCGACCCCGCTCGTCACAATAATAGAAATCCATTACTAGTTCTTAATCAGTGGCCTTATCCAGAGGGGGGGTAATTAGGGAAATCCCCCCCCCCCCACAAGAACAGGATATACATCCAATATTGATTGACAATGATTTCTAAAAAAAGGTCATCAACCTGATTTTTTGTGGATTCCCCCTCCCCCCCCCAAGAATTGTTTCTGGGACCTCCCCTATCTTAATAATTGAAATACGAATGGAATCCATGCGATTCATAGTAAAAATTAAGTTTCCTCTACACAACGTCCTTTGTGTAGAAGATAGGCATCATTTCGTTTATCGTTTCGAAAATTATTAACAGTAAATCAAATTTTCTGGGATCTCATTTCTGGACAAAGTGACCAACTTGTACATAAGTATAAAAACCTAATATTTGAAAAAATAAAGGCAACAACACTTGATAGTTGATTGTGAGGTTAACACGCAACGATTGATATCGAAGGATCACTCGCGACGTTACCGGAACTGCACAGAATCTCGACGGAGACGCCCAGATCCACACAGGAATCATTCCGTTTCCGAACTGAGACGTTATGAGCGGCAGTGTAATAGTTACTGTCGGGCCATTCCGATTTAAATCGTAACAGTCCCGGGAGAAAACGGAATGACTCCCATTGAAACAGTAGACGTTTCTTGGATTTCGATATTTTCTTATTGGATCGGAATGATTCCGGTCAACATCGTAACTATGCTTGACGAAATCGTGGCCGCCTCGAAATTTTTTTCTTAGTGTACATCTTTCTGGAATTAGATGCTATAATTGTAAGAATCTTTAAAAAGTTGTAATAACCTCATTGATTTCTGTGGAAATAACATCTAATATCTGAAGCATTTCATAAATCTCTAGAATTTTGGTACTGTATGTTTATTTATAAAACTGAGCAGTATTTTCTGGTATATTACAAGAATTTTGTTATTTCTATAGATGGCTCCATATAATTTCTAGGATTCAATGTTAAAGTGTTAAAAAATTCAAAGATGGTATTACAATTTATTTTCCAGAAAACAATATATTTTAAACAGATTTTCGGTATTTTTTTTATTAGTTTATTTCGAACTTTTTTAGCATTTACACAAGCTGAAGAATATCATGGTATTTTTATGAATTTCCACATACGTTTGTAGAACTAGGGATTTGTTATTATATAAAATTCAAAGCTTTATCAATGTTTGAGAAAATTATATGTCTATCATTTTTGAATGTTGGAAGATTTCAATTATTTCTCATTTTTTCAGAATTTCTAAAATTCTGAAGAATTTTCTAGTATTTGTATACATTTCTGACACTTTGTAGATTGCTGTATAGATTTTATCAATTTGATGCTGTAGAATCACAAGTTTTGTATATTCTAAATGATTTTTAACATTTCTCATAAAACATTAATTTTATGTATTTTTATAATATTAATAATTTTTTTTTTTTGCATTTTTGCGATTCAAAAGTTTTCTGGTATATTTATGTATTCCTATAGTAAGTTTTTAGCGTTTTTGGTGATTCTAGTTATTTATTACTCACTGAGATAAAACAATTTGAAAAATTGTATGTTCTACTTTATCTTACAGTCAAACATTCATAATTACTATCGTGTTTTTGAAGAAGTTCTTCTGAAGCCAAAATTTTAATTATTTTTATGTACCTCTAGCATAGAAAACTCGTTTCTCGTCCAGTTCAAAATCTCTAACTCGTTTTCATGCCCTCGGTACATAAAATATCGTACGTAAATATAAAATTTCAGTCCTAGGTACATACCCAGTCAGCCAAAAGGAATCAATGTTGACCCCATCATTGACCATTCTCATTGATCCATGTTGGTGCAAGACTAGGACCGCAAATACGGTCCATCATGGGTCAATTCTATTGGTCCTCGAGAATGGTCATTCATTAGGTCATTTTAGCCCATTCATAATGATTTTTTGGATTCAGCGTGAATGTCAGAGTTTTGGCATATAGTATATATTTTTTTAAAATTGTTTTTCTTGCCAAATTACAAATGAAAAAAGTCCAGATCATATCACCACTCACATGCTTTACAATTTTTCCTCACTGAGATGAAAATTTTGACGATGCAAAGATTTTAGATTGTGTATCACTTTCGTTTTCTTTTCTTTACGCATTCGACTTTGACTTTAATCGTTGCTTGAAGAAACGCGTTTCACTCCTATAGAATTTTCTAAAGTTTCGATCTGAACCGTGAAAATGAGAAATGATACCCTCTAGGTATTTTTCTCATAGCGTGTAAACATGTTTTCTCATAGCGTGTATTTACCGCGAAAACATTGCGCGTAATGTACAGTTGACAGCTGTGTGCAGCAGTGCAAATCACGCCGCGCAGACTGTTGGCGCGGGATTCAAAATGATCAAATCAAATGTTTATCAATACACAGTTTATTAGCATACTTCTTGGTCGGATTATAGTGCAAAACGGTTGTTTTTAACCTTGGATAATTTTTTTTATACACTGTTTAATAATAACATGAAAGCCATAACAAATTATAATTTTTTTGGTAACCAATCATGTGGGTCGATGACTGCCCCATTATGGATCTTTCCGAACGATAAATATGATGGATCAATGTTGGCGCAAGACTGGGACCGCAAATATGACCCATCATTCACCAAACAGTTTGATCATTGATTGGTCAATAATATACATATCAATAATGGGCTCTCGAAAAAATTATTTCTATCGTTTTATCAAACAAGGGGCCATCACTGATCGTATATGATAATTCCCATGTAAATGGCCCAGTTTGGGATCCCACGCCTGGCTGACTGGGATAATATACTATTTTTTTATTTTACTTTAGAATTCTGAATTTCGTTTTATTTCGAGAACTCACATGTAACCATTTTTTATATCTGCTAGATTGAAGTAAGTTAATTTCGAATATTTTTGAATACTTTTCATCATTCACTTCGATTATTTGCATCGGTAATTTTTTTTTATAATATCTTCTTTGATAATTTTTTTTATTTTTACATAAATTATAATTTATTGTACCCGAATTTCGCGGAAGTTAACTCTTATAGCGCTAGTTGATACGAAAAATTCAACTCATGTAAAAAGTATTTTTTATAATAATTTTGGGTCGCAAAATACAAAAGTAACTTGTCATTCATTTTTCTAAAGTAGCATTTTTAAAATACTAGCAAAAAACTAGTTTTTTGGTCATTTTTTCAGTTATTTCCAGAAATATGAAGAAAGATTGATATTATTGACATAAAATATGTTTCGTTCGAAAGATATACTTATTAGATTTACCACGACATACTGTTTTTTTTTTTAATCGAAATCGCAGTTTTTAGGTTATAGGCTTTCAAAATAGAAGGAAAGTGATTTTTTGAGTTTTTTTTAAACTACTCAAATTATGCATACACTTTTTTCGACCTTCAACGCCTACAACTCATAAACTACTATTTTGATCAAGAAAAACATATTGGGTAAAGCTGACAATTAAATATTTCGAAAGATATATATTTCATGTTAATATAATCGATCGTTTTTAACGTTTCTCGAAATAACTAAAAAAAAGCTGAAAAACATGTGTTTTCCTAATATTCTGGAAACGCTTATTTGGATAGATGAATGATAGTTATTGTCGCACTCAGCCACTCCAAATTTATTTAAAAACCTCTTTTTTCCCGAGGAGGTAGTCGCATTCATCATTTTCAAAAAATTTTTCTTCTTGGAAGATTTATTGTATTTTTAAATGATTCGAATTTCTTTTGATTTTTGAATTTCATCTTCCGTTTCCTCAACAGGTAAGGATGGGAATCGATCCGAAAAATTCATGCATTCGTATAATTCTTTCGAGATTGAGGATTATGCAGTAAAAAATTATTTCTGTTCTAGGGATACCTCTGCCTACCGTACTTATCGTTACCCTATTTAGACTTACTGTCAGATGCGAATGTTCGAGGCTACATCGTAGGAGCGACAAATGTTTTGTTCAAACAAAAGAAGCAACTCATAGACGTTTTAATAGAAGTAAGTTTGAGATTAATGAACATTTTCAGAAAATTTTTCTTGGAAGATTTATTGTATTTTTTAAATGATTCGAATTTCTTTTGGTTTTGAATCTCATCTTCCTTTTTCCTCAACAGGTAAGGATGGGAATCGATCCGAAAGATATTGATATCAGCTCATGCCAATATTTATATATTTTAGTTATTCGATATTCAATATCGATATATCGCAATAAATATCGTATTGTTTATCGATTTACAGTATTTTCGATATTTTTCTTTTTATGCTCGTAAAAAGTGAAGGATTTTCTTGTATTTTTATGGATTTCATGTCCGATGTGTCGATACACACCGCCCATCCCTACCACCAGGAACTAGGAAGTCCCTTAGTGAATCGCATTTGCAAAATGCCCTTCAAATCATCAATAATTCGCTTTCTTAGAAAACATATTTAATATTATCGTTGATGTGACTTTTTCAAAGGTCAAATGATACGAATATTGCAGGTAGAAAGTTGCAGGATAGAAGCAAATGACCAGGAGTTGAGGCGGCAGTTGCACCTGACGACGGAAGACCTGAGATTCGCGGATTACTTGGTTCGCCACGTGACGGAACCAAACAGGGAAAACTTTTTGGACGACTGCAATTGGGAAGGTGGCGACGAATGGATAAGAACGCAATTCCGAGTTTACTTATTGAGCTTGCTTCGCACGTCTTTGCAACAAGACACTCGTCAAACGGATCACTTCGATTCCGCTTTCATCGCCGCCTGGCGCACAACCAATAATTACAAAGTTTGGTACAACGCCAGGAAGGACGAAATCGGCAGTGTTGAACCTGGACATCCATTCGCTGGACAACTTTCGGTTCAGGACATGAAACTGCGTTTTTCACAGTTAGTGTTTGAAATATGAACACGTGAGATTATTTGCATCACAATGTTACTATCAATTATGCCAACAACTTTCTGTGTACCCGGACACTCATTCGGTTAATGTTATTTTCCAGTACTATGCAGAACACGGAAAGTGGTAGAAAAATTAATCAAGCAATGGCATCAACAGGACGAGCTGTAGCAACAACAGGAAAAGCCGTTGGTTTGTGCACTTTTTTTTATACACTGTCAAAAAAAATTTGGAATTTCATACATCTTTTATAAACTTTATCTTCAGGTGGTACTAGCGCTAGTTAAATTTTCCTTGGATTTTGTTAAAATTTTTGTCCCAGATTATTTGAGAGTAAAACTGTACACCAGTCAAAATTTCAGGATTTTCGACTGTCTGGGAATCGAGCAAAAATATCACAAAGTTTGCATTGGGTTATATGGACAAGACGTTATTTAACGCGATATCTCCGAAAATTTTCCTTGGAATTCGATTAAAATTACGGAATATAAGTGTATTTATCAGAGAAACTCATAGAACTTTACTTGAAAACGATCGACTGTTCAGTTTTTGAACAAATCTAATATTTAGTTATGTCATTGACATATCACCAAGAATCTACGACCGATCTGGGACAATCTGGCAACGCCGCAACAGTGGAAGTGAACAGCTAATATTGAGCACGGAACGTCAAGTCGTCAAAGTGGTGAAATTGCATGTTTTTTATACTCTACAAAACGATCGGGACTGAAAAATGCATTGTCAAACCATTGTGTTTTCACGGAGTTTGTTTTGTTTTGACAAGAAGGTTAGGTGAAGACACTGCGGTGTTGCCAAACCTTGTCTCAGGTGGTCTCAGCAATGGCTGATATAAATGTAGCTTAGGTTACAAAGATGCAAAATGTATATGTTAATTTCAAAAAATAGTATCTCAAAAACCTGTCGGTAAACAATCGTGAAAATTTTACCATGGATCAAGTATAATGTCAAGTTCAAAATCTCAAAATTGCAGGAATATCTATAGAAAATTGACCAAATGGTAGTACTACCTTAAGAACTCCGTTTGAAAAATTAGATATTATCGTTGTCAGAGATATATCTGACAGTGTTCTTTTGCTTATACCATATAGTACATGGACTGAGCATTGGCGGAAAAAAGTGAAGCCAACACACCGTTACCTATTTTTCGGGCCTGGTCGAATAATCATAATAAGGCTCGAAGCTATTGATAGCTATGAGTATATATACATACTTACAGCTACCAATAGCTACGAGTCTTATTACAATTATTCGACCAGACCCGAAAAATAACCAACGTATGTTGGCTTCACTCTTCGCAATAGCGAGGGATAGAGAATGCTCAGTCCATGTACGATATGATCTAAATTCTTTTGTCACTGTCAAAAATCCTACAAAATCTTTTTTGATTGGAGCCAAATTTGGAAAAAACCAATACAGTAATTATAATCATAAAGTGTATAAATTCTAACTGTACAATAATTATAATTATTCTTTGTCAAGGGGGAGCGATATCTCAAGCAAAAGTTTCACTTTCAAACTGGTGGTCAACATTAACAACAATACAGCCACTCGATAACGAAGATGAAACTGCTGATGCCCAGCAAGTACTTCCAGACGATAAGAAAAATTTCGATAACAACCAGTTGGAAAATGCGGAAGCACCACTCAGAACAAATTGAAAATTTACATTGTTTCATGTAACGTTTTCTATCCGAATCTAGCTACAAAGTATTAACGTGTAAGCCTATGGTCTCAAAGTTAAGATGAAATTTGAGTAATTTCATGTAACGAATAGATGTTGCTATATCGATGTTTCCCATTTCACAAATCGTACCGAAAGGACAAACGTGTAGATTTTTAAATGCGTGATTCTAAAACGAGCCCTCATTTTATAGCCAGTAGGTTAAAGTAGTGTTCACTAAAAATCGATTTTCATTTGATGTTAAGGTATTACTGCCATAGTTGGAATCTTGAGATAGATTTTGATGAACAAAATAATCTCTTATGCATACTAAGTAAGTCTGCAAAATTTCAGCTCGTTCTATTATCCAGTTTTTCGTTAAAAAATTATTTGATTTAACAAGTAATCAAACGGGCGGAAGCATATTATTTTAATTTTTTAAAAATTACCAGATGGATTTTTCTAAAAATTTTACCACTACTGAACAATACAAGTACACGATCTTTTCCACATCAGACATGAATTTTTATTGCACCGTTTTTTTTTTTTTTAAATTTTTTCCTACCTAATTGCTAAACTTGGCAACACTGTAATTGTTTTCTTCCACGAAATATATCTGTGGCTTCCCGCAATTAAGCTCAGTTTCCCTGGCGGGCGAGTTACCACGCTATAGTGTGGTAAAAGTATGGTAGATTTTATTTTGGTAATTAATCGTTTTTTCATCAATATTTAACAGTTGTATGCTTGTATGTCAAAGAAAATTTCATAATTTCAATATCGCGTGGGTTTTTTTTAACAATTGTTCCCTTTAAAATCGTTTTGTTAAACATGTCGAGGTCATGGAATAACTCTCCAACATGTTTTCGAAAACATCATATTCTTGACAAATTTTTGTTAACATGCTCTAAAAATATAACTTTAACCAATAGTACTGTTTTAAGTGCAAATTTTAAGTGAAAATATTTCTAGTCAAGTTAAATAATAAACCTGATGTAAAAATTCGAGTAGCTTTTGCGCATGCGCCATGAGTGAATTCCACTCGTGGCACAGCCACTGAAGGAGCTACGGAGGGGCCCAAGGGCGCTCTTCCATATCTGAATTTTGAATGTGAAATCCAATTAAAATTGAATATTTATGTAATAGTATTAAAATATTTTTATTATAATAATTTTTATGTTTATTTCCAAGGTGATGTATCAAATAATGCTTATACTAGTTTTTTTCTACCATTCTTATACGAACTACCTTAAAACTTATTTTTTGGTCATTTGCTTGAAGATCATAACTTCGCTGTGTTTAGAATGTACTTAAGGACCGTAATGACAACCTATAAAAGTTTTTTATAACATATGTAAAATTTTTAACACTTATAAAATACCAAACAATGATTTCATGAATTTCAACAATGAATCATCCACGGCGGGGATGATTGTATAAATAATAATAAAAATTACATTTATAAACATGAATGGAATTATAGTTGAGTATTTTATAAAAAATTTGTATAGGCTGTCATAAGAGTCATAACGTACATTCCAAAGACAGCAAAGTTATAGTCTTCAAGTAAATTACATACTCAGAAAATGAGTTTCAAGGTATAGGCGTAAGAATGGCAGAAAAAAACTGCTATAAGCATTATTTGGTACATCAAATTTATCGTAAAACAGTGTACTTAGACATTTAAAAGATTTTAACTAGAAAATAGTTAGAAAAATTACTATCATAAAAAATTTATATTGTTTCTAAATTATTATTCAATCCTAATTAGATTTCACATTTAAAATTCAAATATGCAGGAGCGCCTTTTGGCCCCTCGGTAACTACTTCAGTGGCCGTGCCACGAAAGGAATGTACTCATGGCGCATGCGCAAAAGCTACTCGCCACCAAGTTTTCATTAAACTTTTACAGGCTTATTTACCATGACCGGAAACATTTATTGCTTTCAAATACATTTCCACGTAAACAGAGAATCTTTTTTTACCTTAAAAGCATTATTTCATGTTACAATTGCTGATTTAAATAGAAAAAAATCTACTACACTTTTACCACAGTTAAGTGTGGTAAAAGTGTGGTAACTCGTTTGCCAGGGTTACATGTATTCTGATAAAATTTTGAACGTTATGGCATGTGTGACTTTCTTGGTTATGGCTAGAAGCCACAGATATATTAGATCTGAGTATGACAGCTGATGACAATTTCGATTTGCTTATCAAACGTCACGATGCGATGTTACCACCCCCGAAAATAACGCAATGAACTGAAATGAGCGGTAGTATGTGCCTATCTTCACCCCGGAGGTAATACCTTAACATCGATGTAGGGAAAAAACGTTAAATTTAAAATGTAACCCTCATTCAAATTACTTATTGCCGTAGATTATTATTATAACGAATATTTCTCAAAAGTCGTTCGACAATTATGGAAAATTCGAGACGATAGAAGCATTTTTATTAAAAAATTTGAAATTAAAGTCAAAAATTTACAATGAGCGTTATATTTCGAGAGATAAATAAATGTATATGAAAATAATCAAAATTTCGATGTACTTGATTTTTTTTTTTTTAATCGGCAACATTGACAACATCGATTAATAATCCGTTTTACGGATATTCAAAATTTATTCGATTATCTCGAGAAAGAAATCGACAAAATCGATCAATAATCGGCAATATCGATCAATAATTGGTTGCACCGATATAACATCGATTATAATCGATTTTTAGTGAACACTAGGTTAAAGTGTCTAAAATTTGTAAAAAAAGAGGATGTTTTTGAATTTTTGGAATTTTTCGAGCGTCAGTGAACGAACATGAAATAACAATGTAAAATGAGGGTTTTGTATTTTATTTCATGCGAAAACCAGGGTAATTATTGTAGAAAAGTTGTAGGAAGTTTCAAGACCATTTTCTTATGTGATAAATTATTTTATAAAATTCACTTGCCATATTTTTTATGTAAAGTTTATTTGTGTTTGATTTTGTGTGAATAAAGAATGTTAAAGTATTGAACGAATTTTCGTTTCGCTTTTTTCATAGATAATTTTGGAAAAATCACAAGAAACAAAATGAATCCCCAAATTAATAAATCTGAAAATGTTAGCATTTTCAATTTTTAGTAACTGTCGTTGGAACAGGTTCATTCATTTTCTGCGAACACTTTACTCATCGATCAGTAGATGACTTTTCATTATTGCATTTTTACGATCTATTATTAAAAGTTTTTTCATCTGAATTTAGAAAAATATTGAAATGTCTGCAATGAAAATTGAATTCTGAAACAAGGAAAAAAGATACTTTATTTTCATATGTAGATGCCACAAAATCCTTCCGTAACTAATTAATGATTAATTACGTCACGAAAAAAATTACAATGCAATACACGGAAAATTCTTGAAAAGTATTCTACCACAAGTTGGAAGCCGAAATAAATGAATGTGTCGCATCAATGACGTAAGCCATCCCAAGGTCATCAAACAATGACTTTGTCACGGAAGAATTTAGTTATTAAATCCACGATCGATTTCGCTCGGCTTTCAAGGGAAGCTAATTCTTTTCGACGCTGATGCGTCAAGCTAGATTTCATTTTTTGTTTACACTTCTATATTTTGAATTGTATTTTAAAATGATTAATAATCGATCGGTACTCGGTTAGAAATTTCCATCAAATTGTTTTTATTACAATTATTATAAATGACGTGATCACGTTGAAATTTATGGATTTTCAATCGAAATTTGCAGGAAATCGATTGGAAAATAAAAATGTTAAAATATTGAAAAAAAGTCGAATTCGAAGAAATTCACTTACATAAGTGCATTTTAATTGGATTTAAAAAATTTGTCAATTTCGCAGAAGCGAAAACAATTATTGCGTTTATATTAATTAAAATTATTTAAGGATAACTTTCTAAGTAAAATAAATACTCGAATTATTCTGAGTTACATCATTTTACAAATATATTATGATTTATGATAAATAATAATGAAATCTTTTTTCTGATTGCGCGCCTTTAGTATTCTTATTTCACTTTAAATTTACGACGCGTCGATAGTTTAATAGAAGAACACCTCGCTAATATAAAATCAATGATTTTCATTCTGGGAGAACCAGGTTCGATTCCTGTTCGGGGTAATTTAAAAAAAAATTTTTTTTATTGAATGCGTACGTGAATCTGATTCATGTCTATTTATTTTGATACTTTTGCAACTATTTTGCTATATTATTTAAATAGGCTCAAAATTATAAGCACAATAGGTCGTTTTCAACTCGCACCTTTTTACCTGTTTTTACTGACTGAAGTTTCATGTGTCCGGAATACAACAAATCACAATTTTACATTTAATAAAAAAAGTAAGCAACTTGCCGTATACCTGACTTTTGCTTAATTCATCAAATAAATCATTCTACGCTTTGGAACGCTTTTTCCACGTTTTTAAGCACTCCAAACATCTGAAATCAGATGGGTTCACCGTTCTTTCACCGAACGTTCACCAAACATTCACCAACTTTCGGTGAACGCGCGATTGCTACGAGATTTTTTGAAAACCAGTTTTTTTATAGAATTCAAGTACTCTCAGTATTTTTTCAGAGTTTATATGATTTGAAAGATATTATAATACTTTAATTTGGATTTCATATTGACTGTAAGAATTTGATGACCCTAATATTCAAAGTTCTTGAAATTTTT
Organism: Platygaster robiniae; assembly: GCA_028476575.1. Lineage (NCBI taxonomy): Eukaryota > Metazoa > Arthropoda > Insecta > Hymenoptera > Platygastridae > Platygaster > Platygaster robiniae. The sequence goes on along the minus strand of CM052027.1, from coordinate 12,657,153 downwards.
AGCATTTTCGTCGATTTCAATTTTTTTCCGATCATTCACTGGGTTGCAAAAATTTGTCAAATGTATATTTTCTACGTAATATTAGTAGGTAGGATATCCTGCGTTTTTATAATTTTAACTTTTTTTGTAAAATATACAGGGTGTTTCCAATTCCCCGCAAAAAAAAGAAAAAAAAAAAAAAAAAAACGGTATTCCTCATTGAATTTGTGACGAGCCAGATCAATGGAATCATAAAAAAGCAACCTTCTTAAAGTTACTTGTATGTTAGGCAAGACGCCTAGGAATATAGATTCTTTGATCTAGTTTAACCCTGGAAAGGACCCTGCGTAGAGACAACGGCCTACGGTGACCCTTTGATCCGACTTTTAAAAAGGAGTCGGGGATTGTTTTAAGGATTGAATGAAACACAAGAATTTCTTCAAAATGTCACCAAGTGGCGTTATTATTATCAATGGTTTGTTACAAGAGAATTTCGACGTACATAAATCTAGTCCGATAATAAACAATTGACATCACTCGCAATGTAATTAATCTCTATTCCTTTCAATTGAACTTTGTTCTTGGCTCTGGCAACATTCATGAACTTACATTTTTCTGCTAAATTCACTTTGGGAATTCTAACTCTACCGTTACCTATTCACTCTTCTTTTCTATTCAGATGAATTAATTCCTTCTTAAAGTAAATCCTAGCTTGACTTTACAATCCTAGTCATTATTAAACTCTTCATTATCTAAATCTGTAAAAATTCTATTCGTCCCTTGTAAAAAACGTTTCTATAGTTTGCCTATAGTTTGCCTATATGTTATATAGCCAATCCATAGCTCAACTGTATTTCAGCTATAGTTTGTCTATATATATCGTATAAAATTTGTATATAGTTTACCTACAGATTGCATACATGCAAAATATAGACAATTTTCAATCTGTAGCCGAGCTATAAGCTGATGACTGTAGGCGGTCTATAGTTAAATTTTTTTCTGTATACTGCCTATAGGAACTACAGGCTTCCTATAGCCTATCTATAGTAGCTAAACTCAGTTTATAGGCAGGCTACAGATACTGAAAATATATTTAAACTATACATGCAAACAAACTGTACTTAGTCTACAGCAAGTATGGACCAGTATAGACGGCCTGTGGACCATACTGTAGTTAACCTATAGTTTCTGTAGAATCGTTATTAATAAATCTACCTCCAGCAACTGAAGAAAATGTTCACATCATTACTTCATCTAATGAAATGACTCAATATGGTTACGTCTCAGCTCCACTACCGAGCGAACCGAGTTCAAATCCCATCCCAAGCAAAGTTTTTTTCAGGTTTTTCAATGCATTTATCTGGTCCAGCGGTCCCCACCATCAACAAAAATTTATTATCTACTTTATTGCTACATTATAAAACTGTTAAAAAATTCCGTTATTTATGATTCTTTTAATAATTAGGCATATGAAATGCCTATTTGTAGCCTATAGTTACAATATAGTTGAGATACATGCAATCTACAGATAATCTATAGCTGTTCTATAGCGAATCTACAGTCTATCTATAGGCAGATTCAACTATAGTTTGCCTACAGTCAAACTATAGGCAAACTATAGAAATTATTTTCACAAGGGGTAATCTTCGCAATTCCAATCCGAATTATACATAAAAGCAACAATTTCTAATTTTAAATTCACAAAGTCTTTTAAGTCCATGATCCGTTTTAGCTCATAAGTCCCTTTCAATCTCACAATTTACTAATTATTAGCTCGCGATTCTCTCGCAATTCCTTCATAGTCCGTATTTATGAACTCGCCAATTTATATTGTATTCAAGTAGTTCCATTTTCTATTTAGATTTTCAATTCTTGATGTTGTAAATTTCATTTAAAGGATTTCAATTGTTATATATTCACTACTCTTTGAACAATAGCTCGTTCATAATAATTAAGATTATTATAACAATTGAAGGGCGAGGAATCAAAAAAGCCTAACTCACATTTCAATAAGTCTTTTTTTCTCTTGCGTTTCCAATAAAAATGCACCTTATTGAAAAGTGGGTTAGGCCCTTTTGATTCCTCACCTTTCAATTATAGCCCCTTATCCTCAGGTTGAGTCTGGATACAACCTCAGCAGAGATAAAATCTCTGCTCCTGAATGATAAGGTTCATAATTGAGGGGCCGGAAAGCATAATGACATCTGCGCGCGGGACAGTTAGAGAATGAAGGAATTAGTGAACAGGCCAAGCGCTGTCGAGCGCGATCGTACGGGAATTTGAATCCGTTTTTGAAAACTATTCTCGTGTTTTCTCCGAAACCAATCATCCGATTTTCGCCAAATTTTGAAATATATACTCTACTTACTTCAGTGACGCCTCCAGGACGAAAAAAATTATCATTCATGATAAAAAAACGTCATAACTCGAAAACAATCTTTTTTTTTGCATTTGACCGCTTATTTATGAACAATTTGTGTAAAAGCTTTTTATCTCATGGAAAAAAGACGCTTGTTAAAAATTGAAAAATTTTTCATAAATAAGCGGTCAAATACAAAAGAGAAGATTTTTTTAGAGTTATGGCGTTTTTTTATCATAAATGATAATTTTTTTCATCCTGGAGGCATCACTGTAGCAAGTAGAGTATACATTTCAAAATTTGGCGAAAATCGGATGATTGGTTTCGGAGAAAACACGAGAATAGTTTTCAAAAACGGATTCAAATTTCCTCACGATCGCGCTCGACAGCGCTTGGCCTGTTCACTAATTCCTTCATTCTCTAACTGTCCCGCGCGCAGATGTCATTATGCTTTCCGGCCCCTCAATTTAAATATTAACCCTTTCCTTTATTTGCGAGAGAGCAGTGAATATATTGATTTATATAAAAAGAATGAGTGATCATTTTCGATGAGCTATCCTTGTTCCAACGGCTTGAGGACCTCAGGTACAACCTGGGTGATTTGCGCCGATTGGCTTCAGGCATTTGGACTTCCAGAATTCAGATTATACTAAAAAAATTCATTTCTGAAAATATCCGTTTCTTGAACTAACAGTCTTATAGGTCCCTACATATCAAGATATCTCCGGTTGAATACCTCCTTATGATTTTCAAGAAAATAGTACGTTGCCAGAGCCGTTGCACATTAGTTTACCAACTTATATTCTAGTCACACTCGCATAAGTGTATATAAAAAAAAAACGAAATAATTCTATCTCAAATAGTCTCCACACCGCAACTTATACAGGGTGCGCCATTTCTTATGTCGGTATTGTAACATTGAATAACTTAAACATTTGACAACCGATTTACTTGACTTCACTTGTTTTGGAAACGTCAATTCAGTACAATTTCAACCATGTATCGCTTTACACCAAAAGAACGCGCTGAAATAGTTACTTTGTACATTGAAAATAGTCGTTCAGTTGTGTTAACTCAACGAGCATATCGTCGAAAATATCTTGGCAAACAGGCACCATCTGACAACACTATTCGTCGTTTGGTGTCGAATTTTTGTGACCACGGGACAGTGAAAGATCGCGAACAACCCGTTCATCAACGACCAAGACGTTCAAATGAACTGATTGAAGCTGTCAGAGAGAGCGTTGCCCAAAACCCAAAAGTTTCATATCGTCACCGCGCTCAGCATCTCGGCATCAGTGGAACCACTCTACGGCGCATTTTGAAAGATGATTTGCATTTGTTTCCGTACAAAATGCAATTAACACAAAGAATATTGCCTACAGATCATCCACGTCGCTTGGAATATGGACAAACAATCGCTCGAATAGTTGATACTGAACCTGATTTTTGGAAGCGAATTTTAATGACCGACGAGGCACATTTCAAACTTTCTGGAGGCGTTAATAAGCAAAATTGCCGCATTTGGGGAACGCAGAATCCACACGAGATCCATGAAACGCCATCGCATGACCAAAAAGTTACTGTTTGGGCCGGCGTTTGCGCCAAAACCATCATTGGTCCTTATTTTTTCAAAGAGAACCAAACGATCGATGGAAACCGATATCGGTGGATGTTGGCTCACTATGTCTGCCCACAAATGCGTGAAAAAGGTCTTGAAGATTACTGGTTTCAACAAGATGGTGCGACCTGCCACACTGCGAATCAAACAATCCAGTTTCTGCAACGAAAATTCCCTGGACGTCTGATGTCAAAAAGAGGCGACATTGAATGGCCACCCAGATCTCCAGATTTGACCCCTCCAGACTTCTTTTTGTGGGGTTATTTGAAAAGTAAAGTGTACGCCAGCAAGCCGCAGACCATTGAAGAGCTTAAGGAAAATATTCGTGCCGAAATCATTGCTATACCACCCGAGATGCTCGAAAAGGTAATGGAAAACGCCGCAAAAAGGGCATATTTTGCTGTGAACAATAAGGGCGGCCACTTGATTGATGTTGTGTTCAAAAACTAGTCTAAATAAATTGTAAAGGACCAAACTAAATAAAAATACCTCATTTACAGAAATCGGTTGTTTTTTTTTCAAGTTATTCAATGTTTACATGCCGACATAAGAAATGGCGCACCCTGTAACTATGGTAGTTGGAGGGAAAAGAAGAGGAAGCTAACTACCTCCCTTGCATTTCCCCTTTTCTTTCTTTTCCCGACGCAAATAACTGTTCATAAATTCTAGCTTACAATATTTTGTGTTACTTTTATTACATTCTAACGTGATGACTTTTAAATTTCTTTTTTGAATACCAACTTATGCTAACTCGCATGTTTCTCAATTTTTGGGAGTTTCAGAAGAAGAGAGAGAGGTCATCCAACCTGCCTCACACGCTCCCTTTTTCCTTCCTCATCCTTCAACACGGTTTTGTTTCATATTCTTTATTATTTTATAATAATACATTCCCTTTTATCGTGCTACAAATGTTATTCGTTAATTACCTTAGTAGTTAATACAATAATTATAAAAAAAAAATCTTTTATTTCTGAGGCCCGAAGACTTTTTGTTGCTGTTGAAGCTGCTCCAGTTCGCTGGTAGGGTAGCATTCATACGCCATCCCCTTCTTAGACATTCTACACAAAACTTGAAACATGAAAAAACAAACCAGCAGCCATCTGGCGCGCTCTCCCCAAGCGCTCACCAGATGGCTGCTGGTTTTTTGTTCTCATGTTTCAAGTTTTGTGAAGAATGCTTAAATCAAGTGCATGCCTCATGATAATTAATATGATACTTTTCGGCCCATTTCCTTAGAAAGTGTCATGACTTGTGCCACAAAGGCACCGTCGACGCAATCACCAGAGAGGAACCTTGAGGTCAAATATGTTTATTTTTACGTGTTACAAATGCAGATGAATTTTTCATGAATGCAAATTTAACTTGTAATTTTCCATGCACAAAAAAATGCAATGCAAAAAAAAGAAAGAAAAAGAATCGCTTATTTCGACATGCATGCTGATGCATGTGGCATACATGAAAAATGCAAGTTTGTTTTTCCCGGGAAACTCACAAGCATCTCACAGAAAACCAACAGTAAACTCACCTCGAGATTTTCCATGGAAGCTAACAGTGAGCTCACGCCAACGTGTTTGAAAAGCGGAAGTTGGAAGCCCACTGTGAGCTTACTGTGAGCTCACAATTAAGCTCACAGCGAGCTCACAGGTTTACTGGGAATCTTTGTGGGATACCAGTTTCATTAATACCTCCAGGTGAAAATTTATACCATTCCCCGTCGATTTCGAACATGGGTGGTGTTAAAGAATCATATGAAATTTGAGTTCTCTTTTTTTTTCAATATGTGAGTTTTTGGAGGCAGAAACATAGTCTTGTTGGCTTCAACCAAAAGTTCTTGATTGTATGTGGGTTTTATTTTTAAATAACGTATATCGCACTCTCCCAGGTCCCCTAGGCTTAACGAGTGATGTTGCCGTCTGTGGTTCTGCAGTCGTATCCTAGTAATCCCATGCTGGGTGAAAAAGGACCCCGATAATGAGGACGGTGGAAATTTACTATTCCTTGTACATAATTCTATTTAATTATCCTATAACTAAAACAAAATTTACATTCTCTTCTTCTTCTCAAGTACTATCATCGGCTTCGATTTTAGTGGGAACTAATCTATTTGTGGAGACTATTTTATCCGTATAACCTATCCTTATTCCCGTTAGATTATCACGGATTTCAACTATCCTAAATGGTCCGTCTGTGTAATTTTCAAGTTTTTTCAATTTTAACCCTTTTTCAGAAAACGTTATCATTAGCAGAAAGAGATGCAAGGCTTAAACAACGATCATAATACGTCTCGTATTTTCCTTTACCTTTCATTAAATTTTGCCGTGATTCATTCCTAATTGTATCCAACCTAGCCATCAATTTAACGAGATTATTTATCGTAAATTCCTGACAGCACAATCATTCGTCACATACTGCAGTTTTGAACAAAAAAAATTTCTTTGCCTTATCATCTAAGATGTTCAATAAATTATTTCTTTTCGTTTGTTTGATATCGGTATATTATTCTTATTTCCACTTGAGGTGATCTTGTGTTCCAACTTGTTAGCAACTATATTTCTGGTAATGTTTTAGTTACTGATTTCTCTGCTCTATTCTGATTTTTGTGCTTGACTTCAGTAAAAGAAAGTTATTTTGTCCGGTGATTTTTACTTACTCATTCATGGTCAAAACTTTGATAGTTATAAATTCTAGGTTTATTTCGAAGGAGAAAAAACGAAAACATTTTATAAGAAAACCCAGAAAAATATCCAAGTCTTTGCAAAAATTCAACCGTAAAGGTAAATATTGTGTATCGAACTCGAGTCGAAAATATACTTGAAATAAAAATTAACTTTGAATTCTATTCATTTTCGTACATCTTTAGATGTATCAGTTCCCAAAACACATCATATTAATCTTGCTCTCTTTCTTTTCTCAGAAAAATTTTCCAACGCGCTTCTAGTCATGGAAGTCTCGTAACTAGGGTTAAAATTCAAATGAGACATTTATTACAACTGTTCCAATATCCTACTTTTCAATTCCGAAGTAAGCGTTGCCAGACCCAAGTCTTATGGGTTTCAATCAAAACAATTTAGAAACCAGCCCTGTTCGCTGCGCCATTGTTTTTCCTGTGACGAGCAAGATCACGGGAATATGTATTCTATTATAACAATAAATTGTCAGGCAACTTGCCTGGGAATATTAATTCCTTGATCTTGTCGAAACAGAAAAGAACCCTCCATAGACAATGGCCTATGGTGACCCTTTGTTCGACTTTTAAAAGGGAGTCGAGGAATCGTTAAGGGATAAAAGAAAAGTCAAAGGTTGAGGTTTAAATATCCTCTAAAAGACTTATTATTGAAATTCGTTCTTGAAATGCATAGTTCTTAAATCTATTTTACAACTCATTTTTCTGTATTAGTCTAACTCTGGCAATATTCTTCTGAAATTCCTGCTCTCACAAACAGATCTTCCTTTATTTCTTTAAAAGGATCCTCAGCTAATACCTAGAGAGAGGGGATCCTATTTCTTTATTCAAAGGGCATTTATTTAACCTTATTCCCTGAACCTTCTTGCGCCCCTTGTATTTAAAACTAATCGTTTTCTCAGGTAAAATCAAGGATATCCCATATTCAACAGAAGCCCTTAGGGCTATCTCCCTATCTATATCTTCTGGGGTGACTTCTGCGACGGGGGAAGATTCTTCAATATCTTTATCTTGTGATGTATCGCCAATAAACCCTTTGCTTGGAATACGGCCCTTTTGGCACTGAGCTTAACCCTATGGGTCCTAGCTAGACTCTTTAGGTACCAGAGAAGTTCCTGAGCGGAGGGCACTATTGTTAAGGGCAAAGAAAAAGCACACCCATATCTTCACTTGAAATTACTTTTCGTAAACCTGACAAATTTGACATTTCTCCTGAAAATAGGCAACCCGAATATCAAGAAAATAAATGTATACCTTTAAACTGACTATTTTCGATGACTTTATAACTAAATACAATGTTCAATTATTAAATCGATATAAAGTGATCCATTGTTTGAACTTATCAGAAATAGTGGTTGCTTCCAAGTTGAGGTCGAATAGCGAATTCACGATTTCCGCAATTATTATTCTACTCCAATCTACCGAGATTATCATCCAAGTTGAGTCTGGGAAATCTACCTCAGCAGAGACGAATCTTTGCTCCTGAATGATATTCCGATAGCCTAGATGTTTCTTAACTTTCTTAACTATCGAAAAATGGGTCATTTATTTTTGAGTAAAATAACATATTTCCGCGTAGCGTTATCCGAAATTCCAACGGACGAACCCTTGGGTACAACCCAGGTATATTGGTTCTATTGAAATCTGGTGATCGGAAAAGACTATAGGACCGTCGTAGGGTCAGGTCCTTTAAGCCCGGTCGAAGTGTTCTTCGGCTTATAAGGGCCTCGTATGGACTTCCAAGAGGAAGCTAGCGGGTTAGAAGCTTTCGAACGACTTCCGATTCCTACCAAAAATCGGTCGGCTTATGTAGCCGAAAACTTCTGGAGTGGTCTACAAACGTGCCCATGTAAGGAAATGTCGTTTTTGTACTATCGTTAAATTGTGAAACGTGGAACGAGTCACTTATTTGCAATATTCGTTCATCCATCCCCAGCTAGAGGCTGCACATATATTACGTCAACACTCTTAGGGGGGGAGGGGGTGTTATGTTTGATGACGGATAATGACGTAAGGGGTTGCGGGGGTTCCAAAGATGATGACGTGATCATCGAAAAACATTTTTCATAAATTTTGAGAAATTTTTTGAAATCAACAAGCCTTTTTTTTCATGTCGTCCTGTTTTTTTTTTTTTAAATTTAGCGCTGAATTCACATGAAATGAATATTTCTCAGTGTACTTAATATTCAATTCATGAGCTTTTTAAACTATTTGCTGATATTTCTTGACAAGACATCATGTCTTTTTTGAGTTGTTTTGAACCTTTTTACAATATTCTTTTTCAGAAAATTATCTTGGAATAATATTTTATTTTTATTTGATGAATAAGTTGTGTTGTTTACTTTTTTTATGCAAAGTTTTGGCAAGAGTCAGTTTTACAATATTTCGAGAAAAAATGTTCACAAACGAACAGTTAAATACTAGTGTATGAGGGAAGTGGGGGTTCATCGCCGCAATTGCCATACCTCAAGAACGGTTCTATCAATGTCTACCAATTCGATAAGGTTCACCTCGCTTTATGCCAGTTATATGTATTAACTTGCATACAGGCGAAATTTTCTTTTCGATGCTACTTCATTATCGATTTCCGAAATTGTTTTTCATTGCATTACTAGAATTCCAACCAAAATGCATAAAAATTAGTCTTTTAAAAAATTAAAACAATTTTAATTTAAAAAAAAGGTGGATTTGTAGCTTATTTCGAGTACATACTTCCCGGTGAATATAAATAATGTTGGGTTATTTTGGATTTTGTATCATGTTTGTTTCGAAAATTGTTCTTTGGGGCTAAGAGCCGCACTAAGCAAGCAAATTAAAAACCAAGCTTAAATAAAGGAAGCAGCAAGTTGGGCTGAGATCATATTAGCCAGCGCTGGGAGATAATACTCAGCTTCGTCTAGCAATCATCAGACTCAGATTATAAATAATACATGGAAAAAATCTCATTTATGCAAATTTTTTCCTTAGTTGTCATGCATCCCTTGCGGAGAATCGTTATCAGAATGATTAAAAATCGTTATTTTAGTTCGAGTTCTCTTTGAAATGTATAAAGTAGTCTAACGACGTATAAAGTTGGGCAGAAAATACGAGGAAAAGGCATCAAGTAAAAAACATACACATTTGAGAGTTATAGATATACTTCCGAATAAATTTAATAATATTATCACTTGAGGTAAACACATTCCATTAAACCTACAGCGAAGACAGGGGTAGTTTATCAAATTCAATGTTCGGATTGCGACTCAAAATATATTGGACAGACGAAAAGAGCTTTAAAGACAAGAATCAGTGAACATATCAATTCAGTCGAAAAAAATAAAGAGAAGGTTATTCCAATACATGTTAATAATTTCTCTCCCCCACATAGTTTTAATTTTGATAACACGGAGATCTTAGGTTGTGAAACAGATTATAAACCTAGATCTATTAGTGTCGATATATCATCAACTATTGCTCTAATCAATTTAATTTTTTCCCCAAAAACTCCTTGAAACGGTCCCGACCAACTTCTCGGCTGAAAGTTTTTTCCAACATCAATGGGAAAAAACTTGCTCTCGTGTCGAAAAAAAGTTGAATTATTCTAAGCCGCTGCTAATAAATAAATTATTTACAATAAAAATGTTTTTCGTAAATTCATTGACTCTGGTGGTAAGTATAGCTTTATAGAATGCCCGCAAAAAAATTTTAACGAAATCGGTGGAGCATTGGATGAGTTTCAGCAATTTTAGTTCCGAACGGCACTGATTTCCGAAACTGCAAAAAAAACCCATTGTTAATTTTGTAGCCGATGAAAAAATAGACAGGCAATAAATGTTGATCACAAAAAAGATGCGCCTTTTCGAGCTGAACATTACAGTATTTTTTGTTCAACGTTTCTCTGAAAATTATTTTTCTAGCCTCGGTTATTCGGGCAATGGACAATACTTTTACGCGTTTTCAAGCGCTCGACTGCGCCTCAATCGTCAATGTAATATTGATTAAAGATTGCGAAATTGAAATTCTCGTTGAAATCGATTGAAGCCATATATGCATGAATCGCTCGTACATCATAATGAATGCATCAGATGGTCCGAAAATGAAAAACATGATAGGGTATGAATAAAACTAGTCGACTAACGATCATTTTCTGAAACTACAAATATTCCAAATTTTCACGAACAATGAGAATTCTGAAAATTCCCGATCTATTCTAATTTTTTAAAATGGCGAAACGGCAAACATGATAAGAACTATACACTCAAACCTTGATTTAATTGGGAATAATGCCTTTAATAAAATCGAGGTGTGAGTGTATATCCGAAACTTTGCTGCGTAAGAAGCTCTCATTTCCCGAGGCATTAATTATCAAAAAGTTGGTAAACTTGTGTTTACCAACCATTGCGTAAACCATTCTAATATATAATGTTCGTCAATTAATGTCCATCTCTAAGATATTTTGCCGACATATTCGTCATAATACCGAATACCGAAATTATGGAATGCACTTGAGTCAGTCGACCGGGACCTGGAGTAGTGCGAGAAAGACGTGTAGAGCAGAAACCGGTTGAGAGGAAAAAGGACGGATGGAGAAAGTCTTCCGACTCTTCCGAGTCATCTTAACGTAGTGACGTAGTCGGCACTGGCAGCAGCATCAGCAGCATTGAGCAAGTACGTACTCGTGTAAGCACGTCCGAATAAACATCGACGATAGCCGAGCGCGAGCGAGAGGCAACCGAAAAGGAAGGAGGCAGCAAAAAGCCCTTTTGACAGAGCGAGAGAGAGAACGCGCATGTACAATGATGTACATAGGGGGGAACTACGGCACCAGCACCACGCCATGGTGATTGGTGAAGGACGACCGTAGTTCTCGTCACCTATGCACGCGATCTCACGAAATTGGAACGCTTTTAAAAGACCGCGGCCAGTCCAACGTAGCAGACACGACCGGTGCGCGTCCATTGTCGCCAGTGCGATTCAGTAGTCGCGGAATACAATTGAAACCGCGATACACAAATTCCGGTTCACCAATAGATACCCTCCAAGTGTAGAGCACCTTCGGTCTCGCCGTGAGCGCGCGCGCGGCCAGCGATAAACGTATCGTTTCTCTCCTCCTCCGTTATTTACGGCAATCCGAGAAATGGATAAATCGGCAACCGCGGCAGCCATCTTTTGCTTTTTCTTCTAACGCCGCCGCCGTGAGGTTTGAGTTTACGCGTTCGGCGGTTACGTCGCCCCCCTGTTTTTTCGCGATTGTTCGCGATGGCAACACCGTGATCCCTCGTTAACTACGTGTATGCACGCCCTTATTTTGTTTACGTTTTCGCCTTCACTTCAGCCCAGTTCTTCGAAATAATAGTGCGACGACGACGAGAGAAGTGCTGCAAGTTTGTCCAGTGTCGGAAGAAAAGAAGAGGAAAATATTATTAATAGAATTAGTTGTCGATGATAATGTTAGTGCCGTGCGACGATAAATTTTGTGGAATTGGCGAGTTGGCCGCTACGTAAAATAGGCGGTACACTTGGCAGATGGATTTACTACGGGGATGACTGATAATTGCTGGAACTCTGGTGGTGGTGAGAACGGTTTCATTTTATTTGGAGGTTATGTCTGTTGGTTAAGCTGGAGTATTAGGCTTGTACGTAGGTGCGATGTGTTTTCCGTTGGAATGTCAAGGTTATTATGCGGGTTTTTTGCGCGATCTGGAGTATATTCCACTTGGTCCAGGAAACGAGAAAACTGAGAAAAGTAGGGGTTGTTATTTATTGGCGGTCGTTGGGCGGAGATTCCGAGGTTTCTTTTTTTTTGTTTGAGCAATGAGTAATCGAGCGTAGGACTATTTTTAGGAACACTTGATTACTGAAATAGCGGAGAGGGAATTCGGCGTACTGAGAGGGAGGGGTGTTTATGGGGTTTTTTGGGGGGAGTACCTGGGAACGAGCCTAGAAGGGGGCAAGTTTTTGGGAGTGCTTTTGCGAGAAAGAGTGCTCGGAAGCTTGGAATTCTTGGAATATTTAAATTGTTGGACTTTGGTTTAGTTTTATTCTAGATCCTGATGGATGTTACATATTCAATTTCATTCATCAATTTCATTCATCAATTTCATTCATTATTCTAATATAAAAATTCAAATACATCTATGTTTTTTTTTCTTGGAACTTGCTGGACAGTAAAATAGGTTTTACTCAAATTATCCCAACAAACCATGTCGATATCGACATTGAAGTCGACATCTAAAAATGCACATTTCTACAGGAATCTTTCCCGAGTCCTCATTGAAATATGTAATTATTACAGGTAAATTAGAACTTGTGCATTCGCCTTCATTACTTTGCTATGCAATAGTATTTTAACTTTGTCAACTCGACATGACGATATCATAGTTGGCGTCGACAGTAGACTCAACCTTACTGGACACCTTAAATTGCATGTTTTCATTTTTAACACACTCCCAGACATCGTTTTCGACTACAAAAAATCAATGATAACGTTCCAAGACCACGCAGTAAAAGAGCCTGTTGAAAATTACATTTTCCATTTTCTTTCCCCAGTCTAATACAGGAAAATTCATAGATGGTAATTGTAAAATTCCTAGCACCGGGAATTTTACAAGACTCTGCTGGGAAATTTATCTCGTGCTAGTACATTTGTCGTCCTCCTGGGAAAATCACTACATTCAATATGAATAATTTGGGGACCTACATTCAATGTAGTAATTTTTCCCGCCCGTACAATTTCGCATCCGACTTGTAACAATACCAGGTTTTGTAAATTTTTCAATTCTTTGGCAAATTAATGTGAAAGCTGTCAATTTTCCCCAAACAGACTAGTAAATATTAAGTTAACACCTGATCATGACAACCATGGATTATTCAGCGTTCCCCCGTAATCTCGATGCTGATTTATTATTTTATTTAGTAAATCTATTGTAATTTATTTACAAAAAAATACCTATACAGCACCGACAGATACCTACGTGGAAATGAACAATATCGTGAACATTAAAATCCAATATGTACAACAAATTTTATGTTGGTCGCTCCATTGATATTTTGAGGTTATGCAAGTTTCATCCATTCTAAAATTATATAAAACGGAAATCAGCTACTTGTTTTAGGATTAAAAATGTCTATTACACATTGATATATCGTTTTCATACTACTTTATTGATTAAATAAAGCATAAATATTTTTAGAGCAATATATATCATCTTTCAGTAAAATTCCCAGCCGCTAGTAAAATGCAGCTCAAACAAGAATTTTGCCAGTAGCGACTGGTAAATTTACTTCAAGCCATGAAAATTCAGTCTGTCCATCAAAATTACTATTATCAGTTGAAATTCCCTTCCTCTGACAATTTTACTGTATTCTACCAGTAATTTCACTACATTCAATGTAGGTCCCAAAATTATTCACATTCAATGTAGTAATTTTACAAAAAAAACTTTTTACTGTATGCTAAGGTGTGTTTACATTTGTCGAATCGTCATGACGACTTGATTTACGATATCGTCATTCATGTCTACAACTGAGTTACCACTAGACATTAAACATAACTACATAATTTACGTAGATATTCAAATATAAAATTATTTTCCAGAAAAACAAAAACACTTGAGAGATTGTTCATGAGTTTGATGGATGTTTTTCATGTTGACGACTCGACATGAAGACCCGATTGGCGATACTGTATTTTATGTCGACAGTAGACTTGACACTACTACCGGACACCTGAATTTGCATATTTCCAGTTCTAGAATATTCCTGGGTATAGTTTTTGACCAAAAAAAAGAATGAAAAGGTTATCTTATTACTAAGAAGGTTTACGTTTGTCGACTCCTCATGATGATTTGATTTACGACATCGTCATTCATGTCGACAACTGAGTCGTCACTAATTGTTGAACAAATCTACATACTTTACTTGGATATTTAGTTGTAAAATTATTTCCCGGAAACATAATAACGATGGAGAGATTGTTCATGAGCTTAATGGATGTTTTTCATTTTGATGACTTGACATGACGACCCGATTGACGATATCGTAATTAGTGTCAATAATAGACTCAACGCCACTGGACACATTCAATTGCATGTTTTCATTTCGAGCATATGCTTGGATATTGTTCTATACAAAAAAAAAAATGAAAACGTTTACCGACTACTAAGGTGTTTCTATATTTGTCGGCTTGTCATGACGAATTGATTCACAATATTGTCATTTATTTCGACAACCGAGTCGTCACTAGTTGTTGAACAAAACATGATAATTTTCTCAAATATTTAGGTGTACAAGTATTTTTAAGAGTTTCATTTCTCCTGAGGTCGACCCAATGAAATTTTTTCTTTTTAAAACCAGCGACACTTTTATGCTGAATTTCAAATAACTTTAAGAAAATATTTGAGCCCTGTACGCATTTCTTATAAACTATGGAATTTTCATAGGAAACCTAATCTTTTGAAAAATCATCAACATTCATAAGAAATATAATTTTTATATGAAGCTACTTTTTATAAGAAATCAATTTTTACATGAAATTAACGTGCGCCACGTCTAACGCGCACGCACAAGTTGATGATTACACTCGTGCTCACTAGGTGGCTACACCAAATTTTTTCTCAAATGCAAGTTATTGTGAGAATCCTTATTATTGCAAATTATTGTAAGAAAAATGGAATCAAAATCATACTCTTAGTTGATATGCTCCCAAGGTTCCGGCGGCGGTAGCGTCTGCCTGTTATTAGAATATGCGTGCCAATAGTAGTTCCTGGGTCTGAAAACAGCTGCGCTACAATAGCTCATATCTGATTTCTGAGAAAATGGGTTAAATAAGAGTGATAAAAAGATAAAGATAAAGACATATATCCCTGATATAAAAATAAAGAACCTGAAGGGATATTACATGCAAACAATGCGAAAAAATAATCTATCCTTGAAAATCTTAACTGAATAAAAGAATTTCAACAGAAAAAAAATTTGATAAGACAAATTTTTATAAGGTTTTTATTAGGTTCAAAATCACTAGGGATTTGTAGTCGTCATTGAAGTCAACAGTCGATGTTAACATTTTAGTTGACATTAAGTCGCTAGTTGACATGTCGACATTCGTGTCGTATGCTAATATCGTTGATGACACAAATGACGAGTTGAAAGTGACCGGTGACGAGTCTTGTCATTTATATCGTTTTTAGTGTCGACGTGGTTTGTCGGGTAGATTCAATTGATGTTTAATTAGAAAAATTCTAAAAGGCATGTTTTCTTGGAATTTTTTAGATATTCAAAAAATTCAGTGTTACTCAGATTTTATTTATCATTCAAATAGTTATTCAATATTTAATGTGAAAATTAATCAATATTCAATTCAAAAATTCAATGTTACAAAGTTCAATGTAAAAAAATTTACATAGTTAAATACTGTTACGATTGAGGTTTATGATTTCTTTTTTTTCGTAAAAATTCTTTTAAATTCAACATTTGAAGCCCTTTAGTTTGAAATTTTATTATTACACGTGTTTAAGTTGAATAATTTGTGATTTGAAATTTTTAATTTGAGAGCAGTGTGTTATTATAACAGAATACTTTAATGTTTTTTTCTTTTTATTTTATTTTTCATGCATTTGCATTGAAAATCATCAATATTTTATTCTGTTACTGTAATCTACATCATATCACTAAAATTTTTACAATGTTAATAATTACTTGCATTTTTAACATCAAGCTGAAAGTTTTCGCAGTTAAGATATTTTTTTTCAATTAATTCCATATAGCTTTTTTACACTGAATTTAGAACCTTGAAAGTTTACAAAAAAATATAACAATTGAAAAGTTGAAACGTTTATTGAAAATTTTAGGTATACTACTTGAATTTCTTTCCTTATCGCATATTTACGATTTAAATATAAATATCCAATCAACGACAAATTTTATTTTTTTTATTTTTTCACCTTCACAAGTATACCATAATAAATATTGTTTTTTTCATAATACTCAGTAATTTTTAAGTTTTTAATGTATAATTTCAAAAGTTATGCAGTATATTATTATTATTATTATTATCATAATTTATGAGTGTTTACTTTTTCATAAAAATTGGTAATTTGTGGAGAATCCCACTTTTAAATTCCTTATTTTCAAAAATCAGATGAAACAGTTAAAATTTTAATTCTTCATCTTCCTAAATTACCTACTTCATTATTATAAATTTCCATGCAAAAAAATCGAATTTTTTACCTTTTTAAATTTACTCATCTAAAAACTTAACTCTTTAGAACATATATGGCTTTATATATATGCATTGTTTTAAAAAATTATGTTATGGAATGTTTCTTTTATTCAGTTAGGTTTAACTGAAATTTCATTCAATATTGAAGTAGTTATTTAATTCCTTATTTTGATTTAATACTTGACTTCGTGTTTTCCAAAACCCAATTGATATTCAGTTTCAAAACTCAAATACATGTTTTCTTCTTGGAATTTTTTATATATTGAAATAGTTACATTTTATTCAACTTTTATTCAATATTCAAATAGTCATACAATATTCAATATTCCATAATTATAGTTACAATTGATAGTAATTAATTTTTTGTGTGAAAATTCTTCCAAATTAAAAATTTTAAATGTAAGCGAAGTGTGTTGTCATAACAGAATTATTTATTATTTTTTCTATTTTTCATGCATATGCATTGAAAATCATCAATATTTTTTTCTGCTACTGGAATCTACATCATATCTCTAAAATTTTTAGAATGTAAAGAATTCTTTGCATTTTTAACATCAAGCTGTAAATTTTTGCAGTAAAGATATTTTTTTTTAAATTAATTCTCTGCAACTTTTGTGGACTGAATTCGAAACCTTAAAAATTTACAATAATGTATTACAATTAAAATATTCAAACATTTATTTAAATTTTTAAGTACACCATTTAAATTTCTTTCCTTATTGCGCTTTTACTATTTAAATATGAATGTCCATTCAACGACAAATTTTTTTGTGCTTTTTTCACAATAATACCACAGTAAATAATTTTTTTTATATTATACTGAGTAATTTTTGAAGTTCGTAATGTTGAATTTCCAAAATTTTGCAGGATGTAATATTTATCATTATTATTTAAGAGTCTTTACTTTTTCCAAACTTTTTACTTACAGTTTATAGTTCCAAAACTCAAATACATGTTTTCTTTGTTGAATTTTCAGATATTCAAAAAGTTGAGTTTTGCCCATATTTTATTTATTATTCAAATAGTTATTTAATATGTAATTCAAAAGTAAATTTATATTCAGTTGAAAAATTCATTATTGCATAGTTATGGTTACAATTGATGTTAATCAATTTTTTTTTATAAAAATTCTTACAAATTCAAAATTTAAGGCCCTTTAATTAAAAATTTCAACATAACACTTGTTTATGTTTAATTATTTGTGAATTGAAAATTTTATTTGAAAAAAAATGTGTTGTCATAACAGAATTCTCGATTTTTTCATGCATTTGAATTAGAAATAATCAAAAACTTTTACAGTATCAATTCTTTGAATTTTCAACTTCCAGCTGTAAATTTTTCCAGGTGCTATTTCATTTTAATATTTTATTTATGCATCTTTTTTAAATGTAATTTGAAAGCTTGAAAATTTACAAATAATTATTAGGTACCATTCAAGTTAAATTATTATTTGAGATTTCAAGGTACAATGCTAAAATTTCTTTTCTACATTAACTACTACTATTTGAATATAAATGTTTATTCGACAAGTTTATTGTGATTTGTTACCTACAAAATTTTACCATAACATACTGAGTAAATTTTGAATTTGGAGATGCTTTTACAAAATTTTATGTTATTTTTTTCTTTTTTTAATTCAGGAATGTTTAATTTTTTTGTTAATATTAATTTTCAAGAATAACACTTTTACATACTTTTTATTTCCATAAACTACAATAGTTGAAATTTTCATCTAAAAAAATTTGATTCCAATTTAGAAGTATATTTTTGAATAATTTTTATTATATATGAAAATTCTTCTCTGTTTATGATTACAAAAAATAAGCATCTAAAGAATTAACTTTTCAACTCACAGAATAATATGTATTGTTTAAAAACATGATGCTATGGAGTGTATTTTGATGTAATTAGGTTAACCTACATTTCAATAAATATTTTAATGAATATTCAACAATCAATTTTAATTTTATTGATATTCAAGTCGAAAAATCAATTAAATATTTAAATATATAAATAATTTTGATGGTTAGAATTGATATTTATAAATTCTGTTTTTTTGTCATAAATTCTTACAAATTTAAAATTTAAGGCTCTTCATTTTGAAATTTCAGTATTACACATGTTTTATTCGGATAATTGATAATTTAAATATTTTATTTAGATAAAAGTGCATTGTCATAATTGAATTCTTCAATTTTCCATACATTTTAATTAGAAATCATCAATATTTTTCTCTCGTTATAAAATTACATTAATTTGCCAGAGTTTTTACAATGTAATAAATTCTTTGAATTTAAAACTTCTAGTGGTTAACTTTCTCATTTATGATATTTTTTATTATTATTGATAAGTACTATTCAAATTTTTTACACTAAATTCAAAACCTTGAAAATTTACGGGGAAGTATTGCAATTGAAAAATTGAACTATTTTTCGAAATTTTTAAGGTATACTACTGGAATTTATTTCCTACGTGCATTTTTAATAATGAAGTAAAATAAATTTTTTTTTTAACTACTAGTTTTTTTGTGATATTTTCACCTTCAAAAGAGGTTTTTTCACCGCAACAAATTGTCTGACAGGTAACGACGTAGTTACTATTTTTACAGTAATAAATACACACAATTCATAAAATTATAAGTTTCCCACATTCGCATTTTTATTATCAACGAAAAACAAATATTTTCGAAAAATTTACAGTGTTAGAAACGCGTTTTTTAACAGGAGGCGGTACAATACACAAATACCAAAAATTCAGTATTTTTGATAATAATGTCATATTTATTTGTTCTTCCTGTGTTTAAAAATGGAAATTGATAATTGATGTCTACCGTTCGAATTAAAGTTTTGGGGATGAACATGAATAATTGCAAAGTATAATTGTTTTGAAATTTTTCATTCAAGTGTTCGAATTTATGCTTTATAACGATTGAATTATTTCTATTTCTGCAATAATTATTTTGAATTTATTACTGCCTGCTTTTGCATTACTTATTAATAAAATTTTTAATGTATTCTTGAAAATAATTATTTCTTTTCATTTCATTTAGAGTTGGGGATAGCAATTTGGATCCTTGCTTATTATTAAAATTTTAGGTGAATAAGTTTAACTTTAACTTGAATTCTTTTTTTTTGTAACCGATAAAATATTGTAACCGCGGTTTGCAGAGTTTGGAATAAAATTTTAATTGATTTATTGTTAATTTTCAGTACGAAATTTTTAAATTGTAACTAAGAGTAAATAGAACGTAGGAAATGAGAAAAATGTAAAAGCCAAAAATTGTATGTATTCTGAAAAATGAGCAGCTTCTTATGTTTTTATTTTCAATTAAAGTCTGCAATTTAGTTAATCCTTTAAAAAAATATGAAGTAAAAATTTAAAGTAATAAACCCACAAATTAAAATTCTGTTGATTATTATTATGAATAAACCAAAATATTATTGGCTTTAAACAAAATATCATATTATTATTATTATTACTGATAATATAATAATGAATATTAAATTATTAGATATAATAATAATACCATGTAATATAATGTAATTATTATATTATATCAATACAATATATATATTTTTTGAATATTAATCATTCCACTGTAATAATAAATAGTGAATAATAATCATAAATCTTGTATTAATCATAAACAAAATTTATTTATATATTTATCTTTTTTATTTATTTATTTAACCAAAAAAACATACCGATTTATGAAATATTATATTTTATTAAAATCTTTCTTTCATATAATACTATATTAATTATATTTATAATTATAATATAATGAAAATTAGTTTATCATTTACAAGTAGAAGTAAATATTCAAATAGGAAGAATAAAAAATGCTTAAAAATTGGAAAAATATTATGCATAGCAATGAAATTTCCATATATTATGTAATTGTTACAACGCATGCTATTTTTAAAAAGAAAGAATGCTACGTAGAATTTTTTTTACATTTTAAACATAAAACAAAATATTAAAAAATGCATTGCCAAGTCCATAATTGAATATTGCATACCTAATATTTAAATAATTTATTGTGGCTTTAAAAAATTAAATAATGAAGTAACCGTTTAAAATAAGTTGAAAGTTGAAAAATAATAATAAATCTGAAGTATTGTTTTAAAGTCCAAAAAACTCAGTATTTATTAATTAATTTTTTTTAATCAGTCTATGCTACAGTATATTCTTGGGTAAAAAAAAAATTCAAAATTAGGCTGTTCCTCTGAAAAACATTGTTATAAAAAGTATTAAAAATTTCAAATTAGAGAATCGTCTAATTTAAAATCATGAAAAATTCTGCCAATTTTAAAAGTGAAAGAAAGATAATAAATATTCGTTAGATATTTGATATTATTATTTCAAATCAGAAAATTTTGTAATAATTCTAATTTTAATCATTGGACACAAAAAAAATGTTTTTTGAATGGGGTGCCAAATTTAAAGAATAAAATTTTGTATACTGAAAAATTTGAGAAATTCATTTTGGATTTTGAAAAAATTCTTGAAAATGCTTATCAGCCCAACGTCAGAATTTCAGCTTGAAAAAAAATTTTCTTTCAAACGAAACTTTGATACATATACTACCTTTTTTTATGCATACAATTTTCAGAGAGACAGAACATAACAATTAGACATTTCTCGTTTAAACGTATCATTATATATTTGTTGTATTATTGCATATTTCTAAATTTCGTAGATTTAATATTGTGGATTTGGAAAAATTAAATGAAGTATAAGAAAAAAATTCACGTGCTAACATTTTTTAATCTTTACTTTGCAAAAAATTATTTAAAATTTCTAGCTACTTGGCAAACATTTTCGAAAACAGGTCATGTCATGATTTCCATGACAAATTTTCAAAATTTTCTTTTATTTGTTAAAAAAATATTTTTTAATTTGATTACGGAATTCCTTTTCTTTTGTGCAAAGTCTTCTAGATGCAGGATATGACAGAAATTACAATTTTTTCATTATCAAAAATAAAAAAAGTAAAAATCAAGTGCGCACTTTGGATCGACTGTTATACATGTCTGTTAACGGCGAAAAGTCACTTGGAACTCGAAACGTTTGCCATGAAGTTGAAGATTATCCTGAAAGTCGTCAACTACAGGAAGTGCGCGTCATTGATAAAAAATGTGTATATACTTATAAATCGAAGACAGTAAAGTTATCAGTGGTGACAGGCAAATCGTGAGGTGCAGGAACGTAGGCAAACAAAAATTATCTGGAGGGATTTTTAAAATGAATATTTAATATTCCCTTCGAAATTGTATATTTTATAATTTTGGACAATCTGATTATAGATGTGTGTACGATTTTTCAATTTTTTGGATTTCAGGATCTTAAAATTATACAACTTCCGGAGTTTAGAGTCACAAATATTTCACACATGTGCTTAATATGACGGGGTTTAATTTTTGCGATTTACATTTCATTGAGGTGTAAAAAACTTACATGAAACTATTATGTCCTCGAGATTTCAGTAGGTTTATTGACGATAATTTTCAACTGTTTTTACTATTTATTTTTATCATCTCCTCCATCAGTCATTTCATGTCATGATTATTATTATTATTATTATTATTATTATTATTATTATTATAACTTTGTTTGATTTCATCATTACTTAATTTAACTGAATTTCGGGAGGGGTTAGAGCTTCCGAAACCCTCCTATGCCTACGCCCTTGGCTAGGTTAGTATTGACCATGATTCTTTGTGAAGGGGGATTGTGCGTGAGCTAAATCACTTGTAAAATGCAAAATGAAGGATTATGAATACTTTGAAGGCTCGACTTATGAGGGAGTAAAAACGTTGTATCATGTTCGTTGTTTTATCGTTTCGGTTGATGTCCGATTAAGTAAACATCGGCCTTCCATGAATTCATCTGAAGCGCGCGTATATCCTAAACAGCTTATTTACAACAGTCCCCTCAATCCACCATCTTGGGTCAATATTATTGTCCTTATAAGAATTCTGGAGAAACAGGTGCCCAAGTGGAAATTTATCCTAAACAAAGTCACAACGTCAATGATTCGCCATCTCCCGATCGAAAAAAAATGTCCGAAGGATATCCGAAATTTGTACGCGGATATCCGAACAAAATATCCGACGGATATTTTTCGCACATACGAATGTAACGCTTTCGGACAAAATGGCGGCGATCGTACCGTAGAGAATTGTCTAACGTACATCCATTAGATGGATTAAGTATATCCGTAGTGTATACGAAAAAAATCCGTAGTATATCTTTACTATATCCATATTTTTATTTTTCTCCACTGATGTAATGATTTTCGATGCAATGAAATATCTATCACCTTCCCGGTCAAATAATCCTTTGTTGTATGTTTTTACACACATCAAAGGATTAATTCACGGAGAAAGTCGTATTTTATCACTTTGACAGTATATTTTTGATGGATAGGACTTTACATTGAATGGGCTTTCAGGTTCGAGGTTGGATCAAAAACAGTTGGCGATGCGGCAGAATATTTTTATTTATTCCATGCATTCATTTTATGACAAAAGAGGGTTCACAGTACGAAAAATCAAATTAATTTTATTTCATGTCTACCTTATTTAGTTGACCTTCCCTAGTCTTAAATTTTTTTATTCGTACGAAGTTGACGCACGACATTTTCTAAATCTTTCAAGTTGCTGAGATAATAAAAATGCAACGACGTTACAATTATGTATAAACGCATGTACTATCGCTCAATAATGTTTATTGAAATTGTTTTTTTATACTCTCCAACTTATGAAATTATTCAACGCCCGACCTCGATTTTATATTGCGACAATTTTTCGTTGACAAGCCATACATATGTGAAAATGTATGCGAGCCGATATCCGTTATATATCCGTTAGATATTTGTTTAGTACATGGAAATATAGAAATTTCGATGATTTTAGTGTGATTAGGGGGAATACCTCGGACCGTATATCTTTCGTGCATATTCCAGATATCGGATTCCCAAATATCCGAGGAAGAGCATCTGGCGGGTATCTTTCGTACACAAATCGGACATTATGGGACATTTTTTTTCGATCGGGCCGAGTTATTCGTGTAACCTGTCCAAACCTGTCACTACTGGTAACTAGGTCTGGGCGATATCCCAAAGATTATCGATATATCGATATTTTGAAAAAGATATCGACGAAAATATCGAAATTTTGAAATAACAACGAAAATAACGATGAAAAATTTGAATAGTTGGTGGATATAAATGACTTATCGCCATCAATAAGGGTGTTTTATTTAGAGCAGGTGAACGTGATCAAAAAGAAATGTTTCATCATATCGGTCTGAAAAGTCTACTTTTTTGGGGGGATTTCTATCAAATATTTTGATAGGAATATTTTCACAGCAGCCTGGTTATTGTAAGTTCAAATATTTTACATGCAAATATTTACATAGTTGTATACGAATCACAGAGTTCCAGATTACATTTATTGAAATAAAGCATTATGAATAAATAATTGGTTTTTTTTTTTTTTTTTTTTTTTTTTTTTTTTTATAATACATAATTAATCGTATTTTTTGCCTGCCTTTGTATAGCTGATAAACAGTCATACAATTGTATAAAATGAAAAAGAATGCATGGAACAAATGTTCTTTGAATATGCATACATTGATATTCAAAGAACATTTTTGCCTTAAGTGCTATTATTTAACTTTCTTTTTTTAAAGGATATTTTTCATTCCTTTTTTCAAGAAAAGAGAAACGATAACCGATATATCGATATTTTCTCGCACGACCACTACGGTAATTAATTTTTTGCCGATACATATCAATATTGAATTTCGGTATAATTGAGTATAAATTGAAAGAATCACAAGAAACGTACCTGGTGACTTTTCCCTGTTAACCGTCTGTACTTGAGTTCATGGTTGTCAATCCAAACATGCGTCATCATAAATTGATCTTTTCATCGGGCACTCGATTTTCGGAAACTTTCCAGTCATGGAAGTTTTGAGAATTCCTACATCCGGAAGTCGATTAAAACTCGATTTCCGACGTTTTTCAATTATGGGGTTTTGTATATACCACCCTGGGGTTTGCATTTCAAAAGAATGGTCATTTATCATCGATTAGCTACATAGGATTAGTGTCCGGAATCCCGATAAAAATATAGGTCGACAAATAAATTCACTAGTGTTGTTTGTCCAACGTTTTAATAACGTAAATGCGTGAAAAAGTAAATATCGATTTCGAATTCTCTTTTTAAAACAAGAGAAAATTGAACGAATAGCATGTCAAAATAAGTAACATTGAATTTTCAAAATTAATTTTTAATTCCATGAAGCATTAATAGTTGATATTATCTTAATGAATTCCGCAGAAATTTCAAATTCTATTATGCTACCCGTAAGTAAAGATGTTAACTCATAAAAAATTCTACATTTTCGTATCTGAAATAAATTTTTGGCATTTCGTGGATTTTCTTATTTGTCCTTTGTAGAGTTAAAAAGCACAAGTTGCAGAATAATTTTTCATAAGTTTATAGATTGAGTTGCTAAAAGTTTTAAAAAATGTTGGAAAATCTAAAATTTTTTAAATGCTTGTACATCACCTGTTTATTTTTTACTCAGGACGTCCACTTTATTAAGGTATAGTTTTGCGAATTTTAATGCATACCTTTTTTAATTTGAAATTTACATAAATTAAAAAATTTTTTAAGCGTTTGTACAGCACTTTTTAATTTTACGAAAAATGTCATGAGATTTTTCGAAAATTTATATCGACATTTTAGGAATTCCAGAGTTTTAACTTCATTAAGGGATAATTTTTGTGAGATTTTAAAAATTACATACCTTTTGAAAATGAAGTACAATTTTAGGAATTGAATAACTGTTTGGAATTTCCAAGTGTAAGATAAGTGTGAACTTTGTGTATGCATTTAGCAGATACGATATGGATTTTGATTTTCGTAAAAATTTTTATTCATCATTGTTATATTTGCATCATGTATAAAGCTACTTTATTATTAATAATTGGTGATAGTTTCAATTTCTTTTAATTTGCATTGAATTCTTATTCGTCTTTTATTGATATTCAAATTGTTATTATCGTGTATAATTTTAATTAATTTTTTTACTAAATTTTACCCTATCGTTCATTTTATGTTATTTTTTTTTATTGTCGATATTAGAAAATTTTAACAGATGCATGATACGTATTCGACTACTTGTCACATCGAAAACAATCGATCAAATCGAAAATCGAAAAAAAAAAAAAAAAAAAAAAAAATTGCGGAATCGCAAGTTGACATACTGATTGATAAATGATTTTTTCATATTCAACAAATATTATCGAACGTTAGTAACTATTTTTAATTTTATTTTGAAGTAGAAATGGACAGCCAATTTTTTCAACGTTTAAAACATTAGGTACATGCATTGTAACAATATCATTTTCAGCAGTATTACCCTTGATTTTGAGTACAACTGGTGACATTCCCAGCAGAATTTTACTATCACAGTGACACTTACCACTCACAGTCAGTGCTGCCAGATTGGGCGATGTGTCGCCAATTAGGCGATTTCGAAAAATCCGTCTTTGAATATCATTTTTGAATTTCCGTCCATTTACGAACAAAACTTTCAATTGCTCATTGATACATGATTTACATTTCGCGCGTTTTGGAGTTTCTAGACTGCGTTCCGACGTCGCGTTTCACAAGTACGGAACTCGAGTCGCGAGCGGAATCGGCCAATCGGAGCTCCGTTTTCCTCTTGAGACCTCGGATTGGCTAACTCGGCTAAACTGACGTTAAATACATGGTTGTTTCGTAGAAATTACGGCTTTTTCATACACATTTTTACTACATAATGGTTTTCTCATTTATGTTTTTACTGAACCCCTACATTTGTCTTTTGTATTATTATTGAAAAATCCTCTTGAGTTACTATACAAAGACGCCTACATTGAGAAATGAGTAATCAGTGCAAATCACGCTATTTGATTGTTAAATTTTCCGCGGTGATTTAGGCGATTTCAACGCCACCACATGGCAATTTCGTAGCAGAACAATCTGGCAGCACTGCAAAATTATGGAAATTCTGCATTGCATCTCCTACCTGGTGTTCAAAACATTCAAAAATGCAAAAGAAAAAAGGATATTATGAATGAATACCAGAGAGAGTAAAATTCCAGTCACTTTCAAGCACTTTTAGCCGTAGCAACAAATACCCTCTCTGTCGCAAGAAAGCTAGAATTGATTTTTATTTTTTTACCTATTTAATTTTTTTTCGTTCAATTTGAAGAGGTTAGAACATGAGGCATACATTACACGGCAACTTTCTTTCGCTTCATTTGTTTTAATCTGACGTAATTTTGGTAATTTTCCAGGAGCTGGCGTCAAGATGGAGCATTTTCAGGCCACCCTGGACCCCAGGAAGCAGGAGTTATTAGAAGCCCGCTTTCTCGGAGCGAGGGTGAGTTTTAGAAAATAACTGTTAGTCCATAATAAAACTGAATTTAATCTAACGAGTTTTCCGGAACACACGCCCGGGGAAAAAGGGTTCCTATTCCCACTCGGAAAAAGGCGTTTTCCTTTTTTTTGCTTCTTCCTCTTCGCCGGCCCGAGAATATTCGTGGACTATTATTAAACGCGTCTGCGCACGCCAAAGTCCACTCGTTACCCCGCCGAAGTGTCCGAGAGACACTCAAGTGACTCAAGACGTACATGCCCCAATCGATGAACATCTGCTTCGTTTTGCATCAAACCACCCACCCACCCCCCCCCCCTCGCGACCAGTCCCCCCACTCCGCGACACCTTCCTATGGGGTGTATCGCGAACGGACGAAAAATACACGTGCGAAGGCGTAGACCACCCTGGGACAATTTTTTTTCTTTTCTTTTTTTTTCTTTTTTTTTTTGTTGCTTTCCCCGTTTTTCCTTGGGGTTGTGTATGTGTGGAGGAGGTTTGAGTTTTTCCGCGGTATTCAGTTTGTTTCCACACCCTGGCATCGATCGATAGAGACGGGTAGTCGATTTGCTCTACATTTTCGTGGAGGGTGTTTTGGGTGGGCGATAGGGTGGGGAGGGTTTGTAACCTTCAGTAGCGAACACAGAGGGGAGGTTTTGGGCTCGAAACCCATCTGATATTCGAAAAAATCAATTTTTCCAGTAAATGTAACAGCGGGAATTAGAATACGCCAAAAATAGAATTTGGTATTTGAATATGAGTGTTTTATTTTTAGAGTACAAGTATCAAAATTGCAGTGTCGGCTGTGAATCCAAACAAGTGACACGTAATAGTATATTACGTATACCTAGGACATAAATTTTTTCTTTACGGGTGTGAAGTTTGTAGACCGAGGCGAAGCCGAGGTTTACAATAATACGAGTAAATGAAAAATTTCTGTCCTAGTTACGTACGATATTTTACGTACCGAGGGCTGGAAAACGAGTTTAGAGATTTTGAACTGGACGAGAAACGAGTTTTCTATGCCAGAAGTACGTAAACTCTTAAACAACGTAAAAGGCAACAGGTCTTTGGAAATCAACCCGCAAAGGAATTTTTTTCTTTTTCTCCTGATAGCCGACTACGTAATATTCAATCATGTACATATACTGAACTGAACGAATCACTAATAATATATTCAACTTAAAAATATTAAGAATAAATACAAAAGAGAAATACGCGAGGGGTAGTATAAGTACCCGTCGTACTCAAAATAACCATCAAACAGCTCTTGTTTATTAGGCGAGTATGCTAACATCCTCTTGATGTTGTATAATTTGGAATATTTTATAAAATTGAATAGACAACCTTTAAACAATAATGATGATAATAAGAAAACGAAAAACAAGCGACATGTAAGCTTCTGACGCTCCCCCAAAGTAGGAAGATTTGTACATAATAATTTGAAAATTCGAAATCTTCTTCACTGAGAGAAGAGAATTTCGCGAGTTTACATTCATAAGGAGAAAATCGTAAGTGGTGTTTGTAGAAGGCGAATTACTTACTTGAAATATTCATTTATTTAATTGATATTCATGTAATATTGGCAATAGTTTAATTACACATTTTATTACTATCCTAAGCAGTTAATTATGTAAAGCAACAATTTATAGCCTAATTTTTTATACCATAACATACCATATTTTAAATTTTGAAGAGTTGATTTTGCAGGTGATAATTTCTTGTAATCAAAAATAAGGAAGAATTTCTCTACATACATAATAAACAATACAAATTTTTTTTACTCATTCGAAGAGTTAAATTATTTGAATTCTCGACTTTAACTATTTTAAGTGAGTTTTGAAACTGAAAAACTCAAAAGTACGAATCCCGTCGGATAAACATTTTTCTTAAAAAAAAAAATAAATTTTTTTAAAATCATGAATAATTAAAGGAAAATAACCTTCGAAATTTAAAGATTCGATATCAAATCTTAAATTTCCAAAGTTACTCAGTATTTTAAGGCATATCATTCGGAAGGTGAGAAATCGCAAGAAAAAAAAAAATTTTGTAACGAACATTTAGATTTTTTTTTATTAACTAGTACAAATTCATGTAGGGAAGAAACTTGAAGAGTATACCTGAAAATCTGAAGGACTGATTATTTTAATCGTACAATTGCAATTACTCTTCGTAAATTTTCAAAGCTGTAAATTTATTATTCGAAATTGCTAAAAAAAATTGTAAAAGCGTTTTGAGTGTTGAACGTTCTAGTGTTCTACAACAGAATTTTTTCTAGATTTTCAACTACGAAATGGATTAAACTTTTGATTTTCCGCAATACACAGAATTTAGTTTTGGACACGTGGTAGATATCGGATTTTAAATTTGCCAGCTTTATTCTTTAATTTTTTAATTTCACTTTTTTTGGACAATAATAAAGAGGCGGATACAAATTTTCGCTAATTGTTTCGAAATTCTATTTCTAAGTTGAGTAATCACGAATTTTGATACTTCCAAACTAGAGATTTTTCGGAAAGTTTTCTTTTACATAATTTTTGACAAAAAGTTGATCCTTATCAAAATAATTTCAAGGAACTCAAACAAATAAGCAGAAGAAGTAATTGATGAAATTTAAGGAATTGATAGAAAATATCTGTTCTTTTCGTAGTGAATAAATCGAATAAAAGTCTAAATTTTGTGTTTTTTAGTGTTCTTATTTGTCATTTTAGCTCCTACAACCTTCAATCTGTAGTTTCAAATTCTTGCATATAAATCTATTTTCAAATTGACACTTTCAAACTTGAATAACCAGAGTTCTGATATCATTGGAATGTAAGTGCAATCGTAAGATGACAAATTCAGATTTAACACAAACGTTCAGATTTTTAACATAAAGCGCTGTTTAATTATTGGCGAGACTTGATATTAGTGTCGCAATTATTGAAAAATTCCAGTTTGTTGCTGAAAGTTTTGAAATATCCAAAAAATGCCTTTAGAAGCTGTGATTTTTAGATTTTATTTATTTTTCAATATATATGTATTTCATTTAATGTGTCAAAAATATTTATTCAGAATAAAAGGAACTCAAAAGTATTGAAATATTTTGTTTGGATAAGTATATTATTTAAAAATTATTAGTGCCAATAATACATTGCAATTACAATATTTCATATTAATATTATATGTTATCTATTCATTCGAGGATGTACGAAAATATTACGTTTGTTATGTGTAAAAAATTTTTTGTAAGATGTTGAAAGTTGAAAGAATTTATTTTCTGCGATCAAATATGTTTATATCGAAGTGTCAGAATGATTGTTTTTTCGAAATTTTTGGCAGCGTTTCAACTTACCAACCAACTTTTCCAACTATTTTTGAACTAGTGTCCAGAAATAATCTTCATTGATTGGGTTAGAAGCAATTTAGCACCGAGTTGTAAAGAGCAATTTCTTCAATAAAAAAAATTATTTTTATTCTAGTTGATATAGTGAAATGACGTTATTCAAGGTGAAATATTATTTATATGCGATTTAAAAGCAAGAACGTCATTTTTATGATTTTATCGATCTATTTTAAAAACTTATTTTGAATTTATTTGACGTAGAATTGAAATAAGTTACTTTGAGAGTAAATGTATCATTAGATTTGCGTACGTTTCCCATCTTTTATTTTATGAACATTCAAATAGTCGGATTTTACTCAAATTTTATTAAATATTTCGATAGTTATTCAATATTCAATTTTAATTTATTTGATACTTAATTTAATTGTAAGAGTTCGCTTTTTTTTGTCATAATTCTTCAAAATTTCAAATTTGAGGCCCTTTAATTCGAAAGTTAGGTTAGCAGATGTTTCACTTCGTATTTTAAAATGTAGAAAAAATTCCTGTGTAGAAAACTTAAACGTTCAACATTGAAAAGGCTATTTCAATTTTTATAATGCAGTTTTTGAATAATTAATTTATAACTTTGAAAATTTACGAAGAGTTAATGCAATCGTAAAGTTAAAATAATCGGTCTTTTAGATTTTACGGTATACTCTTTGAATTTTTTTTCTACATTAATTTTTACTGATTATTGAAAAGGAATCTCAATGGTCGTTAAAAAACTAGTTTTCTTTTGCGATTTTTTCACATTCCGAATGATACAACGCTTAACTTTGGAAGTTTGAAATACCGAATCTAACAAATTTTTAATAATCTTTTTTTTTCCTAAATGTTTACTTTTATAAACAAAAATGTTTGTTCGTCTAGAATCTTACTTTCGAATTGTTCATCTTCGAAATTCACTTAAAACAGTTGAAATCATGAATTCATAAAATTTAATTCTTCGAATGAGTAAAAAAATTTTTTATTGTTTTTTTATGTATGTAGAGAAATTCTCCCTCATTTTTCATTACAAGAAATTATCACCTGCAAAATCAACTCTTCAAAATTTAAAACGAATGGTATGTTACGTTCAAAAAAATTATGGTATCAATTGTTTTTTTCATATAATTAATTGCTCAGGATAATAACTAAAGGTGTAATCGAATTATCATCAATAATATTTGAATATCATTCAATCAAATGAATAATATTTTTTTTTGCGGTTAAGTAATTCAACCTGTGTCAATTTATTTATCTAAATATACAAGAATACATAACTCAACTATAAAACAATGTATAATATAATTACTTGCAAATTAATAAAGTTATGATCTAAAAGCATTGAAAATCCTATACTATTAATGTTGAAATGGTATTTATTTGTTTTTTCTTTCATTAAAAATTTGAATTCTCAATTAATGTTCACTATTAAACATAGGATTTGAACTAGTAAAACAAATAATTTCCAAGTCTGATTGTTTTCCAATTTTGTGTTTAACTACTAAAATTTGTGATATAGTGTAAAACTATTAAGTTATCACCTCCATAATTGAAATTCGACTTGAGATTTTCACGGAAAAAAAATATATAAAAGGTATTAGAGTCCATATTACACCTGAAAAATTACAACTTTTTTTATTGTATCGTTATGAATAAAAAATTATCAAAGTTTACATGTAGTTTTATGGGTGGAAGCAGTTTTTTTGGATTTCCAACTATACCACGCTTAGGATTCCAGTAAAAAATTTTCTCGTTGGCACATAATAACTTACTTCGTGAAATGCTTCAAACAAAACGAAGATTTACTGTACCATTTTGGAAAAAAATTGATAAAAATGAAACAAATTTAACACTTTCTGCATTATGTTGACGTTGACGTTTCTAACAGTTGTTTGTTTTGTAAATATAATCATACAACCTATGCCGTGGTTTCAGTAGTTTTGCAATTTATTTCATTTTCATTTGTTTTATTTACTTTTGCAACTTATGTCATTTGCTGTTTAATTTAGTTTACTTTATTTGATGTGCATGAAGCTCCAAGCGTTTAAAATTAAACAAAAAATGAAAAAAGACAAGTATTGAATTTGAAAAATTTTCTTTTTGCTTTCAAGGATATTTCGGTTGAAACAACCAATTATGCTCAGTAACAAAATATTTGACTTGATCCTGCCCATGAGAAAAATTAAAAATTCATTCAATTTCTCTTTTTGTTTAATTTCAAACGTTTGGAACTTCAAGTGCAATTTATTTACTTTATTTATATTAATTTTTATTTGCTGTCAAAAGGGTTTGTGGGTTGGGTTTATTATTGTTTATTATTTAAAAAATAGAATCGTTTGACATCCGAGGTAGGTTTCTCGCTCTAATAAAAAAGACGGCACAATGCAACGTTGCCGCTGTAAAAAATAATGCCGTGATCTGATATTAGCTAAAAATAGTTTACTTTGCTACTATGTACATTCATTCATGGAGGTAATGCTTTAAATACGTTATAGTTCCGCAGTTGTTATTTCGCATTTTTTACTATGCTCAATTTTCCATTATTTTATAACAGAAGTCCCAATAGTAGATTGATGTGCTCCCAGGCTGGGCGATTTGTCGCCAATTAGGCGATTTTGAAAAATCTGTCTTTATATTGTATTTCGTAGCAGGCACGGATGTGCGAATTTCCCCGTTTCGCCAAATTCGCACATCCGTGCCTGTTACGAACGATATTTTATGTACCGAGGGCATGGAAAACGCGTTCAGAGATCTCGAGCTGGCATAGAAACGCGTTTTCTATGCCAGAGGTACATAAAATATCACTTTTAGATTTTCGCAGGCCCGTAGCCAGGGGGGGGGGTGGCAAAGGGGGCAAAAACCTTCCTAACCTCATCGTTTGCCCCTCTGAGATTCTTAAATATCAACATTTTTTCCTAAAGCAAGTGCGCAGTAAAATTTTATCGAATTTTTCTTCAAAGTTACGGAACGGAACCTAGTTTTTAGCTAATTTGTACAGTGAAAAAAAATTTCATAAAAGTATGTTTGAAAAATCTTTATAAATAATTTTTTCTTCTCTCAAATTGCATTTTTTTCAATTGATTGTTGCAGGTGCGTAGGCAGCGGGGAGTTTTGGGAATTCAAACCCCTCCCAAAATTCTGATTAAATCAATAAATTTTAAATGTAAAAATGAAAAAAGTTACATCGATAAACAATGAAAATATAAGTTACAATAAATGCATGAAAACATAAGAAGTATATGTTGCATAGAAAAGTAAAAATTATCAAAACGTAGGATTACGTAGAAAGTATGAATCAGAAAAATTGTTGCAACCAGTGAGAATGATTGAGAAAAATAAAAATCTACGAAAATGCTAAAATACTACCAAACTTTGAATCTTAGATCATCAAATCGTAGAAATCTAATAAAATCAATGTAAAAGTATTTAAAATCTTTCGATTCATACAAACTCTGGAAGAGTAATAAAATTAATTGAATTCTATGAAAAAACTCTTATCTGAAAAATCTCGACGAATGCCTCTACGATCTATAAATATTGGGATTCTAGAGCATCAAATTCTAAATATATACGATAAATCTATAAAATTCTAGAAAACATAAAAAATTCATATGAATGTCATTTTATCATTATTTCTTGAGATTACTGAGAATAGATCGAAATTCGCATTTGAAAGCATCGATATTTTTACATACCTAGAGCAATTTACAAAAATATAAGCAATCTTAAAAAATACTTGGAAATCCCCCAAAGTTTCGTAAATTAAACTGGAAAAATAAGTTTACAAGCTTACATGTTTATTAGTTTACGTGCTTACTACAGGGTGCGCCATTTCTTATGTCGGCATGTAAACATTGAATAACTTGAAAAAAAAACAACCGATTTCTGTAAATGAGGTATTTTTATTTAGTTTGGTCCTTTACAATTTATTTAGACTAGTTTTTGAACACAGCATCAATCAAGTGGCCGCCCTTATTGTTCACAGCAAAATATGCCCTTTTTGCGGCGTTTTCCATTACCTTTTCGAGCATCTCGGGTGGTATAGCAATGATTTCGGCACGAATATTTTCCTTAAGCTCTTCAATGGTCTGCGGCTTGCTGGCGTACACTTTACTTTTCAAATAACCCCACAAAAAGAAGTCTGGAGGGGTCAAATCTGGAGATCTGGGTGGCCATTCAATGTCGCCTCTTTTTGACATCAGACGTCCAGGGAATTTTCGTTGCAGAAACTGGATTGTTTGATTCGCAGTGTGGCAGGTCGCACCATCTTGTTGAAACCAGTAATCTTCAAGACCTTTTTCACGCATTTGTGGGCAGACATAGTGAGCCAACATCCACCGATATCGGTTTCCATCGATCGTTTGGTTCTCTTTGAAAAAATAAGGACCAATGATGGTTTTGGCGCAAACGCCGGCCCAAACAGTAACTTTTTGGTCATGCAATGGCGTTTCATGGATCTCGTGTGGATTCTGCGTTCCCCAAATGCGGCAATTTTGCTTATTAACGCCTCCAGAAAGTTTGAAATGTGCCTCGTCGGTCATTAAAATTCGCTTCCAAAAATCAGGTTCAGTATCAACTATTCGAGCGATTGTTTGTCCATATTCCAAGCGACGTGGATGATCTGTAGGCAATATTCTTTGTGTTAATTGCATTTTGTACGGAAACAAATGCAAATCATCTTTCAAAATGCGCCGTAGAGTGGTTCCACTGATGCCGAGATGCTGAGCGCGGTGACGATATGAAACTTTTGGGTTTTGGGCAACGCTCTCTCTGACAGCTTCAATCAGTTCATTTGAACGTCTTGGTCGTTGATGAACGGGTTGTTCGCGATCTTTCACTGTCCCGTGGTCACAAAAATTCGACACCAAACGACGAATAGTGTTGTCAGATGGTGCCTGTTTGCCAAGATATTTTCGACGATATGCTCGTTGAGTTAACACAACTGAACGACTATTTTCAATGTACAAAGTAACTATTTCAGCGCGTTCTTTTGGTGTGAAGCGATACATGGTTGAAATTGTACTGAATTGACGTTTCCAAAACAAGTGAAGTCAAGTAAATCGGTTGTCAAATGTTTAAGTTATTCAATGTTACAATACCGACATAAGAAATGGCGCACCCTGTAGTTTACTTGTTTACTCGTTTACTGGCTCAATACTTTACTAGTTCACTAGTTACTTAGCTTACTAGTTAACTAGCTTACCAACTTACAAGTTTACTAACTCACTTGTTAACGAGTTTACTAGATTACTAGCTAACTAGTTTTTTATTGAACTAGCCAACTAGTTTACTGGCTTATTAGTTTTTTAATTAACTAGTTTACTAGTTTACTGTTTTAGTAGTTAAGTAGTTTGCTGGCTTACTAGTTTTCTAGTTCACTTTTTTACTAGCTTACTAGTTTACTAGCTGACAAGTTTACTAGCTCACCAGTTTACTTGTTACGTAGAAATCTTTCAATATATTAAAGTTTTGAAATATAATTTTCTTTGATATTTATAAAATTTGATGTCCCGGAGCATATTTATTAATATAATACTATAATTATATATATATATTTTAGGAAACGTTTCTACAAATTCATACAGTTAACAATAAAAGTTTTTTCAATTCAGTTTATACAATTTTTACAAGTAAACATACCTTTGATAGTAGAAATACTTAAAAAATATGGAATAAAAGTATTGGAAATTTTCATAAAACCAATTTTCGTCTGAAAAATCAATTTAAATTCACAAAATCGTTGAAATTTTCAATACCATAGCATACATTTCTAAAAACCTACTAAGCGAACCATAGAAATATTGGAAATATAGAAAAATACCAGAAAATACTACAAAATTTGATGAATAATATACCTTACGGAAATAATATAAATTTATGAAGTCTCTTTTACCTGTATAGTTGAAATTTGCTCAAAAATTAATTCAAATATATAAATTTCTTACAAGTTTGATTCCTAGAGCAACGAATTTTAGAAAGCTCTATATGAACTCATATTGCTTACTATCAGATAATACAAAAGTTGTAGTACCAAAAATTGAAGCCTCAGTTGCTATGTAATCGAAAATCACAAATATCGAATTCCATCATTCACGAATATGAAAAATGTGCAACTCTGGATTCTAAAAGTTGAATAACTTTCATATTCCGAAACGTATAATCTTTCGAAATCGCTCTCTTGTATGCATAATGTCAAAGATGAAAAATTTTGAAATCCCCAAGGGAAAATATATAAAAAAAAAAAAAAAAAAACCCTCCTGAAAATTTTTTATGTCTACGCCCGTGGATTGTTGAAAAAATGATTTTATTAAAATTTCGCCCCCTAAAAAATCATTTTTGCCCCCTCTAACGTACAGACCTGGATAACTAAGGGCCTGAATTTCCGTCCATTTACGAACAAAACTTTCAATTGCTCATTGATACATGATTTACATTTCGCGCGTTTGGGAGTTTCTAGACTGCGTTCCGACGTCGCGTTTCACAAGTACGGAACTCGAGTCGCGAGCGGAATCGGCCAATCGGAGCTCCGTTTTCCTCTTGAGACCTCGGATTGGCTAACTCGGCTAAACTGACGTTAAATACATGGTTGTTTCGTAGAAATTACGGCTTTTTCATACACATTTTTACTACATAATGGTTTTCTCATTTATGTTTTTACTGAACCCCTACATTTGTCTTTTGTATTATTATTGAAAAATCCTCTTGAGTTACTATACAAAGACGCCTACATTGAGAAATGAGTAATCAGTGCAAATCACGCTATTTGATTGTTAAATTTTCCGCGGTGATTTAGGCGATTTCAACGCCACCACATGGCAATTTCGTAGCAGAACAATCTGGCAGCACTGAAAGATTGTAGAAAATATTTATAGACTCAAGTTTTTCTGAAACAACGGAAATGCTGATTTTGAAAATAATGTACTTACATTTGCATATAAGATTCCGAAAATTCGTGTTTTAAAATTTTGGGGTGGATGTTTCGAACCTGAAACCCCCTCCTTCGTGTTTGCCACTGATTACTCTACACAGAGAAAACAAATTTTCACTTTTGATTGCTCCAACTGAATTTTTGTTTGAATAGGCATGATCGAAAATTTGAGTTGCGCTGATTGAATTTTCAGTCGGCGTGATCGAATTTGAAGTCGCTTCAATTGAAAACAAAAGTTGGCGCTGTTCGGTAAATAAACTATCTGTTGCGGCCACTTTCGATTTTACTGATAACAACGGAAATTTTCAGTTGCCAAGACTGATTTTTTCAGTTGCGACGGTGTCATAACTTGAAATCTCAGTTGCGCCGGTCCCAACTTTTTTTTCAGTTAGAATGCTCGAATTTTTCAGTGGCAGCTATAGCGCTAACGGAGTAAACGAAAAGTTTTCAGTTGGAGTAAACGAAAATTTCCGTAACGTCAACAAAATCGTCTCTTAACCGAAAACAGGCAGTCAAAGCAACTGACGCGATTTTTCTCTGTGTACATACAAGATGAAATGCCTTATTCTTTTCATGATGTCACGTACTCGTTTTCAACATTTCGGCTACGTCGCGCAGCAATATTTGCGTGAAATGAAAACGCAAGCAGTGTCGTTCCTTTGTTTCATTGGCTCTTGAGGAGCTGAAATTTTCATGGGGACGTCGCGGTTGCATCGCAGATTGAATAATCAATGCGGCTATCGACGTTTCTCCTTTGCCGCTTACGTCTCTCTTCAAGATGGCTGAGCCGGGTCTGCTCGTACTCGCTGCGAGTGTCAGCCAGGGCCGGTCCTCTGACTCGACCCTTTCGATGCGATCAATTCCTCCGCGCCGCGAGAGTCCGCGGATTCTCAACGGCCCAAACGGTTTCCCACGTGTATTCACAGTTAGACGTTTTTTCTTCTTTTCTTCTTCGTTCGCTACTTTTTTCCGAGGCTACGAGGAATTCCCCCCCCCCCCCCCTCCACTCTCCCCGATTTAAATCGAAAATAACGTTCCCGTTATGTTCGAAAAAATTCGTCGAGTTTTTTTGACCGCGCAAAAGGATTTCGGCAAGATTTTTCATCCGGCATTGAATTTTGCATCGCGGGGTAATCGTGTCAGTGACGGTCGTTCAACTTGTTTGGAGAAGTCAGTCCGGGGCTCGAGCGCGTCTGGAAAAGTCGGGGAATTTCCGAATGAAACTCGGGTGAAAAGTCGCGGACGTTGGGTTTCTCGCGGATCCGATTTTATTTGGGCCTCGAAATTTTCTGGGGAATTCATTGGTAGGTGCGATGATTTTTGGAGACCTTGGATGAACGTGGGTGATTCTTCGAGATTAGCAATTTTTCTAAATGGATCATGTTTATAAAGTTGAAAAATAGATTGTGGGTTTGATTTTGTTTGTTTGTACTTTAAATACAGTAATGTAAAATTAGTCAAATTTTTTTTTATGTTATATGTGAACTTATATTGAGTTGATAAAATTAAAAATTATTATTCTCATTATTTGATGCTATGTACAGGGTGTCCCAAAGTCACATATAAAACAAAAACCCTGGATTCCTTATTCAATTTCAAGTCGAAAAGTCCTTTACCACTTTTTAGAAAACTCAAAATTTTAAAAGGTATTCAAGTCTAAAATTTAAACAATAATCGCGCTCTCTCGACAAGTGGGGGTAAATTTGGCGGATCAAACTTTTCCCAAATTTTCTTCATATTTTTCCGTGTCGAAAAGTCCTTTGCCGCTTTTCACAAAACTCAAAATCAAAAAAGATATTCGAGTCTAAAATCTAAGAAATCTGATCGGTTAAAACTTGTCAACCGAATATCTTTTTTGATTTTGAGTTTTGTGAAAAGTGGCAAAGACTTTTTTGACTCGGAAAAATATAAAGAAAATTTGAGAAAAGTTTTTTTATCGAACCTTTTTTTTTGTATCATTTATTTTATATATTTTTGTTTATGTATACAAAAATTGATGCCTTCCTCCATTTTTCTTTCAACCTCCATATATTACTCACTCTTGCTTACACTGCACAATTTGATATTTATGTTATTTTTAAAATCTTATCAAGTTTGTAGCGTGGTGACTAACAATTCAAATACTTTGTTTCAAGGTATTACAATCGTAAAACCGAATCGATCGTATAAAGATTTGAAGGAGTTTCAATACGTACTATTATTATGGCTTGCTCATTTGTTTAGGGTGAGAGTTATTCAACCCCTCCCCCCAAAATTTCGTCGCGTCTGATTTTTAAAATCTGTAATATCTTTCTAATGTTTAAATGGAAACCTCAAAAACTTGGAGATTGTTCGAAAACTTGGAAAAACTTGATAAATTGGACGAATTGACATGAAATTATGAAAGTTTTTACAAGTTAGCCTGATGTTGGGAATCCGGAAAATTTCGAAAAATTTAAAAATATTGAGAATTTTGATTATCATCAATAATTTCATAACAATTGAAACATTCACATAATTTCAGAAAATCATCATTACTTTTGTATATTCTGTTCATAATCATATTTCTTCGGAAATTTATGATACAACACTATGTATTTCATTTTTCAATGAAAACTTTAAAAACTTGAAAATTTGAATCAAATTACAAAATACCTTGATAAATTGAACAAATCGTTATGAAATTTGAAATATTATGGATAGTTTGTATAATGTTTCAAATTTCGAAAAATTAATAACATAATAATTTTTCGGAAATCGTAGATAATTCTAACAAATTTTGTCGGTTATCGGTAAACAATCATAAATTTTGTAAGTTCTGAAAAATTCTGAAATTCCCGTAAATTTAAGTACGAATTTTTTTAATTGAAAGAGCTTATAATAAAAATCATGAATGTTGATAAATTCTGTAAACTGTGAAAAATTTCAACATTTTGGCAAAATATCAAATTGTAAACAAAGTTACCATAGTAGAATGTACAAATTTTTGAACTTACTACGAAGGACACTCATATATATATATATTATTTTTTTCTTCAATATCTAGAACTTTTCATTGACAATGGTCTTGATGGTCTCCCAACCTACAAGTTATTATTATTGTTTTTTTTTTTTTTTTTGTAACCCAGTGAGATGTATTGATTTAGTATGTATTAACATGTGCCTAAACTTCCAAACGTTTAAAATTAAACGAAAAAAATTTATAAGTTGTTATAAGAGAAAAAAAAACTTGTGGCTGCTTTTGAACACTTTTTTATTGTTACAACAAACTTGATGCTCCCCAAAAAAATATTCGTCACACTTCCCATCGTGATGAATAATCAACGAATTCCCTAATTTTTTTATTTTCGTTTAATTTTAAACGTTTGGAACTTCTAATACATGTATTAACGAATTTTCAACATTCCTATACATAGTTCTATTGCTGAAAAGCAAAGATAATGCTCTTATAGTTGCATGTACAAATAACTATGGTACTGTGTACTGTCAAAAACATGTATGTCATTCCCGCAAAATTTACAAATTTGAAAAATGATATCTGGAACGATGGTTCACATTTATCGATGGTTTTCTATTTAGATTAGAATTATAAAGAAGGTAAAAGTTAAGACGTAAACGTTTATTTGAAAGATTTTGACCCACTTGGCCAATCCCTCGGGTAATTACAAAAGACTTTGTCGTTTTTTAAAGAATGAATATAAATGCATAAAAAAATTCACAGTACAAGATGAAAGTATACACTTCCATGCAGTGAAAACGAAATTATATTCAATCCAAAAGGGAATTCATTAAAAATTAGAACGTAAAAAGTTGGCCAGTCAGCCTGGGTCTCTACTACGCGGTAACGGAAATAATTTTCAAAGGCTAATATTTCAAAACATTTTACATGAACGAGTCTTTGCAAATTCAAGCATGATTTCAAAAGAACATTGAATGATAGGTAAAAAATATCTAATTTTCATAGGCAGTCTCATATACAACGCTTAAATTTCAAAAAGTTGTGATAGGTATTCCCGTTGAGGAATCATTAAAAGTTGAACCGATGTCAATTCGAAGCATCAGGTTCAAGAGAATTATCAAAAGAAAAGAAAGCTGATATGATGAAGATTATTGACATTATTCATGCAGATAAACAAGAATTTTTCAAACAACTGATGTAGAACTTTTCTTACGAATGAGATATTAATTATATTGCAATATCGTCGAAAAAATTACTCTGCAATATTTTCTCACGCAGATCAATCATATTTTCTAGCCAAAAGTATCGAATACTTTCAATAATTGCATTTTGGAAACATTAAAAGAAGGACATGGCTGACAGCAAGTTCAGACCGCGGGACACCCTTGTTGATAACATATGTTTATAACATTCCAAAAAAAAGAAGGAAAATTTGTAAAAATTTTCTTCCCGTCCTGTAAAGTTTGTGAAATGGCTCTCAACAAGTTTGGACCGTGGACCCTTCGTTTGGATTTCGCGAACAGTATCATGATTTCTATACATAGTGCCTATTTTTCATAGATTCATCCATGACTTTATTAAACAATTCAACAGGCGTCCTGTGCAATCT
The DNA here is from genome assembly GCA_028476575.1 of Platygaster robiniae. Lineage (NCBI taxonomy): Eukaryota > Metazoa > Arthropoda > Insecta > Hymenoptera > Platygastridae > Platygaster > Platygaster robiniae. The sequence goes on along the minus strand of CM052027.1, from coordinate 12,615,049 downwards.
GCTTCAAAGACAATTTCTTAAATACAATAGAGCACATATCCAATAGCGCCTGTTATGAAAAAAATGTTTTTTCAATTGTCAGAGAAACGCTTGATCGTGTGGCTTGTAAGAAACGTGGAAAGATTCCTCTGTCGAAGAAATAACCTCGAGAGGAGAGGAGTTGTCGGTTCCTGGCGGCGCAGAGGGCAAGAGAAAATCCCAGAAGCGCGACAATCGCTCGCAAAGGGTATTTAAATCTTGCGCCCGAGAGAAAGAGCAAATGTCGGGTGACGTGCCCGAGGAGTCGGGCAACATTGAATGTTTTTGCTCGGCCCGATATCTGGCAACGTCGCCGGGATCAGTCAACTCTCCGAGAGCGCGGCACTTCTAATTTCGAGTATAGCGGCGTGCATTTACTTTATTTTTTATCTCTCCTTCTTTCTCTCGCCAACGCCTTTCTCTAACTCCATCCCCATCCATCTATCTCTCTGTACATGAAAAACTGCCTCGATGTATAAACTCCCAGGGGCGTAGGCAGAAGTACGTTCTGGAGGTTCAAGTTCCCCCTGAAGTTTTGGCAGTATCGATTATTATTTTATTGGAATTTTTGCTCTACACAGCTCTGTACAAATTATATACAAAATATGGGTCGAACTAAAAACTTGCGATACTTTATGGAAAATTTACCGAATTTTTTTTAACAGTGGAGTAAGTATTGGAAATCTGCATAAAAGATACACTGTTGGAAATTTTTGTATTGATTTCAAGAAACTTGTATTGGAAGTTTTTTACACAAACGCATTCAAGTATCTAAATTCGGTGGTCATTAAAATGGCTTTGGTGGAATGTTAACCGTGTCGCCCCCCCCCCCCCAAATCGCCTCCAAATAATTTAAAAAAATTCTTCAATTTTCTTCAGTTTTTTTATCGGAATGTTAACCCGTGTCTATATCTTTCTTCCCATTTAAATAACATGGGATTCTGTCTTTATCTATGTCTCTAATTTTTTGTGGGTGCATAAGACGTCTTAAAAATGGGTTTGACATGTCAAATTTAAGGCAAGTGTCGCAGTTAAATGCCAAACAATTTTTAAAACCGTGCACCAATACTTCGCGACTCACCATCACGAAGAAAGTCGAGTCTTCTGCGGATTATTTGTATTTTTCGAGAAAATTGACGTTTTTCGACCATCTTCGACTCATCTTCTCCATTTACAGTGCATATTCATCTTCATTGCAAACTTGTTGATACATTGGAATGTTATTAGAGTGAAATTTACAAATTCACAATTGTTTTCACCAAATCATTGCCAACTGCTGATACATAAAAATCATTCATATTGAATCGTTTACAGTATTTATTTCACAAAAATTCATTTTTCCTTCATGAACAAACGATAAAAATAGACAGGAAAAGATGTAAATTATTTTTCAAAGCGAATAAGAATGTTGTTATGCCGTTGAATTGTGATTAAATTGATACTGAAACAATAGCAACAACAGAAACAACGAGCAATATAACAAAATAGATATCTATAATGTGTTATAAATTCAATGAAATTATTGATGTCTTGTATCTTAGCCATTTCTACGTTTTTCTTTCGTATTATTCCAATGAATATGTTATTTTAACCTACAATAATATACCTCTCGTGTCAACATATATTGTTCATTCATACAATATATTATTGCTATGGAATGAGGTAAGTATTATCCAATATTAATCAATTTTTTCATGAACAGTCGGCTGTAATATGATTAGAATAAAGGGAAAAATTTTATTTTATACTACTATTATTCTGATGTATCAGCAAGTGCGCGATTGAGACAAATTTGTACCGTAAATAGAGAAGATTAGTCGAAAATGATCGAAAAACATTTATTTCCTCGAAAAATACCAATGATTCGCATAAGACTCAATTTTGTTTGTGATGGTAACTCGCGGTAAATTGGTGTACGGTATAAGAAAATTTTTTGCATTTAACGCAACCCTTGCCTAAAATTGGACATGTCGAACCGATTTATATGCGCCCTAAAAAATTAGAGATACAGATAAAGACAAAATTCCATGTTATTTGAATGGGAAAGAAGAGGGCTCTAGAGACACGGGTTAACGTTAAGATAAAAAATGGAAAAAAATTAAGGAATTTTTTAAAATTATTTGGAACCGACTTAGTAGGGGGGCATCGCGGTTAAAATTCCATCAAAACCATTTTTGGGACCACCCTAATGCACAATGTTATTTGAATTTTTAACAATAATGTGCAAGCGTATTTAAATCCATACACTGTGTTTCCAAATTTTAACGAACATTTTATGTGAATTTTGTTTATAATGTAAAAAAAAAAAACAAACATTTTACAATTTTTTTCAGAGTATCTCACTATACACTTTTGGAAATTGCGAAATAAATCTAGAAAAATTTTTCGCCTCAAGGGGGATTTGAACCTACTACTTTCCTACCAAAGCTAATATGTACCTATAATGCGTATACGTTTTGGCAAGTGAGCTAAAGCCACATGTAAACAATGATTTTCTATTTAGATCTTATGAATTCCAAGATTTAATGCACTAGTTGAACACTGAAGGGATTTCCGTAAATGTCAAGTTATTTCAATAAAGATGTTCATTATCAGTGGTTCAATAACTGGTTTTTAATTTCAACACAGTTCTAATATATTCAAGTTGATTAAAATTGATGACGTTTGTGTATGATATAAATTAAGGGAATTTTTTAAAAATTTTCCCATTAATTCTCTACGTATTTTGAGAAATAGACATGTTTATTAAACACGGTTTCATGCACAAGTTTACTAGATATTTTCAAAAGTGTAGTGTTTCTTGGAAAATCGAGTTGAATGCTCAAAATTGTTGAAATTTTAAATATTATATCATATAAAATCAAACACTAGAAAATACTACAAAATTGTATGAATTAATAATATATGGAATTTCTAGAATCCACGATAATACTGAAAATCTTTGTAGATATTATTTTCTCAAAAGTCTATAAAAAAATTTTAAAAATTTTGGAATTTCGTTCCCCACAGCATGGCATTCTAGAAAGTTGTATACGTCCATAATACCAGAAAATCTGTTGAATTGTACCTACTGATAATGTAGAAATATAAAACATCATTATAGAATGAGAAAAAACAAGAAAATCTCAACTGTAGCGACTTCAAAATTACGAAATTTGAAAAAAGTGAATTACTTTGGATTTTCAAGTTGCACACATAACTTTGGAATCCCGAGATTTGGAAAATTAAAAAATCATACTTCAGTAATCAGATGGTCAAAGATTGAGAATTACTAAATCCTGGAGGAAATTCGTAACTCTCGTGCAAATGTCCGATTATTAGCAAATTACACAAAATACACCCTTGTAAACTCGCCGTAAAGCTCATTTTCTCGCGTCGTCACACGAGACAATGAACCATGCATGCGTCCCATTTTTTCTTTCGTGTCACGACGAATCTCTCTATACTCCTCGCGGCGCAGCAACCGAATGATGAAGAAAAAGGGTGGGTGAGGGAGTTTCTCATGTCCAACAAAACGCGGCCATCGAAGGGCGTTACGTAAATTCATTCTCCGGTGGAAAAGCGACACCCGTTTGTTTTATTTTGGGCGGCTACTCCCTCGAACAATGCCGCGAAAAACGCGCGTTACGTCAATTACTATACACCAGTCCTTGTTGGTGCATAGGAGAGGTAGGGCGGCGGCGGCGGGGGGGGGGGGGGTGAAGTTGCGAAGGAAAAAGAAAAGAAATGGGAATTTTTTTCTACTTTGAAATCAACACATTTGAGAACGTTTTCTCCTCCGTCTCTCGGAGAAGATTTTTTTTTTTTTTATATTCTTTCATCTCTGTGTCTCTTTCTCTTTCTCTATGCCTTTCTCACTCTCCCCCCCCCCCTCTCTATCTCCCTCCCTCTCACTCTCCCCCCCCCCCTCTCCCTCTCCCTCCCTCTCTCCCTCTCCCTCTCTCTCTCTCTCTCTCCCTCCCTCTCTCTCTCTCTCTCTCTCGGACACGTCGCGAGATTGGGATCAATACGCTAACCACGCAACAACGTCACTCTCCTCTCTGCCCTTCTATGGAAGAGCTCCTTTTGCCGCGCCTCGACAACGCCGCAATTTTCCCGGAAGTCGGGAGAGTCAAGAGCGGGGCGTCAAAATGGCGAATTTTCGGGAACCATCGGAATGTCTGCCTGCCACGGTGTTGTCACCGGACACACCGGGGCGACGTCTTCGTTGGTGGCCTCTTCGTTATAGCTTTTGACTTTTTACCAAGGGATGGGCGCACTGTTAAAAATGATCGAAAATTTTCCATGTCTTCATGTGGTATTTTTTCCATACTTCGCATGGGAAAGTATGATACCACACTTTGTATGGAAGGAATATTCCATAACTTGGGAAAAAAATTTTCCATGCATTGGATTACCATAATTTTATAGCAATACTTCCTTCTTTATGTTGTATTTTTTTTCCATACCTTGCATGGAAGAGTATTAAATCATATTACGTATGGAAAAATTTCTCTCAAGTTGTCGAAGAACTTTTCCCATACCTTGGACTATCATAATTTTATACTGATTTTCCTATTGCTATTTAATGCTTTTTCATACTTTGTAGAATAGTATAACATCATACTTTGTATGGAAGAATTTCCTGACACTTGAAAAAAGATTGAAAATTTCTCATATCTTTATGTGGTATATTTTCCATACTTCGTATGGCAAGTTTCGTACCATACTTTATATGGAAGAAATTCCATAATTTACCAAAATATTTTCCCTTATTCAGGATTACTACAATGTCATGGTAATTTCTCCTTCTCTGTGTGGTACTTTTTCCATACTTTGTAGAGAAAAGTATAGTATCATAAAACGTATGGAATAATTTCCACAAGTTGTGGCAGAATTTTTGCCATTCTTTGGATTACCATAATTTTATAGTCTTTAAACTGATAAATAACTTAAAATAACTTAAAAGAATTAATAACTCTCAACTAATAAAGTATGGTTGGATAATAGTTGTTTGTAGTACTTGAGAGTAAATCTACTTCTTGGAGTATTTGGGGACCAGCTGATATTCAAATTTTGAAAATTCGCGCGCTTTTCCAAACACTCACCGGACGGCTGTTGGATTTTTTCTCTCGTATTCCAAGTTTTGTTTAGAATGGTTAAATTTGAGTAATGTCACTGAGAAGTTCAAGATCATACTTCACAGGATGATTTTTGTAATAGATCTTTCATTACTCTCGCCACAGTGGCAGAGTTGAAGCAATTACGATGATGAGGAACGATATCCCATATCTAGAGTGGAAACAGAGTATGGAGTGTAGAGGATATTTCGACAGTAATTTATAGGAAAAGCTTACACAGTCTTGGAAGACTTCCAGTATGTACTTTTATGAAAAGTTCCCATACCAATATATAGGAGAATTTTACTATCGCACATGGGAAATCGCAATAGCTACTTATGGGCAAAATCCCATACAGTATATGGGTAAGGAACTTGCAATACTTTTATGGGGAATTTACGAAATTGTTTTTAACAGTGCGATTATTCAAACAATAATCGATTATTTTTTCTGACAATTAAATTTCAATCGATTATTAGCAAAATAATCGTTTTCGATTATTCATCGATTATTGACCTTCTCCTTATTATGTTGTCCACAATACTCATTATTTATCTGAAGCCAGCCTATTCTGGCATTGGTCGGTAAAGTTTACGAACACAATGTTTTTTTAAACATTTAAAGAAAACGATGAAATTGTGTGGAGAGATTTCTGAGAAATTGTTGCGGGTATCTCCAAAAATTGCTTAAAATATTTCTTCAATGGCAAACGATTACGATTTTCCATCGGAACGATCAAAAATCGATTAATCGAGGATAATCGCCCATCCCTAGATGGGATTTGGGAGTCGAAACGAAAAATATCAATATCTCCTCATCCGATATTCAATATCGGAAAGATCATAACCGATACATCGATGTATCCCACATCCCATAGATTTTGATGATGGATTTCTTGGAAAACATTTCTTAGATTTCTCGTATTTTTATGGGTCTCTACGTGTATGTCTAGAATTTGATCCCGTAGGATTCGTACTTTTAAGGGTTTGAGCCATTTCATAGATTTTTGAGATTTTTAAGTATTGATCAGTGTACCCGAACTTCCATGAGCCCAACGTCCACCGGATTTTTGAGAAGTGAAGTTAGCAACAGGAAGTTTTTCGATATACATTATATAGATATGCTTTTCACGTTGGCTGCGGCTCACTTCGTGATGAGATTATGGGACAAAGTTGGCGAACAAAATCGGCCGAAGTGCGGGTACACTGGTATTTATGCAGTGTTCTCGAATTTAATAGTATTTTTACAGGTATCCGGAACAATCACATAATTGCGACAAAGTCAATGTTGACGATAATTCATTAATAAAACCAAAAAAAATGCGGGAATAGAAAGATGTAGTGCCTTTTTCATCGCGTTTATCACGATTTGTCGTAGTTGGACATGTATTAGCACTGAGACTCAGAGTTTTATAAATTTCCAGAATCTTTACAGAATTTTCAAAAATGTTATCCGTATTTGTTATAGATATCTTTTCAACTTCTATTATTCTAGCATTTTTCGTATCCATTGAATTTCGTAAGATTTGTCAGCATATAGACAGATTTTGAAATTGCATGAATCATAGAAATTTCATATATTTTAGTATTTGTATTCTTAATTTTTTGCATTTTAATATATAACAAAATGTTGTACGATTTCTTATTATTATTATTTTTTTTTTTTAAGATATCTCTTTGGATGTTTAGAATACGATTTCTTGGCACTCAAAGTTTGGAATGCATAAATGATTCCGATAAATTTTTAAAAAAACAAAAAGAATCCCACTACTTCAAGTATTTTGAGTATTTTTCAGGGTATTAGTATCTAATGAAAGTCTAGTATTTGCATTATTTTTCATATTTTGCTTATTATATTCTTAATTTCTTGCATTTTAATAAATAAAGTGAAATGTTGAAGGATTTCCTCATTTTTGGAGATATCTCTTCGGATGTTTAGACTGCGATTACTTGGTACTCAAAGTTTGAAATATATTTATCACTAATAAATTTTTCAGAAAACATAAAAAATTTCTAGTATTTAGAGTATGTTTTTTGTAAATTTTTCAGTGTCTTACACGATTTGAAGGTTTTTTGGATAAATATCTAGATTTCGATTTGATTGGATTTAAAATTTTGAAGATTTCGAGAAATTCTATAAATATAATAGGACAAACATCTCGAAAAATGTCCAACTTCTCGTATTTATTGGTAATTATTAAATTTTTTTTTTTTTTACTATTTATAGAGTGTGAGGATTCCCTAGTTTTATATACATATATTTCTAGGATGTGATTTCTTTCAAGTCGAAAATAAAAATGCTTCAATTATTGCGATAGATTTATGAGAAAACATCATGGATTTAAAGTAATTTGAGTATTTTACGAATTTTATTGAGGATTTGTATAACATGGAGGATTTTCTAGTTTTTTTTTATGGATTCCTACGTCTATAGATAGCTAAAATTTGATCCAAAGAATTTAGAATTCTTCCATACCTACCTTGATTTTCAAATTTTTTTTAATTCATCGTCTTATTTTGGTAATCATGTACCTTATATGTATTTTAGGTTTTTCGAGTATTTTTTTAACTTTGGTATTCTCATAAATTGCTATGATTTAGATTTCTAGAAATTTGTGCTTTAAAATTCCAAGTTAATAGAGTTTTCTGTATTTTAATGGATTTTTCAGGAAATAGTGCATTGCCGGATTTGCAGTTTCTGCTATATTTTTTTGTATTATTTCAAAATTTTTACGATTTTTCAGTATTCACATGAATTGCTGCAGAGATTTTGTAGATTTCGTTGTTGTATCAGTAAAGTTTTAGAAATCATTAGTATTTCATATATTTCTAGAATTTGTTTCCATATTTTTCAGCATGTATGAAAATGTTTCATTTTTACCTTTTTTTTGTTCTTTTTTTTAAGATACCTCTTCAAATTTCTCATATGCGATTTCCATGAATACGAAGTTCGAAAATTTTCCATTATTACAATAAATTTATCGAAAAACATGATAGCTTTTTTGTACTTTTAGTATTTTGCATATTTTTTTAATGATTTGTTCAATTACAAAGATTTTTAGGTATTTTTCTGAATTAACATATATACAGATTTCTAGAATTCACTGCTCAAGGGATCAAACTTGAATTGATTTTCAATTTTCGTATAAAAATTCGAAACAATTTAATCTGCATTTTCATATATCTAATGAAATTCTAGTATTTTTTGTATTTATTGAATTTCGTAAGATTTTCTAGCATTTGAAGAAATCATGAATTTTTATAGATTTTTCTATAGATTACTCGAATTTCATGCTCTATGCATAATATAAAATATGATAGTTTCATAAAATATTTAATAATTATTCGTGGAACAATTGCTTCGCAGAATCCTAGTGTTCCGTAGAGTTTTGCTCATTTATTACAAAAATTTACGTGTATGAAATTGGTTATATCGGTTTAAAAGTGTATGCATTTTGTTTTAGAAAAAGATAATCGTGATGATACTGCCATGTAAGATTCTTGAAATCTATTGAATATTTCTGAAATCGTACAGATTGTCCCAAATAAGTCGGAAATCCCAAAAATCAAAGATTCCTTATAATATCCTTTGACAATTTTCCCTTTGCCTTTTTTCACAAAGCCTAAAATCGAAAAAGATATTCGAGTGAGGAGTTGAGCAAATCTGTAAAACTTCAATCTTGAATATATTTTTCGATTATGTTCTGCGTTATTTTTTAATTAAAATCTAAATAATTATTTCAAGGTATGTATCATGCTTATAGAACCCTTTGAGAATCGCATAATATTTAGTTGATTTTTACAAATGTACCCATTGCATTTATTGAAATCAATTTTTTATTTTATATTCATTTTCAAAAAATCATTTCACCAGTTGCAAGAATTTAAATTTGTAATACTTGTTTTTTCGATTGCAACAAATGTTGCCCGCCACCCCCCGTTTGAAATTTCTTGGGGGTTGGGGGCAGCCATGTTGCGACGTCCCTGGTTGGAGATTAGAAAAAAACTTTAAGGGTGCCTCTTCGTAAGGATTTCACGTTGGGAGTGTTCGCGAAACGCTTTAATGAAAAGCTTTAATACCGATAAACGCGCTCACTGCAACTCCAAGCGAGTTGTTTCCGCGAATTTCCACGCTCTTGGAAAATCAGGGTAATCAGTAATTAATGAAGAGAACTGCGTTAAGGACCTTGAAGAAATGAACGCGATTATTTGGAGTGTAAATTAGAATCTTGCGCCTCTATTGAAAAAAAATTATATAAAAAATCTAGAAACTGGGGGGTAACCTGTAAACATAACATTTGCCGAACATGTTCCTTGACAAAATGACTGATAATTGTTTCAACTTATTGGATGATTCGAACTATTTTCCACATACGCTAATCTTTGCGTATACTTCCGTCATCTGCGACAACATTAAAATCAACTTTCTCAGGATTCAATGTGTTTAACAAAGTATTATGAACAAAATAAAATTGTTCATCGAGTTTGATGGACACTGTTATCTGCAGATACGTGGTTAGGAACAAACACACGGGCATGTTCGGATACTACTTATTATTATCACTGCTTTTTTTCCGCCAAGGTTGAGTTAATTACGTCAATACAAACAAGAGCAAAACTTGAAAGCCAGTCATAATACATATTATAATATTTTCATTTTGATTAAGCGCGAAGTTTGAAATAAGTTTTTCAATTACATACCCTGCATCGTCGAACGCCGCTCAACGACTTCAACTTTGCAGACAACAGTTTTGATGTAAGATCTTCAATCGACATTTGGGCGCAATATGTTATTAAAAACGCTCTCAAGCGAGCATATGGCTCGTTTCAACATTACCGCCATCGCTTCTTGGCAACGAAGTTTAAAATCAATTACTCTGCAACTCGACGATGAATTCATCTTGGGGATATTATGTTTCATATGGTCCATTTTTTATTCTGAACGATAGAATAGTTTCATCTATTAAATGAATGAGAAAAGGTCGATGATAAGATAATTGAACTTGAAGTGATCATATATTGAAAATTATAAATTTGGTAGTATCGAGTTTGAATATATTAAAAAAAATGTATTACTGTACATATCGGGAATGCGGAATATAAGAATTCACATATCATAAAAATAAATTGACACATTTTCTATTGTTTCAAAATAATCAGATCATGTCGTTCTAAAAGGGATTCGAGAATTTCGGCAAAATTATTTCAAATTAGTGCATCGTAGTGTTGGCATTTCGTGAATTTGATGACGAAAAATTCGTGATTAAAAAAAATATTTTGACATCAAGGACCTTTGAAAATTGAAAAAATGTTTAATTTATTAACTTGATAACAAAGTGTCCCACTTGTGTCATTTGTCATTGATCAATCTCTAAATTACATTTATCTGCAAAAGTCGAAATAACCGAATTCCCAAGTTACAATTTTGAATGTCGCAGATTCTACGAGTTCCAGAAGAATCTGACGTCAAGCTACCCGAGTCGAGAAAAAAAGTTGCGATTATTAAATTCATAGAATTTTAAGAATCATGAATTTATAAAAAATATTGAATCAATATTTGAATTTGTCTAATATGAAATTTGGTGCATTTTCAAGATTGAGAATGTTTCTAAATGAAGGGGGAAAATTGAGAATCGGTTGCTCGAAAACTACACTTACTCGAATTCGGTTGGAATGTTCAATTGACTCATGGGAAACAACTCGAGGCTTGTATGTATATCTTCACTGTGATTTTCATATACGAATAAAAGTCCTGTTTCTTACATGATAGGAATACGAATTAAGGTCGGGCTGAAGCACATTACTTGGAGATGAAAATGAAAATTCGAAATGGTCAAAGCAGTATGCCGCGTCGCGTTGAAGCTGCGTTGCCTGCGAAAGGTGGTCATACAAAGTACTGATTTTTGCGAACAAATGTATTTCCATGCGGCACGGTTTTATTTCCATGTAGCCACCATTTGCTTTGGCGACATTCGTTGTATATCAATAATAAATTGCGGCGTTTCGCCATGAAATGGCCTTCTTAATGTCTACTGACGCGTTTTACTTCATTCTTGAGCATGGATCTAACAATATGGCAAGGGACTTTGGAATTCTTAGAATCCTGAAAATCACGCATTACATATTTAAAGGTTAATTCATCGATCGATCGCAGTTACATGAAATTCGGTGGAATTCTCACATTTGGGAAAGTTCTGCGAATGTGCAAATCACAACTCGAAATAAGAAAACTGTATTCGAATTTTCAATTGTTTTAAATAATATTTCATAGTTGTATATTTTTAATACGATTCTTATTACTTTGCAGATCCTGATTGTTCAATTAAAAAATAGAGACTTTGGCAACAATAAATTATTTTATTTTGTTCCAAAAGATACAAACCTTCATGAATCCAAAATTATATTTATATCGAGAGTTATGAGTTAGAGATGTTCATATGAAAGAAAGAAGCTTCTTTAGTTAGCAAGTTTGAATTTATTTTCGATTCGACATTTTCTGGCTTGTTGTTTTTTTTTTTTGTTACATTAGTTACCTTACACTGATTGTGAGCGAAATGTTTGTTTACGGTATTGATTTCTCGTAACGCCTCAAAGAATGCATTTTCGCTATCATTACATGTTCAATTGTTCTCAGTGTCTCCTGAGCGAAACGTTCGTTTACAGCAATATGAATTTGTATCATCTTAACAGGAATATTCCTGTTCAAGCTTTTCCGATGGCCCCACAAATAAAACTCTTGTATCTTTATCACGAGTTCTGTTGGTATGTCATCGATTCCTGTAGCGATGACAAGACTTTCTTGCGGGGTGAACATGAATGCGTTTTTGCTATCAAAACATTGCGAATTCTTCTCAGTACATGCTTCCCTGTCATTATTGTTCCGCGCATACGGTGCATGTACATTGTCGACTTTGTCGTTGAATAAGTTGAAAACCCACGCTTCAAAGTTCTTGCGAATGCGCATAATGCATGCGTTATTGGTTCACGAATATACCCCCCACCAAAGTGCATTTCGCGAACACCTTAAGCAACGGAAAATCATCGATCGGTAAAAAATGAGACGCATGTATGCAGCACCCCGAACTTGCTTTGTAAGTAAGGTCGGTCATATTGGCTGGCGGACATGGGAGAAGGTTACCACGGGCCGTAAGCTCGTGCAGCGTAGGTGTTTAGGGGTGGGGTGTTTAGGGGTGGGGTGGGGGGTGGGGGGGCTCTTTTTACGCCTCGGCAATAAGGGCTGCTCCGTCGCGGAAACTCTACGTGGAGCAGCCCCGAGCACGTGCGCCGGCAAGGAAGAAAACTGCGTGAAATTGATCTCGAATATGCGGCGACGGTGGCCGGGGCGAATATCGGCGTGTAACACCAGTTAACAGACGTCCGCTCGGCGGAGTCTATTTATACCCGCGGCCAGTCGGGCAGCACAATATCGCGTCGCCCCGCGAGATAGAAACTATCTTGGCGTCAACAACACGCAATTGCAAAGGAGAGAGAAAAAAAAAGAAACGAAAGATAGAAAATCCCTTCGGAATACCCCGCTGAGATTTCTCAAAGATGTGAGGTTTATTTTATTTTCTTTCTTTTTTTTTTTTTTTTTTTTTTTTTTTTCGGAACGCGAGGAGGAGGGTACGGGGGGGGGGAGTCGAATTTTTGTACTTTTTCCCGGGATGACGTCATCGGCCGTGTCCGCGCCTACCATAATTGTCCGCGGTCGATGTTATTCACGAAGCTTGCCTTGAAACGTCGTCGTTAATCGGTTTGCTCGTGTTTTTTTTTCATTATCATTTTGCGTAAAGCGTCTCGCGATTCGCCCGATGAATCGCGAAAGTCGACCGAATCTGAGGAAGGGAGGGGGGGCAGGCAGTTGAAGTTGGCGGGGGGGGGGGGGGGTTCGTGGTCTTCGGGGAAATCGAGGGGGCGGCCGGTGCATCGGGACGAGACGGACGTCGTCGTCTCATCTCGAGAGCGTGCCATGGAAACTGGTCGTAAAGGCGGCTCACGTGCGACGACACTTGGGAACCGGTCGCAAACGTCTCTTCGATGTACGCGGCGAAATCGAATTGCAGGCTCGGTTTTGTTTTGGTGGGCCCTTCAACGGCGAGCCATCCGGTGGCTGGAGAACGGGGTTTTTCTAGGGAATTTTGAAAATCGCGGAAATTATATCGTTCGGGGATGATTGGGGAGGACGCTTGCTTGGTTGCGGAGAAATCGGAATGTAGAAGGATATGGAGGGGTCTCGAGGACGTTTAGAAAAATTACGAGTAACGATCTGATGAATTTCGGCATTGTAATGTATGATTGAATCGTTCATTGAAGATGTCGAAGAATATACGTTATCCTTAATTTTGTTAAACAAAAACTTAAAATTCAGAATTAAAATTGAAATAAAAACGGATCGATGTTGTAATCCTAGGATATTATTATCTAATAGCAAAAAATAGGAAATGGACCTTTCTGTGATTGTTTGTATCATAAGTTAACTTTGTATGGCATAAACATGTCCAAGAAATAATGAATTTCCGAACAGTAAGCTGAAGGCTAGATTATTTTACAGGCTGTTCGGTTTGCCCCAGTATTCAAGATATCCAAGTATGGCGTTTTTCGATAAACATGGAATTGCGATGAAAATAATAATCAGTCATCAACGAATGCATATTTTCTAGCCAAGGGTTACACCTTTCAATATAAGCAATATACTTGATGAACAAATGCATTGTAGGTATTGCAAAATTCGAACGAAAAAAAGATGTCCAGACAACCCCGGCTTCCCTACTTACTGAAATCTGGAGGACACGAAAAACAGTCTCATCTTCGTTTTTAAATAAAGAAACAAAATTCGGAATTCGTAGTTTCACTTACTCAAAAATAACGACAATCATGGCTTTAGAAGAAATTTATCCTAAACATAATTAATCATAAATGTTTAGCTGGGAAAACCTATAAGATGAAAATTTCAAAAATTACTCGGGTGAGTAAAAAATGAAAAAAAAAAAAAATAAAAAATAAATAAAAATAAGGATACATCTACAGAAATGCTAAATGTGAAATTTACATAGAAATCAATAAAAATACCAGAATATCTTTTGAATCAAACAAGAACTAGTAATAATAAAAATCTATATAAATACCATTTTTTGAAATAATATTGAAACAAATACTTGAGACGTATTGCGCTTTGAATTTATGGTAGCATTAAATTCTGTAAAACGAATATAACAATATCCAATATACGCGTACGGTCGTACGGAAAATCTATGAAAATGCTAGAAAAGGCTACAAAATCCTGTGAATATTAAAAATCGATGTCAATGTATTTTTCCCGGAAAATCAGCAAAATAGAACTAAAAAGCTGAAAATTAATCGCAATTTTTATCCTAGAGTATGAAATTCTAGAAACTTATACAATGCATAGCGATCTACAAAAACTCTATGAAAGTATAGAAATCCTGAAAAATTCTTCAAAATATGTTCAATATTGAAAATTGTGAACATGGAAATACATCTAATTTGAGAGGAAATGTTGCTTTTTAGAAATTATTGTGAATGATTAATGTTACCTGTAATTAAATGTTATCTATCAAAATAAACTCCACTCTAAAATAAAATTCGCGAAAAAGTCATTTTAAATTATTGAAATGAAAAATATCAATTCACACATGAAAGTATCACATTTCATAATGATGTAGTGGCTGTTTATGAAGAAAACAAAATATCGAAAACAGTAAAAACGCTACAAATGCTTATTTCAAACGATTACACCAGTTTACACGAAAAATGCACTTCGTGAAAAGAGGGTTTTTTAGACTTATTTAGAAAATATTATTTCGTATTCATTTTTCTAAAGAAGCGTTTTAAAATGTCGACGAAAAAGTAGTTTTTCGGTCCTTTTCTCAGTTTTGCCAGAAATATGAACAACCATCATCGTTTTTATCAGCACAAAATATGTTTTATTCGGAAATTATACGTGTTAGCTTTACGACGATATTGTTATTTTGTTTTTGTCAATCGAAATAGTAGTTTTGAAGTGGCAGGTGTTGAAAATAAAAGAGAAGTGTATTTTTTGAGCTTCTTTGAAAACTGCTCATGTTACGTATGCACCTTTTTCAAATTTCAGCACCTATGACTCATAAAGTACTATTTCGATTAACCAAAATGGCATATCGTCGTAAAGCTGACAAGGAGGTATACCTTCCGAATGATGTATGTATATTTCATGTCAGTAGAATCGATCTTTGTTGATATTTCTGGAATCAACTTTAAAAAAAAGAAACTGAAAAACACGTTTTTTGTTATGATTCTGAATGCGACACATGGAGAAAAAAAGTACAGTTGTTTTTATAATCAGCAACCCCGAATAAATAATCGTTGGTGTCCGGAATGCCCCGGTGTGTCTTCCCTATACAGGATTTTCCAAGACAAGTTGGAAACCTGAAAAACAATTTTGTATCGGAATAAAAAATTTTCCAGGACTATTCGTTCGCAACTTGATCGCGTTTAACGAAATCGCTGCAATACGTATGAGGAAGTGTATGAAAATTTTCCCGAGATCGGCCCACTCTAGCCCGGATCTGTCGCGTTCTTGACGTAACACCTCAGGAGTCCTGAGCCAGGTCAGGACTGACAATAAATGACGTGTGCAAATGACGTTTCAGGGTGGTCAGAACAACGCGTCGAATAAAAATGCGGTTAACAACACGCAGTCCCCATCGATTCCAAATCTCGTCAGGTGCGGGCAGCCAACTGCCGTGGGAATAGACTGGACACGACGCGAAAACGCTCTCTCACGAGACCAGCGGGGCTCATCCTCCTCCAACGCTCAGAACCAGCTCTCTCAGGTACCTTTTGCCATCCCTTTGCATCGCATAGATCCCAACTAAGAAGCGCGATACAGTAGAGCGCCTTAGCACCGGGATCCGGGGGAACGTCAATCTCGATAGGCGCGAAGAAAATTTCGATACGCTTGACTAGGTTCTCGACATTTCGAGAGCTCACCGAAAATTCCAAGTCACGATTCAGTCATTCAATCATTGCCGCGCCAAAACTCTGGCGCTTGTTACGTATAGTGTAGGGCATTGTGTCGCATCATTAAAATTCCAGCGTAATGTACGGTGAATGTTTGTTGAGCGTCCCAAGCGCTCCAGTACTAAGGCGCTCTACTGTATTCCACAACTGGAGTGGAAAAGTTTTTTTCATCACTCTAACCTCAAAACTGACATTTTCAAGTTACTTTTCGGCCATTGCGATAAAAAATATCTCACCCAAACAAGTAAGATCGTGCTCATAGGCAAAACGGGTAACAGCCATCGCCCTCGGCTCGGGCCTGTTGCGTAATATGCAAACTACCCGACGAATCTGAAGGTGTCGAAGCACACCGAAGGCGAGTGTTGCACGCAAATGAAATGGAAACTTTTTTATTATTAATGGCCAGCTTGATTCATCGGATTTACGATCGTTGCTACTTTTGCACGTTCGTAAACGGGGACTGAGGGGTGGGTCTCATAAAATCTTCCATGAAAGTGTACGCGGGACTAATATTGCGTCCAGCGAATACTAACGATAGGATTAATAGGATTTCTCGACTTGGTAACATTGTGACTAGAGATTTGGTTTTTTCGGACCAACTATCAGTTGTTTCCGCACTGGGTTGAGAGCTATTTTTCAACATCCTGTTGCGTCCGATTAACGGGATTCGACGATTTTTCCGTCATTTCTTTTTCTTATAATAATGACATTTGTTATATTTCTCGTATTAGGCGCTTTATGAAATGGGGTACTCCAGACACTCCAGTGTATGAATGAATAAATGAATAACATGAATTATGTGGCCGAGGTTCCGAACGTTCAGAAAATTAACGGAAACTACCAAAGAATAATAATTTTCCATTATTACTGGAGATGAAAGCGAGAAAAAGAGTCAGATGGAATCAAAGTAAAATCGGATTTTGCGATTACATGTTTTGAATAGCCAAAATTTCACGTGAAATAAAAGGCATTGATTGATAATATTTATTTTTCAAACACATAAAAAACAAGTAAATACCATGTCAGTATCAAAAATACCGAATTTGCCATACTTTTCAATTATCCTTCGTATCTGTTTACTATACTTTAGATCTGAATTAATTTGCATGTTATTTTATATCTTACATTGATTGATTGTTCAATGCTAAATTCTTATTCATTCAGATGCATGGATGAAAAGACGAAAAAAAAAAAAAACTGACAAATTTTGAAAAATTCAATACTTGAAAGTTTAAAAGTTACTCAGTATATCTTACGTTATGATGTTGAAGGTGAGAAAATCGCGAAAAAAACTCGTTATTTTACCAAGATTTAGATGTTCTTGGTAAAAATTCATGCACAAAAAATTTTTAATAGTGTACCTCGAAATTTGAGAGACTTATTATTCCAAATTTTTAATTCTAATGATTCATTGTTTTTCTTTCTCTGAATTGTTGACGTAATTAATTTTATAATTAATGTAGAGTCACAAGGCATAAAAATAAAAACTCGCGAGTTTTACAATTTTCGATTTGAAAAATATTGAAAAATTCTGAAATTTTTTGAAATCTCACGTTTTCAACAAAAGTTTTGAGACATCAAACGTAATATATAATTCAATTTGTCGCAATTATGAAAATTTGCCCAACTCATGCAAGATTGTCCTTAACTTTTACATACTTTCCAAGTATTCCAAATTGAACAATATTTCATAATACATGTATCGGAGAATTATGATTAACACAATTTACAAAATTAATAAACATGTTTTGAAATCGTACAAAAATTTTGATTTTTCTATAATTAATAATAGTTTTTTGAATTTTCAATGTGTTATGATTTTTCGAACTTCTCAAAACTTTTGATATCATACCAACTATCAAAAACTTGCACATGTTAGGAAAATTTGTGCAACTCGTGAAGATTTCTCGTCATTTTTTAAAACTCCTCAAATTTTTTTTTATTTTACTTACCAACTTTTAAAAACACTATCATGCATATTGTAGGTAAAGGAATTATAAAAATTTTTTGAATGATTGGCAATCTTGAGAATTACAGTTGTTCTCTGATTTTCAACAATTTTCAAAATTTTCAACGTAATGCAGACTAATTAAAATTTTCGAAATTGTTTGAAAATTGTCTAGCTTGCCAAGATTTTTCCAAGTTTTTAAATGCCTTTTAAGTAAGGCGAATTTCCATGAAAAAGTTGAACAAAAATATTTTTCTGCATACGTATTTTATCACAGTACATATAGTAATCAACACAATTTTCAAAGCAATGGATGTTTTATTAAATTCTACAAAAGTTTCGATTTTTGAAAGATATTCGACAGTTTTTGAAACTTGTTTTGTATTATGCGTTTTCATAATTATTAAAGTTTTTCATGACATGAAACCAACTACTCAAAACTTTCAACAATTGATAAAATTGTCAAACTCGTAGAATTTTTTCGTGATTTTTAAATATTTTTCAAGTATCCCAATTTGTCGTTGAAAATAGAAAAAATAGTACGACGCATATTTCGAAGAAATATAATAAACACAATTTATTAAATTATCAACATTTTCTGCAACTTCACAAGAAAAATCGATTTTTTTTAGATTTAGTGACATTTTCTATAATTGCCAATGTGTTCTGATTTTTCAAATTTTGCAGAATTTCTAACATAGTATGTACTAACTAGGTACTCTAATTTTCGGAATCTTATAAATCATAATCTACTGCCCATTTCTTTTGATATTGAGGTACTTTTCTATGATTTCACGTTTTTGTTGAAAATTCTAAAAAAAATTGTCGTGCATATTTAGAGGAAACATGACTTTAAACAAGTTGATTTACATTTTTGTAAATTTCACAAATTATGCGAATTCTTGAAAATAAATGACAATATAAATAAATTTCAAGTTTTCAAAAGTGTAATACTTGCTCTAATCAAATCATTAATAACAAATGAAAAATGTAATTTTTCATACAAAGTGCGAAGCTAGGAGCGGGCTTTATGATGCGGATTTTGCCCCCACCCCCACCCCCACCCCCGCGACTCCCCTTCTCCGCTCGAATTGCGCTGCGTTAAACTGGTTACAGTTTCCCGAAAAAGAAAAGAAACACACGATCGAAGCGCCTCAAACTCGAATGTGTTTCATTGTTCGTCACGAATCAAAAAGTACCCCTACCCCCCCCCCTTGCGACCCTACCTCCCCTCGATCTCGCCCCCCCCCCCTCCCCCACCCCCCGTCGTTCGATTGCGCGGCTTACGCAACGCGCAAATATCTCGCAAAATGACTTCTTATGTGTGTCAGCCACGAAAGTGTTGACAGCAATGGCTCAATAGTCACTATCATAGTCGGCGCAGACGCACGAGTATTGTTCTGCTGCCCCCTTCCTCCCCCCCCCCTCCCCCTCTGCCCCCTTCGAAGAGTTTCGCGACCGAAAATGAAGCCAATTACGCGCTCGTTGCGTCGGGAAAAATTGAAGGAGGTTTTCTTGGGTAAGGGGTGGGGTGGGGGGGGGGGGGGTGTGTGAGGCGGAATATTATGATGATTTAATTTTTGTATAATGCGTATTATCGTGGAACGGAGTGGCTCGTTGTGAGCGCGAGATTTGAATCGCGGCCTTGGCGCGGCGATCAAATATCGAGTCGTCCTTAAGGCGATGGGAGCGCTGTTGAGGTGCGAGAAAGACGCGGAGAACGGGAAGCGCGTGAGAGGAAGTGAGAGGCGAAGGTTGCGATGAACCCCTCGCCTTAACATTCGCGAGCGACGAGCGACTCGTTGCGTACGAGAGAGCGCCATTGAATTATTCACTCGGCTTCGTCGCTCGTCGTTCGTCGTCGTGTTATTTTCCTGCCTTCCCCTGAACCAGCGAAAAATCCATCGAGGCACGAGCGATAAAAGCCAGATCGAAATTGTACCAACTCGAGACGTTTTCATTTTTTTTTTTTTTTTTTTTTTTTTCATATTTAAGGTTACCGTACGCTAACAAAGTGTTAGGGTCGATTTGCAGTCCACTTTTGATCCCACGTTAATCATTCTTCTATCTATTTTTCCAGAAAATTATTTTTTTGCCATTTTTACAGTGATATAATAATAATAATAATAATAATAATAATAATAATTTTGATGGGGTATTATGTTTATGACTTATGATGTGATGTATGATGTACAATATGGAGAATTCGAAAACCGTGTATAGTGGGATGGATGAAAGTATTATTACAGTAATATTTTTGAAAATATCGGAATACAAAAAATTAAATTTTGCACTTCGAACAATTGCAGGCGATAGTAAAATGAGAATCGTAAATAATTGATTTAGTTTTACGAATCTGGACCAAGAAAAACTATAAATTTTTGAAAAATATAGCAGCTAAACCACATAAACAAGAAATATGTTGATTTTTGCCTGGTTGTTTCTATTTAGAAACAGTTTATCAAAAACTTTTTTAATGTATTTGTGAGGTTCATGCACTTGAGCCAAGCCTGTTGATTAATGGGATGTATCATTTGTATGTTTAAGACTTCATTTTCGGACGATGTCCGCCATTTTGAATTTTTATTACTCATAAAAAAATTTTTATTTTTTCCTTAAACTAATGTCTACACATATTTCAAATAGAATTTTCCAGTTTTTTGTCCGTTTGTGTACAATTAGATAAAGAAAATCGACTTTTTTTTTTGTCAGGTTTCATAGAGTGCTGCCCCCCTTAAGGCGCGTTCCCAGCTCTTGGGAACGCGCCTTTATTGTTAGCTAGGGTACATTCTGTTTTAACAGAACATTTCCTACTTTTGAGACGTACGTCCTGTTTCTTCACTTAAGTGCGAGAAAGTGCAAATATTGCAGTTCAATTTTCTTTCGAGAATCGAACATGTTGATATTTGGAATTCGAAATTCGATATATTTGAGCATTTTCAGAATCAAAAATAAATCATGAATGGGGGCATTCGGAACTTAAAATATTAGAGTTCAGAGTTCAATAATCATGGGAATTTTGAGTTTTACACTATATGGTTGCAAACGATAAAATTATGTCATTGATAACAGGTTTAGGAATTTTTCAAAACACAGAAATTTCGTGGTTTTGACATCAGTGGTTTGCAAATTATATGATCAGAAATTTGATGAATTTGAAGTGGTTATATACCGAAAAGTTTAAACTCGGTATATTTAGGTTTTTATAATAAAATAAAGTGTCTACTGCAAACATCAAGAATTCAGAATATTATAACTCATATATCATGGAAATTCCAAAATTTTCCATTGTATTAAAATATAAAAATTATGTCACTCTGAAAGAGATTCGACATGTTCAGAAAAATGTTTAAATTCGAGCATCGTAATGTTGGCATTAAGTGAACTCGATGATTAAAAATTGATGCTTGCAATATTAGGAATAAAGAATTTTGACATCAATAAATTCTATAAATCAAAAACAGGTTTTAATTGTTTTACTTGATTACAATGTATAGCACGTTTGAGATTTTATTGATTTCAAAATTTCACTATTTGTACACCAAAAATTAGGAAATTCTCTGATATTAATCTTTCTGATTTTGAAATTACATAAAATAAAAGTAAAAAAAAAAAAAAAAAAAAAAATTTGAAATATGCAATTAATGACGTGGATACTTGGAGTTTCAGAAGTAGGTAGACCGCAAGTTATATTTGAGTCGAGAAAAAAAGTTGCGATTATTAAATTCATAGAATTTTAAGAATCATGAATTTATAAAAAATATTGAATCAATATTTGAATTTGTCTAATATGAAATTTGGTGCATTTTCAAGATTGAGAATGTTTCTAAATGAAGGGGGAAAATTGAGAATCGGTTGCTCGAAAACTACACTTACTCGAATTCAGTTGGAATGTTCAATTGACTCATGGGAAACAACTCGAGGCTTGTATGTATATCTTCACTGTGATTTTCATATACGAATAAAAGTCCTGTTTCTTACATGATAGGAATACGAATCAAGGTCGGGCTGAAGCACATTACTTGGAGATGAAAATGAAAATTCGAAATGGTCAAAGCAGTATGCCGCGTCGCGTTGAAGCTGCGTTGCCTGCGAAAGGTGGTCATACAAAGTACTGATTTTTGCGAACAAATGTATTTCCATGCGGCACGGTTTTATTTCCATGTAGCCACCATTTGCTTTGGCGACATTCGTTGTATATCAATAATAAATTGCGGCGTTTCGCCATGAAATGGCCTTCTTAATGTCTACTGACGCGTTTTACTTCATTCTTGAGCATGGATCTAACAATATGGCAAGGGACTTTGGA
Source organism: Platygaster robiniae (assembly GCA_028476575.1). NCBI lineage: Eukaryota > Metazoa > Arthropoda > Insecta > Hymenoptera > Platygastridae > Platygaster > Platygaster robiniae. The sequence continues at coordinate 12,592,657 of CM052027.1, read as the reverse complement.
ATTCTTAGAATCCTGAAAATCACGCATTACATATTTAAAGGTTAATTCATCGATCGATCGCAGTTACATGAAATTCGGTGGAATTTTTACATTTTGTAAGCTGCCGAATCAAAAAAACTTGGAAATCGGTATGTTTGAAAACAATAATGTTTCAAATTTAAGCTCTTCCGTGATAACATTCTAAATATGACTGTTATTTTACTACCTCATTTTTGTAATATTACATTCGTCGTACATTTGTCAATTTTTACCGGAAATTGAACACACGTCGTTATTGACACTGAAAATTACCAAAAACAGTTACGTTCCTCATTATCCTTTATAATAACATCGGAAAAATAGCAGAAGAGTTTTAAAACAAAAACTTGCAGCAATCGTAGGGTACCTATTAACAATTCAGCACGATGTTACGTTTAACGATTTGCAATTTAACTATTTCACAAGGACGATTTAACAAGCATAGTCAACGATGCCTATGCAAAGCGGTTCTTAAAATATCATGTTACAATTTTCAATTTAGATGAAGTAAGGAATCTGTTGATGAAACAACGCCATTTCTATAACTTGAAGATTTTTTGCATGGGACGGGAAAAATGATTTGTTATTTTTACTATAAAATACATGTCGAATAATGTAATACTTTAAGTTTACAGCATAGAATGTAACAAGTTTCAGTTATAGCCAAAACACCTACTTTTTCTGTATGTAATTAGATCCAGTAATTTTGAAAATTCTGCATACCGAAATTTCCGATTTTTCGGTGAATTTATTTACTATAATAATTTATCCACAGGAATAATAAAATAAAATATTATAATATTTCGAATGCACTTTCAAGTGATTTTTTTTTTAATTTTAAGAAAATTCTGCAGATGGCTATTTATTTTAAATTTGACTTTATTACTTAAAACACTTGCACTAAAATTTTCAATGAACAAATATTGAAGAGTATAAATGAACTTGATATAATTTTCCATGAGACAGAACACTATGAATAAAATGAAATAATTTTTTTTCAAATAAACGTTTTTCGAAGCTTTCGAAGAAACGAAACTTGCATCGAGATTTTTTTTCGAGATAGAGAGGTCGAATGGTAGGAATTGCGTTTTTGTGAAAGGTACTCGAAGTTGATCGTAGTACGTTGTGTAAGATCTAATGGAAAAGTACTGGAGTTATTCGGTCGATAAGGAAATGGAGAATGAATTACACGGTTAATAAGTCAATCCAGCGAATGAAAGAACTTTGCGAAAGGTAAATCCTTATTAAACTATATTTTAAAAGCCGCATTAGTTGAAATATTTTCACCAAGTTTTTATTTATCCTTAACTCAAAACGTGCTAATGTTTCTAGTTTTTTTCATTTACTTTGGTAACTTGTGACTAATTATTGGTTGTTAAAAATTATGGAAGAAATCGTAAATAAATTAATGTATGGAATCTGAACAAGTCATGAAAGTTTTTTTTGATTTTCTGCGAAATATGATGAGAGTTTTCAAGACCCAAAATTTGATACACACTTATATTTTCCATTTGTCTGTTTGAATATTAATCATATTTTTGCGGAAGACGTCATTTAATTTATCGAGATTGTTGATTTCTGTTAATATTTTCTTCGCCGTTTAATTAATTATTTGTATATTTCGATCTGTAGATAGAAAAAGAAATGAAAATAATAATTCTTGATGAAACGATTTGATTCGTTGGAATGTAATCTGGTTGAAAATATTTTACGGACATTGATTTGACGTCGAAGCATCGTAAAATGCGTCTAGAAATAGATTTCTTTTTTAAATAACTGAAGCATTCGTGGAACGAGTGAATAATCCTTCGCGTCGATGAATAACAATCAGCTAGATAACGGATAACTGAATCGCTAATGACTAGTAATAGAGATCCAGTTACGTTGCTAACGACATTTAGTCATTTCTTGAGCAATGGCGAATGACTTTTAAAAATGTTTGAATATTTGGTCATCGCGCAAAGTATTGGGAAATTTAGTAATTGCAATTATTTAAACAATTCGATGTAAAATATAAGGGTTGTAATTTTTATTTCTTTCATTTTTTTATCCTTTTGTTTGAACTGAAGAACTGTAGAAACATAGAAAACTTTGAAAATGATTAAAAATTATCAAAATAGTAATGAATTCGTTAAAATGGTCTCGACTGCGAAAAAGATGTCCGAATCATAAAAAAAAGATAGAAATTTAAACTTACTTTGAAAATAGTTACAAACAATAAAAGTTATGAATTTATTATTACAATAGTTTAATAGTCAAGCTATCGAAAAATGTAACATTTTAAACACTGCCAACTCTGTTGAAATATGAACAGCTTAAAGTTGCACATTGCAATACAAATAAATTTGTGATTTTTGTCATAGTGCTTTCTTCTATTTTAATTTCTTGCAAAAAATTGCAGAATTTATGATTTTAAAAATCTATTTTTTTATTTAAACAGCATGTCGGTAGATAATAAAATAATGAACAATGATCAAATCTTATAGAAAAAATTGAAAATTCGAATAGACTTTCTCAACATTCGAGTTGTGCTTATATTTATAAAATAACTTGAATTTGTAATTTGTATGTTTTTAAAGAGTCGATTTTCGAATAGTTCACGAGCATTCAAAATCGAAAGTATCCAAAATTGTATGCATGCGAACGAATAATCAATTGTCAAATGAAGGGTGGATATTCAAAGTCGTATAACCGCCCATTTTTCCGAATTTGTTTTATTTTCATTTTTCGAAACTCTAAGCTGATGCCATCATCTCTGCGATAATAGCAAGTCAAAATTCGCAACATTTTTGTTGTGGGAATTTTTCGAACACTGCATTTTGGTAATTGGCGACCTATCGGCAATTCAAAGTCGTACAACAACCAACGGAAATTTATGTAATTTAATAGGAAAAAGTAATTCAATGATGAAAACCGTCAAACCGTGCGTTCGATGATATCGTTACATGCATTTACAAACATTTTGATACGAGAAGCAAGGTTATTAACGATGTTGTTAACAATAAAAACTACGAATAAAAATAGAAAACGAATTTAATTATTGAATTTCTATTTAGCATCACGGATAATGGCGATAATAAACGAAAAGTGAAATTCATTGAAGCGTTTCGGTTACAGAATTGCCAAAAACGTAATGAATGTTTCTCTTGCTTTCATTTAGTAAGGCTACTAATGGTTGATGTACGAACTGCCAGACCTCCTCGACTCGTGCGTGGCGAAATTTCAAGTGGTCGTTTTTTCCTCAACTTTAATCGAACTCGTTTCAAACTCAAACAAGTGACGTATTTCCTTGTAATGAACAAGCAATTGTGAGTTTGTGAAAAAATGTTTATAATTAAGAAAATACGAACGTTTTTCCGCTCTCCCGTAAAAAAACTGGAAATCGCGGTTATACGACTTTGGATATCCATTCTTCAAATGAATGAGGTATGCATGATTTTCAGGATTTTCTTAATCTAGATATCGATATTTTCTTTTCGAATGTAATTTATTGTTTTACCATGTAAGAAACAGGAATGTAATTTTTTTTTTCCAAAAGATTTCTTAATCTGCTATCAATCGGGCAGTTATGCCCAATTACAATTATAAATCCAAGTATGCAATATACTTTCGCATATTCAAGTAATATACGAAATACAAAAGTCCCTAGAAAATAGAACCGCGTTAAAGTCGACGATGTAAACAGCCCACCGTAATGACAAAAATTATATGTTTCTTATTTCGAAAACTCTTCAATATTCAAAATTTTTAATTCCAAGTATCATCAAGTTTGATTCTCGAAAGACTATTGAAGTTAAATGGAAAGTATTTACTTTTTTCTGTACTCAAGTGGTAAGTCGGGAAGTTTAGTACAAGATTTCAGGAGGGCAGGATATGCAGCGCAAAAGTAGGACATGTCCTGCTAAAAGTCAATAGAGGGACAGATCAACTTTCAATTCTCCCTCGCGTTATCAAAAACTCTAAAGGAGAGAGAGAGAGAGAGAGAGAGAGAGAGAGAGAGAGAGAGAGAGAGAGAGAGAGAGAGTAATTGAGCAAGAGTAAGAGCGAAAGAGAGCTTAGGATCGCTCGGAAGTCTCGGAACACCGATTTTCGCATGGCCGTAAAATCGAAAGGTCCCGCGGATTGGCGCACTGTGTCATCTGGAAGATAAAACGCGGCCAATGAAGATTGGCCGTCTCTCTCTCTGTCTCTCTTTCCTTTACGTGCGCCGTGTGTGTTTCTATTGTGATCCGCTCTTAGCGCGAGAGCCCTAACCTCTCGCGCCCGACGACCCGCGCCGGGGACGAGAGAGAGGGGCGGGGGGAATATCATCGCATCGCGTTGTTCCGCTCCGTCCGTACGCTACATTCCCGGTTTGCGGCGCAGATTCTCCGTCCTTGTTCCTCCGCGGTGTGTACACACAACACGGAAAAACCGCGTGGCGAGGGATGCGCGCGCATACGCCCGCCGCGTGCTTCCCCGAGCACCAGCTGATCGGCGGCCCCAGACCGCGTATACTCGCGGGGCAGGGGGAAGGGAAATCGCGCGCGACTCGGCTAATGAGTGTGCGACTCATTGCGCCGGCTGCTGACGGGGGATCGAGGGAGGGGCGAGGGGGGCGGTGGCAGGTCTCGATGCCACTGGCTGCTCCCAGGAACGAAGCGTCGCGAGGCGCTCGGGCGCCCCTTCGACGAGAGACCGGCGACTTTGTGTACGTTATTATTTATACTTCTTTTCTGGTTTATTCTTATTATTTGTTAGCCTCAATCAGGGACGCAGGTAACAAATATTTTCCAGAAGGGTTGTCGAAGGAATATTATATGAAAACAACTGTCAATCTTTGCCTATCTAAGTACGAAAGTGCAATTTTTCCGATTTCGGTGCTTTCAAGTTATGCAACTTTTGGAAAAACTTCTGACCTGCTTTTCTTTTTTTGCAATATGGTAACCTGATATTATAAAATTCGATGAGTGAATTATTGGTGGCGCGAATGATGAGATTGTTTTCCGAGGGTGGGGATGGAATGGAAACGTCTTCTCTATATCAAACAAATTTTAGCGGTAGGGGAAGACCGGAGCAGGTTGGCCAATGCTTTATTTTTAAATAACGCAAATGTTTACAACGTCACCGCTCTTTACCTATGGACTATTTAATGAAACGACTGCTGGTGTAATTTTTTTGAATTGTTCATTCGCGTGTCAAAATTATAACCAAAACAACACCGTTTTCGTCTATGTTGAGTAAAATTCTCGCCTTATGATTTTTTTCGTTCTCTTGTTATGTGAACAATGAATTTCTAATCGACTGAATACGGTTTTCAATGGATTTTACCATGAGCTTTAAAAAAGGGTATCACTTGCATTGATTGCTTACACTTCTTTATTGAAAGATTATTCTGATAATTTTGTTCTAATGTAATCGCTGAAAATGAAAAATAATGTTCCTATAGTCGCATGTAGGAATCATTACTTTGCACCGTTGAAAACGTGTCTGTCGTTTCCACAAAATTTCCAAATTTGTACAACTAGATCTCGAACGATGGCTTACATTTCCCGATGGATATTTACTTAGATTACAATTCCAAAGAAGACAAAGTTTCGGACGCAAACGTTTCTTTGAAAGATTTTGACCCACTTGGCCAATCCCTCGGGTAATTACAAAAGACTTTGTCGTTTTTTAAAGAATGAATATAAATGCATGAAAAAATTCACAGTACAAGATGAAAGTATACACTTCCATGCAGTGAAAACGAAGTGATATTCGATTCATAGGGGAAGTCATTAAAGATAGAACGTAAAGAAGTTGGCCAGCCAGCCTGGGTCTCCCCTCAAATGAAAGTGAAAACGAATTCTAGTGAAACGTAATTGGCGAGTTGTTTCATTTTTTGAAAAGCTCATGACTGGCGTACTTGCGATGGTGCGAATGGCGAGGTTGTTTTTCCGGGGGTGGGGGTGGAAGGCTGCGCTGCCGCGTCACGTGGTCACAAGGCTCGCGAGCGTTGCCCGGTGAAATGGCATTGCAAGGTCTAGGAGCCCTCGTTTCCTTTCTCGCCCCCGGCGGAGTATGTATGTATGTGTATGCATTACAGTTGCCACGCGCAGTTTCGAAAAATTCCCGGGGATTCGCCGCGGACTGGTATTTATTAGGGACCAAGTCAGCGACAGATGCTTTTTTTCCCTCCACCGAGAGAACGGAAGACTCATCCAGGGATTAAAAGTAGACTGGGAAATAACGACTGCGGAGTTTTTACTGGATCGCTCGAGTTGAGCTGGTGAGGTCCATTTTGCATTTAAAATGATACCTTGAATCTGATTATTGAATATTGCACGTAACTCTCGATATTCCCACTGTAATTCAATACAGATAACTCCGCTTTTGGAAAGGCAATTATAGAGTACAAACCAAATGTATATTTTGACGAAAGGTTTTATTAATCATCCGTACAAGAAAGCAAATGTCGTTTAACTGCGCCATCTTTTAATGATCGCGTACGTCGTCGTACGTACGAAAATGCACAAGGCCGTATCACGGACTACGAAGATATATCGCGGTGAAAAAAAATGGCGTCGATCAAATTGGCCCATAATGCACGAGGCCAAAATAAATAACGGGGCATGGAATCGTAGCGAGAACGAACGATTGTCTTGGCCTTTTTAGCTGAGAGGAAACGATTTTATCTACTTAAAAACTAGATATCTTATCTCCTCACTCGCTCCATAACGTGGCAAATCAACTCGAATAAAATTATACGCAGAACGTAAATTCGAGTCTCTGTCCAAGTTTTTAACGATCCGGTATTTCAATTTTGTAAGGTTTCATGTAGAAAGATTTTTTATCGTGTCTAGAAAATCATGTTAACGTGGGAATGGAATGATTGTTTCGTCTGGCTGAAACATCTGGAAACTGTAAGCAATTATACCGGCATAAAATTTATGAACACGGATAGTTTGAATCGCAGTTATTAGAAAGGTTATGCAAACTTTTTAATGAATATTTGAGACATTGGGATTGATGAAAAGTTGAAATTTTGATGCAAAACATTTAAGGACCGGAAGAAAATTATGAAAGAAGATTAGACAAATAATTAGTCGTGAAATTTATTAAAATAATAAATTAGAACCTTCGTTATGTAATTAAGAGATTCCGTATTTGGATCATCTTTTCTTACGTGGAAATTATTAAATACAGATTTAGCTGGAAAATCGACAGATAGAACAACTAATTTTGAGTACCTCTGTAATATTTATAATTATTGCAAGTGCCTTTGGCATAGACAACTCGTTTTCTAGCCCTCGGTACATAAAATATCGTACGTAACTGGGACAGACATTTTACATTCACTCGTGTGATTGTAATTAAAGTCCTAGTTACGTAATATACTATTTCTGTTTCATGTGACGAATTTCTTTTCGAGATGATATGTTATTCTTTTTTTTACCTGCGTAAACTAATGAAAATTTTAACGGACGATTCTCCACAGATGAACATTTATGAAAACATTTCTAAATGAAAATGCGAAAAAAACGATCTGCGAAATTCAAAAAAATTCAATATTTCAAACTTGTCGAGTTATTCAGTATGTTACAGTAGTGGAGACCGAGGCATTCCAGGCACATTTTTTTTCTTTTGCATTTTGCAATACCTACAATGCATTTTTTTATTAAGTAGATTGTTTATATTGAAAGGTGTAACCCTTGGCTAGAAAATATGCATTCGTTGATGACTGATTATTATTTTCATCGCAATTCCATGTTTATCGAAAAACGCCATACTTGGATATCTTGAATACTGGGGCAAACCAGGCACCCTGCGAAAAAATCTAGCCTTCAGCTCATCGTTCAGTAATTCATTGTTTATTGAACATGTTATTGTTTCATAAAGTTCCATTTCCTATTTTGTACTATTAGATAATAATATTTTGGGATTACAATATCAGACCGTTTTTATTTCAATTTCAATTTTATATTTTAAGTTTTTGTTTAACGAAATTGAGGTGAACGTATATTCTTCGACATACTATTCAATACACTATTCAATTATTTATTGGCTATTCAAGCATTTGCAAGGGTCATATTTGCCCAGTGTCCGATATGCCCCGGCGTGTCGTTTGTAATAAATTAGTGTCAAACGCATGAAAAACATTCGCTTTCATGGATGAAAGCTAGAGTATATTATCGACCAGCACTGTATAATATGTGATAAAATGTTATTTTGATAACAATTACTGCAATATAAGTTATTAAAGACACCAACTTTTCCATCACCAACAAGTCGAACGAAAACATTAAAAAATGCACTTGTTGCGAAAAAAAGTAGAAATAAAAAGTAGGATACCTCATGTTTTACATGTAAAATTAGATTCTATAAGAGCCAATCGCTGTAATTTTTTCAGATTTTCGCGATTGTTAGGTTTCACAATAATCGTGGGTGTCCGGAATGCCCCGGTCTTTCCTAAAATTTGATAGGTGAAAAAATCGCGAAAAAACTAGTTTTCAAACGAATATTTAGATTTAAATTGTAGGAAAGAAATGTAAATTGTGTGTTCATTAGCTCGAAATCTGAAAGACCGATTATTCCAACTTTCAAAAAGTTGAACGAAATTGAAATTAAACAAAAATTTCATTCATGAAAAAAATGACTGCTCGAAGTTGACAAGCCAACAATTGAAAACACTTAACTTGAAAAATCCTGTCGATTTGATGTAGATTCCATTACTAGAACAAATGTAAGTTTTTGAATTGAAACGCATGAATAATTGAAGAGTTATGTTATGGCTGTTATTAAATCCTTAGATTTTAAGTTTAAAAACCACAAATTTGAAATTTTAAAGAATATATTTGAAAAAAAAAGTTTGTAAATAGCAATTCAACTTTTCGAATGTATAGAAAACTAAGATGCTAAAGATGTGAAGGGTGGATATTCAAAGTCGTATAACCGCCCATTTTTCCGAATTTGTTTTATTTTCATTTTTCGAAACTCTAAGCTGATGCCATCATCTCTGCGATAATAGCAAGTCAAAATTCGCAACATTTTTGTTGTGGGAATTTTTCGAACACTGCATTTTGGTAATTGGCGACCTATCGGCAATTCAAAGTCGTACAACAACCAACGGAAATTTATGTAATTTAATAGGAAAAAGTAATTCAATGATGAAAACCGTCAAACCGTGCGTTCGATGATATCGTTACATGCATTTACAAACATTTTGATACGAGAAGCAAGGTTATTAACGATGTTGTTAACAATAAAAACTACGAATAAAAATAGAAAACGAATTTAATTATTGAATTTCTATTTAGCATCACGGATAATGGCGATAATAAACGAAAAGTGAAATTCATTGAAGCGTTTCGGTTACAGAATTGCCAAAAACGTAATGAATGTTTCTCTTGCTTTCATTTAGTAAGGCTACTAATGGTTGATGTACGAACTGCCAGACCTCCTCGACTCGTGCGTGGCGAAATTTCAAGTGGTCGTTTTTTCCTCAACTTTAATCGAACTCGTTTCAAACTCAAACAAGTGACGTATTTCCTTGTAATGAACAAGCAATTGTGAGTTTGTGAAAAAATGTTTAAAATTAAGAAAATACGAACGTTTTTCCGCTCTCCCGTAAAAAAACTGGAAATCGCGGTTATACGACTTTGGATATCCATTCTTCATGTATTTTTAGAAAAAGCACCGTTAAAAATGTGTTCTGTGCTATCCGTCATCCGGTCTTTTTATTATAGAAGAAAAAGAAAGAACCGCAATACGATCTTCTATGAATTCAATTACGTGCTCTTCTTGAATTTCAATTAAAATATCCGACGAACGCAATATCAGCCAACAATAAATATATCAACTATGACACATGCGGATGAGCGGGAAGCATGAGTCATTGTACATGTGTATTTTTATGTCAAGTAACACTGTTGGAATCGCGATTTCCACGGTGACACCACTCGCAAACTTTCCTTCCGCGCTCGAAACTTTCATAGTCATCGAGCCGTCCCCGTTCTAGTTGAGCGAAAGGCGCGCCGTCATCCCGGCAATAAGCGAAAAACGAAGCCGCGAGAGAGTCATCAGGATTGCCCATGCTACGTACGTACTCGCGAGACGCGGGCGCGAAACGACACGACGGGAGTCCGATGCGAGACTGCGCTGCCGAGGTCGTGGGCTCGCGACCGAATGCCCGAGAGCGGCGACGTGTGCCCCCCACCCCACCCCACCCCACCCCACCTCAGTTCACTCGCCCCCCTCGCGAAAATACCTCGGGACGAGAGCGTGACAGGGCCGTATAAACGACGATAAACGCGCCGTTCCCGTGTACATGCATACGTGCACGCAGGAGTATTATGTTTTGAAGCCGCGCTTGTTGCGGAAGGCGACCGAGGGACAACCCGGCGCTTTTTTTTTCAAATCTTGAAATCTTTGAGATAATATACTTCCCTCTTCCCCTTGAAATTTTTGTTTTTTATTCGACTTTCTTACGGCGAGAGGTGGTAATGGTGTCAATTTGAGAAATTTTGGCAGTTTTTTTTCAATTATTCGATTACTAGAAATTTCGTTATGCACTCGGACGTCGCCTGATGTACCCGAGAAGAAAAAATTGATATATTCGAGCGCTAGACCATCATCAATCTGACGACTGAATGCCTCACGCCGATTTCATCGAGATAATTCGAACAAGTTTTAAAGCCGACACGCTCGGATGAGTCCAAAGTCATCGTTCATCTTGGCCATGCCGAGAAAAAATGTCGACTCGACAACTGCAAGGCGAGCCCCGAAGCCTTGCAGTTGGCGACGTTTAATTGTACATATATTTTGATGAACGGTTTTTGGAGTTTTTTTCTGCATTAATGTGTTTGCGAAAATAATTAATTGGTAGTTTGAATTTCATCAAGTTTATGAGATTTTCGTTCGAATTTTTTTTCGATACGTATAATGTACAATGGTACGAATTCAATATACTGATTGAAGATTTTAATGTTCTTTCTGCTGAGTATAAGAGGTAATGAATTTTAGTTAACGTGTTAATTTATTCCAGTTTGATATGATAGGTGACGATTTTAATAACGTGTTTGTGTGAAAAACTTGTTTAATAGTTTGTTAAAATGAATGACATTTTGTACTGTGTTGAATTTGTTTTGATAGTTGAGCAATTTATAGAAGTTGAAAGGTTTCTGACATTTAAACACATAACATTTTTGACAGTTCTTGGAGGTTAGTAGAGTTTTTGGAAACTGTGACGGCTCGACATTTCTCTCAGTTAATAATCTTTTTTTTCATCGTTTTTCAGAAATTTTTACAGTTTTGATATTTTTCATAGTTAATGACAGTCTTTAGTCGAGACTTTAGATACTTCGTGACAGTTGTGGCAGTTTAACATATATTTCTTATATTTACGATAGTAGAAACAGTTTATGGAAGTTGCGTAAGTTTTTAGCACTTTCATGATTAAGTAGTTCATGAAATTCTTGATGATTCATGACATTTCAACAGTTGGCAAAAATATTTATAAATTATGCAATTTTTGACAGTTCATGACAGTTGAACTGTTGAGAAAATTTTTGAAAGTTGCTGAAATTTCTTTCAATAGCTTGTAGAGGTTACAGCAGTTAAACGTTTCTAACAATTGATAATGATTCCGATCATTTTTATATTTTTTGATCATTTTGAGTCCTTTGCAGTTTCGACATTTTTGATATTTAAAGGGATGATTATTTTTCAGTAGTTTTTACAGTGCTTGGAAAGTTGAACCTCATAAATGTATTGGACAAATTTTTTATAAACCGTTTTTTAATAAATACAAGCCAAAAACCAACGTATTTCTCGTTTATATGGTTCTGTTGCGATATTTAAATTTAATATATAGTTTTGCTGGTTCACTCACTTAAGACAATCCTGCTGATTAATTTGATGTATCATTTCTATGTTTGATACTTCAACTTCGGATGGTATCGTGTGAACGGAAAAAAAATCTTATTACTTCGGGAGATGCTCAATATGTCCGCCATTATGAATTTTTACCAATAACAAAAACTTTTTTATTCTTCCTCAAACTAATGTCTAGGGGCTGTCCACATATTACGTCATCAATTTTTTACCCATTTTCGACCCCCTCCCTCCCCATGTCATCAACCATCATCATCCCGCAGACACCCCCCCCCCCCTTGTGTTGACGTCATCGCATAAAATAACTTTATATATATTTACATTCATATAATACTTTTAAAAAAGACTAATTTTATGCAATTTCTAGAAATGCAAGAAAAAATTTCGAAAATCGATAAAGAGTTAGCATCGAAAAAAAAATTTCGCGTGTATGCAAGTAAATAAAACTGACATGAAGCTGAACCTTATTGAAAATGACAGGCTGATATTGGTAGAACCTTTCTTTGGGTATGGCAATCGAGGTGATGAGTCCCCACTTCCCCTATACATTTGTATTTTACTGTTCGTTTGGAGATTTTTTTCTCGAAATATTGTACAAATAACTCGTCCAAACTTTGAATAAAAAAAGTAAACAACACAAGTCATTCATCAAATGAACAAAACATCAATATAATCTTAAGATTATTTTCTGAGAAGTTATATTGTAAAAAGGCTTTAAAGAAATCGAAAAAGACATGATGTTTTGTCAAGTATAAGTAAAAGCTTATAGTTTAAACAGCTCATGAATAATATTGAGTAGCAATATTCATTTCATGTGAATTCAGCGCCAGATTAAAAAAAAAATCAGAGCGATATTTAAAAAAACGCGTGCTAAGTTTGTAAAATTTCTCAAACTTTATGAAAAAATATTTTTTCAAATGATTACGTCATCATCTTTGGAACCCCCACAGCCCCCTACGTCGTTATCCGTCATCAAACTTGACACCCCCCCCCCCCCCCCCAAGAGTGATGACGTAATATGTGGACAACCCCCTACACGTATTTAAAATAAAATTTTCCTGTCTTTTTCTGTTTCTGTACAATAAAATAAAGAAAATTGACTATTTTTTTGTCGCGTTTCATAGAGTGTCCCCCTTAAAAAAAGTTGTAATTGAAAAATCATTTAAAGTTGAACTGATCTCAATGCCTGTCATATTTTCAAGTATCACTTGGATTTCATAGAAAGTACCTATTTATTTCATACATTTATCCATAACTTTAATAAACAATATAACAGCCGGCCTGTGATATCCTTCAAAGACAATCTTTCGAATTTGATAGAGATATTTCTCGTTGTAAGGACTGGTCATATAGAGCACATTTGCAAAAGTCAAATTTCTTTATTACTCGTCCAGCTTTTTGGTACAGATCGCAGTCCTTTTCAGGACTTGAAATATTACTTAGTTGTTTTCCATTTTTCATTAATGAATACACAATATTTTGTCACATTAAACGCCAAGCCTGGTAAAAATACAAGCCCCAAGTGCGATTCAATCGAGAAATTTCCGACTGTGTAGTAGTCCTCCTCTCCTTTCGTAGAGATGACGGAAAGTCGTTGCCCGTTGCCGCGGAAAAGGTCAGTGTCGTCGTCGGCCACGGGAAATTTCTTGAAAATTCCATGACTTTTTTCCTTCTTCCACCTCCCCCTCCCCCCTCCTCCTCCTGGGACACGAAACCCCTGACCGCGTTGTTGCATGCACATTCGGATACTGCCCCGTATAACCGAGGGGGGTTGGTGGCGCATGAAGGAGGGAGGGAGGGGGGGGGGGGGGGTTCAGGGTGCTGTTGCACCCTTTCGCCACATTGATTTTAGCGCACACTCGTCGCGCCGGAGAGCCCGTTCACTGAAGGAATGTCTCGTGCCTCGTCCGCCCCCCTCCCCCTCCCCCTTACCCCCGTGTTCAATCTGTCCGTCCCTCCCCCCCCCCCTCCCTCCCTCTCTCTCTCTCTCTCTCTCTCTCTCTCTCTCTCTCTCTCTCTCTCTCTCTCTCTCTCTCTCTCTCTCTCTCTCTCTCTTTCTCACTCGCGCGTACATACGTAATGCACACGTACACACGAGAGCGCGGAATCGACGAGAGAGGCGCGTCCCTCCCGAAACGAGCGCAAATATATGTACATGGATACGGTTAGCCTTCCCTCTCGCTCGCACCGTACGCCTCGCACTCGATCTGTTGTGATCGCGGCGCGAGCGAGCGAGCGAGCGAGGGAGTAGTGGGAAAGGTCGACGGGAGGGGTTGCACCTTTTGCCGCATCTCGGAATCTCTCTCGCCTCGCGCGCTGCTGCTCATTTGCCGTGCATAGTAGAGAGAAAGGGAGAGATGTATATTCCGCCGAAGGGGCGAGGGGCGGGCGGGCGGCGGGTAAGGGGCAAGGGGCGGCGCGGGGGATAAAGAGAGAGTGAGAACGAGCGATGTATGTTATCCCCCGAATACGCGGTAGTTTGTAGTAGTAGTAGTGCGGCGGAGAATATGCGAGCGCACGGCCTTTGCCGGCGTCGGACAGTTCCAGTTCCGTTTCGATTAGGGTCTTCTCGCGGTGCACCGCGAAAAACGAGCCTTTCGCCGTTCAATCCCGCCTGGGATACGTTCGCGCATACACGCGTATATCCGTGTATACGTATACACCTAAATGTGGTGTATGGCCGTCCTTGTCCCTTCGCCGTGAGGTGGCATCGATAAGCAAGTCGTCGCTCTCTCTCGCCCACACGTACACTCTTTACGCGCTGGTGTGCGCGTGCGTGTGTGTGTGCGCGCGCGCGTGTGTGTGCATACGTGCGTGTACGTGCGTGTACGTGCGCGCGTGTTGGACGCGCTTCCGTTCGTCCGTATTTACTCCGTACGTCCGCGGTTCTCGGGAAAATGGCGCTTCAACGCGCCGCTTTTCCCGAGGTACGAGGGACGGCAATGCACCGGCTCCAATCTGGCAATAGGATGCTGCTGGGATTATTCCGTCGTCGCGTCGAGGCGCTTCATGTTTGTCCCGATTGAGAGTGAGTGAGTCGTTCTCCTCGGATTGATTGGCGATTGGCGATTGGCGACTACTTTGTGTGGTTGTACTCGGTCCTGCACCGCACGACGACACCACACGTCGCGATCTTTCTGGGATGTACATACTTAAAAAAGGGGCTCCATTGCCGGCACGTTCGGAATCAAGTTTTTACTCATATTCTGCATATAAAATCTTACAATCCATTGACTGTCGTCGGTAAAGGCACTTGTTATTACACAACAGTACACAGGATCACACGGAATATTGAGACCCTTTGCCTACCGCAAGATACGGAATTCCGGCGAGTACGCAAAAGCTGGCAACCCTGGTCGGGGGACACATTATATGTACATGTAGTAGTAGGCGTTACGGAACGTTTTCTTCGAGGCGCATGAATATTTTCGATTTCAATGGAATCGGGGCCATTTTCCGAAGCGCTGCGCGATACGCCGTCCTTGACTTTCAGTTGCTGCACGGCTCGGATCGCCAAGTTGGGAATGCGATAAACCCGCGCAATGAAAACAACGTATCGTTTGGAAACGATCCCGATTACATTGACCGAGTAGATTTTTCTTTTTTCTTCCATTTTCTGATTTTTCGCGACCAAGTTGTGGTAATTGGGTCAAACCCGAAACCCTCAAGGTCAAACCGGTAGAGGCCCCTTTTTTTACCGCAAAACGCGGGTTTTTATCGAAAGGGAGAAAGAGGGAGAAACGATTTCACGGTTTCAGCGGAAGAAGCGAGTTTCGCGAAAAAAGAAAAGGAGCGCGATGCGCCCATTCATAACGCGAAATGTAAGCCGAGCGTGGTTGAAGCTCTTCCCTCCCTGCTGCCGCCTTGCGCGAAAGCCGGCGACCCGATGGGGAAATTCTCCTTTCCAAGATTCTTGGAGGATTTTCGTCGTCCACCATGTCTATCTTGCGCGGCTCGGGCTTTACAGCCGCGAGCGGTGTTGTCGGTGGCGTGCAAAGCAGTGCAAAGTGCGCGAGCCAATGACACCGCTGGGCTGCTGCTGCTGCTGCTGCTGCTGCTGCTGCTGCTGCCGGATATCCGAGCGCAAGGGAAAAAGAGAGAAAGAGGGAGAGAGAGCGAGAAAGAAAGAGGGACGGAGAGGGAAAGCGGCAGGAGCAAAGTGCATACGCGCGTGTCGAGCCGCGCAAACGCGCTCATGAGTACTTGCCATTAATCCGGGTTCTTAACCGCGGAATGACAAAAGGCGGCGCTCACTTGCGATTGCGATTTCGCGATGACTTGGATCCTCTCTCTCTCTCTCTCTCTCTCTCTCTCTCTATATATATATATATATATATCTTTTTTTATCTCTTCTTATCTCTGTCTCTTGATATCCTTCGTGCTTCTCTTCTTCTTCCTCCTCCTGCAACTTTTTATTTTTTAAGGCTTTGTCTTCTTCTCTTCCCCTTGACCATCTTTTTTTTCGTTTTGTACCGTGTGCTCTTGCACGGGTACACGCGAGGATCATGGGGGTTCAAACATACGCGTTACACGGCGGCGTATGAAACCAGCCGGTTTTCTTGGGTAGTTCCAGAAGCGCGAGGGCGAGCGAGACGGATGGATAAATTGAGAGCGAGACGGAGCGAGGCCAAACTGCCCCCTCGCGGTTCACGATCCCAACCACTCCTCCGCCATCGCGTCCTACCTATATACACCCAACTTTGCACGCTCTCGGCGAAATATATTCCCTCCCCCCCAACCCTCTTGCCCGATGTCGCCCCCCCCCCCCTCCCGAACAGCCACCTCGCGTTTTCCATCTCGCTCTCCTCACCGTTTCACGTACAAGGTTTTTGATTGTGTGCGTCCGCGCGCTCGTTTTCTGTCTGTGTCCGTCACTTGTTTCTCCACCTCCCACCTCCCCCACCCCCCCCTCATCCTCATCCTCATTCTTCCCCCCACGACCCCCTTGCACGTAGAGAGGTTCCTCCATTTTGTCGTGATTTCCTCCTAGCACTAAGCCAAGGCATTAGAAAAAAAAAAAAAAAAATTTATGCGCCACTGACACGATTTTCACGAATTTCCGGTGAAGATGTTCTTGAATTTTGAGACAAAGAAGGATTTTGGTAAGGGTTCGGGTTCCTAGGGTGATGGGGGTTGATGATTTGGAAAACGTAGAGGAGTGGGGATGGAATCTTGGGAAATTGGCGTTTTTTTTCCTGACTTCGGTTGAGAGGGAGGTTTGAGGTATCATTCGTAGATTAAATCGATGGAAAATTACTGCTGGTTAGTGGTAAACTACTGATTCCGGCACCCTTTTTTTATTCCCGTTAGTGATTATGCCCTAGTAACTAAGTGATATTAAACTAAAAAGCTAGTAGTAGCTGTTTCTTTACTTATTATTTTAATCTAATAACCATTTAAAAGTTAGCAAAAAAAAACCTTCATTCATGAAGAGAACACAAGCATTAAAAAAAAAAATGTCCCGTTGACACAATTTTCACGAAATTTCAATGATGATATTGGAAAGGGTTTGGGTTCTCAAGGGGTTGGACCATCCCTGAGATTAAAAAAATGATTTCTATCTTGCAGCATCTGCCCAGATTTTTAGGGCAACTAAAAAGAAGTGTCCCTTGCAGGATTTTATCGTCACCATGACAATTTCAAGTCACAGTGCAGATCCGTTTGAAACACTCCACACTATTAACCAAGTAGCAACCGATTTTGATCAAATTTGTTTTAAAAATGTTCGTAAATTGATCCTCTTCAGGATCAAGTATCCGTTTTGAAGAATGTCTAGTACTTTTTGGTTAAGTAAAATCGGTTACGAATTAATCAAGATATATCGTGTGCATCGTTTTTGCCGGACCCGCAAGAATAGCTAAAGAAAGCGGAGAATAACGCGTGTCAGGAAAGTCTTGAGAGAGATTCAACGAGCGCTTGCCGGTGTTAATGAATAAAATAACTGAAAATCGATTGCCATGATCCTTAGGTCATATCACAACCTTTGGAAATACATTTTTACATCATCTTCAATTTGATTTTCCGGAGGATTTTCTTAAAGCCTTTCATTATAGCCTGGACGACAGATATGGCGACTCATTTTCACTTTCTTATGATTTTATGCACCAATTGCCATTTGTTTCTCGCTTGCCATTCATTGTTGTAAACCAATCGAGTGAAAACACACCAAAATTTTTCCATCGGACGTGTCTGCAGCCCATTTGGTGGGTTGTCATTTTTTGGCACCAAAGGCACTTTATTCTCGGTGAGCCATTGCAACGTTTTCTTCGAATAATGGCTACTGGCAAAATGTAGCAAGAATACCATTTTTTCGTTTTAGCGGTAGATACTAATGAATTTTCAAAGTTTCGTCAGACATTCACTGATGTATACGTCCAAATTGACCTCTGCGCTGTCGATTGGCTAAATGAATGGCCCCAGCAATAGTTTTTTCGTCGTTTTTCGGTCATGTCAACTGTGGTCGCCTGTCTTTTGTTTTATTTCAGGCTCCTCATCTTCGTGGCACTCAATGACTTGGTAAATCACCGTTTGAGATGCTGACTTGTCTTTGATTAAAATTGACCATCTCATTCGTTGAAGATTTCCCAATAATACTGCAGATAGTCTTACGCGTCTTGCTTACATACTACATTGCTAATGCAAATATTGAACAAAACTTTTTTTTCGTTGCACTTTTCACTTTTTTTTCGATAATTTATTGCAGCCCTATTTACTTCCAAGTACTTTTCATACGCAGCTCAAATCTGTCTCAAAACTTTTGTGACACCCGTTATGATCGCTATATTCAATGAAAACTTATTGTCATGATATTTTTCAAGTTATTAATCATTACTTTCTTTTTCATTTACTATTCGAATGAAGATTTCAAGCTTTTCGTGTAGCTTTATTGTTTGATGGTACTGTTTTCCTCATTTTTTCGATGTTCGTAATTCCTATTTTTGTACCGACAACGCGCTTGTTATTTTCTTTCGTTCAACAAAAGTCGAGGGCTCGATCAATTTATTATGAAAAACCACTTGGAGTGCTTTAATTGAGTTTGTGATTGTTGAGATAATCGTGAAATATAGTTTGATGAAGTGGTGTACAACAGCACTTGAAGGTTGAATCAATCATTCGTGTGGCTGGGAATGAAAACAGAACTGATGGTAACGTGGGTCGCTTTTTTCATTATAAAATGAAAATGTGTCTTCTTTGATGGCAATAAAGAATTTTTCTCGGTCACGTATCGAAATCATTATTTAATTTATTTTCGAATGATATCATCTTCATCGCCAAATCAGAAAATTGAAATAATTCCACGTTCATAGAGTTTTTCACTCTGTGTACAGGTATCTGGGGTGCGTTATCGCATGAATTACTCGAGTGAAACTCGACTATTAACGCTTAAAACACCGTTCAAATGAGTCATGTTCTGAGGAAATGATATCATCAAATTCGTTTAGTTTTTAACAGATATTCTGACGATGATGATACGAAATCGTGCGAAACGACACGCGCGAAGACGAGCCAAAAAAAATGTATCTATTTATGGCAACTGCGAAATTCAATCGAATTTAGCTTGAAAAATCAATTTTGTCGTACATCTTTGATTCAATTTACAAATTTCAGGATGAGTATTTCATTAAGCACAGGCTAGTTGGGTCTTTTTTTCACTCAGTAGAACATGAATATTTCAAAAGCTGAAAAAAACTTGTACTAATAATATAATGCGCAATATATATTATCTAAAATATGTACGCATGGAAATAACTTGATCAACCCTTGACAACAAACACGATTTCGACTCTCGCCTCCGGGTCGTGCCGCAACCCTTGGTTTTTTTTTGAAACAACGTTTGCTGCTTGTTCGGTAATAGACTATTATTCATGTGGCCAGTACTGTTATTCGATCATTACGCGCTCGCGTGTGGGCAACAACGCGTGCATAATAGCATTTGGATAAAATGTAGTATGCTTCATAGAAAGAAAGCTACTTGTCGGAAGTTGACCGAAATATAAAAAAGGTTTGAAATTATTATCGCAGACGTTTTTGAAAATTTTTAATTACCAAAGCAATTTGATAAATTGATTAATCAGACCACCCGGCTGCAATCAGATAGAATTATCGGCAAGTCTTTTCCAAAAAACATGTTTCGCGTCTTGGAATGTTTTAAACATTCGAATATTTCAATTTCTCCACTCACAGGAGAGAAGTCCATGTAAACGGGTTGAAAAATGACGCTTGTTCGTAATTTTTTTCACGATAAGTAGAAGGTCGATTGTCACCAAATTTTTGCATGATTATCGATGATTATTAAAGTACTATTTGTAATTTTTATATGATGATAAAATCGAATTTGGCCGAGATACTGCACTATGTGACTCATCAGTGGTACAAAAAATGATGTTCCAATCGGTGGGTGGGATAAATTGAAAATTACTCACTGGATTTTCATTTTATTTCGCGATTTTAGTTCGAAACACGTTAAGTTTAGTTAAGTTGCGCCCTTAATGGAGTGCCGCTTGCGCTATGTTGAAACAAAAACTTTTACTTGAAAAAAGTCTTGAAAGCCTTTAATGGAAAAAGTCTTATTACTTCGGGCGATGCTCAATATGTCCGCCATTTTGAATTTTTATTATTTATAAAAAAATTTTTTATGCCTCCTTATACTTATGTCTGTACTTATTTCAAATGGAATTTGCATCATCATGCAAAACTTGGAATAATCAATGAAACGTCAAATCACTGACTTAATCGTAACTCATGTAACTCTAGGGCAAATATCTGCGAATGTGTAGTGAGTTGTTGGTAATGATATAGTGTTTTAGAAGGGAAAAATCCCAAGGAATAAAATGGAAACAATATTCCCGACGACAAAACAAAATGTAGTGAGATATTCAGCAAAATTTGTGAGCATGTTCGCGTGACCCACGGACAAGCTGAATTTGGTTCGAAAATAATTGTATATTTGTCAAGGAAAACCCTGTAAATTGATTTTTTTGGTATTACAATATCAATATTTACTTTTTATCATTCAGTGACATTCTTTCTTAAATTAAAATGCGAGGCTTTCATAAGAAAATAGCTGAAAACACAGGAAAAATATAAAATATTTTTTTATATCTGTGTAAGATACAATGTTAAATATAAATGCAAACAAATGATAAGCATTCAGAAAATATGTTTCAAGTTATAATGTAAAACTACAAATATTTTCAAGACTTTACATTTCCACAAGAAAGGTAACAAAAATAAGGTCCCAATCGTGACCTAAGAACATTATTCTAGAATGCACATGAGATTATAAATGTGAAAATTTGCATTAATGCCAAGTCGAAACGACTTTCCTCCGTCACGTCTGACTCTTCGGCAACGCTTATAACGTAGGGGGCGAGATAAAATACCGAATGAATCCTGTGCGTTTTTGGAACGGTTTTTCAATTTCCCCAGTGCTCGTCAAGATCTTTTGCATGTTTGAATGTCATCTTGAGGTACAAATTAACTTTTGATTCCTGGGCACGTTCTAACGGCAACATTTTCAAATTCTTCCGCGGTATATTGACGCGGAAGAGAAATGTAAAATAATCTTCAGAATCTTTTAAGCCATAAAAATTGACGTTAAGCCGTGACTCGCAGACATGCAGAACGTGTCTAATATTTCTCGATTTTTTGAAGAATGAACCTGGAAAAAGATTTTTTTTACAAATATAAACATTGACTCTGGTTATTATGGTCATTTTAAACAAAGTAACTTTATATAAATGAGAATCTAACAATAAATACTCTAAAATTGAAACGTAGCATGTAACTTGAAAGGAAAAGTTAGCTTCCAAGTTGTGATAAATTCCAATTTTACATGAACATTAAACTTATGATTCAACAAAATAGATGTTTTGTGTTCCCAAAATGATATTTTTGGACATCGTACGTTTTTGTAAAAAAGACTTCAACAGAATAAGCGTTACAATCCGATCACTTGTTCGCGAGATGCAGTGTTATTGGCATGTCATACCGTTGAACTTTGGTTGTTCACAACGGTTGTAAACATGGTGATTGCTTCTTAAACATTAAAAATACGCTATGCAAAACCAGTTTTCATTTCCATTTCACAGTTTATTCAAACATAAAACCATGTTTCGAACAAAAAAATGTCCGTGAGTCACGTTAAAAAATGTTATTGGCACTTTTTTTAAAAATCCAAGAAAAATCACACCATTGGTGTATTAAATTTCAGCTTTGCTAACGAACGTTATAACTTGTTCGACGCTCATAATTCCGTCAAAAAATACTGACAGTATTTGAAATTTTTCATCTTTGAATTTTTTTAAACTTTTCGAAATTTATGCAAATTTGTCCAACTCATTGAGGTTTTAAGTTATTTAGTTGTATTTTTTGGGTCTTTAAATATTTATTGGAAAATTTAGAAAAATTATCAAGCATATTCTGGAATGGACAAGATTTACCAAATTTATAAATATATTTCTAAAATTGAACAGATTTTTTGAATCCTGTTGAATTTGAAAAAATCTTTAGAACTTGTTATATTTTTTATTTTCCGCATTCTCTACAGTTTTGGGCGTGATACAAACTGATGGAAGCATCCCAAATTTCGTTAGAATTTGTTCAACTCATTAAGTTGTCTTGTAATTTTTTATTACTAATTATGCAGGTTATTCAGATTTTACACTTGAAAAATGAAGAAATATCATTGATGCTCGAAAAAAACATGATTATGGACACTATCTATACAATTTATCAACATTTTCGATAAGTCAACAAATTTTTCGAATTGTGCAGAATTACCGAAAATCATAGAACTTTTGGTGTTTTTTTTTTTTAATTTTTCTAAACCTTTCTCATTTCACACGTGATACAAACGACTAAAAGCTTCCCGCATTTTCAAATGATTTTTTCAACTCATTCAGATTTCTCATAATTTTTTATTACTAATGAAGTTTTCCAGAATTTTATTTAAAAAATGAAAAAAAAAAGAACATCGTGTTGGGGTATACTTTGAAGAAAAATAATAATGAACTTGATCGGAAAAAATCATATTTTTTCGAGTTGTACATATTTTTCCAATTTCACTAAACCGAAAAGTTCTTGTACTCGCGTGGCCCACGGACACAGAAAAAAGGTCAACTTTGAACGCATTTGGACCAGATACACAGCACAATGACTGCAGTAAATGATGTGATAATCGTTGAAAAACAAGTTGAAAACACTAATCAACCAGAGTTTCTTAGAGAAAAAGGCCTGGCGAAGATACATCCGTTTTCAATTAAAACGTCAAAATGAGGCTAAATCCTTTATCCTGCATAGTCTTGAGTTCATAGAGGTTTTGAAATCACATGTCTGTGTATGCTTTCGCCCTGACGATGGAAAAAGTTAGGTAAACGTCTAAACTATTTAATTTTCAAGTTGAATCGATCAAAAAAGAATATTTGAAATGTTCATACCATGTCCGCATTTCGGCGGAATCGCCCCGTACATTATGCAATGGGATCTGTTTCCAGATTAGAGTAATAAAAAGTAATTACGTGAGCCGCATGAGTAAATTTTCGATTCCGCTATGAGCCTAATGCACGAAATTCGCAGACAATGGACAAATTTCCTCTCGCCGGATTTGACGGAGTTTTTCCATTGTGTGGTATGAATTATTCGATATTCTGCATCGTCACGTGACTGAGTAATGACGCACAAAATATCTGATCCGAGTGATTACATCATCAAGAGCTATTTGTTTTTGTATCGCCTTTTTGCGCATACGTCATGTGAATCGCCTGAAATTTTTAGGCAATAATATTTCAAAATGACATTTGAAAAATTAACGTCAACACGAGTCACCTCAATCGTACTGGAATACCGTACATATCGAGCGCTCGACAAATTCTAAAAACTTTTAAATATTATTGTCGCGGAACGTTTTCACGTGGCAAGTTGACTAATGCCAATTGAAATGGTAATTTTGCCATATACCGAATCGCGCGTAATCTCGAGCTGGCTTTTTTTATTGTGTTCAAAGATATTAGAATATCGAGTTTTGACTCGAAATTAGTGTCTTTAAACCGCTTTAAGACTTGGGTTTTCCTGTGTGAAAGCTTATTTATCGCATCGTTTTTTTTATCCAATCATTTCTTGAAAATTTAAGTTTTTTCATTAAGTGATGATTCACGTTTGCGATATTGACTTGAAGTTTTACGTGATACTGATAGCATTTTCATCGACTAGAAAATTTTCTTCACTTGTATTATGCCAACTTATGTGACGTTTCCGAGCCAATTTAGAAATCACCTTTTACTAACGACTGTTTACAACGACTCCTTTCATCATCGTGGCTTTAAACATTTTTGCAATATTGAGTTTCACTCACAAATCATTTACGTAATAAAGAATACATTCAACGCGAATTGAGTTAATAGGAGCAGCTCCTGTTTTTTTTTTTTTTTTCTTTTTTTTTATTTGGTAACGCTGTCGTTCTCAATTCTGTGTAAGATTGAATGGAAAAGTACTGGAGTTTTTCGGTCGATAAGGAAACAGAATAAATTAAGTGAACGCATAGTAGATAAGTAACTGGTGGAAATAGGATTCTTCCAAATTGCAGTATTACGACGGAATTGTTTTGTCGATACTGAAAAGTCAGAGAGTTTTTGGGTTAGTCGACTAAGTTTTTATGTGAGGTCATTTGTTCTTGAGTCATAAATTAAATTTCTCATATGTATTTTTAGTTAAGAACCGGAATTTTTTTATTCATGTATTAACGTTTCCAATCATTAGAATTAGAACTAATTTCAGTATTTGCATTTCTTTCAAATTCTAAAATATAAATAATGAAGTTCCTTGAATATAACATCTGGAAAAAAAAACTTGAATTTTTGTCGATGATTTCCGTAATTTAAGTCTTGGAACTTGTGAAATTTGATTTTTGTTTTATCCAAGAAAATCAGCCGTGTATTATCAAGTTTTTAGAAATATGACCCAAGTTTCGATTCTCGCATTTCGAGAATTTTCAAAATCAGTCTTGAAATTTAGGTTCTAAAGCTTTATTATCCTACTATTTAGTTTTTATGGGAGTTCCTCAAAATACAAACTTGAGATGGTAATAGTTTTTCTATTTTCGAAGGTAACAATATTTGGAGAGATAAGGAAAAATGTTTCAATGTTTTTGACTTAGAAAAAGGACGAATTTCACGAGCCGTGAGTGACAATTTGAAAAATTATTGGAATATTTTCCAATTCCAAGAATTAGAAATTCGTGAACTTGAAACATTCGAAATAACAACTTATAAATCTCTCAAAATTTTAATATTTTTTCTTTGAAAACCTCGAAACTTGCATAATTATAATTTCGTATGAATTTTCAAAAATTAAAGTCATTCAAAATTTAATTACAAACCAACTTACATAAGAACTTTAAACATTAAAATATTTTACAGCCCAACTTTTCGTAGTTTGAAAATGAGCTTTGGAAGTGAGATCGCCAAGTTTTAATTATTTTCAATTTTTAAAATGCAAAAAATCGAATCTTGGATAACTTTTTTCAGGACTTCCAAAAATATATCCGATTTTTTGATAAAAAAACGGTTCGAATTCCACAAGTCCTTAATATGCTATACGGAAATTTGAAATCCGAAGGTAGCATTTGAGAAAAGTCATTATTTACACTTCAGAATTTAGAAATAAACAACTATTAATGAAAGCGTTCAATAGTTTTCAAATTGTAATAATTATAAACTTGCATATTAGACTGTGAAATATTCTAGTTCAAAACACCAAAATCGAAGTTTCAAAATTTCAGTCACTTTTACTGAAACACTTCGAAATTTGGAAAATCGCTTCCAAAAGTTCAAAGTTTATATTATTAGAAACTCACATAAAAACTGCCAATAGTAGAATTTCAGAAACTCGAAATTTGAAAATTAATTTTGAAAATACAATCACTAACTTTGACTTCATATTTCAATGTGCAAAAAATTGATTTTTAAGTCATATTTCTAAAAATTTAATGGTATAAAAATGATTGTCTAAAAATCGAATTTCGACAAAGATCGAAAAAATAGTTAATTTTATGGTTAAATGATGTAATATAGGAAATCTTATGATTTAAACTCCAGAATTTGGAAAAAAAACGCAAATGCTTCAAATTTTTCTAATTTTTTCGATTAGACACGTTGAAACTCGAATCTCAACATTTCAATTCTTAATTACAAGTACGTGAAATTTCATTCGATGACTCGAAAATTATTTTATAATTCAAAGTCTTACGATAAATTATTTCACATTTAAACTCTCAACATGACTATATTTAAAGGTTTAACATTCAACTTTGAATTCGAAAATTAATTTTGCTCATAATATCAGCAATTCCGATTATTTTTTACTTTAAAACTGCGAAAATTAGAAAAGACTGATAAAAATATGAAAATTAGAGAGTTTGATAACCAAGCCATCGAAATACTGAAGATCCAGAATTTCCCAAGTTGGAAAACTTTTCTCTAACCTGCTTAACTCGTATCTTAAGTTAGACAACTTTTTAGTTTTGAGATTAAAAAAAAGTTGCAAGAGCTCAGATTGCAAAGACTAAACATTGATAATTTGGTGATTAGTTTCAGTAAAAAATGTTTTTCATAAGGAAAACTGCAAACTCATTAGTGAAATTCATTACTCTGTGAAGTTACATAAAACATGACTAATTTTTCACGAAAATATTTGATTTTTCAAAGCTTTTTGTTTTTCTAGAAAATTGCTAATTTTCTAGAGCCACGGTCAGCTTCAAACTGAAATTCCTTACCTTGCTTGGTTATTACAATATTCTATACTCTGCATATTACGTAACAATCTTCACATATTTTACAATCAAACAATTTTCCAGCATTCTAATGAGTATTAAAAATTTTTAGAAATTCAGAATAATCAACAAAAAATTTTTGAGTCTCAAAAAATGCTTATATATTTTGAATATTTTTAACTTGATTTTATTTTTATATAACATTTCTGTATGGTTTGGATCTTCGATTCCATAAATTGGATTTAATCTTCAACCAACTTAATTCTAAACCTGAAGAATATCATTGAATTTTTATGAAAAATATAATTGAACGTTAGTGAATTTTCGCAAAATCGAAGAAATACCTGTTAAGCTCAGAAGCGTACTTATAGCATAGGAAATTCCTCGAAACTCCAAAAAAATTTGGAAAGTTAAAGATGAAATTGAAGGATAATCAAAAACTGCATATTATAAAGAGAAACGGAAGAAATTCAAAATGTCTTTAGAATTGATTGAAATTCAACAAGACAGCCACAAAAATAATTTACATTATCGAAAATTAAAATAATGAGAGAAGTTATAATGACGATGAATCAGTAAAAACCAGAGGTAACTCAATCTTGAAAATGAAAAAAAAAATTTTCAGGCAATTAACATAGTAAAAAATGTTCCGAAAGTCGAAAAATTTCTAAAAAACTTTTAGTAATACTGTTAATTAATAATCGAGTGAATTTTCTCAATTGTTCGCAAATTTATGAAATTTTCTTTAAAAAAAATATATCAGGAAGTTTCTCCCAGATTTAGAAAATCTTGTAAAGTTTTGACATCGTACGATTTCAAAAAATTCCTATATATCCTATATAATACCTATGGGTATTATAGTAAATTTGTGATTTTTTTTAAAGTAGATAAATTCTGCATTATACTCAACAGTAGAAAGAAAATTTCGGAAATATGTACATGAATGTAGAATTTTTTACAAATTTGACCTAGAGTGGAATGGCGGGGACTTAAGATGTATAAAAACTGATATAAACTTTATTAAACATTCCTTCTTTGATAAAGTCACTTTATATAAAAAACAAAATTTCATTTAAAAACCGAGATTTTACAAGGGGTTTTATAAAAAGTTTATAAGAACTCAAGTTAGTAGAGATTATATAAAGTAAACGTTAAAAAAATATATACTGTACATTATGTTACTAATGTAGCGAAATATTTCGTTCTTTGCAAGAAGTTTGTTTGCACAAAAAATACCTGAATCCCATGGTTGAATCGCGCGAAAAAACTGTCACTATAAGTTACATATATATATATATATATATATATATATATATATATATATATATATATATATATATATATATATATATATATATATATATATATATATATATATATATATATATATATATATATATATATATATATATATATATATATATCTGGAGATAACAGAAATTTCTACGTTCGAGTAGAAAAGTAAGTCCTCTCAGTCAGTATTTGCGAACGTAAGCTTTGTGAAATTTGAATGAAATTAGGATTTTTGAATTGAAATTATCATAACTTATACATAATATAGTTAATCGAAATAAATAATGTGATCCTTTAAGCTGCATGACGTTGAAGTAATTGAAAAAGCAAACTGGAACTACAGCTCGCTTAGAATATTCTATCTAATAACGAATTAAGGTTATGTATCATACGTGTTTTGCACTCATCATAAACTTGTTTGTTATATGGCAGCCAGGTTACTGTGTACAAAATTTCCTTTCCCTCCTTTAAAATAATTATTGGTCAAACGTAGAAATTTCTTCTATTTTGTAAAACGCTGCAAAAACTAGAGTCACAGTTTTCGAAATTTCCATAATTTCTTACCATCATTATTTTAAAATCATTCCAGTAAATATTGCTGATTAGATGAAAATGTGCGTGTGTGTTTTTTTTATGATTTTTGAGTAACCGCCAGTTCTTCAAACTATTTTGAATATCGATTACTTTTTCCAGTCGTAGAGAATAGTATATTATGCTACATACAAGTTGAAAAAGTGGCAAATGTCACATGAAATCGAAATTACGCATTTCCAACTGATGAAATTCGATACCTTTTCTACGATTCTTTAAAGAATATTAGTTTTTCTTAATTTTTTGGCTCTTGAGAAGTGATCAGTTTCTCTTAGTTTTTCTTTCATCACAGAAAAAACAAGCTAATCATTAATTCAAATATAAATTTTTTCACCCTCATGAAAAAGAACTGATTACTATGCGTCAGTAAAGTAAAATTAAGGGAAAAATGATTAAAAGTGCGTCTAATCCAGTCAGAACGTTGAAATAAATATAAAATTTTACTTTATGATGCTAAAAGTTTCAAAGCTCAATTCTAAACTCACGTCACGTCACAATAGTTGAAAATGAGTAGTTTTTTTAACTCTTATTTATTACTCTTAAAAAAATGAACATTATATTTTTACGCTTGGAAAAATGAGGGTGTTAAAAAAATTGATCACTTTTCGTTCGCAAAATAGTAGGAAAAGCAACATTTTTCATTAGAAATATTTTAAAATAACAAAAAATGAAAAACAATTTGAAATTTCAGCGTTACGCATGTTTAAGTGAATTGTGAATTGAAAATTCAACTTAACAGAAGTATTTGATGATACACATTTTTTTTTTCATGCGTTGACATTGAGAGTCAATAATTTTTCTGTAGTAATGGAACCAAACTATTAGAATTTCACGGTTCAGTACATTCAATTCTTTGAATTTGCAACTCCAAGTGGTGATTTTTTTTTTGGAATATTTGTTTTTTCATGTCGATTTTATGCAATTTTTTAGCACTGAATATTATTCTTGAAAATTTACGGAGAGTTATTACCACTGAAAAGTTGGAATAATCAGTCTTTCAATTTCGAGGTATACTATTTAAATTTCTTTATTACGTAAATGTTCACTGTTTAAATCTAAACGTTGGTCCAAGTTTTTTTGCGATTTTATCACCTTTAAAATTCTACCATTTCATGCAGCATAACTTAGTTATGAATCTTCCAA
Source organism: Platygaster robiniae (assembly GCA_028476575.1). Lineage (NCBI taxonomy): Eukaryota > Metazoa > Arthropoda > Insecta > Hymenoptera > Platygastridae > Platygaster > Platygaster robiniae. Next base: position 12,562,992 of record CM052027.1, on the reverse strand, counting down.
ATTTTAAACGTCCTTTTTTTCGTTTTCTTTTATCTATGAATATTTACTTTTTTGACAAAATATTCATTTCTCGAGAATAGTTCTTGTTAATTGCTCATTTTCAAAACTCACCTTTAATAGTTGAAATCGCTAATTAAAAATATTTTTCATTGTTTTCATGAAATAGAAATTCTTTCCTGTTTCTGATAAACAGGGAAAAAATGATGAATACAATAAATTATCATCTGAAAATTGTCTTTTCAAACTTCATAAATGTAATGTTCAAAAACATTGTCTTATAAATTAGATTTTATTATTATTTACTGTTCATTATAAAAAATTTAAAGGCTGAACGGATTTATTCTTATCAACGCAATTCAATTATATGAATGATATTTTGTGATCATGTAACCTCATCTATATTCATTTATTTGTCTAGATGTATGAGAATATATATAACCATAAAACCAAGTAATGAAACAGTATAATATGTATTAGGTATGGATGTGCGAATTCGGTAAAAGGGCAAAATAACTGACCGAGCCGAAGTCTTCGATTAGGAGGATGATACACGTCTTGAATCAAGAATAATTACTTCGAATTATGATGAATCTTCTTAACTTAAGACTTTAGCGCTTGAAAGTAATTGTGAACATGGACTAAATTGAAGATAATATTTTAATCTCGAGTCGTGCCTTGATTTTGTTGCATCTTAAAATAAGATTTAATTTTTACATCGGCGCTTGAAACGAAAACTCCCGAGGGGCCAAACAACGATCAAGTATTACAGCTTGGAAGCGCAATAAAATCGTTGTTTAAAACATCATCTTTCATCTCCGTGTGTATTGAGGGTAGGCCAGGGCTAGTTGTCACACGTAGGGTCACCGGAGGCCCTGATTTGAGGGTCTACTAAAAGTGTCCTCCCTGATTCCTTCTCAATGTCCTGATTGATCCCAATTTTTTTCAAAACTAACCTTTAGCTGATTTTTTTTTTTATTTTTTGTTTGTCGCGTGACTCATGCCATAAGAGTCCCGTAGGGCGCTGATAAGGGTGCCGACATTACTATCGAAGTAACGATTTCTGATTGGCAGTGCTCAACTCTTGCGACGACGTGACGTCTCTTTTTCAAATTGCTGGTGTTGTTTTCGCAAAATTGTTTTTTTATCTCTAAAAAAAAAAGGTCATCCGGAATGTCCTGATTTTTCGTTGGGTCCATCTGGTCAGCCGAGTCACACAGGGCGCGTTATCACAACGGCCATTTTGAAAGAACTTATAACTAGATAGCAGGATCCGTCATACCATAGACGCATTGAAACTCAATTCGAAAGTTTTTTCTGAGCGGAAGTTAAATTTTATTGCTATACATTGAACGTTCTGGACGCAGAGCCTTTTTTTCACTGAATCAAAACTTGCATTATGTTGAAGTATGTGCTTTTAGCTACCAATGTGTCAGCCAAAATGCAACTTAAAAAAAAAATGAATTGTTGTGAATCCATTGACTCCGACTAAAATGACTTTTCGTACTTTTTTCGAATGAAATGAATGGTTTGCTTCCTCATATTCCGGCGCACTATAATCTTCCTAAATTTACAGTATACGCGATTTAGATAACATCTTTTACGTTGTCACGTAACGATTTTCCGGATTTAACACCTACAATGTCATGATATCCTATAATTCATCACGACGCTTATTACTACGCCAGTTGTCTTCTCCATGTGATCTATTATTATTTTCGTTTTTTTCCTCTCTCTTGGAGTATATAGAATTTATCGAGGATCGTTATAGTTATAGCGATTGTAACTGTGTGGAATATTGTTTGCTCTGTGTATATGTTTCCTTTTCGTTTCTGTTTATATAGTACTGGAAATTGTATATGGTGAGATTTTTATGACGGCTTTTTTGTTGCTTATGTATATAAATATTGTCAAATTCAAACGTCAATAATAATGAACCTCATAAATTTCGTCATAGGAATAATACTATATTCTATATGAACATTTGTCGCACCAAATTTGCTGCCAATGGCACTATTGCTCGAATCTGTTGTGAGGGTAACGGAGTCTCCGATAGACTTGATTTCTTCGATTCCCTACTTTCTTTTTTCTCAAAAGCAGTTGATCAGTTGTATTTTTCAATTCCCTCACTGTTGTTTCGTTAGCCTATTTGTTTATTTTGATTTTACTGGTGGCTCTTATACTTCTGGACCTGCTGTTTGTATTGTTAGTTACTCGTGTCTTACTTTTGAAATGATGAGCGGATTATGTAACTCCAAGCGGTATGGTATTTAATTTCGTATACGTACACACAAAGGGCGATAGAGCCCGTGCATTGTATTAAAAAAATTTATCTAACCTCATATAAGAAATGAGAAAAAACAAACGTTAATAAATGAATTGCATACAGCTAATGGGGATATAGTTGAGACGAATGCACGTACACATGGCAAACGAATTTAATAAATTTTTTCATTCTATAGGGAGCTCTTTGGTTGATTTTACTTATAATGTTAATAATAGTGGTATGCCTCCTAGAACAGTGAATAATTCTATATTTCTTGAACCTGTAAATGAACTTGAAATTCTTAACATTCTATCAGATATGAAAAATAATAAAGTTGGAGGAGTAGATGATATAGCAGTTTCATTGATGAAGAATATTCAGAATTGTATAAGCTCGCCTATGAATATCATTAATAAATGTATGGATCAAGGTATTTGGCCAAAAATATGGAAAAAGGCAGAAATTATCCCAATTTTTAAAACTGGTGATAAAACACTTACGACCAACTATAGACCTATCTCTTTAATATCGAATTTCACAAAAATATTGGAAAAAGCAATAAAAAAAAGAATAATTCGTTTTTTCAACAAAGAAAGTATAATACATGATATGCAATTTGGGTTTACACGCTAAATAAATCGACATCTGATGCTTTGATTACGGTAACTGATAAGATGTACGAGGCGATCAATAACTCAGTACTATGTATAGGTATTTTTCTAGAGTTGGCGAAGGCGTTCGACACAGTAAATCATCAATGTTTATTGGACAAGCTAGAATACTTGGGTTTTAGAGGAAAAGCTTGTAGTTTAATTAAAGACTACCTAACCGACAGAGAACAGCTTGTTAAAATTAATGGAATACGAAGTGATTCGCTGTTTGTTCATTGTGGAGTTCCTCAAGGGGCGATTTTAGGCCCGGTTTTATTTACTTTATACATTAATGATATTTTAGATCAACTTCCATATGGGAAAATTGTTACTTGCGCAGATGACACCGCTATAATTATCACTGCAGATACTCGGAACAGCGTGAAAGTATTAGCGGAAGCAAGTATGAGTACAATTTTCATGCGGCTGAGTAGAAACTACCCAAAGTTAAATGTAGATAAAACAGTTTTCATTACGTTTGGATCGTACAAAGACAGTGTTCCCAATCATTTAGATATCAAGATTCATAAGTCTTACTGTACCTACAATGAGAAATGTGATTGTCCATGTATAAAAAGGGTAAAACACGTAAAATACCTTGGAACATTATTAGATGAAAATATTAAGTGGGACATGTGTACATGTATCGGCCTTGGTCAGTAAATTGAGATACGCTTTATATTTATTTTATAAAACAAGGAAGATTTTGACTGTGAAGCAGATGCGTAAGCTATATTGTGCGTTTTTCTGGTCGGTGATGTCTTATGGAGTAATAGTTTGGGGTAACGCAAATAACAATGTTATAAGGACTCTAATTAGCTTGCCAAAGCAGGTGATGAAAATTATGTGCAATAAGAAATGTACATTTTCATCGGATAAGCTCTTCAAAGAAAACGGATTGTTAACTATTAAAAAAGCCTACTTATTAAATGTCGCGGTTTATTTTTTTCGGAACTTTCAATCTGAATATATGAAAAATTCATCAAACACAAGAAGGAAAATACTTACGCCATGTTACATTAAAATAGAATCTTACCGTAGGTCTTTCTGTTACGTTAAGCTCAAGATCTTTAATGCTTTGCCCAATGAGATGGAAAATAATACTGCATTGTCAGTACGTAGCTTACGGAGGAAAATTATGAAATGGATTGAGATTCTATCGGAATCTGACTTGGACAAAAGACTAATATGATATGGGACGATTTTTGTTCGAAAGAATGAAGTATATTCAATAAGGAAGTACATATATTAATGCCTTTACTATTTAGATAATGGAAGCCCAGGTAGTTATAGTTTTAAGGTAGTTTTAGGTCAGGCCTGCGACAGATTTATTTTGTTAATCTTGCGGGAGGTAGAAATGTAAATTTTTACCTTGTATATTACACCTGAATAAAGTTATTATTTAAGTTATTATATTGGAGCTGAAATGTCGACATATCGACATATCACAGTACTCTTAAATACGAAAAGAAGAAAAAATACAACAATTATTGAAAAAAACGTGTGACCACTAGTCTCGCTCTACCCTATTGAAAAAATTGAATTTTTCGAATTTCGGGAAAGGTTTCAACCCTAAAACCCTTCGCCTGTGTTCGCAACTGCTTGGTGAAAATGGCGAGGTCGAGTAAGTGGCGCTAATTCTTAGACCATACAGTACATGGACTGCTAGTAGTCCGCCATTTGCCGGTTGGGCATAGGAGCACTCAAAGCTGGCGGAGTCGCGGGCTTATTCGACGGAACCAACCGACCGTATCCGAAGGTGCCCAGTCGTAGCCCTTCGGCTGCCGTCGTTTTAATCCGTATCGCACGGAATGAACCGAGCATTCCCGAAGGTGCCCGATCGTATACAATTCGTACGGCGATCGGACATCTTCGGGCGCGGTCGGTTCGTTCCGTCGAATTAGCCCGCAACTCCGCCAGCTCCTACGTCTAACTGGGCTGTTTCTATTGAGCTTACGGCATTAGTGATGAGAAAATAGCCCAAAAAAGCACTAACGATAGTTATCAATAGTTTTCGATAGTTTTCCCATTATTATGCGGCATACTAGCAGTCCGTGTACTATAAGGTCTATGCGCTAATTGGATTACTCAAAACTAAACGACTTATCCGATCACTCGAATCCTCGTTGATTCAGATTGTAAGATTCATGAATTCTACCCAAAAATCGTCTACCTTGTAAAAGATTTCGCATCTTTTTGAAAGCAGGAAAATAAATGAAGAGCAAACAAAAAAACGAAAATTCGCTTCTAATACGCGGAGACTCGACGACACCTCGCCAGGCGCATTTTCCTGATACGCGCGCAGGGGAGACCGAGTTCTTGAACACGGCGGGAGGGAGGGAGGGGGGGGGGGCAGGCAGGCACGAATAGCGGGAGGGGAGGGAGATTCGCGGTCGACGGGTTGACACACCGCGCAATGCCGGCACCCGCTAAAACGCCATAGACCATCTTGAAAGGGGTTCTGCTCTCTCTTTCTCGTTCCGAGATGATCGCTCCTTTCCCACTCACGCTAACTTGCCAGCTCGCAAACGCGCGCGCGCTCTCTTTATACATACGTGTACCCAAAGTCCCTATCCTTTTTCCACGATTCGTGTGTCTCCCTCCCGGTCCACCCACGCCCACCCCCCCCCCCCCCCCCCCGCCTCCCCTGCCCCTGCCCCTGCCCCTGCCCCGTACTCTCTACAATGTAACACTTTTCCAAAGCTTTACATTTCTCCTCTCTTTTTATTGTTTTTCTTTTTCTTTCTCTCTCTTTTTTTACCATCGACAATATACACGGGCGCGCTGCTCTATCATCTTGTAACTCGTCGGGTGACGTTTTCTTCTTCTGCTTCCTCGTTTCACGAACGCACACGTCAATAACCCACACCATTTTAATTCGCCTTTGCCCGAGTTTCCGAGTCCCGATCGCGTTTTCGCGCGCCGGAAATGGCGGGCATTAGTCGCTTTCACGCGTGAGGTATATACGAATCGCGAGTCTCGCGAAATTTCATAATCCATCCATCATGGATCGTCATCTGCATTCTGCTCGTGGATTTTCGGGGCTCCTTGCGAGATTATTCGGGGCTCCCGCGTAGTCATTGATGGGATCTTTGCTTTCATTCAGTTGCTTTTTTTTGCCTTGCTCTGTTTTCAATCGGGCTCTTCTCTGTTGCAGATGTCTGCCGGGTCACAAGTTCAGATGGCACCCCAATCGACGGTAAACTCTGGTCAGTCGGTACATAGTCAAGACTCGAACATGAGCACTGGTAAGTTTTCTTCTTTTTTTCATTCGTATTCCTTCTTCTTCTTCTTGATCTAACCAAACCTCGCGCGAGCGAAAATTGCGATTTCGAGCTCGACGACACGTTTAAAAAGACGAGTTCGTTCTTCAGGGCGATCTCTCTTTCTCCATCTATCTTTGCATCTCTCTCTTTCTCTTCCTGCACTTGCCCGGCTCAGGATCGCGATTTGTTTTCCGCATTTTATTATCGAGCGCCATTTTGCACGAGAACGTAACGAGGCGCGATTATTGCGAGTTTTATAATCATTATATTATCTTCTTGATTTCGAAATGTAATACTGTATCTTTTTCCTTTTCTTTTTTTCTTCTTTAATGAAGCAAGAAGTGGCAGAGGGCAGGGGATGAGAGATTTTTTCGTGCTTTCGTTGTAATGACGAAAATGGCTGAGACGAGATAAGAGTCGTTTTCGGTGCCGGGGTTTATTTATAGTCGGGATATGCGCGCAAAGGGAAAAAAACACGCGGAATTGAGTTGCACTGCACTTTGTACAGTGATCGCGTAAATGTTGCGGCTTTTTTTTGGACTGTCGGAGATTTCTGCGGTCATGTCGCGCAAATTTATTATAAGGGGTTTAGATACTATTAACTGAGGTAATTTAACTCGGATTTACAATACGTATTATGGAAAAGAATTACGCCAGCGCGGTGAGGATTTGAAGGAGTCGAATTAAAATGCTTCGAAGGCACCTTCAAGTAGTTACGTAATGGCGACGAGTGATCAAAATGGCCGCGCCCATGAAGGTACAGGGCAGGACTATGCAACTCGGCTGATGAACATTCCGTGTTCAAAGTTGGCGAGGCTCAGCCTAGGGATCTTTAAAACCTGCTTAAAAAGTGGGCATACCCTATGTAGAAACGAGTCTACCCGATTTGTTCTACTGTCTAGTCTAGACCTTCTTCGTTTTAGGCGCGCGTGTAAACGGAAGGTCGCTTCATTCTACCGGCTTTGATAAAATTCTCTAAACTAGGCCTCGTGAATTTCATCGAAATTTTTGACGAAAATCACTGCAAGCTACAAGTTTTACCAGAAGTTATGGCAGTGAAATTCGCGAAGATTGTAAAATCAATACACTGAGCCTCATTCATGTCGAAAGTCAGTGAGGCTGATTCTAGGGATTTTACTAGCGGCCAGTAAATTTCAGGGGAGAGCTCAAAATCTTTAGGTTTAGCCCAATGAAATTGCTAGCTTCTCGTAATTTCGCGGAACGACACGATGAAAATTACTAGGCTCAGCGTATTATTAAAATTACGAGCTGCTGAAGATTTTCAACAGCGTTTTTTACTGCGGAGTACTCGAGTCATAGTATCTATTTACTAGCGCGAGTGTGTAGCAGTGGCCTGAGCGATGCCAACACTGGTGGCGCCTACAGATGGCCATATCTGGCGTAACTCAAACTCATCTTACATGAAGGTAGTTTAGCACTTGGGCAATTTCCTATAGATTTTTCTAAAATTTTGAGAATTTCATGTTTATATTGCACCTAGTCTATGGTAAAAATTTCATAAGTGCTTTCAAAAAAACTTCAACGACGGTTACCGAATTATTTTTTGAGAGATTTACAAAAAAAAAAAAAAAATACTTATCACTTTTCCCTGGACCATGCAACAACGGTGCTACGCTTGGCAACGCCGAATTTTTAAAATCGTAATGACAATCTTTCCGACATATTGATATCATTTCAAAATTTGAATCGAATCACGAAAAACACTACATGTGCTGGCTGCGACCGCGGCTGCGTATGTAAACAGATGTAAGATAGATGATAGAGATATAAACAAACAGTCGCAGTGTTGCCAAGTGTACCAACAAAAATTCCGGAGCCGAATGACGTTGACCATGCAAGACTGTGTGGCCAACTTCAATTCCTTTCAAGTACGAGAACTAACTGAAGATGGTTGCATAGGCCTGGTATAGGGTATAGGGGCCAAGGTCCTTAGAATGAGAATCATTTCGTGTGCACTTTGAAAAAATAGCGTATGTGCGTGCAAAAACGTCCGAATTTCTAGAGTTTCGATGGAAATACACTGTAAAAAAAACCTGTTGAAAATTACTAGCATTACTAAAATTACTATTATCCGTTTTTTCTTTCTAGGCTTATAAAGGAAATTTCATAGTCGATCCTTGTAAAATTAACTACCTTTGCAAATTCGTTTTCACGGGATTCTGTAAACATTATGTAAATCAGTAACATCGTTTTCTACGAAAAGTAATTACGAAATTATCAAAGAGCTAGATACAGGTGTTGAAATCTTGAACTTATCTGTTTTTTTTTTTTTTTTTTTTTTTTTTCTTGTTTTTGGCAAAGTACTGTAAAAAAAAGATGGACAGAACAACTTTTGTGAAATATAGCGAAAAATCAACAAAATAAAAGAAGTGTTCAACAGTAGAATTATCATGAAAGAGAGAAAACATTAGAATCTGAACAGTGCTCGCATTTCAGCATTATTCAGATTGATGGAAAATTAATTATTAAAATGTGGATCAGGCTCTTTTTATTCCTTACCCTTCAATTTCACATTCACTTATAATATTTCGGTGTATAATTAAAACAACGCAATTGAAAAAAAAAACAATCGAGTTGAAAAAAAAATTTTCTTCTGATTTTAATAAAAATACAAGCTAGAGTCGAGTTAACAGTTTTTCGCATGGTTCAAATTTCAATTCAAGTCACAGTGTCAGAACTATTTAAGAGTGAGAAAATAATGTCCGCCTGGCAAGGAACAAAATGGAGCTGCAGGAAAAATGTTCGAATCGAAAGCTCTGTATTATGCACATGCGAATTTGGACTTGACCTCACAGCATGCTGACCTGGTCTTATCATTAATCTGAATGAGTGATATCCTGCTGATTATTATTGAAAACTCGTTTATTCAAAAATTTGAATGATTGATAAACCACTGAGAAGTAATTTTTAGCTGAAAATCAGTGGAACAATATTCGGTTCATGCCAGTGAACTCCTTCAAACTGTTTAGATTCAGAGATAAGCTTGCTTTTTCTATTCACAATTTATTAAAAATAAAAGAGAAATTTTTCCATCAGTTGTAAATTTCTAGAAGTAGTCATAGTTTTTATGTATTTTTTGAAATTTCCTACATTTCCAGAAATTTTCATCGTTTCAGTGAAATTCCAAAAAAGTACATGAGACATTTTTTTGGTTTCGTCAGGAAATAGAGTAAAATTATTCAATTTTTTTTAACTTTTATAAATAACACAAAATTATTCATAATTTTTAACGATACTTGGAAATTTAAAGATGTTCTATTGTTATTTGGAGATAAAGCAAAATTACCAACAATTTTTTAATATGTTAGAGCATTGTAAAAATAAATTCTTTTAAAAATACGCAGACACTAGACTTCATCAATCTTTCAGAATTTTAGTATTTTTTGCCCAACCAAGTACACAAATACCAAAACATTTACTAGTTCTTCAAAGTTTCAGTAAGAGAGAAAAATTTACGAATTTTGTTGCTTGAAATAATTGATGCACATCTCTACAATTTCACTGAATAATTAAAAATGTTCGCAATCATTATTTGTAGTTTGAAAAAAATTGCTAATTATAATACATAGAATTTCATCGAGAAATGGGGCTCGAATTTTAATTTTTTTTTTTTGCAGAAATCGCATTCCAAACTAAAGCGATAAAAAAATCGAAAATCTTTCGTCAGTCAGCCTCAGGTGTATCCCAGAAAATAGAGAGTTCGTACTAATTAGTGGAAAAAAATTGTTTTTTTGGGTCACGTTTGTCACCACACTCTCTATCAAACATAGCCCGAAAAGTTCTTCATCTATGAATCGTATTATGTTTTGGCTGTGACGCAAATCCTAATTTATAGACGTAAATCTAATTTTTCACAGAGTACGTTGAAATGAAGTTAAGAATCGCAATACCTATGAAAAATGTAATGGAACAGCAATGTTATTACGATGTCGCAAAACATAGTTGTATTGGGAATATATTTTTCTAAATTATAGTTCACAAAAACATTGTTGCAAAAATTGAGATACGTAGTAATAGAACGTCGGCGTTTTTAAAACTCTGCTTCATCATGAACTTATCGGTCATTCCCTCTTGAATATTTTCAGAAATTCGATCTCGTTGCTTGAAATAAAAATAAACCATATTGAATTGATTTACATTTTTGCATTGACAAAATCAGTATCGAAATTATTCTCTCAAATTCAGATATTATTAAAGCAGGATACTAAATACCTATTTTAACCTATTTCATTAGCCTATAGCACATTTATCGATGCAACCACGATTGAAGTGAATTGTGCGAAGACAGATCAAGCCTAGTTTGAATGTTCCGAATGTATTGATCTCGTATAAATTCATGCGTTGTGTTTCGTGTCCTTCTTTCCACTGAAAATTTCCACTCATTGTTCATATACATGACAGAGTATGAAGTCAAGTTACCGTAAAGTTGAATTTCGTATAAATTATTGTAATGCACTTGGTTTGAAATATTTTGAATACAATGAATATAATGTTAATGATAAGGTTTGATACAATTATCATTATGATTGATATAATGATATTGATAAATATCTTAGTTAAATGTCATTAATGTTAATGTCTGTATCTTTTATTTTCGTAATATATGTATAGAATTATGTGTATAACAATTATTATGAATTAATGAAATATAAATATTCGAAATCAATAAAGTAACTATAGTAATGGTTAAATAACAATACGTTATGTATAGTTATGCATATCAACTCTGATTTCTATTGAATGATTATTCTGTATCCAACAAAATTGAATCAAAGCATGATGAATTGAGGTGAAACAAGGTTTTTTCGCGTTGTAAGTGAGTCATTTGAATCTATTAGTGCTGAATGTTCATAGGGTACTTCCTGAATTTATATGTACCTGAAGTTCCAAACGTTTAAAATAAAACGAAAAGAGAAATTGAATGATTTTCTTATTTTTCTCATGGGCAAGATTGAGTCAAATATAATACTAGTGAGCATAAAGTTTGTTGTTTCAACCAAAATATGTTTGAAAGCGACAAGAAAATTTTTTTTATCAAATACTTTTTTTTTATTTTTCGTTTAATTTCAAACGTTTGGAACTTGATGCACATGAATTTCTCATGGTGGGGGAAGTTATCGATAATTATCGATATCGGCAATAAGTTTTTTCAGCTATCGATAACTTATTGATAATTTTCCTTAACGATATTGCCACCTCCAATTACTGCGCCAATTGTCTTCTCCAGGTGATTTATTAATATTGTTGTTTTTTATTGAAAATCGTATATAGTGATAGTGATTGTAACTGTGGGGAATATTTTTTGCTCCTGTATATATTTTTTTTTCTTTTCGTTTCTGTTTATCTAGTACTGGGAATTGCATAGGATATTTTTATGACAGCCGTACAAAGAAACTTGGTTTCTTAACGGAATTTGTTCCATGCTTATGTATACCTACTAATATTGTAAAATGCAAACGTCAATGAATAGTGATGATGATGATGATAATAATAATAATAATAATAATAATAATAATAATAATAATAATAATAATATATTATAATAGAAACATATCACAGAATATTTCATTTTTGACTTTTACTTTTGAACCAAAAAAAGCAAAAAATATATATAAATTTTTTTTCACTTGCGTCTTTCTGCACCCTAAGCTCGTAGATAAAATAGAAGTAATTGTAGCATAGGAGAAATAGCATTTATAAAAATAGAAAAAAAATTCGTCATTTGCGTGTCAGAGAGCAGTGATTAATTTTAGCGATGACGTGTTTTTCGCCCTAGTCAGAGATTAGGACCAAAATCATCATCTCGGAAATCATCAGAATCATTATTTTCTCGACTGAATTCTTGAAAGACTTAAATTTTGTACGATTATTTTTAAATTGTTAAAATTTGAAAACTTAATGATTCATTCATGGACTTATGTAAGGAAAATTTGGCAGGTTGTCTGTGTATTTTTCGTCTTATTATTTTCAACATTCAAATGGAAGAATTAAATGAAGATTTCATCATCATTCAAGTTTACTGGCACTTTGAAACACTGATACGCTGTATCATTACGAGTTTCTTTCTTTTTTTTTGTTAATGATTTTATAATTTACTCCCTATGATTATCACTGGTTTTAAGTATTGAAGCAAGGATTTCCGAAGTTTGTAAATGTAAAGTGCTCATATTCAGGTCTTTGTTTTCGTGTAAAAAGATGAAAAAAAATCTGATACGTGCGCGGAATATACTTTGTTAAGTATTAATATCAAGTTATGTTTCGTATAGCACTAGTTAAATTTCTTCATTCATGAAAAATCAATTTCAAGTTCTTATCTCGATTAATATTGATTTCGCAACATAACTGGATTTGTCATTCTGCAATGTATTTTAACAATCAGGAATAGACTTTTTTACGTGTTTCATCGATAATTGATTGCAGACGTTTTTTCGATAGTTGGTCAAAAAAGTTATTCTTCATAGTAGGAGCAGTTGTTCAGGATGAAAAGTAAGTGAATTTCATAATGGCGCAGAGTGTTGCGCGTTAGAAAAGTTTTGGATTTTTAGTAAAAATATGGTTAGTCGTCGCGGGTGTAGTCATGTCTGAACTTTTATCTTTCTGTCATTCATATGTACAAAATGGACATACCTTTGCGACATAGTGGATAAAGTTGACACTTTTGTCGCTTTTTTACAATTGATAGACCCTTAATACTTTTTTTTTTTTTCAAGGATAGTGGAATGGAATCTTTTTTTTATCTCAAAAATTTACGTAAAAACGTCTGAATAGTAGCAAATTTCGAAGACGATCAATTATTTTTTGGAGTTTAAGAGATAATATAAATATATATTTAGTTCATAAAATAGAGATAATATAATAAATATAAAAGATAATAATGAAAATACATCATATTCACCAACTTTGACCCTAAATTTCATAAAAACCACGGATTTACCGTTAATGTGGCATATCTACAACGATTTGTAATTTTTTTCCACTGAAAATGACGTATGACACATGTCAATATGATGATTTTTATGGATTTTACGATGTGTATACCTACTCAAAAAAATACAGTTGTGAATTGTTGATTAATCAACCAGTCTTATTTTAGTTCAACTATGATTTTATTAAAAAAAAATCAAACTTTTTTGGATAAATTTTTCAGTCTCAATACTACTGTGATAATTTCAACGAATGTGGCGTTATAAAAGCAAGTCAAAGGCGACTAGTAGAAACTTGTCATTCCTTGAAAAACAATTATTGCGCGAGTAGCAATAGCCTTATCAGTTAAAATTCTAATATAACATTATAATCGACAGCTCATTTCAGAAACGACAAATTCAAAATTACTTGACTCACGGAAAAAAATAGCTACCTGGATGTACCCGAAGTTCCAAACGTTTCAAATTAAACCTAAAATAAAAAATATATGAATTTTTTGATTTTTCATCATGATAGAAAGTGTGACGAATATTTTTTTGGGGAGTGTCATGTTTGCTGTTCCGATCAAAAAATGTTCAAAAGCAGCTAAAAGATTTTTGTCTCTAATATAAACTTATAAATTTTGTTCGTTTAATTTTAAACGTTTGGAACTCCAGGCACATCTACCTGGCAAGTTTAACCAATCAACGCGCCCTTGCGAGGAGTGAGGATATTCAACCATAAAATCCCAAGTAATCTGATTGATCGAAACTTGTGACCCGAATACCTTATTTGATTTTCAGTTTTGTAAAAAGTGGCAAACGATTTTTTAATTGAGAAAAATATGAAAAAATGTTTTTATTCATTTTGATCCGTCATTTCTATCACCACTCCTCGCAATAGCGCTTTGATTGGTTAAGCTTATAATTATTGTATTTTTTTTTGATTTTGAGTGTAGTGAAAAACGACAAAGAGAAAACCAACTTGTAATTACAATAAACGTTGAGATATATATATACATAAAAATTAACAAATACAATATAATATAACACTTACGAAATTACAGTGGCGAAATTCATGAAATTCAAAAACATTTCAAACATTCACAGATCCCCATTTGTAAAAACGAATGTATCTTGATTTTTGTGAAATCGTTGCTGTTTTTGATAAAAGCCGTGTAACTATCGCAATGCAATCCGCGAAATATGTTTATACATCTGCTTTTTTCAGTCGCGATAATATTAAATTGAGAGAGTAAAACAGCATTCAAAAGAAAAGGGAGATATATTTTTAGGTACGTTATTTTGAGAACATCCGAAATTCGTCGATATGTCAATAAACTGTGAGTTTAATTTTGCGTAAAAGTTTACAAACTTTTTGAATATCTAGCGTGAAAAAGACGGGAGTTTTTATTTGGATGGTGGGTTAACGTCATTTTTTTTTAATATTTTAAGTTTTTCATCAACTTTTTAACATACTTTATCATGTACATTGAGATCTTGATAATCGGCACCTCGTTAACTGTCACGTTGAGGTTGAATAAAAACACGGACATGTCGCAATTTCGAAGATTTCAGCTGTGAAATTGAAAAATATTGCGAACTGGCAGTTTTACATGTATCTATTATTTTACATACATATTATAGATTTTAAATGTATATTTACATATACCTATTTTTATATTTTTGATACTCATAATATAATAGTGTAATTTCTTTAATTAAAAAAAATTTTCCATTAAATGATTGATACATAATATATGTAGAAGGATTTGAATTATGTTCTTATTTAAATGATTTTCTGAATTTCTTTACATTTTTCGTCTTTAAATGGAAAAAAGTAGTCGAAAGAATTGCGTTATTTTTCTGATTTCGTCCCAGATATCTTATTGATAAAAACTTTTGAATGAAAGTTAGCGATAAATTTATTGTTGACTTAAAGTTTTTGCCTCGAACGACGAATTCGAAAAAATTCAAAAGCATGTATCAGTGACTTTATCTTTTCGTTCTCGGATAACATTATTAGGTTTTAATGAAATAAACTCTTATCGTACTGTACCGCACGTTATCAATCAATTCATTGTGCAAATAAAATACAGCGTCTACGTAATTTCTGAAAATAACAACCAGTAGACGCATTGTACATCAATGTTGGGAAAAATACAAGCATTTTGTAACTTTTGAGAATCTTGATGTGATGGGGAAAAAATTGTTCTTTCGTAAACTAAACGCTTTGAATTAACTATTACCTACAATTTTTTGGTATTCTCAAGAACACCAAGACTTCCAATGTTCACAAAACTTTTGAAATGAATCGATGTAATGTATAAGTTGAGAGTTGTTTTAGTTACATAATTTTGTTGTTTCAAATTTCGTTAAAATATTGTTACAGGATGATTGAAATTCGTGTAATATTTTTAATAATGAAATTTAAAATTATTGATAGTTCAGGAATAGTAATGTCTTTTTCAAGAGTCAAGTTATCGAAGCCTAAACTTTTTCTGATTTAAATATTGAACAATAAACAAAAGTGGGACAACAATATTTATACATTTTTTACCATTTGATTCTCGATTGAAAAAAATCCAACGTATTATCTTTTGAATTTATTTTGATAAATTCATTGTTTTTTTAACGTAACAGTAAGTGAATACTTTTTCAAGCGCTGTTCATTTTCAGAAAATCGAAAAAACGGATCGAGAATCGTGTTATTTTTGTTTTTGAAGATTCATTTTGAAGAAGCATAAAAATTTGTAATGTAGTACAAGATAACAACTAAAGAATTAGATTACAGTCGTATACGTTATCAGACTTTGAAATATGAACTTGAAAATCGACTCGAGATACCTACAATAGGTGGTTATAAAAAGTGAAGTTTTATAAAAACATTCTCATAAAAAAATTTAATCGGAATCTAACGAAGAAAATGAGATAAAGTAGCTCCAGCGTATTACATATTTACACCGAATGATGAACTTTAAATTTATGAAATCCGTTTTAAACCGGTTTCGAGATTTTATTCCAGTATCGGCTTTGTTCTTTTCGGCTAAAAGAAATAACGGTTTCGATTTTAGAAACGAAACGATTTCAAAGATTCGGCTGGTCATTCATAAGTCGAAGGCTGAATATTTTGCATTATTATTTTATTGGAAAGCATTTGAAGATTTAAAAAGTATCAAGTTAATATTTTTCAATTTAGAATTTTACCGTATCAAACTTTCAAAGCTTTTTAAAAATGTTTTCCACTATTCGGCGAAAATATTTTTGGCTGTAATAGACTGACGAATTTGAAAAAGAATGGTCGATTATGAATAAATTAATAATAACAATAA
The DNA here is from genome assembly GCA_028476575.1 of Platygaster robiniae. Lineage (NCBI taxonomy): Eukaryota > Metazoa > Arthropoda > Insecta > Hymenoptera > Platygastridae > Platygaster > Platygaster robiniae. Next base: position 12,546,558 of record CM052027.1, on the reverse strand, counting down.
ATTTACTAATCGAATAAAGCAATTAATTGAAATTTTCGGAAATAAAAAAATAATTGGAAATTAATTGAATAATCAATTCAAAATTTAACAAATGAATTAATAATAATGGGATTATTAGTTCTCTTAATGATAAAGTAAAGTTATTACTAACGAGGTCTTTTTTTTTTTATGAAATCATAAAGAAACTTGTTGAGTATAAAATTTGATCCTTTCAAAGTTACCACAAATTTTTTAAGTTATTGCAAAAAAAGATAACTATTGAAAACTTGGTTCATTTTGGTTGATAGAGTGGAAAAAAACATTTTGAATATCTTTCTTGAAACATGAAATTCTGGCACGTAGCCAGGGCGTGGTTTTGGAGGTTCAGGCCCCTCTCGAAATCAGAGACAAAAAACCATCTTACAAGGTTTATGTAATTTGAAATAGAAATCGTTGACTGAATAAATATTATTTTGTGTATTTGATCGCGATAGACATCAAGTATGCCCATTGCAAATGTAGAAATTTTTGTTCTCTAAATTTCGTTCACGTTCAGTTGTGTTACATGCCTAGTGTTGTAATAATTTTTCTTAGAATTGGTAATACTTGAGATTATAAGAATGTTAATATTATTTAGTTTGACAATAACGTGTTAATTATGTTGAATATGAAAAAAATAAGACACGTGATCGACTGTACGTTTATTGCACAATTTTTTTTTTGTAATTAATAACACCCGTAGTTTTTTGCGAAAAATTGTACATATAATGACAATTCTTTCAATTATGAATATAAGATAATATATTATATTATATATGTTATTTATGATAATAATAATTATTATTATTATTAATTTATAATTTATAATTGATAGTATAATTATTATTTATGTACATTGTTAAAATGAACGAATGAAAAACATTATAAAATGATAATAAAATCCTGAAGAGAAAAAGGAGATGGCTTCATGGGGGGCGGGCGGGGGGGGGGGGGGTAGCCATCGACTTTATAGAGGGTAGCCATCTTGATCTATGGAGGCAGCCATTTCGATTCACAACTTAAGTATTGAGTAGGCTGTGAATCTGGCTGCGAGGCGTTTGAATTTTTAGTTGGCAATATTTTTTATTCTCTTCAGCATTGACATAAAGAAAAATTGATGGCGTATATAAGTAGTAATCCGTATGGTAATAGTCTAGCCAGCGAAATCCCTTTAGCGTTGACATCAAGAAAAATTGATGGTGTGTATTATCAATTATCAACAGTAAAATCAATAGTAATCTGTATATGGGAAGAAATTTTGATGATGTGGTTAATAGCGTCGGAAATTGAAGTTAGAACTTACGACCCAGTTTTTTCGGCAGTTTATTATTAATGCGACTAGAGCAAAATAAATTTCAATATCGCATTTTTTTGCTGCCTAATCACACACGTATTTTTTAATGACAATATCTGAAATCCTAAATAGAAAAAGGGGAGCACATCATGGTGGCGGCCATCTTGTGTAACCCTATGAAGTTAGCTGCGAGTTCAGAATTGTTCCGTGATTCACGATTCACAACAGGGCTCGCCGACACTTATGGGAGACTTTGGCAAGAAATTTCCAAGATAGCGCATATGGGCCGTGTATATTTATATGTATAATATATATACTGATATAACGTATAGATGTCTTTAGTTCCAGAGGGAATTCTCAGGCGGCGCTTTTTGCCAAAAAAAATAACACTGTGTCGACGAGCCCTGATTCGCAATTGTTTTTGAGAAAGCGTTGGGAATCGAAACCTAAAATATCGATATTGAGCCTTCCGATGTATCGGAAAGATTCGACCTTCGATGCCGATATATCGTGAACAAAATATCGATACGCCGATATATCGCAACGAATTTTTGAATTTGAACCTATTAATAAAGGACAAGCATGAATATTTCAAGTGAAGTTTATTAAATTCATCACATTTTTGAAACTGAAAACCACGAATCATCTTCCATTCTGGCCAAAAAAAATACTTTGTTGAAGGAAAAATAGGAAAATTCCATTAAAAATTATAAATCTTGATAATTGTTAAAAGCAATTGGCAAAATCTCCGAAAAAAATGTTAATTTTTTGAATTTATTTGAAAACCTTCAATCATCATGATCATCAGTCGTTAGGGATAAATTTTTCATTATTTCAAAGCCCTTGTTATTTTTTTCCATACAGTTTATTTAACTCGCCACTTAAAAAAAAAAAAATCTTATTCCTAAAAGATGTCTACATTTGCAAAATTTTTCAACAATATTTGGATATTATAATCATAAGTCTTTCAGCCAGTATTTTGATTATTTTTCAACTTCTTCAATGTGGATCCATGAAATTGTATATTTTGATTTTCGGGCACTTGCGATTGCTTGCGATTTCCAAATATCGCAACAAAAATATCGATACGACGATTATCGGCTTGTGGTGATATCGATACGGAAATTCCTATATATCGCAACAAAATATCGATCTTCCGATACATCGATACGTATATTTGAGAACAATGTTCGCAATTCAAGTTCAATGTTTAATTGGAAAACGAATTGGAATACCAATTGGAAATTTTCAGCAGCGTAGTACAAACGAGTAAATACGAGCGTGTAAAGATGAATCTGGTAATAAAATAAATTGTTGAAATAAATTATAATTCATATGATTAATTAAATATAAATATATAATAATAATAATAATTGTTATTATTATTACAATAATATAAATATAAGTATTTAGGTATATGGGCCTGAAGTTCCAAACGTTTAAAATTAAACGAAAAAAATTTTTAAATTAATATAGGAGAAAAAAATTTTTGAGCTGCTTTTGAACACTTTTTGATCGTAACAACAAACATGATGCTCCCCAAAAAAATATTTGTCACACTTTCTATCATGATAAAAAATCAAAAAATGCACATATTTTTTATTTTTGTTTAATTTTTTGGAACTTGAGGTACATTTCAGGTATTACAAATACAATTCTTTTGAAGAGGGCTTAATTTTAGCTGAAATATCTGTAATTAAAGAGAAGGATTAAAATGTTCGTTTTGCATTTCCTTACAAATGAAATTCGCCTCGGAAGGATGAAATTATCGATTTAATTTTCAATAATCGAGCAATTTTCGCGATGTGTAGAATATCTTGAGTATGGAGTGCGCCTTCTAAGTGAGATTATGTTTCGTTTGAACAGGCTCATCGCATAGTGACAAAGAGGTAGATATTAATACTCCAGAGAAGGTGCCGCGGACCACATCCGAGAGAAAAAGGAAGCGCAAGACGGACGACAGCGGGGCCGGGGGTGGCCCTGTGAGTATCACGGGCATCAAGGCATCTCGCATTGCTTCCCATGATAGCAAGAAAATCAACGAGTATTTCCCCAAGCACCACGTTGGCAGCAGCCCCATAAGGCACGGTGGTGCCAAAAGTCCCTCGCCCCAACAAGGATATCCCATGGTTAGTGAACAAAACGTACGCTGTCCAAAGGTTCTTTTTCTTTCACTTGATCTTTTAATTTCGTTGTTTCTGCACTGTTGGAGCAATAGAATCAACTTGGTAGTGTGAATTTTCAAATTTCTAATAGGTACGGTGGTGGCGTCAAATCTTCTTTCCTCTTGTTACAATAATAATTCAAAAAATGCAATAGAACGTTTCAAGTAAAGCAGGATAATTTTTAGAAGAAATTTACGAGTTCAGGTAAAGTATAGTGTTTTTTTTTTCTTCTTCTTTTTTTTTATTTTTAGCTTTCAACCATACAGTTTGTTTTTCGGTCCTCTTCAAAAATCCTTCCATTCTAATAAATAGTTTTTCAAAAATAACGACTCGTACAATTGATCAAAAAAAAAAAAAATTTCTTCACAATGGTCAAATTTTTAAACATGAGAATTGAAAATGTTTTCACGTATCATTAAATATTTTTGATGCATAAACAATGATGAATGAAGCAGAAATTCTAAACAAACTTTTTGAATTTCTATACAGAGCATTTTTTTATACCATTTGCTTTTATTTGTATTTAAAAATTTACATATTTTTCACGGTATTTTAAATTTTAACTTTCCGTACTTTGAAATCGTTCGTTATAGTAAAAAAGCGTGTGTATTTCGAATTTTTAAATATGAGTGGCAAAAAAACTTGAATTAAAAGATGACCTTTGAGTGAAAAACTAACGAGAAACTTTTTTCTCGTTAGGTCGTTAGCTTTTTTTTACTGATTGGTTATATCGAATGATATGTCACATCGGAAATTATGTTTCATGCCTTTACATTGCACCGTCGTGAATTGCAACACATCTAAGTTTGAAAACAATCGTTAATAATTTATTAGTGGCTCGACCTGTATTTTGAATGAGTATGAAGAAACGGTAACTAGAAGTAATATTTGTAAAGTGAAATCAGTAATGATCAAATATTCATGAAAATTTAAAAATTCAGAAAATGTTTTTAAAGACTTCTAAAATGGGGGGGGGGGGGTTAGGCGTTATTACGAAAAATTCACATTTCCAATATTTGGAATTGAAATCTTCGATTTTTGATTGTGAGTAATTGATTTTTCGAGTGTCTCAATTCAGTATTCTTAGTTTCATGATTATTTGCCTTGGATAAGAAAATTGTAATTTGATTTGGAAGCAGTAGAATTTCTAGATTGTTTTCCTACCTTTTAACTCAAATACTTGACCTATTCAAAATCGGAATAGAAACTTTATTATTTCGAAATTTTTCGTACTTCTTAATATCATAATAAAAACTATAAAAGATTTTAAATTTTCATTGTTTATTGACGGCGCTTTATTACGTTTACTATACATTTCATTTTTCAAATTACCCGATTACTCATTACATTTTCGAACTGTTACATTCAATTTTTTTAACTTTATAGATATTTAGATATTCCAATTGAAAAATTTTACGAATTACCAATATTTCAATTAAATATAAGAATCTCGAAGTTTTAAATTTTTATTAAAAAAATTTGATTTTACCTAACACTATGTGTAATTACTTATGATATTTTTGAAAAATTACAAATTAGAACGAAAATAATTTTTGAAGAGGATCAATAAACTGAATGACTGAAAAGTTAAATATTAAACGAGGAAAAATATATTGAAGAATTTTGATTGTACTCGAATTATTCAATTTTAATTTTTTTTTAAATCATCGAAATGTTAATAAAATTATAAATTTAATTTGCGATGTAAAGTCTTACACTTTTGTGAGGTAGAATTTAATTTTGAATTTTTATACTAAACTATATTTTTCTTACAAATCGAGTATTAAAAACTTAAGTTCCGAAAATTTTCCTTTTTATAACTGCGATTTCTGATTAGAGTATTTTTATTCTTCGAGATTTAAATAAACAAACTCTAAGTGTTAGTACTTAATTCTTACAATTCTTTAAATTATTTGCTATTGAGCACGTTTGTATTAAAATTTTTGTTCAAGAAATTATTTAGTTTTATAAATTTTTTAACGTGTTCATTTATACATATGTATATTATATTATTAGATATCGTGAATGTTAGATACTGTAGCCAAAAAAATTTTTTTAATTCTCATACATTTATATTTCTTATTACTAACTAACTAGTTTTTTTTTTTACTTTTTTTCCTAGGAACGTGAGTGTTCTACACTGATTGAAATCCTGATTTTGATTTTTAAAAATTTTAAAACTCACAAATATGGATTCTCGAATATCGAAAAAATCAAGTCTCAAATTAACAAAATATGTACTTACATTTTTTTTATTTAATATAATATATAAGTTTAGTTTCGTACATTTTCCATCGTTCCAGATTTTATAAACAAACTCTTAATATGAATAATAAATTCTCGTGATTTTTTACTTTATTTCTAATTAGACACGTTCATTTAAAAATGTATTCTTCGTGAAATGAATAAAATTTCATTAATTCTTCAAAGTGTACGATAATATTTTTTTTCAATTAGGAATTGCTGCACTATAGACATGAAATATCAGAATTCATCATCTAATTTTTAAAAATTTTAAATCCTAGTTCGAAAAATTGCTAAGCAATTTACACTTAACATTTAAGAATGTGAATTTGAAAATTTTTTCTCCTCAAAGTTTCCATTGTAAGTTTAGTTTCTTATTAAAATTTTGTATAAAAAAATTTGAAATATCATTTTAATTTAATGATGAATGTAATACATATGTAATATTAATATTAATTTTTTTCACTTGAATTCCTAGTAAAATGTGATTTATTGCAGTGATACCTTGATCTAGTGATAAATCTACCTTAACAATAAAATCGCTATAATTATTGGAAACAATTTTTGTGCGTGTTTTTTCCTATAAATGAATTTTCAATTCCTCAGTTTTTTTTTTTTTTATAATGTTAAAAACATAATAAGATATGTAAACATAATATATAATATTAATATGTAATTTTTTTTATTATTATCTTTTGTGAAACGCGAAACTAGAAATCTTCGAAAAAGCTGTATTCCAAAAAATCGTTTGAAATTCATAAAACTTGGAGATTTAAGCATCAAATTTTCAAAATTCACATTGTAATCCACAAGAATATTAGAAATCTGGAAGAATACTAAAAAATACAACGAGATTTCATAAATGCTGAAAAAATATTAAAAATAAAAAAATCGTGGTTATTTCTAAAATACTGAAATTCCATATAGATAACATTTTTTCAAATATTTATGGAAATAATGAAAAACTATACAATTTTTAGTTGTAGAGTTTCCGATTCCGAAAATCCACACAGGAATTAATCGAAATACAAGGAAATTCAATAAAATCTATGAATATTGAAGAAATAAAAAAAAAATACAAAGAGTTTTAGAAATTCTTGAAATCTTTAGAATACTTGAAATTTATGATGATCTTTTTTTCAAATCCATAGTAATTTTCAAAACGCTCCGCTATTTTCATCAATTTTTCTGTTTTATCCTATGAACGATCTCCCGGAGCAAATCAATAATTCTCACTACTTCTGTTTCTTTTCCTTTAAAATACTTTATTATCTTCTTTTCTGTAATCTTCTCGAAGAAATAAAAAGTTTTTTGTCAAAATTATTTAAATACTAAAAGCCTCTACAATCCTAGATTATAGAGGATCATATTCTAGGAATCCTTATTGAAAATTGTAAAAATATCAGATACGTGTAAAGAATTCAGGAAATCCAGCTAAATTTTAATAGTAGCTACTAAGCATATGAAAAATATAAAATTTACTGGAAATAAAAAAAAATACTTTGAATTTATTAATTTCCTTTAATAACAATTATAAAATTACTAAATATCTATACAACCTTAAATACTGAAATATCGAATTCTAGATATTTACATAGTATATATATATGAATCCATAAAAAAGTCTGAAATCTTCTAAACTGTAAAAATACTGAAAATAATGTAGGTAATTTATTATAAATAATTACTATGGATAATTTGTTATAATGGATAAATACTGAGAAATCCATAAAATACCAATTATCTCCGGAAGTACCGATGCCTGGAAAATTTTTTAAAATACTGAAAATCTAATAATTGATATTCTAAAATGTAATAAAATATTCTTGGAAATTGTATCAATAGAAGTAAATACGGAAAATCCGAAAAATATTAATGAAATACCTATGAAATACCTTTACAGAAAATCAAAGTACGATGTATATACCTTAAATATACGCAGATATAATTTTTTCAAAAATGTATAAAATCACTATAAAGTTCACGAAACGTTGAATACTATATACTGTCAAAAAACATTTGAAATTTCATACATCTTTCACAGACTTAATATTAAAATCATGTTTGAAATATGGGCACTTATGTAGGGACTCCAGAGTAATTTACATTATATTTATTGTACCTAAGATATATATTATATTTCCAATTTTTGTTGTTAAAATTATCGAATGGCAGGGGACTATGTTTAAAAATTGGTCTATGAAATTTAATAGACGTGGCATAAATAGTTTTCGAAGGCCAATATTTTAAAACATTTTGCGTGAACGTTGCTTTCAAAATTCAAACTCGATTGTAAGAGAACATTTAATGTTAGATGATACATATGTAATTTTCATAGACACAGTCTCGTATATAGCACTTGAATTTGAAAAAGTTTTCTCAATGCATTTCCATTGAGAAATGAATTTCTTAGATTCATACGTGACTTTGATAGGCAGCCTGTGTAATCTACTTCTAAGGCAATGTCTTAAATATTATAGAGAAATTTCTGACAGTGTAGAGCATCAATTTTCAGGAATAAATGTAGGTAATCCCTACAAATACAAAATAATCTTTCAAATGGTATACATACTAAATAAATAACTACTGAAAGACGATAAAAATGATTTTATATTGAAGTTGAAGCATTTAAAAATGTAAAAGCTTGAGTTTGCAAATTGATTGCGAAGATGTTATGACGCTAGCATAAATAATCATTGATGGGTTGAAATAAATATGATTTGACTCTTTTGACGTTCGAGTTCCCCAGTAAACATTAACGATTTCATGATGCAATCATATGATGTCATAACATACATGCCACGGCGTCATATGGCATACGTATGCTTCGTTATTGGCAAATCATATGATGCCATGTCATGTTTTGACTTCATTTCGTATGCAGTTGACGTCACGGTGTGACAACTTGGCATCGTATGGATGCATCATGATATCATACAAGACGCATTATGGAATGGCATAGTGTGATATCATATTGCACTCAAATGACATCGCCATTTGACATTACCATGTCATTTGAATGCGATATAATATCATAGCGTGACACGTCACAACTTGATCAGAGATGATCAGAAATGACGTCAGAAATGTTTGCTGGGTTGCTCCTCTATGTAAAATTGTTGTTGCAACGCCCCCCGTACTGGCCCAGTAAACATTCGTGATGTCGCGTGATGTCGTCAAGTGACAATTCACGCCATGACATCGTATTGACATCACGAATGTTTACTGGGGAAGTGGCTGAGAATATTTAAAATGATTGTCGCATGTGTTTTTCGTTTGTTTCTCACTTTGTAGCAGCTCTTAACGCCGCCATTAACGACGTCGAACGCGTCGTCGGTCGAGTTCCCGTCGTTAATGCAGCCACCGCGGCTGCAGCCACCGCCACCGCCACCGCCGGCCTCGAGTCAGCCCCCAAACTCCATGGTCAGCAAGCAGGTCCAGGTAAGGCCCACCAACCTACCTAGGACAAGCCAGATCAGGCAAACGAAGACTAACGCTCCAAACGTAAGCACCGTTCGAGCTGACTCCGCAACCGTCAATGACCAGAAACTCTCCGTTTCTTCCCAAAAAACAACGTCAATAACAGTAATGAAAACCCTTCTTATTTTTCAAGTAAAACTTGATAAATATTCGAATTATACAACTGGCAGCATAATGTCCTATTATGCGATTCTAACCACGAAAATTGAGAGCTTGAAAACGACTTGGCGACTTTCCTGGCATAAAATATTGTATTCAACTTGGTGCAAGTGACAGATTTTTGGGACGCAATTTTTTGAAATTGACATGTATACAAACAAACATTTGCGATGTTGCCAAGTGTACCAACATAAATGGCGGAGCCGAATGAAGTTGGCTACGAAAGACTGTGTGACCAACTTCAAATTCTTTCGAGTGCTAGAACTACTTTAATCATAAACAAATTTTTACATCTATTACTTATCTGATCTTACATTGGTACCATATAGTTTTTTAACTGGGACGAAAGGAAATGTTCTGTACAGATGATTTTTTGAATTTTTCAAGGGTTTGAGAGACATTCATTTCATGTTTAAGTAATGAAGTGAGGTTTATTCCATTGTTTTTTTAAGATGGAAATATTTTATCGACGTCTCTTCTCTATATGTATGCATGTCTGACTCAATATTTTTTTATTTTTGGCATTTTTCTGTAATTTACAGGCCTTCGTATTTCATCGAAATTTTATATTAACAGGCTTTTTCGCAGAAGAATTTAATACCTTATTGCTCATTATTACATTATGAAGATTTTAAAAAATTTTTTCGATTTTGGATTTTGACACTGAGAAAGAAAATTTCATGAAGGAACCTAGAAATGAGAATTGAAAAATTTTGTTCAAGTCGAAAAAATTTGAAAACCATTGCAAAAATTACGCAGAAATCGAAAATTATCACATATTTTTGAATGTTCCAAAAATCTCATAAATAGTTATATTTTAAAATTTTCTTTCAAATTGCATTTTTAGGAATTTATTGTAATTATCAAATTACACTTAAATAAATAATAATTTAACAGTAAATTAAATTTAAAATTCTATTATTGCATTATTTTTTCGATATTGAAATATTCCGTTTCAGGCAAATTTGATTTCTTGAAATTCCTAATTATATTATTATAGTAAATATATTATTATATTATATTTTTACAGTAAAAAAAATATTTAAAAAATTGATTTTTCTTTTCAAAACTTTCTTTGGAGTCCATAACGATCACAATAATTACCCCCAGAAATCTTGTAATCACTGAAAAATCTTGTGAAACAAATTTCGATTAAGTTGTTCACAACAAGTTAAATTTGACATTTACGAATCATGCTGTAAATCTTTAAAATGTAGTGAAATGACGTAAATTAATTGTACATTTCATTTTAACGTTGAAAAACTTATTAAGAGACATTATCAAGTTTAAAAATAGATTGTGTGCCATTATTTGGAATTTTTCTAAAACAAAGAAAATTTAATGCTAAAAACTAAAAATCAGGTTTCGAATTTATTTATTTTGTTTTAATATAAGATTGATGCCTGTTTAATACAAAAATTAGTTTTTATTTTCAATTCGAATATTTTTGAAATTACCTAATGATATGGCTCACATTCCTGTTTTTGTAATTCTATGTATTATTATTTACTTGTTAATAATATCTCTTCATATTAATTATATTCAAATTTATTTAAATAGTACATATTCTCTACTTTGTTGTCTTAAATTTTATCAATTTTTTAATTTGAGGTCTTGTGATTTTTGAATTTTTGTGTTCCACATGTTATACATTCATACTTTTTTATTTGCATGTTGTAATTCAAGAATTAAAATATAAATACAATTTCTAATGATTTTTCTTTTATCGCAGTTTGTATAAATTTTTTTAATGCAAGAATTTACATAAATATATCAGAATGAAAAAGTTCAAAATATTCGATTCTATCATTTTGAAAGTAAATTGTAAGTATTCTACCTGTAAAACAATTCTTTTTTATTGTACGTATTGATTTTTTAAAACCTTGTCTTATTGATTTTTGCATCTTGAACTGATAGAGTTAGAAGGTTAATTTTTTTTTTCAGATCGAAAGGGGCAATATTTCAACTTTATATTTTAATATTCATCATTTTGAAACGTTGATTTTTCAAAAACATTGAATTCGAAATTCATTATAGTTAAGTGATGATTTATGATAGTTCTAAGTACCAAACATTTCGAAAACTCGAGGACCATTTTTTGTTTTTTTTTTTTTACATTTGAATTTGAGAAAAATAATTTTTCATTTTTTTTTTTTTTTACTACTATTCAGATGTTCATGTTAAAAAAAATGTGCATTATTTAATGGCATTTTATAAAAATTGGTAGATTTTTGAAACATCTTGCCATAATTATCTGTATCTGAATTTAAATGTCCATAATAAGTCATTTAACGGTGCCAAATTGATTATAGGTGTGTTACTTTTGCAGTTGGTAAAAATGTTATAAAAATATTCTCAGAAAATGTATGAATGAAAATAATTACTTGTGCTTCACTATAGCTCAATTGACACTGGATGATCATTAGCAATTGTTAATCGTAAACTCTTCATAAAATAAATGATCATCATCAGAAAAGATTGATAAAAAATTCAGCTCTTGAAAAAATTCCATGCTTATCAGTGTACTGCTGCTTTGTGCGAATATTAAAAAGAATGATAGTAGTAAAAGTATGATGAAACCTAGTCCCAACTTCGTTATCATAATTTACTATTTGAAGGCAGTTTCAATATTACACATATGTCAATGTGGGAAGTTGGGGAAAAATTGAAAATGAAGGTAAAAAAATTATTTTGATCGGATCTATAGATATACAAAAAGAAATTGTAAATTTTCATGTTGATTTTTGTGAACATATAAAATTTGATTCTTACCAGATTTAGGAAGTCGTTATTTGATTATGTATTGGGAATACCAAAAAAATGTGTAATTCGATGAAATCGTTGATACTTGAGAATAATATTGAATATTATCAAGTTTTACTTAACCTGTCTGTCCCAGGCAGGTGAAATTATTTTTCTGTCTCTATCTCTTTCTTGAAACGGAAAATTTCTTCTCAGACCATCAGTTTACATTTGTTGACGAAGTCAGTGCTTTTCTATGGTGTCTTCTTTAACACATTTCAAGAATTATTTTATAATGGAAATTTTAATTTTGGATATGAAAGGAGCAAGGATTTAGCTGAGTTTTTTAAAAATTGTTGAATCCAGAAATGTAACCTCAAGTTTTTAAGAATAGAAAAAGGATTTTTTTGCCCAATAAGGTGAAATATGTCAGGCAATTGACGAAGAAAAAAGTTGAGGATATATTCTAGGATTAGAAAATTTTAGAAAGTTGATCAGTTTTTTCGAAAATATTTCTTGCTTTGTCAATAACAAGTCCGATTTTTTTCTTTTTCGGTATTTTGTAGATTAAATGCTATATAATTTTTTTTACTCAATGGAAAATTTGTTTTTACGAAAAGAGCGTTTGAAGTAATTATCTTCTTTATGAAAAAGTCACGTTTTTTGTGAGTTATTTATGATAAGAAAATGCTATATTTGTTGATTATGTAAACTTTTTGAAATAAGTTGCATAAAGAAATTTGTGCCATTCAACATGTTCAGCACACATTATGATGCAGAAATATTGGTAAAGAATTGGTATAGAAATGATTTTTATAAAATTGGTTTTTTTATTTTTATATGATTCATATTTTTTATTCAAATCTTTATCTCTGGATGTACATTTATAATTAGATTTGTTTTGATGAATAGACGTTTACGGTAATTTTTGTGATTAACAAATATTATGATAAAAATTAGTAATTTAATTATTGTAAGTAAATACTATTAATTTATCCATTTATACATTAATTTTTCATGAAGAAACTTTTGTCATTCAACATTTTTAGCACACATTTTGAAATAAAAATAATAATATAGAATTAGCATGAAATAATTTGTATAAAATGTATATATATTTATTTATTTACATAATATTCTAATTTATATTTGATATTTGAATTTATATCTTTGAACGTAGTATAGTTAATTCAGATTAAATAATATTAAATAATATAAATTTACTGTGTATGAATGTAATAATTCATTTTTCGATAAATAATTAATAAATATTTCAGTCAAACCTAATAAATAAATTGTAAAATGAAAATATTATTGATAATAGTACAAATTATTTTTGAAGTTATTATAAGTAAATTTTGATAATTTCTTCATACATATACTATTTATCTAGAAACAAGTATTTTAATTTCATTAACTATAATTTATATGTACAATTAATATTTATGTCATAATAATTATTTTTTTAGAATGAATATTTACATGAAACAATTATACAGGATAAATATAGAAAATTTATGTAGAATCATTAATTTAGAAAATTGTTCTCTACAGTTTTGAGCAGAGTGTGTTTTTCATGCATTACATTATGATATAGTTTTCAAGTAAAGTTTCATAAAATTCATGAAAAAAGAACGAAAAATCCAGAAAAGTACAAAATGGTCAAATGATGTAGTATTTAGATGGAGAGAAATCAAATTACTGGAAATGAGTGAAAAATATCACTATATTATTATGGATGTATACTATTCATGAAGAACAATTGTAACATTTGTATGATTGTTTTTTTGAATCCGAAAAACTCGATAAAATCGGAGATATTCTTTGAAAAAACTGAATGAATGACACCTTATTGAAAAAGAACGGTAACAAATGTAGACTCGTTAATTATTTATCAAACTATATATTTTGTGTTTATTTTGTTGCAGACGGAACTCACTTGCCAGAGGATACAGGAGTTTGAGACCCAGGCGTCCTCGTACCTTGAGTTAAGGAATAAAGTTGACGAACTATTAAGGGTAATTTTCGATATTCTATTGTATTATCTTATATGATCCAATAAATATATTACATAGATTTTAGGGTAGCTATTATGCATAAATATTGTATTTCCTTAACTTTATCGGTCACAATCTCGTGCGAATAGATATTTTCTATTTTGATAGAAAAACGGAAATTATCAATGAGCAAGTGTAAAAATATTTATGGAATGAATACATGCAATAGTGTATAAAATAATATTATATAATAATTATAATAATACGCAATGTACATGTAAACTATGTATTGAAATATAGATAACGAAAATTCGTATAATATGTATTATAAGTATGCATAGAACGAAACCTTCTTCGTAATTGATATATATATTACATAACGTTTCATAATACAACATGTCAAACATAATATTTATGGCACAATAGAATATGCATGATTAATTTAGACATTCGATAACGATAAAATATAATAATACGTATATCATCTATATATTACATGTAATACATGATATAACATACAAAATATAATATTTGCGCAATGATGGATGATAAATCATAAATTTATGTAATAAATATGCTCTGAAGAAACTGGGAATCGTTAGAATTTTTACGATTGTATTGTTTTTCTAGTGATGAAAATGTTAAATTTCGTTTGTTTTTTTTTGCAATGTTTTCAGACGAACGACGAACTCAGGGTTCAAGTGGCGAACTGTCAAAAAGCTGTGGAGCAGGAAAAGTCGCATTCGAACAAGTGCGAGGGTTTCGAGAAGGAGTTTTTAAAAGACAAATCAAACATAGAAAAAAAGGGGGCTAGGCAGAAGTGTATGCAAAATAGACTGAGGCTGGGTCAGTTCGTGACGCAAAGGGTGGGCGCGACGTTCCAGGAGAACTGGACGGACGGTTACGCGTTCCAAGAGCTGGCACGGCGTCAAGAGGAAATAACGACGGAGCGGGAGGAGATCGACCGGCAGAAGAAGTTGCTCCTGAAGAAGAGGCCCTCGAACAGCGAAACGGGCAGGAAGCGCAGCCAGCCCCAGCCGTCGCTGCACAACGGCACCGAGGCGACCTTTCTCAAACCTGACGCCGTCCCCGGGTCCTACACGTGGCAAGAGTATTACGAGGCCGATGAAATACTCAAGGTCGGTGTATCTCTGCGTTTTGTTTTACGACTGTGCTAGGCCTGGGCGATGTCCTAACGATTACCGATACGTCGATATTTTAAAAAAGATATCGCCGACACTTCCGATCATTTCGATTCGATCATCAGATATCGACATTTTGGAATATTACCGAAAATAACGACGAACAATTGGAATAGTTGTCAATGAGGGTGTTTTATTTAAAGCAGGTAAACGTGATTAGAAAAGCTTTTCGATAGAAACATTTTCACAGCGGCCTGGTTATTGTGAGTTGAAATATTCAATACGCACGGTGTTTAGATGACGAATGTACGATGAGCACTTGAATCAAACGACTTTTCTTGCAAGTGTCGAAAAAGACGTTTGGGATAGTTGCATATGAATCACAGAGATTCCAGGTTACATTTATTGCAGTGAAGCATAGTGAATAATTAATTGTATTTTTTATAATGAATCATTATTTGTATTCTTTGCCTATTTTCATGAAGCTGATAAAAAGTGATACAATTATATGAAATGAAAAAGAACATGTGGAACAAAAATGTTCAGTAAATATACATTGATATTCAAAGAACAACCAAACCCGACTAGTTCCGAAATCTCCGCAGGCGCAGCGCTAGTGTTGTGTTTTGATTTGTATTTTTAAATTTATTTTTTATTTGATTTATTATGATAATTTGATTTGTATTTAAAACAAAATGTACATATTATGAAATTAGTAATATGTTTGCAATCGTGAGTATTTTTTTTCTCTTAATTCGATACGTTTAATTGTAAAATTTATCATTGTTCGATGTCCCTTTCTCACAGTCACTCAAAGATGATTCAAAAAATTTCAAATTTCCCTCCGCGCTCGAAGCTCCACAGGTTTTCTGGTGTTTCTGGTGCAGCGCATCGGTCGAAATAATCGGGATTTACTGGGACACTAGGCCCTTATGGGAGTTGCCGTACCCTGTCAAAGAACATGTTTGCCTTAAGTGCTCTTATTTAACTTTCTTTTTGTAAAAGATTTTTTCCGTTTATCTTTTCCAAAACAGAAAAACGATAACCGACATATCCGATACCGATATTTTCTCTCACGATAATTACGATGATTGATATTTTTTTGCCGATGTATATCGATATCGAATTCCGATATTTTTGTCGGCGATATCCAGGCCTAGACAGTGGCATATTCACAGCTGGCCTGGGAATTCAAGTCTAAAGGCGGGACTTTATTCGATAATTATCGATATTGTCGATAATTCTCAAGCTTGACGATATTTATCGTTAAGCTTGAAAATTAATATAAATATAATGAGGTGCCCGAATTATGGCCCAAAAACACATTTCTGTACACATTAAGTAATTTAGTTTGACTCACTCCAAGCAGCAAATTTTCAAGCTACAATTTGCGGTGATATTATTTTGTGTAGCGGTATCAACTCTGATTTCTATTGAATAATTATTCTGTATCTAACAAAATTGAATCAAAGCATGATGAATTGAGGTGAAACAAGGTTTTTTCACGCTGTTAGTTAGTCATTCAAATCTGTTAGTTGCTATTAGTGCTGAATGTACATAGGGTAATTCCTGAATTTCTTATGGTGGGGGAAGTTATCGATAATTATCGATATTGTTGATAAGTTTTTTTAATTATCGATAACTTATTGATAAGTCTTCTTAACGATACTCTCTATTAGGGTTTACAAACCAATTTTTTACCGTTTTCGTTTATTTCTTAAGCATTTGGAACTTGAGGCACATATTCTGGAAATGCTGAAAGAATGTATAGAGTTCCGGGAAACTCAGTTTTGACAGAATAGAAAAAATTTTGAAAAAAAAAAAAAAAAAATGAGAAAATTCCGGAAATTGTGGAAACCTCTGGTTTCTTTCACGGAAGACGACTGATATCAGTGTTATCACGAGCATATCATTTTTTGATATTACATTTTGACGATATAGAAGATTCAAATACTTTTATTTTTTGCGACTTTTATTATTTGCGAGATTTAGAATCAGTTAATTTTCGTCCATTTGAAAACAGCATAATTTTAACAGCTTTTATTGAAATTGAATATTCGTGAATATTTAATTTCAATCGAAGCCTCGAAAATTTTGACATTCGCTATGTCCATGATAAATATAATTATGTACGTGAAAGCTGTGCATTTGACATCGAAAATTGTGTTTTTAATAAAAAGCAGTTAGTAATAAGTAATTAGCGAGTTGTTTATTATTTATTAGTAATTATCAAGTAATACAATTGCTAATTACTTATTAGTAAGTCGTATATTATTAAATACCTAGTTACCATTAAGTAAGTTTTAGTTGGCGAGTAGGAAAAAAGTCAATTAGTAATTTTTAATCATTGAGTTATCAACTACCAATTACTAATTTTATTACGTAAAACTTGAATTTGTAACTAGTATTTAGTAGGTTATTGATTACTAATTAGAAATGATTCAATTTCTGAGTTAGTTTTTTTTTTGTTTGCTAGTGAGTTACCTAATTATCGTTTTTCGTAGTTTATGAATTTAAACGCCTGTAATTAACAATTAAATTATAGGTTTCCAGTCACTAATTACTAAATTCTTAGAAATACTGAGCTTCTTAAATATCATGTCAATTAGTGATTTGCAATTAGTAAGTTATCAACTACTTATTACCTAGTTTATTGAATAAAACGTAAATAAGTAATTACTGATTTGGGAGTTATCGATTGCGAATCAAGAATTAGCGAGTTGGTGTGTTGGTTTTTTTAGTTCATTAGTGATTTAGTTGGTTTCAATTCTCTGCAAGTCATTAGATAAAACGTCAGTTTTAATATTCAGTCTGAAATTTGTCATAACCAAGTTATTAATGATTAATTACTGAGTTTAAAATGAAGAAGTTGATTTAATAAAACGTTTATTGAAATTAGTAAGTAATAAATTACTAACATGTCATCAGTAAGTTAGTGAGTTGGTTTTTTTAGTTTGCGAGCGAGTTAGTTATAACCCTCCGCAGTTTTTTTAAATAGTAACTTATTAATCATTTATCATAGGTTATCAACTACCAATTACTCATTTTCTAGCAGTTATGAGTTTATTCAATGTCATGCCAATCAGCAATTTTGTAATTATTAAGTTTAAAATGACTTATTGCTAAGTTTGCAATATAAAAGTTTATTGAGAAAAAAAAACGTGAATTGGAAATTAGTAAGTCAATAGTTCCCAACTAGTCATTAGTTATTTTTTTTTTTAAGTTTGCCATTTGAGTTAGCTATTATCCTCCACAGTTTATTGAATTGTTTGTCAATTAGTCATCAGTTATTTTTCATTTATCTAGTACTGATAACTTATTTTTTAGCCATACTTGGTCAATTCAATAAAATGCAAATTAGCAATTCGTTATTAGTAAGTTTTTAACTATCAATTACTAAGTCTACAATTACAAAGTTTATTTGATAAAACGTTCATTATAAATTAGTAAGTTAGCAAGTTAGTTTTTTTGTTTGCCAGTTGGTTACTCATTAAAAGTTCTCCACGGTTTATTAAATTAAATGTCACGAATCAGTAATTTGTTGTAGTCAATCACTTGTTATTATTTCCTCAGCAATACTGAGTTTTTTTATAAAATGTCAATTAGCAATTCGTAATTAGTCACTAATTCCAAATTCGATTGAATTTGAAACATTTATTAGTAATCAGTAAGTTACTAATGATTAATCAGTCGTTAGTAACTGAGTTGATTTCTTTCGTTGACCAGTGAATTAGTCACAGATCTCTGCAGTTTGTTGAATAAAACCACAAGATTAACGGTGTCCCATTGTCTGTTGACCATGTTTCCCGTCGCTTTGATAAACATCATTTCAGATCTGCCACGTTTGTCATAATTATCCTCTTCATCTGAAATTCAAACGTTCAGATTACAAAGTTATTATGTTGCGACGAAAATGACTCGTAGCTCATTTCAATTGTGCAATTATTCGACGTCGCGTTTAATGGCGCACGTAAGGTGCTTTGAAGAAAAAATGTCACGCTCGTTGCGCTTTGTCCACAGTTGAGGCAAAGCGCGCTGAAGAAGGAAGACGCGGATCTACAGCTGGAAATGGAGAAATTGGAAAGGGAGCGGAATTTGCACATCAGAGAGCTGAAGCGCATACACAACGAGGACCAATCGAGATTTAACTCTCATCCCGTGCTGAACGAGCGGTACCTTTTGCTGATGCTACTGGGTAAAGGCGGCTTCAGCGAGGTGCACAAGGTACGTACCACATCCCGTCATGAATTCGTCTCTCCTTTTATCTTATATTTTAATGCCAGCATGCTGTTGACGAATTCTTTCAATTCAAACGATCCTTCGGTTTGTTTTTTTGCAGGCGTTTGACTTAAAGGAGCAGCGATATGTAGCCTGTAAGGTGCATCAATTAAACAAAGACTGGAAAGAAGACAAAAAGGCCAATTACATAAAGTACGTACATTTCGTTCTAATAGGCCATTTTACTCATTGAGAGCGCAAGCGCAGAAGGTATAGCTGTCCTCTACATAGATTCCCGTGCTAATAATGCGGATTGCCCGGAAATATGAGAAAGACGGAATGATGATCACGTGACCCCATTTTCGACGAAAGTGAAATGATCTGTTGTCAAGAGGATTTTACAGATATTACAGATATAAACACCATTTGAACAATTCATCATTGAATGAAATTAATAATTCTTTTGTGTAAAAATAACAGGTTAAAATAGTCTTAATGCATGACGAAAATATGCATTTAAACAAAAAAAGTAAAAATATTTTAAAATCATCAAAAATATACAGATTGAAATCTAGAGAACATAATGAATAGTTACATGTAATTTATCCGAGTTGAAAGAAATTCACTAAACCAAAGATAACAATCTTGGCTTCGGAAATTTTTCTCTAACAGGATTTTTTCATAAGTGTTTGGTTAAGATAACGAAGAAAAAAAGTTTGTGATATTGCTTCAATCCGGTGAAAAGTGAAAAAAATAATAACCTACAAAAATGCTCTTACTCTAAAAAATTCGTAATCCTGCAGCATCAAACTTTACAAATCTACATAGAAATTTATGAAAGTACGAGAGAATCTTTCGAATCACATTAGCACTAAAAATACCAAGTGATAAAAACTCATGCCTGAAGTGTACTTTGAGAAATCTAATTATATACTTGACATCAAGAATTATTTGAATTTTTAGAAAATCAAATTCTAAAAAAATGTATGTAGTGATATATAAATACTAGAAATCTATAAAAATTCAAGAAAAAGCTACAAAATCTTATGAGTGCTATAACAGTACGAAAATACGAGAAATCTATAGGATACATAGAATCTATGTGGATGTAATTTGTAATTTTGTAATTCTTAATTTTTGTAACTTAACTTTGCGATTTTCCCATAAATATATAAAAATTTATCAAAATTTGAACTCTAGAGCATTGAATTCTACAAAATTTTACAGGAATCTACAAAAATACTAAGAATCCATAATAATCCTAGAAAATCCTTTAAAATTTTTTAAAATACTAAAAAAATGCGAAAAATACTAGAAATCTATGAATACTCATAAACTATAATATAGATAATTTAATTTTTTTTTCATTTATAAAACTCGGAATCCCAGAGCATTTAATTCTAAAAAAAAAAAAGTACTAACAATCTGTACAAAATATACTGTTTTCTGAAGAATCTAATTTTATACTTAAGATGTATAATAATTTTATTTCAAGAGAATCAAATTCTAAAAAACATATTTAGTGATCTATAATTACTAGAAATCTATAAAAATTCAAGAAAAAGCTACAAAATCTGATGAATGCTATAACAATACGAAAATACGAGAAATCTATAGAATATTTAGAATCTATGTAGATGTAATTTTCCCATTAATATATTAAAAGATTTAAAATCTATCAAAATTTCAATTCTGGAGCATTGAATTTTACAACATTTTATAGCTATCTACAAAAATATTAAGAATCTATATTAATTCTATAAAATCCTTAAAAATTCTTTGAAATAATTAAAAAATGCGAGAAATACTAGTAATCTATTGATACTCAAAAACTGTAACATATTTTAATTTTTTCCAAATCGATAAAACTTTGGATCCTAGAGCATATAATTCTAAATATATATGTAGATATCTATAAAATATCATTGAATTCTTCAAAATCTATGAATAACAAAAAAATGTACAAAAAAAAAGTACTAAAAATCTCTGTATAAAAGGTTGTTTTCTGAAAAATCTGTTTTGTTACTGAAAATCGTTTAAATCGTCAATAATACAAATAATAATATAAACATTCGAAAATAAACAATAATACAAAATTAATGAGCATAATTAATTAACTATAATTAAAATTAACATAATTAAGATACATTATGCTCATTAATAATATTATCAATTGTATTCTTTATAATATTAAATTATTATTAATATAATATTAACAATAATACGAACATCAAAAAATAAACAATGATTAAATAAATAAAACAAACAATAATATAAACATTGTAGAAATATTTAGAACAATTCACAAAAATACTATAAATTTTTTGAAATGATAAAAAAGCTAATATTTCATAAATACTAGGAAGTACGAATATATTAGAGTCCATAAAAAACTGAGAATCAATGTAGATGTTTTCTACAGGATGTAGAAAAAATACTGAAATTTTAGAAAAATCTAGATTCTACAGCCTTATATTCTAGAAATTTATGTAGCGATTAAAAAAATCCGAAAGATCTAGAAATATATAAAATCCCTTCAATCAATGTCGATATCGTTTTCCTTGGAACTTATAAAAATACAAAAAAGTTTTCATAACCTTGAACTCTTGAGCATCAGATTAAAAAATCTCTATAAAAACAGTGGTAAAATCCTCCAACTTTTATAAATAATAAAGAAATGTAAAGATAATAAAAAATGTTAGAAATTAAGAAAAAAAATCTAAGCCCCAACAACTTGAAAAACATGATATTCTGATTTTATCATCAAGACGCGTTAATGAAAAATTACTCAAGTGAAAAATGTACAACTCTGAATTCTATTATTCATATAACTTGAACATTTCAGAATTCAGTGGAAAAAAAAAAAAAAAAAAAAAAAACTAAAAAATCGCACTTGAAAAACCCGAGAGATATTTTCGCAATAAAATTTTTTCTGCTCAATCCCCTGTAACAAAAGTTACGAATTTCCGAAAAGAAAGTTTAAACTGTTGTTCATATGCTTTTTATTTATTTTAAGATTGCAATTTAAAATTTATGTAGATGTTTTCTAAGAAATTTATTAAAATACTAGAAATGTATATACATTTGAATCCTAGCTACAGCAATGAATTCTGGATCTGTAATCTATAAAAACAACATTAAATCTTTCAAAATTTAGTCATACTTAGTGTATGTAGATATATTTTCTCGAAAATATTTAGAACTTTGAGGTATATAGAATTGAATTATAATAATAATGTATACAGAAATCATTTGACTCTTATGAAAACTATGAAAATATTTCTTAAAAGCTAATTAATTTGAAGCTGATGAAAAATTTCACAACAAACTGTTTGGATTTTCAGGCATGCGTTACGGGAGTACAATATTCACAAGGCCCTCGACCATCCACGTGTTGTCAAGCTCTACGACGTGTTTGAGATCGATGCCAATTCGTTTTGTACTGTTCTCGAGTATTGTGACGGCCACGATTTAGATTTTTATTTAAAACAGGTAAGGTTTTTTTGTTTTTTTGTTTTTTTTTTTTTATGAAAAAATGTGTACTATATTTGAGCAGCACTTGAGAGCAAAAACTGGACGGGTAGAGACAGAAAACATGGACTTTCACATATATTCTGTCTCTTCAGAGAATGAAAAAATTCTCGTAACTCTTGCTGTGGTTCCAAAAACATTGTATAATATTTGTCATGAATTGTTTCAGCATAAAACTATACCGGAAAGAGAAGCTAGGTCTATTGTTATGCAAGTCGTATCGGCTTTAAAATACCTCAACGAAATTAAACCACCTGTTATACATTACGACTTGAAGCCAGGTGAGGTTTTGCAAAATTTTTTTTTTTTTTTTTTTTTTATATACAAAATTAACTTCATTACGTTGTTGCTGATTGGCAATTATTTGGCGCAGGTAATATTTTATTAACGGAAGGAAACGTATGCGGAGAAATTAAAATTACGGACTTTGGCCTGAGCAAGGTGATGGACGAAGAAAATTACAATCCGGACCATGGTATGGACCTAACTTCGCAAGGAGCTGGCACATATTGGTATGTTTTTTTTTTTTTTTTTTTTTTTTCATGTAATTTGATGTATTATTTCATGTTATAAATAATTCCTTGCAATAAATCTACTTTTCCAATTAATAAGACAAATGAATTCCATTTATCATGTTGAATGAATATTTTCAACTTGGATTTCAGAAAATTCTGAAGAGTTATTGAAAGAATTTTTGAAAGTATTTAGTGTCTCTAGAGCAGAAAGTATAACCAAATTTTTGTATGGTTTTTAGGTACCTCCCACCAGAATGTTTCGTGGTTGGGAAAAACCCTCCAAAAATTTCGTCAAAAGTGGATGTTTGGAGTGTAGGAGTTATATTTTATCAATGCCTTTATGGCAAAAAGGTAATTGTCAGGTTTTTATGTAATATTTGTGTTTGATTCGAAAATAATAATTTTTGACACTTATGATGACGATTGCATCTCTTTTTTATAGCCCTTCGGACACAATCAATCTCAGGCTACGATTTTAGAAGAAAACACTATTCTAAAAGCCACAGAAGTGCAGTTTGCCAACAAGCCAACTGTTAGCAACGAAGCAAAGGTAATTTTACATTGAATTTATTTCAGTTGGGCAATTTAGAATGAATGGCAAAATGTGCTTCATAATATACGTTATACTGGCAAAAGAAAAATTTAGTTTCATTTTTTGCAACATCTCATGAATTTTTTGTGAATTAGTGTCATGAGCAAAATGTATACAATAATTAGTATTTCGAATTATTTTATTCAATTTTATAGTTATATTTAAGCCTTTTATAGATAAATAGATTATATTTATTATGGCACGTTTTATTCGTGGTATTAAAGATGATATGATTTCAAGTAAATATAAATTTTATTAGTAAGTAAAATTCATGGTATATATCTTTAAATCAATCTATTTTTTTTATTCGTTATAATTTTTCAAGTTTTCTTTTCCGAAATTCGAAAGTATCTATTTCATTCGTCCGTCTTGATTCCAAAAATAGAGTTAATTTTTTTCTAGATTCATTAATAATTTGATGTGATTTCTTAGTGAAGTAAAATAAGCATTTTTTTGTATCATACGATTCATTTTTACAGTTTTATTTATTGAATTATGCATTTACACTCTCTATTTGATGGAAAATCAATTGAAAGAGTATTCTGAGTAAATGTAATCTGGAATCGCCTGATGAACAAATCACATGAATTCTCGAGATCGGGCAAACAAAATAACACACGTAATCATCATGTAATTCGTAGTTACCTGCTTAAAAAATCACACGTATTCATGTAATTGGAATTCCTGTAATCATGTAATCATGTATTGGATTACATGAAATCTGTAATCAAGTAATCAAATATTACATTATACAACATACAAATTATGTCGATTACATTTTTCACCGACGTTCCGAAATGTCGTCGAAGAGCGTAATTTGCAGTTTCCATGTATTTTTCTTTGCCTTTAAAGTCATTGACGACTGATTACATGTAATCGAATACGCCATGATTACATGATTACTAATATCCATGTAATTTGGAAAATTGGAAAATCAGTAGTTTACGATTGCCACATTTTCCTTTAAATTCGTAATAATTTATTATTGATTACAGTGATTACATGTAATTGAGTAGGCCATGATTACATGGTAACCTATATCCATGTAATCTTGGAAATTCAGATTACTTCGGTACATGCATTTTTCAATTACGTAACTCCAGATTCAGTCACTGCAGAATATTTTTGTGTAATCATTATTACTCGATTGAAAAAAAATTAAATATAATTGAATAAATAATTATTAAAAATTTATCAATTCATTTATTTCACTGGCGTTTCAGAATCTTTTCAAAGAGCGTAATTTGCAGTTGCCACGTATTTTTCTTTGTATTTGTAATCATTGAATACATCATGATTACATATATTCACGGCATTTTGGAAATTCAGAGTACCTAAATACCTGTATTTTTAATTAGCGTGACGTTGGATTGAATTATTGCTGCATTTTTTTGGTAATCATTACTCCATTGAAAAAATATTGTATGTAATTGAATACATTATGATTGCAATTACAAGATAACAAAGTCAATCACTTTATTTCGCCGGCGTTTGGAAATTTCGTTTAGTAGCGTAATTTGCAGTTGCCACGTATTTTTCTTTGTATTTGTAATCATTGAATACATCATGATTACATATATTCACGGCATTTTGGAAATTCAGAGTACCTAAATACCTGTATTTTTAATTAGCGTGACGTTGGATTGAATTATTGCTGCATTTTTTTGGTAATCATTACTCCATTGAAAAAATATTGTATGTAATTGAATACATTATGATTGCAATTACAAGATAACAAAGTCAATCACTTTATTTCGCCGGCGTTTGGAAATTTCGTTTAGTAGCGTAATTTGCAGTTGCCACGTATTTTTCTTTGTATTTGTAATCATTGAATACATCATGATTACATATATTCACGGCATTTTGGAAATTCAGAGTACCTAAATACCTGTATTTTTAATTAGCGTGACGTTGGATTGAATTATTGCTGCATTTTTTTGGTAATCATTACTCCATTGAAAAAATATTGTATGTAATTGAATACATTATGATTGCAATTACAAGATAACAAAGTCAATCACTTTATTTCGCCGGCGTTTGGAAATTTCGTTTAGTAGCGTAATTTGCAGTTGCCACGTATTTTTCTTTGCATTTTAAATCATCGATAAATGATTACATCTAATTGAATACGCCATGATTACATGATTACTTATATTTATGTAATGTGGAAAATTCAGATTAAATCAATACAGAATATTTTTGTTTCATAATTACTCTATCGAGAAAAGATGATTTTAAAATAATAGAATACATTATGGTTACAAAAACAACGTATAAAATGATTCCATCCCTTAATTTCACCAGCGCTTTGAAATGTAGAAAAGCACAAATTACACTTGTCATTGTATGTTATCTTATATTTTTAATCATTGTTTTCTGATTAAATATAATTAAATACGCCATGATTACAGGACTACTTATATTTTTCGGGCAATATCTGAAATTCAGATCTCTGATTAATTAATTATGTAATTACGATTTCCAGCAATAAATAGCAATTTATCAATTCCTTTTATTTGCCTGCGTTTAGAAATGTTGTTAGAGATCGTAATAATTCACTTCTTTGCATTCGTATTTATTTATTGCTGATTACATATAATTGAATAGACCATGATTACATGATGACTAATATCCATGTAATCTTGGAAATTCGGATTACTTGAGCACATACATTTTTTAAGTAGGTAACTCTAGATTTAATCAATGCAGAATATTTTTGTGTGATCATTGTTACTTGATAGAAAAACAGTTAAATGTAATCGAATAAATAATGATTACAAGTACATTACAATTCCTTCATTTCACTGGCGTTTCAAAATGTCTTTAAAGAGCTTGATTTACAGTTGCCACGTATTTTTCTTTGTATTTGTAATCATCGAATACTGATTACATGTAATTGAATACATCATGTTTACATATATTCACGGCATCTTGGAAATTCAGAGTACTTGAATACCCGTATTTTTAATTAGAGTAAGGTTGGATTAAATTATTATTGCTGTATATTTTATATTTGAATAACAAATTTATAAATCATTAAGTTTCACCGGCCTTTAGGAATTTCGTTGGATAGTGTAATTCACAGTTGTTGCGTTTTTTTCTTTGCATTTGTAATCATTCAGTACATTTTGATACATACATTCATAGATAAATATAATTTATGAAAGAATATACATCAAGTATTAATTTGTGATTGAACACAGCGTATAAAATTCATCAGTATCTTAATTTGACCAGTTTCTGAAAACGTGGTCGAAGAATCTATTCGTTATGTGTTTTGTGTCTTGTGTTTTGCAGAGTTTTATCCGAAGTTGCCTAGCGTACAGGAAAGAGGAGCGCATCGACGTCCTGACATTGGCGCGGCACGAGTATCTGCAGCCACCGGTGCCGAAGCACGGTCGCCAAGCGAACAGCCAGCAGCAGCAACAGCAACAGCAGCAAATACAGCAGCAGCAGCAACAGCAGACCTCGTTCACGACCGGCATGTTCAGTGGCATGAACGCCTCGAGCAGCTCGTAGTGCTGCCGCAGAGCCACTGTCAACAAGGACGCGCGAGCCCGTCATGCCAAATCCTGAGAGAAGAAGAAGAAGAAGAAACATTCGTTCGCCCGCGCCGCGGCGTCTCGCTTTTGCCCCCAACGACGTAACTCCGGAAATAAAAAACACTCGATTGTACATATATACGACCATTCACCAGGAGTCACACGGATACACACGCACGACACCGCAGCAGCTGTTAACCCCTTTTTTCAAGCCCTTCGAGCGACCCAACCATACTCGGGAACACGAGACATTGCAGATGTCGATTGCCACGGTCATAAGGAGAGTCAAGGGAGTAGATTTTTGAAAAGTGACATGGCCAGAGACCAAAAGTAGGAGCAGCTCTCGTTATCGTACTTGCATTATTGCATGTCATCCCAGAAGTATTACCTTGCAGAGTTCTAAGTACATCATTCATCATGGTTGTGATGATTTGTTTTTTGGTACTTGTTAAGGACACTCGCTTTTGGGAGAAATGGGATCAGATACCTCAAACGGGTATTTCTGAAAAAAAAACCTAACCCAAGTAATTTCGCTTTAATGTAATTCATCAATTCAATATTCAATAAACAAAAGTATTTTCTTTTCTTTTCTTTTTCTTCTTTTCCTTTCTTTTTATTTTTTATTTTTTTTTTTTTTTTTAAGAATAACCCGCTCAAGTTATTTTAAACCCATTTTTCCTAAAAGTGAGTGTCCATAATAATTTACTGTTTTTTTTTTTTTTGTCATATTATTAATAAGTTAGATTTGGAGAATGCTTTTGGGGTCAGTTTTTGATAACGAGAAGCACACACGAAGATGTGTTTGAGTTCGTTACGTAGAGTAATGGATGGCAAAGCTGGTGGATTGAATCTTGTGTCCACTCGTTTTCAAATTATGACTTGAAGAAGAACATGATCATACGACTGGCGTAGCGATAAATCATTTTTAGACAGTTCCATATTCTAGTAATTTGAATCAAACCTTCTTTTGTGGATTCTAATCACGGCATTCTAAACATTTTAAGACATGAATGGATTTTTATATTTGTACCCACGAGTTTGGAAATGCAAGTTTTTTTTTGTTTCATTTCCGTACTCATTTTTTTCAATATATACATATATATATATATACATATTCAATAAATGTTTGAAGGATTTAATGTGATTCGTGAATTACATCACAATTACGAATCTTCGGCTTTGTCATCCATGGGTGAAAGAATAGAAAAGAAAAAGTGTTTACGTTTAGGTCTTACTTGGTTGTATAAAAAAATTCTTTTGAGTCGTCTTAGTGGCAATGCGCAGCATTTGACGATATTGGATATGAGAATTCAACTTGATGATTGATGTAAATTGGTACAGAGGAATAAATAATGTAAAATATTATATAATTTTGTTTACCGTGGTTTTTACAGTCTTATTCAGGCTAAATTTTTAAATGCTTTTCGATTCGGAATTTCAGTAATATTGGATTTTTGCACTGAAGTTTATTAAGAAAACCACTTGCTGATAAATGTATATAAAAGTTTGAATTTTCAAGTCAGCATCTGAAAAATGTGCAAAACAGTGATTCAATGTACGTCGTTCTACAAAATTGACTATTTGCGCATTTTTTCATTTTTATTTCTAAATTACTGTTTCCAGTAACTACAGAGGTATAATTTTTCAGAGACTAAAATAATGTATGGTTTTTTTTTTGGTGAAATTTTTCAGATTGAATTACATTATAAGTTTTCAAGTTGACGAATTCAAAGACATATAGAGATAAGACAACTCTTGTTGAAAAAGTAAATAAAGTTTGGTGGTGCATGAGAAACACTTTATTTCTTGTATTTTTTTACGTATTTACTGGACTTGTTTCCATCGATCGGGTTTTTTTTTTTTTTTTTTTTCCTTTTATTTTGCTTGTTTGTATTGAAATTACCCAAGCGAAAAGAGAATTAGTGATAAGCAAGTTGTTCAGAAATGTTGAAAAAAAAACAAGTTTTAACACGTTGGAGAATAAGGCTGCAATTTCTCGTGTTGCCAGGCACGGGGCTGTTTATATTTTATCAAATGTCGATATTGATATGAAATACCTGTGCGATCAACTTGATTTACAAACGATGATGTAATTATAGTGTCATTCATAAATAAATCTGCTGAAATTTCGATAGAATTTCTCAAAGTTTGGGTTATATCTGATATTTGTTGACCGTTTCTAAAAATTTTCAACTTGTATAAGATTTTGGAATATCAGTTCAATTTTTTTCGCTTCCAAGCTTTTTTTGGTTTTAGAAATATAACAAAACGCATAAATAAAGTGTTTTTGTAATTTTGGTAAATTTTTTGAGAATTCAAAACTCAATTTACATAAATTTCCAGTTTTCTGAGGTTTACACTTTTCGATGAGTTTTTTTGTTTTTTGTTTTGAAGCTCTTTTGTATTTTCGGTGACATTAAAGATTGTTTGGATTTTCGAAAATTGGATCACGTTCTTTTTATTATAATTTCTTTATTATTACATTTAATTTCTTATTATTGTTGATATTTTTGATATGAAAGTGAACTTCCAAACATATCAAACCCATTGAATAACTCAGAAAAAATAAGTTGGCACGTTTCAAATTTTATGCAAACGAGTTGACATCAGGGAAATTATTAGCGTCAAATGTATTAAAAAGATTTTACATTTTTCAGTATTATTTGAATTTTCATACATCTTCTAAACCAATACTTGAATCTCGAGAATGATAAAAAAATTGTTATTTGAATTGAATTTATTTATTTTTAAGAATCGAAGAAAGTTAACTATATATTTTTTTCCTGAGCAAAGAACCAATTTCAAACTCTAGTTATTCACAGTGTAGCCGTAACAAATACAACTTATGAGTTAAAATTTTTTTTATGGAATTTAAAAAACATTTCCTGCAAAAAAGAACTAAAAATTATTAATTTATGATGAAATTTATCACTATCTCAAAGAACTCATGAAATCAAGATTATATTAAATTATATTAAACTATATTTTATAATTTAGAAATTATACTTTTAAAATAAAACATAATTTTAGGACTAATAAAGTATTACTTAATAATAGTATAACTATTATTTTACAACTGTGAAGAAAAATATTCATTTTTAACTTTTTTCAATTTGAAGGTAATTACCATCATCAAAGTTTTATTCTTACTTACTTTTATTCAATTAGTTGTTTGTTCACAAAATGTTATGTGACATTCGTCAATTGAATGATTGTTGAGTAATATAACTTTTCGTTGGTCATCTATTTTTTTATTATTTGTTATCTGATGATTTTAAAACCTCGTCAATCAAACGAAGTACAATACCGATTTTTCGGTACACAAATGACTGATTGACGATAAGTTGTTATCATATTGAAACAGAAATTAAAAATCACTTTTTGAGATCATGATAAATTTCATCTCAAAATTGAAACGTAAAAATCATGAAAATTATTGAAAAACTTGAAATTTGTCATATTGTCATCTTTTCTACATTTTAAAATGTTCTTACGTTCAATTTTCTCAATAATGAAAATAATGTGTAATTATTAAAAGATTAAATGTTTCGTACTTTTCAATATTTTTATTGTGGAATTCCCGATCTGATAATAACTTGGAAACCTTACCAGCCAAACCAAAAATTAGGGCTGTTGATATTCTACCGATATTTTTATCACCGATATTATCGATGTCGATATTTTTCAAGTATCGACTATCGATAAAAATATCAAATATCGATGTTTTCGACGATATTTATAGATTACTGATATTTATTGACGATAAATATCGATATTTTTTGAAAATATCGTACACCCAGATTTTCTATCGATATATCGGAACATGGCTATTTTTTCAATGATGATCAATATTGGCCAATGATGATTTTTTTTCCGAACGATTAATATCGATGTCGATATTTTTCAAAAAAATATCAACAACCCTATAAAAAATAATAACTAGGTTAATCCTGGCATTCCAGTAAACATTCGTGATTATTCGTGATCATGTCATGATGACGTACTAGTGTTTTCGCATATGTGTGTCATCATAAATGATATCACGATGACATACATATGTGAAAACACTGGTACGTCATTAAGACATTATGATCACGAATAAGCACGAATGTTTACTAGGATATTGCTTTCTTATAAGTTTATTACAATAATTCCTGAAGAGAGCAACAAAAAAATGCTTTAGGTTTGAGAGGAAAAAATTTTCATATCTTCGTGAGCTCTGAAATCGTGATTCAATCGCAAAATTAAAAAATTGAACGAAATAATCCAATCTTATGAAAACCTCTTGTATAAATACCGAATATCGGTAAAATCAGAGCAATAAATACCCATAACATGTTATTTATGACAATAATATCGACACGAACGAAATATCGACAACCCTTAATTAGCGACCCGAAAAAGAAAAAAAACAAGCATGGCAAAAAACGTGCGACTCGGGACGATGAAAGGGGTAAAAAAGAAGTTGTTCTTCCGCGCTTTTCGACATTAACCAGCATGAAGCCGGAAAAAATGTTGTGTTGGTATAAATATTCAAATGTATTATCGTTCCTTGTATCGAACAGTGGGCTGACTGATATAACTAGTGTTATAAAAGAAAAAGAAAAGAAAAAAAACAAATGCGTGATAAAACGGACGAGGATGAATAAATGGGATAAACATGTGATAAGTAATTGTGAAATCGAAACGAAGGAGTGTGGGGGGGAGGGTTTAATCGAAAACAATGTGACGGATTTTCATCGCGCCACAGGATGTCTTTGTTTCTTGCGTGTACATAAATTATGCTATATATATAATATAGACCCACACAAGCGCTGATAAAAGTTGATATAATATATATATAGTGTAAAGACGAGAGACGCGAAAAAAACTAGGGTGGGGAGTGAAACGGGATTTTTAAGGACACGCGTGGGTGGCTTCGATCCTCGCATGCGGGAGTGGGCGCGATTTTTTCCGTTTCCTTTTTTTTTTTTTTTTTATCATTGTCCTTTTTCTTCGCTTATGGGGGTGTCCGTACGTTATGTAATCCATTCAGTAGAGAAAAATAAAGTTCTAGTTATCAACTTGAATCTTGATTTAATATTCCATACCGTGTAAATACCATAATTACGAAAAATTTCAGTTTTTTTTTAGGGTTATTATTTTTGTCCTCTTCTGGATTACTTAATGTCGGGGCAGCCCGCATTTGGCTTAAGGTTTGCCAGGATGGAAACGATTTCGTACGCACACTATGAAAAAACAGCGTCTGTAAGAGTTGACGGTCGCCATTTTTCATAATGCGCGCGCAAAAACGCTTCCATTTTGAGAGCACTGATTTCACTATGATTTTTGGATTGTGAAAAGATGTAGGATTTGTTGAGAATGTGATCGTTTCTGCGAGTAAGCTCATTTTATTTGTTGAGAAATGGTGATTGTGCTATTTGTAACAGGAGAAAGTGACGAGCCCACCTCCGCAAAAAATGCGCAGCCAAGTATTCCGTGAATATTTGACGGCGCCAAATGTTACTTTATTCAGATAATTAAGGAGCATTACTTGTATCACGAAATAATAACGATTGAAAATGCAACCTCAGCATACTTACATTCATACACGACACGGCGAGAAAATGAGCAAGTACGAAAGTGTGTGTGTGTGTGTGTGTGTGTGTGTGTGTGTGTGTGTGTGTGCGTGTGCGTGTGCGTGTGTGTGTGCGTGTGTGTGTGTGTGAGAGAGAGAGAGAGAGAGAGAGAGAGAGAGAGAGAGAGAGAGAGAGAGAGAGAGAGAGAGAGAGAGAGAGAGAGAGAGAGAGAGAGAGAGAGAGAGAGAGAGAGAGAGAGAGAGAGAGAGAGAGAGAAATACGAGATTTGGTTGGTTGTTCCTATTCCAAAAGTTAACTGTGAGGAGAGAATGTGGAAGAAAAAGTCGCGAACAATACTCCCAAAAAAAACAAAAAAAAAGTAGGTGACGACATTGAGGCTCGAGAGGTGGAATTCGGTCGGAAAAGTGACATCGTTACGAGAGTGAGAGAGAGAGAAAAAGAAAAAAACCCCCGATGTTCAATAGTTTTTAGCATTAACTTTATTTTTTTTTTTCGTGAATTCGCCTTGTTTAAATAGTACTTTTGATAATGTGTAAATATATGTCTACTTATGATTAAATTGAGTAATAATAAATAAGTGAAAAAACTGAAGATTTTTATTTATTCGCCTCGTACTTTGGCACTTAAGGACTTTGGAAATCCACCCTTGACGTAGCATAGGAGTAGTGCATTGGTATTATAGTTCTGATGGTGAGGTCACGCGTGAATTTTTTTTTCAACAAACAAAATCAAGGAAAATTACTTGTGGAGACTCTAAGTTTTTGAAAAATCGTAAAAAACACGTTTTCTACGATTTTTTTTTATATTTCAAAGATTGCTAAAAAACACATATGCCACATTAAGTTAATAGAATAGAATGAAAATAAAGTTGGTTCCTAGAGATCAGTGACTATTTATTACATGAATATTTAAAAAGAAAAAGGGAACATTTGAAATTATAAACAATAAATAATAAATTAAATTCCTGAGATAAGCGCTTTACAAAAAACTATTAAACCATAAAAGTTTTATTTATTTATTTTTTTTTTTTTGGAATTTTCAGTGCCTGTCGATTTTTCGAAATCCGTTTTGCGTAGACTATAATCCGAAAAGATTTTCCGATATCAAATTTCCGGAATGACCTCGTCATGAATAACTATTGCACCAGTTGAGACAAAAATGGTTCTAACTTTTTAAAAATATCTAAAATTGTATAAGTTAGTTTATTTTATTTTTCAATTCTAATGTTTTTTTTTATTTATTGTGTAATTAAACTTGAAAAAGGAACTCTTTATTATTGAATTCACATAGTCATTATTTAATTTTTTTTTTTCAATTCAAGCAGTCTTTTTCTAAATTAAAAAAAAAATAAATAATGATGAATGCAATTTATATTCTATTATTCTACAAGTTTCTATTGTTTTCCGGGATATGCCTACTCTGGAGAATCGTGCTGGATATCCAGTAAACATTCGTGATGTCACGTGATATCATGACGTGACGTGTCACGACATGACAATCACGTCATAACATCATATTGACATCCCGAATGTTTAACTGGGAATAGCATGCTGGAAATTTGATACTGGTAAACAAATTTCCGGATTTTGGTAGTTCTGGATGAAGAATCCCAAAGAATGACCGCGAATGCTAATTTTCTATTTTATTTACGTGGTTCCACCATCGGAGTGCCAACGTGTATTTGTATCACAAAGATGCCCAGTAAACATTCGTGATATTACGTGATCTGTGATATCATAAATCACGCAATATCACGAATGATTACTGGGTAATAGAACATTTCGTTCAAGATTGGGACGAGTTTTGTTACAAGATGCACTATTTCTATTTCTTCACTTCGTTTGTCCAAGAAAAATGAAAAATTTGCCCTTGCAGATTTTTCTGCGAATCTGGCAATCTGATTTTGCCAGATTCGTCCCTTGTTCGGGATCTGCAAAACGTCGATGACCGAGCTTCGGTTTTTTCGAGATTTTGCTTGGAAAACAGCTCGCCTCGAAGCTCCGACTTGTCAATTTTTTGCAGCCCCGTTTTTAAAAATGGAATTCGTTTTCATACAAACCATGTTATCGGATAGAGAGATACCTTATTTTATCAAGTGCCCTTGCTTTGTATTATAGTCCGTCGATGAATCGCAACTTTTGGGAGTCATTTGATGCGTGCAATATTCATTGCACGGTTTTCGATACCGGGAAAAGACGATTTTGGGGCGTGTCACATACGTTGTACGAATATCTCGACCAGTTGCACAAAACAGTTTTATTCGTAAAAATCTGTTACGAACGAAACTGATTTGATCGATAAATATTTCGAAATTGACTTTGTTTGAATTAACTTTCAAGTCCTCAAGTTTTCCGATCCGAATATTATAAATCTTGATCTCCGAATTTTGATTAAATTAAAATACCATTAAAATAAAATCTGCGAAACGTATAATCCTCAAATATTTAATATCGAATGTAAAACTACACATTTAAAATTCACCTGCAAAACCGACATACAAATCAATTCCGAAAAATCTCAAGTGCACAAGTCCCAAAAATTAAAACCTCGATCAGTTATTTTCCAAAAATTTTAAATTAGTAAACGTCAATCCCCAAAATAGTCGCTAGAGCTTGGCAAAGGTGTGACGAATTCAACGCCTTTTTTTCTCGGTCCTGTTTCTTTTGTATATATTATTATTATTTTGTAAAGACATGGGTATCTACCGTATATTTAAAAAAAAACAATGTATGATGTTCATAAAATCGTCGCAGCGACCTTGTGAGAGAGTGATAAAGTGCATGAGAGAATCTGATTTTTTTCTTTTTTTTTGTGGACTGTTACATACGTATCCAAGTCGGAAAAAAGCCGAATGGCAAAAGTGAAATACATAAAACTCATCCTGCACGGCACAAAAATCCCATAAAATTTCCGCAGGACGATTCGGAAGATTTTTTCTTTCCATCCGTCTTTCTCTCAACCGATTTCCGTTCTTTGCGTCTTTCTCGCATCATGTTGGTAGGTTCCGAGTCGTCTTAGCTTCTTATTGACAGGTTACCAAATGATGTTTCAGGGACGATGCCTTGCAGGTATGTGGGACAATGATGTACGTAAGCTCCATCATCTTTGTAAAACAAAGGTCGCAAAATTTTGTACATATAATAGTGCTCATCCCCGATACTATTACTTCATCAGCGGCACTGAAATCACGACGAAGGATATGTTTCTCGAATCTTCATAGCAATATAACTACGTATTTCTGTATTATTTAAATTTAGTAAATCTATTCAATTATACATGCGACTGTTGTACTCTTCATTATCCTTCACATTCTTTGGAATTTTGGGAAATGATAATACAGGGTGCGCCATATAAGTTGGGTCAGTGAAACAATTGCATCACTTCGACAATTTTCAAGCGATTGGCTTCATCAACGCGGTTTATTAAACTTTAATCCAGTACAATTTCAACCATGTATCGATACAACATCAATCATCATCTTCTTCAGACCTGGTGAGACAATCAATGGCGATCGATATAGGTGAATGTTGACGCACTTTGTACTAGCGCAAATGCGTACGCGAAAAAAATCCAGATATTTTTCACGTGAAAAAGATCTGGAAAACTTCTGGTTCCAACAAGATGGTGCTACATGGCATACAGCAAACGCAACAATATACTATTTGCGTCAGAAATTCCAAGGACGTGTTGTATCAAAGAACGGGGATATTGATTGGCCGCCAAGATGTTCAGATTTGACTCCACCGGACTTCTTTTGGTGAGGTTTTTTGAATAGCAAGGTTCACGCTAACAAGCCGAAGATCATAAAAGAGTTAAAAGACAACATTCAAGCCGAAATGGCAGCTATATCGCCCGAGATGCTAGGGAATGCGAAAAAAAGAGCCCACTATTGTATTAGCAATCCAATAACGGAGGTCACTTGGTCGATATTGTTTTTGAGAAGAATCCGAGATAAATTGTAATAATAAAATAATAATTATCGTCATAATAAAAAAAAAAAATAGTTTGAAATGCATTGAGTACTGTCGAAGATATTTATGCATTACATTGACCTGATTCAGATCCCGGGAAAAAAAAACTTGCATGATTCATGCATGTAGCATGCATGCAATAACATGCAAGCGGCTTGCATGCGTGCATGCGAGTGTGCTTGCACGAAACATGCATGTAACATTCAAGTTTTTAAATGCCTGATACTTGCATGTTTCTTGTAAGAAAATCATGCAAGAAAAATGCAGCATGTATTTCGAAAAAGCGTTTTTTATCCGCTCGCATGCATGCACCATGCAAGTTTTGCGTACATGTCGCATGCAAGCAGCGAATGTCAAAATAAGAGATTTTTTTTTTTAATTTTGCATTGTATATCTTTTGCAAGTATTTATTTTGCAATACCTTTTTTTGGAATTAAAAACTGTATAATAAATTTTCATTAATTAATAAAATGGAAATTTTTCAAGTAAGTTTGCAAGTGATTGCATTACCGCGCCTTTGTAGCGCGAGTAATGATATATCTGCTTAATCTGCTGGAGACATGGGCTCAAGAAGTATAATAATAATTTTTCCTTAGACATGCACTTGCTTTAACCATTCTACACAAAACTTGAAAAATGAGAAAAAAAATCCAGCAGCCATCTGGTGAGTGCCTGGGAGAGCGCGCTCTCCCGAAAACTCACCAGATGGCTGCTGGATTTTTTTACTTATATTTCAAGTTTTGCGTAGAATGCTTACAGCAAGTGCAATTCGAAAAGAAGTTGTAAAAATATCATATTTCTTGGGCCCATGTCTCCAGCAGATATGTCATTACCCGGTCTACAAAGGCGCGGTAATGCAATTACTTACAAACTTTCTTGGAAAATTTCCATTTTATTAAGTAATGAAAATTTATCATGCAGTTTTTAGTTTCAAAAAAAAAATATTGCAAAATAAATGCAATGCAAAAAATACACAATGCAAAATTTAAAAAAAATCTCTTATTTTGACATTCGCTGCTTGCATGCGACATGTACGCAAAACTTGCATGGTGCATGCATGCGAGCGGATAAAAAACGCTTTTTCGAAATACATGCTGCATTTATGTTACATGCATGCAGCATGCAAGATCAACTTGCAAGGTGCATGCATTTTTCTTGCATGATTTTCTTACAAGAAACATGCAAGTATCAGGCATTTAAAAACTTGAATGTTACATGCATGTTTCGTGCAAGCACACTTGCATATAGCATGCAAGAAACATGCATGAATCATGCAAGTTTTTTTTTTCCCGGGATGACGTACCCATCTACTATGAATTAGCCAAAATAGAACCAGTTCTACCCTGGCGGCGGCCAAAAAACCAAAGAAAACCAAGTACTGGTTTTTTTGTGGTTTTTTCTGGTTTTTTGAAAAAACCGCAAACTTGGAAACGTCCGAAATAACGATAAATAAAGTCTAACGAGGTCGGGCAATGCTGGGAATCGTTTCGTAACGATCCAAAGATAAAATAAAAATCTCAAAAATAGATTGTTTTTACTGTTTTCGAGATTTTTATTTTATCTTTGGATCGTTACGAAACGATTCCCAGCATTGCCCGACCTCGTTAGACTTTATTTATCGTTATTTCGGACGTTTCCAAGTTTGCGGTTTTTTCAAAAAACCAGAAAAAACCACAAAAAAACCAGTACTTGGTTTTCTTTGGTTTTTTGGCCGCCGCCATGGTATAATCACAAATCCATTGAATTGGCCCCAAAAACATTTCTGTCGAAAAAGTTTCACTCTTTAATTTATTATTTTGAAGCACCTTTTATTTTTGCGAATAAAAAAAGGAAATACGCGTTTTACATGCGAATAAATCAATTTCTGCAATCAGTATTTTTTATTTTTACAAACCGAATGTGTCCTAGGACACGATTTTGGCCAAAATTTAATTCTCATTGAAGATCAATGAAGATCAATGGGTTAGCGGATATCTTCGATCTTACGCGATCTTACGTAAGATTGTTCAGAACAGTGTGATCTCACACTGTTCTGAACAGTCTGATGCTGATAGACTGAAAACATTATTATTTCACTCTGTCAATTGCAGCCAATTGTTCCTCAAGATACAACAATGAATTTTTTCGGATTTTCCGATAATCATGACATATTGCGTTACCCTTTCAAATACAACCTCATCGGCTTTAATTACTATATTCACGTCTTGTTTTTTTGGCACATCTATTTGCATCTATTTTGTCAGAATGCGTTTTTATAAAAAAAAAACCTAACCTAGACATTTTTTTTCTTTTTTTTTCCAAAAAAAACAAATGTCTGGGTTAGGTTTTTTTTTAGAAAAACGCATCCAGACAAACTCACTGTCTGACAAAATAGATCGTCTCGTTTTTCGTTCGCGTCAGTCCGTGTCCGTGTACACGGGTTGAGACGAACGAAAAAAACAAGTGAATGATATTATTTTATTATATTAATATTTTTCAACATCTTTTGCGTGATTTGGTTACAAAGCGACTCGAAACAACTGATTACATAAATTTGTCCTTTATTTTGTGACGAACAATTAATGAAAAACTCGATTGACGTTCACTGACGTTCACCAACGCTCGGAACGTCACCGTCAGCGAATGTCGAATGCCGATTGCAGGCCAAGAAGGTAACTAATATAAAAAACTCCCGAATCGAAATAAAAAAAAAAACATAAAATCAATAAGTTCCACACTCCTGAATCAATTCATGTTCTTATCTAACTTGAAATTCGTAGCGTTAGTGATTAGTTAACTCTTTTTTTTTTTTTTTGGAGACAGTGGCGCCACTATCTTCAATCGTAATTTTCTTTGTTTCTTTTTTTCTTACGGCGCTGTACGGCGCCAAATTGTCACAATCACAGCTGGTCACATCCATTGTAGACTTTGCAGATTGACGCTTGTTAATTCTCGTTTTTTCCTGTCAATTTGTGTCAATTCGTGTATACCATCAACCATCACACGAAAATTCGTATGTATCGCACCTCAAGAAACTCAAAAACGCGTTATTCAGGGAATGCGAGGGGGAAAAAAACCCAAGGCCGGATTTTTTTTTCCCTCAGCGTCGGACCTTTTTTCGTCCCCCGAACACCTAAAACGATCGTTATCAGGCCAACTGAAGCCGTATTTTATAGAATTTTGGTGGACCATATAAAATGTATTCATTCGTTTATCAATTTTTTCCCATTATACTATAATTTTTTTAATTTATTTATGCTCTCGAGTCTTATTCATAAATTCTGGCAACTTTGAATTTTTTACGGGTCGCATGATAGAAAACTTATGAAATATCCTTTTCTTCTTCTTCATTGATTTTATAACTCTTACGATTCTTACGATGTATGCAGATATATGTAAGTTACATACATCATAATTTCAAAAATGAAAGCTTATTTTAGGAAAATTGTTAGGATAAGTTTGGTAATTTGAGAATCGGATATTTTTCTTTACAAAGCACTTTTATCATTAAATGTTTCTAACTAATAGCAGTAATTTATGAATTGTTATTAAATCATTTTAAATTTATTTTCCTTATTAACGAAAACTATTTTTTTCGCATTCAGGGCCGGATTTACCCAACGTGTCGCCCCTGGGCAGGAGATGGAATGCCGCCTATTTAAATTGATTTTCTAAAAAAAATAAAAACAAAGCTCATCCAATTTTTTTACTATCGATTTTGAGACTTTTTTTTTTAGAAATTTATTTCACTTTCCAAAATTTGTCGCCTTGGGCAGTTGCTCAGGTTGCCCCTGCTTAAAACCGGCCTTAATTATAGTACAATTTCTTAATTTGACTATGTTCTTGGGATTGCATAATTTTTGAACACTTTTTGAAATGAGAAC
The DNA here is from genome assembly GCA_028476575.1 of Platygaster robiniae. Classification (NCBI taxonomy): domain Eukaryota; kingdom Metazoa; phylum Arthropoda; class Insecta; order Hymenoptera; family Platygastridae; genus Platygaster; species Platygaster robiniae. The sequence continues at coordinate 12,505,506 of CM052027.1, read as the reverse complement.
TTGGAATTTTAAGCATTTTTTTTCATTAGCATGGCCGTAAATGAATCTTGCAATATGTCTTTATTCCTACAAGTTTTTTAATTCCTTATCCTTTGAACAATTAAAGATCAGAATATCATGTGAAATGAGCCTTATGGCATAAGTGACTTTCTCTGTTATGGCGGGAAGCTACAGAATTTTGAACCTCATAAAAACCTCAAAAGAAAATGAAATTTCTCATATTAGTTCAATTTCTTATAAGGTGCGCCTTATAAAAACCTTATAAGAAACTGAAATTTCTTATAAGAATGTATTTGATGAAATCTAATAAGTAAAAAAATTTACAAAACTTTTTCGATCAATTTTTTATAAGAAATTTCAGTTTCTCATAAGGTTTTAATACGGTCACCTTATAAGAAATTGTATTCTTCTAAGAAATCTCATTTTCTTATAAGGTTTTCATAAGGATCAAAATTACTAGGGCGGAGGTACCTATCGGCATGCCATGGACGTTCGCGGACATTCCGAACGTCCACGAACGTCCGTGAATGTCCGCGAACGTCCATCAAGTTTTTCATTAATTGTTCGTCGAAAAATAAAAACCAAAATGATGTAATTAGTCAATTAGGGTCGCTCTGTAACCAAATCGTGCAAAAAATATTGAAAAAGTTGATATAATAAAACAATAGAATTCACTTGTTTTTCTCGTCCGTCTCAGACCGTGTACACGTACACTTACACGTACACGGACTGTCACAAACGAAAAAACAAGTGAATTCTATTATTTTATTATCCTAATCCTAAAGAGAAAAAGAAGCAATCACGATGGGCGCGGCCATTGTCCCAATGGGTGCGGCCATGTTGAATGCTTACCTCAATCCTGTAATTCCCTGAAGTTGACCGAAGCATTTGAATTTGAATCTTATGTCCAATGAAATTTCATTATATGTTTAAGTTTACTCGAATTGATTTCATTGATTTTAATAAAAATTAAATGGTTGAAATTGGATTCTCGATTGTGTAGTATTTTTTTCCTTATGACATTGTATATATAGTACTTGAAAGAGCTGAACAATCTATGATTCAAATAAAGAACTATTTCTAAAACAGGAAAAGTCTGTGAGTAGAATATTGAAATTCTTTTCCGAATGTTAAAAATACGGGAAAACCTGTTTTTTTTATATAAATCGTAATCGTTACCGTTTTTTTTTTTTTTTTTTTTTTTAATAAGGCGCATTTGAATGACGATGTCATTACCACGTGAAAGTGGCTTCAAACATGTGCCAATTTCAAGGGATGTACTTCACTTAATAATTGGCTTTTATTTGCGAAGAAAATACAAGTTAAATCAACGCGCTTAGCGCGCTACAGTATCTAGTAACCATATATTTCAATATCTTTTGCGTGATTTGGTTACAGAGTGGCTCAAACTGACAAATTACATCAATTTCATTTTTATTTTTCGACGAACAATTGATGAAAAACTCTATGGACGTTCGCGGACGTTCACGGTGGGCCGATAGGGCGTTTTGAAAAATTGTAAGGTTAAAATTAGTAAATAATTTAGAATCTGAAAATGTTTTCACTAGGTTCTCGAATTATTATATGGTCATAACTGTAAGGGTTCAAAACATCAAATAATTTTTTTTATCGCATTCGTTGTTGATAAACAAATTGCCGCATTCAAATGAATTATAAAGAAATATTGATCTAGTTTATCGCCTACAAATTATTATTCACAGAAGAATCACGCAATTCACAAAAATGGATGATTTGGAAAATGGGGCTGAAAAAGGCTCAAAGAAAAAAACCATCGAAGACACTTACCAGAAAAAAACACAGTTGGAGCACATTTTGCTTCGCCCTGACACATACATCGGATCTGTCGAGTTTGTACAAGAAAATCAATGGATTTACGACAAAGAAAACAAAATGATGGTGCAGAAAGAAATTAGATACGTTCCTGGCCTCTACAAAATATTCGACGAAATCTTGGTTAATGCGGCGGACAATAAACAACGAGACTCCCATATGAACGAGATCAGAGTGGAAATTACTGAGTAAAACATCGTTTTTTTTTTGAAAAAATAATGACAGGATCAGTTTGATCGCCTTGGGAAACACATAACATAAGTCTAATTTCATGAAAATCGGTTAAAAATAACGAATTTAATCTCAGAGAAAATGAAATATTTGACAAATTTATTGCACGGAAACGCGAGCGAACCTAACAAAAAATCTTTTTGGGAATCATTTATTAGCAACCTATATCCTACACGTTTTCGATGAAATTTTCCGCTCCTAACTCCGAAAGTCAATTTTTGCCGAACTGTGTTGTTAGATCAAAGTTTTTCGAACAATATTCACAAATTCAATTTTCGAATATTTGACATAATGAATAAAGAGTATTCAATTCAAATACTTTCATTTCAATTGGGTGGAAATCTCTGTTAAAAACTTTCATTTTTTTGGAATATTCTACATCGTATAATGCAATTGCATTTCATTTTAAATGCAAAATTCAATGATTATAGAATATATATGGAATCTTGCATATCGAAGCAACTGCTTCAATGGCAAACAATCTTCAACGGAACTTGAACCTTCGAAGGTTATAATTGGGTTAAAGTTCGGTTATAAATTTTCAAGTGAAAAAAATAGGCCTTGGGCACGATATTTTTGCAAGGAATGCCATCGGTTAATCATATTTTTGATTATTTATCGGGAAATTCAATCATCAGAACTATAAGTTCTGCCTTTTAATTGTTATTTTATCGTTTTTTATGGCTGAAATTTCCTTGAAAAATTAAAAACGCAATAAGACTATAAAGACGATGCAGATAACTAATTTGTAAATAAATAGTACATTTCGCATCTAGGGAAAAAATTAATTTCTCACGAGGGTGTAAGTTATTTTTTCCCATGATGCGAACTGTATTTTTTATCGTAGCGGGAGAAAAAGGCGATTTTTGCCAACGAATCGGGCAAAAAAGTAGACTTTTTAGACCGCAATGATAAAAAAATCATTTTGACACGCTCTACGTTCTAGGATGCATTAATTTTTAAAATTTTTTATTAAAAATTGTAAGCTATCCATCGATACGTGTGCATTAAGGAAATTCCAGCCATAAAAAAAATAACAATTAAAGGCAAAATTTATAGTTCTGAAGATTATATTTGCCAATAAATATTCAAACATGATGAATCAATACCATTCCTTGCAAAAATATCGTGCACAAGGCCTATTTTTTTTCATTTAAAAAATTTATAACCGAACTTTAACCCGATTATAACCTTCGAAGGTTAAAGTTCGATTGCCAGGCATAAAATAAAAATAAGTTCTGAAGTTTTAAAATTATCTCAGTCCAATACTAAAACTTGACGATTTTTAACTCGAATCTACAATTTTTCAGATTTATGAATTCAGATTGGTAAATTTAACAAAGTCATCTCTATTCTTTTTTTCTAACTTAACTACTTAGTTCTTTAATTTTTGAATTTTTCATTGTTTGAAATGTTGAAAAAAAAATTAATAATATGATATTTTTAAGCCCGACTATGCCGAAGAAATCGCTATGAATGCTTTTTGGATGCCTTACGAATTTTAATTTAATGTATTTTAGCCCAAAACTTTGCACAAATAGCTGTCGCAAACACATGGGATATGGTGCTTTTCATAAAAAATTGATGCACATATCGTAGAAAACTAAAAACATAAAAATAGTCATATGAAAATACAATGTCATCCTTCACAGAAAAAATTAAATATCCTGCCTTTTTTTGAAACGTAAAAAATCTACTTTCATGCATTTTGCAATTTTATTGAATAAATTCTGCAATTGATAAGATTTTTTATTGAAGGCTACACTAGAGTGTCACTTGTTTTGGCGATGTCGGAATTTTTTTCATCCCGGAGCTTTAAATTACTCACGATATTAAAAAAATTTTATGTACCTTTGGCATGGAAAACGCATTTCTATGCCAGTTCGAGATCTCTAAATGCGTTTTCTATGCCCCCGGTACATAAAATATCGTTTGTAACAGGCACGGATGTGCGAATTTCCCCGTTTCGCCGAATTCGCACATCCGTGCCTGTTACGAAATATACTATTTTTGTGAAGTTTGAAGCAAATCGGACATTATTAACACGTGCCAAAAAACGACTAGAGTTTGAAACGGGATTCACATGTATTTTTTTATACATTTTGTTCAAAAATGTATAAAAAACACTTGAAAAACACTTGAAATAACGAACTTACCTATTTTCACGAAAATAACTATTCTCCTCATTTTTCTATCGGTATAACTATGATCGGTATATTTTTATATGGATCGATATATTTTTATTCGTGTTTTTTTTAATTTTATTAGCAAAAAAGTTTCCGTATGGAATAATGGCGAAGGTATCCCCATCCAAATTCACAAGGGTGAAAAAATGTACGTGCCGACAATGATTTTCGGACACCTGTTAACATCTTCCAACTATGACGATACAGAAGAAAAAGTTACGGGAGGAAGAAATGGTTTTGGAGCCAAGCTATGCAACATTTTCAGCCACAAATTTATTGTGGAAACAGCTTCTAGAAAGGATAAAAAGAAGTTCAAGCAGGTGGATAGAATTAAAAGAATCGCCATTTCCAGTAATATTTTTCCAAACATAATGCAGTATTCATTATTGTGTTGCCTTTCTGTTTATTATCCATTATTTTCAAAACTGTCACTTGAGTTGCGCGCCATTCAAAGTAGAACTTTTTGATTTTTGAAACCCATCGAGATTTCGCAATCGAACGATGAATATTCATTAAATCAACATTCTGACAACTTACCCGATTCATCTGTCCCTAAATAACCTTCTTTTCAAATTATTGTCATGACTAACATACGCAATACAGGAATGGCGCAATAATATGCTGGTCGCCAACGAACCTTCCATCTCCGATTGCTCAAGAGAAGACTACACCAAGATCACTTTCGAACCTGATCTTTCCAAGTTCAAAATGGAAACCCTCGACGACGACATCATCGCGCTGATGTCACGTCGAGCGTTTGATATCGCAGCCTCTGCAAGAGTCAAAGTATATTTGAATGGTACGCTGGTGCCTGTAAAAAATTTCAAGGATTACGTGGAATTGTACATCAAAGACAAAACCGACGACATCGGGAACCCCCTTAAGATGTTCTACGAGCAGTGCAGTGAACGATGGGAAGTCGCCATCACTTTATCCGATTCTGGATTTCAGCAAGTGTCTTTTGTCAACAGTATCGCCACTACAAAAGTAAAAATCACATTTTTTTCGCTAGACAGTGACTTTTGTAATGAGGAACTAAACAGGAAGTTTTATTTTTCGCTCATTTTCAGGGCGGGCGACATGTCGAACATGTCACTGATATTGTGACGAAGAAACTGGTGGAAGTTGTGAAAAAGAAAAACAAAACAGGTGCCCAGCTGAAGCCTCACGCGATTAAAAGCCACATGTGGGTGTTTGTCAAGTGTCTCATTAACAATCCTTCGTTCGATTCCCAGACAAAGGAGAACATGACCTTGCAGGTCAAGAGCTTTGGCTCTAAATGCGAATTGAGCGACAAATTCATCAACTCCGTTGTAAGCTCTCGACTTGTTTGATTTTGCGATCAAGTTTTCAAAGCTATTTCCTCATAAGTGCGTCTAATTTTTAGCTGCAAAAATCAGGTATCGTCGAGGCAATCTTGAGCTGGGCCAAACACAAAGCGGATGTTCAGCTTCAAAAGTTGGGTCCAAAATCAAAGCAAAAGAAACTTACTGGTAATAATCGACAAATTATTTGTGGATGATTTGACGAACCATTTTGTTTTTCGGGGTCATCGCTTTTATTTTTCAAAAATTTTTGTATACCAGGCATAGCGAAATTGGATGACGCCAACGACGCGGGAACAGGGAGGTCGATTGAGTGTACATTAATTTTGACCGAAGGAGACTCAGCAAAAGCTTTCGCTGTATCTGGCCTTTCCACTATTGGCAGAGACAAATTTGGAATATTTCCATTAAGAGGTGACATTGAAAACTTGGTTCTGTAGTTTTTTTGTACATTTCACCCACGTTGAAAAATGAATGCTTGGCGGCGATGCGAGTTATAACATACATGGATTTTTCGAAAACACGACATTTGTTTTTTATTTAAATTTTTCAGGTAAACTCCTTAACGTACGAGAAGCCACACACAAACAAATCCTCGAAAACGCTGAGATCAACAATTTGGTCAAGATCCTTGGACTCCAGTACAAAAAGAAGTATGAGACACGAGATGACATGAAAACACTGAGATACGGGAAAGTCATGATAATGACAGATCAGGATCAGGTTATTGTTTCCTCCTCTCGTACGGATAAATGTTCGATTTAAAAAGTTTTTTGCGTCACTTCGGTTTTTTTTCCCCAGGACGGATCTCACATCAAAGGCTTATTGATAAATTTCATTCACCATAATTGGCCCTCTCTTCTGAAACAAAATTACGTTGAGGAGTTCATCACGCCCCTTGTGAAAGCCAAGAAAGGGAAAAAACTGGAAACTTTCTTCTCCATACCCGAGTTTGAAGAGTGGAAATCTAACACTGCCGATTACCACACATGGGACACCAAATACTACAAGGGTTTGGGTACTTCTACCTCGGTTGAAGCCAAGGAATACTTCACCAACATTGAGAGGCACAGAATCAAATTTCGTTACAATAGCGAGCAAGACGATTTAAACATCATGATGGCCTTCAGCAAAAAGTGCGTGGACCAGCGCAAAGAATGGCTGACAAATCACATGGAAGAGACGAAGAGACGAAAAGAGATCGGCCTCGGGGAACGATACTTGTATGAGAAGAATACCAGGATCGTCACATTCTCGGATTTCGTGAATTTGGAGTTGGTGTTGTTCAGCAATTACGACAACGTTCGTTCCATTCCTTGCATGATCGACGGTCTGAAACCGGGTCAGAGGAAGGTCCTCTTCGCATGCTTGAAACGCACAGACAAGAAGGAGATAAAAGTGGCGCAATTAGCCTCTTACGTGGCAGGAAAATCGGCGTACCATCACGGCGAAACGTCGCTGCAATCTACCATTGTGAATATGGCTCAAGATTACGTTGGAAGTAACAACATCAATTTGCTGTTGCCCAATGGTCAGTTTGGTACGAGGCTTAATGGAGGAAAAGACGCTGCCAGTGCTCGTTACATTTTCACTAAATTGAGGTTGGTTTCGAGCATGTTGGAAATTACAACTTGTTAAACAATTCTTCAATGTTAAATATTTCATTTTTGCAGCCCTATTACACGACTTATCTTCAATACAAACGACTCTGGAATTCTCAAGTACGAGTTCGACGACAATCAAAAAGTAGAGCCAGTGCACTATGTTCCGATCATTCCAATGGTTCTTGTTAACGGAGCCGATGGCATTGGAACTGGATGGATGACGAAAATTCCAAATCACGACCCACGTGAAATCGTGAAGAATCTTTTCTCCATGTTAGATGACAAAGATCCTGCTCCTATGGTTTGTTTTTGGTTTCTTATTTTGAATGCCAATTCATATAAGTGTATCACAATTCTACGATTTCGAGCATTTTCTGTCAGGGTTTTGAGAAATTCGTAAAAAAGTTTACATTTATTTTCTATTTTGAATTCAAAAATAACCTGTATGAAAAATCGTAAAATATTTTTGTAACAGAAACCTTTCTACAAAAATTTCACCGGCACCATCGAACCGATCGGAGATTACAGATACGTTGTCAGTGGCAAGATTAATGTCATCGGAGAGGACAAACTGGAAATCGTCGAATTGCCTGTCGGCACATGGACCACTGTATACAAAGAGCAAGTGTTGGACCCTATGCTCTCTGGAACTGATAAAGCTCCTGCTTCAATCACGTAAAGATTTTTTATGTTGTCATTCGGAAACTTAAGTAAATTTTCTGCAATTCACGAAAAAAATGACAGTTTTCGTCCACCTGTTTTCGGTGGAAGCAGCGGCCGATTTTGCTGGATGACGCGTCTTAGCACTTTGATAGCAAACCGATAGCGGATCGGTAGCAAGTTGATAGCAAATCGATAGAATGAGAGGAAAAAGCTTCATTTTTCACAGATAACGCCTACAATGCCAAAGAAAACACTCTAAAAGTACCCTTTTTATGAATTATCCTTCTTATTTTCACGAATTTAGGCATGATTATGAGCATGGATTTAATTTCATTATCCACCGATTTTATTTCCGCAGAAAATACATAAATCATGTTTAAATTCGTAAAAATAAGAAGGGCAATTCATAAAAAGGCTGCTCAGAGTGTTTTCTTTGGCGTTGTAGGTGTTATCTGTGAAAAATGAAGCTTTTTCCTCTCATGCTATCGACTTGCTATCAATTTGCTACCGATCTGCTATCGACTTGCTATCGGTTTGCTGTTAAAGTAGATAGCAAATCTATAGCACCGCGTTTGCTCGGGTGCACAGTACGCAATGACGTTTGGGGGACGACGAACGACATGTCAATTCAGTATAGAAAAAGACAGTGCGACTTATTAGTACCAATAAAGGAATTGCTTGCGAATTTATTTTGAATTCAAATAAATCAGTGCTGCACTGTTTTAATTTTTTTTTATTTGTTTTGATTGACGGCAATTGACCACAAGATTATTGCGCAATCAGGATGAAGCTGGCTGCGGGTGAATCACTAACAAACACGAAGGTACACGAAAGTACACGAAGCAGCACGAAGCGCTGTGTTAAAGATTCCGGTGACTTCACAACAATGCTTTGTTTGTAATTCCACTTGTTTAGAGCGTTAAAATACGCAATATTTTCACACTATCGCAAAACTGCGACAATAATTATGATCGCAGTATTTTCTAGAGTGTTTTTTGTACACAATACAGATTTTTCGCGTCCGTAAAAGTTGTATGAATATGACATAAAACACAACGCCACTTCGTCATCAGCAACAATCGGTCACTTTTTCCACCGTAAACAGTGCGAAAAGCTCATTTTTTCGTGAGTTATAAAAAAAGTAAATTATCACAGTTTAATATATTCAGATTGCCTGAACACTATAAAATATTTTTTTCATGGTCAGCGTTTGAAAAGAGTGTGTTAGGCTGCTCGCGGATTGAGCGTAAGAATCCCCTTTTCACTCCGCTGCGCGCCCAACTCACTCATTTCAAACGCCGACCAAGAAAAGTACAGTTCGTATCACGGGGCCAGAGGCTTTTCACGCGCGACGAAAAAATTCTCGAAACTCGTGGAATTACCTCGTTCCGAGAATGTTGCCGTCGCGCATGAAAAGACGCTGCTTGGCCCCTTGATACGAAATATACTATTAAGTGTATGGTTGTTTTGTAATTTCATATGTTTTATAATTGGTTCCTTATTACATATGCGGTTTTTTTTCTTATAGTGGTGTCAGAGAGTACAGTTCAGACACGACCGTACACTTCATCATTGAATTGTCTCGTCAAAAACTGCAAGAATTCAAGAAAGAAGGCCTCTACAAAGTTTTCAAGTTACAGACAACTATTTCGACGACATCAATGGTATAAAACAATTTTTATTTATCTTCTTATCGATGAAGAATTTTTTAAGACCACGCGTTAAAAAAAATAAATAAAATTTTTGTTTTCAGTGTGCTTTCGATCATAATTCATGCCTGAAAAAGTACGACAGTTCCATGATAATTATGAGAGACTTTTTCAATTATCGATTGGAAATGTACCAAAGACGCAAGGATTATCTCATTGGGTTCCTTCAAGCCGAGGCATCTAAATTGTCAAATCAGAGTCGATTCATCGTCGAAAAATGTGACGGTGTGCTCGTTGTTGAAAATAAGAAAAAGAAAGATATGATTGCCGAGCTCATTCGCAAAAAGTACGATTCCGATCCAGTGGCTGCCTGGAAAATGGCCAACGACAAAGACGAAGTTTTGGTAAAAGCAATGATTTTCAATGTCATTCTAAGAAAATACTATGAAATTCAGAAACAAATAAATGTTTTGCTGTTGGTATCAAAATCAATCTTTCGATTGGATTGACTAAACGACTGTAAATTAATTTTTTACCAATTTCAGATTTATAGTTTTCATTTTACATATTGTAACGTGATTATCATGAGGATTTCTTAAACTTGATTCCTCAATTATGCTAAATGATACAATTTTTGGAAACAGAACGAAGTCAACGAAAACGCGGAGGGCGAAGACGTCGCAACAGTCCACGAAATTCAAAACGAAAACTTTGACTATCTTCTTGGAATGGCAATGTGGAATTTAACCAAGGAAAAAAAAGACAAATTGCTGGAAAAACGTGATGAGAAATTGAGTGAATTGCGTCGGATGGAAGCTATGACTCCGAAACAGTTGTGGAGGAATGATTTGGATGAGTTACTTGTCGAACTAGACAAAGTATGATTTTCTATTTTTATTCGGGACCTAGTGATACAAGTTCCATGAGGGTTTATCTTAATTTGTGTCGGTGATTGTTTTGCAGTTTGAGAAACACGAATTAAAGGAAAAACCCAAACAATCCGAAAAAGTGAAGAAGCAACTGGAAAAGATATACAAATTTGGTACGGAATACATTGAGCCAGTGATTGATGATGACATGAAAAAGAAGATTGAAAGAGCCGATGTTCTCACCACTAACAAAAAAGAAGGGATCGTGAAGAAACCCAGGGTAAAAAAAGTTCAGTCAATCATAATAATATGTAAACTGACAGATTTTTGACACGAATTTCGAATTTCGATTAACGGAATGTGCGTACGTTCATAGAATGTTGAGAAATGTTTAAATTTCAATAGGGAAAGAAAGCGGCAGCTGTCGTCAAAGAGGAAAAAGATGAGTTTGATGCCATTGTTGATGGCTCAAAATCACTCGACGAAAGGCTTGGACTGGTGAAAGACTCGAAAAAGACGAAGAAGCAGACGGATCTCAAGTCACAGTTTACTTCGGTGGAGAAAAAAAGTCACGACGACAGTGATTCCGACTACGATTTTAGGCCCCCTGTTACAAGTAAGTTACTACAAAATTAGTACTTGCAGTTATCAGAGTGAGTAATAAACATATGCCCGAAAAATTGTATTTTTAGAGCTTTGAATGCACAAAAAGCAATCGTTATACGCTCTCTGATATGCGCACAAAAATTCAATTATATTTCTACTTAAACATATAAACACCCACTCTGGTAATGGGTGAACTTTTCATGAAAATTATACATATCTCACGCATGTTTTTTCTTGTTTCCAGAAAGCTCCGATGAACTTTTTGATTCCATGATGAATGGTGATAGCTCGCCGGAGAAGAAGCCTGTAAGAGCAAAAATTTCAAAGCCTATGACTATGACTGATTCCGAGGATAGTGACGAATCACTTCAAATCATTTCGACTCCGAAGAAAAAAGGTATGTCCAGTATCTGTAGCATGATTTTGTCAATAAAACTTTTAAGAATCATTTCAGAGAATGAAATGAAAATAATGAAAATCAATGTTCAATCATCATTTTTCAATATTTTCGTACATATCATAGGGCATCTACGTACATATAACGACTGTTTCTCGTGCATATTAAAGCGTCGAGAATGGTAATTTTAAATTCTCTTAAAAGATATTACATATGTGATTGAAAATTTTTTTGATTTAGCTCCTAAAAAAAGAAAATCAGACAATAGCGAGGAGACACCGAAAAAAACAACAAAAAAGCCAAGAAAAAAGAAAAATGCATCATCTGACTCCGAGTCCGATGCTGGATTCAAACCAAGTCCGAAGGTGAAATAACTTGGATATGTATATTGTATTTTTTTGTCTGCTTGAATGAGTTTTATAAAGGCATTTTCCCATATTTTGCAGAGCAAAAAAGGCAAGAAAAATGATTCAGACAGTGAGCTTGAACTGGACGAGTCCCCACCTCCTCGAGAAACGGTGGGACGTAATCGCAAACCGGTCAAATACAACTTAGATTCCGACTCGGACTCGGTTGACTAAACATATACAACTCCAACATATATGGGGAATAGGTGTTCTTTTTTTTAAATGTATAGTCCAATTATAGCTATATCTTTTTGTAAATATTTGTACCGAAACAGCTCATACTCATAGTAATAAGTGACATCTTTATCCTAAGATTTCTTAAGCAATTGATATGGAAAATATTACATATCCATGTCTGATAAACGGTTCAGTATTTTCCCAATTCCTCATTGTTTTACAATTTTATTTCGATTTCAACGCCTCTTCTCGTTTTGTGAATTGGGATTTCGAAAAATTTTGTACGATTATTTACTCAAAAGTTGCAATCAAATTATTTATTATAGTAGTAGATATTATATATGTGAAAGCGCCAATTAACAAATAAGCCAAGTATCGAATTTCATACTTAATAAAACTATTCATACGTGATCATATTTTGTGTCTTTCTTTTTTTCCCTTCCATCATGTAGTTGTGTATAGATTTTTTTTATTTCCAGAAATATAATGAAGTTTATATGTATTACATAAAAAATTTGCGCTTATGTAGGTAGGGTCCAAATATAACTAGATACGTATGTGGTACGCACCGGGCCCCTCAATGTCTTGTTGCGGGTATGGCGTTACGTCATTCCGTCATTCTGTGTTTTTGTTTTGGTTACTGATTAAGTTAGGTTAGGTTCTTCTTCAGTTGTTAAATTACGGGAGAAATAATTAAACCGACAAATCTGGACAAATCAGTTTGTCAGTTATGGTCAATTAACCTTGTTAACATAGAGGTCAACAGTTTAATCCTCATGAGCGCCCTGGAACGAATTTTCTTTATCCATCAAACCTAACACCGCGAATATAATAGGTAAGAATTATATTTTTCATTACTCAGTTAAACAAAAAAAAGCATGGGTCGATCAAAAAATATCAAGCAAACGATTTATATTTTTGAAAAAATCATAAATCATTATTCATGATTTTCTTTTTTATTGTTACTTTTTTTTCCTCGGATTCGTTCGTGTATTTGTCATCGGTTTTTGATGTTTTGCTGACACACGATTGTATACTTTCTTTTTGTTTGTATGTAAGGGGCGTCAAGTCTGTGCAATTAATTCAATAAATATTTTGAAAGATGTATTTTGACACTCATGAAAAAGTAAAGTTAATTGAAACCTGAAAATGCGAAATTCGTTGTCGTTCAGATAAATGTGAATGTTGATGATGGACATTAAAGTGACAAAACTTTGATTCTGTGGCTGCTTCCAGCCATAACGGTGAAAGTTACACATGCCATAACGTTCAAAATTTTATCAGAATATCATTTAAAATGAGCCTTATGGCCCGAGTGACTTTCTCGATTATGGCGGTTTAATGGTTAAGATCGGATCGGTCAGGATAGTCGAGTATAAAATCAGATTTTAAATTTTTTCAAAACATTTTTTTAGAATTAATAAAACTATTACTAACCCAGTAAACATTCCTGGTTATTCGTGATCATGATGTCTTAATGACGTACCAGAGTTTCTGCATATGTATGTCATCACGATGTCATTCATGATGACGCACATATGCAGAAACACTAGTACGTTGTCATGGCATCATGATGACGAATAATCACGAGTGTTTACTGGCAAATAATATACAGAAGATTTATTGTCATTTTTACAAATTTAAAGAGTAAAATTTATTAATTTTATTTGAATTTATACAATGGAATGATTTCATGCAAATGGCATGTTTAAAATTTTTTTCTCGATTACGAATATGAATAACTACTACCAGACCACGTTGTTTGCTTACAACAAAAAAATATTATTCTTACATTTTTATCTGATTTTGTTTTGAAAAAATTTGCTAATATTTTGTATTAGTATATTTTTTGAAAATATAAACAAATTAGGTCTGTTAAACTAAAGTTTTAAAAGCTCAAAAACAATGATAAAATCAAATGTATCGTTTAATAAACTCAAACAAAATGAAGAACAAGAGTTGTTAAAAACCTGATTGTGAACTTTCATTTTCAAAGTACAATTCAATTTTGAAGTATTGATAAATTTCAAGATTATGATTAGAAAATTTTGTCAATTAAAATTTATAACGTTCGAGCTCTTAAATGTAACATTTTTCAATTTCTAAGAAAATACAGGTACAAATTAGTAAACTAAGAATTAAACTTTATAGTTTAACCTTATTGTGAATTCTAAAACTTTATTTTGAGCGTCTTAAATTTTGATATTTTTTGACAAAAAATATCAGGCTTTCTAAAAGTAATGTTTTTGTAATCTAACTTATAGTATCAAATATTTCGATCACTCAAAATTAAATCTGAGATTTCTAAAATCAAGTCTTCCTACCTTTTTGAAAATAACATATACTATGAAATGTGAATGTACCTGAAGTTGCAAACGTTTAAAATTAAATGAAAATAAAAAAATGTGTGCATTTTTGATTATTTATCATGATAGGAAGTGTGACACATTTTTTTGGGGACCATCATGTTTGTTGTTACGATCAAAACGTCTTCAAAAGCAGCTAGAGAACTGTTTTCTCCTGTATAAATTTATAAATTTTTTTCGTTTAATTTTAAACATTTGGAACCTTAGGCAGATAAATGTGAAGTTATACATACATTCAATTATTCTTTCTGTATTCTGTAGTTTAGGAATTCTGAACATCAGATTATTGCTTACAGTTAGATTAAAAAACTTTTTCATTTGGAGTTTGAATCTAAACTTTCTTAGTTTTGAGGTTTTCCTGTTACGAAATTTCATAATTTTCAAACTTGCACATAAAAAACTATTTATATGAATCTTCTAGGTTATAATATTTGTAGTTTACAGTTGCACATTTTTCATTGTTGCAATTATCTACATACATATTTTTTTTATTTTTAAAGAAATTAATTATTGTAATTTTCAGGTCACAAGTTAACAAATTATTGTTATTAATTTTTTGAAATATTAATATCGAGAATTCCGAATTATTTTTAATCGCACAATTTACATACATCATGGAATTTTTCAAATTGCAAAGGAAATTTGAAAATTTGTTTATGTCATTCATTATTTCCAAAAAATGTTCACTGATATTCTTTCTTTACAAAAAAATCAAGTTATCGCAGTATTTTATTTTATAAATGTACTGTGTCCAATTATTGAAATTTATTATTTTTTAACATTCAACTTTTTACGATTTGGAATGAAACTTATTAAACTCTGTACGTACGAATTTTCGATTTTTTATTCTCGTGTTAATGCAATTAAGAATTTTCAATTTCAATAACTTGTAGAGACCATACAAATTTAATTTCATGATATTCATTATTTAAACAATAATGTTGAAGAAATTAAAAATATATAACTCTTCGCTCCAAAAGTTTCAAGAGCATAGTTTTTCAATTTTTAGAATTGTTGAATTTTTGGGTAATATAATTAATTGTTGGAGTTACCTTTATCACATTTTTTAATTTTTTTTATTATTTACATAAGGGTTATTATTTTTAAAATCAGTTTGGTCGTCATTGACCAAATCACCGATTTCTCTCAAATTTTTTGAATAGTCACGTAAATTAGTTTGAAAACATACGTTTTTTTTTTTTTTATTTTGGGTGTAAAATTGGTTTTTGTTAAGAAATTTAGATTTTAAATTAGGCTGTCAAATTCAGAGTAACCTCACTTTTGTCGGAAACTTTTTTTTAAATCCGTATTTCTCATCAGGATATCTATGGATTTGAATAATTTTCGTATGAAAACGTTCGAAATTGTATGAGATTTATAAATAATGAATTATAAATATTTCTCGTAGCGCTGTTGAATTGTTATTAGTTATTAGCGTAAATGGAAAAAGTGTAAAAAAATTTTTAGTATATAGTTTTGATATTGCATCATTTTTTTTCCTCCCGTTTTTATTGTTCATTGATTGGTAAAGGTATGAACTACAGTAAAAACCGTTACATGCCAAAACGTTTCGTTCGTAGGCAAGAATTTTTTTTGAATTTCCAACCTGTCATTAACAAGTGATGATGAAATTTCAATGTATTTTCACTTTTCTTATTCTTAAGACACTTTTACATGTTCTATTTAATGATGATACATATTCTAAACGGAAATAATAAACAAAAAACTGCTAACTAGATGTTCAACCGCTCGCAATACAACTTGAAATCAAGCTTTCGCGCCGATCACTAGATTGCTAAAATGCTTATAATCACACATAATTTCATAAAAATACTTTCGTTTTCATTTCTCTGAAACATTTTATTACATTCCTATGTTTCTGTAGAATTCTGAAGGTTGGTAGGTAGAAGGTAGGTCTATCAGAAAAATGTTCAACTGTGGAATTATGCGATGATGTCATTAATTTTTTCGTTCAATATTTTGAATTTTCTAAAAAATTTGCTAACAATTTGAAGCAAAATAAATCATATAAAAACGATATTTCATGTTTGAGAAACGTTCATTTTATTCCAAACTAAATAAATTATTCAACGTGCTCACGTTTCAATGTTCCTTCGGTACACAAAGATGCTTTTCGTCATTATACTATTTTGTTTAAATATGGATACATCGAATTACTTACTAAAAGAATTAAAGATTTCAATTTTTCAATCTTATTTAGGAATTTTCTTGAATTTTAATATTTTTTAACGTGTGGAAATATTAAGTATTATATCTCATGTGTAATTATTAATCGAATATCTTCGCGTTTAAAATGCATTTTATGAATTTCCGTATATAAGCTTAATTTATTAATTATCATCTATAAACAATAGGTGAAGAAATATTACAATCAAACCAGGTCCACGCAAGTTAATATAAATGTAAAAGTTGTTCTCAAGAGACACGAACGAAAAATTGATGTCATTTTATATCCCGAGTAATGAAAAATAAAGTTGGTAAATTTTCATAAAAATATACTTTATTATCGAATGGGACATCCTACAGTGTCTGAAGATCAAGAAAAGTGAAAATATATTTTTATTTCTATTACGAATTTGGCATTGGGTCTTCAATATGCCTCATAGAAATCCCCAGAGCGGGAAATATTTTCAAGATATCAGAAGAAATTATGGATTTGATGTTGTCATGCTACTGAAGATTTGGCTGAACACGATTTTTTATATTGCGAAAACGAAGAATCAATTGATGTTCCTACTTAACTGCAGAAGATTTGATGTTTTACCTCGCCATTTGCATAATTTTAAGATAGATGATGTTTCTTTTCATAGTAATTATATAAAGAGTAAATTACACAGACATGAGGAATTGATGAGATTTAGGCTTTTGAATTGAGAAATCAAGGATAAACATAATCATTTAAAGTTTTTGGAAAATATTAGGTCTACAAATTAATTCTCGGCCTTTTTTGTATCGATTTATTTGTAAAATATGAAAAAAAAAAAAAAATACAAACTCAAGCAACAAAGTAATCACCTTCTTTTTCGATACATTTTTGCCATCTTTCTGGCAACTGTCGAATTCCAGATCGAAAAAATTCTGCTGGTTTTGACTCGATGAATTCGTCTATGCTTTTTTTAACCTCGTCAATCGTCTTAAACTTTGAATCCGACAGATGATGTTGGAGAGAACGGAAAAGGTGAAAATCTGAAGGGGCTAGGTCTGGTGAATACGCCGGATGTGGGAGAATTTCCCAGCCTAATTTGGAAATAGTTTCTTGATTCTTTTTTGCGATGTGAGGCCGGGCGTTATCTTGCAACAGTATAACTGTTCTTTTTCCATGCCCTGTAAGAGGTCGTTTTTCCTCTAGAGCCTTACTCACATTGATCAGCTGATCCGAGTAACGCTCAGAATTCAAAGTTTGACCAGATGGAAGCAACTCATAATACAAAACGCCTTTCAAATCCCACCAAATGCACAGTAATACCTTTTTTGCGTGAATGTTCGGTTTTGGAGTGCTTGTTGATGGTTCACCTGGACGTACCCATACTTTTCTTCTTTTTGGGTTATCGTAAAGTATCCACTTTTCATCGACAGTGACAATTTTGTACAGAAAATCCTTTCTCTTAAACCTTGAAAGCAAGGAGAGTGATGTGTCGTGGCGCCTGACTTTGTTATCGGCAGAGAGTTCATAAAGGACCCACTGAGACTCCTTTTGAATCATTCCTAGTTTTTTTAAACGATTAGAAATTGCTTGCTGTGTCACTCCAAGTGCATCAGCGAGTTTCTTTTGAGTTTTGCAAGGATTTTCTTTTATTAAATACTCCAACTCCTCATCTTCGACTTTTTTTGGTTGTCCAGGGCGCTCATCATCTTGGAGGTTAAAATCACCTTCTCGAAACTTCTGGAACCACTTTTTGCACGTGCTGTACGATACAGCGTTCTCACCAAGAGCAACACTAATCATTTCTTTTGCTTCAGATGCGTTTTTCTTTAATTGAAATGCAAAAAGAAGGCAGTGCCTCAAATGTTGCTTTTCGAACGACATAATGTCTGCGACTGATATTTTGGGTTGTGTGCATGATAGAATGAAGTGAAATAGCTTGATTGAAAGCTAAAAGATGGCGCTAGAAAACTCATCTGCCGCGGAAAAATTATTTGAATACATAGTGCATTTGTGATCAGTAGAAGTTGAGGGCCGAGAATTAATTTGTAGACCTAATAGGATTTGTAGTTTACAAGAGAAAATACGACGATTATTGCCCTTTGGAATTGTTAGAGATTTTTATGGATATAATTTTTATAACTATGCGAGAGAATTTGATTATCATTATAAGAGGTGTGTTTTGGTAAATTTAAGAGATTGATGGATTGTAAGAATAGAGTTAGTCGGGATGGTGTTTTCCATCGTGATAAAAATTGGGTTGTGAATTTGACAAGGACGGTTATACCTGATGACGTTTTGGATGTTTTGTCTTTTGGTGAGAAATTTAATGTTCCTTACACTGATAACAGATCTATTCCTTTAGTTGAAGTTATTAAAGAATTTGAATTCAGTTTATATAGGTTTGATAATGAATCGAAAAACATCCTTAGGAATGATTTTACTAATGAGTTGTGCAAATATCATAAGAGGAATTCTAAGTTGAGTTTTAGAGATAAATTGGTTATTGATAAGTTTTATAACACGAAATCATTTTTTGGACATAATAAGGATTTATTTGTAACTAAAGCTGACAAGGGTGGGGCTGTTGTCATAATATACAGAGATGAGTATTTTAATAAGATGGATGATATACTTAAAGATAAAGATAACTATGTTGAAATTTCGAAGGATCCAATTAGAAAGATTCAGACTGGTATTAGTGACATTTTGAAAAGATGGAAAGATAAGAATTTTATTACAAGAAAGGATTATTTTGAATTACTCGAGACTGATGGGAATTTGCCCAGAGCTTATGGTCTGCCTAAAATTCATAAGATAGATAGTCCCCTCAGATTGATAGTTTCTTCGATTGGCAGTCCTACTTATAAAATTTCAAAATTTATTCAAGACATTTTGTCGAGGGGTTTAGTGAAGTCACCTAGTTTTGTTAAAGACAGCATTGATTTGAAGAATAAGATAAAATTTATTGAGTTTGGAAGTAATGATGTATTGATTTCTTTGGATGTTAAATCTTTATTTACTAATACTCCACATGAATTGGTTATTAAGGCAATAGAAAATAAATATAATGAGATTGAGATTTCTACTTTGATTCCTAGATGTGAATTGGTAAATTGTGTTTCGATTCTTCTCGATAATACTAGTTTTATTTTTAATAAGAAGATGTACAGACAGACTTTTGGTACCCCTATGGGCTCTGCCATTTCACCTATTATTTCTGATTTGGTCCTTCAGGATCTTGAAAAGGATTGTTTAGGGAGATTGGGTTGGACCCCGAAGTTATATTATAGATTTGTTGATGACATTATTGCTTTGGTACCGAAAGACAGAATAAATAAGATGTTAAATACGTTTAATTCATATCACCCACGCTTACAGTTTACTCATGAGATTGAGAAGAATGGCAAGATTGATTTTTTAGAGATGACTATTATTAAGAATTGTGGGACTGGATTTTTTGAGTTAAATTGGTATAGGAAGGAAATTGCCTCAGGTAGATACATTGATTTCCATTCGAAACATCCTCTACAGCAAAAGATTGGTATTATATTTGGTTTGACTGATAAAGCTTTTTTGATTTCGGATAAGAAGTTTCATTTCCAGAATTTTGAAAATATTAAAAGGATTCTCCTTTCTAATAATTATCCAATTGAACTTATTAATAAACATATGAATAAGAGACTTTACAAATTGAGAGGGGTTGAGAGAGATGAAAGGGATTTTGTTTCTAATAGTAATAAAGATAGAAAGAATTTTATAGTTTTACCTTACATTGAGGGTTTGTCTGAAAATTTGAATCGTGTTTTAAGAAAACAGAACTTGAGAATTGTTTATAAAGTTTCCAATAAATTAAATTCCAACATAATTAAAAGAGGGAAAGATGTTTTACCTAAAAAAGATTTGAAAGGAGTTGTTTATAAAATTAAATGTAAAGATTGTGAATCTGTTTATATTGGATAAACTAAGATAAGAGTCAACACAAGAATAAAGGAATATTGTAATAATTATAAATCACCACTTGATAAACATTCTGTAATTACGGAACACAAATTGAAATTTAACCATGAGTTTGATTGGGATGATGTTGACATTTTGAATAGAGAAGATAATTATTTTAAAAGGAGTATAGCTGAGATGCTATTTATCAAGACACATAAAAATACTATTAATTTGCAAAATGATACAAAGAACTTGAATCCCATATATGATAAGATTTTAAGGAGTTTTTGAGTTGTTGATTGTTTTTCGGTTTTCTGTTGTTTCATGTTTTCGTATTTTTGATTTTTATTTGTTGTTGTTAGATTTGATATTTTTTGGGGGATTCATGACCGATGTTTTACGTTCTATTACTTCATAATGTTCAGGTCTGTCACACTGAAGACATCGTCTCGATTATCTCTATCCGTTTAATGATATTTTATCACTTCGTTTTCACATATTCTTATTTTATTGTTTGACTGTATATTTATACGAAGTATTACGAGAGAGATGGATTTTGACGCGACCATTATCAAGAGGATATTTGACGATGTGTTTTTTCATTGATTTTTTCATCTCATATATGTAAGTGATTTTTTGAAATTTTGATTTTTGATTATGAGTGTTACGAGTGATATGCAGAATGAATATATTATTGTAGTCCCTGAAGATGGCTGGATTACAGCCGAAAGCTTGGAGAAGAAAATAAAGTAAATGGGATTTAAACTTGGACATATATTTTTTACACATTGGCTCCGAGTGACCGGATTCTCACCTGATCTTTTATGAAAATATATTGAAATTCCATAATCACTTGTTAATGACAGACTGGAAAATCGAAAAAAATTCTCACTTACGAACGAAACGTTTTGGCATGTAACGGTTTCTACAGAATATAGTTCATACCTTTACCAATCAATGAAAAGTAAAAACAGCAGGAAAAAAAATGATGCAATATGAAAACTATTTACTTAAAAATTTTTTACACTTTTTTCATTTACGCTAATAATAATTCAACAACGCTACGAAAAATATTTATAATTCATTATTTATAAATCTCATACAATTTCGAACGTTTTCATACGAATTATTCAAATCCATAGATTTTCTGATAAGGAATACGGATTTAAAAAAAAGTTTCCGACAAAAGTGAGGTTACTCTGAATTTGACAGCCTAATTTAGGATCTGAATTTCTCGACAAAAACCAATTTTAAGCCCAAAATAAAAAAAAAACGTATGTTTTAAAACTCGTTTACATGACTATTCAAAAAATTTGAGGGAAATCGGCGATTTGGTCAATGACGACCAAACTGATTTAAAAAATAATGAACCATAAATATTTTAATGATCGAATTCAATCACTGTAGTTTTCAAGTCACCAATTTTCAAATAATGCTTTTTTTTTAGTTATTCGAATTGAGAATACCGAATTTGGTTTAACTGTTAGAATTTACATGTAACTTGAGTTTTGCTTAATTTTCAAGCTCCAAATGTATAATCCTGGTAATTCCAAAGTATGAAAGATGTCATTTACATACATCATTATTTTCAAAGAGCCTACAATTACATTACCAAAAAATATTAATACCACAGTATTTTATTTGAGAAACCTCTAGTATCAAGTTATTAGAATTTCTCATTTTTTAGCACTTTTTACTATTTAGCAAATTTACTATTTTTCTAATCTTGTAATCTTGAAATTCAGAATTTCAATTTTTTATAACTCAGGATCTTGCAAACCATTATATTGCATTTTTTCATAGCTGTCCAAAATTTAAGTAAAAAATCAACAGAACAAAAAATGTGCAACTATCCGCTCTAAAAGTCAGATAACTTGAAGATTTGAAACAAGGTCGTCGAAAATTATAAATTAAAAAAACCTTTGAAAAAAAATTTTTTATCTGATGCACCCCTCCTGAAAATTTTTTCTGCTTTGACTCTTGGATATGACATTCGACCTACTTGTCAAATTTCACTACAAAGCAAAACTCATTGCAGCAGCTCGCAGAATGCGGTAGGAATGCAAAAAATAGGACTCTTCAGTGCCTTGCGCCGTCCACAACATTCGACTGAAATCGACTTCATTCGAGTTCACCATAACAACAATAAAATATATCGCCCGGGCAAGATGCGCAAATATTACCAAGCTTGCCTAGTTGTCGTCGCGGTATTCAGCCTTGTTTCCCTCATTTTCTACCGACACCAATACAACAGGCTCCACTACGTTCTCGAAGTCTTCAACTACTTTGGCCAAGCTGACGCTAAACTGCCCAACTGCACTGAAAATCTCTCCGCGAGTCTCGTATACCTCAACGAGCCAATCCCATCCTGGCAGTGGATCAGCGATGACCTCTACATTTACTCATCCTACAACGTTCCAGAAAAAACTGTCCGATCCATCGCCTTTGGCAAAGTGATCCCTGATGACCTTAAGTGCCATGTTTTCTTCCAAGACGAAACTCTCCCGATTTCCGGCTCTTTCACCCACTCTAGAATCGAGAATTCAGAACTTGAAAATTCGAGCCAACATGCGGGATTCTACTTCAACTGCAAGTACGTCGAGGAACGGGAAAAACCAGTGGCTGTAAAATATTTCACTGTGGAAAGTGAGCACCAAGACGTTCCAGTCATGTCCATCCGAACACCCCCTGAGAAATTAGGCAACGAGGAAAGCGCCATCTGCGTAGCTCCACCTTTTGACAAACCGATAACTCAAATCGACATGGCCTCTTTCTTGAGTCTCCATGAATTGCTTGGTTTCCGGCACTTTGTCATCTACGACCACGGAATTCCAGCCTCGTTCAACCTGGAGCTGAAGAAGCCCATGCAATGGAAATTCAGCTATGAAACCATGCCCTGGAATTTCCCATTCCCTGGAACGGACGTCGACTCGATGAAGAGCGTGATTGAAGCTGATTGTTTGCTCCGGACCATGAATCGTGTGGCATTCGCTGTGACTATGAGCTGGCAAGAGTACATTGTGCTTAAGTTCTACAAGGATTTCAACACGATCAATAATTTCATATCTACTTTGAAGAAGATGAAAATAGAGGCGAGCAGATACTCCATCAAGAGCCTGGTTTTTTGCATGGAGCAAGAAGATGATGTTAGCTTGTCAGATGCGAGTATTTTTAGGAAAAAGTATGGTTACCCGAATATTGCTCAACGACTTTCAGTAGACCTGTCCAGGCCCGACCAAGTTTTTGAGGCCCAGGGTTCAGAGAAGAAAAACGTTTCGAGTCGTTTGATAACAGTGAATCGGTACCAGCAATGCCACGGTGCTTCCAGCGAAGATGCGCAGTCCAAGATTTTGGATGAATCGATTCAAGTATTTTCCGCTTATATTCATAATTCTGTAGTTTATAGAAGATTCGCTGCGAGAAATCTGTATAGTTCCAAACTCATTAGCGCGCTTCGACCTTGACTGGCCTTGGTCAAATCTGAGACTGCAAGATTTCGCTAAATGCGATTTGTGATAGAGATAGGGAGATCAATTTTTATATTAGACGTATCAATCGTTAATAGATTTTTGACGTTGATATTGATGATACTTTTGTAACTTTGCTTGGGTATTGAAAACTTGACATGACTCAAGTGTTGGCACTATAATTATAAGGAAAACAATAAATTTTTATTGTTACGTTTTTTTTTAAAGTCATAATGGAGTGTTCAAATATTTTTTACTTTTTATTGAATCTATTCACTTTTTCCGTTTTGATCCTTGGAAAAAAAACTTTTAATGATGTTAACCAATAATGTTTTTCGTTCTTGTCTTGGACGCCTTGGTGCTAAGAATCAAACAAAACACATTGGGTTGAGCCAAAAAAGTTTTTCCCTTATTCAGTTTACAGTATTTTTTTCTAAAATTTGCCATATTCAGCCAAAAAACTGCCATATTTTATTTTCTTCCCATTCTAGGCTTGTATAGTGTTTTTTTTTTCTGCTTCAATTCAGAAAAGAGCTATTTTTTCGCACAAGTGTCTTTTCCTGGCAAATTTCACGAAAAATCACTTTTGTAAGTTATTCGTGATATGTAATAAAATATTTTTTTCCACACATGTATATTTTTTGTCATTTCTCCAACTACTCTGTTTTTAAAAAATTTTTGATTAATTTTATGATCTTCAATCGATATTAAATAATTAAAATATGTCCTCTTTCTCAAATTCACAAAAAAAAAGAAAAAAAGAAAAAATGAATCTTTAGTTGTGTTTATTTTTAGAGATGTGGTATTTTCTTGTTTTGGTCTTATATGTAATCTTTTCGTTGTGGATCCTTTCGATTATGTAATACGTAGTCTGGTGAGTTCCCGCCTACGGGCGAGAAAATACCACGATTTTTCTAACGCTGTGTCTCACTATTATTGTGACTATATAGAGATAAAAAATAATTATTTTTGCGATTTAGACTTTCTCAGGTGAGTAACTAAGAAAAATTTTTATTATATTCCATAATTTTCGTAGATCGACGTTCTGATTGAATTTTTGTTTAATTTTGTAGAGGGAAATTCTTGACTCTGAAGATGTTCTAAAATAAATGAAAGAACGAAACGTTGGTCAATTATTGAGGTGTCATTCTGCTAGTCCATGTGCTGTTTCCATCCCTTTTTTTTTTTGAAATTTATGATCTTGAGCTCCCTGACGATGAATACTCGACCATTATAGTCGAGTAACGGTCGAGGCATGGTCGAATAATGGTCAAGTGCCTTTTTTTTTGATGAATTTACACCATATAAAGTGACAGTCAGCAAAGGAATGTCAAATTATCGTATTTAATCGTGTGCCAGCTCAATTTACTATCATCATTGTGTAGCAAGGTTAATAATACTTTGAATAACCGAAATACTCGACAATAGTAAATTTTTTAATGTAATTTCAATGATATGAATGAAGTTTTAGTGTCTCAATATTATATTTGGTCCATATCACGTAAATTCGACATACCGTGCTTGTGCTGAAAAAGGTTTTAGAAATATGTCACGGTCCGTCGACGAACTACTTGACCACTTCTCAACTGTTTTGGTCGAGACATGGTCGAAAAAACGGCCAAGCGCTCACTGTAAGGGCTTGTTTAGTTCCCTTCTTTTTAGCACAATTCTATAAATGAACTGCGAAAATTACAATATAATATTAGGCTTTATTCCAATTAACTCATTTCTTAAATCATTTCTTCCTCAACTTGTATTTCTTGAGCAGTGTTCGGATCATACGTTACAAACTCCATTTCACCGATGTTGATCTCTTCGTGAACTTCTTGAACCAAGTTTTCTGGTTCCTTCTGGTTCTTCGAATTGGCATCGTGCCTCGCTCGATGCCTCTTCAAATCTCCTTTTTGAGTAAAACTGAACGAGCAAATTTCACAGGTAAACGGACGTTCGGCGTTGTGAATTCGCATGTGAATCTTCAAATGGGGTCCTCGAAGGAATTTTTTTCCTGTATCAGTTATTACTATATCAAACTAACTGGTCAAACATTTTTCGAGCAATCAATTAAAAATAGAATCATTACTTACCACATATATCGCATTGATGCTTGCGTTGTTCAACAGGCAAATGTGTCATCAAATGTTTTGTCAAACTTAGCTTGTAGCTGAAAAGAAAATCTTTTTTTTAATTGAGTAATTTTCAGAACTTTACAAGAATCGTATGCACATACTGTGTTTAAAAAAATGAACTCATAAAAAATAGAAAATTTCCAGTATACATTTATATCTAATTCGTAACAAATAAATAAATCCGTAATAAAAGACAAGATTTAATTATCAAATAACTAAGCATAATTAGTTGAAATGTATCATAGAGGATTTTAAACTATTCAACCTCTCTTTTAAAAGATCTGATCTCATATGGCAGTTGACTTACTCAAAAACTTTTCCACAATGTTCGCATGCAAAACTCCCCACCTGATGGCGCTGAGTGTGATTCCAACGAGCTGTATAACTCCTATGAAATAAAAAAATTCGTCAACTCTAACTTTTATGAAATCACAAAATTCATACCCTACTAATTCTTAACCTCACAAAAACTGATGTGACCTGAGATGGTTACCTTGTAAAATAAAAAAGTAATCCACAGTAAACATTCGTAATGTCAATATGATGTCACAACCTGAATTGTCACGTCATGATATCACATGACATGACGAATGTTTACTAGGTCTCTAATAGTTTTATGACTTAAAATTCCAAAAACATATGAAACTTAAAAGAAATAAATTTGTCGGCAATTTGTTCACCACCAAAAATTATGGTCCCCAGACAAAATACAAATTTCAAACGTAAAAAATTACCGAAACGTTTTTCCACAAATGTCACAAGAATGTGGCTTTTCATTGGTATGAATATGCTCGTGATCCTTAAGAGTTTGAGCAGTTGTCAGCTGTTTACCACAAAACCTGCAAATGAAGCAGTTGGCTTTTTTTTGTCTTTTCGCAGTAAGACTTGGACTTGGCTCAGCTTTGTGGACTTCCCGCATGTGTGTTATAAGCGTATTCAATTTTTCAAAATGCTCGTTGCAAGTTTCACAATTGTGTCCGAAATGTAAATCACGATGAGCTTTCTGGAACATTGCGTATAGTTATTGCATACTCAGAAAAATATTGCAAAAATGTACCTGTATGAAAAATTAAAAGATAGCAATCTCAATTTTTTCCAATTTTTCACTACTTATTTCAAAGAGTCAAATATCTCTTCTCTATATTTGCATGATAAAAAAAAGTTGATCTTCGTGTCAGTCTAACTATTAAAATATAAGGATAAAATAAGATATTGTGAGAAAATCAAGATAAGATGATAAAGGGTAAGATAATCACGATAATATCTATAATAGAAGATGAAATGAGATAATCCCATTCTATCTCATACCGCGAGTCCCTTGGTTCAACTAGACACCTGAGTTGAGTTGGTAGTATTGATTCCATATGAAAATCATGGGATCAGTGCTACCAACTGGACACCTGAGTTGAACCGCGGGACACACGGTACATAATAATATTCGATTATATATAAGATAAGATAGAATATATTATATATAAGATTACATGAGGTAGGATTAGATAATTAATATAAAATATGATAAATTAAGGAGGTCCACCTGTGTGAGTGCGGTATTCCGAACGCTTCTTTGGGAATTTTTGTTGAGAGAACTAATTCGAATATTTTAACAAGTAATAGGTTATTTTGGAGATTGACGTTTTTCTTTATTCATGAATTTTTTTAGAAGTGTAATTTGAAACCTTGTATTAATTTAGGGCATTGAAAGTGACCTTCAAATAAAATAGCAAAATTACGGACACGATTCTGCTCGAACCAGTTATCTTAAACATGAAAAATGAAAAGAACTTTCTTTGTCTCCATATTGCCAAGGTACTGACGTGGTATTTTTTCAAAATTCCAAAATTTGAATAAATGCCAGTATTTTTCGTAAAAAATTGACGTCAGTATAGGACTGATTTTTCTCTGAATGAGAAAAATGCGATGAAATCAATTGCTCACCATATTTGATCTACGATGGAAACTCTTTCCACAAATGTCGCATTGGTAGTTTTTCACACCTTCGTGAATGGAAAGTTGATGCTCCCGAAGTCTTGGTCGGTCTCGGAAAGAACGATCACATAGTGTACATTTGAATTTTTCTAAGCACAAAGGGTCGTGTACCTATTAAAAATTATTGATCCCACATTAATTAGACTAAAAAAAAAATAATAATAATTTACTTGCAACTATAAGATACTTGCATTTCGGTGCTTTTCGTAAAATTCTTCATCAGTGAAAACTTTTGGACAAACAACACATTGGAATATTTGGCCATTTGGATCGTCCAAAATTTCTTGCTTGTGTTTCTAAAAAAACAAACAAAAAGACTTTTT
The DNA here is from genome assembly GCA_028476575.1 of Platygaster robiniae. Lineage (NCBI taxonomy): Eukaryota > Metazoa > Arthropoda > Insecta > Hymenoptera > Platygastridae > Platygaster > Platygaster robiniae. The sequence goes on along the minus strand of CM052027.1, from coordinate 12,477,164 downwards.
GAAAAGTTTTAATACAAATAAAGTCGTTCTTTTATGAATAAGCTCATTTTTAGGTAGCTATTCCGTCATTAAATTATAATTCGCTTAATTTATGATATTATTTATTTTTGTATTATATTAAAATTTTTATTTTAGATTTTTCTTATATTTTCTTATATTTATTTATTTTTATTATATAATAAATATAATTTTCTGATTTCTATTTTTTTGTTGTTATACGTGACGCGGTTTCTAGAAAGGGACCTAACAACCAAAACAGCGTTTTTAATGATTCGACACAATGAAAATACAAAGAGACCAGTCTCCGTGGGACTGTTAGGTACGGACACCTAAGCAAGTAAAGTGAGACAACGATGCTTTAGCCAGATTTTGCCGAAAATATTATTGGAATAAAAAATTTATCCTGAGCTCAATTTTTATCGTAGAAACGTGAGACTGGCTGCAAATGAAAGAAAATGATTTACTCCATCGACCCATGTAAAAATCTCAAAATCGAGGTTTTGGTCGTTAGGTCGCTTTCTAGAATCCGCGTCACACACACATATATATATATATATATATATATATATATATATATATATATATATATATATATATATATATATATATATATATTTCTGAACTCCTTTTCCCAAAAGTGAAACATTTTCTCGGCGAAACAAATAGTTATAAAATTCTGAACATTTGAATTTTTTCAAAATGAATTGTACAAAGATCACGTTCCGAATTGTTTCGATATCTGGATTATTTCTTTTTTTACTCCACTGGATGTTGATTGGGAGAAAAAATTCTTTCTACCGAAGCGTTGTGAGCAGGAATAGAGAAGAAATATTCAGTGATCTGTAAAATTTCTGAAAATGGTGCTTCGTTAATGTTACTGTTGAATAATTGGGAAATTTTTGTGCTTGAGTCCAATTTAAAACTATCGGAATTTTGTTTCGCTAGGAAATTTTTCAAATTCATGTATTAATCAAATATGATTTAAACATCTATTGAATAAATACCCTTAGTTCCTAAAAATTGGAAAAATATGGGTTTTGACTCGAAAGCAGGACATTTTAGTCACCCAGTAAACATTCGTGATCACATCACATCATATCCCTACTGAAAAAATTAGGCGTCAGATCTGAGGTCAGATCTGACGTAAGACATTGGCCAAAAATCTGATGTCAGTTCTGACGTAAGATTTGATGTCAGATCTGACGTCAGATTCTAAGATTGTTCGAAAATAATAAAAAAAAAAGTTCAACTCGGCTGAAAATTTAATGAAATTCGATTAATTGTGTCATTTCACCTCCATGATGCATTTACATTTTGAAAAAAATGTATGACATGTTCGGGATTTGAACTCAAGTTCCCCACGTAATTGACCGCGGTGCTGACACCTGAGCCATTATGACTTGTGGAAAATTGTGTAAAACGTTGTTTCCCACTTATCTTATGAATGTACCGGCTTAGTGACAATTGAATCTTTTTCTGGTTACAACAGAAATATAATTGGCTCAGTGGCAGCATCGCAAACTATCACATGGGAGTCTCGAGTCCAATCCCAGATAATTACAATATTTTTTATAGTGTAAAATGCATATTGAATGGTGTTAAATTACATTGAACGAATTTGATTAAATTTTCTGCTGTTTTAAAAATTGTTTATTTCTTATTTTTAAACAATCCTAAAATCCGACGTCAGATCTGTCATCAGATTTTTGGCCAATGTCTTACGTCAGATCTGACGCCTTATTTTTTCAGTAGGGATGGCGTCATTATGATGATGTCATATGATTTAATGTCATAATGACGTCATATGATGTCATGACATGATATGACATCATGATGATATACATATGCACGAACATGTATCTGCGTATATGATGTCATGGTCACGAATGATCACGAATGTTTACTGGGCTATGGCAGGATGTAATAGGACAGGACTAAAAACAAGTACAAATCCTGTTAAAGCAGATCGTATAGTCACCTTAGTTTAAATAACGTATTAAATTTATCTATTAAAAATTAAAAAAAAAATGACACCAACCCTTAAATGTCTCTTGAGCTTGATCTCCGTCGAAAACGTTACATTGCAATACTTGCAAGTGAATGGAGAAAACTTCTGTTTACATTTACTCTCTTCGTGAATCTCCCATTGCCATCCGTGAGAAAAAAGCTTCCCGCACAGTCGACAAGCGAATTTCAAAGGGAACCTCTTGAATGCTCCGTGACTTTCTTTTTTGTGCATGTACAGGTTGTACAAAGAATCGCAAACAACCCTGCAAATTTTGCATTTCGAAGGTTTTTCCTCATGAACAAAACAATGTTCCTCCAATTTTTCGTCTTCTTCCATGGCGACATTGCAAATTTCACATCTCACATAGTTCTCAGAAGCAACTTCCGGTTCAGAATCGTTTTTTTTCGTCACTTTTTTACGAACAGCTTTTGGTATACTGGGTATTGGAACCTCTTTATTGATCCGAGGAATTTCTTTTTTGATCAGAGGAATTTGTTTTATGATCAATGGAACTCCCCCCTTTGCGGTTTTTGATAAAATAGGAGCGTGTTTCATTCGCACGGCTGTTGCACTTTTCTGTAGAATTTGTGAATTGTCAGGTACAATTTTAAGAGTCACATTCGAATTCATGGAATTCGTGTTTGCCGGAGACAAATATATTAATTTAATGTTAGTCGAAGTGCCAATTTGTGGCGGAACTTGAAGTAAATTGTTGGCATTAAGAGGAAAGAATTTAATTGGCTCAACAAGGATTCCATCAGATTTCTCGCAGGTTGATGCTAGAATGTTTTGTGGCCTTGGGATTTCTTCATTAGTGTTTTCGAGTTCAGAATCGTTAAGAGAAATGGGAAATGCCAGCTTTTGTGATTTGATGGTTTCATTTTGCGAATCTGTTTCCTCAGGATTTGGAGTTTCGTATACATTTTCAGGGTCTGAATCTTCGATGGGAATGGGACTGGCTTTGATACTTGGATACACGTTTTCGACGAAAGGTTCAGGTTCTTTTCCGAGTTGGATTTCTTTTTCAATGTGTACTGAATGTGCGTCTTCTAAGTGGTGCTGGAAAGTATTCAAGTCTGAAAATAGTTGGTCACAGTATTGACATGAAATGGGAAATTGCTGCTCTTCTGGATGTTTTGGAACGACCAAGGAAGATTTTTCCGGATTTTCTCGTAAATAAGAGTCAACTTGGACTGATTTTATCAGTAGTTTGTAGCTTATATTTAGGTCGTGAAAACATTGCTCGCAAATGTTTGAAGGCAGTTCATCAAGTAGGTCGATCTGAAAGAATTAACTACAGTTTGTCAATTTGACGAAGAAGTAAAAAATCAGACACTGGATAAATGTGGTGTGCAAGGTTTTCATTCTTGAAATTTTTTACTACTGCAAAAAAAATAAGGGAATACCAATATTTTGAGTCTCATGTTCAGAAATATAATATCGATAAATCAGGTTTCGTTAGTTTCTTTTTTTAGTAGAGTTTCTCAAAAAGTATATAGAAATTACTGAAGAAATATTAGAAATCAATATAATAGTTCTTAGAATTAACACATACATTTGAATATTATTGGCGAGTTATTTATTAGGGAAAATTTTTGTAAACTTATCTATCAATGGACCACTCCAATAAAAACCGATAAATATTTTCAAAATTTTATGGGCGTTGGAAAGCTTTCAGAATTTGAAGTTTTTTCAAAGTTTTTGAAAACGGCCGATGATTTATCAAACATCGTTATTCAAATTTCATATTTTAATAATTTTGTATTTTGAGTAACTGGGGAATCAAGTTACGATTATAATTTTTGAATTCGTCCAAAAACCTTCATTTTTTATGACATTGAATTATGATTCATTTATAAATAAATACTGGTATTATGATGATGGACAGAAATATTTAACCAAGCTATTTAGAAATCATGCCAAATTTTTCACATTTTCACAAGAAGAAGTGTTTTATATTAGGCATTTTTGCGCGTTACGTACGGACGTTCGGACGGTTTTTTCGACAAATGTATAAAAAAGTACTCACGGTGGGCTTGGATAAGGTTTAACCCAAAGGTTCCTGCCCATCAAACATTTTTTCATTCATATATTTTATTATTTTTGAATATTTTAACCAAAAAATTAAAATAATCCCTGGAAGGAATGAAGAGAAGACCTAATTTTTGTGCATTTTTTTGAGATCAATAGCTCAAACTCTTCACGAAACAATGCCACATCAAAATTTTGAGGCTCAAAATCTTTTGTCGGGTACAGTTAACAATAAATTTTCATTGGATTACACTACATAAAAAAAAATATCAATGTCATTTAATACAGAAAACAACAACATTTTTTCATTAGATTATTTGATGTTTTAAGAGCTATATATCTTCCTAACAACAAGTGATATTATAGTGATCGAAAAAGATATTGCATAAAATTTGAGTCTTTCTACTTATTTTTATAATTATACTTGAAAATATGAAAAATGTAGTGATTCGCGTCAGAGAGCACCGAAAAACATAGTTTTTTGCGGTTTTCTGTATATAATGACGTTGATAAGTATTTTTTTTTATGTAGTGAAATTCAATGAAAATTGTTAACTGTACACGACAAAAGATTTTGAGCCTTAAAATTTTGATGTGGCATTATTTTGTGGAGAGTTTGAGCTATTAACCTCAAAAAAATTCACAAAAATTAGGTTTTCTCTTCATTCCTTCCAGGGATTATTTTACTTTTTTGCTTAAAATATGCGAAAATAATGATTGATTATATAAATAAAAAAATTATGATAGGCAGGAACCTTCGGGTTAAACCTTATCCAAGCCCACCTATACTATTATTTCACTTTTGAAAAGGAAATCATTAATAAAGTGCGAATGAGCGGGAAATTTCTTATCAAGTAAGCACGTTTAAGCAGGAAAAGGGAAAAAAAGGACTCACGAGTACTGAAAAACAAAACGTTACGCACGGACGCCAGAGACACACATATTCTGTTTGCTATATTTACGTTGAAAACTCTGCGAGTATAAATCGAATAATCTCGTCTTTTTGTGTTTTTCGATTCTTTACAGTACAGGCATCACGATAATAATAACGATTTACCACCTTGTGGTTTTGCTTTTTTTAAATTAATGAATTTTGTACGAAAAAAAAAAAAAAAAAAAAACGTTACGTACGGACGATTTAACTCAAAGTCATTGTAATGACCATATTCAAGAGCAAAAATATATTGTTCTAACTAATTTTATTAAATTTATATCACAAACAAAAATACAAGAACTTGAAAAGTGTAGGAAAGGCCTGATTTCATATATCTTATGAATAAAATTTCAAAAGTTTATATGAAATTACACATTGATAAGACCTAAGCTACGGTTAATTTTAAAAATTTTTTATTTTACTGGAATTAAAAAAAAAAGGACTAGTCATTCAAAGATTTGGATAGTAAGTGAGATTATATTACTTAAATTTCTTCATACCAATGATACCAGCAACAACGCGCTCTTCTCTATAATAGGCGCAATAGATTCTTCAGTGAAGGTGATCAGATCCATACATTTTTTGCAAAGTAGTTGATTCATCTGTTACTCGTGATTGAATAATATAAAAAAACACGTAAATAATAAAGTTTCGAGCATTCAGTTCTTCGATATTTTTACAACACTGGTCGCATTTTAAGGTCATGCAATCTTTTTCAATCTGATCGCAGGTGACTAGCGAGACGAATTCTTTTAACTTTCGCGGAATTGCAGAAAAAGATGCATTATATTCAAAATAAGTCTTACATTTCCGTGATATCAACAAATGCTTACACTCGAAGGCAATTAAACAAAGTTATAAGAGCATGAAAAGTAAAAAAACTACGTAATTTCAATTTACGAGCACCAAGAATAGTACATTACGTACCAGGGGACGAAACCGAGTGCAGCTAAAATTAGCCCGAGTTTGCATCACGAGATCCATCCCCTGGTGCGTACCGTATTTTACTCGATGAGAGCATGGAATTTTTGCCGCTTGAGTAGCCTATAGACCCGCGAAAGTGCCCACGAGCCCACGAACAGCTAGGAGCATGAAAGTAGATTTACCCTTGTGACGAGCGAGGTTTTGCTCACTTGTCGATATTTTTATTTTTACAATAATATGGGAAAAAAAAAGACAAATTCAATGTTCTATAAAATGTTTAAGGGGAAGCTATTTTTCTAAACGTTAAGATAACGCGCGACAATATCAAATCGCTATGACTCGCCGGTTTTGATAGTTGATGATGCTAATAATATCAATTTTTGGGCAGGAAACGATCGGACGAAAATCGTTCCGTAAAGAATGATTTTCAGACGGAAACGATATGCTCATATCTTTCTTTTAGACAATGAACCATGATTAGACTTTTCACAAAAATGATATCTAACGATTTCTTGCAATTTACACCGGATACAAACGAACGAAAAGGAAGCCGAAACGAACGAAAAACGTTCCGTAAGTACGATTTTCAGACAAAAATGACAAACAGGTCAATTTTTCGAATAATGAACTACGATTACCACTTCTTTCTTTCTTCGGTATATAAACCAAGCAGTCGTGGCCGAACTTTGGCACTCACACTCCCAAACACTTGTATCCCTTATAGTTAATAGTTTAACATAGTGAAAATTTATAAGTTTAAGAGCGTGCGGAAGTATAGTTCTCAAAATTTACTCGAAGTTGTTGATCTTAAAACGTTTTCTGAATCTATATATATTTTCTGTTCGTGAAAAGAGTGATTTTCCTAAAAACAATCGATCGAAGGTATGAGAGTAAAAATGATTAATAATATGTTGAAAATAAGTAAAGCTATAAATCAACACACTGTTGTACATTGTTAGAGCCATGTTATTGTCATGTAAATTGTTTTGTGAATAAGAACTTCAGAAAGGACTCGTAATGCATCGAATATTTTGTATGAAAAGAGTATTTGAATAAGATATAATGTTAATTTTACCATTTTGTTAGAAAAGTCTTTTGCCTTGATTGATAGATCAAAATGTAAATGATTGTATTCGGAAATGACTGTTCATTTTATACTTATAAAGTTAATGTTTTGTAAATTGAAAACCGTCTCTCAAAAGCATTTCTTTTCCCCTGGTCCATAAATATATAGGGAACCTAGGGTCGTGTAGGGCAGAGCCTCCTACAACGGTCCTAATCTGGACGAGTTGGCCTACTTTCGGGATTTAAAAATCAACGTTGGTTTTCTCGAATTTGAGTCCGCTCGTCACACTGTCATTCACCTATCATTTGAATACGTCTGGAAATTCCAGACGTATTCAAAACTGTGTTTGAGAAATTTGAAGTGAATCTTTCGCGTATTGACGAACAGTGTGCTAAAGCTATGGCCAAAATCTCCGACAGAAATTGCAGCGCCACCACTTTAGTCCCGAGACTAGGAACCAAAATTGAAGAGAGAAAATTACTCATGTCGCATACTTTCGCATTCTTCATCTGACAAATTTTAGTTTATAGCCCCGGCACCGGGATCGTGGCACTGAGATTTTAGGCAATTTCTGTCGTGCATTGAGGTGAATGGGAGCTTTAGCACACTGTTGACGATGTGATAAAGTATATTATAGCACGCAGTGTGTAGAAGTTAAATGGTGGGTGGCTCCATTTAACTGCGTTTTCTCGAAAAACCACGTTTTTCAAACTTGTTGTACGTCGGTTTTAATAACCGGCGTCAACGGTGAATTTTTTTCTATTTGGCTGGGCTAAACACGCACAGTTGAGAAAATCGTTTTTGTTGATTTTCTAAAAATAGTGCGGCACGATTACTTAGCGTTCTTTCCCCGCGCTCTCCAGGGAACTTCGTGGAGTCGCGATCGACAGCCATGGATTTGTGCGCCAACCGCGAAGTGAAATAATACATTGAGTTTGTTGCAGTTTTTTTTGATTGGTGCGCTGTCCGCGAAGTGAGATAAAACCCCACTTTTTGCTGAATTTCTTTTATTGGTGCGCTGATTGAAACGGAAAACATACTTCCAGGGCGGTTATTCACGAATTCAACAATTCTCTTCTGACAGCTTTCATTAGCTCCAGAAATCCATCTCCTCAGTTTTTTGGTAGCCTTCATTGGCTGCAAAAAAAACCGAATTCCCTACCTGTGCCAATCCTTTTTTGGTAGCTTTCATTAGCTCCAAAAATCCATCTCCTCAGTTTTTTGGTAGACTTCATTGGCTCCAAAAAAAAAAACCAAATTCCCAACCTGTACCAATCCCTTTTTGATAGCCTTCATCGGCTCTAAAAAAATCTCTTTCCCAAACCAACCTTGGTAGCCTCCATCGGCTCTCCCTTATTGTTTTTCTTTTTTCTTCTTGAGTTTCTCCGCAGCCTACTTTGGATTAATCCAAAGGTCTTACCTTTCTTTGGACAGGAAGATTTCTTCGAGAAGGATTTTTATATTTCGTAATTATATTATTAATTATTCTGTAAACGTCGTTGTATATTTAGATTTCAAATATTAAATAAAATAATTTTTTTGGTTAAATTTTTTGTTTTCTCCTTCACCCATCTCCATTTTTTCTCTTCCCCTAAACCTGACGTACAGTGTTTCTCATTAATGCCTTCGTCTTTTCGAACGCGAACCCATGTTTTCGGATGCGATTGACGTGAATGCATTAATGAGAAAGACTGCACGTCAAACTGGTGTGACGGATTGCGCAAAAACAACTTGGTGAAATTTCAAACACTTTCATAAAACATAATTTTGCTTGGATCGACATTTCGCGTTTTGCGAAAAAAAATGTTTTCCCATATTTTTTTAAAATAAACTATTGCGAAAAATCCAATTTTTCACATGTACGAGGGGGGACCCAAAAGTAACGGGAATTGTGTTACAACTTTTTTATTGACAAATTTTTTCACACACAATTTTTATCACCTTCAAAGTAACCCCCATTGACTGTAATACACTTGTTCAATCTTTTTTTCCAGTGTTCAAAACAGTTCTGAAATTCATTTTTTTCAATGTTTTTTTAACCTTCCAGCGATTTTTGTTTCACCTCTTCTACAGTCCCAAAACGTTTTCCTTTCATGTCCCTTTTGAGTCTAGGGAACAAAAAAAAGTCACAGGGGGCAAGGTCCGGTGAATAGGGGGGGGGGGGGGGGTGAACAATCGGTATCATGCCGTTTTTGGTCAAAAATTTCTTCACGGACAGCGCTGTGTGGGCAGCTGCATTGTCGTGGTGGAAGAACCAATCTCCTGTGCGCCAAAAATCCGCTCTTTTCTTCCGGATGTTCTCCCTCAACCTTTTCAAAACCTCCAAGTAGAAGTGTTGGTTGACCGTTTGGCCTGGAGGAACAAATTCTGCGTGCACAATACCTCTGCAATCGAAGAAACAAATGAGCAATGTCTTGATGTTGGACTTCACTTGGCGTGCCTTTTTTGGACGAGGCGAGAGAGGTGTCTTCCATTGGCTTGATTGCTGCTTTGTTTCGGGGTCGTAGCCATAGCACCATGATTCATCGCCAGTTATAACCTTGAGAAAAAAATCTGGGTCTTCATTCAACTGATTTTGCAGCTCAAGACAGGCCTGAAGTCGACGCTCCTTTTGATCGTCGGAGAGAAGGCGAGGAACAAATTTGGCTGCAATCCTCCTCATGCTCAGTTAAAATCCTCTGAATTGAACTCCATGACAATCCAGACATCTCACAAAGTTGATCGATGGTTCGGCGACGGTCTTCATGAACAAGAGTGTTGATTTTTTCAATGCTTTCGTCCGTTCTTGAAGTCGAGGGGCGCCCAGAACGAGGTTGGTCTTCTATTGACATCTCTCCATTCTTGAAACGCGAAAACTAGTCGTACACACGCGTTTTACTCAAAGCATTATCCCCATAAGCTGTTTTCAGCATCACAAGGGTTTCCGCGGATGTTTTTCCTAACAAAAAACAAAATTTTACAGCCACGCGTTGCTCTCCGCACTCAGCCATTTCACGTTTTCGCCGAAACCGAAAAAGTCGTTTCACTAGAAAAATTCTTACGGACGAACGAATGCACTCACAGCAAATGAACTTTGCACACTGACTTGGGAGAGTAGCAGCTTGGAAGAGAACTAGTGGAGAACCCGATCCCCCCCTCCGCGGTCCCCCCACCACCTAATTCCCGTTACTTTTGGGTCCCCCCTCGTACTTGTCTAATGAGAGCAAAAACATTTAAAAAATAAAATTCAACGCCACTCCCTGAAACATAATGATATCTTATTAGTTTGTACAAAAATTTGATTATAGCTATCTTTGAACAGGCTCTAGCCGTCACACCGTTTACTTCTGGCCGTCGCGCAGCGTTAACTTTGTGTGCATCGTTTATGAAAACCAAGCACCGTTTTTGCAAATCGTGACAATTTTTTATTTTTTTATATTAAGAATAAAATGTGTACGAAAATTGGTGTGCCTAACATGTGCAAATTTTTTCATATCCAGACGCAAAGTTTGAATACGATCGTAGTCGAAAACATGGAACGCTCCACTTAAAGGACATCCAAAGTGAGTTGAAAAATTATTAAATTGCGAGATAAATATATTTATCAAATGTCTTCGTCCATTTAAAGGTTTTAATTTGTTATTGTTTTTACTGCAGACTATGTGAACAATAAATATTATTGAAATATAGCAGATTACCTCTGCATTTCATTTTCGAGGCAGGATAAACTTTGAAATCGAAAATTATTTTCCTCGACGCGAGCATGGAAAATGGCGGCTTTCGTAACCTATAGAACATTACGAAAGTGCCCACATGCAACCCACAAACAGCTGGGAGTGGGAGCACGAAAGTAAACAACACAAGGGTGTGACGAGCGGACTCAAATTCGAGAAAACCAACGTTGATTTTTAAATCCCGAAAGTAGGCCAACTCGTCCAGATTAGGACCGTTGTAGGAGGCTCTGCCCTACACGACCCTAGGTTCCCTATATATTTATGGACCAGGGGAAAAGAAATGCTTTTGAGGGATGGTTTTCAATTTACAGAACATTAACTTTATTAGTATAAAATGAACAGTCACTTCCGAATACAATCATTTACATTTTGATCTATCAACAGGGACGTACCCAGAAAAATATTTTGGGGGTGGTCCAATCGGAAAATCTATTATAAAATATGTTTCGATTCTAACAAAAAGTAATGTTAAAATTGTGTAAGACAAATTTAAATTTTGTCACTCATGATTGATGATCTATTCGCGTGCTTATTGGCGTTCTGCGAGTTTTATTTTTGAAAAATAGAGACAAGAATCAAAAGTTGGGTACAAGTAGCTGTAAATTGTGATCATAATTTTTCAAAAAATTTATTTTCATTTAATTAAATGTTCAATACACACGATATAATATTATTAAATGTAAGAATCACTTATTAACAGCACATTAATCAAATGACGACATTCTTATACATATAATCTACCGTCTTCGAAATCAGGCAGGCTATTTAAAGGGTGATGTCAATTCTTCTCGTTCTTTTTGCCAGAATATTCAGTATTTGATCGCTGGTAACATTCACATCTCTGTGAATGTTAAGAAGTGCCAGTCCATTCAGCCGTTCCTCTCCAGTTATGTTGCGCAAATAAGTTTTTAACCTTCGCAAAGTGGAGAAGGACCGTTCACTCGAGGCAACTGTGACAGGTAGTGTGCCACAAATTTGGAGAAGCCTGTAAATCTGCTTGTAAAATTTTTCATTGCAAACGTCCAGAGCTTCAATGAATGTTTTTGGCCGCTCTTTTGCAGGCATGCTTGAACAGAACCTGGAATCAGAAACCAATTTTTAACTTATATGGACCTGTAGAAAGGAAAATCACTGACACGCACGAATAAAATATCAAGTCACATTTATTGAGTGAAATAGAATTTGAATGTATACATAAATAAATAGCACTAAATAAGATCCGACTTGACACGAAGAGGTCGGTCTTTCTACTCGTCTTACGCCGTCGTTTTTCCCCGCAGTACCGACTTATCTCTTAGCCCTACTCATGCGCGATTCGGGCCTTGTCTCAAATGTCCTACAGGGCCGTGCCCTCGCGCTCTCTCTCCCTCACGCACATATATACTTTACAGACCCTTTGTTTCTAATTCCCTCACGGAAATCTGGCGTATGCTGTGTAAGCAAAGTAAGAAATGTAAGCTCACGTGTCTCACGTCGGTCTCGTGGATCGGGCGACGCGAGTCACGTGAGCTTACGTCTCTTACTTTGCTTACACAGCATACGCCAGATTTCCGTGAGGGTTGCAAAAAACCTATTATTACCTTTTCCACATTTTCATGTTGAATTGTAAGTCCTCCGTAGATCCGGTGACGTCGTTAGGCCATTTTTCTACGAAAACATGAACGGTTTCTTTCAATTTCTCTTCATCGAGCCCTGCGCATCTTGCTGGAATGATGTTCTGTATCCTTGACAGCAGTGCTCGATGTTCGAGAAATCTTGCGTCCAGCTCTTTCAAATATTTATCCAAAAATGGAATGAATATGGATCGCCGATAATATTCTTCAGCATTGCCAAAATAGTTGTCACGATTGTTTTGTCGTCCTACTCGTCGAGGAACAGTAAGCTCGATACCGATCTTCTCAGCAACTTGAGTCGCTGATTGGAAAATTTAGGCGAATTTCTCGTCGGCTTTGGCACGCATCTCCTTTATTTCTTCGTGAACATCGTTCGCATATTGAACGCATTCACTTAAATCGCAATCTACTTTTTGCAAATTTTGGCTAAGGTTTTTGGTCAAGCTGAACACCGGGACCATTACAGCCAATGCAATTATGAATGGAGCTGTTTGGATGGAAGCAAGCAAAATGTTTCGCTGTATTCCATCTGATTTTGATCTCAGCTCATTCAATTCTTCGAGCGTTGAATAGATGAATTCCAGTGCTTCATTAAACAATCCGAGAGAAACCAGATGTTCGACCCAACGCGTTTCGCAAAATTTTAGAAGACGCGTCTGCTTGGCACCAGGATTTGCTATCAGGGTGTGGTTTTTCAACAAATTTCCAGCCTTGCTGGACAGACGAAAGAAGTTAATGACTTTCTTGACTGTTCCAATGCAGTTCCGAATTGGCGTAATGTCGCACGCATGGGTAATAGCCAGATTCACGTTGTGGTTGGCACAGTGAAAATAAAGAGCATCTGGACATGTCTCCTTTACGATCGCTGCACAGCCTTTGAACTCTCCACTCATCGCTCGAGCTCCATCATAACCTTGAGGATACAAAATTTCAAAAAATGTTGTAAAGATCTTTGTTTTACAAATCAATAGTTATTTTCGTACGTGTGAGCAAGAAGTCAATTTTGGCGAAGACAAGATTTTTAAGGCGAGGCGAAGCCGAGCTGTAAAATTGTCTGAGCCTAAATCGACGATTGCTCATACGTACGAATATAGTTTTTCATGTTAAAGGCTCAAAAATTGTGATTTTGCGTTACGCACATGTACAAAAATCAAGCTTTTTGTGCCTGAAGCATGAAAAACTTGTTTTCTACGGTTTCAGAACCGCTATCTTAAGAAAACTGATTCCAGAAATTATGTGATTGAAATTTTTTAAGCGCTATAAAATCCAACTTATTTGAATTTTTAAAAACTCCTTTAAAATCGACTCAAAATCGGGTTTTCAAGACGTTTAAAAAATCATTTCTAGGCAAGATTTCAAACCTGTTACAGTATTTAATCCACATAATATATTGTAAGGTTCTCTAAAAATCTGATTTAGATTAAACACTAAAATTTATTCAAAAATCAAATCCAGCTAAGTTTTTTAAAAGTTTTTAAAAAATCTTATCTAGATTGGATTTTGATTGAGTTAAATAATCTAACCCTTAGGTGTTAATTAAATCCAATCTAGAGTGAATTTCTCTAGGCTTGTAGAAAATATGATCCAAATCTGGAATGGTCCAAAACCTTACTTTATATTTCCACTTCTGGCTGATTCATGTTTATTAAAGTTTCATTTCAAGTTAATATAAGTTATATTCAGTTAAATATTAGATTATAATATTCAACATTTCAAACAATGATGTTAAAAGTTATATGATGATATTTTATAGTAATTTAAGTTTCAGCATTTACTTAATTTAAGTTTTATTCTAGTTAATTTGTGTTTTATTCAGCTAACCTTGTCCTCTCATAAAACGAGTGTCAACTCCAAGTTTCTGCAAAGTTGTAAGCAGCGTATTTGCAAGGCCGGCGCCAGTCACGTTCTCCATAGGAATGAAACGCAAGAAATTTTCTCTGATTGTGTGTCTCCCTTCGATTTTTTCAATGAACCTTGCTCCAATCGTGAATTGTTCAATTCCACTCACATCAGTCGTTTCATCTGCAGTTACAGTGAAATACTTCGTCTCATTGATGCATGTCACCAAGTATTTTGTGATGATTTCTGCTCCAGCATCAACGATCTCATTCTGAATTTTAGGGCTCAAATACGTTGCATTACCACCAGAAATTTTTAAATGTTCTTGCAGTGCTACGTCTCCACTATCCACAGCAAAACGCAGAAGTGCCCTGAAATTCCCATCGTTCTCTTCTGGTATTTCCAGCGGTAAAGGGCCATCATCTCGACATCCTCGTAGTGCCAGTCCTTGTCTGCAGCAGAGTAAGACCGCACGAATGATTGGAGCAAGTTTCGTCTGTTTTCCAATTGCAGCCGTTTTCGGCTCTGATCGATCTCAATAATGACGTCATTTTTCTTATTTTCATATATTAGCTTGAAGTTCTGTGCATCATCAAGGGCATCCAAGTGATATCTCTTCGTTTGATGTTCTTTGAATCTCTCTAAAGCTCTCTTCCAATCTGACGCAAGTTTGTACAAATGAATTTAAACGTTCATGCTTTCCTTTTCTAACTTCCTTTTGCGCGAATAAAATGCAAACTCGACAATAAGCACCGTCTTCAACGGCTGAGTATGTTAACCAAGGGTACTTTTGTAACCATGAAAGTTGAAATTTCAAATTCTTTTTGTTTATTTCCGTTACTGGAAACACAAAATCAGCATTTGGTGTCCATACATTTACAAGGAGACCGTACATCTCATTATTGTCAAGTTTTCTTCTGCAAAAACGTTGGACATCATTGACATGATCTTCCAATTTCTGAGACTCCTGTAATACATAAAAAAAATTTTCTTCGATTTACACGATAATGGTTGAATATAGTTTCTAGTTTTATTGATTTCAATTCGCGAAAGTTATGACTGATATTGATGATAATTGACAATCATTTTCTAAAATCACAATGCTTTACAAGAAGAAATATGTGTAACTATACACCATTAAGAGTATATGATTTTTTTTGATATATTTGTAAATGTATAATAAGTAATAAAATTCCGATTTTGCATACACCCACATAAAATTTGCATATTAATATATTTATATGCATACAAAATGTTGGTCCACACAAAATTGAAATTTCATCAAAACTTCGAGATTGAAGTAAGAATTCAAACAAATCATTCAGGTAACGAAAAATTACCAATAAACTGAATACACAATAAAAATAAATGATAATAAAAATACATTTGACACTTAATATTTGCCGAATTCATGACATTGCTGAATTATCAGTATTTTTCTAGAGAGAACAAATATATTTACTGTATCGGAAACATAATTTTCAACTTTATATGTGTCAAGTTAAAGACACGAATACTTAAATGAAAACAAACAATTTAAACCTTGACATTTGAAGAATTTGATAATTTCAACCAAAAAGCCTATGTCGACGGGCAAAAAAAGGTAAAAACAAATAGTTAATCTAATCCCAGTTGCAAGATGATAGGTGATAGGCGAGAAGTCAACATAAATGCGACATCAAATGGACCTAAATGTTGCCATGTTGCAGTTAAGATACGACGGCATGAAGCAGAGGTTCTGTTTACATCAGATGCACACTTGTTCAGGTCGTTTTAAGGTGCAACATTACAGCATAATATGCCGTCTCAAATCGTATTATTGAAAGATTTCTGTTAAAAAAAAAGTAGTATATGGGATTTGAACCAGGGCTGCCCGAGTGAAAAGCTTACGCTCTACCCACTCCGCCACAACACCTGTGAGTTGATAGAGATCATGTTAACTGTCTTACATTTTGGAAAGTAGAATTGATGTTTTTACGTAGATTCAAAACAACGTCAATAAATGGGAATTTAGTTATTTTTTGCCTTTATTTTTCGAAATCTCACTGAATTCAATTCAACTATTTAACTCAAATTTTAATGGACATTATATTATGTGAAAATTCGAAACACTTACTTTCGGCTCAGGCTGATGGTCATCTTCCTCAATGCCATGTCGCGATTTTTTTGCTGTTGATAATTCTTCGGCCTGTTCGACTGATCGTTCGCGTTTAGCATCAGCACTTCTTGGTTTAAAAAATGACGTTATTTTGAAAGGTGCCATTTTAGTTAGGCATTATGCAAATGTATGCGAAAACTAAATGTCAGATATGGTTAGGAAAACTATCGATTATATCAATAGTTATCGATACGCTGCAAAATCGGTAACCATCGGTAATGCTTTTGGCGTTGACGATAGTACTATTGATACATGTGGCATGATAATAACACTGAATCACTACCATGATTATGACCGGAAAAATTGTGAAAATCAAATGAAAATAATAAAATAAAATAAAATCGTTCATAATTGCAATGTACAACTTTGTAATGTGGACGATTTAGTATGTACGGTTGAAAAACCAAAAACTGTATAGATATTGAAGGAGTCTGATTTTTCAGGGAGGGTCCAGACCCCCCGGACCACCATCCTGGGTCCGTCCCTGTCTATCAATCAAGACAAAAAACTTTTTTAACAAAATGGTAAAATCAACATTATATCTTATTCAAATACTCTTTTCATACAAAATATTCGATGCATTACGAGTCCTTTCTGAAGTTCTTATTCACAAAACAATTTACATGACAATAACATGGCTCTAACAATGTACAACAGTGTGTTGATTTATAGCTTTACTTATTTTCAACATATTATTAATCATTTTTACTCTCATACCTTCGATCGATTGTTTTTAGGAAAATCACTCTTTTCACGAACAGAAAATATATATAGATTCAGAAAACGTTTTAAGATCAACAACTTCGAGTAAATTTTGAGAACTATACTTCCGCACGCTCTTAAACTTATAAATTTTCACTATGTTAAACTATTAACTATAAGGGATACAAGTGTTTGGGAGTGTGAGTGCCAAAGTTCGGCCACGACTGCTTGGTTTATATACCGAAGAAAGAAAGAAGTGGTAATCGTAGTTCATTATTCGAAAAATTGACCTGTTTATCATTTTTGCCTGAAAATCGTACTTACGGAACGTTTTTCGTTCGTTTCGGCTTCCTTTTCGTTCGTTTGTATCCGGTGTAAATTGCAAGAAATCGTTAGATATCATTTTTGTGAAAAGTCTAATCATGGTTCATTGTCTAAAAGAAAGATATGAGCATATCGTTTCCGTCTGAAAATCATTCTTTACGGAACGATTTTCGTCCGATCGTTTCCTGCCCAAAAATTGATATTATTAGCATCATCAACTATCAAAACCGGCGAGTCATAGCGATTTGATATTGTCGCGCGTTATCTTAACGTTTAGAAAAATAGCTTCCCCTTAAACATTTTATAGAACATTGAATTTGTCTTTTTTTTTCCCATATTATTGTAAAAATAAAAATATAGACGAGTGAGCAAAACCTCGCTCGTCACAATAGAAAATCGATTTTTTTTTTGAAGCCAAAACATAGAACGCTTCCCTTAATAGCACTGACGTTACAGTTGTTCATAAATGTTATAACTGACTCAAGTTATTTTGTTCATTTCTGTTAGTACTTCATCGCCACCCAAGATAATCAAAAAAGAGGCACTGCAAAACCAAGAGGTAACGATGGTTAACTTCGAAAATCATCGTTTGAATATCTTGGATATATGAGTAAATACTAAGGGCGTCCGTATGTAACGCTGAAAAAACAAACTTTTACTAGTTTCAAAAATCTACAACAACTGAGCGCGTGGGAACGAAAAGGGTCCGAGCGCGTAAACCAAAAAGTATTCTAGTCCATACGACAAATTCAATAGACGAAAAAAAAATTTTTTTCTGATCATGAAAAAAATATTTTTTCATATAGGACATAGAAGCGCACCTAGTTCATCAATAAACAATTTTTCTCATTGTTAGAATAATCAATAAAAAATAAAAACACCAATTTTTTCATTGCTTCGAATCTACGTTTTGTTAAGGGAGGGGGGGGGGGGGGCTAAGGAAGAACTTATAAAAAAAAACACTATTTTTGCTGCTTTTTCATGAAGATATAGCTGGAAATAATAAATGTAAACTCTTTTTATATTTAAAAGCATCATCTGAAGAACATTTAGTTGAAATTTCGTGCTAAAATATTGGAAAATGAGCTGGTGACAGAGCATTTCTCAAAACGTCTTTTAAAAAACACGTTGTGCGGTGAACACGATAATTAAGCGTAAAATCGTCCGAAGTTCAAAATTTTGAAAAATTTACTTAGAATATGAGTTTATTCTACCCCCTCCGTTGTTTTTAAGATTTTATTTACATTTTTTAACTGTTAGTTGCCGTTCAAAGCAAAAAATGCAATTTTCCTCTAAATTTTTCGCCATTTTGTAAGTGAAAAACCACCTTGATTCGTAAATAGAAAGGAAAAAACGACGGAGGAGGGAGGATAAACTCATATTTCAAGTAAATATTACAATATTTTACATTTCAGATGATTCTACACTGAGCTATCGTGTTCACCGCACAAAACGGTTTTTTCAAAAGACGTTTTGGGAAATGCTCTGTCACTGGCTGATTTTCCAATATTTAATCAAAAAATTGTAACTGAATGTTCTTCAGATGATATAATATAATTTTAAAAAAGTTTAAATTAACTTGCTTCAACTATATATCCGTGACAAGTCAGCAAAAAAAGTACGTGTTTTTTTTTAAGTTATCCCTTACCCCCCTGTATGCGACCGACGAGAGCATGATCGGCAGAACACAAAGGGGAAAAATCGGAATGAGTTTGACACAAGAATTTCAGTCTTGGAACTCGCGATTTATTTTTCAAAACGAAATTCACAGAAATACACTGCGCGAAACAACAGTGGAAACGAAAATGCTTCTGTGATAAACACAGGGTAAAGTCTCTCGCGAAGGTAACACAAAGTAATACACGGGAAGAAACGTAGGAATCGAGACTAGCGAAAAACGTACGCTCGTCACGACGACTCAACCACGAAAGCTCTATCTGTGTGCCGTGTCACACAGCTGCGCCCGAAAGGTCGCAGCACCTTACGTTCCATTCTTTAACACCCCCCTTAAAAAAAATCTTGAAAACATCATGATGCTCTTGTTTTTAGGTGCCCAACTTTTTTTACCTAACATGACATTTCCTAGCGATGCAAACAAAGCTTAGAAATTAGCAAAAACTTTTTACTCTCAATGAAAATATAATTAAAAATTAATAAATGGAAAAATTCACGTTCTGCCAAATTCAACCAGTGAGGAAGTTTTTTTATTATTCATCGGACAACAAACTTCCAGCGGAATACTTGATCTCTAATAGTTTTAGCGGTTTTTCAGAAAATTTGATGTATTTACAAGCAACGGTTATGATATGATATGATAGGATATGTGATATATGATATGTCACATACGATATGTGATATATGATGTATGATATGCATATGTGTAATACTCTTATATGGCTAAGAGAGTGAGAGCTTATGTTCCCATTAAAAGAGTATGGACGATCGTTTCTCTCTCGCACACAAGATTTTGCGCATCCACGTTGCGCATTCAAAACAATTACGGATGTATATCTATATATAGCATACATATATATCTTAGCTGGCAGTAGTCAACCATAACAATGGCTAGTATATCTATATATTTGTCACATGGTCCGTCGCGCATGCACGTTAACACCATGGTAATCCAGTTCCATCTCTCTTTAATAGGGACCTCTCAAAGTACAGAGAACAAAGGACTCTGGCCATATAGGAGCATTACATATATGATGATATGTGATATATGATATGATATGATATATGTGGCATGGACCGAGGAAACGTACCTCACAACACCAAAAATCAAAAATGAGACTACCAATAATTCTGAATGTAGAAAACTTTATCTATCGATCGAACATACTCTCGAAATTGTGAGATTATTGTATTGCATACAAATTTGAGCTTTAAAGTTGACCTGCTTGTAGAAATCATATGGATTTTCTATTTTCAAACTCGTTTTTCTCTCAAAGCGCCCAGGTGCTGTAAGGCACCTTTTTTCGGTCCACGCCACATATGATATACGGTATATGATATGATATGAGAAGTTTCACTTTGAGAGGAGTTTTACTTTGTGAAACTTCTTATGTTCTGCCACAGTACCATTGTTAGACATAAGAAGTTTCACAATGTGCGACTCCTTATGTATGCTTCTCTGCTTAGTCGAGGAGCATCGGCTGACACGGTGGCGGGTCCTACTTCCTTTTTCGTCTTCTAAGTCGTCTTAAGAGCACTGGACTAAATCTGTGACAGCAGAGGGGGGGGGGGCCGGCAAAGTTTTTTTATAATACGGGTTTATAGTACGGGGACGAAAAAGGAAGTAGGACCCGCTGCCGTGTCAGCTGATCCTCCTCGACTAAGACGAGAAGAATAAATAAGAAGTCACACATTGTGAAACTTCTTATGCTTTGCCATAGTACCATTGTTGGATATAAGAAGTTTCACAAAGTGAAACTTTTTATGTACGCTTTTCGGCAAACTTTGTATTGCTTCTTATCTATTCGGAAACTGTCGGGAGCGTTCGGGATGGTCGACCGAACCCGACCAATCTCGAGTGTTACCGAAGCATACCGAACGTAACCGAACCCGTGAATTATTAAGATTCGATAAGAAATAAGATATTCTGTTTATCTTCTGTCGATATTATAAAAAAAACTATACCCTCCACGCTATCACAGTGAATCTGCGACAGCGAATCTGAATGTCAACTGGACTTTCAGACAATCGAGATATGATTATCTAGATAAGATGATCCATATATGATAATTAAGATAAGGTAACATTAACAAGATAATCGAGATAAGAATATCTAGATAATATAATAAAAATGAGATAAGATAAACTAATATGACAATTCCCAATAGTTCTTGCGTTTGCGATTACAACCAACAAATCTCAAAGTCAAAGTTTCGATGAAGTACGGATATACTTTCAAAAACCATTATTTTCTCACGGTTAATTATATGTGGCTCTTTCAAGGTGTCAAGATCCTAAGAAATTGTTTATGCAACATAATTTAAAAGAAAAAAATGAAATAAAAAATATTGTATGGAAGGAAATTTTTATCTAACCTCAAGAAATATTCAGATGAAAAAATGAAAGAAAATTATCATGTATTTTTTCTCATAAATGTTATTCAAAAAAAAGAGTGAAGGGAAGAAAAGATATAATTTATCACTTCAAATCGTCTCTTGGCTTTGTGATTAAAATTATTAAATAAAAATTTTTTTTTTTAATAAACATTTTTCTCTAATATGTTGTCTGGCAAAAATTATGTAGAACTATTCATACTATATATAAATGTACGATCAAACGAGCTTACCTTAAGCGAGGTTCGATCGGAATTATATAAGATGTCTCGTCCGAAGAGATCAATGGTAGTAGCGCCAGCTGCTCGGTTTCAACCACAACGATTTCAAAGTCTAAAATAAAATTCAATCAAACCTTCTCGCTTTCGCACTGTGCGCCCTCTGCAACTCCCGGCAACCCAACCTCATTCATTTCAACAATACCCCGTAAATCGCACCAAAAAAGGAGATCAATACTAAGGGCACAATAGGGTGGGTGGGATTGATCTCTTCGGACGAGACATCTTATATAATTCCGATCGAACCTCACTTAAAGTAAGCTCGTTTGATCGTACAATTATATTTCGATGTCTCGTCCTCAAGATCAATGGTAGTCATACAAAGGACATGTGAGTGGAGCGATTTTATAATCCAAATACAGCCACAATTATAAAAAATAAGCCTTCTTTTTATTCATATGTCATACACCAAAAACTTTTTCAGCAAAGTTCGCTTCGCCTTGAACTGGTCCGTTATAAAATTTTGCAAACGTATTTGACGTAGCAGTCCAGCCAGCAGACTTCTGAATCACACAGAGAGAGGCTCCATTTTTGAATGCTGCAGACGTCGATGCGTGTCTGGTAGAATGTGGGGAGAAAAAACTCGTATCTATACCGCCTTCCTCCAGGGCACGTCTGATCCAACGTACTATAGTCTGCGTGGTGCAAGGTCCATGAGGCTTTCTAAAGGAAATAATCACCCGCTCCGAGTCCTTTTTCCTCACGTTCCTGGTCTGCTCGATATAATCAATCAAGGTCGTAGCTACACATAACGCAGGTCTCTCTCTAAAAAATGGAAGTGACAAAAGGGGTTGCATCTTGCCCACACCCGACGTTTTTACCCTGTCAGTTATCTTAACTAACACAGCCTTATCAGTCGTAACAATATTCCCTAACCTAATCAATGTTATCGTTTGCTGTCTCTGTCCAATGGCGAGGGCCAGTAAAGTCATAAGCTTGACCGACAACCTCTCTAAAGAGACTAAATTATGAGGATAAATAGAACTCAAATGAGTAAGCACCGGTTCCGGGTCCCAAGTGAAATCATATTTTGGTCTCTGGCCTTTCACAATCGACGCGCCTCTACAAAATCTTCTTACCATCGGGACGTTACCTATTTTCTCCCTGACAATCAAGGATATGGCCGATCTATAAGAATTCAAGGTGCCATACGAATTCACCTCCTTGAAGCATTCGTCAAGAAATCTCAGTACCCCCGTAATACTGGGGTCAAAATGAGACTCCTTATTCTGGTTGCAGAAATCCCACCACAACCTAAGAGGTTTCTCGTACTGCTTTAGTGTAGACCCGGCTATTGAGGCGAGCATTACGTCGATGGCTGATCCTGGGACACCTTTCAGTCGGAATGCTTGGCTGATACTCTCCCGGCCACCAGGGAAAGGGATCTCCAGAGCGGATGCTCGCTGTCAAAAGGAGATGAAAGAAGCGATATTACAGGTTTAAATACTACAGGCTCCGAAATTAACAATTTTTTGAAAATAGGAAACCATGGTTGTGAAGGCCAATAAGGCACGACAACTACCCCTTCGGCCTTCTCTGAGGATATTTTTCTCAATGTTTTTAAAACTAACGAAAAAGGTGGAAAAGCATAAAAATTCAGATTTCCCCATGGTACAGTAAACGCGTCAACATTTTCCGCCTCTGGGTCTGGAAACCAAGAAAAAAAACGTGGGCACTTGGCATTTATATTAGTGGCAAATAAATCAACTTTCATGTCCTCCAGTTTCCCAGAAATTTCTTCAAATGCGCTCTGGGAAAGATTCTATTCTGTCCCTGATGAAGTTTGACGAGATTCTCGATCTGCCTCCACATTCTCAGAGGAGCTTATGTATGAGGCAAAAATCCACAGATCCCGTTCCTCGCACCAACGCTAAATATCTCAAGCCAAGTTTGCCAGCTTTGGATAACGCACACCACCTTTTTTATTTATATAGCTGATGGCCGTCGTGTTGTCCACTCTAAGTAGGATTTGGCAGGAGATATGTTTTGAGGCAAAACATCTCAAAGCATAGAATACTGCGAGCAATTCTAAAAAATTAATGTGTTCAGCTTTCTGATCCTCTCCCCACCAACCGTGTGTGCCAGTTCCATTACAAAAAACTCCCCAACCTTTCTAGGATGCATCTGAAAAAATTTCTAATTCGTACTCCTCGCCTCTGATCGGATTTCGGGTACTTGGGTCCAGCACTGCTTTCCCCCACCACTTCAACTCTTCTTAGGCCTCTTGTGACAAACCTGTTTTAACGTCAAAATTATCGCCATTATTATTAGGGGCTAAGAACTTTTGTCTTTCCAAACCCTTGATATATACAGGTCCATACTTCACTGCTAGGCACGCTGACACGAGACGTCCTATAAATTGAGCCAATTCCCTTATTTTTAGTGATTTTTTCCCTGAAAAAACCCTGGTGATTTAGGCGATTTTTTGTCTTTTAGATTCTGGCAACTCAATATAAAATTCAAAAGTATTAATAACAAACCCAAAAAATTTGTAACACCTGGTAGGTGCAAGCTGTGATTTCTGAAGATTAATTCTAAAATCCAGCGACTCCAACAAGGTTGAAGTCTCTACAACATTCCTCTTACAATCATCTTTTCGTTCCCCCACCATCAAAAAATCATCCAAATAATTCACTGATACAAGCCCCCGCTTTCTGAGGGCTGTTGTCACCGGTTTCATTATCTTAGTGAAAATATAGGGCGCCGTGCACAGTCCAAACGGCAGTGCATTAAATTCAAATGTGAAACCCAAAAACTGAAAACATAAGAACTTTCTGCAATTTTTATGAATTGGTACGAGCAAGTAGGCATCCTCCAGGTCGAGAGTGGCTAAATAGCACCCTGGAGTCAGGACCCGGATAACAGTTTTCCAATCCTCTATTTTGAAATGCACTGTATCTATATAATCATTTAATTTCTTCAAATTGAAAATAAATCTCTTGTCCCCATTGGGCTTCTCAACCAGGAAAAAGGGGGATAGAAATTGGTCGTCCCAAGGTTTGACCTTGGATATCGCACCCCTTGCTAAAAATTTACTAATTTGTTCCTGAAATTCCTTTATCTCAGCCTGGGAGTATTGGGGTTCCACAATCTTTCCACGCCCTGATAGGCTCCTGGAAAAAGGAATTTCGTAGCCATGACAAAGTACCTTGAACGACCTGCTGTTCTAACCTCTATTGATGGTTCCGATACGTGGACTTTGCCTTTTCGCTGTTTCGGCTCCACTGTTTCATTGAGGCTCCAGGTCTCCGGGGAGTCGACTGAGATTGTCTGCGGGCTGGAGCTTTCCAGTTTAAATTCCTGGTTGTGGCCACCTCCATCTGTTTTCGTGCCTTGTATTTAGAGTATTTGTTTGGCAGACTCTCCTGCTTCAGCATATCCCTGCCCACTTTCTCCGAAGCCTTGACGACTTTCATCTTTTCCCCGAATCCTTCACCAAGGAGGAGGGAATCTGGTGTGCTCTCATTGATCAGCACCTTAGCTGCCTGGGTCAAGGTGCGACTTTGAGACACCAAAAATTTTCTTGACCTTGACAGATTGAAAAACAGGTCAGCTCCCAGGCGGCCCGCCAGGTCAAAGGTCTGGAAAAGAAATTCTAGGCCAATACTGTTCTGGGGAAATTTTCAAAAGTTCCATGAGACCCAAACTTAACAGGTTGAGCACCACTGCCAACTGCTCCTGCGTCGTCTTCCTGTAAAAATCCTCCTTAATCAAGTCCCTGCCCATTATCGATTTTACCTCTGGGTTCAGGTCTGGCGCGGCAAGAGAGGAGAAATTCTTGGGTTTGGGATATTTTTTAAAAATCTCTTCCTTTTTTGCCTTCGAAATCCCAGTCTTCAGAACTTTTGTCCACATTTCCACCAAGTGCACATTGAGATCTGGGTCCGTGGTTGCCTGATCCATCTCGTCCCCAAGTAATTCCGCGACCTTGGGGTCGAGTTTGGGTTCTGGCTCTAAGTCTTTTTTATTTTCCATAATTTTTTCTTTTACCTTGTTTGCGAGTACCACTGGCACTTCGTGCAATGACTCAGTAGAAAAGGGTGAGCACGATCTTGAAATTACCAACGAGCTGTAGGATCGGTCCTCTTGGCTGATCTCCTCGTCAAATTGATCTGAACTTTTCGACCTGCCACTTTGGTCGCCTTGACCGCCTTCGGGGATGGGATGGAGGGGTCGAACTCTCGCTTTGCGAAGTCGAGCCGTTGTTTCGTTTTTTCGCTTTCAGAGACTCCCCACCCGACCTTGCCTGTTTGCGTGAGGAGTAATTTTTTGACCTGGACCTGGACCTTCGCCCCGACTTTTCGCCTTCATCACAATCATACCGTGAGCGATGTTTCCGGTCATCAGATACGGACTTTGTCCGTTTTCTTGAAGAAATTTTTCTCTCGTTCAGTCCCTTCGGCCCGAACGATGAGATCCCTCGACACGCGATCTGGATCAGGATTTTTTACGTGACCTTAGTCTTTTGCGTTTTTCGAGCAAGCCTTGCAATTGCTCCTGCAAAACGCGCACTTTCTCTTCTAACGAGTCACCACCAGTGATTCCTGCATCCTCTTCGCGATTTTTCGCCTTTTCACTCATAATTTTTTGAAGAAAAAACCACAATTACTCGAAAAAAAACACAAAGAAAAATTCACAAGAAAGTGGTTAAAACCGCACAACAAACACGAATGAGGTTGGGTTGCCTGGAGTTGCAGAGGGCAGCACCGTGCGAAAGCGGGAAGGTTTGAGTGAATTTTATTTTAGACTTTGAAATCGTTGTGGTTGAAACCGAGCAGCTGGCGCTACTACCATAGATCTTGAGGATGAGACATGGAAATATAATGCTTTTATAGTTTTTTCCATTTTCAATATTATATCAAAAATTAATAATTACAAATTTCATATATAAATCGATTTGACTATTGTTATAATGACTATTGTAACAGCATCATTATTATTAAAATGATTTGTTTTTGAAGACTTAAAAAAATTAGTTTCATATAAGATGAATATAAAATAAATATAAAAACTATTCTTATGAAACGTTGAAATTCATTTATTTGAATATAAGATTTTGGATTGAGCGCTCAAACTGCAAACTAAACGTTGTAAACTGCGAGGTAAACGCTATTAACTGCGTGAAAAACGTTGCAACATATGTTAATATATTGCATTACATTTTTCTTGACTTCCGCTCTCCTATGTTAATCGTCCGTCGATCAAGTAATTCGATTTTGATTTTCTGTACTATAACAAAAACTTGATTTCATCGCTGCTGCAGCAACAACCCTCACTGTAGAATGGGGGGTTAAGAATAAAAATTAATTTTCTCTAAATTTTTAATTCATTAAATTTATTTATGTGAATGGTTATTTTGAAAAAAAAAAAAAAAAAAATGAATCAATATAACAAATACATAAAAAAAAAAAACAACATAAATATATCTGAAAACAAATATATAAACTTGAACATCTCTTAGAAGGAAAATTTCTACCACATTCATCAAAAAACATCAAACAAGACCTGATAATATTCGTTTAAGTACCTCTGGCAAAAAAATTCTTTTTTCGTCCAGCTCAGAATCTCTAAACTCGTTTTCTAGCCCTCGGTACGTAAAATATCGTAAGTACCTTGGACAGAAATTTTTTATTTACAAACTTCACACTCGTAAATAAAAAATTTATGTCCTAGGTACGTAATATACTATAGAAATAAAAATATAACGCTCCGTCAAAATGGTCATAAAAGATCAGGTGAAAATCCGGTCACTCGGAGCCAATGTGTAAAAAATATATGTCCAAGTTTAAATCCCATTCACTTTATTTTCTTCTCCAAAGAAAATAAATTTATTTTCTAAATAATAAGAGAATAAATAAATAAATTTATTTATTCTTTTGGAGAAGAAAATAAAGTAAATAGGATTTAAACTTGGACATATATTTTTTACACATTGGCTCCGAGTGACCGGATTTTCACCTGATCTTTTATGTAATATACTATTTTCTATCTTTTTCTTTTTATAAAACCAGTCCTCTATCCCATTTTTACCTTCTCATATCTATTGAATATGAAAAAATAACTATACCTTAAATGAAAACGAAATAGGAGTTTTGGCACAGTAAGCACGCAGGGGGCGAAGCCCCCCTAGTACTCTTTAAGATACTTGTATTGCACCGCTATCAGTAATCAGTGGCATTTTTCATTTTTGAGATATTTCCGAGACTTTAAAATGGGAAGTGACTATCATGCCTTAAAGCATGTTTTTCAAAAATTTTTAGTTGAGAGTAATGGAAGATTCATACTTTCGATACTTCAAAGTGAATTATTAAAAAATTATGACTCAATTTTGGAAGATGTAAAAAAGTTTTATTTTTATATAAAATCGTATGGAAAAATATTCGGACGTCATATGACACATTTTTCCAGTGTCTAATTTTTTTTTTTTATTGAATTCCACAAATACCTTTATTGGCAAACATTTGACGATTTTTTCAGCAATTTCATATGTGTTGTCGAAAATCGGAACATAATTTATCACTGTTTCTCCGCACAATCTGCAAATTTCTCCAGAAATATCTGAAAATAATGCAGGCATAAAATAAATATTTCATACTTTTCGAAATATTATTCTAACATAATTATAGTTACATACTCATTTTTTCTTCTGCTATTTTGCTTACGACTAGAAAATCATTTTCCATATTGATAATGTTGACATAACAATTTTCAAAGTCTAAAACTATTCCATTCGAGTTATCCAAACTATTTTTTTTTAAATATTTTTAGTCATTTTTGTGCAACTGTAAACAAAAAACAATTTTCATATAAATAACAACTAACTGTACACATAATCGTAATTGAACCTATAAAATTAAGGTTATGTTTACATGCAATAAACATCTGCAGTTATTCTTCTCTGTTGACATTTGTAAGAATTAGAATTGTTGTTGATATTCTATCGATATTTTTAAATATCGATATTTTTGCTGACCATAACGATATTTTTGCGATGATATATTTTTATCGCCAATATTTATCGATATCGATATTTTCCATAATATCGAATATCGTGAAAAAATATCAAATATCGATATTTCTTGAATGTATTGAATATATAACTGGAACTGTTTATACAATACGAATTAACAAAAGAGGCATTTATCAATTTTTTCATCGATATATCGGAATATCGATATTTTTTCAATGATAAATATCGGCCTATGATGATATTTTTTTTCCGAACGATAAATTTCGATATCGATATTTTTAAACATATGAACAACCCTAGTGAAAATCAGTATGTGGCTGAAGTTCCTAACGTAACGTTACCAAAAAAAAAAAATTGATGCGAGCGCCATTCGGCTGAAGTTAGTGTCGTCAAAAAAAAAATGACGCTTCGCCCTCTGCCGGCAGAAACCGACATTATTCGAAAGTTCAAACCAAGGCTATGGAAAAAAAAAAAATATTACAGTAGGATGACATGTTACAAATAGTTAAAAATACTGTTTCACAATGTTCATTCAATTTTCCCTCATGCATTACGATGCTTTCGCGCTGCAAAAATATGAGAAATACCTAAAAATCAAAATGACTGCCATCAGAGGTTACGCTTAGTATTTAACATTTTTCTAACAATGTTCCCTGTCGACCCTACAAATAAAATGGCACACAATCGAAAGAGCGTTCAATGAGCTTTATTCATAAAGTTTTCCAGCCTTCCCCGGACATTCCTTCATATTTAACTACGAGCCATAAGACGGCTACTGTGTAAAAGCACGTAATGACTTTTCGCTATTTTTTTCAGGCACGTTCCAAGTCATTTTACTTGTACACAAAGAGCTTTACGTGTTTCATTCTACCTTTCTGAATTTTTCCAGCCTTTCCCTGAATCCTGGAGTAATTCAAAAACGCCTATTAAGGTGGTACTAGCGCGAGTTAGATTTTCCTTGAATTTTGTTCAAATTTTTGTCACAGATAATTTGAGGGTAAAACTATACGCCAGTCAAAATTTCAAAATTATCGACTGTCTGTAAATCGAGAAAAAAAATCATTAATTTTGCATTGGGTTATATGGGCAAGGAATGATTTAACGCGATATCTCCGAAAATTTTCCTTGGAATTCGATGAAAATTACGGAGCATAAGTGTATTTATTAGAAAAAACTTATAAAACTTTACCTGTAAACGATCGACTGTTTAGTTTTTGAAAAAATCTAATATTTAGTTAGATTTTTTCATATCAACAATAATCTACGACCGAACTGGCACAATCTGGCAACGCCGCAACAGTGTAAGTGAACAGCTGATACTGAGCGCGTAACTTAAAGTCGTCAAATTGGTCAAATCGCATGTTTTTTATATTTCACTAAACGATCAGAACCGAAAAACCATGGTGACGGGGCTCCGGGAGAGTTCCGAGAGACTTGCATATGCATTTCATAGTTTTTTAGGTCGCTAATCATGAATCTGAGGTCGAATCCGGAAAATTATTTTGTTTCAACAATTTGTTTTAACAATTATAAAAAATACTTACTAAGATGCATATGCTTTTCATGGTTTTTCAGGTCACTAATCATGAATCTGAGGTCAAATTTAGAAAATTATTTTGTTTAAACAATTTGTATTAACAAATTATGAAAAAAAAATACTTACTAAAATGCATATGCTTTTCATGGTTTTTTAGGCCGCTGATCGTGAATCTGAGGTCGAAATTGCAAAATAATTTTGTTCAAACAATTTGTATTAACAAAATAATTTCGAAATTTCGACCTCAGATTCACGATCAGTGACCTGAAAAACCATGAAAAGCATATACATCATAGTGAATATTGTGTTTTCATAATTTTTTAATACAAATTGTTTAAACAAAATAATTTACCAAATTTGACCTCAGATTCATGATCAGTGACCTAAAAAACTATGAATGCATATGCAAGTCTCTCAGAACTATCTCGGATAATTGTTTGAGATAGTTCCGAGAGTGGACTCTCGGACCCCCGTTACTAGGGAATTTAGCTTTGGGACTTGAGGGGAAGACAGAACGCCAAGCGATCCAAGAGATGTTGCCGCTGTATTCCCTCCCACTTTTTTAGATTGGAATTTAACACGCAGGTGGCCAAGTCGTTTCCAGGGCGATTTCCCGGTATTTCCACAACTTTTTCGCGACTGACAGCTAGCTCAACGTTTTCCTTGTAGAAAAATCATACTCTGACAATTTTTTGGAATTATACTAAACTCTTGTGAGTGCGTGAGAAAGTGAAAACCAATGGCCTAGAGTCTTACGGTACCATGTTTTTCCCCATTCGAGCTCGTAAAAAACACACTTACCGAGTTTAGTAAAATTCCAAAAAATTGATACAGGCGCAGAATTGTACAAGGAATCGAGTTAAAAAATTTATTTCGATTTTCGCTCTGCGGAACATACACAAAAAAACGTTTAAAATAGGGAAGGAAATCACGTATCACTTTTCTGAATTTTTTATTCGCACTTGCCAATGTTCTACAAACAAAAATTAGTGCCCCCCACACGCAGGAAACTATCAAGAAAATTATCAGCATTTTTAAAATCATTTTCGCGACCAGAATTTGTTTAATTAATTAATAAGCATTGCTTGGATCGTTAGTTCCAAATCTGCCGATAGGGGCGCTCGCATCATTTTTTTTAACGTTCGAACTTTAGCCACATAAAATCAGTTCGATTTCGATTAGTTTCGATATAAGATCGATAACGAAAAGAGAGTCGATATAATTGAATTTGAAATAAAACCAGATATCGTTAATTTTACGAATAACAAGTTCATTTTTCTGACGAATTGAGACAGAAAAGATTTATTAATAAAATTCTTATTGTACAAACTTGAATATTGCAATGGCCGTTATAAAGCTCCCTGATTGGTCGGTTCAAAAACGTTGCCATCGTGATATTTCAAATTCAGCCAACCCGTAGGTTTTACAACGGCTGAATGCAATATTGAAAGTTTGAATTTTTAAATATTCGTATTTGACTTTCCGTAATAAGCCGAAGAAAGTTTTTGTTAAATCGAAAATTATATCTCGTCCAATTCAATATATTAATACTATAATTAAAAAATTGAAGGCCTTACGTTAAAAAATGGAAAATAGAAATTCAAAAAATAAAAAAATAAAGAAGATAATAACGAAGAAAGAAAGATATATTGATTATCAGAAGATAAACTTTCGAGATTTTAAAACTTGAAAAACATTGTTTGGCTTCTTCCACCTACGAATCACTACTTTTCGGTAGTTGATATACTTTGACAAGATTTGTTCGGCATCACGAGAATGATTCTGACCATAAGATGTTCCGCATAATATGTAGATTTGTTCAGTAAAACACAACAATGTGCGACCTCAAATTTGAGCTGGAAAAGTTTCCATGCCAGAGTCAGGAAAATAAAGAAAAACGTTTTTATATCAAACATATATATTTTTTATGAAACACAGAATCACAGAGCAAACTGGACTTATCAGGGGGCAACAGATGTTATATCGTTTTAAAAATCTTCGACTAGCAAAGCTATTCGATTTACAAAAACGCGGCAAATGTCTCGTAAAAAACCTTTTGTTGCGTTAAAAAACATTGGACTGTTTACTTGCGATTCCATAAATCGAAAAACCGCGCTTTCGATCGTAACGCAAAAGTCGAAGTCTCGGTTCATTTACAAATCAAAGCATCAATATGATAAATCGCGTCAATATGCCTGACACTCTGAATTCCATCGAAAACATTTTTGTTTTATTTCCAATTTCCGCGCCTCCGTAGCACTTTATACAGTATACACGATCCTTATTTAGAATATTCACTTTTTTCGAAATAAAACCATACTCGCGTGTAACACTGATGCGATTTTAACTAGCGGCAAAAATTTCAACCAACATTTCCGAGATTTTTTCAACCTTTCTAAATGACGTAATGTTAACGGAAAAAGCATCTCTGGCTAATGCGATTATCTCAAAACGGAAATGTTAGTTATAGTCGTAACAACCAAGGGAATCGTGTCGATGTTACGCGCCAATATTTTCAATGATTTAGAAAACTACGCTTCATGTTTTGCACCGATCACTAATTGCAAAATACAACTTTGCAAAAAATCGTGCTTCAAAACGTTATTGGCAAAAACAATCGTATGAGGAAGTATATAGAAATCCCTGGCGTTCAAGCATACACGTTATCTGATGTACATCGCTGGTGTGTGTTCATTCTCATTGATTTCATCCTTATAAAGTCAAAATCGATGTCGAATTCATGCCAGTGCATTATTTAAGAGTTTTCTCGTAACAATTCACGCGCAAAAGTCCCGATATATATTAATTACCGCATTCAATGGGATCTCGGAGTATCATTTTCAAACCGCTCTTTTATCATATATGTAAGGATTAGGAAATAGGCTTGATTTGAAAATTAGGAAGGGTAAGGGCGAGGAGTCGATTTAGTATCTAGGAATGGAATAGATGGCGAGGATGAGAAGCGAGAGTGGTGTGAGAAGAAGGAATGGGGAGTAGGAAGTAAGACGGAAAGACGGAATGATCGGTGTGGATCTAAGTTCGAGAGAAATGACGTTTTTATTATGTAATTCTTAGTACTTTTCTAAATAAATAGTTTGTACATTTAAATGCGCGTTCTCGAGTATTAATTATCCTACAAATTTGGGGGCTCAACCGGGATATGCTCACGGAATATCGAAAACTGACGTGAAGTGAAAGTGAGAAAACGTGGTCGCCGTCAGCCGGCGAGAGAAAGAAGAAAAAGGAAACGACGACGACGAAGATCCAAGACGACACCAAGGACGAGAAACGGTGAAACGACGACGAAGCGACGCCAAAATCGAGCTGCTTGAGGACGATCTGTGAGGAAGACGAGGCCGTGGTGGCAGGAATGCACCTTTAAACTAAATCGCGCCGCTCTTGGGGAGCGTCACCGAGAGCAGGGGTCAAGGCGCGATGATGTCCACCCACCTCTGCCTGAGGGTAGAGAATTGTCACCGCAGAGGCGAGCAGCGAGCGAAGGAGACGAGCCAGTCCGCAGAAGACTCCGCATGACACCCTCAAGCCCCAGGTGGAGGGCCTGGCCAGGGACCTGCTGGAGGACCACAGGGAGGTCGACGAAGCGCATGTCACCCCGGAACCCGAAGCGGCTATTCGAAGACGAAGAGAGACGCAGCCTAAATTTGCATTGAGTTTCCGCGATGTCGAGGGGACGATGCGAGAATTCGACGGCAGCGACACCTATCCTGTGGAACGCTGGATTGCCGACTTCGAAGAATCAGCTGTCATGTTTGAGTGGTCGGACATTCAGAAGGTAGTTTTTGCGAAGAAAGCATTGCGGGGGCTGGCTAAATTGTTCGTGCAGAGTGAGTCAGGTCTTGGGACGTGGGGAAGATTGAGGGATTCTCTTATTGATGAGTTTTCGAGGAAAGTTACGAGTGCTGAGCTACACGCGATGCTTTCCAAGCGAAAAATAAATGATAAGGAGTCTGTTCAGGAGTATTGTTTGATCATGAGGGAAATTGCGGCACGAGGGGCGATAGAGAACGACGCATTGTTTGAGTATGTGATTGAGGGGCTAGGAGATACGACTAGTAATAAGGCAATTTTGTATGGAGCAAGGTCTCATAGCGAGTTTAAAGAGAAATTGAAAATTTACGAGAGAATAAGGCAGAATGTTTCAAGAGGGAATAGCCAGACAATTAAGAGTAGGGACTCTGGGGTTTTCAGGAAAACGCCACTGACGAATGAGAGTGTGAAATCCGTGGGGGAAGAGCCGATAGGGAGGTCGAATCCGAATGTTCGTTGTTTTAATTGCGATATGCCAGGACATAAATCTATGAATTGTGATCGTAAAGAGTTGGGAATGAAATGTTTTAAGTGTAATAGATTTAGACATATCGCGAGTAAATGTACCAGTTCAGATAGGAAGCCGAGTAATGAAGGGTACTCTAGCGTAAACATTGTGAACTCGACACTTAGGGACGAACCGTGCAAGGAGATTGTCATTAAGGATGTGGGGATTAAGGCACTTATAGATACTGGAAGTCCAGTGAGTTTGATTCGTGAGGACGTGTACGGGGGATTGAAAAGACAGAAATTGAGAATTGTTAATAGAGCCATTGCGGGTTTCGGAAAGGGTCATTCGGTGACCAAGGGGTATTTTGAGTCTTTTGTGACTGTTGAGGACGACGAATATTACCTAGGGTTGTATGTTGTTTCCCAGGACGCTATGATGTACCGCGCTGTTATTGGGAGGGATATTCTTAATCAGGCGCAATTGAATTTCACTCAGGGCGGGGTTCTTATTGAGAAAGTGGAACCGATTAACTTTATGGCAGCGATGGTTTTGCCGAGTGAAACTCGGGTAGATTTGAGTACGATTGTTGATGCAGAGATAAGGGACAAAGTGGAGTGTTTGGTCGGGGAGTATAGGCCGGAGCCTATTCTCGGGACGGATATTAAGATGAGGATCACCCTCAAAGATGATAGACCGGTATACACGCGTCCTCGTCGCTTACCTCTGCAAGATAGGGAAATAGTAGAGAGACAGGTTCAACAGTGGGTCGCAGATGGAATTGTAAGGCCGTGTTCGTCTGAGTATGCGAGTCCGGTGCTCGTGACGAGGAAGAAGGATGGGTCGCCACGCGTTTGTATAGACTACAGGCTGCTGAATGCGAAAATCGAAAAGGATCGTTATCCTATCCCTGTGATTGAGGAACAGATAGACAAGCTGAGGGACGCTCGGGTTTTTAGCACGATTGATTTGAAGGATGGGTACTTCCATTTGGATGTCGAGGAAGAGAGTCGGAGATACACCGCGTTCGTTACAACCGAGGGCCAGTATGAATGTTTGAAAGCCCTTTTTGGTTTGTCTATCTGTCCGGCGGCGTTTCAAAGGTTTGTGAATACTATTTTTCGGGACTTGGCGAGGCAGGGGATCGTAGTAGTGTATTTTGACGATGTCATAATCTTGGCGGCCTGCCTGGATGAGGCATTCATTCGATTGAGGACAAGTAGAGAGGATCAATCGCTCCATAATTCCTGTCCTCACTAAGCTGGCGGTCGAAGATCCTACAAAATGGTACAGGCATGTGGCAAGATTGCAGTACACGCTCAATTGCACCTTCCAGCGCAGCATCCAGACTACCCCATTTCAGCTCCTCACGGGAGTAAAAATGAGGTGCCCCGAAGATCTGAGGCTTAGAGAGTGGCTGGACGAAGAGTCAAAGAAGCATTTCGAGGAGGAACGTGAAGTGGCCAGAGTTCGAGCTAAGGAGCAGATTTTGAAGACCCAAGAAGAGAACCGGGCAACTTACAACTTGCGCAGGCGGGCACCCAGGGAATATAATGTTGGAGACTTGGTCGCCATCAAGAGGACGCAGATGGGTCCAGGCCGGAAGCTTCGCGCCAAGTTCTTGGGGCCATACCGGATCACGAAAGCGAAGCCGAACGACACCTACGACGTGCAGCGGGCAGTCGCAGGGGAGGGCCCACAGAACACCAGCACTTGCGCCGAGTTTATGAAGCCCTGGGCAGACTCATGATCCTCATTCGGGGCGAATGTTTCATTCAGGATGGCCGAGTTGTAGGGATTAGGAATTAGGCTTGATTTGAAAATTAGGAACGGTAAGGGCGAGGAGTCGATTTAGTATCTAGGAATGGAATAGATGGCGAGGATGAGAAGCGAGAGTGGTGTGAGAAGAAGGAATGGGGAGTAGGAAGTAAGACGGAAAGACGGAATGATCAGTGTGGATCTAAGTTCGAGAGAAATGACGTTTTTATTATGTAATTCTTAGTACGTTTCTAAATAAATAGTTTGTACATTTAAATGCGCGTTCTCGAGTAATAATTATTCTACATATAACTGTCGGGAAAATCCCTGGAAATTTCTTCAAAAAATCAACCAAGCTTCCACAGGTGTTTTTCAGGTGAAATATGTACTGTAAATTGCAATTTGAACATTAAATAAAATTATCCCAGACAGCGTTATTTCTGCTGACAACTGACAAGGAACCTGCTCAAACAGTAAATATCACGTAAGCAGCAGCAGTAAGCAGAATAAGAAATCAGCTGATCGCCGCTAATGACATTTGGACACATTTGGGTGACAATTAAGAATCGTGCAATTGTTTTCCCCAGTGTTTTTGCATCGTTACCAGTATTTTGCCACACTGGGAAACACAATTGCACGATTCTCAATCGCCATCCAACTGTCATTAGCGGTGGTCAGCTGATTTCTTATACTGCTTACGTATATGAAGTGATACTTACTGTTTGAGCAGACTCCTTGTCAGCTGTCCGCAGAAATGACGCTGTTTCAGATAATTTCATTTATTCATCAAAATGCAATTTGCAGTACATATTTCACCTGAAAAACACCTGTGGGAACTTAGTTTTTTTTTTTTTTTTTTGAGTAATTTTCAGACATTTTCCTGGCAGTTATATGCCAAGATAACAATTTAAAAATGTTACTCCGAGATCCCATTAAATGCGGTAATAATGAAATTTCGGCACTTTTGCGCATACATTGTTACGTGAAAACTCCTAAAATAATGCCCTGGGATGCATTTTACATCGATTTTGACTTTATAAGCACAAAATCAATGAAAATGAATATACATCAAATATACACCAAATCTGGTGTATAAGTCGTGTATGCTTGAACGCCAGAGAATATACAAATCATGGTTAACGATTTACTTTTGCGGTTTCTGCAAAATTTGATAATCGGTTTACACAAAATGCGGATTTTGGTAAACTTTCCAAGCAGGGGCATAAGCAGAAGAAAGTTCCGAAAGAAATTTATTAGAAAAATATATTTTTCTAAGAATTTGGAAATTTCAAGTTATTCTAATTTTTGGTCAATGAATTATAGATTATCGTTATTTTAGAGTTATTGAAATTAAGAATTGCGAGTTTTGTTTTGCTTCCAGGATTTATATATTGAACTAATTTTACTATCAAGTTTTGAATGCAAAACCTTGACAATTTGAGATTCAAGTTACATTATTAACATTTAGAAATTTACAAAACTTGGAAAATTATTTGTCTATCTTTAATCTAATGTTTTTTTACACTTTAATTCGTACTTTTTAATAACTATATAGAAGAACAAATTTATTATTCTTTATGTTCGTAATTTCTCAATTGCAAAGTTTTAAGTCCTCGCTTTTAATTTTTTAGATATAATAAAGTATAAACATGAAATATACCCAGTAAACATTCGTGATTATTCGTGATCATGATGTCATGATAACATACAGGCGTTTCCGTATATGCATGTCATAATAATGTCATTCATGATATGACATCATATGATGTCATTATGCTGTCATATCACGAATGATATCATGACATGCATATGCGGAAACACCTGTATGTTATCATGACATCAGGATCACGAATAATGACGAATGTTTACGGGATAGTTCAATAAAAAAATGAAGATACAGTCTACTATTCAAATAACTAAGTGAAAAAAGTTTCGTTTTTTCACAACTAAAATATTCTCTGTTCCGTATAAAATTGACAATGGTGGAAAATAGCATTTCCAGATTTGTTGATCGGATCTCTAAAAATCACATCAAATTTCTAAGTCAAAAACAGTGTGTCTTTGTAAATTTCATCTCGTCCATTTTCGATCATTAAAATTGACTTTTACGAAAAACTAGTATGTTTTCTCAAATTTCAAAAGGGATTTCAAAAAAACAAGGGATGGAAACAGCACATGAACTTTAAGAATAACACCTTAATAATTGACCAACATTTCGTTCTTTTATTTTAGAACATCTTCAGGGATTTCAATCTTTAGAACCTCCTTTTTTCTACGCCTCTGTTTTTCAGCCTCGTAAAAAATCATTAAAAATGTAACGGACTCTCTCATAAAAATTTTCTCAAATTTTCCATGAATTCTGTTGGAAAGACCTTAATAACCTAAAGCCTATAAAAATTATTGTAAAAAAGTTGTAAAAATATAAAACTTGAATACCTCATATCCAAAGTATTGCAAAAGCCGGAAAAATAAACTATAGCCAAGACATTTATTGTGCTAAGTCGTAATAAATGGAAGATAAACATTACGAAAAAATTCAAAACTAATCGAAAATGGGAATACATTGTTACGTTGCAGTTGGCAATCAATAAGAATCAACGCTAGGAAACAAACGCATAGGTAAATAAAACAAATCATAACCCTCAGTATTGCAGGAAAACTACTCGATAAAATTACATCCTGCAATATGTCAGAGCATGAAATATCTCGAAATTCAAAAGAGAAAAAATTTCATAGTTGCCCTGGATCCATTCAGAACGCACATCAACATAACGAAAATATTTACTAACATTACTGAAGCTTTACGTTGTTAAAATTATATAAGGAGTTGAAGATAACATAATAATTAATGTATCAGTATTCGTAATCAAATGGTATATAATAAATCGTTACAACACAATTACACAATAGTAAATTTTGTTTGCGCAACATAGGAAAAAGATGATCTCACATTTGAATCCATGGCAGTATTTATATATCTTGATCGTTTTCAGTGGCACGCATTTTTTTCTCCTACTTAATAACATTATCTATAAAAATCAAAAAGGTCAAACATTTCATGATCGTCGTCGAAAAATGTGCACCACAATACCATAAGTTTATGATCTTCATATTCTTCATAGACAGAAGCAGATAAAGGGTTTCTTTTTTATGAGCTTACATCATATACACAATTTTTAAAAAATTTTACACTGTCATTTATACCTTTTTTACAAAATCATAATTAGAATCTACCTTACGTGCGAGGATCCTCAATCTCGTTATCAAAAATCACGTATAAAAATTGTAACAAAAACTAGAGAATCGTCGCGACAATTTTCCATTTGACATTTTGTACAATCCAAGCGAATATACATTTTCAAAATCTTTTTTTCAATAAAATCTTCAATTCCGTTCAACATCCGATTTTCAGCTAACAAAAAAATTTCTTTTCCTCTCTTCGTCCAAAGCGTTTCTGAGATAAGGGAACAAATCATTGATCGCGACACGAGGAGATGGTACAAAGAAAAATGACGCTGGGTCAAGTTTTTGCCCTCTCGAAATAAGCATTTTTTTCCTGAATAGATATAGTTTAAGAAATAATATGGAAGCACTTTTGAGAGACGAAAATTTTCGAAATGTCCAAGTACCTTGAAAATTCGCACTTTCGTGACGTTTGAGTATCACACGAGAACATTTATCCCAATTCTCGATTTTAATAACTTTGAAAAAGAAGTATAGGGTTGCCACCTCAAAATTTTGCTCTACGAGTTCGGTTTTTGTGGAAATTAAAATGACTGGAATTATTTCAGAAGATATAGTTAATTATTGACAGTTTTGGAAATGAATTAGACGAAACGAAAAACTGCAGCCCGAGGAGAAGCCGAGGGTTGTAATATTTTCGTCAAAAAAGGCGATTTCCAAAACCGACAATACGATATTTTATTGACATAACTCACGTCCAAATGTCCGATTAATATTAGCAAATTGCCGGTAAAATTATTTGTTACATTGCCAATTTATTCACGAGGTAGAAACCCTTTACATTTAGAGAATTGTGTAACAGACGAATTTTTTCGTAAGTACTATTGCACGATGATAGGAACGACAATGGGAAAAGCAAAATTATTCTCTTGAAGAATTCCCTTTGCACATCGTTTGATAGTAAGAACAATCGATGTAGCCCATTGAAATGGAAAAAAATTGACATGTATATGGAGTGCACATAAGAGAAAGAATGTCTAGTCCTACTTTTTTTTCACTGTTATCCAATAAATGTCCCAGCCATTGTCTTACAACTGAGAGAATTTTCATAGTCATTTGGGATGTATTCCAAAAAATAATTTTAAAATACTGCAATTCCAATGAATTTATTTTACTGTTACAAATCAAAGAATTGAATTTAAATGTGGTAAAACGAATGACGCATAAAAATTTACATTGAAGATTTCCTTCTATTCAATTGTAATATTGTTGAGGAATGCAGAGGAAATTTTTTTGTCAAAAACAAGTTATTCGATAATCATCGAAATTCAGAATGAGATGTTTGTTAGTAAAATTGCTGTTTTCATGGAAAATTCATAGACAGATAAATAGAATTATATACTGTTCACTCAGGATTTCATGTTAAAATTGGAATGACAAAAAGTTATTCAAACCTTTTTTTAAATTCATTAACAAATTCCGATGAACAATCACAACTCAAATTCATTCTTTGTTGTTTCAATTAAGAGTTCTCAAGTCTGGTGATTGGACATAATTGGTATCAATTTAAAAAAAAATGTAATCCCAAAAAAAATTAGAAAACTTTATTCTTCATACTAGGGAGAGCGATTATCCTCGATTAAATCAGACAACGATTATTAATCGATCAATCGTCCGATTATTTTAAATCCACGATTAATCGAATTTTGATTTTCCGCTACAGAAATATTTTAAACAATTTTTAGAGATACTCGCAATAATTTTTCAGAAATCTCTCAACAAAAATTTATCCTTTACTTTTAATGTTTGCAAAAAATCGTGTTCGCCAGACTTGACTGTTTACCGCCAGAATAGGCTGGCTTCAATCGAGTACAAATGATAAGTAATAAGTAATGTTGACAACATAATAAGGAGAAGGTCAATAATTAATTAATAATCGAAAACGAATAACTTTGGTGATAATCGATTAAAATTTAATAGTCAGAAAAAATCGATTATTTTTACAATAATCGCCCATCCCTACTTCATACCATTCCCAATACTAAAAATTTCAATACTACCAAACTGGATCACCTCGACATGAAGCTTTGTGAATGGCAGTCAAAATATAACTATAGTTAAATAAAATTATTAAAAGATAATCAAAAATTCTTTTTTCTATATTCAGATGAATTCTCAACTTTGAAATACTCTCCCTCTTTCCTTTCATTCTCTAAAACAAAAAATAATCTACAAATTCACCATACTTCACGAAAAAAAAAGAAATACACCCATAGTTTATTCTCTAAATAACTCAATCATATTTTCCTCGACGAATAAAAATTCTTCGAATAATTGCAGGATAATTGCTTTTGAAAAATTTTTTTCTTGGAATGGCGCATCGTTTGTACCCAGAGCCATCGAAACTTGCACTTAACGGATTGTACCTAAACACAAGGTATTGTACTTAAACTTTTTGTTTGTTTCGATAAAAAAAAGATTATTTTTCCCGAATTTCATTCGAAAAACCAATGTCCACTATTTTTTCTATCAAAAAAAAATTTTAACTCTCATTAGACCCTTACTTTTGAAGTGCCTGGGAAGTCGATAAAAAGGCGATGAAGGAAAAATGTAACGCGAAGCGTTTTCACGAGGGTACAAATTCCAAAGTTTCCAAAAGCTATTTCAAAAAGGTTCATTCCACCATATGATTCATGCAAAAATAGCACTTGGAAACTTTTTGAATTTCCACTCTTCCTATCTATAATCACATTGCTTTCGGCCTAATGTACAAATTCGCGGCTTGGCAATTCGCTGCTATCACTGGTACGCCATGGTTCTACCGAAGCCAGTCAAAATCGCCGAAATCCATTCCCAGTTTTGTAAAAGCAAACCTTGTGTCGGGGCGAATTTTCAAAAAAACACACAAGATTCGTATTTAATTTGTCTTGTTTTTAGCATAAAAGGCACGCGATGTGAGCGTCGTGAATCTAATCGTATCATAGTAATAGTAAAATGTTAGTTATTAAAGGAATGTCGCGATTCGACGATTTTGACACAGCAATTTAGTAATGGGCGATTTTTCCATCGATGCTTCCGAAGAACAATCCTCATGAGGCGTTTCACCGGCCAAAAGTTTATTCATTTTCCTTGTGATCGACGTTTTTATCTTTAATGAGCAATTATAATCAGGGGCGCACGCATAAAAAATTTTCGGGAGTTCTCCAAAAATACATATTTTGCGTCTTAGAATTTTTAAGATATTCAAAAAGTTAAATTTTTATTTACGAATTGCCTGCTTTTTTTGTAATAAGTTCTATTAAATTTCAATTTTGAAACACTTTATTTTGAACTTTTATCATCATAATTACATGAATATATTTCAATTAATTAAAATTTTTGTTTGACTATGCAATTTAATCCATATTTGTTTATTAATGTAATAAAATAACTTATAATCAAACAATATAAAACATAACATACAAATGAATTTAGTTACAAAGTATCGTTTACATAGAGTGGTTATTAAATTGTATGTTGACATTGTAGTGATTTGTGCTTCTTTAAAATTATTTATTAAAAATGAAAATTCATAATTTATTTATACTATTTAACCTATAATTTGATTGATAAAACAAATAATTTCAAAACATGATTGTTATCCAAATTTGAATTCAACTGTTTGAATTTTTGCTATAAAACTATCAAAGACGACAGTTCCAAAATTATTATTTTGCTTTTTTTACTATGATAAATTTTACATTGTATTTGATAATAGAATTTTCAATAGTAAATTTTTAAAAATGATTATTTACTTCGATTTTTCTGATACAAGAGAAATTTCGATTCTAAAAATTAAACACGTATATTTGAAAGTCAAGTTTCATTTGTAGTGCATTTAAATGTTTGCTGTTATTTTTAATAAAAACATTGATTTTTTTATTTGAGAGGGGGGGGGGGTTGAATTTTCTCCGTGTTTGCCACTGATTATCAAAATGTGTAGTCATAAATTTATTTCATAATCAAACATTAAAAATGGAAAATGAATAAATTTTTACTGATAGAACAAGTAACGTTTTATCACTTTTTATATCGCTTTTTCCGTTACTCTTTAGAAATTCTGCTTTTCTTTCTTAATTTTCGAAAAGTTTTTTAGCTTTTATTCTTTGAACCTTGGTTTTTTAAGAATTTATATAAATTTACTAGTATTTAAGTTTTGAAAAAGTTTTTTGAACTGTTTTTACAATTTCGGAAAATTTAAATATTTAATTATAATGATTCGATTACTCTGTCAAATTCAAAATTGTTTATTTACAATCGGTCGAAGTTTCGACTCCAGTTTTGAGCCTTTTTTAAGACGTCTTAGTTATGCACAATACAGTAAACCCATTAAAGCACAACGTGTTTCTTTACAATTTCCTAATTCAGAAGAGTGTCGAACCAATTACATGTTGCTCGTTCGAGTTGATGTTGGACACTGAAATCGAATCATTATAATTATACAATACCCAGTGCATAATTACATTAATAGATTTAAATATCTCATAAATATGTACTGATACATTAAGAAATATCTTATAACCATTATTATTCATTGATTTTAATTCATCAATTTTCGATGAAGATTTTTCAATCTAATTTACCGTTAAGAAAGAGTTGAAAAAAATTTTCAAGTAATCGGATTAAATTTGATTCAAAAAGATTGGCATTCTTGATATTTCTTTATAAAGAACTTTCAAAATGATACATTTCTGTTTCGGTGACTTGAGAATAAAAGAAAAACATTCTTTCAAAATGGATGTGCGATTTAGACATTTTATTTCAAACAATCATTCAATTACTATCATTCAGGATAATGATAAAAAAAAAAAATAAATTTTTGTTGACATTTTACAAATTTTCATCCATTATTAACTTTCGTAATGTATATTTTAACGAGATTTAGCCAAAAAATCAAATTGAAAAAACACTTCTGAGGTTCTAATTGTTTCGTCAAAAAAGGTAATTTCCAAAACTGACAATACGATATTTTCTTCACAGTTTGCTAATAATTCATGCCCAAATATCCAACTTTTAGCAAATTGTGAAAAAAATAGTTTCATCAAAATCGATTCATGCCCAACCTACTTGTTGCACAACTTCAAACTTCGAATCAAACCATGAAATGCATCGCTTTCCTCAATGGAACACCTCTAAAACAAGATTGAACCTCGGAATGCACCCGCAAGCAGGTCGACTTTTCGAACACAAACCCCATGCCAAAAATACAAGAACCTTCTTTCATGCGTATGGTAAAACCTACGAAAACTAAAAATAGTGGACACATCCTTTTATCCAATTTCACTGTTT
Source organism: Platygaster robiniae (assembly GCA_028476575.1). Taxonomy (NCBI): domain Eukaryota; kingdom Metazoa; phylum Arthropoda; class Insecta; order Hymenoptera; family Platygastridae; genus Platygaster; species Platygaster robiniae. Next base: position 12,432,456 of record CM052027.1, on the reverse strand, counting down.
AAAATTCTCCAAAATGCTGTACCTCCCACGGTCATAAAAAAAAAACGAACCCTTAAAAACACACGTGTCCACGTACTTTTGGTTCTCCATCAGACGGATAAAATGGAAGCAAGGAATCCATCCCCTCACCGCAAAAAACACGGACTTTCGTTACGAGCTCTCTATCTCTCTCTCGGGGTTTTCGGACGATCGGTGTAAAAACGCTGAGCGAATAATCCTTAGTCGTAAAATAATAGTCTCTCTTTCTCTCTTCATCGTCAAGATCATCGATATGTCCCTTTGCGATCTTGTGTATCATCATCCGTATAAAAAACAACAACAACGATAACAACAACAACAACAATGCCCGATGACTTGTGCCCGGATCATCACGTGGACGGCCCTCTGTCCGCGGCGGCGAGCTGTGGGGAACGTTGTTCGTCAGCTCCGCGACATGTCAGCAATAGCATTCGATGAGCAAACAGTGAGAGCCCGTCCAAGATGGCCCTACGCCGCCGCCGTTGCAGCGGTGCGCGTTGAGGAAGAACCGTGAGACTGGCCATTATATTGTGAGAATGGCCAGGGTTTCGACGGGGCTAGGAGGCGCCGCCTATGGTACCGGGTATCATCGAGTTGTTGGCCTGCTGCTGGGTCGCGCCAGCCAGCTGGCTATTGTACGGGTGGTTGCTGTTGCACAAAACCGTGTAAACGTTGTCGACGTTGTTCAGCTTCTCGAAGAAGGGGATGAGGTCGAGCAGCTCCGAGTCCGTCATGTCGTCGAACCATGATGCCACGGGTACCTGCGATAGTAAAAAAGCATGTACATTTAAAAGTCTCAATTCCTTGCCCAGTGATTTCATACTGCAATCATGTGATGCCATTACTTCAACGCCATTCCCAGTGAACATTCGTGATCATTCGTGATCGTGATGTCACGTACGCAAACACATGCTTCCGCATATGTCTGCGTACATGACATCACGATCACGAATGATTACGAATGTTTACCGGGTTACATCATATGACATACATATGCTTCGTCATTAGCAAATCATATGTCATGTCATATTTCGATATCATTTGGTATTCAGTTGACATTACGCTATGACAGCTTGATATCATTGAAAGGCATCATGATATGCATGACATGTCACAGCTTCATCAGGAATGATCAGGAATTATGTCATGAATGTTTATTTGAGGGTAGGGGGTGTGTAAAATTAAGAAAAAAGGACAAATAAACTGCAAGAGATTCCGTTTCCAAAAAAGAAAAAAAATCTCGCGCAAGAGAATCCGAGTTTTTAGCGTGTATCAGTTACAGTGCACTTTCACATATTGATTCAATGTTGTAAACAATGAGCTGAAATGCCGAAGAACACTTCAGAAGTAGAACAATATCGATGTAATGGTCGTTTTGTTGAAAAAAATCTCGTTCAATGGAATTGAATGATTCGTATACCTTCAGGACGACTGTAGTGAACTTTCCAACTAAACCGACTCCGGTTGTTTATTTACTTCGATTTGCAGGGGCGTAGCAACGAAATTTTACATGGAGGAGCAGACTCAAAAGGTTCAAAATATATTTATTTGAATGTGTCAAAAAATATTTGTTCTAGCATCATAACATGTTGGAAATCGATTTGCAAACTCAAGTTTTACTACTATTTAAAATACATCACTTCCCATACAAAATTGAAATATATCATTTCTAACGTCTCTAAGTGCTTTTTTTATATTTATACTATTCAAAGGATAATCTCGTATTTATAGTTGTTTAGTTTTATTTCTAGAATTTGATGCACTAAGATACGAGGTTTCATAAATTTGCAGTACCCAAGTTCATACATTTTTGAGAAATTTTCAAGGTATTTCATGCTCTGGCTTCTCTATTCATGGTATTTCATAGAGTGCTAGTATTTTTAGAATTTTACGTATTTAATACAATTTATAAAATTGTTAAGAACATTCTAGTCTTTTATACATATGCTTCTAGCAATTTTATAGATTTTGAGGATTTAATTATCTAGAATTCAACGTTTATTATATTTTCAGTGTTTTTGAAAATTGTTTGTTGTTTTTGAAACGTTGTCTTAAACAAACTGAAAATTTTATAGTAATAATAACAATAATATCACAGTAAAAGTGAGAAAATTAAAGTTGAAGAGGAGATCAAAATTCGTGAATGAAAGAATAATTAAACAATAGTATCATCAACAAAAAACCAAGTCGCAGCTGATACAAATTCATTCAGTTAAGTAAAAAACAAATCAGCATCAAGATGTGAACGATTAGCCACATTATTTTTGGTGTTCGCCACTTTTTTCAGTATTTTTACATAATTTTTTTAATTGTTTGCATTTTTATGGGCTCATACATATATAGATATCAATAGGTATCTAGAATTCAATGGTTCAAGATATTTAGTAATTTCTTAATTATTTAAGGAAACATCATCCACGTGAAAATTCAGTATTTTATTGTTTTCCAGTATTTTTTATTAGTTGAGCATTATTATCATTATTCAGTGCATATCTCTAGGTTTTCTAGTATTTCCGAAATTTTGAATATAGATTTTTAGAATTTGATGCTCTAGGATCTAAAAATTTGGAGATTTTCAGTATTTCTATAAATTTTGCAGAAAACAGTATCTTCATAAATTTCAGATGTTTCACAGATTTATCAAAATTTTAGTTTCGTTTGTATTTTTTTTTTTCCATTGTGTTAATTGAATATTCCAGTATAATAATAGACTTCTACGCCGGTATCAAAATTTTATGCTTGATCATTTAAAATTAAAAAAATTTTATTATTTCCATAAGTTTTCGAGAAAATAATCTACGTATAGAATTTCAGTATTTTGGAGATTTCTACTATTTTCAGTCATCTTCATATTTTTCATTAGTTATGACATTTCGTAGTATTTTCAAGTATCTTTCTTGGTTTATAGTATTTTTAAAATTATGAATATTTTTAACCATTATCAAAATTTAGTAGGATTTTCTAGGTTCTTTATAGATATCAAGTGCTATTTGAAATTCCACCATAGATTTCTAGAATTCTATATTCTAGAATCTAAAATATATAATATATATATTATATATTTTATAATATTATATATAATATAATATAATCGAAAATATTTTATTTTTCAATGTTTATAGATATACAGTAATTTTTTGGTTTTTTAAGGAAATATTATCCACATAAATCATCAATATTTTTTTTGATATCTTGTATTTTTGGAATTTTGATACTCTTCAGTATAATCAATATTGAGAAGCTTTTTTTTAGGTTCCTTACAGATATCTAGTATTTTTAACGATTTCAATAGATTTATGGAATTAGAAATACTAGACCCAGAAACGTAGATTTTTAGTATATGAATAAATTTTTCAGAAAACAGCATCCTCACAAACTTTAAGTACTTAACAGATTTCTACAATTTTTAGTACAATTCTTTCAATATTTATGAATTATCTAGAATTATCAATTATTTTCAATCATCTTCATATTTTTCATTGGTCATAACATTTTATAGTATTTTCAAGTATCTTTCTGAATTTATAGTATTTTTAAAATTTTTAATATTTTTAAGCATTATCAAAATTTAGTAGGATTTTCGAGGTTCTTTATAGTTATCTAGTTTTATCAAAAATTCCATCATAGATTTCTAGAATCTAAAATTTTATAGATGTTTAGCAATTTATTTTTCGATACTTATAGATATTTATTAATTTTTGGTTATTGAAGGAAATAATATTTACATAAATTACTAGTATTTTTTTCTTTGATATCTTGTATTTTTTTGGATTTTTAATACGTTCTAGTATTATTATTATTTAGAAGCTTTTTTTAGGTTCCTTACAGATATCAAGTATTTCTAACGATTTCAATAGATCTCTGGAATTCTATGTACTAGACCCAAAAACGTACAGACTTTTAGTATATCAATAAATTTTTCAAAATACAGTATCTTCATAGACTTCTGAAATTGTTAGTACAATTTATATTTTTTTAATATTTATAAATCGTCTAGAATTTTCTATTATTTTGATGAATTTCCACGTACATTTTCAGAATTAGGTTCGGTAGGATTGAAAGTTTCATAGATTTTTAGCATTTACATAAACCGCGGGTAAAATAATATTTATAGAATTTCAGTTTTTCACAGATTTCGATCATTTTAAGTCTTTTTCATATTTTTCCGTATTTATAAAATTTCAGAGTTATTTCTAGTATAAATTATTCCAGGTTTTTAATAATTTTATTGATAACTACGTAATTTTCGAGAATTTGATGCTTTCATCTTTGAAGTTTCATAAATTCTTACTATTTTAAACAATTTTTTTTTAACACAGTTCTTTCATAAACTCCTTAAGAATTTTCCTTGATTCGGTTTTTTTTTTTAAATCCTTATAAAATTCGAATTATTCCTTCATTTTAATCAATTTCATGATTAAGTGTAAGAATGAGATGCCCTAGGATTCTAAGTGGTTATCTAGATTTAAAATTGAACTATTTATTTTTCTTACTATGACAGGTAATAGAAACTATTTTTTATTTTCACTCGCGTGAAGTTGGCACTCGATTTTTGGAAAAATCTTAAAACTCTTAGAGTTCCCGGTAGAAATATGATAATTCTGGAGTTCTTTGCTAAAATCAGGTTGGTTAGGCTACAAAAACGAAATAAAAGCTGGCATCGTGTTTTCAATAAAAAGAGTTCTGACTTAATAAAAATGATGAAAATAAAGAATTTCGGAGTTATTTGCAATAAAATTTCGCTAATGTGCAAAGAATTGCGATTTTTCGCAAGTTTCATTTGCCGATTCCTAGAGAACTCTATAATTCTACAACTTCTTTCCTCATTAAATTGTTCTACGACCAATAGTTCGGTCTTATTAGAAAAAAGATTGTTTATGCAAAAGTGTATAAACAAATTACATTCATCATAGAGGAGTTATTTTGCGAGTTCCCAGTAGAACTCAAAGAGTTCTACATCTTTTTTCCTCATAATGTTGTTCTGGAATCAATAGTTCGGTCTTATTAGAAAAAGCTTGTTTATGCAAAAGTGTATAAACAAATACATTTCATCGTAGAGGAGTTCTCTTGCGAGTTCCCGGTGAACTCGAAGAGTTCTACAACTTCTTTCCTCATTAAATTGTTCTACGACCAATAGTTCGGTTTTGTTAGAAAAAAGATTTATTTATATTATGCTTATAATAAAATATAAATTTAAGATGACTCGCAACCTACTGTAGTGCGAGAGAGATGCTTAGAATGGGATTCAGTTGAAAGGAAGAAGGACAAAAAGAGAAGGTCTTGCGAGTCGTCTTAATGCTAAAATATAATTTTGTATTTATGCTTCAAATTTAGAAAACATTGTTTAAGTTGACCAGGGTATAGAAAGAGTAAAAGAAAAAATTGTAAAGATTGTAACAAACAGATAAGACGAATTGCATTATCATAAAAAGTTTCTGGAAATCACTACAAATTTAATTATAAGGAAAAATATATATGAGTAATTGTCAAATACCTACGTTCCTGCAATACTCGTATGATTCTTGTAATTTCACCAACTTTATTTCAGAGAAGCAAATTAAAAAATAAATAAAAAACTGTGAATCACCAACGAAAAAAAAGCAGCTTAAGTATCTCAAGACGGATAAATTAGGTTATACAATAATAATAGTGGAACATACAAAAAGCGACAGAAAAATAAAAATTTTCAGACTCATTTCTTAAATCATTGAATTAAGGACTAAAACACTGTTATAGAAATTTTCAGAAAAAAACTACTAGTAGGTACTACACTCTAGTTATATTAATTTGTTTATGAAATTTCCCATGAAGAATCTTAAGTATTTTTTTTACAAAACAAAGTAGGTAATTTTAGAGAAAACACTAATAGACGAAATCATGAAAATAACAGATAACTTCAAAGAACTTATAAGAAAACTTGACTCGACTTGAAAAATTTAACTTCAGTTCTACCAAAATCTTGGAAGAGAACTCCTCTCCGATTGAATTAATTTGTTTATAGGCTTTTTGATATACTATTGTGTTTTTAATTAAACCGTAATATTGATTTCAGATAAACTTAATGAAGAAAGAAGTTGTAAAACTCTTTGAGTTCTACCAGGAACTCGCAAGAGAACTCCTCTACGATGAATTTAATTTGTTTATAGATTTTTGCATAAACAATCATTTTTTTAATAAAACCGAACTATTGATTGTAGAACAATTTTATGAGGAAAGAAGTTGTAGAACTCTTTGAGTTCTATAGGAATCGGCAAATTAAATTTGAGAAATTTTTTGCATTTGCGAAAAGTTCGAAAAGTATTCTTTGCACGTTTGCGAATTTTTTGTGTGCAAAGAACTTCGGAATTCTTTATTTTGATCGTTTTCATCTAGTGAGAACTCTTTTTTTATTGAAAACACGGGGCCAGCCTATATTTCGTTTTTGTAGCGTAACCAACCTAATTTTTGCAGAGCTATTGCTAATTTTAGCAAAGAACACCAGAACTATCATAGTTTTACCGGGAACTCTAAGAGTTTCAAAATTTTTCCAAAACTTGGGTGCCAACTTCACGCGAGTTCTGTTTCCATTTTTTTTTTCGAAACGTTTGAAAGTAATTACTGTACTACATATATTTGCATTAATTCATCTACAAATTTTGTACTTTTTTTGTACTGACTCATTCAATGTCTTTTTTACTTAAAAAAATTTTTTTTAGTTTTATTCACGTGATTGCACAACGTTCAACGATTTCATAGTTTTGTAGGAATAGTATATTTCTTCACTGGTGTGGAAAAGTTTGTTTTAACGATACTTTATTCAACAATATAAGGAAATGCTAGTTTTGCATCGTCCAAGCGTGTGGAAAAGTAGCCTTTTCCACACGGCGTTGAATAAAAAAATGTATTCTTACCGCGTTGTCAGGATGGAAAATGTAACTCGCAGGGCTGTTGTCCACGATGATAATTTGTTGCAAATCGCGGCCTAGCTTATTTAGGTCCTTAACGTAGTTTCCCCTATGAAAAACGCAGGATTCGCGAAAGAGCCTTGCGCGAAAAACCCCCCACCTGTCAAGTAAATCCGCCACGGGATCCGCGTACTGAAAGGAAAAAAGCGCTTCATTATCATCAAATAAAAAAAATCATATTACCAGTTGAGTGGAAATGATCATGATCGATCCAGTTCAAAAGTTCAACACGTGCTCAAGGTAGCTTCTCATTGCCACATTATCATAACATAATTACCATTACTTTTCAAGTTCATCTAAAAACTTTGCAAAGGATTTTATCGATTTTCGTTTTTCACGTCCTACACTTAATGTCAATCTATATAGTCAAAAATGTCATTAAGGTTAATAAACTATTTTGAGAGTTTTTTCACATGAACGTGTTGATATCCATAAACTTGTATATTTGACTAAAATAAATTTTAGAGTATTTTTTTATATGATTCTAAGAAATAGTGTCAAATTTAATCTAGTTGTTCTTAAGTAATTTGGAATCATGAAATCACGTATTCAAAGACATAAATTTTGTATACTCTGAAAAATTGGTACGGGGTCAGTTTTTCTAGAAAAAATTTCTAAGGGTATGATTTCTAAAAGTTTTCGTTTCTAAAGGACAGTTTGTCTAGTTACTTTTTGTCTACTGGAAAGCCTTTTCTAATTTTTTAGAAATTATTTTTTTAATTTAGAATAATATTATTTCTTGAATTATTAAATAAAATAATAAATTATTAAATTATTGAAAAAACCGGTGAACTGATTTGGAAAAATGTTATTATAATCAAATATTAAAACTGATATATATGAAAAATAATATACATTATTTTTAACTTACCAAAAATTAACTAACTAAAGAATAATTTAAAGAAAGAAAAAAGATAAACCAACAGATGTATAAATTATTTATTATCATTGAAAATTAAGAAGAGAATAATTAATTTTTAATTCAAATAAGAAATATTATTAATAATTCGAAAAATATCATTTCTACTTCGAAAACAAAAAATTATTCATTTGGTGGTTTTTTATAAAAAAATTATCTTCAGAAAAACTGTACCCCGATCGAAAAATTAATTTCTTTTGCTTAATCTGTATTGATAAATGCGACCAAAATGCACTGTCCATTCTTTAAAAAAAATTCAGTATTTTCTGACCAAGTATAAGAAAATTAATTCCTGTACAGTTGTACGGAAATATTCACATACTTTTGATATTTTTACTACATTTTCAAAAAAAATAGTGTATGAAACATGAAAATACGAAAAATTTTTCATGAAGCAGTGTAATAAGTTATTTGATTTAATTTGAAAACGTTGGAAAATTTTGTACATTTTTTGTACTATTCTTCGTAACATTAATCTTCGTAAATTTCACAGAATATTCTAAATTTGTAATTTAGTTCCTGAGTTACAAAGCTGTTGCAATAATAACGCAAGATCAATATCATTTTAATACTCTTTTCCACGGAATACAAAGATTTTGTTTCAAAAAAGTGAAAAAATTCAGATCATAAGTTAAGGTTTTAAAAAATTTTTTACTTTTTTCATATCTCACTTTTCCTTGTCAATTTCTAACAATATATTGATAATCTTGATTGAATTTACGAGTTATCAAAATCGTATACAGTGACAAAATGATATGCATAAATCTTTTATTAAAACTTAATCATATTCTTACAATTTTTAGAATGAATAGAAATAATTAAGACATTCTAAGCATTTCTTAGAGATTGTTTAGTTGGTGCATATTTTAGCAGAATTGAAGTTCGTCGAACGCATGACTTATAACTCATGCTCGGATTAAAATTATTATCCCACTAAATAAACTACTCTTAGGATCGCTTAAAATTGTGTCTAGAAATAGAATTCTCAATGTAGACTGTATGAAGAGTTATAATGTATTCAAATTCGTTGCGAATGTGGCCAAGTAATAAAACTCTTTTGACTAACTACTTGGATCCATAAAAAATACTTAAACGTACATGGCTCTTTCCATTTCAAATGGACCAATCTGTTATAGATATGATTGCAAATTTCGAAAAAACTTAAATATTTAATATTTTTAGATCTCTTCAATCCAACTTTCAAAAATTTTTGCAGACTGAGCTCATTTCGTTGATTTCTTTGCTATTCAATAAATTTATTCACAACTTGGACACTTCTCGTTCTTCAATATTCAAACACGAATATACTTGTTTTCAGTGATATGGATATTACTTTTGAAGCGAAGAATTGCAAAATATTTTTTATTACGAATTGGAATGACTTTCGGAATGAATCTATGAGCGACGTTCTTCATTGCCCCCTTTTGATGCGTGTATAATGAAGACTTTTTTGAAAATGGATGGTCATCGACATTCTAATTGGTGAAAAAAATTTTTTTCTGAATATTTAAAAACGATTAATAATAACCCAGTTGTCAATAAACTTATTAAATTGCAAGTTCATCAACAAAACGAGCTCAGTTTTGAAAAACCTTCGGTAGTTGGATGTAAAAGGTCTAAAGAAACCAGGGGGGTGACGCTCGGTATCTACGGGCTTGAAAAAGTGTATTCATGTTTTTTGACCAACCTTTGCTGCGCCAAATAGTCGGTAGAGGCGCTGACGGTCTTAGTGAAAGTCACGTGATTCGCTTTTGATTGGACGTTTGACTCACGTGACCTTTTCAATGGTACTGCCAGCGCTCCACATGAGCAAACTGAGAAACTGAGTCTGGTCACGAAACCGTTGTACACTTTTTTTCCCGAGCGTCACCCCCCGGAAATTAACCAATGAACCACAGTAAACATAGTTTACTCTCGTTTGCGTCATTTTTTTGTGTCGAACAGGGTAATTCTGCTATGACAATAAACTTTGATATTTCATCACTCGGGCATCTGGTCAGCCTACATCTCGTCTTTTACAATTCATAGCCCCTCGCATGCGCTATTTTTTTGCGATGGGATTCAATGTCAAGCCACGACTTTGCCGGGGTCGTGTTTCCAGAAGAGCGAGCGCCCTGAGGGCTAAATATAGCCGCGAAAGGGCAAAACTGGCGCAATTGATGTGTAATTAACCTTTGCGAGGCTGGCCGTGAACAGTACGCACTCGTAAAGTTCACCCATCCTTTGGAGGAACTCGTCGACGTATGGCCTTTTCAGGACGTAGACCTGGTGCACGGTGCCGTCTATTTCCACGGGCACGACGAAGTCCGCGTTGTTGATCGGCTTGAACGAGCTGTGTACCAGTGTTTCGTCGAGGTCGATGACCATGCACTTTTTGTGCATGTCCTGGTGGCGCACTGGGGGCAGCAGGAAGCGGGGCGAGCCACCTCCCGGTGACGGGGAACGCCGGCCCTCGCCCTGAAGGGAGCTCGCCTTCGAGCTCTTGGAGCTGCCGCCCTGGCCCCGGCTGCGTCCCAGGCAGCACAGCAGCGAACGCAAAAAGCCCCGGCCACCCCTAGGCTTTTTCGTCCCCGTGCCCAAAGGCGTACAACCCGATGTTGCTCCGTTAACAATGCCATCGTTCTCCCTCGCTAATTGCGCTGCTGCTACTGTAACAAGTCAACCATTCATCCCCGTCAATTCCAAAATTCATTACCAGGGTAATTGGGAATCGAGGGGGTCGTCTACCTTCGCGCTCAATTTTGGAGTTCATTTTTGACGATGGATTGCAAAAATACTAAACATTATATTGATATAAGGTTTTTTTTTTTCATTTCGTTGGTACATTCTCGAACTTGAAATGAACTTGTGTCATGTAATATTCTTTCCTCAATGCATATCTATTGTGAATACATGGATTTATTTCAGATTTGTAACATTGTATGTAATGAGTATTGGAAACAGCTACTTGAATATGACTGCTCGTCAATAGTCATTTGCACTATCATTGGTTTTCTGAAGCAACGGGATTGGTCCACGTCGCTTGCGTGATTCGGCGCTATCACTTCACGAGCGCCTGATCCCAAAACGCCACCGAAAGGCGTATCAGTTGCAGTTGACACAGCAAAAAAGAAACACCCGTTTATATTGTACGCGAATGGTTTTTGCAATACATTATAATCAATGAATACTGAATTTAGAATAATAGTGTCAAGTTTCTTTTCGCGATACGAAACTTGTGTTGACCTCTGCCTGAGCGACATAGTAAATTCTGTGGCATGAATTCTCAGCCCCAGAACCTTGAAGTATGAAACCAATTATCTTCGCCTAATTTTCACTACTACGACTAAGTTTAGACACAAGCTTTTTGGAATATTTCTAAATTTGACAGAATGTCAGCCATACAAATAAAAAAAAGTACTTTCGACCCTGTTTTTCGGGCTGAAAAGGGCCTGTTTAAAATTAAACAAAAAAAAGTTATTTTCGGAAAAGCTCACGTCCTGAGCTAGAGAGACGTTTTCTGAAAAAACAAGAATCAACATTTTTCCAATAACTTTCAAATTTTCGTAAAAATCGTGCTAACCGTTCAAAAAAAACGCTACTCTCGAGAAAACGCGTTTAAAGCTCTATAGTGAAATAATACATAATTGGCAAAGCTTACAGTTTAATCATCTATGCAAAAGCCGTACAGCTACTCTTCTTCGTCAAATTAATGTTGTCGGTTCGCAACTTGTAAAAACACTCAAACACATTTTACGAAGACTTTATTGCCATTACCCATGAGGAATAACTAGATAGTTAGTAGTTTATTTTTCCACGCGCTTTGGTGGACCTTTGAAACATACATTGAGGCATACATAGATCATCGTTAACATTGTACAAAAATCCTGTGCCGACAATAAAATCTAACATCCAATATTAAACATCTAACATAGTACAACTATCTGCGAAGACACCAGAAAAAAACTAAACACTCAATAAAGTCCCATGAGGAATAATCATATAATATATATTATAATAGGGGACGTTACGGAGAAAAGGTCCGGACAGGGCTCCATAGTTCGTTTACTATCATGTTTTCTAATAAATTCTTCATAGAGCATATTTCTAATGACGCCTAGATTGGAAATAAGCAACAAAAAATTCGATTTTTCGATATTGCGAAGGTAGATGACCCCTCTTAAGGACGGGTGATACATATTGGTAATATCGATATTTCTTTACAATACATGAGACTTTTTATATCGATATATTTATCAAACGATGTCACAATCTTTTTGCATGTGATAAAAAAATTGAAACAAGAATATACGATATATTCTATGTAGAATACAAGAACGATACTCACAAAAAAATGCTATTAACAGTAAGATTATTATGGGTTGTATGCTAGGGATGAGATTATTGAGATGTAGCATTACATATATACAACCTATGTCAGTTATGCTTTTACAGAAGATCGTTTGTTTCATATGAGAAAAGTCGAAAGCATATATCACAAAGATTTTACATTGCAAAAATAATTTTGTTTCACTTTGTAGTATATAGGAATAAAATAGAATAGTCTAATGAGACTGCCTTTTAACTCAACTTACATGACTTTGAGAGCTCTTCAATTAGCACACGATGATTTCAATAGCACAGATGTGCAATTGAAAGCCAGTAAGAAATAATTTCTACGATATTATTACAAACATCGTAACTTTTATTTATCTTTTTTTCATCATAGCGGGCCGTCGATCGCTTTTGAACGCATCAATATCGAAATGCGTAATGTTCTTGTTTAGAAGTAAGTGGAGCGAAAGCATCGAATGGAAAATCCGATGATAAATTTGGTAAACGTGACAAATTATGTGGGTGATAATTGATAATTACTTAGTATATAAAATTTATATAGTGTATAAAAATAAGTTTTTTGCATTGCCATACTTTCACATATTTATAATTCGCAAATTGTACTATGAATTTCAAAAGCTTTTTGCATACGTGTTTCAGTGACCTATACCTACCTGATGCACGAAAAAAAATGTTGGGATCTGACAAAACCTAAATTTGTTCCACAGTGAAATTAATTGAAACCTTAATTCCTACAGCATAGTATTCTAGAAATTTACACGTAACTTCATAAGAATATATAACAGGAAATCTTTTGGGTCGTATAAATCTTTCAAAAATACGCAAAATATCAAAACTCCTTGATTTTTATGCTATTTATGAATCGAATCAACTGGAATATTTCAAACTTCTAATTCAAGCAAATCGCATCCTAGAAATTTAAAAAGGTATTTTAAATAATACTAGAAAATCCCGAAAATTTTTATAAATACCAACTAAAAAATAGAAAAAAATTTTCATTCCAGAAATATACGAAATACTAACAATGCGTATAAAATTTTGCTTATTGCAGTATAGAAATCTAGAAAATATGTACAGCGATTCGTCAGAATGCCGAAAAATCATCGTATAAATCAGTGAATGAATACGAAAAATATTAAAAGAAATACGTATTTAGGAAGATGCTGTTTTTTTGAAAAGCCTGTTAGAATACAAAAAATTAAATAACATAGTATTGTAAACGTGATATTTAACATAACACCGCATTTGAAATGTCGCGCGCTACGTCGCGCGCGCCACCGGATATGAGCGGAGATGAGTGGTATGTAGAGTGGAAAGCGGAAGAGAAGGAGAGAGTGTAAAGGAAGCAAGGCGAGCGATCGGACGCGAGACGCGAGGAGTGTAAGAACTTCTAAGAATAAAAGTGTGTTTCTTTTGATATAAAATACGTTTTCTTTCTTACAAAACCACCTTACAGTATTTTAAAGCATAAATTTATGGAAATCAGAATCATAGCAATACATGAAAATACCTAACCTAAAACCTATACAAATACTTAGAATTTAGGTGTCTATGATTTTATCAGAAATCTACAAAATTACTGAAAACGTTGAAAATTTGGAATCCTGTGGGATCAAATTATAAAAACTTACTTGGAAATATATGAAAATACTAGAAAATTCTTCACTAATTGCAAATTTTTTGACATGTCAACACAAATTTTCCTTATTTATTCATCATTTTTCTTAATAATGTCAACTGAATTATTTTTTGTAATTTAATATCTAAATCTCACATTCTTAATCATAGAATGATTTTTGTTTGATAAAGTCATTCGAGAAAAAATTGGCTATTGTTGAATGATTTACAAATTTTGTATTGAAGTTTCAATCTAAAACTTTTACAAGATAAAAAAAATCTATGTATTGTTTCAAATCGTAACTGCCCAATGATGCATTGAGTTATATCTATTTTTACGAATCCGCCATTTATTCTTATTAAAAAATTGACAATTTCGAAACTTCCTAGTCAAAAATATTAAGATTACAAATATTTTTGAATCCAAAATTTGTATACTATATCAGTTAAATATATACCAGTAACTATTTTTCATTCGTTTTTCGTTTTTAAATTTTTTTTCAACCCTCTTATTTCGCAGTTACGTTGATAATGGAATATTAATCGAAAATTTATCAATTTAAAATACGCGGAAAAAAATTTACGGGTCAAATTCCCATAAAAACTGGAATGGCAGGACGAGGGTCGAATTTATATTTTTTGTCCTTAGCTCCGAGGGGCCATCCACTCAAAAATCGATTCCAACTGAGTGGCTTATTTTTCATTGATTTTGATTGATTCAGCATGGTTCAATATATTGAGAGCCTGATTCCGAAACTTGTATACTGTTGATTCAGCTGATTCCGAAAGACGTACATTGTTGATTCGGCTGATTCCGAATCAGTGCAAGCTTGAATTACTCAGATCCGTTCGAGTACGATCAAAGTTTGAATCTATTTTAAGCATAAAGAATCATTGATTTCCAGAGTGGATGGCTTTCGCTTAGCTCACTGTAGGTAATACGAAACTTTATTCCTTCGTGCGACTAGGAAACGCTATAAGTCCAATATTTATGGGAAAAAAGTAATTTAGCATCATTTCATACTTAAATCCCTGCTATTTACTGTAAACCCATGATATGTTCCCAGACGTTTGGTAAAAATTGACGAGCCGAAAGTCACGTGATACGTGGGTGTTTTAAGAGCCATCATAACTCTCATGTATTGTAAAGGATCTCGTGGAGTTGGTGCATCGCGGCCGCCAATTAGTCGCAAAAGTCAAGCACCCAATAACCGAAGCCGCAACTGGGATTAAGGAGTAACGCTGATGACTCGGATTTCAACGAAAAAAAAAAAAAAAAAACTTCTTACTTAGAACAACTCTCAGGACAAAGATTGACAAAAATACGTCAAGGGCACCATTGAACGGTACAACAGACGGGGGGAGGAGGAGAGGAAAGAGGAGGGAGGAGGAGGGGGTTAATATTTTTTGCTTCCTTTTAAATTTTCCACGTTCGTTTGGTAATTTTGAAGATATCGCGTAGGTAAAACAGCAAATCTTTGGTAACAGTTTGTAGAAGAAACACGGTAAATATTCCCACAAGAAATTTTTACCATATGTTTGGAAATATGTACTGTTAGTTTACGTTGCCCATCCATTCCAGTAAATTATGGTAATTTTTGGGGCACTTTCTAGCACATGGTCACATAAGTTTTTTTCCGTGTACACTAAGTGACAACGATAAGAAAAAATGTTTTCATTTGTAAACACATGTCAATAAAAACGCAGTCAATCGGTTATTTTGATGTGAAATATTTACAATTATCAAAACTTATTATCCAAAATATCAAAATCACAATTTTCCCAAGCTCAAAATTTGTTTTCCATTAATTGATTATTAATTTGATACATAATATTTTATATATCGTGAATCAACAAATTGTTCATCACATACTGAAATGAAATTTAATTCATCAGAATTAAAATTTAATTCGCAGATTATTACAAAAATATTTCATTTGATCATAAATTTTTTTTACATATCTCCATTTCTGTTTTTACATCTATATATTTAATCATGCTAATGAGATTAAGCAAAGTACATTAAAATCATATTCACTAATTTTTTCACGATGGACTTTAATCGTTACACGGAGAACTTCCAATCGCCTCAGTAAAAAAAAAAATCCCTGTGTTATTTCTACATCGTTAAATCAATGACGTCAAAAGCGTTCGCCGCAGCTTCCGGCATACTGAAAAATAACAATTTTCCAAAGCCGAAAAAAAATGGGCGAATCGATATAGAAATTTCTTAGTAAACATCATATCGCATTATTTGTGACATCAAAGAAAGTCGAGAGTTCATTTAGATCGAAGATATAAAATTCTATTTTTTTTAGCGGCTTTCAGTTTTTTTCTCTGGAAAAATATGATATCCTATTGAATGCATCATTATCACGGTAAACAAATAATAATTCTGTAGGTTTGAAATTGTTGGGAAAACATGTAATGGGAATAAAAATGAAAAATCGTAGATACTCAATCAAGTGTTAATCAATATTCTCAAAAATTTTCAAATTGTTGCATTAAAATGTGTACCAACAAAAGATGAACGTATTAAAATGGTCTTGTACAGTAGAAGCCCTTCCATTTATAAACTATTCATTTGTAACACATAATAAAGCGGAACGGCAGAAAGACTCGTTCTGGAAATTTTTGAGTTGACCGTCGAGCCTCTGGCCTCGGAATTGTCATTGTTAGCAGTGCCGTTCTTAATGCTTTAATAGATTTACCATTAAATGGTTATTATTCTTCATATTTTAATACAGTCTCCGATTTGTAGATATCCCCTGAGCTTTATAAATGCGTGAGCGCCTACTGTAGTTCATGACGAGTTTTTGGTTATTAAAATTCAAATAATAAATTTCAAAGTTTCAGAGTTCCGCATATTTTTCCTAATTTTCCGAAACTATACGTAAATTTTAGTTTTAAGTATTAAAGAACTTCATCAATTTCGACAAGAACTGTTTAGAAAAACTAAATTTTGTGATCTTCAAAAATACGATGAATTTGGAAACATTTTTCCAGACAAATTGATCAACTTTGATGTTTTTCAGCCTCTAAAATGTATGAAATTTTTATCAAACTGTCCTCAAAGCTAAAGAAAATTTAAGATTAAATTACAATTGGAAACTACGCATTTCGAAAATTATTAGTTCTGTTATATGATCCGAAGTGTTTTTCATGACAAAATTAAATAAAAATTTTTTTTATACCATAACAAAATTTTTCAGCCTATTAAAGAACAATATTGTTTTGTATCTAATGAGTGAACAAAAAATTATGAAAATTTGGACCTCAATTATGCAAATCAGGATTAGTCCTACAAAACTCGGACTTTTTGGAAATAGCTTACACTTAGACCTTGAAACGAAAATTTTGAAGGCTTTGCCTACTGTTTCAAGGTTGACTTATCCAACAATTTCTTATAGTCTCGTGCCATTGAATCAAGTTCTTTCAAAGATACTAGAAAATCTGCATTATTGTTTACTTTTTATCGTGTCACGAGACTCTAGACGGTACGTACGTGATTTTTTCGTCTTGCGGTCTATTAAGTTCTCTTGTTTCGAGGTCGCAACGTAAATCTGTATGACGTTTTAATGTTTCTCCTTTTGAAATGAATACTCAATGTTAGTAGATTTCAAGATCTCCGAATATCACAGTATCTTTTTTAATTTAAAAGTAGGGGAATTACACGAATTATTCAATATTCATACATTCATTTCCTGAATTACTAAACGTTCATTAACTTCTCCAGACATCAAAAATTTTCTAATTATTATTAGTAGTTAGGAGGTCTAAAGATCTTTCAATATCTTAAAAACGTCATTTAAAAAACAGTAGGCCAAATTTATCATATTATTTTATCTCAAATCATCAGGGCACATAATTCAGGTTTGTTCTTTTTTTTTTTTGACTGAAAATTTTTTTATAGTATCTCTATTGAAATCAATTAGAAAAATATTTATTCTTTTCATCTAAATTTCCGTTGTCTCGTCGTAGGGAATTTTTGCAAAATTAGCTACGAATTTGATTTTTTTTAAATTTTCTTCATGATTTTTATGACTCGAACGAGAATTCTCCGATTATTGTAAATGCTTTCTTTATTTTGAATTGATGAAAAAATCTCATCTTTTTTTCTTATTTTCTGGCAATTGTGATTTTCACGAATAAACAAAATTTCAATCTTAAAATTTCTACAATGCATCAGTTGTTTTTTTTTTCATTTTTCAAAGGTAAATGAACAATATTTATTGTTCGTTTCAATTGCTCAAAATTTGTTGTTGGAGACTGTGATTTTCCATAGTTATAGTGGAATTTTCGTAGTTATTTAGACGCTTCATTTTTTTGAACAACTATAATAAAAGTTTATCAGTGAAGATCATTGATATGTATAATACACTGGATAGCTGAAAGGGCTGATGGGAATGACCCGAATTGAAGCGCGCCATGACAGTGTACCATTGTCCGCGCATGCGCACAAGGCAGCATTTTTTCACGTGATTTTGAATGAATTCGTCCACAGTTTGTTGAAATTAGTTACATTACCGTCAGATTTTTTCTATTGCTGACTATATTATTATTTTGGCTCTAATTTATCAAGTCACTTCATGTAAGAAAGTGGAATTTTATAAAAAAAAAAAACCGACATTTTATGAAGAGTTTTATAAAAATTCACAAAAACCCAATATGAGAAAAGGTACCTTAGGGTACAAAAATTCGATTTGGACTTTTTGAGCGTTTCAGTTACTTTTTGAGTTGCTGCTCAGAGTAGTGAAAACGAAATTCACTTATCTGAAAAAACAACGAAATAACAGGCGCGTTTTGCACAGCAGCTAGTTTTTATCGAGTTCGGAAAAAGCTGCCGATCCCTATGATTTCACGCCTATGCCAAGAACCACAATTGAGCTCTTCGCGGTTCATGAATTTCGGTATAAAGAAATTTTGAATACAAATAGTCACACATGGCTATTGATAGTTGTATACGTAAGTGGAGGGAGGCATTTTTCGAGGCTTTCCTTTCACCTGAGAATCCGAAATTCGAACGAAATTTCAATCGCTTTTTCTATAAAGTTTTGTTCTGTACCCTAAGGTACCTTTTCTCATAGCGCGACACATATTTAATCATTTCATACATTCATAATTTTATACATTTATATTTTGCTTTACAGAATAACCTTAACACAAAATGCAATATAGATATAATATATTTGATATCAAATGTAGAACAAGTATGATAATTTATATTACAATAAATGTATAAAATAAAAAAATTCAATAATTATGTAATAATTTTAACTGTATAACACATTATTGTATATTATTAATTATGTTATTATATATTTATAATTTGCGTGAATATAATTCTATAATATTTGTAAAAGTATAATAATTATTTTCAGATTAACATATTATTTTAAAAAATACTTATATATAATTTATTATTGTATATGTAAATATAGAGTAAAAAAATGTAATTGATCGATATAATATCATTTTGTAATGCAAATAATTGATTTTATGCATTATCATAAAAGCATATCATTAAATTATTGCGATGTTTTCATTGTGACTCATTGGTTCATTGAAATTAATAAATAACTGTTTTAACACTGGACGTGGATAATCACTTTTCATACATAAGCGTAACCTTGTGTTATTAAAAAATGTTTTCGAGAATCTCCATGGTAACTATAACATTTGGTTACTAAATATTAGTATTTTCATGTCTTCTTCAATGTAAATACAATAAAGCTATTTGAATTTGTGCGCTGCAATTGCTGTGTTGTACGCATGCGCGGACAAAAGTACACCTTCATGGCGCGCTTCAATTCGCATTGCCTCTTTTCAATAGCGTCAGCTATCCAGTGTATTATACATATCAATGGTGAAGATTAACTTCAATGGAAAAAAAAAGTTTGAGCTTAGAAATTTTCAGAATAGGGAACTTGACTCGAGATTAAGTTTAGTTTTTTTTTCTATTAAATGACAATATACACTTTTGGAATAACGTTGCAAAAAGAATGTTTCAATTTGCGCGTGCTGAAATTGTTGAATAAAGCTTGAAAGTTTTAAATTTTCGGGCCCCCGCGTTGCTCTGGAGAACCGGCCTGTGATTGGCTGACGTACGATTGACGTCACTATCCATATACGAGTGCACGCAAGCATAGGAATAGTTTGTTTTTCTGTGTATTTTATCGTTTTTCAATTAAGATAATCAGATTGTTTGAATCATCTTGTGACGAGCGAACTCTTCCAGAGAAACCAACGCCGCAATTCCCAATCCCTTAAAGAAATCACTCGTCCAGACCAGGACCGACACAGGAGACTCTACCCTGTGCAACCCTGAAGGTTGGGGGTCTGAAAATCGTTTCGAGGATTGGGAAAATAGTAACAAGACAGGTCTCGTCAATTAAAGTGCCCTTTAGGCATTATTTATTCGAGATATTAAAAATACATAGATCCGTTGTGTAATGTAAGTCACAAATGGTTTCGCGATTGGTTCTGGCAATTATATTTCCATTGGGGGTAGTGCTGGCGGCGGTGGCACTAATTCTGCGCTAATCCTAGCTAATTCTTCCTCTTGTAATTTAGAAAAAATTTCATCACAAAACCTTACATTAGCGTCAAAATCTTTCTTTAAATTTTCCTCCCAATCGTCTGACCCCCTTATTCTGGCTAAGATCAATCTGAGGTCTGCTTTTCTTTTTATGTGGCGGGTCCCTAACGTATCTTGTCCTGAGGCCGCATCCTCCACACGTGACGTTTATGCAGTGATCGGGGAGTTGAAGAGAAAAACCGAAAATCCTACTGGCCTCTCTCGCGGTTCTCACATTGAGTTCCTCAAGGGTTAAAGGTTGTCCGGGTGGAAGTTTGCCCAGAATTCTAAGTTCGACCCAGAGACCCAATTCGTTCCGCCTTTTGAAGACGAACTCCTGTGCAGTGGGTCTTATACCCTTTTTTCTGGCACGGTCTCTAATTATTCCTTGCAACTCTCCTACAGTAGTCACTATAATTTTAGCATATTTCAATCTAAAGTCTCCAAATAATAATCAAAGAGTAAAGTATGGGTTCCATTATCTCAATATCAGGTAGATTCCCTGTTACTCCATGATTGTCTAGGAAGGGCTGCCTTGGAACTGAAGCAGGATAGGGACTATATCCCTATCACCCAACTTTCGACTATGGAGACAGTGAAATCGACAAGCATTGCAAATACAAATAATTAGAATCGCAAATCAAAATGTAGCTTACTTATTCAGTTTTTCTAAGCCTGCTTTATCCAATCTGCTCGTGCACTAGGAAAAGTTTCCCTGCCAGCGTGATTTGATAAGAGGCAGGAGCAAAGGCCGTCGTTAGGTCAGGCAAGAGGCTCCGTGGAGATCTTCTGCGTAGGCAACTTAGTTGAGGACTACTGGAAGGCAGAGGACTAAAAAAGTCAGAGGCCGACCAAGAGCTATCTGGCTATTCTGCTATAGAGGCAGAAGAAGACTCCGAAGTTACCTCGAGTTACTGGGGTTTATATACCCGAAAAATGTCGATGTGGAAAAAGAAAAAGAATAGGAGGGGAGTGTTATCCAAATTATTGGAAGAGTCATCTATCATCAAATAGTCTTTTCGTAGTCCGGAGTTCAAAAAAATAGCGTAGTTATAGAGTCGTTAGATGTATACGAGTTATCCAGGCTAAATTATCGTTATCGGCGAAATAAGAATTATATTCAACTTCATTCTTTGATTTCTTTCTTATATTTCAACTGAATTCATTTTCAAGAATCCGGTATCGTTAAAAGCTAAATCGTAGTTTCATTGTAAGAGATTATCAGCCGTATTTCATAATGTTCTCTTCTATCATAAAAGGAAATTATCTATTGGGTTTTTCCGTTTCATTAATGTTCTTATTTTCAAGTAAAAATCGTGTTCATTAGTTATCATTATTTTATTGAAGTGTTCAATTTTATTTCTAAAAATAGCTGTGTAATAATAGTCAAGGAAAGAGATATAATTATGAAACCTTTTGAAATTGTATGCTTTTATCACTGATAAGGCGCGTCATTATTCCTTTCTTCAAAACTGAATCGTTGTTCAACTTGTATATTTCCGGGTTTTCTTTCCAGTAAACAAAGGACGAGCGGGCAATGACCACGCTCGTCACAATCTTGATAAAATATGGTCGAACCGGGGTCCTTGAAAGCAGATTCGACGAATTTGCCCGCGATCGACATTTTTATGGCGGCGGAATTCATCGCAAATTATGACCGATTTTATGCACCCGAAATACGGCTGGTAAAAGTATCATTGGAAATTCCTTTTTTCGATCGAAAACATCGAGAATCTTAAAACTTTATCCATGAAAAAAAAAAAAAAAAAACGTTGTACGATACATACTGGGCTTTGTAGCTATTTACATAGATCAACCCGTGAAAATTACGGGGATGCAGCTGTCGGGTATGTTTGTTTACAAACAAGCCAATCTAAGTGTATCGTGTACCATTAAAGGGATAATTTGTCCAGAACATAGAGTCAGGAACAAAAAATACGATGTAAATGTCATTGCTGACACTGACAGAAAAAATTGAAAATGATACTTGTGAAGATTGCGCAGCACCTCAAGGAAAAAAATTAAAAATCTTTCCTTTATTATTCCAAGTGATTAAATGTATTTAAAAATATTTGTAAATATTGATATTGGACATGATTTCCCACTCTCCTAGCCATATAGGAGTATTACATATATTATGATAAAAACCTTATAAGAAACTGAAATTTCTTTCAAGAACGCGTTTGATGAAATCTTATGAGAAAAAAAGCTTATAAAATTTTTTCGAATTGAAATTTTATCGAATGAGGTGAACCTTATATGAAATTGAATTCTTATAAGAAATTTCATTTTTGTATAAGGTTTGATTAAGGAAAAAATTAAGTACAAGGGTTGTTTTTTTCGGGTAGAAAAGTCAACACGTGGCAGTTACGGAAAATTCTTTTTTAGTTTATATTTCGAAAATTCTTTTCGACAAAACAACTGAAATTAAAGCGACAAGAAAGACTTAGTTTATCATCACTTTCGGCAAGTATAATATATATACTATAAAAAAATGTTTACCAATAAATAAAAAACGCAACCTGAATCTCTTAAACGATTTGAGATAAAATGATCCAAATATATTCTTTATTTTAGAAATTCAAAGTAAAGAAAAATTCAGTAGAATTTCCCGGGGGCTCAGGTTTTCCTGATTTTATTTAATATTAAAGGCGAAATTGCTTTTGCGATCAAAATATGTTTTTACTTTGAAATAAAATGGTTCGGTCGAAATAAATTCGATTTCCTATGAGATTTTTAAGGATAAACCCGAGCCACAGCAAGGGAGTAAAAAATAATTGGTCTGCGAGAAAACGGGCTGAAATTGTGAATCGCGTTGTGAATTCTAATGTCCACGCTTCGTGCAACAAATCGTGCCAAGGTTGCTTTCGTTGACGTGGGTTCATAGTTTTCATTTTTGCTTTTCGAATTCCGACCAATTCGTGCGCTTCCTTGCCCATTCAAAACGCCTCGTCACAGTGATTGACAAACAGCTTGTGAAAAACGATTGAAAAAATTTCGATGAAAAGGAAAATAACGCTTCTTTCTTACATCATAAAAGAATCGAAATCGTGAAAAATCGGATCGTCACTCGAACCTATTTTATTTACAGTCGTCTCTAAGTATATTGCCGCATTGAGTCTTTTTTTATCTAGTGGCTGTCAAATAGATCTAGAAAAGAAGATCCGCGACAAAATGCTTAGAGACGACTGTAATTAATTTACTTAATTCACTGCACGGACATTACGCCTTTTCATACAAAAAAAATAAAGTATACAATCGTGTCTCGCCAAAACATCAAAACCAGATGACAAGTAATACATGAACGAATCCGAGGAAAAAAAAGTAACATTAAAAAATGAAAAAATGATAAGCAAAAGACTACTATATAGTAAAAGACTTATATGTTCACACTGAAAAAAAAACATCAACTATAAAAAAATAAAATTAAGAAATAACAATTTCATCTGCAACAAATGTAAAAACTTACCAACAATTTTAAGATTTTATATGGTTAAAACTCATTATAAAAAAAAAAAAAAAAACAAAAACAAAATCTTAGAATTGACTCGACGGTTAAAAAATGTAGAAGAAACGGTAACTGAAAAATCATTAAATTTTTGACATTGTTGCTTATTCCTAATCAAACTGAGGAGGAAGAAACATACATGTACGTTACATCATAAAAACATACATTGAATGGGAAACAAAATCGTTAATTTGTCTCTTTAGCACTCACGGTGATTTATAAACTTCGAAAGAATTTTTTATCTCTAGTTAAAAATGTGAGAGCAAATGTTTTCACGGCATTTAAGAGCTTATTTGAGCGCATTGTTACCAGGAAAAATACGATTACAGATAATATGTTGATGAGCTTGGTGATTTTGTTTCAATAAAAGACATTGTTAACTTGAAAATTGTTCGCTAAAATGCCAATGTTGATTCTCAGAAAGGTGAAAAAACGATCACTCAGAGCCGTTTTTTATTAATGGTTATTTCTTATCTATTTATTCAAACTGATAAATATTTCGGTCGCATATGGGCCCCTCATCAGGATCAACTAAAAATCCATAGTTAATTTCCAAGTTAAAATGTGACGTCAGTTATATAAAAAATAAAGTTCAAATCGACCATCGTCAAAGTGAACATTATCTGTTCATAATGTCACCGTGTTATTTTAATTTTTTGCCTCTTTTTTTATGTTGATTATTCATTATTGCTTTGCAAAATTTTTTATTTAAATTTTTCAGTATAACTTATAACTTGAAGTACTTAAAAATCGACCATAACCATTTCGAAACACCCCCCCCCCCCCACTTCAAGTTATTAAAATTCCAGATCTGCCTTTATAATGCGTAATTATAGAAAAAAAAATAAGATTAGTTATTCCCGAGCCCTTTTCGCAGTTCCACTTTATCTGGGACGGCGTGAATTTCCCAAAATAGATTTATAGTGAAATCCAATAGTTCTAATTCGAGCTTCGCCAATAAACTGCATGTCACGTGCGATATCGAAACACGCACAAAAGCGTGACATTTTCCAAATTTACACTTTCTGATATCGAGCATTCTTTATTCTGGATTTCGAAAAATATCAGCGGCGCATTGAACCCTCAATTTTATCCAAATGAAACAGCGCAAAAAAAATGATACGAACGAGAAGAGGAAGAAAAAACTTGCAAGAATATTACATAAGTCGTTATGACATTACGAGCATGCTTAACAATTTTGCGTTTCTCTAAACTCAGCAAAATAAAAAATAAAAAAAAAAAAACAAAAAAAAACAAGCAAAGAAGGTTGAAAAGATTTACAGCGGGGATTGTTAGTTAAATATGAACTAGTTTTTCTTCTATGGTCGAAAAATAATCCGATAAAATACGTGAAATTGTAAATTTATTGTTTCAGTTATGAAAACGTACCTACTTTTCTCGTTTCCTCTCGACCGGGAAAATTTATCGCATCAACGAATAAATATTCTTGAATGAAATTAAATCAATTAGAAATACAATTGTCATGACAAAATCGTTTAATTAAATTAAAAAATCGGTTTATGGAACAAAAATCGCGAGTTTCGTTTACACAAATGTTTGCTGAAACTTCAGAAAATAAATGTTTTTAATGAAAACAAAAAAAGAGTACACAAAATGAAAGTTCAAATATTTGTATTGTAAAAATTTATTCACATAATTCGAAGTTTTAAGAAAAAATGCAGGAATTAAATGAAAAATGTCTTTTCATGATATTTGAAAAAAGATTTATTAGTTGGTAGAAAATTTTTTATATTGTTGTTCAAAACAATGATCGCAGAAATTATATTCATAATTATATGCTGAATAATTTTTTTTTTTCGAAGCTTAGACTATGCATTTTTAAACAACTCTGTGTTTTGTTATTGATATATTTCTTCTCGGTTTGGACATATATACGGGGGTAGTAGAATGTCACGAAGGGGGGTCTGTAGGTGGGGGGGGGGGGGGGTAGAATGTTTTTTTTTGTTTTTTAGATAAAGACGTAGTTATACGTAACGGCACACTACTGTGTGCTTTTTTTCAAAGTTTTATATTTCAGAACTGGTTTATTTTATTATTATTTTTAAATTGTAATCCATTATATAAAGTTGATGTCAGTTTGAGCACTTCAGAGTGGTTGATATTTTATTCGTGATGTGATTGGCCGATGGAAATATTAACCATTCTCAAGTGCTCAAACCGACATCAACTTCTAAGTGGAAAAGTTTTGGAAAATATAAATGTTACCACAGTGCTCGTGAATTCGCGAAAAATTAAAAAGTGAATGAAAATTGCGAGATGAAGTAATTTTATGTTGGGATTCGTGTGTGAAACCTGTAAAACGCAAGCGATAAACGTGACAGCTGCCAAATAAAAAAATAAGAAGATACACACCTAAACATAACACAATCTAATGTTATTGTAATTGATTCTCAGGAGCGTATTCAGAGAGTTTTTTGGGGTTCTAAAACTCACACGAAATTCAAATCAAATCAATTAGACTTTCCTTCAAAAAACAAAGTTACATCAATAAATAATTGAAATAAAAGTTATAAAAATTATGCATAAAAACGTGACATGTATTGAATGAAAAGGAAAAATCATCAAAACGTAGACATACGTAAAAAACATGAGTTTGAAAAATCGATTTAACTAATCAATAACTAAAGACAATCAAAATCAACGGAAATGCTGAAAATCTGAAAAACTTTGAATCTTAGATCATGAAATTCTAGAAATCTATATATGAAATCTGTATGAAGGTATTTGCAAATTTTTCGAATCATAAGAACTCTTAAAACATACGAAAAGTAATATAAATTGATGAAAAAACTGTTTTCTGAAAAATCTCAACAAATTCATATGATCTATAAAATTTCAAATCTCAGAGAGACAAATTCTAAAAAGCATTTATAGCAGTACATTGTCACACTATAAATGCAGAAAAGTGCTATAAAATGCGACTACATCTTTGAGGTTCTTAAAAAATACGAAACAACAAGAACTTCATGAAACATGAAATATGCATATAAATGGAATTACTTTATAGATCTATAAAATTACATCAAATAGATCGAAATTCGCAAACTTGAGCATAGAATGTTTCAAACCTATATAGAAATTTATAAAAGTGCTAGAAATCTATTGAAATTCTCCAAGGTTTTGTATATACCAGAAAAATGCACAAATAACAGAAATCTCTTAATACATTAAAAAATATGAAGATATAATTTTTTAAAAAATTTGAAAAACCCTGAATTGTAGAGGCAATACGGTAATACGAAATACAACTCTAGAAATTGTCCAAAAATAAATATAATAAACAATAAAAATACATCCTATTCAATTTATACAATTTATACCATTGGAAATTCTTCCTCTTGCATAAATACTTGAAAAATATGGAATAAAAGTATGAAAAATCTGCATAAAAGGAACTGTTTTTCAAAAAATCGATTCAAATACTCAAACCGTTGAAAGTTTTCATACTATAGCATCCAATTCTAGAAATCTATGGAGTAATTTATAAAAATACCTAAAATCTACGAAAATAACAGAAAAAACTGCAAAATTTGATGAAAAACATACTATGAAAGTTTATGAAATCCAAGAAATCCATGAAATATTTCAAATCTCAAGTGGGTTTTTTTTGTAATTTTCTCAAAAATTTATTGCAATAATAAAAGTTTTTAGAACTTGGATTTCTAGAGCATCGATTTCAGGTGGTATTAATACTAAAAGTATACATTCGAGAATTATGAATGGTATTAATCATTTAAATGCTCCACGAGCATGTACAAAAGACAAAGAATAAACAAAATTAATTAAAAGTTTTTTTGCATGTCCCATTCTATACTGTTACTTCATAAATTATAAAATGTATACTTATCCCTAACTTATTTATTTTCAATAGAAAAATTTTATATGTACCTTCGATAATTTCAAAAACATTTGTTTTTACAACGATAATCGTACATTTTTAAAATACATTGCATGTTTCATATGTTCAGTTGGAAACATAGCAAGCAAATTATATATTTCTTACAAGACGCTTACATGTATTTTGATTTTTAAACGTATAAAATTAAAAATAAAATTTTTACAACACTACAAAATTACAACGTTTATTTTATTACATATTCACAAAGTTAGTTCAATTTCTCAACGTCAGCTTTATACTACGAGATCTGCATTGCATCATTTGTGTGATTTCACCTCAAGCTAATATTTTAATTGAAAAAATACAAAGATGTAGTTAAAAAAATTTGTTCACTAGTCAAACACAGTGATATTCACAAAGAAACGAAAAAATCAAAACTCCACCTTCATGAAATTCGTAAGTCAATCAAAGCTTCATACATTTATTGATTGTAGAGACATCAAATATTACGAATAGTATCAAATTAAGATAAAAATTGACGGTTAATGTACAATATGAAAATCAAATCAGACATTGCGAATCAATGGAAATACCCTCATTGGAAGTGGTATATATAAATTAATAATTCAAACATAAGATTGAGAATTTAGGACAATATTGAATTTTAAAAAATTGCATAATGATAACTATAATCGATGAATAAAAGTATAAAAATTTCAAGTATGGTGTATAGAAAATAAAGTATAAATATTCAATTGAATAAAAGTTGAATGAAAGTATGAAAAAATTGTAAAAGAATACTGAATGTTAGTAATTAGAGAGGATACACAAGAAAAATTCGAAATGTATATATTTGCTAATGTACATATACATAAAATAACAGTCATATGATATGAATTTTCAAATTAAAAAAGAAAAAGTAGAGGTTAGAATGTGGCGCGCGTAGTGCGCCAGCCTTCTATTAAGTTTATGTATATCGTTTACAGTGAATCATTGATAAATATGAAATCGAAAATTACGAATTCATGGAGACATCATCATTTAGAGTAGTTTATAGAAAAAAATTATTCAAACATTAGACAGAAAAAAGAGCATCTAGGACAATATTGAATTCAATAAAATTGCATACTCATTATAAAAGAAAAAGAATAAACTTATACAAATCGCAAATATGGTATATAGAAAATATGGTTTAAAAATTCAGTTTAATGAGAGTTGAATGACAGTATGGAAAAAATTGTGAAAGCGTAGTAAATGTAAATCATTGGACAGGAGACACGAAAAAGAAGTATAAACATATTGATATATGTATATATAATAAAAATTATATATAATTAAAATATTGCAGAAGAAAAAGTAAGCGTTAGAATGCAGAGCGCCAGCGTTCTAGTAAATAAAAACAATTAAAATGAATATATTATTCAAACTAAAGGGGCTTCACCTACTGTGCGCTTCGCGCGCCAACCCCCATTTAGTTTTCATGTAAGATATAGTTATGTTTTTCATATTTAGTAGATATGAGAGGGTGAAAATTGGGTAGAGAACTCGTTTTATAAAAAGAGAAAGAAATAGAAAAAGGAATATTATGAGCTGCCATTTAATGTTTTTCGAACAATGTGGAAGAAATTTTCATTATAACAAACGTTTAAGTTTAGATGTTTGTTTACAGAGATATTTTTATTGTTTTTTGAGATATTGCAAAAATTATATATTATAAATAGGTTTTAAAATATTTATGGCTCATAGTACCAAAAATTAGTAAAAAATCTAAAAATTTATCCGAAAGTTGGAAATGAATCACTTGTTGAGAAATATTTTTGTATCCAAGAGCTGCTGATAAAAAAAATTAACCTACTCCAAAAGTTTGAATGAGTAAATATTTGTATTACACAATGGACTGAGATATTTCAATATTCATATCAAATAATTTTGAAAGAAACTTGAGAAAAATTGCTCCAATTTGTTCGAGATATTTCATATTTGAAGGATTCGAAAATGTGTTTATTCAGACGAAACATGATATACGTATGTTACATAAGACAATAAATAAATCATGTAAATGATGTTACATGTGAATCGATCACATTTTGGTTTTTGAAGAACTACGTACAAGATCGTTGCAAATCGTTCTTTGATTTTCTCGTTGGGTGGGCCATTAAGACTCTTTATTTGTACCTAGTACAATTCAAATAAAGTTTCGAAAGTGTTTCCGTTCCAGAAACAAATGTCCATTACATAAAAAAAGGAATGGTTAGTTTGTTGATTTTGCCGATGAACCGTAGGGGTTTACGTTACAAAATATGTTGCTGATAAATGTGACTTTTGACACTACCCACCCACTTGCCCAGTTTAACCAGACTCAGCGTAGAATATTCTATTTCAAGTTTTTTAAATGCAAGTAAATTACATTCCTCGTGGTAAAATTTACTTTTTTTTCTTGTGTGTATTATCTTTTTGTATACCAAGCCAATTTTTAATATCTGACATGCATAGTTTTGAAAAGAAAATGACGTATAGGTTTATATCGTTTTTCGATGTTTTTTTATTATTTATGCTACCGACCAAACCCGAATTTAGGCATTTCCGGTAAATGCCTAGTGCAAAAACCGAATTCAGGCAATTCAGATTTTTGATTAATTCTTTTATAAGAATCCCGACATTTGTTACATGTTTTATCATTTTAAATTCATACCTATTATCAATATTGTATCATCATTTGATTACTGCAAAGAATAATAATTTCATTAATTTCATATTATTTTGGAGAACGATAATGGAATTTTACTTAGTGTTTGGGCATGCAAATTTTTTATAGTGTTTTCTTAGTTCAAGTTATTTCGTCGTCGGAAAAACATAGGCGAAAAAGCTGACTTTCCTCAATCAACACATGTTAGTTTTTCTTTTTGATTCAATAACTCAGTCGAAAACCATCCAAATTATACCGTTTTTCTTCATTTTATGAGTCTGGTTTCATCCAAAAATAACAAAATTTCTATTTTCATTTATTGTCAAAATTTTTCTTGTGATCATAATTGTTTTTATTACAATTAATGAAAATATGAAGCCTGAAAATTTCGACATCACATTTTTTCCACCTTTTCATTTATTTCAAGTTATTTACATAAAAACAATTAGGTATCAAGTAAACAACATTCAAAGTAAAATAAAGAACAGTCAGTAATAATTTCTACTTGTCAAATTTAGTTATGATTTTTTGAAGCTCAGTGTAATTTTTGTTGTATTATATCTATAATCATTGTATAATATGAATAACGATACATTCAGGGCCGTCCCTAGGTTTTGCGGGGCCTGGGGCGAAGATTTCAGCTGGGGCCCCGTAAGGAAATTTCATGAATATGGGATTCTTCTTTCCATAATAATTGAGATTCTTAATAATTATAGACTGGTTGTTACAATTGCTACAAAAAGTCAAGCGAATGAAATTTATTTAGCTTTTTTTTATTACCAACTCATATATAATATCTTTCATGTCACATTATTCCAAAACTTCAGATTCGATTTGCCATAGAATTCAAACGGTCTTATTTTGATGTCTTACGGATATACGTTTTGATAAGTTTGAGTTTCGAAAAACTACGTTTCCCTGAAGCGACTCACCGGAATCGTTAGTAAAATTCTTTATGCAATTGTAGGATTTGGATACGATTCTTTGACTAAATTCAGAAATTCTGATGCTTTCATGGCAGTTTTCATTATGTGAGAAACAACATGTTTGAAAAGTTTGATTTCGGATAATAAGTCTGTTTCGCCTACATCAGAAGAATTTTCATCTTGAGGTTATCTTGCTAAATTACTATAATGTGTTTACAACTGAAGATTATTCATTTTCGTGAGCTCCGATGGATTGAAAAGTGTCGGGATGAATCTCGGGTCGGGCGCCGCTCCTCAAGCGCCGACCCTGGTTTCTTGGTTTACGGTGGAGCCGTACGCGGGCGCACGGCGCTGTTTTATATGTTACTTTTGTATGTGTGTGAGAACCGGGGTGGTGTGTTAAAAACCTACCTCGCTTGTATTCCGATCGTCAACCAGAACACTACTAATAAAGGATCTCTTATCAGGACTTGGAGTGTTTAATTGGAAGATAATCCTCATCAAATCTAATAAAAAGGAATTCGAAAGAATTTGAGAATTCTTCGACTTCTTGAAATAAGGGCTTCGTCAATGATGGATGAAAAAAAAAGTCTATCTTGAAGTTTTCTTTAGCCTCAGTTTGTCTCTCTGTTTCATTCTTAAGTAGAACATGTTTTGCAGTTGCAAATGGGATGAAAAAAATTCTTTTTTCAACGGACAGAAAAATTTTCTTGAGCGCGGGGCTTGGGGTAAGTCGCTCTGTCTGCCCCCCCTCCCCCTCCCCTAGCAACGGCCCTGGATACACTTTATTTTAGTTATTCGTATATTATGCTAATTTGAAGTCTACGCTTTTTGAAAATAAATGTTATAAGTTACTGAAACTAACATAATGTAAATTGTACTTGTATTAAATTCGTTTATACTGAACTACAAAAATAAGATGTAATATTAAGAATTACACTTCTCTTTATATTTGAATGACTAATTATCATGTACCTGAAGTTCCAAACGTTTGAAATTAAACGAAAATAAAAAATCTGTGAATTTTTTGATTTTTCATCATGATAGAAAGTGCCATACATATTTTTGTGGGGAGCATCATGTTAGTTGTTACAATCAAAAAGTATTCAAAAGCAGCTAAAGAATTTTTTTCTCCTATATTAATTTTTTATTTATTAATTTTTTCGTTTAATTCTAAACGTTTGGAACTTCAAGCACGTTAATTATCCCCTTTTATAAAGATTATGCTGAATTTTAACGAATGAATCATTTATGGCTTTTTCAGAAAGAAATGTCTAGCAAGTCGAGTTTCTCCTAGAAGAGTTTAGGAAAAACCTGGATTTCCTGAACAACGGTTAGGCAGTTTCGGAACCACCTGAAATGATTTTAGGAAATTTGGGCTTTACTGATAATATATAGATTAAATTTTTTTGTTACGGTAACAGAATGTCACTTTTTTGAATAGCAACTGTAAAAAGTTACTATTGTTACTTAAGTAACGGTAACGTAAAATGTAACACCTTTCTAAGTAACTTTTCAGACTCTGGGAAATTTAAATCATCGAAACCCGACATAAAAAATTCAGACATTCTTCAATTTTCCGAGGATTCGAAAAAATGTTTAATCATCAGATAGTTGACAGTTACCGCATACTTTTCTCAGAGTAAAGTTAAGCTCAATTTGATTAAACGTCAAATTGATTTTCAGGCGAAGTTTTTTTTTTTTATTATTCATGGTCAGGGTTTAGGAAGTTGATTAAAAAAATGTAACGTGTTCGTTACCCTTACAAAGGTGAAAAAAGTAATTCATTATGTTACCGTTACTTCCGTTACCACTTAAAAAAAGTAATTTCCGGTTACTTTTTGGAATAATTTGAATGTAAATAACGAGACATCGAAAAACTACGGCTGAAAAAACAATATCAACGTAGTGGTGGTTTTGTTCTATAGAAATTGTTTATTCCAGGTATGATGGAAAATGTTAATCCGTACTTTTTCACCCTGAGGGAAAAATCAATCAGCTTGTTCAAATTTTTATATTTTTTTCAAGTTCACCAAATTTCTGAATATCACATGTGATTCAATGTTAGCCACAAATTTAATAGATTTAATGGAGAATCTTAATATCTAGCCAGATTTTCAAAATTTTTGAATTTTTTTGTATTTTTCAGTATGCATAAAATGTTGCAGAATTTTCTAGTATTTTTATAAATTTGTACCATTTCCTTGTACATTGACGTATAGTTTTCAAGAATTTCATGCTCTAGAATATAAAGTTCAATATATTAGTTGTACTTGAGATGATTTGTCAGCAAAAAATGTCTAAAGATTTTTATTTCCCTTGATTTATTTGATGCTTTTTTAATTTTTCTACGATTTGAAGAATTGTTCAGTATTTTTGAAACTATTTGTAATTTTCAGGATGATAGAATGATGCAGAATTTCTTAATATTTTGACATAACTAGTATTTTTATAGTATAAATTGTTGTATACATTTCAAGAATTCCAAACTCTAAAATTTCAACATACAAATTTTTTCCAGAAAACAGTGTCTTCATAGATTTTATTTATTATCTTACTGTTTGCATTTCTTTAGTTTTGCAATTATTTTAAGGATCGTTCATTATTTGTATAATTGCTGTATGAATTTCTGGAAGTGGAAAGATTTTATATGTTTGCACATATTTTTTTTTACATATTTTCTTTCTGTTTTTAGAAGTATTTATAGAATGTTGTGAAATTTTCGAGTTTATCTAAAGATATCTCTTTAAATTTCCTACATCAGTTAAAATTAAAATATAGTAAAATTTTATTTAAAATAATTTATTTAATTAATAAAATAATAATTTTATCTATTATAAAATATAAAATATATTTTACAACATAAAATATTAAAATATAAAAGCTGGAAATATTGAAATTTTTTTTATTCCTGGAATTACATAATTTTTTTAAGAATCATATAACATGAAAATTATTAAAATCTCGTATTATTCATACTTTTTTTTTGTATTCATTATATTCCAAGATTTTCTAGCAGGATATCTAGCTCTTACAGATCTTAACAGATTTTGAGATCTATAGATTTCAAGTATTTTTACATATTTTCATGAAAATTTTTTAATAATCCAACTCTTTGAATTGGGAAAGTTTCGAATAAAAAGTAAGAAAGCATATTGTATGTCAATATTTTTGGGCAAATTACAAATACTTCGCGTTGTTCCATAAAAAATTATTTATATCGAATTTTTTATTCCAAAATGAAAAAGTTAAAAATTACTTATGTCTTAGTTTTAGAAAATTCCGTAAAAAGTTACAAATTGTGCCAAAAACTTAATGAGACAGATAAAATTAAGGTGAAATAACGGGATTCTCGTTACTTGTTACCAAAAAAAAATGACTCGTTCCTGTTATGGTTAGAGTAAAAAATGTAACGTTTCAGAGTAACACGTTACTTTCAAACCCTGTTCATTGTACACAAGCAGCAATTAAAAAATTGATATTGCTTGTATCTGGCGTAATATTACATTCGAGTTTATCATAGTACAAAACATAATTTCCGCATTTTTCGGTAAAATTAGAAAAAAAATAATAGTTAAAAAAACTATTGCCCTCCTAAATGCCCAAGACCAAAATCGCTTCGCAAGTACTGTAATTAATGGGATGAAGTGGTAGGAAGAAAAGAATGCGAGTTGCTCAACATCAACTCTAAAGTGAGACGAAGGTGTTTCGATGTCGCGATTCCGTAACAGGTGAGGCATACAACACCGTCCACTGCGCTCTTTCGCTTCGCCCCCCCCCCCCCCCCCCGCCCAGCTATCATACAACACACAGCGCAGCAGCCACACACACACCGCGGATCTCGGGTAAACCAGAACACCCAACGTGAAAAAAACAAATCCATGTAAACAAATGTATTTCTTACCTTTCTCGTTATTGTACTGCCCTAGCTCGTCATCCCGCGACACTTGCGTTATGATGGACGCTGCGTCCATTTAAACACCCGCTGATCAATCCCCGATTGGCCGATCCTCGCAGTCTCCGGAATCGCGCGCGTGCACTTGGCCGCTCGCGAAACATTCGTTCCGCGCGCGGGCGCACTAACAACACACGCGCACGTTGTTGTTTTTTTTCAATCTTCACGTCCCGTGCGGTTCGTCTCGCCGCGGCGACTGCACATGTAGTATATATAAATACCAGCTAGCGAGGAGGGAGAAAAATCGCAGCCGCCCCTCGTCAGGCACCAACACTTTATCAGAAAGTCAAATTCCTAACGCAATCGCAGAATAAAAACCGCGGGGTCGCGACCCCACCGAAATCGGCGGCATGACGATCGACAACAATCGGCGATACGCGAATCCGTAGGGATTCGCTAAGAGAGAGAGAAGAATTTTTGAAGATTCGTTTCCCTTGTTGCGCGGTTTCGTCGCTTTTCCCCGGAGCGTCTTTTTCTACTTCGACTACTTCCCCGCGCGTCCGGCACGCACCGCATTCCTTCCTCTCCTCCTCCTACACGGTACCACACCTTATTGTATCACACGGCCATTATCTATGTCCTTTACTTTCACTCTCTCCGCCCTTCCCCCTTTCTTCTTTCAACCCCCTCGCCCTTAGCTGCGGTGATTTACGCGGAAATGTTCAAAAATGTTGTAAACGTTGCGGTGTATTTTTTATTTTGAAGCTTGATGATTGGGGAAGCGAACCACTACACTCGCGTAAAGAAAGGGGCAGCTTTTTGCGCGTTTTAGTTTATAAAGCTGTAAAGATGTAAGATTGTTTGGGTGCTTTGATAATATGAGGTTTTTTTGCTTGGATTTCGGACGGCGAAATTCACGTTTGCTCGTGAGTAGATTTCGCGGATTTTGAGCAGGGGTATCCACTCCACTCCTATTCGGCCAATATCGGCATTTGGCGGTGTGTTCATTTTCTGCTTGTTTCTGCTGGACGGCGTTTGTGTGTTTTGCGCGTGCGTGGGTACGCTCATTCCGCGAAAAGATTCAAAATTTAAACGCGTTCAAATCACCAGGACAAAATATTACGCAGTAAAAAATTTTTTTGAAAAATTACTACATTCAATGTGAATAATTTTGCGGCCTACATTGAGTGTAGTGAAATTACTGGCAGAATACAGTAAAATTGTCAGAAGAAGGGAATTTTACCTGATGCTAGTAATTTTGATGGACGGCCTGAATTTTCATGACTGGAAGTATTACCTGTCGCTACTGGCGAAATTCCTGTTTGACCTACATTTCACTAGCGGCTGGGAATTGTACTGAAAGATTATAAATATTAATTTAATAATGAATGTAATTACTCTAAAAATAGTTGTGCTTTAATAATCAATAGAACAATAGGAAAACAATATATAAATATGCAATACACATTTTTGATCCTAAAAAAGTAGCTGATATGGGACACACTCATCACTCCGAATTTCTAAAACACCGTATTTGTCATATGTCATAGTCATATGAGATTCCGGAAATGCAAGACTGTGGAAAAAATACTACGAACTCTCATTGCTCCGAAAAACGATTTCCCCGATTCTTTATACTGCCGCGATCGCGCTTACCCGAATATTCATAGCGACGATGAATTAAAACGCCGAACATTCAATTCACCGACTGTATTTCATCCCGTTTCAACAAAGTACCGGGTTGTCGTTTTTCCGCAAAAATATAATTCCGATTTTTCAAAACGGCGAAAGCTCAGTTGGTGATTTTGTTTTTTTCCGTTTCCTCAATTAATCTTTTATTCAGTTCTACGAATCGTCATTTGACCGAACCCGCATTTTGCCGATTCTGAAAATTCCCGATTTATTATACTTCCGAATGATTAAAAATCCGAAGTATCAAAACACCTGAAATTCAATATTTCGAATCACTTAATTACCGAACATTCAAATCATCGGCTTGCCAGAATATCAATTTATCAACGTCATCAAAAGTGCGTTCTCTTGTTTACCAGAAACGTCAACGCCCAGATCCGCCGCCCGTACACTGCCATGGAACAGCGTGGGCAAGAAACACTGAGACCCCAAAACTCCGTGAATTCATTCCTCCATTCAGTTTGGGAAAAAAGTTGTATGTATATAACTGCATTAGATTCTCTCCCAAACTGAACGGAGAAATGAATTCACGGAGTTTTGGAGTCTCGGTGTTCCTTGCCCACGCTGTTGGGTGTAGGCAACGATTCAGACTGGACGCCGTTCAGACTCAATATTTCCCACCGAGGAATTGGCGACACTGATCTAAAAGAGCGATGAATGCATTTAAGTAAAATCGTCGGTATAACAGGTCGCGAATTAATGTGGAAAAAGGAATAGCTGTAGATGGCACAAGAACGCTCGTAAAATAATAAGGACAGTGGTGATCAACAAAAATAAAAAAGCAAAGTGCCGCGAACGCCGCGAATAAACTGTAAATAAAAAGTGACGTTTTTATTAATTATTGATTCAAAAAATGATAAAGCGTTAAAAGAATGAGCGACAAAATTACGGATGGGACACGATTAGATAAGTATTATGTTTAAGTTCGTAAATATGAACAAATGATTTAATAAATGTTATTATTGTTGAAGAAAAAGAAAATAAATATGAACAGTGATAAATATTACAGTTATCAGTCTTACATAGGTATTATCACGATGTAAATATTTCATTAGTGCACTTTGTTCATTAAATAATATTTATTGTGTTTCTCTGATGGCATGTTTGTTTACAAAAAATTATTTTTTTACGTATATTATGTGCTTGATATTTTCATCGCCTTACATTTTTTCTCAAGTATTTGTTATTCGTTTCATTATTATTTATTTATTGTTTTTATAACATAAGACTATTGTCTTGAATTATTTATGTATATGGTAAGGTTATAAACATTTGTTGTAATTTTATTCAATATATCTACTCAAATTTTTTGAATAGAAATTTATTGAAATATGAAACAAATTAAACTAAATTAATTGAATGATTTACGACCTAAAAATTGTAACACAGGCTTTGTTTACTTTGTGGAAAAAATTTTTTTTGTTCACAGATATGTATGCTAAACACCCAGAATACATCACGAACGCTTTCATTTTGATAAAATATAAAATGATAAGTAAACACAAATAATCATTGTTTTACTTTACTCGTTCGTGTGAACAAAAAAAAATTGCATTTGTCGAAATTTGAAGTAAAAGGTTGTAAAAACTTGATATTTCTAGAATTTGTCGAGAAAAAAAGGGAAAATATGTATGAATGCACTGTCAAGAAAAATTTTAAAAAACAAGGATCCATTTTGTGCATGAGCAATTAATGATGAAGGAAAAATCATTGTATAATCTAATATTCGTACATCGTTGTTCAATCTTTGATTTCTCGAATTTTTAATTAAATATAAATATATCAATCATCGAAATATATAGTGTGTCTTGGAATTATCGATATGTTATTTATAATAAACATGGTGAAACTAAGTCGCTAGGAAATTGTAAACTCTATGCAAACTAAAATACCCGATTAACATCAAGTATAGATTTAAAAAATTAAAAATAGCAAGTCGTAAACATTTTATGAATAACGGGTTTATCTATGAATAACGGGTTTATCTATGAATAGTGGGAAAATGTTGGGAAATAATATGTCCCATAAAAATGGAAAACAATAAGAGTTAATGTTAAGAAAAATGTTTCACAAAATTTTTCAACAATACCCAAATACATTTATCCTCGACAAATTCTCTGTAAATTTTTTAAAATTTATATTTACTGTGGAAATTTCATTGACTGCATTTAAAAAGGTAAAGTTCATTGTTACATCGTATTTCACATTTAACCTGTGATACTTTATATTGTAAACAATTCTCGTAAGTATATAAGAAAAAAAAGCAAAGAAATTATATTTGACTTGCAAAAGTGTTGTTGCGTAATTGAACATCATGTCTGTTATTGACACTTGAAATGAAACTCAATACTTTTGTGAAAAAAAATTTTATTTTTATTATTCAACGTTATTCCAATATATCCACCCCATATGAATTCTCTGCAAACATATTTTTGTAATTTTTTTGTGGAACGTTTAGTGTCGACACATAAAGAATTAAAATTCATTGTTATTTTCAAGTTTACATTTTACCTCTCATGCTTCAAGCTGTAATGAGTTTTGTAATTATGTAAGACTAAAAACAAAAAACTACAATTAATTTTGAACAGTTGTTACAATGAAATAAATGTGAAATATATCATTGAAATTTTCAGTGTCACTTAAATTTTATGAAATTTCAAAGAAAACATTTTTATTTTTTTTTATTTTCAACTTCCTATCAACACATTAATTTTTTATATAATCTCCGCAAACTTTTTTTTTTAATTTATCGTGGAAATATAATCCACTACATACGATAACGTAAAATTCAATGTTTTTTTCTACTGGACATTTTACCTCAAATAATTCAAGTAGTAAAAAAATATTTTAATTATATACGAATCAAAATACAAAAAATTTAGTTTATGTTTCAAGAGATTTTTCAACTTATTTAACATCTAATCTCACATTGAAATTGTAATTGTGACTCATAACTAATTACGTTTCAAGAAAAAAATTTGTTCAACATTTTCCAAAAACTTTCATCCTTTGAAAATTCTCGGCAAAATGTTTTTTTTTTTTTTTTTTTTTTTTTTTAAATTTATGTCTGTGGATATTTTATTGACTACATTTCAAAAAGTAACATTATATGTTATTTTGTAATCATCATTTTACCTCTGATACGTAATGTTTTAACAGAAAAAATTTAATTATATAAAAGTCAAATTTTAAAAATGTTCGAGTTCCTTGCAAAAGGTTTTTCAATTTCTAAAACATCAAGTCTCCTATAGCAAATTTTAATATGACTTGAAACTTATGTAATTGAAAAACAAACTTTTTCATACATCTTTGCAAACAGTTTTATAAGTACAATGTGCAACTTTCATTGATTACATATAGAAAGGTAAAATTGAATGTTATTTTGAAGTGCACATATTACCTCTGATGCCTACAGTTGTAATAAATTAAAGTTATTATCTAAGAGTGAAAACAAAAAATTTTACTCGACTCTCTAAAGCTCTTTTCAGTTCATTGAACATTAAATGTATTAATAAAATTTTTAATGGGACTTGCAGTGAGTTCGAAACAAATTTTTCAAATAATTTTTTAACTATTTAAATATATGTCTCCATCGTAAGTTCTTTGATAACCGTTTATTAGAAATTTTCTTTGAAATTTTCTTCGAATCCATATAAAAAAGTAAAATTGAATGTTATTTGTCAATAAACATTTCACATCAGATGCTTTAAGTTTTAAAAAAATTACGGTTGACTTTTACTCGTTTTTTCTATTAGCCGAACATCAAATATCTAAGAGAAAATTTTTAATTTTACCTCAAGCTAATGTAATTTCCAAAAATTAATTTTTAAAGAAAATTTTTAACATCATCCCAATACATCAATCTTCAACAAATTCTCTGCAAACTTTTTTTGGAAAATTTATGGTACAAATTTCGTAGACTACATTTAAACAAGTCAAATTGAATGTTATTTTGCAATCAACATTACGAGAAACTCAATAAAATCTCGTGGGTGAATTTTACCAAGTGTGACCATCCAAGGTTAATAATTATTTGGTCCGGTGTTTACGAAGTCGTAATCATTCAAAATTTGAATGATTACGTTGCAGCACAAGGACGGCCAACATGGAAAAAGGTTGGCAAAGCAAATAAATTTTGAATGATTACGACTTATTGATTACGACAAAATTTCTCAAGTGAGCTGTCGACAAAAAATTTTTTTCCGAGTGCCAAACTTAAAAAAATCATATCTTGAAAGTTGCAAGTGTCAGATTGAAAAAAATTACGTGTCGATTATTTTCGAACTAACAATGCCAAAAAATATTTTGTAGAAAAAAATGTTGACTGTAAATCTCTCATGAAATAACCCATATTTCTGCAACTTGAAAAACTTTAAATTTCATTTTTTGTTAGTCAATAAAATATTTGTTATAAAGAATTCGATCCAAAATATGAAGATCAAAAATCGTTTTTTATTAAAAATTTCTATTCTATTTTTTGAGTTATAATCTACAAAGGTTTTCCATTAATTTATTCCTCAATTTTTCTCAACTCTTTTACTGCAGTTAATTCAATAAAAAAATTGTCTTCGAAAATTAACGAGTTCGAAGCACTAGATAATAATGATAAAAGGGAACTTTTTCATTTTCAACACAAACAAATGAGTTTGTAGAGAATCAGGTTTATACATTCAAAATATTTAAAAGTTCGAAAATTATCCTGCAAAAGGTAAAAATTATACGCTTTTCCATTGTTGAAAATTTCTCTGTCATAATTTAAAAATTTCGAAATCCGAACACTTACCTGATTATTGTATTTTTCGCGTTTCACTTACGATAAGACTCTTATTTGTTGTGAAACGGATGAAAGAAATCGTCCTAAACAATTGATGAATTTAAAAAATC
The DNA here is from genome assembly GCA_028476575.1 of Platygaster robiniae. Taxonomy (NCBI): domain Eukaryota; kingdom Metazoa; phylum Arthropoda; class Insecta; order Hymenoptera; family Platygastridae; genus Platygaster; species Platygaster robiniae. The sequence continues at coordinate 12,390,596 of CM052027.1, read as the reverse complement.
TACGTAATTAATCTGTGGATATTCAATGTCAGTGAAGAGCGTTTTATCAAGTGCAAGTTACGATTTCAGTACTCAAAAATCCGTTTTTTATTCTGTAATTGTTTAATTATTCAATAAGAATTGAAAATTTTAAAATCTTTACAAATTTTGGAAACAAGTTTTTAATTAAGAAGTGGCAAAAGTTAAAATTCTCTTTTTTGCAATGGTTCTTGTTCAAAAATGTAGTATATCCAGTTTTTCGAAACGAATTTACAATTCATTTCATTTTTAAAAAAATGCACTTCAAAAAAATACTTTCAGAGCAATTATACAATTTGATATATGTACTGAACAGTTAATGTTAATTTCATACATTAAATTAAAATCATAACAAGTTCCCGTACACTTCAAATTGCCGTACGTTTCTCGCATTTCCTGTACTGTAGACACCTGGGTAATATAATATTGGAGTAGAGGTCAAGATCTTTAATATTTAAAAGGTGTGATTTTTTAGTAATGTATTAGCTAAGTAATTATATTTCTTAATGGCCAAAAAGATAACAACTTTATTTGAGTATGCATGCTAATTGACATAATTTAAGTTCCATCCAATAAGACACAATAATGTGTCTTCTAATTAACTGTAAGCTGTTATTGAGAGCGCGGAAATAAATATGTGCGATGAATATTTTAGACATTTTCAACGAATTTCGGAACAATTTAATTAATTTAAAGTTCAGTAAACGAATAGTACATAAACGCCACGTGTGTTTCACAATTTATTCCAATTTTTTTTTATAATTCTAGTTGTACATTTACATATACATGAGCACAATAATTGAAAAAATTCTTACTAAAAGTTTTATAGGCAAATACGAAATATTTAATAACATATAATTCAAAAATACTACAAGAAAAATAAAAAATTCTTCATGAATTATTTGAATGAATTTCTTATCGAGATTGGAATACTAATTTGAAAGGTAATTTATTTTATTTCTTCATTGAATAGTGTAGAACAATACCTAATAATAATTATTATATTTACAGTCTTATTAATTTTCATACATGAAATGATGAATGAACATAATATAATAACAAATAATTATTATTGATTTTAATATTACATTTTTGTTGCATTTGGAAAAATTCCAAATCCTTGTTTTCCTATTTCTAAATATGTTAGGAACTGAAGTTCAAAGTATTTTTAATAAATAGTACATTTCGCGTCTAGGAAGAAATAACTTACACCCTCGTGAGAAATTAATTTTTTTCCATAGTCCGAACGATTTTTTTTATTATAGCGGAAGAAAAAGCCGATTAAAAAGGTAGGCTTTTTCAACCGCTTTAATGAGGACAAATTTTTTGAATGCTGGAGAAAAATTACAGCTTATTTTCCTACCTATGAGAAAACTCCAGAAATAAAAATTTTTTGCTTTTCTCAATTTTAAACTTTTCGAACTTATATACATTTACAGATGAAAATATTCAATCCCCAAAGGATGTCTAATGCGCACAGTTGCGCATATGGGTGCGTAAACATGGAGTTCACGTAAGGGCGCGTAAGGGATTGTAAGAGATAGAAATGAAGTTCCTTTCGCGGTATGAGAATACATTTTTGTATGTACGTAACCTTTAAAAAATATTGTATGGAAAATTAAGGAAACAGGAAATAAGATTATTATGTAAAGCGATATAGGAAATATTTATAGTATGTTACCTTGCTAGAAAATTGTTTCGAAAATTTTAAAAGTATAATACATTTATTTATGCATAATATTTCTGTTATTTTACTTCAATAAAATGTAAATTCGGTAAACCTCATTACGTAATGTGTGTATTTTACGAAACATGTTTGTATATTTTTAATTTTTAATATCTGTACACATATACAAACGTCAGTATGCGCCAGCATATGTATGGTAATGCAAATGATCAAAAAATTTTCAGCTTGAATTTTGTACGAAATAAATGTACACCCACCAGTTGCAATGATTTGGTTCTTATTCACCTAAATCCCTAGATTGTTAATGTTAAAAAGTCATGTATAATTTTCTTTGTACTCGTACACAATAATGACCAATTATTAAAACTTGAAGCATCCGAGGGAAAATGTAAACTATAAAATAACATTCATTATGCTCTTTCAAATATAAAATATGAAATAGCAACAATAGATTTGTAAAAAACAGTTTGCAGAGAATTTATGAAAGACAAATGTATTTGGACAATGTCGGAGAGTTTAAAAAAATTTTTATTTTACAATTTCTAAAGATTCAAATCACGTTGAAAATGTCAATGATTAATTTAATGTCCTATAAATTAAATAAACTTTTTAAGTCAACTGTAATGTTTTGTTTCTACTTTGAAATACTTATTACAATAATTTATAACAACACGAAGCATCAGAAATAAAATGTGAACTTCCAACAAGCATGGAATTAAAATTTCTTAAAATGTGTAAATCAAGGAAGTACCTGCAATCAATTTAAAAACTCTTTGGAAAGAATTCATAAAAGATTACAAAGGAGAAAACAAACAAAACGAATGGAGGTAACAATTTTTTTTATAAAATATTATTAGCTTACAGTAAAATGTATAATTTCAACGAGTGATAAAAATGTTCAATAAAATGGAAAAACCTTTGCAAGTCGACCATAATTTTTTATCTACATTCTTATACAATAGCAATAATTTTGTTCAAGTTAAAGCATCCGATGTCAAATGTTGATTGCAAAATAACATTCAATTTGACTTGTTTAAATGTAGTCTACGAAATTTGTACCATAAATTTTCCAAAAAAAGTTTGCAGAGAATTTGTTGAAGATTGATGTATTGGGATGATGTTAAAAATTTTCTTTAAAAATTAATTTTTGGAAATTACATTAGCTTGAGGTAAAATTAAAAATTTTCTCTTAGATATTTGATGTTCGGCTAATAGAAAAAACGAGTAAAAGTCAACCGTAATTTTTTTAAAACTTAAAGCATCTGATGTGAAATGTTTATTGACAAATAACATTCAATTTTACTTTTTTATATGGATTCGAAGAAAATTTCAAAGAAAATTTCTAATAAACGGTTATCAAAGAACTTACGATGGAGACATATATTTAAATAGTTAAAAAATTATTTGAAAAATTTGTTTCGAACTCACTGCAAGTCCCATTAAAAATTTTATTAATACATTTAATGTTCAATGAACTGAAAAGAGCTTTAGAGAGTCGAGTAAAATTTTTTGTTTTCACTCTTAGATAATAACTTTAATTTATTACAACTGTAGGCATCAGAGGTAATATGTGCACTTCAAAATAACATTCAATTTTACCTTTCTATATGTAATCAATGAAAGTTGCACATTGTACTTATAAAACTGTTTGCAAAGATGTATGAAAAAGTTTGTTTTTCAATTACATAAGTTTCAAGTCATATTAAAATTTGCTATAGGAGACTTGATGTTTTAGAAATTGAAAAACCTTTTGCAAGGAACTCGAACATTTTTAAAATTTGACTTTTATATAATTAAATTTTTTCTGTTAAAACATTACGTATCAGAGGTAAAATGATGATTACAAAATAACATATAATGTTACTTTTTGAAATGTAGTCAATAAAATATCCACAGACATAAATTTAAAAAAAAAAAAAAAAAAAAAAAAAAAAAAAAAAAAACATTTTGCCGAGAATTTTCAAAGGATGAAAGTTTTTGGAAAATGTTGAACAAATTTTTTTCTTGAAACGTAATTAGTTATGAGTCACAATTACAATTTCAATGTGAGATTAGATGTTAAATAAGTTGAAAAATCTCTTGAAACATAAACTAAATTTTTTGTATTTTGATTCGTATATAATTAAAATATTTTTTTACTACTTGAATTATTTGAGGTAAAATGTCCAGTAGAAAAAAACATTGAATTTTACGTTATCGTATGTAGTGGATTATATTTCCACGATAAATTAAAAAAAAAAGTTTGCGGAGATTATATAAAAAATTAATGTGTTGATAGGAAGTTGAAAATAAAAAAAAATAAAAATGTTTTCTTTGAAATTTCATAAAATTTAAGTGACACTGAAAATTTCAATGATATATTTCACATTTATTTCATTGTAACAACTGTTCAAAATTAATTGTAGTTTTTTGTTTTTAGTCTTACATAATTACAAAACTCATTACAGCTTGAAGCATGAGAGGTAAAATGTAAACTTGAAAATAACAATGAATTTTAATTCTTTATGTGTCGACACTAAACGTTCCACAAAAAAATTACAAAAATATGTTTGCAGAGAATTCATATGGGGTGGATATATTGGAATAACGTTGAATAATAAAAATAAAATTTTTTTTCACAAAAGTATTGAGTTTCATTTCAAGTGTCAATAACAGACATGATGTTCAATTACGCAACAACACTTTTGCAAGTCAAATATAATTTCTTTGCTTTTTTTTCTTATATACTTACGAGAATTGTTTACAGTATAAAGTATCACAGGTTAAATGTGAAATACGATGTAACAATGAACTTTACCTTTTTAAATGCAGTCAATGAAATTTCCACAGTAAATATAAATTTTAAAAAATTTACAGAGAATTTGTCGAGGATAAATGTATTTGGGTATTGTTGAAAAATTTTGTGAAACATTTTTCTTAACATTAACTCTTATTGTTTTCCATTTTTATGGGACATATTATTTCCCAACATTTTCCCACTATTCATAGATAAACCCGTTATTCATAGATAAACCCGTTATTCATAAAATGTTTACGACTTGCTATTTTTAATTTTTTAAATCTATACTTGATGTTAATCGGGTATTTTAGTTTGCATAGAGTTTACAATTTCCTAGCGACTTAGTTTCACCATGTTTATTATAAATAACATATCGATAATTCCAAGACACACTATATATTTCGATGATTGATATATTTATATTTAATTAAAAATTCGAGAAATCAAAGATTGAACAACGATGTACGAATATTAGATTATACAATGATTTTTCCTTCATCATTAATTGCTCATGCACAAAATGGATCCTTGTTTTTTAAAATTTTTCTGGACAGTGCATTCATACATATTTTCCCTTTTTTTCTCGACAAATTCTAGAAATATCAAGTTTTTACAACCTTTTACTTCAAATTTCGACAAATGCAATTTTTTTTTGTTCACACGAACGAGTAAAGTAAAACAATGATTATTTGTGTTTACTTATCATTTTATATTTTATCAAAATGAAAGCGTTCGTGATGTATTCTGGGTGTTTAGCATACATATCTGTGAACAAAAAAAATTTTTTCCACAAAGTAAACAAAGCCTGTGTTACAATTTTTAGGTCGTAAATCATTCAATTAATTTAGTTTAATTTGTTTCATATTTCAATAAATTTCTATTCAAAAAATTTGAGTAGATATATTGAATAAAATTACAACAAATGTTTATAACCTTACCATATACATAAATAATTCAAGACAATAGTCTTATGTTATAAAAACAATAAATAAATAATAATGAAACGAATAACAAATACTTGAGAAAAAATGTAAGGCGATGAAAATATCAAGCACATAATATACGTAAAAAAATAATTTTTTGTAAACAAACATGCCATCAGAGAAACACAATAAATATTATTTAATGAACAAAGTGCACTAATGAAATATTTACATCGTGATAATACCTATGTAAGACTGATAACTGTAATATTTATCACTGTTCATATTTATTTTCTTTTTCTTCAACAATAATAACATTTATTAAATCATTTGTTCATATTTACGAACTTAAACATAATACTTATCTAATCGTGTCCCATCCGTAATTTTGTCGCTCATTCTTTTAACGCTTTATCATTTTTTGAATCAATAATTAATAAAAACGTCACTTTTTATTTACAGTTTATTCGCGGCGTTCGCGGCACTTTGCTTTTTTATTTTTGTTGATCACCACTGTCCTTATTATTTTATGTGGGGAATGTAAATAATGTAAATATAAATAGAGAGACCTAACCTAACATTACTTATTGTCACAGCGTTCTCAAATCACAATATTACATCCACAACTTTCACAAGCAATCACATGACGATACTAAGGAACGTCTATATAAAATTACTCTCTCTCTCTCTCTCGCTGACTCTCTCGAATCGATGTAAAAAAAGCACCACGTCGCGAACTAAATAAAATCCGTCTTACCTTCTAGAATTAACTTGAATAATCATTTTCATATTATTGGCCTTAATACCCGCGGCCAAAGTGGTGACCCCGACGTGATTATTTTTTTCGATTTTTTCGGGTGTTCGCGATATTGAACGGCAAAAAGTACGTGCACCTCGCGGATTCCGGACAACACAACCTCACTTTCGCTCAGCTTCGGTGTAGTGCACACAAGTTTTCATTTTTCGGACTGTAAAACGATACGATTCGCGATATGTCTAACGACGAGACTAAATCAGCAAATTCCGACACGTTCGACAACGAAGAAGGCGCTTCGACGAGCGGTGGGTTCCATACGCCTGAAATCCGAGCGGTGACAAATATCAATCTTCCAACGCTCTTCTGAAGGACCAACCCACGACGGTATTTTACAGTAGCGGAAATGAGATTCGATTAACCTGGAATAACGGGGGACAAGAGCAGGTTTCGCTACATCGCCTCAAGCCTCGACCCTGAACTCCTCGATCTCGTCGGTGACATCATCGATGATCCTTCTGAGACGGGTAAATATGACGCGTTGAAGAACAGGATTATTAACAGCTTATCCGGGTCATCGGAAGCCCGCGTAAAACGTCTTCTCCGAGGACAACCTCTCGGGGACAAGAAACCGACAACACTTCTCCAAAAGCTGCGCAATCTTCCAAGGTGGGAGTGCAACGACGCCGTTTTACGTTCTTTGTTCATGGAGCAAATGCCAGAAAATGTACGGGCCGTCCTGGCAGCCAACGACACCGCTCACCTGGGGAAGCTGGCTGAACAGGCTGATCGCATCATCGAGGCTCTCAGACCTCACATTCCGCCATCTCCCAGACACGCATCAACGCCGTTGGACACCTGGAGGACGCCCACAGGAGAAAAACCACCGGCATCAAGGAGCTGCGCGAAGAAACCCGAAAACTGACGATGCAGGTTGACAAACTATCACGAGAAGCACGAGGACGTTCCCAGAGCCGAGGGAGAAGCCAGAGCCGAGGTAATTCTTTGACGAGAAATGCACAGGGAAATGACAAGGTATGTGACTATCACCGGAAGTTTGGTAACGAGTCGTTAAATTGCCGGCCCCCCTGCTCGTACAAAAATCCGGAAAACTAGCTTCTCCGACGCGCATCGAGGCAGCCGTCGGAGCCCCCCAGATTTCTAAACGCCTCCAAGTCCGAGATCGAAAGTCAGGTACACTGTTTTTGGTCGACACCGGGGCCGACGTATCTGTCTTACCAAGACCAGGAATTTCCAAGAGCAAGGCCGTCAGTCAACACCAACTGTTCGCCGCCAACGGCACTCGAATCGACCCTTATGGCACGGAGAACCTGACCCTGGACCTGGGGCTACGTCGAGCGTTTCCCTGGACCTTCATCGTCGCCGATGTATCTCAACCGATCCTGGGGGCAGATTTTTTTCACTACTACGGGCTGTCCATCTCCTTCAACCAGCGACAAATACAGGACTCCAACACTCAGATTCACATGAAGCTAAACTCAGGTACGTCGAAACAGCAATCGGTTTTTTCTATTGACAGGACAAACCAATATGCTGGATCCTTGGCTTGCTACCCCGAGCTCACGAGGGAAATTCCCAGGAGTGTGGCCCAACACTCAGTTAAGCATCACGTGATCACCCGTGGACACCCTATCGCCGAGCGTCCACGTCGACTGGCTGGCGAGAAACTCAAGGCCGCACGTGAGGAATTCGAGTTCATGCTGAGTCAGGGGATTTGTCAACCTTCACAGAGTGAGTGGGCGTCACCCCTTCACGTCGTCAAGAAACCTTCAGGTGGCTGGCGGCCCTGTGGTGATTACCGTCACCTCAACGCTATCACCGTTCCTGACCGTTACCCGATACCTCACCTGCACGATTTTACTCACAAGTTGGCAGGCGCCAAGATCTTCTCGACCCTGGATCTTAAAAGAGCCTATCACCAGATTCCACTCGCACCAGAGGACCGTCCAAAGACAGCCATCACGACGCTTTTTGGACTTTTCGAATTGAACACGATGCCTTTCGGGCTGCGAAACGGAGCCCAGACGATGCAGCGATTCATGGACCATGTACTTCGGGGACTAGAATTTTGTCACTGCTACATCGACGATATCCTGGTGACATCAGCCGACGAGAAACAACACCAAGAGCACCTACACATCATTTTCAAACGAGTTCTGGAATTCGGGATTGTCATTAACGCGTTCAAGTGCGTTTTTGGACAAACACAAGTTCGATACCTGGGATACTCTGTGAACCAGGATGGCATAAAACCTCCGCAGGAACAAATCGGGGCACTGGACAACTACCCAAAGCCAAAGACTGTTGAACAACTGCAAAAATTCCTGGACGCTTGTAATTTCTACCACCAGTGCATTCCTCAAGCATCAAGCACACAGGCACCGCTCACCGAGCTCACCCTCGGGGCCAAGAAGAAGGACCAACGACCTGTACAGTGGACAGCGGAGGCGGAGCGATCATTCGAAGAATGTAAATCCAAACTTCGGTCAGCGGCACTGCTGGCACATCCTCGGGCAGATCTTCCCCTGGTACTTCGTTGCGACGCGTCTGACATCGCAATTAGCGCAGCCCTGGACCAAGTTGTGGACAGGGAGACGCAACCACTAGGTTTCTTCTCCAGGAAACTTTTCGAAACTGAAACAAGGTATAAAGTTTACGACCGGGAGCTACTTGCTATTTTCAGGGCCGTCCGACATTTCCGACATCTTATCGAGGGCCGAGAGGTGATAATCCTAACCGACCACAAACCCCTAGTGTACGCCTTCACCAAAAGGAACGATAATGCGTGCGATCGAGTCGTGCGCCAGCTCGAGGAAATCGCCCAATACTCAACGAGGATCATCCACGTCTCGGGTGAAGAAAATGTGGTGGCGGATGCCTTGTCACGAATCCAGACTATCGAACTTCCCGTCATCATCAGCACCCAGGAACTCGCAGAAGCTCAGAAGAACGACGATGAGCTTAAAAAACTTCTGGACAACCCGGAGGGAACAGCGCTCCAACTTCGAGGTCTTCGCATCGACGGTACGGACTCCCTGGTTTTCTGCGACGTCGCTGACCAAGTTATTCGACCATACGTTCCAACCACCCTGAGAAGACGAGTATTCGAGAACGCACACAACGTTTCTCACCCTGGGGCACGAGCGACGAGAAAAATTATCACGAAGACTTTCACTTGGCCTGGAATAAATAAACAAATTACTGAATGGACAAGGTCGTGCTTGCCTTGCCAGAGGAGTAAAATAGGCAGACATGTGAAAAATATCCCACAGCATATTGCCATGCCTAGCGACCGTTTTAGGCATGTGCATATTGATATTATTGTTATGCCCCTGTGTAATGGTTTCAGATACGCCTTGACAATGATCGATCGATTTACACGCTGGCCCGAGGCAGTTCCACTCGCGGACGTGACTGCTCAAACCGTCTGCGACGCTTTTCATGCAATGTGGATCGCACGCTTCGGGGCACCAACCACGATCACCTCCGACCGGGGATCCCAATTTGAATCCCAGATTTTCGATGCTTACTCGAAACTCATTGGCAGCGGGCGAACACGTACAACAGCCTATCATCCAGCATCCAACGGGATGGTCGAGAGGTGGCACCGGACTCTGAAAGGCGCAATTAAATGCTACGAGACGACCAACTGGGTCAACACGCTGCCAACCGTTATACTGGGCCTTCGCACTAGCTGGAAGGATGACATCAAGGCTTCAGCCGCCGAGTTGGTGTATGGTACAACACTGCGCTTACCTGGGGAATTTTTTCTCGACGAGGAAGTCTCGCCTGAGCCACAAATTTTCCTCGAAAAATTTCGGGAGCAGATGCGACAAGTACGAGCAACACCGTCAGCACACCACTGCAAAAGGAAAGCGTTCGCCCACAAAACGCTTTTTACCTGCACGCATGTTTTCGTTCGAGTCGACGCTGTCAAGCAACCCTGCGAGCAACCCTACGACGGTCCCTACGAAATCCTCGAGCGCATCTCCGACTACGTCTTCAAAGTCAACGTCAAAGGGGCGCCGACGACGATTTCCACCGAGCGACTGAAACCGGCCTTTTTCGAGGTCGAACAGCGAGATGACAGCTCCGAGACCGCGACAACAATAATCACCCCAGCTGTCAACAACCAAGCGCGAGGCGCGCTAAAAACATACTCTCGCACTAAAAGAGTGACATTCGCGACTCAGAAATTGTAATTGTACATGGTTTTCCATTTTTTTTTCCATTTTCTTCGTCACTCGGAGGGGAGTATTGTGGGGAATGTAAATAGTGTAAATATAAATAGAGAGACCTAACCTAACATTACTTATTGTCACAGCGTTCTCAAATCACAATATTACATCCACAACTTTCACAAGCAATCACATGACGATACTAAGGAACGTCTATATAAAATTACTCTCTCTCTCTCTCTCGCTGACTCTCTCGAACCGATGTAAAAAAAGCACACCACGTCGTGAACTAAATAAAATCCGTCTTACCTTCTAGAATCAACTTGAATAATCATTTTTATTTTATTGGCCTTAATACCCGCGGCCAAATTTACGAGCGTTCTTGTGCCATCTACAGCTATTCCTTTTTCCACATTAATTCGCGACCTGTTATACCGACGATTTTACTTAAATGCATTCATCGCTCTTTTAGATTAGTGTTGCCAATTCCTCGGTGGGAAATATTGAGTTTGAACGGCGTCCAGTCTGAACCGTTGCCTCTTAGACCATATAGTATATGGACTGATACACGCAGAGAAGAAAACCGCCATGGCGACGGTTTCTCACCGTCGTTTCGACCGTGAGAAAATATCGAAAACTTATTCACAGTCATTTCGCCGGTTATTCACCGTCCAAATGACGGTGAGAGGTATTAAGAAATGTTGTCACAGTCATTATGACGGTGAGTAACCGGCGAAACGATTGTGAATAAACGTCTACGAAATCACCGTCGCCGTGACGGTTTTTCACAATCGAAACGCCGATGAATCACCGGTGCTGGGAAAAAAGATACGAAATTCATTTCTGTCCGCGCGATGATTTTACACGCGTGGACGCATATGCGAACGTCAGGTCAGCTCAATACTCAATTGATATGAAAATTAATCAGCCTGCTTCCACCGATTGTTAGAAAAAATCACTGATTGCTCTTATCGCAATTATGTATCTGCGAATTAATTTATCGTAACTTAAGGAACCGGTTAAATACAAATGAATTTTAAAATCCAGTAAAGTGTTACTGGAAAATTTTTTGAAATAATTAGAATTCTTTTTACCAAAAACTACGTTAAGTAGATTTCAGCTTACGATTAAGAATTAGTGTTCAATTAGATAATAAGGTAAAGAATTATCTATATGAATGCATCATTATGAGATAAAATTGACCTCCAGCAAAAGTAACCTTACTTAATAACTTAGCCAATTTAAGTTAGTATAGTCATAGGTTTGCATTTAACTAAATTTTTGCGTCAATTTTAATAACCTTTTTTTACAGTATCTTACACTTCTTATTTGAATATTTCAGGTTTGATTTATTTACGTTACAAGTTTTCTTTAATCCGAAAGCTTGCTTATTTTTAAACATGTAAGTTATAATTGAAGTCGACAAGTCCATAGTAAATATAGTTTTTATTCACACATCGAAAACAACACACTGATGTATTTGTACAACTTAAAACTACACATATTTTGAAAATTCAAAATTAAACGTGTAGGGGAAAGGTATGTAAGTCGCAGTGTCATTTAACTTCCATAAGAGCCAATGTAAATATTATTTGCGGAACACCTGCGTCCTTTAGGAAGTTGAAATGGGAGGAGAGGTAGAAGATGAAATTTTTGATTGGCCGAAAAAGGCAAATGTGTCGCCGACTATGAAGTAGAAATCGACGGACGAACTAAAACTTGTGTTGAATTTTCTGCCGGAGTTACACGACACTGGTAAGTCAGCCGTCTAGCCTTTTTGCTTACAAATTGACTTTCACTCAATATTATGTAGACATCTATACATCGTTTGAAAGAGGAACTCAAATGCTACACATTGCCAAAGAATCTTATTCGATATACCTTCTTTTGTTTTACAAAATTTTCAAATACTCAAAATTATTATAACTTATTGAGATTAAGACTGCCCCCATTTTCGTAATATCAGAAAACGGGGGCAATTATCGAAAAATCATTGACTGTATTCAAAATTTTCAATGTACCTAGTGGACAGAAAATTTTTGGAGGGCTAATTTTCCAAAACGTTGAAAAAAGGTGATTTACGTTGAATTAAAAACAATTGAACAATTATACACGCGCGCAAGCGAAACCAGCGCGGGAACAAAACTGAAATTCGCATCTTTTTTCGCAGCACCGGTGACTCATCGGCGTTTCGACTGTGAAAAACCGTCACGGAGACGGTGATTTCGTAGACGGTTATTCACAGTCGTTTCGCCGGTTATTCATCGTCATAATGACTGTGACAACATTTCTTAATACCTCTCACCGTCATTCTGACAGTGAATAACCGGCGAAATGACTGTGAAAAAGTTTTCGATATTTTCTCACGATCGAAACGACGGTGAGAAACCGTCGCCGTGACGGTTTTCTTCTCTGTGTGTAGTCTGCGGCAAGAAAGTGAAGCAAACATCTCTCGCGCTGTTTAAGTTGAATAGGTCCAAAATCCATCATGGCCGCGGTCTCGATTCGATGACATTTCGCGCTCCCGGGATCGAATAGGACCAATAAGATCGACGAATACTTAAAAATAATTCGTGTTCACTTGAAAAAGTGTTAAAAAAATGAAAAAATGTCGGGCAGTGTGAAAAATTTTTGTTTTATTTGTGGTGCTATAAAAACCACCGACTCAGATTCTCCCGCGGCGGTGACATTTTACAGGTAAACAAACAAAACATACGTTATTTTCACTTAAATTATTCGTTTTCAGCTGCAGTAATTTGGAAAAATGCATTGCGACATGATAATTTTAAAAAGAGTTATGAAATGAGTAAACAATATTTAAAAAACCTTGACAGTTATAAGTGTTTACAAACTTTTTTTCACAAGTTGTTAGGTAGTGCATGAAATTCAAGAAAATTTGTGACTGACAGATTTATTTTTTGAAATTAAAGATTTTCGATCATTTTTAATTTCCCTAGCATTAATGTCGACGCATTAATTTTTTTCTGGCAGATTTCCAAAAGATGAGAAGCAAGTGGCGGATTGGCTTTTTTTTTTTGGAATTGCACCAAATTTGATTCAAAACAAAATGCAATATGCTCTCCTTTGTAGTAGGCACTTCTAAGAGAATAATTTTATCGTATGAACCAATGGAAAGAAAATTTTGAAACCCGGTGCCACTCCATCAATCACGTTGTTGACAAGTAAACACAATTTACATTTCTGAGCATTATCTGTAACTTAATATGTTTATATTGTTATTGTGAAACGTAAATTTGAAACAGTTAAATATTTATTATATAATGTATGTTTATATAATTGATAAAAAAATTCTAAGATATATAATGTATATTCATATAATTGACAAAAAATTCTAAGATAATTAAGTAAAGTATTGATATTTTATAAATTTTTTAAATACAATATTATCATTACAGCAGCAATACTTTCCGAAAAAAGCTTAGACTTTCGGAAGTTCCACTCCCCAAGAGCAACCGAAAACGGGCCAACCAGGGAAATGAAGAAAACGTGCCGAAAAAGAAATGGGCCAAAACTTGTGTCGTATGCCGACATCAGACAAATGAGTCCCTGTCATATTTTAGGTACGTGAAAGTTATAACGTAAATTATGAATAGAAAAAAAAATTTTTCAACATCATTTTATAATATGTACATGAAATATAATAAACAGTAAGCGTTTAAAAATAATATTTTTTCACATCTTGTTATTTTTTTTTAATTATAATGAATTTTGAAATTAAGATGATTTTCTCCGGGTTTCGACATACCTAAAATTCGAGCCTTTTTTAAGATTCCCAAAAAATGAACGAAAAGAATTGTGGATGACTGCATGTGGTACTAACTTCGTCACTGAAAGCTCGCGTCTATGCAGCCGTCATTTCACTCAGGAGTGCTTTAAATCAGAACTAGGTAAATCTAAACGATGCTTTTTAAAAAGCGAAGCAATTCCGACATTATTTTTGCCAACGTTCTTGTAAGTCTGCCATTTTACATTTAATTTTGTATTTACATATGTCTTGAACATTCGATATTTGATCAAAATATTTCTGAAAAATGAAATATTCGTATGGTACTTCTTAATCAACTTAATTCTTTAATAATCAAGTATATTATTTCACACTTTCATTGTATGCCACATTGTGCCAGTTTCAAAAGTTAACAAAAACGAGACTTTGCAAGTTTGAAACAATGTTTGAAACATTGTTGGACAATGAAGACAGTGTTTACTTTTCCGTGCATCTTTAAAATTCATCTGTCGTCAACTACTTTTAAAATTTACAATTTTTAATATAAATTTCTCTTTTTATTGCCATTAGGGAACAAACTGCCATGCCGCTCAGTGAGCAAAATGCCGAGCCTGACAGCAAGAAAAATGCAGAGCCAGTCAGCGAGCAAAATAAAGAGCTATTCAGCGAGAAAAATGCCGAGCCAGTCAGCGAGCAAAATGCAGAGCCAGTCAACGAGCAAAAGGCAGAGCTACTCAGCGAGAAAAATGCCCAGCCAGTCAGCGAGGAAAATGCCGAGCTACTCAGCAAGCAAAATGCAGAGCCAGTCAGTGTCCTACACACTGAATTGGAAATCTCGGAATGTGTATTAGGAGGTGAAAAATTTATTACATTTACTTTTACTTAAAAATGTTTTGTTGAATGTTTTTTTTTTTACAAATAGTTTTATACCACATTCTAATTCGGCAGGAAATACAACACCTGCATCTCAGTATCCTCGCGAAGAAAACAACGCAGCGGCATTTGGAACGCCTCAACAGAAGTCCATGAGAACACCGCGATACCCTGGCGACATACGCTCACCTCATCTTACCACGCCGAAAAGAGCCAAACAATGTCCGAACATCACAATGAAGCACATACAGCAAAATCGTTTAGATATAAAAACTTTGAGGCAAAAAATCAGGCGTCGAGACAAGAGAGTTTTACAGTTGAAAACTGTCATACAAGATTTGGTGAAGCAAAATCTTGTGTCTGCAGATGCTGCAGAACAGTTACTGGTGATTATACAACGCTGTTTTATAGACTATTGATTTTGCGGTTAAGTACCAGGGCTCCTACTCTCTTATGGAGAAAGTGTCCGACGAATAGCGCCAACTCGTTAAGGAGTACACGGAAGAGTACGAGCCCTCGTTAAATACGCTTATCAGTCAATGTTAATCATGAAATTTGAAATTTTGCTTGAAAATAATTCGTTTTAGAAAATGCCAGTTTCAGATCTTGTTAAAGAAATTGTGTAGTTAAAATTAATGTTTTCTATTACATTTTTAAATTAAATTTAAAAATAAAATTTTTAAATTAACTTACATTCTCTGCTACAGAGAATTTCGTTACAAAAATGTATAAGTATTAAGTATAAATACCAAAAAAATATATGATCAACCGAACATTATGTAATTTTTAACTGTGTATGCATTAAGAATGCATACACAAGTAACGTAACATAGACACGTTCGACCAATTTCTTGTCAACTACAAGTTGAATTTCTGTAACTCTAAATCAGAAAATAAAAACAATTTAAGATATGCATTGCTGTTCTTATTATGCGTCATGAGTTTATTCAGTTATATGTACTGTAATTTTTTTTATAACTAACTTCATACATATTTATTGGCTACATATTTTTTTCTACAAAAGATGATAATTAATGAATATAATTTTTTCTTACATGTATTTTATTATTGTACAATTTAATGTATGAAGGTTATTGCCGTATTTTTATCTTGTGATAACAAATCTTAATTTTCATGATAGGATCAAATGCCACCTCCGTTGCGAATTTTTACAAAAAAAAGTTCGAAGGCCCAACATGGTAAATACAGTACAGAAATACGGCGATTTGCGATGGAGCTTCAATTTTACTCTTCCAAAGCATATGAATACGTAAGGACCAAATTTGAAAAGTTACTGCCACATCCTTCAACCATACGCAAGTGGCTGTGTACAACCAATGGACGACTTGGCTTCAATTTGGACGTGCTTGAAACAATTCAGAAATGTTCTCAAAAAACTGGGAAAAAAATTATTTGCAATATCGTTTCTGACGAAATGCACATAAAAAGTCAAACGCAGCTGAAAAATGAGAAGGTGTTTGGATATGCTGATTTAGGAATAAATCCTCTGTCTGGCACGGAAATTTCGGAAGAATCAAATGTAATGGCGACGAAAATGTACGTGCTCATGTTAGTACCGTTGAATGCCGATTTTAAAGTACCTGCAGCGTATTTTATGGTGAAATCTCTTACTGGTCAAGAGAAGGGAAATCTAACCAGAATATTGCTGCAACTATTGCACAAGTATGAAATTGAGGCACATTCTTTAACGTACGATGGTGAAATTTCTAATAATACGATGGTGAAAAGTCTTGGTGCTGAACCCAGTTGCAATTCAAGCAGTTTCCAACCTTTCTTTCCCCACCCAACTACAAATGAGCCAGTCTGGATTTTCCCAGATCCGAGCCATATGCTCAAAAATGTGCGGAACGCTCTCGGAGACAAAAAAATTTTCATCGATGAAGACGGCCATCTGGTGGAGTGGCAATGCTTTGAATCGTTGAATCACATTCAAAACGAGATGGGTCTGACGCTCGGAACCAAAATCAGTGACCGTCACATAAATTACTGGGAGAGTAAAATGAATGTGAGGATTGCGGCTCAAACTTTGAGCAAATCAGTTAAGGATGCCCTTATTTTTTTAAGTACGAAAAATAAATTGTCCAACGTTGAAGGAACTGCAAATTTTTGCAGTATATTCAACGATATTTTTGACATTTTTAATTGCAGGAGAAGGTACGGGTTCAATGAAATCACGCAGCCGTGCAAAATTCCGCTTCATAGCGGAACAAAAGATAAACTTGAAAAGCGAGCGAACGAAGCAAAACAATATCTTCAAACGATTGTTAACAGCGACAATATTTCCCTTCTTCAAAGTGATCGAAAATGTGGATTTGTCGGGTTCCTAATTTGTTTAACCAATGTATTCCAACTCTTTGACTATTTACACGATAAATATGAGTTGGAATATTTGTTAACATACAAATTATTACAGGATCCTCTTGAATCGTTTTTTTCATCGGTCAGGATGAAAGGGGGATTCTGCAATAATCCTACTTCATATCAAGTTCAATATGCAATGCGTAGACTTACTGCGCATCAACAAATTGCTCAAGTTGAAAAGGGAAATTGTTTAGCTGATGATATTCCACTACTTGTAGTCTCTAGTTCAGAAAAAAACGATGGTGATGACTCGTTGGACTGTGTAGATTATGAGGAAAGTGAAGATTTGTTCTACTTTGATCCAGAAATTTCATCAGATTGTGTCGAAGACGTTATTCGTTACATTGGGGGTTTCATAGTGCGGAAAATAAAAGAATCTGCAGGTATTCGATCGTGCAGATTATGCATCCAAGCAATCGAGGGGACTCCTGGGTCGTCAGCAATCATCGATATAAAAAATAGAGACTTTCTAAGCTACCCATCGGACAATTTAATTAATTTGTGTACGATCATTGAAAAAATCATCAGAGGATCCATTGATAATATATACAAGTCGTGTTTTTCGAAAACTCTTGTTCAGAAAATTGTAAACATTGAAGGACATTTTTTTGACCACGACCACTTCATTGAAAATATCGACCATTATAAAATTTTAGTCAAGTTTATTGCGAAAATGTATCTCACAATCAGAATTCACCACGAAGAAAAGAAAAGGAGCAATGTAAAAAAATACATACGGCGAATTCATACGAAACTGATTTTATTTTCAAATCAGTAGTTTTTAAGCTCTTTCGATTTACTTTTTAAGAAAAATAAAACACGATTTTGAAAAAAAATTGATCGACGAAAAGTTTTTTCTTTCCCTAACTACATCCCTGGAACCCCTCGGGAGACGTTGAGTTGCCGCTTCGCCCCTGGTTTGGACCAAACCAACTCTACAGATGTTTGCTTCTCCTTTCACTGTACATCAGGAGAGGCGACGCGCAGTCCATATACTATATGGTCTAAGCGTTGCCTACACCCACGCTGTTCCGAGACAGTAGAGGGGTGGCGGATCTGGGCGCTGACGTTTCTGGTAAACAAGACTACGCACTTTTGATGAATCGTGACGTTGATAAATCGATATTCTTGCAAACCGATGATTTGAATGTTCGGTAATTTAGTGATTCGAAATATTGAATTTGAGGTGTTTTGATACTTCGGATTTTTAATCATTCGGAAGTATGGTAAATCGGGAATTTTCAGAATCGACAAAATGCGGGTTCGGTCAAATGACGATTCGTAGAACTGAATAAAAGAGCTCCGTCAAGCTAGTTATCCCTCTCTTGAAAATCATGTTAATTTTTATATCAGAATTATGGGCTATTTTTGGACAGTAATTCAAATTTTTAAACGCTTTTCGTTTTTTCGGAAATCGAATTTCTTTGAGGAATAACTAGCTTGACGCCAAGCTAGTTTTCCACTTTGGAAAACGTTGTTTTATCATCAATCTCTTTTGCTCATGTTTTTGATCTATTAATGGGCTCTATGAAAAACATAATTTATACTCCCAAAAGCTATTTAATAATGGAAAAAAAGGTTTTCGTAATATAACTCGTCATGAATTTTAAATCGTCGACTGCACGCATGCGCACTCAAGTGCTTAACCAATTACGCAGTAACGTAAGACCACACTAAATAACACGTAGATGTCAGTAGAAGCTTACTGAGTGTTACTGAGGGATCGAACTTAAAATGGTATGAACTGCGAACTATTTGTTTTTTTTTTTTTTAAATATGTGATATTGTGCAATATATATTGTGTAATATGCTAATTTCCGCATTGAGTTTTGCGCGCGTGTATGTACGTGTAAGAGACTTTCATTGGGTTGTCACTTTAATATGCATATCTGTTATATTCATTATTATAAATCAGTATAATGTATTAAATGTTTATATGTATTTCTGATGTATATTAAGTATTAAATTCTTTTTAAATTATAAGCTTCGTTGTAGGTTGTATTCACTGGTCTTTTTTTTTAAGTAAAAATTTATTTATTTATATATTTGTGTGAACAACATATATATTTAAGTTAGATTATTATTTATATTCAGATTTATAAGTATTTTTCTTATATAATTTTGTAAAATATTTATATTGCATACAATATAAAACGTATATTAACGTAAAATAAATTATATTTACTTTAATTTATGGCAAACCATCCATGTACAACAGTGCATGAATAAATTTTGATGAGTATAAATGTATTTATTGGAGCCATTCCTATTTCCATTTATTCATTTGTATACATATATTTTTACAAAGTTGTGTTTCATATTCTATATATTTTTAAATTCAACAATTTATTCAAGAAGTTTTTTGAACCCAGTAGAAAATAAATTATTTTTTTATTTCTATGAAGTAAACATATTGTTTATTTACAAACTTCTTTTATACATATTTTTGCAAACAACTAGATATATTTATATTACATAAATTATGCTCACATTAATGTAAAGTATTTCTTCTGTTCAAATTTATATACAATAGTTAATATTTAAGATTCAAATAAATACAATCAGTATATACATATATATATATATATAAACATACATTTTGCACGGCATCAATGCAAATGTTAATTGAATAGTTATATTGGTGTTCATCCTTAAATAATATTCACGTTCATTTTAAGGAAACAATTAATTTGTAATAATTGAAGTATATGTTCATCAGTTAACGTATTTATAAATGATCGAATTGGTGGGCAGGAGTCAAAAATATTCGTTAAATAAAGAGACTTATGTTGTTGTTTTCTTTTGTAATAATAAACTAATAAATAATAATAAACTCTTTGACAGAGTTTATTATTATACTTCAACAACACTAATGCACACAAATACAAAAGTAAACAGCTGATCGTAGAAGAACAGAACTACACGTACACTACTAGCGCTGGCGCGAAAATTGAAATGCTCAAAATGCTAACTGTCAACACTCCTCCTCACTTCAATAGTCCTTACAATAACATAAAGTATTCTATAAAAATAAAAAAACATCTTTGCTCAACAATCTTAATACGACTCTTAAACATTGCCATATCCATTAAAATTGCAACGAACAATACTGATGCGTCGGAAAAAAATCCTTTTCAACTGTCAAAAATCTTAAGTCCTTACAAAAACCCTGATGTGAGTCTCTCGGCAAAGCCTTAGTAAATATGTCAGCGATCTGACTCTTAGTATTCACATATTTAACCTCAATCTCCCCCTTTTCTACAAGATCCTTAACAAAATTATACTTCACGTCAATGTGCTTAAGGCGTTTGTGCTTCCACTTGTGTACGAGCTTTATGCAGGCCTGGTTGTCCTCGAATATAAGCAGAGGTCCGCTCAAGGAGATCCCAAGGTCGCTCAGTAGGTGCCTGACCCAAAGAAGTTCAGTAGCAGCTGTGGCCAGAGCCACGAATTCGGCCTCAGTGGATGAAAGTGACACAGAGTTTTGCCTCCTGGTACCCCACAGAACGGAATTGCCAAAAATCTGAATCAGGAACCCCGAAGTCGACTTCCTGTCTTGGCCACTCCCATAATCTGCATCGGCGAAGCATGCAACAGTCTGGCCTTGATTTTTTCTAAAAACTAAACAGAATTTTAGGGATCCTTTGATATAGCGTAATACCCTTTTCAAACCCTTCCACGGCATATCATTTTTTTTCCTTGGGGAAGCTCCACGAGTTCCCAAGTATCGTTTTCTACCAAAGAAGTGATCTCCTCCTGAACTGCATCCTCCCAGTGTCTCTGGTCAGCTCGCCCTTGAATATCCTCGAATGAATCTGGAACGTCTTCAATGAATGATTCTGCATTTAGTGCAGTCAGAACATAGTCATTCAAATAACGGGGTAGCGTCTTGGTTCGCATGTTTCTTCTTGGAGTTTCCTCTTGAGTTTCTTCGTAAGGGGTTTCTGGTGGGCATTTCCAGTCCTCTTCTTCATCCGAACTTCGGGTTTCATCCTCCTTCTCTGGAATCCTGGTTTCTTCGTTCTTCGTCACTGCCTGGTCCCTCGTCGAGCCCTCTGAAGGTTGGTCTGGAACTTCCGTTTCCTGTTGATAGTCGCGAAGCCAATCATCGGTACTGGATCTATCGAAACTGAAACGTCTTTCATCGAATATGACATCCCTGCCAGCTATGATTTTTCTGTCTTCAGGGCTCTATAATCTGTAACCGTTGTTACAATAGCCAATCATGTAACAGCGTTTGGATCTTGAGGCAAATTTCTCTCTTACAAATTCAGTCGGAATTTTCAAAAATGCAATGCAACCAAAAATTCTCAATTTGCTCAGATTCGGAGTCTGATTGAACCACACTGTTGCAGGCAATTTCCCTCCCAATGCTGACGTGGGACTTCGATTTATCAGGTATGCAGCAGTAATTGCAGCCTCAGCCCAGAAACTCTTCCCCAACCTGGAATTCAAAATCATGCATCTGGCTCGCTCGATGATTGTCCTGTTCATCCTCTCGGCGACCCTGTTCTGTTGTGGTGTGTACCTGATTGTAAACTCTACTTGCACCCCTTTCTGCTCAAAATAGGACTTTATTTCATTCGAAACATATTCCCCCCCATTGTCACAACGAAAACGGCTAATCTTTGAGTTAAAATGTGCTGCCAACATAGCCTCAAAAAGTTTGAAGTGCCTAAAAACCTCGGATTTCGTCTCAAGTGGATAAACAGCCGTGAAATGCGAAAAATCATCTATGAAAGTCAACAAGTACCTTTTTCCATCGAATGATGCAGGTGTCACCGGGCCAAACAAGTCACTATGGATCAGCTGTAGAGGTCTCTGTGCACGTTGGCGTGGTTGATCGTGAGGTAATTTTGCCTGTTTCCCTTGATGCATGTGTCGCAGTTTCTCGGAGTCGTTTTCTTGTCCAGCTTCATGCCTGTAGCCTGTTCGGGGAGTTTTTTTAGACTCTCAAAGTTCAAGTGCCCCAGCCTCTGGTGCCAGGTCAATGGATCGTTGTCTTTTCCTTGGCAGTAGTTTGCGCACGTCGATTTTTCATGTAGATTAAGCTCATAAAGTTGTGATGATCCTCTTCCAGCTATCACTGCAATTTTTCCATTCTTCGTGATGATTTCAGTTCCATTTTTGAAGGTGACCTCGAACCCGTTCATTTCCAGTCTTCGTACTGACAGCAAATTATGACTGAGTCCAGGTGTCGAATATTTGATAAGGTCTTATATTATATTTACTGTTGTGCAAAAGTTAAGACTTCTGCGATGAGCATCATTTATTACACATTACTAATTTCTGCATTTACTAGTCTGATAAGTTCTTCCAATGCTTTGTTCACTTAAATCCACGTACTGTTCACGTGATGATAATATTTATTCATATCCTGTTGTAATGCTAAATGTATACGATATTCTATCTATTGTAAAAATCCACGTACTGTTCACGTGATGAATATGACTATAAAAACGCGACGCTTTGGAACCAAAAAACCAGTTGCTGTAAAGTAGTTGCAATTATTGTTTCTTTGAATAAAAAAGTTTACAAAGCAATTTCGCTTTAAATATTATTCCGTGTCCCCACGACACAACATCTGGTGGCAGCGGTGGGATATTTCGTGTCAAAAGAAGCCCAGGACCTGGACGTGGTATCAGCGGCTACACGAAAACTACAAATCCCGACGAACCCGACGTATCGCCGCGAAATCCTACAACGAAGAAACACTTTACAACGCAACCAGTCGCTCGTACCAATATTTTGCGGACCACTCCGTCACCAAAATTGTACAAAAAACGAAGGTTAGACAATTTTATAAATATGTCAACTAATAGCTTAAACGCTGCCAAAGGCGACGAAGCAATTGCGATCCTTGAAAATAAAGTAGAAGCTTTACAAGAATCGATTA
This sequence comes from Platygaster robiniae, assembly GCA_028476575.1. Taxonomy (NCBI): domain Eukaryota; kingdom Metazoa; phylum Arthropoda; class Insecta; order Hymenoptera; family Platygastridae; genus Platygaster; species Platygaster robiniae. Next base: position 12,367,340 of record CM052027.1, on the reverse strand, counting down.
AAGTGCTGAGCACTCAGTTTTCCCGTTTCATTTCTGGTACAATTGAAAAGTCTCAAAAAGTAACAGAAACACCGAAGAAAAGCATTTCTCTTTTTCAAAAAATTTTGGGAAAAGGTAACAATTCACAAATTCAAGATGATACTTCGATCTCTGAAGATGAAGAAGGTTACGAGGATTCCCTAAAAATGGATCAAAAAGACTCCACCAAAGATGAAAAAACTGATTTTCTTAGCATAAATCATGCTATAGACTCAATTCGAGTTTTTAACGGGAAAAATATGGCTGTCGAAACATTTATAGCAATGATTGAAAACGTTTTACCTTTTCTGCCAAAAAAACAATGGCCCATTTTCAAAAACCTGATCGTAGCGAAGAAAATTGAGGGAGAAGCCGCTTCATTCATTGAATCGTCAATCGATCTTGATATCTTTGAACTTATCGAACAACTCCGTACGCTTTTTTCGGATAAAAATTCCCTTGAAATGCACCAGAATCGTAGACAATTGATCGTGCAAAAAGATGGAGAATCCATTTCTCAATTGGGAAGCCGATTTTCGCAAATAAACGCTTCTATTTTTCGAGCAATAAACAATTCTGAATGCTCCGCGACTGAAAAAAAGGTAATTCAAAAAGTAGAAGCTACGTCCACAGTGAAAGCATTCATATCCGCATTACGGAACAACGAAGTGAGACAAGAAGTTAGGCTTTCAAAACCAAATAGCTTGAAAGAAGCTATCGACTTGGCAAGTTCAAGCACCGCTCAAATTGAAATCACTGAATTGAAACTCGGACGCGCAGAAAAGGCACAATTTAGGGAAAGAAAAACGTTTTCTCACAAAAGGTTCGACAAAGCACCCAATTTCCATTCGAAACGAAATTTTCGGGTACCGGCCTCAAGGGACAAGGACCCTCCAGAGGCGATCCCAAAAAGCAACTTCCAAAAACCGAACCGAGATTTCTCACAAAACTTCCGGAAAGTGAAGCAAATGGAAGAAAGATTTTCAACATCCGACGAAGAGGACTCCGAGGTTTACCTGGAATCACCTCAGGAAAAAAACTCGGAAGTAGAAGATTACTAGTGGAGCTACAATTCAAAGGAATGTCAAAACCTGGGGTATTTCTTCTTGATTCGGGCGCAGAATGCTCCCTAATCAAAGAATCGAAATTAGAGGACCGTTTTCGAAGTAAACCGAATTCAGCCACGCTAATCCAAGGAATATCAGCCCAACCTGAAATTACGAAAGGAAAACCTCTCTTGAAATGGAACGACAAGCTTCACAAAATTCATGTTGTAAGAGAAGAGTTCCCGATCCGACAAGATGGAATACTAGGTATGAATTTCATGACAAAAACAAACACGATTATTGATTTGTTCAGAAACGAAATTGTGATCGATAATAGGTTGTTTAACATTGCGCCAAATTCATTATTACCACGTACTCTTGTTGCGACAAAAAAATCAATGTGTGAACGTATTATTCCTAATGTCGTCCCAGCAAAGTCTTCAAAAATTGTAAAAATTCCTATCGATAAACCTGACGGGGACTCTATTATACGACTGAAAGAGAATGTTTTTGCACTTGTCACAGTAAGAAATGGAGAAACTTACATTAACTTTAACAACAATGAAGACACTGACAAAGACATTGGCAATTTTACGTTTCCAATTATCAAGAACATTTCGGTTAAAAGTTTTGATAATCGACATAATGATGAGCAATTCGAAAGACTTGAGTCGCTACAGGATAATACGCGTTTAAATCACCTTTCTAAACCAGAAATGGAATCGGTCTGGGAAGTAGTCACTAACTACCCAGATATTTTCGCGTTGCCTGATGACCCTTTACCAGAAACGAACCTAACAAGTCACAGAATAGAAACCACTGATAACTCTCCTGTCCATGTCAGACAATACCGTTATCCTCCGGCTCATAAGGAGGAGATAGCGAGGCAGATAGACGATATGCTTGAGAAGGGGATCATATCCCATAGTATATCCCCATATAATTCCCCTCTATGGATAGTCCCAAAGAAGACTGATGCGAGTGGCGTGAAGAAGTGGAGAATAGTGATAGACTTTAGGAAATTGAATGATAAATCGGTCCAGGATGCCTTTCCTTTACCAAATATAAATGATATTTTGGACAGATTAGGAAATTCTCAATATTTCTCTGCATTCGATCTCGCATCCGGGTTTCATCAGATCCCGATGAAACCAGAGGACGCGCACAAAACTGCGTTTTCAACTGCAGATGCTCATTATGAGTACAAAAGAATGCCTTTTGGGCTTAAAAATGCGCCGGCTACATTTCAGCGGATGATAAATAACGCACTTACTGGCTTGATAGGTGTCATTTGTTTCGTTTATCTTGACGATATAATTCTTTTCGGTAAAACACTTGAAGAACACAACAAAAATTTAAGAATACTTTTTGATCGATTACAAAGTACTGGACTTAAATTACAGCCAGATAAGTGTGAGTATTTGAAACCTGAATTGAGCTTTTTGGGACATGTAATTTCAAAAAAAGGTATTGAGCCAAATCCCGAAAAAATTAGTGCCGTTAAAAATTTTCCTGTTCCCAAAAACCCTAAAAATATTAAACAGTTTCTGGGATTAGCTGGGTATTACAGAAAATTTATACAGGGATTCTCAAAAATTGCTGTGCCATTGATTTCTTTACTCAAAGAATCCACCCCGTGGAAATGGACAGCCATTGAACAGAACGCTTTCGATCATTTAAAATCACAACTGATTTCTTCACCAATTCTTGCTTACCCAGACTTTGAGAGAGAATTCGTTTTGACTACGGATCGTAGTAATTACGCTCTCGGGGCCATCTTATCTCAAGGAGAAGTAGGTAGCGATAAACCCATTGCCTACTATTCAAGAACCCTTAACAACGCTGAAAAGAATTATTCCACTACGGAAAAAGAAATGTTAGCAATAATAGCATCGGTGAAACATTTCCGACACTATTTGTTCGGTCGCAGATTCAAAATAGTCACTGATCATCAACCCTTGCAGTGGCTTATGAACGTCAAGGACCCAAGTTCAAGGTTATTAAGATGGAGACTTCGTCTTTCAGAATTTGAATATGAGATTGTTTACAGAAAAGGAAAGAATAACACGAATGCGGATGCGCTATCTCGAATTCCATATGTGAATGCTATTGAGAAATACTTACCACAAAGCAAGGCAAGCGAAAACAATAAGTTATCAAATGAAACAGAAGGTGAGATCGAAGACGCACAAGTACGAGAGCCCGAACAATTACAAATGATTAAAAGTAATAGACAAGGAAATAACGACCAAACGACCAAAGTCACCTTCGAAAAATACGTGGAAAATTCGGACAATATTCTTGTTAGTAGCAACGTTGTTCAAACGAATAAGTTAAAATCGAAATTTTATAGCAAATGCTACCCTTCAACGTCGGATTTTACTGAGACCAGAGGAAAAGATCTATATTTTAGTAAAAATCATGACGAAAGCAGATGGTTTGATTTTTTATCCAAAAAGCTACAAAAATGTAAGCAAGAAACTTATACGCTCGATTTTTTAAGCAAAGACTGGGAAAGTCATAGACTTATGCAATCAAAACTTTTAAAAATTGCCACATTTATATGGAAACACATTGCGGATAAAGACAAAATATTGTATCTCAAAACTTCAGAATATGACATACCGACACAAAAGGAAGATATCGAGAGAATAATTTTGGAGGCACACACGACCGGAAACAATCACTTAGGGATGAAAAAAACTATCGAAAAAATCAAGCAGGTAACAAATTTTCCCGGAATCGAAAAGAAAGTCGAAGATTTCATACACAAATGTGTCATGCCAAACAATGAAAACGGGGGTACAAAATCAAGCATCCGGCATCTTGCCTGATGTACCCAGTGGTCCACGCGAAAAAATATCATTAGATTTGATAGGTCCCTTAGAGATGACTAAACGAAAAAATCAGTACATTCTTGTGATCCAAGATTACTTAACAAAATTTATGGTTCTCTCTCCATTAAAAAGGAAAACAGCAAATGAGGTTGTGAAGAAACTACACAACGAATACATATCAATTTTTGGACCACCAAAGATTATCTTGTCCGATAATGGAAAAGAATTTTCAAATCAATTTATGGAAGGTTATAGCAAGTTGTTCAATATTCAGAATACATTCACTACTCCATACAGACCACAGAGTAATGGAAGCAATGAAAGATCCCACTCTTTTATCAAAGACATGATTCGGACACACTCTGATGATTGGGACCTGGTGTTAAAACAGATTGCAATTGCTTACAACACATCGGAACACCGATCTATCGGAGTTACCCCTTATGAATTTCAGTATGGGACAAAACCCCATTTTCCAAATTCACTTCCGCCAGGAAAAATTCAATTCAGTGAACTTTTAGAAACTTTGAAAAATCAGCACAATAGAATTATAAGAGAAGCATCAGCTAACTTAAAAAGGTCCCAAGAAGCCAATAAGAAGCAAGTAGATTCCAAAATTCGAATAGAGTACGATTTCAAACCAGAACAATTAGTATATTTCAAAAATTCAACAAGTACCATGTTAGGCAATAAATGGTTGGGACCAGCAAAAATTGTTCGAATACACAAAAATGCTACTGTCACCTTAAATTTCAAAAATAAAAACTTTCCTTTGCATGTCACTAAAATAAAGCCTTTTTACTAAAAGAAAAAAATTTTGTTCTGTTTTGTTTTAGTATGGCCATGCTTTTAACACAATGGATACTTCTTGTGGGACTGATAACAATAATTCATTCAAACGAAATCACTATCACACCATTACCGACAAAACAAGCTGTTATTATTGAGAACCTCGGTCAAATTGAAATTTATTCTGAAACATGGAAGATTTTCTCTGCACTTGACTTCAACAATGTCGAGGACGACCATTTCAACATCAAACAACAGTTAGAAAAGCTTAAGATGAGTTGTCAACCTAGAGTACATTATTGTTACAGCGCTCCTAGGCTTAAGAAACTGAGTCTTAAACTCGCGGAAACTGAAACAAATATGAACACGCTTTATGATCTTGTCGGAAAAAAACGCTCTAAACGGGGCTTGCTTAACTTAGGAGGTGGCCAATTCAAGTTATTATTCGGTACCTTAGATGCTGACGATGCCGAATATTATAATACAGAGATCGACAAAATCTACGTTTACAATAACAGAATTGCCCAGCTTGTAAAAAACCAGACAATATTTATCAAACATGAAATTACTCGAGCTTTAGAAACAATAATTGATTTTCAAGAAAACTTGGATCATCTGAATGATTTTTTTTTTTAATTATTGTCAATCAGACTAATATGCTTGAATTCAATCAAAAATTCAGCGAAGTAGTTTCTCTTTTAACTGACATCATTTACGATCACAATTCAAATATCATTGACATCATTAATGTTGTAATGGACGGAAAACATGGCGTGGCTCATCCACGAGCTTTGCCTCCATATCAATTATTCGATGCACTGAAAAGTCATCAGGATCGATTTAATTTTCCTTTGCCTCTACAAGTTGATCATTTCTCCTCTTTAATGGATATAAGTAGTCTACACATAGTATACACTAACAACAAGCTGATCCATGTACTTCATATTCCTGTCAATACCGAGAGTTTTCAATATCAAAAAATATCACCTACCCCAACACCTTATGAGAAGATGTATGGAATTGTTAGGTTTAAAGAGGAATACATTGCAAATAAGGGCAATAAAACCTTCATCCCTTTAGAAAATTCAGACTTACAATCCATGAAAAGAGTCAATGAGTATTATTTTTTTAAAAGAACCGGAATAGAATATTTACTAAACACCCCAGACATATGCATTCATCAAATAATTCGCAAGAGAGATATAACTAATTGTATGATAAATAAATTGCACATCTTTTCCACTTACTGGATAGCTCTTACAAGTGGAAACGAGTGGATCGCGATCCCTCCAAAACCCGAGTCGCTGCACTATGTTTGTGATGACAAGAAAATACGGGACCCAGTTGTCATAAATGAAATAAGTAAAATAACTATAGACCCAAAATGTCAGGCTATAACTGACTACGTGTCGTTAAAACCATCCTCCGAACTGTTCCCAACAACTCTACTAGGAATTTCTCTACCCTCATTAGTTGAAAGGAATTTGTCTGATATTGATATTCGTGTTATAAAGGCCCCTAATATCACACAAGGAAACTTGTCACCGAAAATACTGCAGTTGCTGGCTAGTTCCGCAGACGAAATTGATGTGCAAATTAACGAGCTTTTGAATCATAAACGTACTTTAGATTGGAAAGAGAAATTTTATGCGATCCTAAATTACATCGGATATACAAGTATTGTTATGATTATTCTCTACGCATCCTACAAACTCAGAATACTCGAGTGGTTAATACGGAAACTGTTTTCCGCTTACATTCCTTGCGGAGGATGTATCTATAATTTCTGTAATTTCGGAAGTGGTACTCAAACCAATCAGCAACCTCATAATTATGCTAACATCGAGCCTATCAATTTAAGCGAGAACATTGCAAACGATAATCGTTCCGTAGGAATAAAAAGCCCTGCGTTAAAAGGACAGACAAAAAGGACGAAGAATTTAAATCGTAACTGAGTGAATACGATGATTTAAACGATTCCAATTTTTTCGTTTAAAACGATATTTAATCCGACTTTGAGGACAAAGTTCATTTTTAAGGAGGGAGGTGTCGAATATTTGATAAGGTCTTATATTATATTTCCTGTTGTGCAAAAGTTAAGACTTCTGCGATGAGCATCATTTATTACACATTACTAATTTCTGCATTTACTAGTCTGATAAGTTCTTCCAATGCTTTGTTCACTTAAATCCACGTACTGTTCACGTGATGATAATATTTCTTCATATCCTGTTGTAATGCTAAATGTATACGATATTCTATCTATTGTTAAAATCCATGTACTGTTCACCTGATGATAATATTTTTTCATATCCTGTTGTAATGCTAAATGTATACGATATTCTATCTATTGTAAAAATCCACGTACTGTTCACGTGATGAATATGACTATAAAAACGCGACGCTTTGGAACCAAAAAACCAGTTGCTGTAAAGTAGTTGCAATTATTGTTTCTTTGAATAAAAAAGTTTACAAAGCAATTTCGCTTTAAATATTATTCCGTGTCCCCACGACATAACACAGGAACCACGAGAACTCGTTGAATTTTGATTGGAGTCAGCACCCCTTCCACCATGACGTTCGCTTCCAGGTTTCTAGTCCTTTCGGCTCTGAGAGTGACTTCCGACTTCGCCACCTTGATTGTGATAGGCTGCTCGAGTCTTTCCACGTTCAGTAGACCCTCCTCGCTGCAAGCCAAGTGATCTGTTGCCCCGGAGTCTAAGAAAAAATTAAGATTATTTTTCTTGTCGATAGAGGTCGTCATGGCTGAAAAACAAAATTCCAGTTTTTCTTCCTCTTGCACGAAATTTGCTGTCGGTTTCCAGTCATTCCTGTTCGCCTTATTTCGGCATTCAGACCTCTTGTGACCACGCTTGCCACATGAATAACAGGTAAAATTGAAAACAACCTTATTTCCGCCTAGTGATTTCTTCGGAGGTCTCCACCCCCTTCCAGCCGTCGATGAGAAAGCCGCTGTTGGTAGCTGTTCAGTTCTCTTCCCTCTTCCCCCGAGCTCCTTCCGTTTAGTTTCCTCGTCAAGTAACCTATTCTTCACAAATGAAATTGATAAGTCATCCTTGGAAAGAGTCTCTATAGCTGTCACCACGGCATCGAATTCAGCTGGCATTGTCAAAAGCAGGTGACAGACAATATCCATGTCATCAAGGGTTGCCCCCGACTGTCGTAACTCACGAATTAATTTATCAAATCTCAGAAAATGATTTGCAAGCGTGTCATTTATCGGGTTGAATTTCATGGTCAAGAGAGCCTTACGCAAAAGTAACTGACTAGCTATGCCCTTCCTTTCAAAAGTCGCGATCAGAGAAACCCACATATCATTCGCAGTATTTTTATCCTTCACGTACTCTAAATAGTTATCTGCGATTCTTTGAATTATCTGAGACTTACATTTCCTGTCCTTTTTTACCAATTTTTCCAGCTCCTGCGATTCTTCCGGGGTCGGTTCAGCTCCTGCCAGTTGCAGCATTTCATTGTACGGTTTCCGGGTGAACTCGAGCAGATCATGTTTCTCCAGCAACACCTCCATTCGGAATTTCCAGTTGCTGAAATTATTTCCGTCGAATAGGGGAACCCTGTATTTCTCCTCTTCGGCCATCTTGTCCTGCTTCGATATTCCTTGATCGTTTCACCTCGCCACGCGATCCACGTTTTTCCTCCGTCCAATAACTGTGTCGAACTTTCCGAGAAGAATGCGAAAAATTCCTTTCCAGCCACCCCGCCTCACTACGCCTATGAGACTTCCAGCTGAGCCGTGTGCGCGTCGATTCCTGGATCTGCCTGGATCAAGCCGCCTCGTCACTTCGCGCGCGCGTCTTTCTCTTCCCGCTTTCTTTTGACCGACTCGCGTTCAAAACTTCCCGAATTTTCGACTCCTCACGTTACTGGGCCCATAACCTGATCGAATTGGTGGGCAGGAGTAGAAAATATTCGTTAAATAAAGAGACTTATATTGTTGTTCCGGAGCGTGACTTTGACAGAGTTTATTATTATACTTCAACAACACTAATGCACACAAATACAAAAGTAAACAGCTGATCGTAGAAGAACAGAACTACACGTATACTACTAGCGCTGGCGCGAAAATTGAAATGCTCAAAATGCTAACTGTCAACAATAAATATAATTTTTATTGTCTTCCATAGAATATATATAATTTTTTATCTGAACGTCATAAATATATTAAATGTGTTACGTATTGAGGTACGCCACCAGGTGTCTCCTGAGAGACTCTCGTGGAGGAGAGGGGGTGGTCAATGAATCACCGTTCGTATACACAGAATTTCCATTTATTAGTAGCTTGTAATAGGTCGTATTTTATTTTCCACTCATTTAGTCGTAGTTAATGATAAGCTGATATAATTAGGTCGATATAAGTCGTTCAGGGTCGGATTTTTGACGTCCCAAACAGTGTCTCGTAGGAGAGTGGGGACCCTACGTCGGCCCCAGGTCTGAGCAAGGACGGGGTGGCCGGCCCGTTATCTTCCTCTAGGAGGCGGGCTTCCGTTGTTGGGGAGAGGTATGGTGAGGGGGTCCGGGGTGGCAGGCGGGACCGTCTTCTGGCCAGCGAAGTGGTCTCTTCCCTCGAGGGGGAATCTACTGTCAAATCGATCAGAACCGGAGGTTGCTGGGCCAAGTTGGTACGTCGCCGGCGGTTACGATGCAGGATGTCCCGAACTGACTTAGCCAATCCAAATGGAAGATAAATTGGCCGGGAGTCTATGATTCTGGGCCGTACTCGGTTGGAACTCGGGGCCAGGGAAGTGTTCGCTAATGGCGTAGGAACAAATGGCCCATGGCTAGCCAGCCATTCCGCCATGCGCTCATCCAAAGTTTGTTGTCTCGGGCCCCGCCGAAGTTGCTCACTCTCTCCTGCGGGTTGAGCAGAGGATGAAGCTATAGGCTGAACCGTGGGTCTCTTGGAGGGGGCCTCGCCTAGTCGTTGAAGTATGAAGGGGATTGCTTCCTGAAGGTCGGTAGGGAAGGTGTCGAACCCTGGTATCCTCCCGCTGTGGTATTTCAATTCCACCCACACTTCGGGGTCCCCTTTCCTCTGGAAGTCACGCAACCCCGCTCGCACACACAACCCCAGACTCCGTGCCTTAGCTCTGGCCTCGTACAGGTTTGTCGACAAAAACCTCACTCCGGAGGGATAGGGAAAAAGGGAATATTAAAAATAGAATGGCTACGCAAGCCTCAAAGTCAAAAACAAATAATGAGAAAATAAATTTTAGCAACAAAGAAATTATATCGAAAATACAAATCCAAACTTGCTTCGCACGCAGCTATTCGGAAATAAAAGAAATTAAATCAGAAATCAAAACCCGAATTGCTACGAAAGCAACTAAATTAAATTAAAAATGTAAAGCGAAATCAAATTGCTGCGAAAGCAACTATTAAAAGAAAATAAAAAGTGAACAAGTTGCTACGTAAGCAACTATCAAAAACTAGGAAAACAAAACGAAGTTGCTGCGAAAGCAACTATACTAAATTAAAAGAATATAACAAGTGAACAAAGTTGCTACGTAAGCAACTATATTAAAAAAAATAAAAACTGTAAACCAAATTGGAATTGCCTCGGAAGCAACTGTCAAAAACTAGGAAAACAAAACGAAGTTGCTGCAAAAGCAACTATACTAAATTAAAAGAATATAACAAGTGAACAAAGTTGCTGCGTAAGCAACTATATTAAAAAAAAATAAAAACTGTAAACCAAATCGGATATGCTACGGAAGCAACTGTCAAAAACTAGGAAAACAAAACGAAGTTGCTGCGTAAGCAACTATAATAAATAAAAAAAACCGGAAATCAAAAACGAAATTGACCGAAATACACAATTACGCAAAGACCAAATTCAAGATTGGATATTCCACTTACTTTTCGTAACCTGGTATTATTTTCAATGGAAATTATTGTTCCGGCAAAGGGTGGTTTTGATGGCTTCCAAAAATGCGCAGACCGTACCGAAATTTACTTCTAAGGCGTAACCGGATTCCCGACCCGTTTACGAATTTTGAACTGGACTGACTCCCGATTTTTAGACGCGGTGGTTTTTATATTTCCTTCAAATTTCAAGTTTCGTGTGCAAAAAGCCCGATAAAACTCAGCATGAGGTACCCTTGACCGGAATTGCGTAAAATAATTCTTCTTTGCTTTGAATAAAAGGTTGATTGGTATCTATTATCTGTTCCTATAAATTTATTTTGCTTGTTCTTATGTTGTATTTACGAATCATTATCGATCAAAGGCGTTCATTTTGATCGTTTGATGTTGGATCGACGTGACGATTATCTTAATCTTGATATTTTCTAAATTCACTGATTTGGAAGTTTTTCTATCGGTCGAAAGTTATTGAAGTGGAACTAAACGACAATCGGAACCTTGAAAATGTTAGATATAATCAATGTGGCTATTTCTCAAGGAAAGAAAAAAAAGAATGTCACGTAACTAAGTTTATGATACAAACAAAATTTACTTTAAGGGCCCGAATTTAATAGATTGGGAAAAACTTTTTTCCAAACATATGCATATATTCTCAATATATAACAAATGCTCATATATTTTTCTTTACTCGTAAATTGTCAAATACAAATTTATATTACATTACTTACATTCAAACCTAACCTAACCTAACCACTTGAGTGCGCATGCGTGCAGCCGACGATTGTAAATTCACGAGTTATATTATGAAAACCTTTTTTTTTCATTATTAAATAGCTTTCGAGAATATAAATTATGTTTTTCATAGAGCCCATAAATAGATCAAAAATATGAGCGAAAGAGATTGATGATAAAACAACGTTTTCCAAAGTGGAAAACTAGCTTGGCGTCAAGCTAGTTATCCCTCAAAGAAATTCGATTTCCGAAAAAACGAAAACCGTTCAAAAATTTTAATTACTGTCCAAAAATAGCCCATAATTCTGATATAAAAATTAACATGATTTTCAAGAGTGGGATAACTAGCTTGACGGAGCTGAATAAAAGGTTAATGGAGGAAACGGAAAAAAACAAAATCGGCCAATTGAGCTTTCGCCGTTTCGAAAAATCGGAATTATATTTTTGCGGAAAAACGACAACCCGGTATTCCGTTGAAACGGGATGAAAAACAGTCGGTGAATTGAATTTTCGGCGTTTTAATTCATCGTTGCTATGAATATTCGGGTAAGCGCGGTCGCGGCAGTATAAAGAATCGGGGAAATCGTTTTTCGGAGCAATGAGGGTTCGTAGTATTGTTTTTACGGTCTTTCGCATTTCCGGAGTTTCGTGATTCGGACACATGACAAGTACGGTGTTTTAGAAATTCGGAGTGATGAGTGTGTCCCACTGATATCCGTTTTATATAATTTGATTGCCCTATGGATAATCTTGTAATGGTATGAAATTCATGAATTACAAAACTATTACAACCGGTAGGGTAGATCCCTATTATACCAGCTGATCAACCTGATCATTTCTTGGAGCGAAATGTATATTTACAATTTTTCTGGCATCTAACTTATTAAATGAACTTTCAGCGATTACAATTATGAAAGATCCATATAAAACTTCAACTCCTACACTGTGATTTTGGTAATTATTCAAATGAAATGATCTGGATGATCAGCTGGTACAATCGGAATCTACCTTGCCGGTTGTAATAGTGTGTAATTCATGAATTACAAGATTTTCCATAGGGTGGATAGTGATGGACATTTTGATTTTAATGAAATCCAGATAGTTCTGAGTAGTTGCATCGTTTTGACATTTTGAAAATTTTCGAAAAATTAAAAAACCTTAAACATTTTTTCAATTGCCAATAGCAACTGTGATAACGTCAAACAAGTTGTAGAGCTTTAGGGTAATATTAATAATTTTTGTACATTTTATTCCTTAATCATTAATATATTTCTTCAGAATGCGTAAGAAAATGTTTTTTCAAAAAAATTTTTAATCCCCGACCGTTTTAGTCTTAAGTCACTAGAGTTAACATGGGTTAAGATTGAGTTAAGATGGTTTAAGAATTGAAAAAATCTATAATAAAGCATTTTGGGTTGTTTTTACCACTTGAATGCTCCTCAAACTACAAAAAAATAATTAAGGGGAGATTTCGAAGTTTCAAAACAATTTACTTTTGTTTTTCCAACAACAAAAAAGTTTTACCGAAATATTGCATCTTTTTAAAAGGGGTTAAAACCACCCTTAAACGATTTTTTTAGTCGACGCGTGGAGAAAACATAAAAAATTACATATATACATACATAAAAAAAAAATGTAAGTCATTTTCCCATAACGTTCATTGATTTCTTTCGTTCGAAACTAAGTTCTTAAATTTTTCTACCCGGTGCGCAGTGGGTAGAAACTACCCTTTATGGTAGCAATGAACATAAAAGGAGCGTTTGTCCTCTGAATTGATTATGATGTTTTTCTGAACATTAGTTTAATTTTTTTATACCTCTCTCTTATGATAGAATTTTCAATTTTTGGATTACTTGACTCTAAATTGTATTCGTGAAATTTTCTTCTTTCCAGTTTTATTGGTAAATTCATGTTTCGATAGTTTTTTTCCCATTCTTAAGTATGCAGATACTACTTACTAGAACCAGTATAAATTAGGTAAGAAAATTTCGATTTGATCTAAGTAAACTCTAAAGACTACTTTACTAATACATTTCGCGTTTCGAAATGCTGATGGCTTATCATTCTGAAACATCTCGTTTATTCATTCGTGAAAATCCTTTGCTCGCGAATACTGTCGACTGGAAAAAAGATTGTAATGTCAAAGAATTAAACCTCATTGACGTCGGTCAACAGTGTAAAACTGTCCTTGAGTCGATGGAACCGTGCGCTGCTCCTGAAATTCGTAGAATGTGCTTCGCATTTTACCTAGAAAGTGCCCAAAAATCAAACGGCTTCTCTTTCAATCTGATGAATTCTTATACAAATTAAAGGTCTTTTCCAGTAAATCAGCTCTGTATTCAGTTTTTCCAGAACAATCTTTCGAAGACGTGAGATTTGTTGCTAACAGACTTTGTCGCGAAAATGATTGCGATATGGACAGATTGAAAGAGGAATGGTTGGATTTGCGACATGCTTTCGACGAAATGGACGATCTTGAGGATTTCGAAGTAGAAGTAGGCGAAGATTTTGATGCATTTTGGTTGAGAACTTTTGCATTTACAACCGCGGAAGGTAAAAAAACAATTTCCCAATCTAACCATCGTTATAAACAAAATCAGAATGCTTCCGAACAGCAACGCTCCCGCAGAAAGAGCGTTTTCACATGTGGCAAGTATAGTCACGCCGAATCGCTCATCATTATCGATAAAGATCACGAACGCTCTTTGTACGCTAAAATCTGCACAATTAGCACGACCGGCAGATCATGAAAACAAAATTACCGGTGATCTTTTAAAAAACATGACAAGTGAGATTTTGTATCGAAATGCAGGCCCAAAATAAGTAGGGTCAAAAAAGATAAGATGGTTAATAAACTCTAGGTATAAGTAATAGAAAAATTTAAAATAACATAATTAATTGTAGGTATTGATTAAAAAAAATATTTTGTAATCGCCCTGGAATAATCTTCCTGTTGTATTAAAACAAATCATACATTATATCGTAATCAAATAAAAAAACTTATGGAAAAATGATTTGCATATTTTTTTCCAATAGTCAATAGAACGATACCACGTAGGTAAATTAGGAAAACTTTCGTGTAATCTTATAATAATAATAAAAATAAAAACAATATAACACTGTATTATTGCAATTATTATAATTGTAATTTGCTGAATAAAAAAACACGTGAAAAATGCCAGACTTTAGTTAGCATTTTCATTTTCCTAGATAAGGAGTTCAAATAGGTAATTATAAAATATTATTCAATAAAGCGATTGTCATTTACTTTATTGCCATGTGAAAAACACATAGTTAATAACCGTAAGGTGATATACGTTTTTTGAAAAAATTCAATGTACAATCAGCATTAAAAATGTATTTTATTTACTTGAACAAAATAACTCAATATTAAATTTTTTGGAGAAAACGTTTTGAAATATTGAGTTCGCTTTTCCACCGTCGACATTTTATTGAAATTTAGAGAAATAAAAACAAAAATCCTTTAACACGATATTTAATCATGAATGAAAATTATTAAAAAACAACGAAAATACCAACAAACACAAAGTTCCTAGATCTAACTAATGTTTGTAATCATGTTTTGAAAAGAAATTGGAAATCTGTAACGCATAAATAGAAGACCTTTCAAAATTTTTGATCTTAATAAAATAATAGTGAAAGGTGAAAACTGGGAAACGCTGGCGAGTTCAGTCTACAGTTCCCCAACTCCAAAATTTAGATTGGTCTATATGCAATCGCTGAATAGCACGCGAGCTGCGGCCTGGACCATGCAGGGTATCAGGGGAGCGGCAGGGAGAGGAGAGAGTCTCCCCCTTGCCTGCCCCAGGAGACCGGTGAGGGAAGATCGCATCGACACGGCGTCACGAGCTAACATTGTGTGAGTAGGACCGAATCCGGACCTCGTTGACTTTCCGTGAGACCTGGTCAAGCTGGAGTTCCTCGGGAAGTTTCTCCCAAGCACATTCAATGCAGGGCCGGATTAACAAGTAGGCAGAATAGGCAGTTGCCTGGGGCCCCCGATTTTAGGGGGCCCCCGAAAAATGAAAAAGACTTCTAAAATTTTCTTACAAACATACAATTCTAGAGAGTGAAAGAAAAATATAATCAGAACTGAAAATAATTGAAAAAATACGAAATAATAAAACAAACAAAGTGAAATCACAATTGACTTGAATAGAAGCCTTCAAGCGGAAATTTCAACGTGAATGATGAATGAGTGAATGATGGATGACAAATGACAAATAAATTAATGTATCATTTGACAGGCTCAGAGGCAAAACGACACAAGAATTCCCAAAAGAAAGACCGACTTATGTGAGTCAGCATATTTTTTATCCTTTCTTGGAAATTCTTTTGTCGTTTTGCCTCTGAGCCTGTCATTTGGTATCATTTAACAAATACGTTTTCGTGAATGTTCGAGAATAGAAATCAATGAAAAGGTCGAGAATATTCGAGAACAATAAATGACTGGAATTTTCTGTAATATTCTGGAACACTTGAATTTGTATATAAGACGAAGAATTCGCTGTACGGGGATAGTCACGTCTGAGAATACTCACCGTGAACAATAACATAGTGTAAAGTGAATAAGTGAATGAAATATCCTTGTTATTATCTCGTAAATGTCCGCGTTTTTTTCTTTACCGTAGTGAGACCATCATTTTTCGGGAGTGATAGTTTAAGTGCAATACACTAGTAAATACTAAAACCATCGTTTGTGTCTTAAGTTGTTATTTTGTAAAAAAATGTCTCGTTCATATTTAAGTGGTGCGCAAAAAAGAAAGGTTGCCGAAGAAAAACGATCACGAACAAGTGCAGTGTTAGAAAAAGTTCCAAAACTCGACAATTATTTTCATCGGAACGTAAAAACACCAAATTCATCAGGCAGTCAAGGACTTGCAACTAGTCCTGAATTGAACGATGATCCAGTCAACTCAACACCTGAATCTTCAAACCAATTTCTTGTGGGCGAAAGTGTACATAAAAATCAAGGTGTAGAAATTTCCAACCGTTCCAACGATCCAGGAAAATGGGAAAAATTTACTAGTGAAAATGTAAGATTTTGGATTGAACATGGGTCATCCACATGTCAAAATTCGACTGGACCATTCGAATCATCTAAGCGTTGATATGAAAACGAATCAACATCGAGATATTGTTCGCCCAGCGTATTTTTTGGGACTAAACCAAATGGAGAAAAAACAAACCGAGATTGGCTTATTTATTCACCAATGAAAGGTGATGTATGATTTGAATCAATTTCTTTCACGAAATTCACTCTATTTTTTGAGAAAGAATCAGGTTTTTTTCTAGCAAGAAAAAAAAATCCTTAAAAAATAAAACTTGAGGTTAAACGAATTCGCTTAAAAAGTAACTTCTAATTTCTTACTTGAAAATTTATGAGTAACTTGTAATATAACCAAGTTACATTAACTTAAACAAGTTACATTAACTCAACCAAGTTTCTTTTAAAAAGTAACTCACCCACCCTTAATTCATAGTTTGTGTATCATTCACATAATTTGTAACACTGTGTGACCTCAAAAATTACAAAAAAAAAAAAAAAAAAAAAAATACGAAACCTGTCTACAATGGCTGGTGATGATTCTTTAAATACTTCCATTACATTTTTTTTTCAAATTTAGCCCTCGTTTTCGATTTACTCATTAAATTAATTTTTTTTAAAAGCATGCTTTTGATCACGTAATATTGGTCCTTTTTTTCGAACAAAAGACTAGTTGTGTCCTCTTATTAACCTGATCACGTTTCTGGAATAAAATAGGTCAAAAACTGCACGGGAAAAAATTTGAAATAGCGGTCAATGAGTCTTTTTTTTATATTCTCTGACCTTGAAAAAACATTCAGAGAAAAGAAAACGGAAAATGACAGAAAACCGGAAAGCCGGTCGAATAAATAGACTTAACATTAAAAAAACCTGTAAAGAAAGTATTCAGGGGGTCATTACCAACCATTCTAGACAGGTTTCGTTTTTTTATAATTTTCAAAATTATTTTTAGGCACACAGTGTAATTGATAATAATAATTTTTGGTTTTTATTCACAGGGTCTGTCTATTGTTTTTATTGCAAGCTATTTCTACCACCCGACCAATCGATAAAACTTTCTCGTGAAGGATATGATGACTGGAAAAACATCGGAAGTCATTTACAACAGCATGAAAAAAATCCAAAACATCGGGAGTGTTTGCTGATTTACCGGCAAAAACGAAAGGACGAAAATAATCTGCCAGAACTACTCGAGAATGAACTACTAAGTGAAAAAAAATACTGGCGCGACGTTTTAAAACGGGTAGTTGCTGTCATTACCACATTAGGAGAGCGAGGTTTGTCATTCAGAGGTTCGAACGAGCAATTCGGGGTGCCGGGCAACGGAAATTATCTAGGGTTACTTGAACTCGTTGCGAAATTCGATCCTTTTTTGCAAGGTCATATTGTTAGATACGGCAATGCTGGGACAGGTGTAACTTCTTACTTATCGAAGACGATCTGCGAGGAGTTCATTAACATTATGGGTAAAAAAGTCAGATCATACATTTTAAAAGAGGTTACTTCGGCTAGGTATTTTAGCTTATCTGTCGATTCGACTCCTGATGTATCGCATGTTGATCAATTGTCTATTATTTTAAGATATGTTTCTCCGAACGATTTTCAACCAGTCGAAAGGTTTATAACTTTTCTTCAGTTGGAAGGTCATACTGGTGAAAGTCTAGCGAATCAAACTTTAAACTTTCTTACTGAAGACTGTGGTTTAGATATTCAAAATTGTAGAGGACAATCATATGACAACGCATTCAACATGTCCGGAAAGTATAAAGGTGTGCAAGCAAGAATATTGAGTTTGAATGAGAATGCGATCTATGTTCCCTGTTCCGCGCATTCCCTTAATTTGGTTGGAGAGCATGCTGTGAAGTGCTGTTTTTATGCAGTAGATTTTTTCGCCATTATGCAGACATTATATAATTTTTTTTCCGCTTCCACCTATCGTTGGGGCGTATTAAAAAATAAAATAAACAATGAGAAAACTTTGAAGACATTGTCAACTACACGCTGGGAAGCACATTCGAATGTGACGAATGCAGTTTACGATTCATTTGATATCATATTAGAGGCTCTAGAAATCATTGCTGATGATGAATCACAAAATACTGATACTCGTTATGAGGCGACGTGTATCGCGAATAAAATGCAAAAATTCGAATTTGGTTTCATGTTGATTTTATGGAACTCTATTTTGACTGCTATGCGTTCAGTGAGTAAGTCATTGCAAAGTGAAAAAGCAGATTTGCAAACGTGTGCTTCTTTGTACGGATCGTTAGAAGAGAGTTTAGCTTCATTCCGTGAAAAGTTCAATGATATCGAGGAAAAAACAAAACGGTTATTACATGGTGTATGTTATACAGAAATCGTAAAACGTACTCGTCGTAGAAAAAAACAACCTAATGACGGAAATGCTCCAGAAGTAGAATTTTCGCCTCGCGATGATTTTAGAACAAAAGGTTTCCTCGAAATCATCGACAATCTTCACAGTGAAATCAAACGGCGTGCGAAAGTGTATATGGAAGTTTCAGAGAGATTTGCATTTCTCATCAACTTTTCTCTAAGTGATGGAGACCTCCACGAAGCTATAAATAACTTAGTTCGTTTTTATCCTAGAGATTTGGAAGAATTTTTCATTGAAATGAAACAATTCCAAAGTTACGTGAACTCCAGATACACCGATGCACAAAAAAATCATAGTCATTTGTATAAGATTCTAATGGAAGATCAATTAGCCGAAGTATTTCCTAACACAGAAATAGCTCTTCGAATTTTTTTAACATTAATGATCACAAATTGTTCTGCCGAACGATCCTTCTCGCAATTAAAAAGAATCAAAGCTGCTGAAAGAGCTGCAACGGGACAAGAGCGACTCGAGATGTTAGGTATACTTTGCATTGAGTCAGATTTATTGAACAAAATCGATATTGATGATATAATTGATGAATTTGCCGAAAACAAATGTAGAAAACGACATGTTTAAAATGTAGATAGTAATTTTATTGATATTATTACATTGTGACAATAAAATTTTTACGAAAGATATAAGTTTGTATTTTTTAATCGAAAAAGGAAGGGAACGGACGTAAAAAAAGGGCCCCCAAATTGATGGTTGCCTAGGGCCCCGTTGAGGGTTAATCCGGCCCTGATTCAATGTCATGGCTCAAGCAGCCAATGATAAATTCAACCGGGAGTGCTGCGATGTCTTCGGTGTCTACACAGCAAACGAGAAAATATTGGATGATCAAATCCTTAATTCAAACTCGATAACTTCGAATACTTTTCATGTCGGCACTTTCATCTTTTATGGAAAGTATTCAAAGTCATCGAGTTTGAATTGAGGATTTGGTCATCCAATATTTTCTCGTTTGCTGTGTAGGTTCCTCAAACAGTGGGAATGGCGTATCAGTGAAAGCGATCTCTTTGCTGATGGGGTGATGCCATAGATTTCCAGGAACCACAATCTAAGGTTACGACCGTTTCTGTAGCACTATGACGACCATTGCGAGGAGCATGTATGTTCCCGTACGTGCAGGCTGAGACCCGCAAGTTTTTCAGCGATGGGCAGCCCAGGTTTTTAAGGTGACTGGCCATTTGTCCAGAGTTTCTTCGAGCCAGCACTTTTTTTCCAGTCCTTTAACAAAAATATAGCTGGCATTCTTAAGTTTGCTGTTTACCACGTTCCTGTAATCGGCGTAAGGTATATCGCCAGTTTCCCATGGAATCCCGTGGTAGTTTCGGGTCAACCAGGAATTCGCCGCCTTGATTGTTGCTGGCAGACTTAGTTAGCCTACTCCTAAGTAACCCCTTCCACTTACATGAAAGTTATTATCATCATCTTTTACATTTTTATAATTTATTCATTAGAAGTTGACACTCAGGTGTCTGAAACTCAAATGGGCGATTCTGCGACGGGGATTAATGCCTTACCCCGGTGTCATGTGGCGCTGATGCTCGAAAACTACATCAGCTGTTGTTGTTTGCTTTTGATTACTTTTGTATCATATATTGTTTTGTTTACTGCAGTTTACTGTAAAAATCATAAAATTTCATTTCTCAATTGTTCTAAATTACAAAATATAAAAATATGACGAACGCGTGCTACGTTTTGCATTGTCCAACGAAGGAAAAGGACAAATGATTTGAATCTCCTGCGCGCGCATTCGATTAGTAACGTTTTCCTGTCGTTCGCGGCGCCACAATAGCAGGAATATTAGTCGCAAAAAAATAACATGGGAGTTTTTCAGACAGTTTCAAACACCTGTTGACACTGGATTCAGAAACTCGCAAGAGTTCATTTTTCCACCGAGGTAACGAAACTGGACTTGATTAAGGCTTCCCGCGGCTTCCTTGAGTTGGCGCAGCTGTTCCTGGTCCTCGTTCATTTAATTTGAGACACGTTCCAGCAAAAAGACGGTGAATCCTTCATTGAGGGTTACCACGATTTTCGGCCCATATAAGGTCTTAACTTCAGACACCTTTGTCAAGTTTTAAGAGCGCGCCACTGTCAGAACGCGAGAGCATTGATTCTTATGGCAGCTTGGATACCCTGCTTTTTTACCCTGTTTTTCGAGCAGAAAAGGACCCGCTCAAAATGAAAAAAAAAAATTTTTTTCGGAAAAGCTTGTATCCTGACCTATAGAAACGTTTTCTGAATAAACAACAATCAACATTTTTCCAATATCTTTCAAAGTTTTGTCAAACTCGTGCCAAAACTTTTTAAAAACACTACTTTCGGGAAAACGCGTTTAAAACTTTATAGTGAAATAATACATAATTCGCAAATTTCCTTCTTTTTCAAATAAATGTTACCGGTTCGCAACTTGGAAAAACAGTGAAAAACATTTCACAAAGACCTTATAGCCATTATCCATAAGGAATAATAGGCGACGTTACGGCGTAAAAGGCCCGGACAGGGATAGGTATGGCGCTCCACAGTTCGTTTACCAGCATTTTTCGAATAAATCCTTCATAGCGCATATTCCTAATGGGGTCTTCATTGGAAATGAGCCAAAAAAAAAAAAAAATTGATTTTTCGAAATTGCGAAGGTAGACGACCACTTTAAACAAAATTTTGGCATGTTTTTGGTTGGCCTTAAAATTCTCTTGTAAAATGCCTGAAAACCTCGCAAAAATATTCACAAAGGTAAATAATTGAAACCATTCGTTTACTTGTCATGCACCTTTAGTGCAATTACCACTGTGTAATTTTTTACAATTTTATACACCACATTGCGAACGTATATTACACAACATAATATAACGATCAGACTCTAATACTCCAAAATCATTTATATACACCTACGACGTTTTGATATAACACACATTTAAAATTTTTACATAATTTTATATAAAATGTAAAAAAAAACTTTTTCGTTTTGCTCATTCATGTAAAAATCCGCAATCGTCTGAATGGAAAAAAATAAATAAACGAGAGAGTAAATCATTACCGTGAAAAATCATTTCTAGGAAAAATTGATTACTTTTATATTAATTGGGAAAATCTGCAAACTTGAGTCAATTGGCAAATATCTCAAGATTCTAGTTTTTGCATTCAACACTTTTTCACTGCCAGTTTACAAAATGTCCGTGAAAAACTGAGAATTTTGGTAAAAAAAGGTATAAACTTTTCTCAAATTTTCAAAATTTATCACAATTATCATTATCATCATCCTTTTTTTACGTAAAATGGATTGGCTATTTTTTTCGTATCAAATAAAGTTTTAGAGATGAGTTTTGAATAATTTTGATCTCTAACAAAAATCATTTGTTCTTCATCATGAGAGTCGGTCGTCGAGATATTCTGCCACAGAAAAGACCGAAAAAGAAAATGCAGCAAATCATTGTAGAGGCGACGATCATAAAGTATCTGCGTGCTGGAGAGTAATAAAGAGATTCGAATGCTTCTTGAACATTTTTTGGTGCATGGAGCTGAAATCAATTTAATATTCACAATTCGAAACAGTAACTATAAAATATAAATGGAAAATCTTTTTAATGATCATCGGAATTAATTTTTTTCCGAAAAAAATTAAATAATTAATAACCATTAATTTCTCGTTATATCATTATAACTTTATTCGATTCCCAAGTTTTCGACCTTCATTGCTTACGGTCCTTTTCAGGGGTAATCACATCAATTGAAAAGCACTCCACGTAATTTAATCACTTCCAAAAAAATTTTTATTTATAGACTTTGTCATAATAGTATATTTTGCAGCTAGGGGTAAAAACAACCGATTTAGAACGAGTGTGAGGTTTGTCGCCTGAGCGAAGCGAAGGCGACAATCACACTCGTTCTAATCGGCTGTTATTGCTCCAAGGTACAAACGATACTTTTTGTCTCGAAAACAGCAAAAATGAGCGTATTAAAACTGTTTCGACATGGCAAATGAAGTATTGAAAGTTAACACGGATGCTGGAGAAAATGACAGTCGGCAGGGGTAAGGGGGGGTCCATTTAGCCCGCCGGGTTTAACTGGGCGGGTTAAAAGGACCCCCCCTTGCCTCTGCCGACTGTCATTTGTCGACAGCCTGCGTGTAGGCCTGAAATACTTTATTTTTGTATGTCGAAACGTGTTTAAATACGCTCATTTTTTATGTGTGAGAGGCAAGAAACATTTCTTTGCCACACAGAAAAAATCTCTTTTTCATCGCCATACAGACAATTCGTCAAGAATATAACGTGGCATACGTCAGAACAGAATAATTGAATTCTTTTCGGAAAAAAATTAGCTCCGATGATCATTTAAGAGACTCTACATTGATGTTATGATATAACGGAGCGATTTCGCCGATTAACTATAAAACAGTTTTGATCTAATATTTACCTTTTCAGCATTTCTAAACATTTCCATCCTCGTAGTGAGCATTTTGTAACAGTCAGGTTGTAGAACGTCTTTGTTATCTTGCAAACATTTCAGGTCTGAAAATTAAAAGGGAAAACTACATTTATTGTTTATTATTAAAAAGTGAGACCTGAAATTCACAGAAAATAAAGATATTCTTTTTTAAAAAATTGTAATTGTTAAGAGGTTTTATTATAAACTTGTAGTCCAATCGAGTTCGTGAAAATTGTAATAATTTTTTAAATAATTTTGGGAAAACCTGCTAAATTTTCAAGGTTTGTTAAAAAAATCATATATTTTGCTTTTTTGTAACTCATAAAGAACTTATTCATTTCTTTCTTGAACTGTCAAGTGATTTAAAAATTTTAACAAATCATTATCAGAAATTTTTGTGTATTTCTGACATTATTCAAGTTCCAGATAACTTTTAAGAATTATCAATAACATCGAACTAATGTTGAAGGCAAATGTAACAATGTCAATAATTTTTAAAAAATTGTGCATTTTCAAAAGCTCTAAGTTCATAATGTTCAGAGCTTTCCAGACTATTGGAAAAATAAGATGAAAAATTTAGCAGTAAATTCCCCTATTTCTGATTGTTACAACTACTTTCTGTAAACTGATATGTTGAAAGATAACCAAATTTTTTCAAATTTGTTGAACATAAAAGAGTATCAAATTTTCAAAAATGTTAATATTTATCACTGATCATCCTTACACTTCTGAATATTTTCTGCAATACAACTACTACTGTCAACAAACGGTTTTTTATTCGTAAAATATATTTGACAATTTAAAGAATTTTAGTTTTGAAATACAAGCTTCAATATTTTGTCTTACATTTTCGGCATTTTTTAGATTGATGATTTAATACATTTTTTTGATTTAGTTCTGAACCGCTCAAGAACTTAGCAGTACGTTTTGAATATCAATCTTAAAAGAATTAACTTTAAATTAAAAGAAAGAACATAAAAAACAAAATATAATTGAATAGGGCAGAAATTTTCTTAACAGGTTTTCCTGTTACACTTGAATCAACAAAAGCAAATTTAAATTACTCACGTCTTCCATTTCCTTGAGAAACGTGGCTGCAATATTTATTGATATCGACCGTGCATGCGGTCTGCAAAAGTGGATCCACAGCAATATCAGCCCTCGCTTCATCCATGAGATCCGCAACTTGCATACGACACTCCTCTTTCATATTTTTGTCGTTTTCATTAAATTTTGTTTTCAAACATTCTTCAACTGCTCCGGGATCTTCGCTTTCGCAAATCGTCTCAATCTACAAAGGATTTAAGAATTCGCACTTTTCAGAACTTTCACTTATGTAGTTTTAGAAAATTTGTGAAAAATCGCTCACGGTGATCCCAAAAAAATTTATTGCAATTGCTGTACAGTCAACTCTGTCAATAGCGTTGCTTCCCTTATTTTGGTTAATGCACTCCTCTTCAGGATTCCAATGACACTCAGTCAATAGTGTCACAAACGAATTCAGTTATTTGCAGGATTCTTTTCATATACGTAACAAGTTTTAATAGCTACATATTACATATAAATGTAGATATTATGTCTAATGTATTACCATACATCAAGAAGACTATACAAGAAGAAATCACTCCAGTGAAAGTTGCGATACAAGGTCACCGTTCAAATCCCCACGCGAGGTCCCTGGTCGACTTGGCGCGAACTGACCAGATCGCGTTACTGCGCATCCTCACCAATGCGGCAGTTAGAAAGCACGTGCTCGCGCTAGCATCCCGCCCAGGGGGGGGGGGGGTAACACGGTATCCACATTGGTGGCAAAGAAATGACACGAGTTATAGACGGCGCTACTAGTGCAGGCGACGCATTTTTCATCCTGGAGGGGGAATTGAAGGGGAAAAGTTGTGGTGGAAGTGGTAGAGGAGAATGGTGGAGGGGCGAATAGAGAGGAAAAAATTTCGTCGCCTGTACTACTAGCGCCACGTAGTGGATGAATTTTTCCGTCATCATCAGCTTTTATTACGCGGCATAGCGAATGTCACCCCCCTGATCCCGCCAAGTTGCATCCCGCCTTTGAACAGCACGTGCTCGCGTTTCTTCCTCTTGCAAGTGTGGGGATGCGCAGTGACGCAAACTGGTTAGTTCGCGCCAAGTCAACCAGGGATCCCGCGTGGAGATTCGAACGGTGACCTTGTATCGCCTTAACGTGCAGAGAGACATAGGGAGTGATTTCTCCTTGTATAGTCTTCTTGCCATACATACACGTATTTATTCATATGCGTATCGAGAGTAATTTGTTGCAATAAACTATTTCCTAGTATATAATATTGTTACGAACTTTACTTTTTGCAAGCTCTGGACAAAAAAACAATAAATGTCATCCATGACCAGCAAAACGAACAGAAAAATTACCATTGAAAAAAAGCATGAATGAATCTCTAATAAAAAGTTTCTCCCGGTTGATTTCTGGTCGACACGCGGCCGGGCACACACGTCCCGTAGGAGAGGGAAGGGTTTTGTAAAGGAAAAGAAAAACTCCCCTGGCAATCGGGATGCTACGTTAAACGTCACCTGAACGTCGTCATGAACGTCGCTTACGAGAACAACTTTTTTGCAAAACACGCAAAAAAGTTGTACTTCCGAGGACCTGTATGGCCGCATTAAACACGCCCATTTCTGCCCGGCAAACGCTTCACTCCCTGAATACACGCACTGAAGCAAAAACACCCGCACTGAGTCATTGCTCCAGCACGTGTCTCCAGGGACTAAAGCATCTGCCGATCGGAAATGGGCGTATTCAACGCCGCCGTACAAGTCCTCTAAGTACAATTTTTTCGCGTGTTTTGCAAAAATTATCGTTTGCACCTCAGACCGTGGGACGTGGCTTTAATGTGAGGACCAATTTATCTGCCGAGGCTGATAAATTGATTCTCGCACAAAAGCCACGCCTCAGGTCCGCGGTACAAAATATACTATAAAAAAGCCTTATCAAACCAAAAAATTATTTGGAAGAGTTATATTGTGATATTACAAGAGATATTTAGCAAAAAAAAAAAAAAAACAAGAAAAACGATAGGATTTGCCTTAAATTGTCATTTTGGATGGTTAACAACGATTTTTCCTTAACTTGCTATTTCATAATTTAAACGTGTAAAAACAGTTTGAAGGAAAAAAAATATCAATCTTGTCATAAAAAACATTAATTATTTTTAACTCTCAAAAGTTATATAATGCCTTATTAGGTTTTTTTACTTTTGGTAAAAAAGAATCGGAATTGTAGGATTTCCTTGTGTATGGGTCATTCCAGGTCAAATTTACACCCCCCCCCCCCCCATCACAGATTTCATTGTTATATTTTTTTTAATGTTTTTCAATATAAAAAAAATCGATACGTGTTTTTTGTTTGGTGTAAAACAATTTTCGTACGGCTGTACAATTTTTTAAAGTTTAAAAAGAATTTGGCTTAAGACATGAAACAAACATTTTTTAGTGCCCAGAACTTGAAAACGCTTATCCTGAGACAAAATTGTCAAGAATTTAAAAATGTTCCTCGTTTCTCAAACTTTTGAAATGTCGAAGGGAAAATTTGTTTAAACATTTTCTTCGTAACAAAATTGAAATATTGGCAAACAAATTGAAATCGCAAAAATATATCAGTAAAATTTTGATTTTTCTTTTCACCGTTGGAATCCTTAAAGAAAAACCAAGCAAAAAAAGTTTGGTTTAGAGTGGCTTTCGAAGTATTTCTAAAGATACAGGGCACCAAAGTGCGACGCGCGTGACCCGCGCGAGCTGCGCGCTTTGTGCCGCGGCGAAATCTCGATAAATGCACGGTGTTGTTGTGAGACAAGCTTAATATCAATAACAAATGAAATATTCTTGGTTACGAATGTTTAAGAAAAATTTATTACCCTACCACGGATTGAAAAAACTTTTTCTTACGTTTTTAATTTAGCTATTTATTATATACACGAAATTGGTAATGTCATTGCTGAGAATTATTCAAATCCTCGTTTCTTCTTCAAAATTAAAAAAAAGGCAACTACCATTTTTCACTGAAAATTCAATTGTAAAATAAGATGAAAATACATATTTGCGGAAAAAAACGAAATGGCTGAAAAAATGCTTGAATCGCGATTTGAACATAGTAAAACTATTACTGTAACAAAAAAGTTGCATTATATTCAACCACTGAAAAATTCAACTTTTTCAATAAAACTTGATAACACTATACTTATTGTCTGATGAAGCAGATACTGTTTGCTTTTCGAAGAAAGAAAGCCCTAAAAAATCTAAGTAGATACATTAATGCAGGATTTGTATTTGATTTTGAAAACTGTTCAAACTTTACAATATAATATCACGGTAGCATAATAAATAATTATTTCACATTCATTACGAAGAATATTTCATTTGTTCATTGATATTAAGCTTGTTTCACAGCAACACCGTGCATTTATCGAGATTTCGCCGCGGCACAAAGCGCGCAGCTCGCGCGGGTCACGCGCGTCGCACTTTGGTGCCCTGTATCTTTAGAAATACTTCGAAAGCCACTCTAAACCAAACTTTTTTTGCTTGGTTTTTCTTTAAGGATTCCAACGGTGAAAAGAAAAATCAAAATTTTACTGATATATTTTTGCGATTTCAATTCGTTTGCCAATATTTCAATTTTGTTACGAAGAAAATGTTTAAACAAATTTTCCCTTCGACATTTCAAAAGTTTGAGAAACGAGGAACATTTTTAAATTCTTGACAATTTTGTCTCAGGATAAGCGTTTTCGAGTTCTGGGCACTAAAAAATGCTTGTTTCATGTCTTAAGCCAAATTCTTTTTAAACTTTAAAAAATTGTACAGCCGTACGAAAATTGTTTTACGCCAAACAAAAAACATGTATTGTTTTTTTTTTATATTGAAAAACATGAAAAAAAAATATATCAATGATATCTGTGTTGGTGGGGTGTAAATCTGACCTGGAATGACCCATATACAAGGAAATCCTACAATTCCTGTAGGAATTTGTTTCTACACTGTAAAACAGTGTAGAAACCTAATTAGGCATTATATAACTTTTGGAAGTAAAAAATTAATGCTTTTTATGACAAGATTGATATTTTTTTCCCTTCAAACTGTTTTTACACGCCTAAATTATGAAATAGCAAGTTAAGGAAAAATCGTTGTTAACCATCCAAAATGACAATTTAAGGCAAATCCTATCGTTTTTTTTTTTGTTTTTTTTTTGCTAAATATCTCTTGTAATATCACAATATAACTCTTCCATATCATTTTTTGATTTGAAAAGGCTTTTTTTAAGTCATTTTCGTATGCGACATTCATGGCGACATTCAGACGACGTTTAACGTCGCATCCCGATTACCAAGGTCAATCGTGCCAAAAAGGGAACTTGTCCTTTATCGGCCCTTGGTGGAAAAGCTGTGAGGAATAAAAATCACCTTACAACGCTAACTTAGTTTTTAGAATTTAGAACCGCTCGCGATCACGTCCAACGGGGATTACTCTAACTCGAGGATAATCGTTACAAGGGTCGTTCATTTGGGGAGAAAACGCATCTGAGGGAATGAAGAGGGAGGCGTCGGGAACCAATCCCGAACAAGATCAATTTCCTAAAAACCCCCAATTTTAATGTCCTTTGTTTCCGGATTTACAAATTTTGTCTTTCTAACGCAAAGACCCGGCACACATGGCCCACGCTGGTGGGATATCCCTCAACAGCACAGTTGTCTCTTAATTAGCTCTTGTAGAAGTCTTTACTCTAAACTACTCTTAAGTGTAACTTTATTCTTGCATCGCTACTTCTTAACTCTGGTTTAAGCTTGATGGAGTTAAGAGATCATCTGCGTCTGTCTTAACTAACTCTTAACTAATATGCAGTTTTACAGATTTACAATCTTCACCTAACTAGTTCTTTACTGAAACACATCGTTTAGTTTTAAAACATTCTATGCGCTAGAGTTAGTTGAGAGAATTAAAATTTAACACCACATATGCATATACTTCATCGCCAGTTCTATTTAATACTTGATGCTTTTTTGTGTTAGTAGTTTGTTGAAACTTTTTTCCTAACAGATACTTGTAAAATTGATATTTCTGCAAGATGCATATCCTTCCCATTGTTTTCAGGGTTCCTGATGATAAATTTGGAATTATATATGGCATGGAACGACAAAAGGGACCTTAACTCGTCTTGGCTTATTTTTTAATACTTTCGAATCGGATACTGTGCTCAACCGGTTATGGTCCATAGGTCCCTTTTGTCGTTCCATGATACATATTTGCAAAATTAATATTTTGAAATATTTTTTGTTAAAGCCAATTTTGAATTAAATTTCAATTATTTGCAAAAAAAACTCGAATGGTTTCTATGATTGTTTGGTAGGCTAGTTACAAATCTGGCATTATATTCGGAAAACTTATCTATTTAAACCTTATTTTCGTCAAATATATGCAGAATTTGAGTTTTAGAAAGATCAATGCGCTGTCTGTCGTTTTCTGGACTGATGATCATGAATTTGGTATGATATATTCATAATCACAACATTAATTTTTATCAGCTATTACTGGAAATGATTATGTACCAAAATTAGATTGTTTGGAAAATGCATATGCTTTTAATAGTTAGCTGGTATGCTCATAACAAATCTTGTGTTAGATTTGAAAAATTGATTTGATTCAATTTTCTTCCCAAATACTTGGTAAACTGCAGTTTTTTCAAGATGCACATACTTTATATGGTTTTCTCTGCTGCTAATCATGAAGCGAGTGTCTGATTGGCAAATCTTATTTATAAAACATTTGCCGAAATACACCATGCATGAAAATTCAATTGTTTGCAAGATGCATACATTTACATTATGGTTTCTCTGTCTTCGGAAAAATCCAGGCGTGTTTGTTATTTCGGAATGTTCGGTAATTTTGAGAAATCCGGGATTTTAACAACTTTGTCAATTCAGGAGTATTTACGATCAGTGGCCTAGCTGACGTTTTGCCGCTCGGGACAAAAATGAAAAATGGGCAAATGCCGCCTTTGTTTACAAAAATTAAATAACTATTTGGTTGCCAGAAAAATTGATGTCCTTTTTTTTTTTTTAGATACGTCTCATTTCTCTACAGACTTTTTTTTTAGCTACGTAATTTCTGATACCTTAGAATTTTTTAAAAAAAATTTCTAAAAAAGAAGGTCCTCAAGTTTTCACTTAGGAAGCGGCGATTTTCCGCCCCCAAAACTTGCCGCCCGGGGTAGCTGCGCCTTTAGCCCCCTTACCTACGTTACTGTTTAAGGTAAAAAAGCTTTAGAAACTAGAAAATTCAAGAGTTGGAGAAGTTTAGGAGTATATTTTAAAAAAATCTGAGATCTTGAAAAGTAAATCAACCCTCAATTACTACAAAGGGTCCTGTAGGACCTAGAAAATGATGGGACATTCGGAAGTTGTAGTGATTGAGGGTGAACCAGGGTGAATACTGAAACATGTTGGAAATGTCAGATTTTTAATGCATTTATGTATATGATAATAATTATACATGAAATTTCAGAATTTTTCTTTTAAGCGTATGTTAGAACATTGTTTTTCAAACCGAATTTATCGCAGAATCTCCGTCTCATATTTACAGTGTCGTGAACTGTGAACTGATACCAATCTTTGAGATTTTCATCTTACTTTTTAACAAATTATAATATCAATTTTGAATAAAAACTGTAAAGACAAAAAGACAAATTTTTTGGTGGATTTGAATTTCACGTAAAAAATCAAATTTTTACCGCAAGAAAAACATAGGTATCGTTTCGAAAGTAACCCTTTTCCTTTACAAATACTTTTAGAAACAGATAAATCTTAAATAAGACTGCTACGAAACCTGGTACAGAGGCATGCGAAAGGCCTTTTAGTTTTAACTCTCACTTAAGTCAGGAAATAAGTATTAGTAAACAGCTAGAGAGAGTAAAGACTGCTTTAAGAGAGCCTGGACTGCACTCATCTTATTAGCAGATGTTTGGGATTCACATGCTAATTGGAGAATTCCGGGAGTAAAATATTAAGAGAAAATATTATAATTCCATTAAGACATTAAAATAAAGAAAGCATTTAGACCCCGGATATTGTTAAATAGAATTCTTAATGCTCGAGAGATATTAATGATGTAGGCAGTTTTGATTGCTACGATTATGAACACTAAAGTTTGTTTTTTATTTAGTAGGAACAAAACGTTGGTATCTGAAAAAACACAGTTTTTTTTTTTTTAATGCGAACGTATTATCACTTTTACAGAAAATCATATTTTTGAAAAAGGGTATGAAAAGATATACATGTTCAGAAATTTCGGGGGGGGGGGGGGTTTGAAGCGCTAAGCTACGCGCCTGTACCACACTTTTACCACACCACAGCGTAGTAACTCGTCCGCCAGGGTTAGAAGTATCTACGTTTTTAATTTACCCTAGTAATTCTATATCATTCGAAAAAATTCGTGAAATTTCAGAACAAATAACACTGTGGAACAAAAAAAAAAAACCCAAAGAAAATTTCACATACATGTACTTTATGACCTCTTGAAACTATTATACTGAATGTTTTTTCCCCATCACGTCACATTAGCGAGTGATAATTTTTTAAAGATTTAATAAATTAAAATTTGTACGTTCTTCAGTTTTCACGCTTTCAGATCGTGAAAAAAACTATGTTTTTCAGTTTTTTCCGTAGATCTCAAATATGAAATTAAATTTAAGATTTAATTGCTCCTTCAACAATTTAGTTGTTATGCGAAAAAACTTTTTCTCGGAATCATGGATCAATAATTGACTCGTGACGGCTAGCATCCGAAATATCAACAAGGTTTATTCACTCTCTCCACTTTTTTTCGAGGACCACAAAGGATCCCTTCGCTCGAGGAACGATTTTTCGGATGCTAGCCGTCACGGATGAATTAGTGATTGATGATCCTGAGAAACAGTTTTTTCGTATAAAAATTAAATTGTTGAGGGATCAATAATATTGTAAATTCAATTGCATATTTGAGATCTACGGAAAAAACTGAACAACATAGTTTTTTTCACGATCCAAAAGCGTGAAAACTGAAGAAGGTACAAATTTTAATTTATTAAATCTTCAAAAAATTATTACTCGCTAATGTGACGTGATGGAGAAAAAACATTCAGCATTATAGTTTCAGGTCATAAAGTACATGTTGCCTGTGAAATTTTCTCTGGGTTTTTCCACAACTCGATTTTCGTTCCACAGTGTAATAATAAACTTTGTGAAATTTTTTGATTATCATGTTCCTTCAAATAATGCATAGTAATTTTTTTAAATTTTTTAATAAAAATTCACGAAATAATCGTAATGAGCTAGAGGTTTTTGATAAAATTTTGTAAGTTTTGTTATTTTTGTATCATGTTTGAGATGTGAAAGATTAGAGAACATTGAGAATATAAAAAACGATCAATAATTTAAAAAAATTTGAAGAAACTGTAGAATTTTAGAAAGTGTGTATAGATTTTATGGACAGTGTTCATTACTGTTTCGAAATAAAAACAATAGTGTTGTTTCTTATCTTCTAAAAAATCTGAGAACATAAAAAATATCCGAATATTACGAATGATCTTAAAAAATTGGAAAAATTTCTAGAAAATTTGACAGATTTAAAACAGTTCGTAAAATATACGAAATTACGGAAATTTTGAAAATGAGGAACACATTGAAAATTTTGACAATTGTGGATAGTTCGAAAACATAAAAAAAATTTATGGTTTCTTGAAAAATTTCTAGATCGGAAAGTTTTGAAAATTTCATAAAATTACATAAACCATGTAATATTCTTGAATATTTTTCAAAATTAAATAATATGTTAATGAATAAAATCATAGTCACGTATTTTTTGCATGTTAAAAATTTTACATATTTTATCAAAAATTTGTATAGGTCTTCCTAACGGTCATCGCGTACATTCCAAACACAGCGAAGTTATGTTCTTCCAGCAAATTACATTCGCAGAAAATGAGTTTTAAGGTAGGTGTAATAATGACAGAAAAAAACTTCTATTTTGGTACATAACATTTTTCGATAATAAAGTATACTTACATATTCAAACAATTTTAACTTGAAAAAAATATGAAAACATTAAAAAAAAATTTATACTATCATTAAATTATTATTCAATTTTCATTGGTTTTCACATTCAAAATTCAAATATGCAAGAGCACCCTTGGGCCCCTCGGTAACTACTTCGGTGGCCATGCCGCGAATGAAATTTACTCATAGCGCATGCGCCGAAGCTACTCGCAACCAAGTATTTATTGCACTTTTACAGGTTTATTTAACTTGACCAGAAACATTTATCGTTTTAAATACTTTGCCATGTAAAAAAAAGTATCTTTTTTCAACCTAAAAACATTATTTCATGTAGCAAACCATTGAAGAAAGCAGTTTAAAATGCGATTTCCGAGCGTTCTCTACTTGCGTTCTACTTGTCACAAAATGAAACGCAAAAGAAAGTTCTTTTGCGTTCCCTGAGATCCGTCAGGGAATAATTATGCAAATTTCAATAAAAACCTAGAACCTTAGTAAAAACTGCTAAAAATTGTGAATTATATTTATTATCATTTTTTTCTAAATGTGCATTGCACAATTATTAGATTTTTTCATTAAAATCCAACAACATTTTTGAAGTACCTACTAAAAATTTAAGAAAAAATCTTCAGGGAGTTGGACGATTTTTATGAAATTTTAGAAGTTTTGAAAACGTACTATGTTTAAAATTGTTCATAACTATAAAACGTTCAGAATCATTAAGATTGTCAATTATTCTCAGTATAGATTTGAAAAATTTGTAGAAATTTAAAAAATGTTCATAAATTTCGACGATAGTATTCATAGCCATACTTCTTTGAAATGAAAATAATTTTGTTTTTTCGTTTTCTGAAAAAATCTAGGAAACGAAAAATGTATCAGAACTTTATGAAAAATCTTGAAGAATGAAGAGATTCCAAACAGTTGGTAAAATGTACAAAATTTCGAAGTTAGAAATCCGTTGAAATTTTTCACGGTTTCAATAATCCTAAAAAATTAGAAAATCTTGTGAAATTTCGAAAAATATCAATAAGTTTTGTATATCGTAAGAAATTTCGAAAATTCTGTGAAAAAAAAATCGTGTAATATCCTAGAAAATTTTTAAAATAAAAAATGTGTTATCGTACATGAATGATTTATAATTTTGTATATTTATAAAAATCTAAAATATCAGTAAAAGTTAATTAATTTTGTAAATGGTGAAATGTTTTAATGATTTGGTAGAACTACAATTTGTAAATTGATGCATTTTCAGGTGGACTTTTTTGAGTTATTTACTTACGCATTCAGAAGATTTTGTGGCGCTATTGACAAAGTTGACTATATCATTTTAATGATTTCTATTAACTGAAAATTAACAATGGTTAACTATAGCATTTTGGGCGCTTCTTAGCAATTTAGAAAATATTATGTACCTATAGGTACATGAAATTGAAAAAAAATAGGTACATACATGTAATAGCTTAGACAGTTTTTCGCAATTTTCGTAGGTCTCAAGTTTAAGATTTTGAAAAACTTTTTATATATTTTTTCGTTTTCAGTAAATACAACGAGATCCAACCCACTTTTCAGTAAAGTGCATTTTTATTGGAAACGCAAGAGAAAAAGAGACTTATTGAAAAGTGGGTTAGCCCCTTTTGACCGCCGACCCTTCATATGTTATCAAACTTGAAGAGTTAATTTATATTCAAATGATAAAAACATCAAAAAATTTCAGGAATATAAGAAAATTTTACAAACCTCAATAGCACATAAAGTGGCTAATAATGGATTCAGATGATAATTCAATGCCGCTTCTCGTAAAATATTGGCCATTTGGTATTCACATCTTGCTCTGAGTTTCGACTCCCTGAAAATTATTTTACAATTAATTTATTATTTCAGAAGCGTATGCAAAAAAAGGTCCCCAAAATTCAAACTGCTAAAACGCTTTTCAAAATTTGAAGAGAAAAAACTATAATTTTCTCATACCCCACATAAAATAAATTTTTCAGCGATCCTCCCTCCTACACTAATAAATCATTTAAAAACAATATTACAATTATTTACTTGAATTTGATTTTCAAGCACATTATCACTTTGCCTTCAAGTTCCTTGTCTAGTGGTTCGTGTTTCAAAACCTGTAAATAATTCATTTTTTATTATTTTCATAATGCACTTTCGTAATAAATATTTTATTTTATTACGAACTATTCATTCACGAAATATTTAATTACGAAATATTTATGTGGCCTCCCGGCATAACAGACAAAGTCACACATGCCATAACGTTTAAAATTCCATCAGAATATCATGTAAAATGAGCCTTATGGCAGAAGTTACTTTATCTGTTTTTCCGGGAGCCACAGATTTATTTCTTAATCAATGTTTCGTAATATTTCATAAGTTTCTATTTTCCTCTACTCACATTTTGGCAATGCTGATTAATGTCAACATGGCATGCGCTTTGCAAAGCAGGATTAAACCTGTAATCCGTGTTTTGCTCAATCATTCTTTTGTAAACAAAATTTTTACACTTTTCGTCAAAATTCGGTTTGTTTTTGTATTTTTTCAGGCAGTCCAAAGCCTGGGATAGATCGGTTTCGTGGCAAAACAGTTTAAGCATAGAAAAGCAAGTGTTTAAAAGAGCAAAATCACTTGAACTGTCTTGAAATTCTTGTACACGAACATGGAACAACAGTTTGTGACAATCGCTTTCCAACGACGCTTTTTTCTCTGCTAGGCACTCCAGAACCTAAAGAAATAATCAGAACAGTACTCATTTTGAGTAGTGCCGCGGTCGTCCTTTTCTAACCCATTGATATGACGTCACAGTGAATGGGAGTGACAAAGAAAACCGCGGCATTACTCAGAATGAGTACTGTATTGAAAATGAATATCGAGAATCGCTTTCTATAGAAAATAAATTATCATAATATAAGTTCATACATTTTTCAAACGTACCAACTTAAAAAAAAATGAATATTTTTCGTTCATAAATCTTGATCTCACGATTTGTACGTTTTTAGATTTAAATGTTTCTAAATTTATGACTTTTTTAGATGACTTTTATTTTCAAAAATGTCGTAATTCTTTATAACAATTCAAGTTTTTAAAATTTTAGCCCACGAACAAGTGAACAATCAATAAACAAGCACAAAATTTAATACAAAATAAGCCAAGTTCGAATGTATAGAAAATTCCGTCTTTAATTTTTCAATTTAGTATAAACAATTCAAAATATAAATGATCAAAATGCATAAGAATAGTACATTGTGGTAAAAGTAGAAAAAGCGCCAGTTTCATAACGTATCTTTTTGAACGTGTAGCACACGGTATTTTTTCTATAATTCAAGAAAAAAATGACTTTTTGTCTACTTGTTTTCGGTGGAAGAAGGGGCCGATTTGGTTTTGTTGGATGACGCACATGCGCACAGCGCGCAATGACATTTGGGGGACGACGAGCGACATGACAATTCAGTAAATATAGAAAAAGACAGCGCGACTAGATCTTATTTGCACCAATAAAAGAATAGCGCGCGAATTTATTTTGAATTCAAATAAATCAGTTTTATTTTTTTTAATTTGTTTTGATTGACGACAATTGACGACAAGATTATTGTGCAATCAGGATGAAGCTGGTTGCGGGTGAATCACGAACAAACACGAAGGTACACGAAGGTACACGAAGCGTTGTGTTAAAGGTTCCGGTGTCTTCACAACAATACGTTGTTTGTAATTCCACTTCTTTAGAACGTTAAAATATGCAATATTTTTACACTCTACCGCAAAACTGCGACAGTTATTACGATCGCAGGGTAAATGTGTACATAAGGTGACTCGGAACCTACTGTAGTGCGAGAAAGACAAATAGAAAAGGAACTGGTCAAGAGGAAGGAGGACGAAAAGAGAACATCTTCCGAGTCACCTTAAGCTCCTTCCAGAAGTGTCAAAAAGTGAGGTTAAATGACTTTTCTCAGGACTTGTAATCAGCTGTGCGACTGCGGAACAGTTGATGCAAGTTGATGAATCTAGGATCGATAGTACTTATTGATAGGTAATGCCAACCACTTTTTTCCGGAGTATGCATATGTGTATGTGTGCATAGTAAATAGTTGAATTTTATTCAAATTTAGCTTTCGTTTTCTTCGTTTCGCGCGTTCTAAAAAAAAACTTAACTATCAAAATCTCGTTTTTCCCGAAAATGCTGTTTCGTGCGTTCTAAAAAAAAACCTAACCGGCAAAATCTCGCTTTTGGCGAAAGTGCCGTTTCGCGCGTTCGAAAAAAAACCTTACCCGCAAAATCTCGCTTTTCGCGAAAATCCTGTTTTCGTAAATTTTTGTGTGAAGTGACATTTTCTGGGTTAGGTTTTTTTTTTAGAACGCGCGCTGCGTGGTTTTTGCGAATAGCAAGATTTCGTGGATTGGGTTTTTTTTTAATGCATGAAATTTAAAAAAAAAATCCATGCAAAAATACACTCATTCTTAATTCACAATTATTAATTTAATTTGTTTATTATATTCTGTTACTCGCATAATTTTGAGTAATCAGTATTATACATTGAGTTGACAAATAATGTTGAATCAATTTTTAGATTTTAAATATTTTCTTCATCTTCTGCATGTTCTGAATCTGGCTCCTCCTCTTGACCTTCACTTCCCAATGGACTTGATTGACAGGGATCATATAGTTCACCAATCGCTTTGAGAATTTCATGCGCTCTAGTGCAGTGGTCGGGAAATTTTTGCATGAAGAAAAACTCGGCCAAGTACCCCTCCAAGTGTTCTTTCTTTCGACCATACTTTGGAATTTTCGATTTCAAGTTGCGCCAGTTTCTTTCAACATTTTGCGTATGGGCACCGGTTGCGGGATCCACGAAATTTGTTGAATGATTCACAACCTCGTGTTCGAAACCGTGCTCACTGAGAGAAGTATATGCTTTCCACCCATCAGTAATAATTTTTGTCCCAGGGGCGATCTTCTCTTTAATTATCGTGAGTAAAGTTTCTTGGTCCCTTTTATCTACCATAAGAATGAAAAATTTTTACTTTCTCGCTCTATTCCTCCAAAGACCCACTGCTCTTTAATTAACCTCCCACAATTATATTTTCTTTTTGCCATAACCGATTCATCGATTTCAACAACTTTTCCTGCCCCACCAATTTTTTCTTGCTCACAATTTTTCAATGACCAGTCCATCAAAACTTCTCGGATGAAACTAGACCAATCAATGACAATCCTTCGACTCATTTCAAATTCTCGCTCCAAAAATAAGACTTTAGGGGCATTCAAAGTGATGTATAAAAATGTAAATTTGCACATTT
The DNA here is from genome assembly GCA_028476575.1 of Platygaster robiniae. NCBI lineage: Eukaryota > Metazoa > Arthropoda > Insecta > Hymenoptera > Platygastridae > Platygaster > Platygaster robiniae. Next base: position 12,328,749 of record CM052027.1, on the reverse strand, counting down.
TTACCACGTCCAATTTAGAATTAGAAAAAAAAGAACCGCATCTAATTGATTCACAAAAATCGCACTTCGAAATTATTAGCTTTTTGCCCTTATATTCCTGTCTCTTTTTTTGACAGTGCCAATATTTTTTACATTTGCTCAATGTGTACGGTTTCGAGCATGTGGGACGAATTTTTTCTTTCCTGAGAACCCCATGTTCTTTTAAAAATTCTAAAAGATCATTCTCGGAGAGAGCCAAAAAAGAAATTAGAGAAAATTCGCAACCACTACAACTGACACCCGTCATAGCAAAATAAAAAGAAAATAATTGCGTGGATATAATAACCGCTGCAAAAATTTAAAAAAGTGATAGAAAGAATCTTTAAAATTTCAAAAAAGAAAAGGGAAAAATAATATAACTTACCAATAGAAATATATAGAACACTTATAATAATACAGGAATCAGTAATAATCTAGTTTTATAGATCACCTAATTCAAAAAGTGTCTTGTACAAATAAAATTACTGCATGAATTTTAGAATTCCTCTAACAGAAGAGTTGTATAATATCATGAGTCAGAACTGAGCTCATCACATATATACTAATCATGGAGATTTTTTTTATGATGACATCACTGACGTATAGATACATGCTATCGATCCTAGATTCATCAACTTGCATCAACAGTTTCGCAGTCGCACAGCTGATTACAAGTCCTGAGAAAAGTCATTTTTAACCTCACTTTTTGACACTTATGATTTTTATGTTTTGACAATTGAATTTCACAATAAAATTTTAACAACAAAGTCCAATATGGTCAGATACTAAATGAGTACCCTATTTCACCCTTTTATACTCATAATTTGGCAAAAATAGGCTCAACAAGATAGCTCAAACACCATTATTTATTTGTTTGATTTATAAATAAATATCCGATTTTTTGCATTTCCCCCGATTTAATTCTAAGTGTTATGGTGAAATACACCGTTTTTGAAAAAACAAAGTTTTTTTTTATCTCATTTTTATGGAAGGAGCTTCAGTACACATTTACCCGATCGCAGTATATTTTTTATAGTGTTTTCTGTACACAATACAGATTTTTTGCGTCCGCAAAAGTTGTATGAATATGACATAGAACACAACGCATAAGTGTGAACTTGAATTAACGTGCGCATACACCACTTCGTTATCAGCAATAATCGGTCACTTTTCCCACCGAAAACAGTGGGAAAAACTGTGATTTTTTCGTGAGTTATAGAAAAAAGTTCATAATTCTGTTTGTTGGTTAATTTTTCAAGTTCAAGTTTCGGTTTTTGAATTATCTACTCACAAACCCTTAATATTCGATTCTCAATATTTTACATAATATATATCCAAATTTACTATTTGGAGTTTATAAATACTTTAAAAATTTGAAAGAAAATGTTTCAATGCAAAAATAAAATAGGGTATGAAAATTCTCACCTGAGAATGTCCTGGTTCAACGTCTCCACAGTGTTTTTTTATATCAGCTTCACAGGTTTTTTTCAAAACTGGATCAAACATAATATTTTCTTTTTGCTGGTAAAGTTGAGCCCGCAACTGCTGCCTGCAATCTTTAGAAATACGATGTTTGGAGTCATTTATCACGTCATTTACCACGCGACTGCTTAAACATTCCAGCACTGCAGCTTTCGTTTTTTTCCTGATAACAAATTCAAAACATTTCGCAAATTACTCGGACATCAACAAAATTTTTTTAGCAATTAACGACTTGCGATTGGAATTGGTTAAAATTTCAGAATGAATGAATTTGAGTGAATTGTAAAAAATTAACAAGCTATTTTTGGTGAGTTCGAAAACTTAGAAATTAGTACATTCTATAAACCAATGGATTATCATTTCAAAAAACACATTCAATGACTGTGAATTGAATTACAAAGTGAAAAATTTTATCTATTACAAGTGGATTTTCACTTTTTCAAATCCGATTTTAATGCAGCGAAAATTTTCACAGTTTTGTTTGTTGGTTTTTTTTTCAAACATTTTCCGAACATGAAGAACCAATTGTTGATATTGAAAAAGTCGGATGATGAATTTATAAAACTTTTTCTTAGGAATAAATGTTTTTGTACTTTCGATCATATAATTTGTTTTTTTGGTTTTCTTCACAAATCTTTTCGTTTAGTAAAAGAGATGAACTTTTTGTCGTATCGAAATATCGAAGTCGGTATACGTCATCAGATAAATTTTTTCGTCATTCTACATCCAGAGAAAAAGTACGCTTCTCGAACATGGCAGTGCCTCGTGCGTCCGAAGCAGGCACTGCGGCGACCTTCAAACTCTAGAATGAATCCTCCCTTAGCATACGTTACGCTTTTGGAACAAGCATCTGTGCAGAGGTCGCAACGAATTCATGCTTCTCGAGTGTGGGTGGAGCCCTCCCTCGCGAGGTGCACAACATTATGATCGAGAAGCGTAATTTTTTTCTGGGTGTAATTAACTATGCAATATTTGTAAGTTGTACCTTTTATTTTAAAGAAGGTTTTTATTTGTTTATAAAAGAAAGAAAAGTTAAAATTTACGAAAACAGTAAATGACTAAGAACTTTATTTTGTGACGTATATCGACGTGAATATTTTGATAGAATAAAAAATAAATTTTTATCTCTATAATTAAACGGAAAAATTCTTAAAGAGGATCAAAAAACAAATAATTTTGTCAAGAATGAAACGAAAACAGATACATTGAAAGAAATTATGTCTACTAATTTACTTCCCGAATTGTTATATTTGGTATAAATTATTCATCTATTATTATTCATGTATATTGTAATGCCATTTCACATATATTTATAAAGATGATAATATGAAGAATTTAAATTAAAATGTCATATTCATGATTGCTTATTTACGATTCCTGTATCATTGTTTATTAATATTGACCATGGAATAGTTGTCCACTATATATATTAATTCAAAAATGATTATTGACAGAGTATTCGATTTTATTTATTTATTAACCAACCTCATGGGTCGTTCTGCCTGTTTTTTACACTCAAATTTTAAATTTCCTGGGCATTATTTTTTTTCGATTCTGCATCCAAAAACACGAGATACGAGGTATTACATTTTTTTTTAAAGCTTTTTGTGAAGAGTATGATTTTTTGAAAATCTGACGCTCTCTAAATCCTTTAATTTTAGGGTGCGCCTTGGTTGACACTTATCAGTGCGAAAAAAATTCGCCGAGTAATGACAATTAGGATTTTTTCTCTAGTTTTAGATAATGGTAAGTTTTTTTATTATGATGCAAAAAATCACTAACAATTTTGAAATAATACGACAAAAAAAAATTCTAAAACAAAAGGTAGTTTTGATTTTTTCCTTCCCAGTAATGTGTAATCTCATACGATTCTCAGAAATCTTATAAGATTACTGAAATTACTTCTATATCCACCGATTTCTTATATGGAAGCATATAGAGGCATATAAAATTTTCGCAATTTTATATGGTGCCCATATATGCCTTATAAAAACTTATATGGCAAACACTAGATACCGTAGCGCACTACGCGCGTTGATTTAACTTGTATTTTCTTCGCAAATAATAGCCAATTATTAGGTGAAGTTCATCCCTTCAAATTGGCACATGTTTTCAGCCACTTTCACAAGGTAATGACATCGTCATTCAAATGCGCCTTATTTAAAAAAAAAAAAAAAAAACAGTAACGATTTCGATTTATATAAAAAACAGGTTTCCCCATATTTTTAACATTCGCAAAAGAATTTCAATATTCTACTTACAGACTTTTCCTGTTTTAAAAATAGTTCTTTATTTGAATCATAGGTTGTTCAGCTCTTTCAAATACTATCTATACAATGTCATAAGAAAAAAAATACTACACAATTGAGAATCCAATTTCAACTATTTAATTTTTTTTTAAATCAATGAAATCAATTCGAATGAACTTAAACATATAATAATATTTCATTGGACATAAGATTCAAATTCAAATGCTTCAGTCAACTTCAGGGAATTACAGGATTGAAGTAAGCATTCAACATGGCCACACCCATCGGAACAATGGCCGCGTCCATCGTGGTTACTCCTTTTTTCTCTTTATGATATAAGATTTATGGTGATAATATAAGATTTCTATTCGTGAAATGTCTCAAAAATCTTATATGTTTGTCATATAAATTTTTACAAGGCATATATGAGCACCATATAAGAAATGGGGGGACATAAAAGGAATTTCAGAACCGTGAAATTTATAAACCGTGAAGGACCCACCGAACCATTCCAAATGAACAAGCAAAAAACAAATAAATTTGTTCTTACTCAGGACACAATCTCATTACATGTGGTCGACAAGCTTCCTTGAATTTAAATGTGAAACGATAATTTTTCAAGGATATCAGTTGGAAATGTTCGATTGCAGCTTTGCATTTGTAATCGGAGGAAGAATCGAGGTCGTTTTTGTGCTGTATTATGCACTCCATCATGTCGCCTTCATCTTTTCCAAATTTCAAAATATCCTGTAATTTGAAACAGTCCATTTATCATACAACCAGGAATACCAGATTTTCGAAAAAGATGGAAATAAAGTTAATTACTTGACAATGTTGGCTCATGACGTTTCGACAATTCGATGCTACAATGGGATTCAACTCGATTCGTTCGGATTGTTTTTCCGTCAAATTTCCAACAGCCATTTTACAGTCACTCTTCAGACTAAATTTAATACCACAATACATGTTAGTCAATGAATCATCGAAGAATAAAAAAATATTTTTCACTTACAATTACGTATAACTGTATATTTTACAAACTTGATGTGACAAATTTTTCAATGCTACTACGAAATTTCTGTGCTGCAAAAATTTGTTTTCAAAATCACCTATCCAGATTGTCTTGAAGGCACAAAATTTCTTCCCCCACTAAGGTTTTTTCATAACAAAACATTGCCAAATCGTTGAGGCAAACTTGTTCAATTTCTGGTTGCAAATCCACGCTGATTGCTCTTTGCCTCATAACTCTTCTAACTTCGTCTAAACATTCTCTTTTTAACTGCAAATTCGAAAAAAATAATACTTAGTTTGAATTTTGGGAAATATTAAAGAATTTAAGGAGTAGTCTAGATAAAAAAAAGTATACTATTTTTCGTGCAACTGATGAAAACTGATACAAAAAAAGTTGCATTTTTATTTGCTTGTATTTTTAACTTTTATGAAAAATGATGAGAACTGATGGAGAAAAACTTAATATTCTTAGTACCAACGTAAATATTATGAAAAATGATGTAAAATGGTGTAGAATAACTTAGTGTTTGTTCAACCTTATGAAAATTGATGAGAACTGATAGACAATTTAGGCAACCTTATGAGAAATGATGAAAACTGATCATAATCTTATTAGATTTCATCAGTGTTTCCAGCAGGGAATTAACGACTGAAATTTGGAAAGGAATGAAAATAATTTAAGTTGGAAAATTTTCTAAATATTTTTCGTTTCTATAATTCCTTGGTAGGTATATTCTATGAACAAATTTTTAGTAAAGAGTTTTAGGAGTCAAAATCAATCCTGAAATTATGGTAAAATTAATAATGAGTCCATATAGTAAAAAATGTACACAATGAAACCTCAAAAAATTTTTTTTTTTGAAGTTGTGAATTCAATGATATTTTTCAAAATATGCAATTTTTGGATTACAATTTTTACAAATGAAGTTTTTCGTTAGAACAGGGAATATTTGCGTGTTTGAATGATAAAATAATATTTTTTTGTAAATTATTAAAATACTAGTCATTCATAATGGTTGTATTATTTTTGTACTATTTTTCATGTGAATTACACTAAAATTTTTATCAATTGAAATTCTTTATGTAAGTATACAACACTCACTATTTTTATTTTCTTATTTATTTTATTTCAACACTATACAATTTAACAGAGCTATTTGTTACTTAAATTCTGTTTTATTTCTGATGTACTAGATATGGGAACTTGCCACTTCCAATTTTATAAATTTCCAACGTAAAAAATGTAAACTAACAAGACTAGAGAAATGGGTGATTCGTACTTAAAAATTTTTATGATTAATCTTGAAAAGTTGACTTTTACCATTTCACTATTATTCAATATTGTTTTATTTCTTTATTTCATTTTCTTTTTCTTTTGTAATATCTAATATTCAACATATATTTTTTAAATCCATGCTTTACTATTTCTATTTAACTAGGTATGGGAACTTAGAACTTCAAATTCGAAAAATTTCAAACGTAGGAAATGGAAAATTACATGAGAGAAATGGATAATTCTTACTTAAAAAAAATTCATTAAAAATCATTATCTGTTGACCATTGGAAGAAGGGAAATTTTATATGTTTTGAAATTTATAAATAACAAAAATAATATTTTCCATACATTTCAATTACAGCATTAAATAATCCGAGAGTAAAAATTATATATCTTCTATATAAATATTCTGTGGCTTCCGGCCATAATTGAAAAAGTCACTTGTGCCAGAAGGCTCAGTTGACATGATATTCTGATAAAATTTTGAACTTTGGAAGCCACAGAATTATGAAAGCTAAACAAAATTTAGAAAAAAAAAGTTATTTAACTGAACTATTTTTTGTTATATCTTTATCATCTTTATCTATTATATATAAGAACTTTGAACTAAGAATTTCAAAAGAAATGGAAAATCACAAGGTAGGAGAAATACGTAATTAAATCTTGAAAAATTTAATTAATAATCTTAGAAAGTTGATTATAAAATTAATAACAAAAATTAAGAGTTTTAAAATTCGTAAATAATAAAAAAAAATTTTCACACATTTAAATTCTAGGATAATATTTCTAGCTCAGAATTTAACAAAACTCAGAATTCTCTATTTTAATAATTCGAGAATCACAAAAACCTTTTAATCATCGACCTGAAAATCACTAGAATAGAATTCCATGATAAAAATATGAAATAAAAAATTGAAGGAATGAAAAATCCACAACAATAAGCTACAAAAGTTGAATAATTTAAATATTCGGAAATAAAAGTTTATGAAATTTGAAGAGATGAAAAATATGAAAGAACGAAGAACATTTAAAAAAAAGTTTATTACTTATAACAATTAATTTTTACTATTTTTTGACATTATTTTTAAAAGAGAGTTTTCAAGGAGTTAAAAAGAATTAAAAAAATATGAAAAATAAAAAAATTTTCCCCTTGAAACAAGATCGTAGAAGATAGGAAACTTCACAATTTGGAAGAAAATCTGTTTTTCTAATCAGCTCTAGCTGAAATTTTCTTATGCCTACGCCCCAGGTTCTAATTTTGAAACATTTTTAGTGAAAAAAAAAAGGTTTGATATTTTTAAAGTGAAGGAATCGTAAGATCCTATTTTATATTGGAAATAAAAAATATTTTTAACATTCTTAATTTGTATTCTCATCTAGACTATTGTTACCTGCTCAAAAAAAAAAAAAAAAAAATAACTAAATAATAAATACACTGTATATATGCTTCCAACCAAAGAAAACTCACCGTTATATTTTTTTGGGGATGATGAGCGATTCTATACAAACAGGACAAAACCATGGGCCCTCTTTCGGGGTCTGTTTGGGTCCCATCATTAATCCAGGAATTTCTCGCGTGACAATATCGCACGGCGTTCATTTTGCACGCCCTGTACAATTGTGGGTCGAGTTGGAAATTTCTCGCGACAAAGTACTGAATTTGTATCAATGCTGTTTCGCAGTCTTCGGTCATTCGGTCAGTTCCTAATTTGTCCATGAGGCAGGAGAGAACTCTTCCATTACCTCCACGAACCTAGAATCAATCAGTTTTTAGTTTTTTTCTTTTAAACGATTTCGTGAAAAATTATATTATACAGAGTGATAGGTGAAATTTCAAGAGAAAAAAGGAGAATGTAACGAATTATTTTAAAAATTGTGACCAATTGATTGCAATTTTTTGAAAATAAAATCTGTACTTCCTGAAAATTCTAATAATTCTGGATGGTGAAAAAGCCCGCCAAAGAAAATTCGACCGAATTTGTCTGATATCCAAAAATACACACGCAAATATGCATCAGTTGATAAATCATACTTTTATCGAATCGTTAAAACTTTTCACAACTTATAGAAATTTCTTTAAATCCTGAGTAATTATTGAAAACCTTTCTGATTTGAAAAATTTTAAAAACAACACATTTTTAGTAGTTTTTCGGCATATATACTCAAAATTTTTCACAATCCACAAAACTAACGTACATAATCTGAAATTCTACCAATTTTTAGAATTTTTTAACACTATTGATAATTTTTCAAATTTCGAATTCTTGCAATTTCAAAAAATTTTCAAAATTTCAAACGTCATTTAATATTCGAATTTTTCGAATTTTATGAAAATTTGTCTAACAAATGGCAGATTTTTTTATTTTATAAAATATTCAAATATTCCGAGTTTATACTCTGGCGCTCCGTGGAGACCGTAAGATGGACCGTAAATTACGGTCCCTCTTACGGGTTCTTTGTGCAAAAAAGACTCGTAAGAGAAAACGCTCGAAATAAAACATTTGAATCACAATAACACACAAAAAAATATGTAAAGATTCATTTTGTGCCAAGTATTTTTAAAGTGCCAGTAGTATTACGTATAATTTATTATTATACTGTTTAAATATGAAAAAATGAATCCAGGCTGCTTACGTGAGACTATTTAAATCAATCTTTCATTAACGTAAACGATTTATAAGATTGTTGAAATCTGGAAAAACACAAATTTACTTTTAGCACTAAAATCATGATGTATCTATTATATTAGGTGATGCATATTTATATATTATAATAAATATACATTTTGCATATTTATGACATAAACAATTATTTAAAAATTTCAAAGTTTACAACGAATAAGTTTTAAATTGGATTATTGAAAAAAACGATTATAGGCCGAATTCGACATCAAGAATTACATAACATGTATAGTATTTATGTAGCGCAAAAGGATATGTAATTAACGTAGTTACTTATAATTATGTATCATATTATATAATTATAAATTATACAGAAATCCATCTATCTGAAAGAGCTTGTATTTTTATGGGATAACGTTTTTCATATTTAACAGAAATGCATTAGGTATTATTTAGATGATTATAAGGGTTTTTATAACTTTTGGATTATTTTGGACAATGTTTAAATAAATTCTGAAAGTGAATTAAAGCGTGTCAAGCGTGTCACGCAAATTCCACTTTTTCACGGAATTTTGAAAAAAATACGTGTTTTTTATAGTCTTTGAGTTATTGATTTTGCAATGTTAATAATTCGTCAAAACATTGGTATTTGTTGCTGTTATAAACAATCAGACTTTTTTGTAAGCCTTGATTAAAAAATTCACATCTCCAAAACAACTTGATATAATCAAATAAATTTTTTTTCGTGCATTTGTACGAGTTTGTTCTGTATTATAATTAAAAAATATTTCACAATTGTTTACACAAATAATTGTCAACATAGTTTTTCATAAACAATTGTTTTTTTTAACGCTTCCTTAGCGCTGAAAAATTGAATTTTTTTGGCTAATATTACGAAAAAAGTATACCTTAAATCATTCATTAATAGAATTTTTTTCTATTCTAAAGATATATAAGTTTTTTTATCGCGCGCTCAATTCACTATCTGAACGCTCGACACGTTCAAGAATTGTAATCAGGAAGTGTAACAACTAGTTTAACTATTTTATATTTCAAATTATTTTATATTAGAAACATAATAATTTGCAAATTGAAGTTTTTACCTAAATAAAAACATTGTCGTTCTTAATTGAATGAATGTATTTGTTTGCGATCAAAATTTGAACATACACATATGGTTTGTTGGACGTGCCGCTTTGATGTTGACATGACCAATGTAGGCAATAAAAATTATTATTTTATAGTAATTCAGAGTTCTGCAGTTATCTATTGTTCAATTTATCTCGTTCGTAATGTAAGATGAGGTGCAAGGGCAAAATTTGACGCTGCTCTACCGGATTAAATCCCATTTTAGCCCATTTTAAAACCATTCCCAGAATGGTTTTTGACGTCATTGACAGATTTTTTATTTGTTTTCTAGCAGTGTATACTGCTGGAAAACGAATCAATGACGTCAAAAACCATTATGGGAATGGTTTCAAAATAGGATTTACTCTGGTTGTGTCTTTTTTCTACGAGAAATTCGCAGAATTTCTCGTAGAAAAATTATGAAAATTACGGAATTTTATCAAATCAGGAAAATTTATCAATAATTAAAGAAATTCTTTGTGTTTCTTGTGTTATTTAAAATTCCTAACAATTTACATAATTTTCGATCTTTTTTTAATTTTTGAAAACTTCAAACTTCTGAAAAACTAGTAAAAACTTTTCAATTCTTATAAAAGTTTGTCCAACCCACTAGGATTTTTCGAAATTTTTAAGTGTTTTTGAAGGTTTTCAGTTTCTCGTGTAAGAAAAAGTAGAAACATCAGCATTCGTATTTCGAATAGATACGAGAATTGCCCCCCCCCCCCCCAATGCTTTAGTCATTTACTGCCCTATCTTATATAACAATAATAGGGACTGTTATTTAAACATCGTTTCAATGTCATCTAGAAATTTGAAATTCAAAATAAAAAAAGCATCGAAAATGTCTGGAAAGGAAAAAATATCCCTAGTAATTTAAGTTTTTACTCCTCCTAAATAAACTCCTTATAAAATATGGTATTTTTTATAAAATTCTGCTCCCTTTATACAGTCACTTTCTAAGAAGAGCAATGTTTTAAAAAGTTTTTATTAGTTTTTATAAAGTCACTTGATAAAACTTTATAAAATTTTCATAAAAAGACAGAATCTTTATGAAGTAGATTTTAAAATCCACTTTATAAAAATGCAGTCATTTCATAAAGATTTTATTCAGTTTTTATAAAGTGACTTTGTCAAAAATAATAATGGTATATTATGTTCCGAGGTATATACGGCCGTCATTATGGGCCGATCGTGGTTTTTTCAGGACGGGTCGTAAGAACATGCGCCTCGTATATTGTGAGTTTTGGAAATTACCTTTTTTGACGGAACGAGAGTTTGCGGTCCGAGACGAAGCCAAGGACTGTAATCGTTCCGTTAAAAAAAGGCAATTTCCGGAATTCACAATATACGGCGCGCATGTTCTTTCGACGCGTTCCGAAAACACCACGATCAGCACATGAAGACGGCCATGTATTTTCCGAGGTGCATACGATATTTTATGCAAAGTCAGCAATGACGAGCGATGAGGGTCGTCTGTGAAATGATCGTAATGTTCCCGTTTACCGACCGATAATAATCAAAATTGGCGATCAAGACCCCGATTGTGACCCTCAAAAATTGGATATGATGAGATTATTTCCTTTTTTTTTTTTTTTTTAATTGGAAATGCCTATTTTGACGGAACGAAAGGTTACGGTCCAAGGCGAAGCCGAGGACTTTAATCGTTTTTGAGGGTCATAATGGGGTCATTATGGCCGGTTTTGACTTTTATGCGCTCGGTCGGTAAACGTACAGCGTTTGTTATAGCTGATGTCGCATAAAAACTTTATAAACATTGCTCTTTATAAAGTGACTTTAGAAAAAGGCGGAATTTCATTAAAAAAAAATTAACGAATTTCATAATGAGTTCTATAAAAACTTTATAAAAACTCAAATTACTAGGACTATTTGAATTTCTCCCATTTTTAGCAAATAATTTATGCATTTCAAGTTAAAAAAAATCTAGCAACTTTGAGGGGTTATTGTCCTTTAAAAAAAGTATTTTTCTTGATTTCATATTGGAGAAAAATCGAGGAATTCTTTTTTGAGGAAATTGCTTTTTGGGGTTTCCAAGTATTTTTTCACTGCAAAAACAATGGTCGGGTATTGTATTATTAACTTTGGTAATAATTACTTACATCTTTGCAGGCAACATCCACAACAGGTTGACAGGATTCTCTAAGAACTGGATCTATCCGCCAATCTTCACCGACATTAGTTTCTTTGACAACATTTTCCAACTGCACAAATAGATTTAACTGGCTGTATTCATGACATTAAAAAGTTTTTTTTTTTAAAAAGTTCATCAGTACGGATTTACTTTTTAAGAAAAACAAATATAAAGCCTAATAAAGTCTGGAAATTTTTACAATGCATCAGTTTTCATTTCCCTTCATTTTTTAATTGCAAGTTAGTAAATAAATCACAACCATCATCAATGTCTATTAGCCAAAATTGGTTGCTCGGAAACTAGGATTTTTCGAAGTCAAAGTGCCATTTTGACAGTTATGTTTATAATTTTTTTTTTTATTCTATCGTTTGACAAAAAAAATGTTCTATGACAAAAATTGTCCACTACTGAAAATTTATCTTTGAAGAAAACAATTTTGAAATATGCAAAACATTTTTAAAATATTTTTAACAAACAAATTTCCAACTCGAAAGTGGTTGTGTGAGTCTTTTCATGAGTTGTTTAATTTTTCAATTATGCTCATATTATATTGTTTTTGATTATTATGATAATAATTTTATTTTTAACTATGTGTAATACGTAACGCGATTTTTAGCCATTTTTGACCCCCCCCCCCCTTCCTCATGTCACACATCATCACAAATCTTAGACCTCCCCTTTCTCTTAGGAAGTCATGTCACGCGTCTTTTTTTACGAAATTTTCAGTACACGAACATTGGCAGTCAAGCGGAGAACAGTGCACTCAATACAAAAAAATTATTGTGAATCTGCGAAATTAGAAAAAAAATGAATGAAATATAAAAAAATAACTCTTCAGAGAAAAATGTGTGACGTTACGCTAAAGATAAACCCCTCCCTCCCCCCCATGTCACAATTTGCCGAACCCCCCTTCCCCAAAACGTGATGTATTATGTGCACAGCCCCTAGTTTTAATAAAATAAAGCATACACTAGTTTTCAAACAACGAATTTTAACTAAATAGAGATTCATATTAAATGTTGATAATTTAACAAACTTATTATTCAAAATTATGGGAAAAAACTGATGATATATGTCGTTATTGCATGTAAGGTTAAAAATTTTCTATATTTTTATAAAAATCATGATTGCAAGAAACCAATCATGATTCGATTAATAAAATTACCTAAAATTACAGAGTCGTGTGCCGAAGTTCTAAATTTTTTCAAGTTTTCAACTCACCGCCACTTGGCATTCAACTGACACCCTGGACTTCTTCTTCCTCGTCATCGTATGATCCATCAAGCAATGTATCGTGATACCCCCCACCTGGAGGCCGTTACAAAACGTGATAATGTCGTTGGCACATCCATGAACGATCTCCGGCGACAATCTATAATCCTCCATCAGAATTTTTCTGTGGTCATACATCTCCGCATAGCAGTTCACGGCGATCTTGGTCCCATTAGCGGCAGCATTCTCCAGACACAGCAAAATTTGCGCCAACCGTATCTCTTTGTCGTCCGAAACAGCGTGACGACAATGATTGTTCTTTATGTCTTCCTTGCATGCCCTCGCAAGACCTCTGCTCACCTTGTAATCCGAAGCTATGAGCTTTTCTCTTCTCGTCAGCTGATCCTGACATGACGTCGTCATGCTTCTATCTGTTTTGTACTTCATCAAGCATTTGTAAACAAGACCACTACCAAAATGAATATTGGGGCAGAACTTGATTTGGTCCTGAGAACATGCCAGGAAAAGTTGTCTGTCGAGTATGAAGTTGTCGGCTTGTTGCTCGGATAAGAGAAGCACGTGTTTTCTGCACATTGGCTCAAGCTTCTCAGCGTTTTGCTGTAAACATGCCAGGGTTTCACCCTGAGCTATGTTGTTGTTAACGCTGTTGGTGTTGATGTTGTTGGCTTGTGGCCTGTTGCATTTGAAGCGATCTATGTCGTTGTGGCAGTCTTGCTCGAAGGGCGAGATGAGGCTCAAGTCACTGAAGACTATCCATTCGAGACGTTCGATGTAGTTGAGGCAACGAGTATCGCTCAGAGTGTTTTTTTTTTCTATCACGCAGGATAGGTAAGAACCGGGTTTGCTCATGGGGCAATTCAGTTTGTCCACTACTTCGCCACTGCATATTTTGTGCATCAGCCGTTGCATGTTTTCATTTTTTGTCATGTTCGTTATTTTGGCCCAGATCATGTGCTGGCATTTGCTTTCTATTCTGGAGATGTCTTTTATCTAGCGAAACAAGTGCGATTCAAATAAAAAAAAAAGCAAATTCGATTTTCTTTGAAATTATACAAGAACATTATTTAAAACTTTTCAATAAAATTCATTTTAAATAGAAAAAATTTTTGGAAAATATGTAAGTTTTTAGAAAATTTCTTTACATTGGAATTCCCAAAATGTGCAAAAACTCTTAGTGCATTTCGGAAGTACAATACATCATCTGATAAGCTAATTGTTATGTAAGTAAGTTTGCTGAATATCAAATTCACTGAAAACTCTAACAGAGTTTTTAATTTCTGGCAAAAACGATGATTTCCCTAAATTACTAAGCGTAATGGAATATACCCATGAATTATCTAAAGCGTCAATATATTTGTAGGAATTGCATGCTATTTGAAAATCGAAGATACGTAAAAATACGAAAGATTTCTTCAAACTTTTGAAAAATCTCCGGAATGAGTGAATTTTATGAAAATTGAACCCTTTATAAAATCATGTTACACATCACTAACATGGTAACTTTGAACGAACTGTTTCATGTTCTACAAATATTTTTCCAATTTTTTCAAAAAAATTCAAACTCCTAAAGAGTAAAAAAAAAGTTTGATGGTTTTCCAAATAAAAAAGTTATGCGATGATTCGTGTAGTTGAAAAATTGAAGAAAATTTGTCGAAGTTGATTGAGAAAAGGTCATTTTGAATCTTGTGTGTAGTAATGTAACATTACGTACTTTATATTTCATGAACATTTTGTAACAAAAACCAGTGATACCATTATGACAGGCTTTCATATTCGTTTGACATTGACAGCCCTGACAACAGGGGGGGGGGTATTTCCTCCAGGACTTGGTGTTTTTGAGGGGACCCGGTTTTTTATGCAATTTTTGGAAAATTTCGAAAGATTTGTGAAAATTCAGGGAGGAAACTAAACTTGCGGATATCTTAGAAAAATTTTAGCCATCCGGATTTTTAACATGTACCGATATATTCATATTTTCGACGTTAGAGATGTTTTCTGAGCTTAATGGCAATAAGCGCCCAACTGTCGCCTTATAGTATATTTTGTATCGAGGACATGAAGCGTGGCTTTTAGGGCGAGGACCAATTTATTTGGTCCGAGAACAAAGTCACATTTCACTCAAACATCAACTTGATGTCTGGAATTTTGATGAAAATGAAATATTTTTTTCTGAATTTTTTGAAAAAAAATATTTCGATTCTTAGAAAAAATTGTTTTTACTAAAAAAAGCACTTTTTATTTTTGATATCGATATTTCGTGGAATGGGACATTTTTGGGATTTTTTAAAGTTATTTTAAATGAAAGGTTCTCTTTTTTCCTATAAGAAGATTTGAAGTTGGGCTCTTTGAAACTTATCAGTTTTTTTGAGGTATAAAAGACGGCGGGAACCATGCACCAAGCGCGTCGTAGATAGTAAGCTGTGGTACGGTAAGTACAGTTCGGTGATCTTGGCGAAGCATTTCAATGAATAACGATTTTTCCAACTCAATTGCCCACGTCTATAGTTTATTCACAGTGCTTAATACTGTTTTTGAGTCTCAAAGCTTTTTTATTGCTGAGAGGTTTGAGTTCTTTTAATCAAGTCCGTATTGAACAACAACGAAAGCTGTCGAGTGTGTCGATCATTCGTGTTCTGAAGTGAAAAGTAATAAAATACAATAAACGATTTCTACTCTTAATGACAACTTTCTAAAATTTCGTGTGCACCCAACTCTGCTTCGAGTCCATTCAAAAATACATATGCAATCAATCGAATATAATTTTTCGTCAAGCTAAACATATTTATGAAAAATCTTTCAAGTAATACCATTTCCATTAGCACGACGTGGCTCTGTAGAGAAGACATTTTGGGAAGATTTGTCATTTCTTTCCGGCAGGTTCCACATATTCGTGCTTTTTGTGGCACAAAAATATATTTTTCTCGAAGATTTTCTGTAACTGCTCTCAATTCCCCAGCAGATGCAGGATGTTCGCTGTTTTTGAAAGGATTGAACCAGCGATTCTTGAAAATCCGTCTTTTCATTTTTAAATAGACTTGAAGCAGAGTTGGGTGCGAACGAAATTTAAGGAAGTTGCCATGAAAGTATCATAGCTGGCGGTAGTCAGCTAGAGATGAGGGCTCGCCAGCGAGTCGCTACGCTCTTGGCTTTTTGACCGTCAAGCTATATTTACAAAAACTATCTAAAACGTGTCTTCATCGAAAAAGTTTTTTCCGTTTCCTACTTTCATTTTAGGTTTACCCTCCCCCCTCCTACATACATTGTTAATGTAAAGGTCGGCCGTCGCTTGAAGGGTGGTACACCATGACATATGTACAATTTTTTTATAAATTTTTTGGCACCATTATCGGAAACCTTATATACCACATAACACATAATAAAAAAGCCATTTATCGCAGAAGCAATCAAGAGCCATACTATGACAAAAAAAAGAGTAGACTTAAAAGTAGTGATATCACAGAAAACGTCGCTCGAAAAAAAAAACAACAAGAATTCAACACCAATCATATTTTGTGATCACATAGTAAAAACTATTGATATATGAAAAAGCTCCGCATTCCTAATTAAAGTATTTACAACTGGTGTATGCAAAAAATGAACAGTCATAATGAAAATGGATCAAAATTCAGTAAGATAATATTAAAGTCATAAATTTCTCGTTGAACTTGAACGATAATTTGTCAATTTCCCTTTATTACCCTTCGATTTAATAACTCCAGCGCAATACAAAACACGAACTTTCCGCATTTCAGAACTGATGAGTTAGAAAGCGCTCGATGGCCCGCTTTCATGTAATTAATAATTGTATTAATA
Organism: Platygaster robiniae; assembly: GCA_028476575.1. NCBI lineage: Eukaryota > Metazoa > Arthropoda > Insecta > Hymenoptera > Platygastridae > Platygaster > Platygaster robiniae. Next base: position 12,311,769 of record CM052027.1, on the reverse strand, counting down.
GTGCGATAAGAGTGCACATAAACATGCGAAAAAAGTAGTCTCATATTTTTTTATTAAAACAGTAATTCACACTTTCATTTCGTTTGTAACTATAATATTATTGAGTGCAAATGGTGTCTTGAAAAATCTATTTTTTATATCAATAGTAAAGTAGTAACCAGACGTCGAGCTATTAGACATCACAATAAGCGTAAAGAAATTTTAAATTGGGTTCTCGACATTTCCAGAGATTTAAAAAGACTCATACTAAACTGGCATTAAGCCTGGTCTATATAAGCCGCAAAACGCTTCTTACGACGATGCGCGCAGGAAAAAACGAAATACAAAATCGATTGTGTGAATAACAGCAAACAAACAAAAAAAAACAATACATCAAGCGGGCCGTCGAGCGCTTTCTAACCCATCAGTTCTGAAATGCGGAAAGTTCGTGTTTTGTATTGCGCTGGAGTTATTAAATCGAAGGGTAATAAAGGGAAATTGACAAATTATCGTTCAAGTTCAACGAGAAATTTATGACTTTAATATTATCTTACTGAATTTTGATCCATTTTCATTATGACTGTTCATTTTTTGGATACACCAGTTGTAAATACTTTAATTAGGAATGCGACGCTTTTTCATATATCAATATTTTTTACTATGTGATCACAAAATATGATTGGTGTTGAATTCTTGTGTTTTTTTTTTTTTCGAGCGAGTTTATTTTTTAACAATCACAATACAACAAAATGGATTTCTAATAATAGCAAAGAAATATATGATTATGAAAAAAATAAAAAATATCTAATGAATTTCATTTTACATACATAAGCAAACGGAAAAAATTCACAAAATGAAACATGTTTATGACATTTATATTTTTGGGAATGAAGTACATATATCATACAGTAAAGCTGTATTGAAGAAAAAAAAAATAAATAAAAAAATTTACGTCACGGAAAATACAAAAAATTCACATTCATATAAAACGATAGCATTAATATATTTTCTAAAACTTTTAATGGTAAATCCATTGAGCTACATAATTTTAATAGTATAGCTAATAATCAGCAAGTTTGAATCAGAATGTATATTGAAGATGATAGATCATTAACTGGTGAATTCTAACTTGTTGGTGGGGAAGAAAAAATAAAAAAAAAGTATATGATCTCGAAGCACAGTGCAGCTCAAAAACATAAATTTCAGCGAATTAACTTGAAATCCGTTCCATTGATTCTAGTAGTCCAACTCATGGTATATCGATGTACTAGTTTTGATGTATTAGAAAAAATTGAGGAATGTGCAATTAAGGGCATTCCAAATACTGTAATTAAATTTGGAGGTAGTTCTCATAAAGTCACAAGCGCCATTTTTCACACAAGAGCAAAGGAGATATTGACGAGTCATTATTTTTACTATTTAAGACAGCCTAAGGGTTGGATAAAAGTAGATGATAATGTAGTCAAGAAAAAACCATGGCATTATAATGCCAAAGAATTGTATACATCATTTTTGCAAAGACAGTAATATATTTATTGTTGCATTGATGACTACTGCCATCATTCGGAAATAATGTATTTTGAAATATAGTTTGAAAATACTTTTTTTTGCGGAAAATGAAAAAAACTTTTGATGAAATCACATCATTAAAATTTACGTCCCATTGTTGAAAATCACCATGAAATTCTTATAAATTGAAAAATAAGAATTGGTAAAACATGGTTAATAATAGGTAACGGACAGTTCACCAAAAAGTGTCCATATCCCCCCGAAAAACATTTTCAACGTAAAATTTGGAAGTGAAGTCTCTAGTCTGATGAAGTTACCAAAAAAAAACCAAATATTTCGCATGCTCTCTGTGAGGGCAAATCATCATTATAATGATTTATGTTATAAGGTGACACATGAAAATATTTCTTATACAGGTTTTATGCATTGAAATTACTACATGATCATACGTACCATTTCACTTTGAGTAAATCTGGATTCGAGCCTTTCCAGTCACTCGCCTGCCCGATTTTTCGGAAAAATCAATATTTTCAAACCTTGAATTAAGAATGCTTTTTTAATAATTTTTCTAATATTATCAAAGACAAAATAACTGTCCATCAGAAGCTCTAAGGGTGGTATGAGGTGATGTATATAGTATATTTTATTTATAATTGATAGCAATATAAATAATATTCTATTCGTAGGTAGTAGTAAACAGAAGCAAGGAGAGGAAAGGGGTGGTGCTTCTTGAATAATTATTAAGATTCATGCAAAGCCTTCATTACTAAAATTACAATGTGCCGTTATTGCAAGTCATAAAGCCCGGCAGACGAGTGACTGGAAAGGCTCGAGTCCAGATTTACTAAAAGTGAAATGGTACGTATGATCATGTAGTAATTTCAATGTATAAAACCTGTATAAGAAACATTTTCATGTTTAACCTTATAACATAACTTATTATAATGATGATTTGCTCTCACGAAGAGTATGAGAAATATTTGGTTTTTTTAGGTAACTTTATCAGACTAGAGCCCTCACCACCAAATTTTACGTTGAAAATGTTTTTTGGTGGGATTATAAGCAGTGAAATACTTTGAATATGGCTCCAAGTCGTAAAAGCCGTCTGTCATCCCATAAAAAATATCATAGTTACATATTTTTTCGTTTTAGAAATCACCCTGTTTTATAATATACATATTCTAAACACAACAGCATTTGCATACCGCAGTATTCAACATTGCTAAATGTCAAATAAAGCAATGAATGTTATCCGAAAATGATGTTTGAGAATATTTTTTACAAAAACTAAATAGTAGAAATTCATCTTGTGAATTGCCACTTGATTGTAAACGTCTAATTTGAAGTCTGGAAAAGATTTGGAAAACTTTCCTTATATTCCTTCCTAAATTATGCACAAAAATACGATTCGCTCCATAAGAACACGCGTATATCGACGCATATTTTTCAATTTTTTTCTCAAAAACTAAGTAAACAAAGTACTTGTAATTAAGCGTACACATTTTTTTGGCTCAAATTGACAAATTGTAATTTTTTCAGAAACATTCCCTTATTTTTGTTTACACACTCATAATACCTTAATTTATTGTATTTTATTACTTTTCACTTATCAGAACGCGAATGATCGACACACTCGATAGCTTTTGTTGTTGTTCAATATGGACTTGATTAAAAGAACTCAAACCTCTCAGCAATAAAAAAGCTTTGAGACTCAAAAACAGTATTAAGCACTGTGAATAAACTATAGACGTGGGCAATTGAGTTGGAAAAATCGTTATTCATTGAAATGCTTCGCCAAGATCACCGAACTGTACTTACCGTACCACAGCTTACTATCTACGACGCGCTTGGTGCATGGTTCCCGCCGTCTTTTATACCTCAAAAAAACTGATAAGTTTCAAAGAGCCCAACTTCAAATCTTCTTATAGGAAAAAAGAGAACCTTTCATTTAAAATAACTTTAAAAAATCCCAAAAATGTCCCATTCCACGAAATATCGATATCAAAAATAAAAAGTGCTTTTTTTGACAAAAGTAATTTTTTCTAAGAATCAAAATATTTTTTTTTAGAAAATTCAGAAAAAAAATAGATGTAAAACTGCATCCTATTTTTTTCCATTTCATATTTACAAGACATATTATTTAACGAAAAAAAAAGTTCCCGTAACTTTGAGCCCCTGTATTTCGGCAACCGGTTAGAATCCCCCCCCCCCCTTTTTTGCATAATTTTTGTACTTTGGTAGTGCAACAACTTTAAAAAGTTTCATCAAAATCCCAGGCATCAAGTTTTTAGTTGGGTACACTTGACGTAGAATGCCCCCAAAGCCTGCCATAGGGACAAGTATCATAACGACAACAGTAGTTGGCGTTATAGGTACATCACGAATGTGTGCGATAATTCTTAGACGATTCATGCTTGCATCAGCTGTAAAAGTTTCTCAGTGTACTTGCTTTGAAGCTGGGAAGAATTGGAATGAAATTCTCAACATTTTGTGGAAATTACCAGAAATGGATGAAGAAGAGATCACAAATAAAACGGCAAATTCTATTCGAAAATACAAAAATACCTAAATATCTGATGGTTTGCGGAATGAAATCATTCATCTGAAACATATTTACTCGTCAACCTTTCAAGAGGATCTCAAACCACTGAAACTTTTGAATTTGATCAATAGCAAAAATTTGAATGCTTTTTTTTCCAAATGCTTTTGTTGCACTGCGAATCTTTTGGACTTTGCCGGTTTCTGCTGCAAGCGCTGAACGATCTTTCAGTGTGCTTTCAAAAGAATAAAAAATTTTCAAAAATCTTGCTTCTCTCAAACCCGCAAATCAAGAGTAGCAGCCCTCTGCTTGGAGTCATAATTAGGTAGGAAATTGAATTTCAACGACATTATCAGCATCTTTACCTTGGCGAAAGTACGCAGAGCGTGTTTGAAATAAGATACAATCATTTTTAGAGAAAAATTAGTTTATCGAGTGAAAAAACGACAGATAGGTAATAATGTACAAAACTTTATAGTTATTTATATTTTCTGCTGAATGACTATCTATAACTCTTGTTTTTAAATTACGAAAACTCGATGTATTTTCAGTTTGTACGCATCGAATGATTTAGAGAATATATGTTCCATTTCAATTTCGTTTATATTTTCTGTTTGTTGACGTCAATAAAAATTTTATACATAAGCAAATACTGAATTTTTCTAATTATCCTTTATGCGATTTTCCTATCGAATAAACCTGAACTTTTGCATTCTGATAACTTAAGGTGGTTCTAGCGCGAGTTACAGAGTGAATGTTTCCGCAAGCATCATTGTGACCGTAGCTACATTCATATTAGCTGTTGCTGAGACCAGCTGAGACAAGGTTTGGCAATACCGCAGTGTTTTTACCTGACCTTTTTGTCAAAACAAAACAAACTCCGTGAAAACACGATGGTTTAAAAACTCATTTTTTAATTCCGATCGTTTTTTAAAATATAAAATACATGCAATTTGACGACTTCACGTTCCGCGTTCAATATCAGCTGTTCACTTCCACTGTTACGACGTTGCCAGATTGTGTCAGATCGGTCGTAGATTGCTGTTGATATGTCAATGACATAACTAAATATTAGTTTTTTCAAAAACTAACGAGTCAATCGTTTTCAATTGAAGTTCTATGAGTTTCTCTAATAAATACACTTATACTCCGTAATTTCTATAGAATTCGAAGGAAAATTTTCGGAAATATCGCGTTAAATCACGTCTTGCCCATATAACTCCATACAAACTTTGTAATTTTTTTTCCCGATTCACAGATAGTCAAAAATCCTGAAATTTTGACTGGTGTGCAGTTTTACCCTCAAATAATCTGTGACAAAAATTTCAACAAAATCCAAGGAAAATTTCTGTGGCTTCCCGCCATAATGACGAAACTCACTTTTTTTCGAAATTGAGTTAATGTGAAATTTGATATCTGTAAATGTTAATCTTTCCATAAAATGTTAATTGACACTCCAATATCCAACATTCGGTTCGTTCTACCGACATTTCATAACTAAAAGACTGCATTTTTCTCAGCGTTTTCCCGGCATAAGGAATCAGTTCATCTATCATTGTTTAAATCAATTTGATAATGATGTTTGTGGCTTGCCACCATAACAGAGAAAGTAACTTATGCTAAAAGCCTCATTTTAAATGATATTCTAATGACATTTTGAACGTTATGAGATGTGAGACTTTCTCTGTTATGGCGGGAAGCCACAGAATTTCACGCGAACAAAATAAATGAATAATTCGACTGCATGGTACGATTGTTTTTCAATTTGCCTGTTTTTTGCAATTTTCACGCACACAACTGCACACAAACCTTTTTCTCACTGTTTTTCCTGTTTTTGTTTTGATCAGTTTTGATGCTGAACATAGCTGAACATCAGCTGACTGCTGCGCACACACGTCACACACGTCATAACATCTGTGGTTTCCCGGCGTAACCGACTAAGTTACAATTTTCAATAACAAATACTTTCTAGGCATGTTTACGCGCAGTCAACTAAAATATTTTCACTTACGCAATGCAATGAATGATTTCGTAAGAGAAAAAGTCACAAAAGTTTGCAAATTTTGAAAAACACTTCGAAAACTTTAAGGCTGGTTTTCTCGAAAACAGCTGTTAGTGAGTTTCGTCATTATGGCTGGAAGCCACAGATTTAACTCGTGCTAGTACCACCTTAAAATTTAGAAAATAACGAAGGGGCCCGTAATTGCCATATCCCTGCCCCGGTTTTTCCGTCTACGGCTCTGGACATTGACGATCTTATTGTACAGAAGCTGATGTTGAAAAATAAAATTGAAATCACTTATTAAAAATAAGATACGGAAATATACAACGCAAAAAATAATGAAAAAATATGTTCGATCCGTAACAGATAGTAAAATGCTTCATTATGTAGCATTAAAAGATACAAATTCGTAATTAAAAGACTATAAAACCTATTCCAAAAATATACTTAATTCGTCCTAGAATGGGGTTTAACCAATCTTCACGTGTTATTTTTTAAGTTTGCCAAGTAATTATACGTCATATTCAGTAGTCGTATAAACTGGGTTGCTTGTACGAAATGGGGCATTTTACGCATTTTTTTTGGATACAACATAAGATTTTTGTAGAAACTCGACCGGCATTGTGGAAAAATCATTAAAATATTATTATATTCTTCGTTTATTGATATTAAAGTTTATTCTATGATTGTAGTTACTGCGGTGCTGGAATGTGCTGGTTGTTTGAAAAATGTTAACATTTTTCAACCAAGCAGCATGGCAGTTTTGTTATTGTCGGTGCGCCATATTGAAAACCCTATAAATTATTTGTTATGAGGGACACTTAATGCAGACAGATAGCATCAGCTGAGGAGAAAATTAACATTTGTACAATCAACAATGACTCTCGTCATTTTTCACTTTGTACGTTTCCATATCTTATTTTTATAAAGCAATTTATTATTATTTTTCGACATCAGCTTCCGTAAACGAAGATCGTCAATGTCTGACAAAAATGAAAGCCTGTCATAATGGTATTACTGGTTTTTGTTACAAAGTATTCATGAAATATAGAAGGCATAATAGTATATTACTTAACACGAAAGCAAACCCTCATTTTACGGCCGAGGACGTCAAAGGGTCAAAGGGACATCAGGGTTATAGTCTTCACTTGTATAGACTGGCATAGTCAGTGACCATGGCTCTAGTGGTAAGGTGCATGAACAGGAAACGTAGCTATCACGGTTCAATTCCAGCAGTCAACAATTTTTTTTTTTATTAGACTTCTTTGATTATTTCTGGTCATTTTCACAACTGAAGTGAAATGAAAAGTGAAATGAACACACAAAAAATCGATAAATAAATTATAGAAAAAAACAGGTATTGTACAAAAATGACAGCAAGATCATTTTCTGGAAATCCTCAAAAATTCTACATTTTATTTGATTTTTATTATTAGTGTTTATTTCACTATTCATTTCACTATAGTTGTAAAAATGACCAGAAATAATAAAAGTAGCCGAATAAAAAAAAAAAAAAAAAAAAAAATGTTGATCGCTGGGATCGAACGGTGAAAGCAACGTTTCTCCTGTTCTTGCACCTTACCACTTGAGTCATGGTCATAAACTATGCCCCAATGTACAATTCAAGACTATAACCCTGATCACAGTGGTACAAAAAATTATTTGAATAAACTATCGAGTGTTGGCACGAATGGTTTTTGTGATTTCATTAAGGGTACCAAAGGAACATAATTGCCAACTTTCATCGAAATCGGCGATGACAAGGTGAGACTCTCCCCTTGTTAGTCAAGCTGAACCAAAGCACCAAATTTTCGAAATTGGGACAGAGTAAGCACATAAATATTACATAGTTTTGTCAACTTTTTTTTGTCATTTTTCTCTTTCTCTCCTACGATATTACAACCGGCTTCAGAATATTGTGTGATGGAGCCATATTCACTTGGCTTAAAAGTAGGGAAAGAATTTTTCGAGTATTCTAGAAAAGTTACAGTTAAAACCTGAAATCATGTACAACTGTAAAAGCAAGGGTTTAATTTTTTAAACAAATTCATATGGGCTAAGAAACATCTTGACTAATTTTAGTGAAAAAATTCATGTATTTCCCATTTAAAATTTCAGTCGCCTACCCAGTAAACATTCGTGATTATTCGTGATCATGATGACATTATGACATCATGATCACGAATAATCATAAATGTTCACCGGGCTAGAGGCAAGTGTTAAAATGGTTCGATTTTGCTCAAACTTTAGGAAAAAATTTTATTAGTAGTATCATTTATTCATTCCCTTATCGGGTCTTTGAAGTTTGTTAAGGTACAAAAAATCATTAAAATTCATTTTTTAACATTTCTATAACAACGTTCCATTTTACATTCTACTCCTTGCCTTTACTGGTCATTGCAGCTCTTTCTTTTCCGTAAGTAGGGGTGGGGGAAATTTTTTTTTCCATTTATTAGATACCTTGATTCATTTTCTGGCCAGTCCTACAATATTTTATAATCTTGCCCAGATAAGGATCTCCTTAATATATAATAATTATATAAAATATGAGTATACCCAGTAAACATTTGTGATCATAATGTCATGATGACATACTGGTGTTTCCGCATATGTCACTGATATAAATAATGTAGATGGCAAATAGCCGCCATATTTGTGTACCTCTTAGAAGCCATATTGAGTGCAGTACACTAGAACTCATATAACTTAACGACATACTTTTTTTCACGATTTGGACATTTGGGCGTGGCAGAACGCGGCGAGGTTGGTAAGCGCTCGTCTAATCAGGAGGAAGTAGACAGAAGTAGAAAGTGCGGGTAAGTTTTATGTAGCGCGACATGTGCTAAAACCAGTCGAGACGACTCGACCGCTCATGCTCTCTCTCTCTCATCTCTCCCCTCAACCAATCAGCGGAAATCACGTGAATCAACTGAGAAAAGAGTAGGAGCCCCTTCAAGATTAACTAAAATGAGTCTCGCGCTGTTTCAAATGATTTGCAGGCGTTAAATTATACGAGTCTCTGGTGTATTTGGGTAGCAGTTTCAGTGCCAAGATCTGTTTTTGACCAATCAGCAATGGTAGCATGCGTTGATTGGTCAAAAAAAGAAAGGAACGGAGCGGTTACGGCTAGTGTGATACGGGCATAATACAGGCATGCGTTTGTAAATAATGGGAGATTATCAGTAAAATTATGATAGAACTATATTTATTCCATTTTTTTCCAACAAATTGATATTATATTACTATGAAATAATAAATAAAATTCAAACATGCTATTATCAACTTTCTAAATATGCATTATAAATCAATTTTAAGTATTTTAGAAATTTCTTCATACTTAGTAGAATTCATTACTGAAATATTACGAAAAATCTTACATTTACAGCGTTGAAAAATTTTTTCATGCATTGGAGAATCTCAAATGCAAAAAAATTATACCCAAATTTTTCAACAATTCCTTCCGTTCAATTACTGTGGCGATCTTTTATTATATATTTTGGTTGGACGTATAGAATATTTCAAAAAAATTTCATTCCCGCATCCTGCAATTAAAATAACATGATATATTTATGTAATAACTGTTGTGACTGTCTACTGTAATTTTAATTTCGCGGTCAAATTTTACCCAAATACTGCACTAAATATGGCTTCTATTAAGTACACTTTTGAGTGTATTGGAAATGGCTATCCGCTATCTTAGACCATATAGCACATGGACTGAGCATTGGCCAAAAAAAGTGTAGCCAACATTCGTTGGCTATTTTTTGGGCCTAGTCGAATTATCATAATAAGTCCCTTAACTATTGGTAGCTATGAGTATATATACATACTTACAGCTACCAATAGCTACAAGTCTTATTACGACTATTCGACAAGGCCCGAAAAATAGCCATCGAATGTTGGTTTCACTCTCCGCAATAGCGAGGGATAGGGAATGCTCAGCCCATGTACTATAGCCCAAGTCTGCCATCCATATTATTTATATCAGTGGTATATGTATGTCATCATGATGTCATTCGTGATATGACATAATGATAACATAAATATGTGGGAGCACCAGTATGTCATCATGATATCATGATCACGAATAATCATGAATATTAACTGGATACACAATGCATAAAAAAAAATACAAAATTCGGTATTAGTTAATGTATGTATACATAGAATGTAAAAAACAGAAGCACTGTGTAAAAGTAGGTTATTTTTTATAAGGATGAACTCAGAATGAATGACAGCCGATCGACGGAGAAGTTATAGTACTCGAACAGCTGTACCTTTAAGAAAGATATGAACGAAAAATAAAAAAGTATGAACGAACTGCGAGTTGAATGAAAGAATAATTAGCTTAGTGTTAGTTATTTGTATATAGTTTTGTTTGTCTAGGTTATTTTTTCATGTAAAACTGTAAATTGAATGAATATGTAAGGCGCATGGTTTTTTGCTCTCAGGAGCCTTTTTATCCTACAGCCATGTAAAAAATATGAAAGCAAAATGTAAATAAAATTTATGAACACCTAAAAGTAATAAATGTATCATGAATGTAGGTATACGAGTGGACGAATGATCCCGTTGTGCAAGTATGAATGAAAGTAAGAAGTTGGTTTATGTTTATTCGGTGAGAAAAATATATGCGAATATGTATGTACCAAATTTTAGTTATAATTGAATAAACGATTGCTGAAACTTGAAACTTGTATACATAGAATTGAAATTTGGAACAACTTGTGAGAACAAATTGAATTGAAAAATAGTAAAATATAAAAAAAATGCAAAATAATTGACGAACCTGAAAATACTGAGCACATTCAACCATCGCCAAATCGCTGTCTTTCTCTGCTGATCTGCAAAGTCTCTGGAATTCTTCCCTGCATTTTGGGTCCTCGAATTCGCCACTACTTCTTTTTTTCCGGACAGCTTTATCCATGAAAATCCAATTGACGTGCTCAACATTTTGGCTAATCTCCGAAATTTCATCATTTTTATAACTAATTGTCCGTACCGAAACATTACTTAACATTAAAACGTGTATAAAAATGCTTAGCGAAAAACTGATCTTGGTTGGGGCTCCCAAAAAACGCCCCATTTTAATAAAAAATAAAACGTATAAACTTTCGTAAATAATTCCAAAAATTAGCAATAATATTGACTTATACACCAACAACTTCAATTGTAACAGCAAACTTTTTCTGTTTTTCTACAACTTCGAGAATTTAAACAAAAATGTTGTCAGATTTTCTGCATTTCTTGCAGAAAATTGCGTTGCTTATCGTGGACAATTCCTGAAACGAATAATTGCTAAATCAGTGATTTTATCAGAAAACGCTTATCGCAAAAAACACTTTCACGATGAAAAGGAAAAATTATATTTTTATACAGGGGCAGATCCAGAAAAATATTTGGGGGAGGAGGTTCAAAATATTTATGTACAATGCATCAATTTCTTGGATGTTTATTATAAAGAATTATGTAGTGTTAAAAATTTTGGGGGTTGTTTAAACCCCCTAACCCCCCTGCCCCCTTCACTGGATCCGTGCCAGTTTTTAGACGAAAGGGGAAATAAATTGGAAACACTGAAAATATAAGGAATTGCAAATAGATTTTAATGTAAAAGTGATGCTTACATTTTCAGCTTTAATTGCACGTACACAAATCAAAGCATAAGTTCTTCATTGTGCTGTTGTTATTGCAATTATCTTTAAGATATAAAAAAAATTGTGATTACAGAGATTCAATGTACTATTTTGACCAATTTTGACAACCTTATTTTTAATTTCTCTCTGTTTCTATCTTTTTTTTCATCAAAACTCTTTTCTACTATTGTTTTTTTTTTTTTTTTTTTTCGTTAAAGCCGAGCACAACCGTCAACGCCGAAGTACGTCGAATTTACACGAAATTAAACCGAAAGTAAAAACCAGATATCAGTGCCTGTGGACTTTCACGGGTTAGCCTAGGGGTATGACTCTCCCCGCCAAGACGCATGGGAACGCATGTAAAGCTGTACCCATTACGTCCTGGTTGAACCAGGTTGAACTAAACCACCAGAGGCGCTGGCAGTGATGTTGCCCGAGAGAAAAGTATCGGACCTCTCTCTTTCGGTTTCTGATTGGTTGAAAGCGATCAATCAGAATCCTACGATGGATTAAATCGTAGGATGGAACAGAATATCTCTTTGCGTTTTCGAGTGACCCGATCTGGAGCAGATCCGGAGCAATTTTTTGTGTTGATATGTGCTCAGATCTGCTCGAACCTGCCTAGAATTGCTCAAAATCTGCTCCAGAGCAGGTCACTCGAAAACGCTATCTGGTTGCATGGGCTCTTCTGTGGAACTTCCATAGTGGAAGTGAGTGGAAGTCCACCGTCCACAGCCATCCACAGCCACTGATTGAGGTGTTGACAGTGTTGAGATTTTTCTAATGTCTCGTCCGTGAATCAAATCCAACAATTGTGAGTTGACGGTTGACTCTTGAAATTATTGTTATTATAAATCTTGAAAAAAAATGCAGACGACACTAGATAATTTTTTTTCTAAAGGGACCGGAAAAAAAGTTTCGCAAGTAAGATTTCTGGCATGATATATTAAAAAAGTTTGTACTTTCATTTTGTTTATTGTAAAAGTATGTAATTATGTAAAGCATATATATACAATCCAGGAAGTCGATGAAACAAATATAGTAAATGATGAAAATGTAATAATTACGTATGAAATATAAACCAAATCAACAGATTATTTTGTTGTTTTTTTATTTAAGGTAAAGGTTATGCTGGGTTGCTCTTGTTACACTCACTAGTTTAATGAATTCTTAGAGTACAAAAAAAATATAGGAAAGAAAGATATGAATCTTAAAAAAATTTGATTTCTGGAGAAAATTTTTCAGAATCATTCTTGGAAACTGTCTAATCAAATTGCTTTTAATTTCATCAATACCTGAAAAAATTATTTTGGGAGTGGGAAAAAGATAAAAAATTTTCATGACTTTTTTTCAAAATTCAAAACTTTTTCATATTCCTTTACCGTCCAATAACTACTTTAGATATTGAAAAATTTGTCGAATATTTAAATATTTTTTATCATTAATAATCATGATAAAGATAAGTTAAAAATATGATTTTACTATCAATATTATTACTATTAATAATATCAATATATTTTTAATAATATGGATAAGTAGGAGTGTAATGAATATTCATTAAATTAATCAATATTAATTATTATTATCATGATTATTAACTATTATACTAAATATCGATCGAAATTATTTAGTAAATTTGATAACTTGAATTTGAAAAAATACATATCATTTCAAATAAAATAAATGAATATATGGGTAAAAACATGTCAAGTGAGACCCAAATTTTTGCATGATCTTTGCAAACTCCGAAATGATTTTGTGAATGTGTAGGTACATAAATGTAGAGTCTGCATTTGAAAAGTTTTCTAAAATTCCAGTCGTTGTTTCTGTTATAAGCCTTTGAAGTCATGGGTGGGTTTATTTTTGCAAAATTTATATCTCTTCAACCGTTTATAATAAAAATCTGAAATTTGGTAAAATTATTGATGGATAGGAAGGTAAAACTTCACTTTATTCCTCGGTTTGATATTGTTCAAAAAAATTTTTTTGTATCACTTTGTTTTAAACAATTGCAATTTGCAGAAACATATCCACCTCAGTTTTCAACGTTACGAGTATCAAAATGTGCAGAATTGAATAGCCTTTCAAAATCTGAAAAAATATTTTTGTGCACTCTGTTAAATCCGGAGATATTAAATTTATTACACCGTGGCGCATGGCCCGCAGAGAGAGTTTCGCTATGAAAAATTACAATTTATGAACTGCATGCATGCCGTTTTCAAACGATTTCAGTATCCAAATACAGGCCATCTATTAGACTTTCAGAATCCGATAGACCATTGTTTTTAAAGTGTTTTTATCTGGAAAATTCAGATTATCAAAAGTGCCAGGTATGCTTGGTTGGGAGTTCTTTGCTTTTAATAACTACTGTAGCCCAAATGTTACCAATATAATTTCGAATAAATTTTTGATTCCAAACACGCGATACTTTTTTATTGTGTTCCTTATGTAAGGCCGGTTTCTCCCATCCTTTTGTCATAAGAAGTTGAATATTTCATAAGACCACATTTTTGCGGCTGAGAGGGCTGAGCATCACTTTTACCATTATGTACGTTTTATCATTGACGAAAAAAATTATGATTACATCAAATTAATTCTGAGACATATACAATTTCGAAAAATCAATTCATACTTTTATCAACAGTTTTTTGACGTACTGACGTTTTTGTTTGTACAACTGAGAGGAAAAAAAATAAAAAATCTACATTAAACGGGAACAAAACAATAATTATTTTTCTTTTCTAACAATAATATGACGTGTATCACCGGAAAAAATTCGACTTTCGATTGTTGTGCGACTTGTTATAAGGTATTGGTGATTTTCGCGGGGTTTTTTGATTGTAAGAGCATTTGCGAATCGTGCCTTTAATTTCGCTTCATGTGCATCATGTTTCGATTAAGCTGAAATCAGAATCAGTGTTTTTGGAGTTTTATAAGATGTGGTAAAGGACTTTTCGACTTGAAATTAAATAAGGAATCCAAGGTTATTTTTTGTATATGTAACTTTGGACACTGGGTATGGATTTTTTTTTTTTTGAAAATAAAACCTTGAGAAACTATAAGATGCTGGATGTGGATTTCTACCAAAAATCTATTATTTTATAGATTATTATTGTTTACTACAATTACTGCAATTTTCTGAATTTTTAAAAAACCTAAAATTCAATAAAACAAAAAAATGCATTAACATTAAATAAATGCAAGAAAGAGCAAAAAAATTTTTCCATTTCTATAATAATAACTAGATCTTAAAATGTTTGAATCGTTAAAAAATCAAAAAATTTTCAGTAAGCAATTAAAAAATAAAACTATTGAAAATATGTTTGAATAATAAAATATTGACCTACACTTTTAAATAAAAATACACTTTACTACAATCAAGTTATCATAAAACAATTATTTCGATTTTCAGAAGTCATTAATTTTTTATGCCATTTTTTTTCATCTAATTTACTGCAAAACAAGAGTAAAAAAATGAGTGAGAAATCGAAAACAGAAATAATTATATTAAATAATAATAATGAAAAAAAATATTTAAAAATTTTAAATATTTTCCATAAAAATGACTGAAATTGATTGTATATTCTGAAATATACAGTCAAATATTTGTAGACTGAAATTGACTGTATATTCTTAAAAAATTTTGTGCCTGAAGTTTCAAACGTTTATGATAAAAGCAAAAATGATTATAAATTAATGTTCTATTTTCTCTTTAAAGTTAAAGTGAAAGATAGAAAGTTTCGATAATATTTGCTAAACATCAGTTGCATCAATAATAATTTATTACTTTAACAATAAGAAGTAATGGAAATAATTTTCTTTCATTTTTTTTTTATTTTCAAACATTAAGAACTCCAGAAACATTGAAAAATTAGTATTCATGAATTGAGAAATTTTTCTTACTATTATTACTGTGTTTTTTGAACCGTTCATTTTTTTATGAAGATTTTTTAACTAAATTAAATTTTTATCGTGATAATAAATTATTGGTATTTTACAAACATACAATTTTACTAAATTTTTGTTTAAAACCAAGCTAGGAATAGACAAATGTTGTTCTTATTTTTGTTTATTTTATAAACTTTTAGAACTCCAGGCACTTCAAATTTGTCCCCTCATCTCCCTTTTTTATATTTTAACAAAGTTTAGTACTTACTGAAAATAATTCTCAATGGTTTTTAATATCCTCTCTTAAAACTTATTATCATCATCATTTTATCTTTTTTGGTATTCATCCTGATTTTTACTTTTACATTTTCCAAAAATTACGTTTTGACTTTCTTAATTCTTTCCAGAAACCTGCCGAATCGTTCAGAAAAAGTACGATGAATACTGAAACAAGTGTTATAAAACGCTCATCATCAAAAATACCAATCAAATGTGAACTGAAAAAATTCAAATCAAGCCCAGAAGAAATCCTTGCTCGGACTCCAGAAAAAAAGCCAAATCCAGATGCTGCTACTCCAACAAAGAATCAAGGAAGCCCTAAAAAAAAATTACAATTCACTCCGAAAAAAACGCATACCTTCGCAAAACATGAAAGCCCTAAGAAAAACTTGTTTTATTTCATCGACGAGGAAAAAACTTACGATACCATCGAAAATTTTAATCAAGTGAAGCAGGGCATAATAAGGCCCAACAATTTTGACCTTGAGTCAATTTACAATTCGGGACACTTCGAGTTTGAGTACGGAAAACTCGATGCGACTGTAACAGAAAAATACGACATTAAAGATGTTATTGTTCCCAAAGAGAAACATGCGGATCATTTGTTTATGGTGGTTGTTGATGTTTTTTATAATGTCATAAACTGCGGTTACTTTGATGACAAGGAAGTGGACATTATTTTTTCGTTGTTTACTTTGTCACCCGCAGCACAAATTTTGTTGGCCAGAATGCTGAAGCGAAAAAGGGCATTGCAAAGGGTTGATAAAATCCAAAAATTGGAAGAAGGCTTGAAAAATCATTTCCCTGAGTTGGTAGAAAAACAGTTTTTCGTTAATGGTGAGTGAGTTTGTTTCAAGAATTTCAAAAATTGTTTTACTTTTGTATTACCAAATTTTGGACTTAGTAAATTCTTCTTTCTTCAATTTGTATTCCTGCTTTTTAGAGTTGATGAAAATTTATATTGAGTTTTTTATATATTTTTCATATGATTGAAATTTGGCTATTTTATTTTCATTTCTTTATTCAATTGATATTTTTATTTTCATGGTATACAATTTAAAACAAACTTGTAAATTTTGAAGCGTCACAAATTCAAGTTTCATCATTTTCACTTGAATTTTCAAAAAACCAGAATTTTTAAGACAAAAAATATTACGTTCAAAATGAAATCTTGATACTAAACAGTTTTTGAATTTGAACATTTTCAGGATTGTTAATCACCGCAAAGTTGTAATTTTATACACCAAACTTTTTATCAAATAATCAGTAGTCACATACACTTGTTTAAAGTTTATATAATTATTTATTCATATTTTTGGAGTTGATAAGAAAAAAATGTAGAGGTTGTTGTTTTTTAGGGGAAAATTTTGGAATTTTGGAGTTTCAATCATTTGGTTAATAAATCATTTTTACATTATCATTAAATTACTTTTTATATAATTTTATATTATTATTGTAGCATATATATAAGTATATTGATTTCAGGTATCAATAAAATTTTTCATTTTTTTAGTAGATTATGGTTTTTTTTTTGTATATTTACATTAACGAGTTTATTCACAAATTATAGCTTATTTTATTACTTAGTAAATTTACATTGTGTAGTTTATTTATCATATTTATGATGTATAAGTATATATGATTTTTATTATTTAAACATTCTTATATATATTATTTTAATGGTAATACTAAGGCACTATAATATATGAGTATTCTCAAGCGCCATATTGGGTCCACCTTGACGTCTGCAGTCGTATGTTTATTATTGAGTTTCGCACTTTTCGGACAAAAACGAGGCAAGTAATCACGATATATTATATTTCACGTTGTGAAAATAATCGTTAGTGCCAGTGTAACGTATTTGCTTACGTTGCAGGCAGTTGTAGGAAAAAAGCAGTGGTTCTTGTGCCCTGGAGTTCATATGAATTCATCGAAAATATTAAAAGTAAGCAGTGTTTTGATTTCATTCTTAATTCGATTATTGTCGAAGAATTATTTTCGCAATTTTTTATGGAAAAAATTAGTCTGTTTTGACTGTTTTTCAAAGTTTTTTTTATGTTATAGATATTAGAAGCTCATTCACATGTTCTGAAAATCACAGAAAAATGTCAACATTGCGGAATGATTGAATAGATATTGTTACTTTAATTCATTTTTTATTAAAAAAAAAATTGTTATTGTTTCCTATCCCAGCTGAAAATAATTGAATGATTTTTCCAAATGATTCGACCAATATAGTAATTCGTGAGTAATCCATAAAATTTTCTAAATGGAATGACTAGATGGATTTACCAATTGGATAATCAATTAGTTTACCTAATGGATCAACTAAATGGTGTACCAAATGGATTGATTAACTGATTTACCAAATGGATTGATCAAGTGATTTACCAAATGGATTGATCAACTGATTTACGAAATGGATTGATCAACTGATTTATCTGTTGGTTCGAGCAAATGATTTACGTAATGGATCAATCGAATCGAACTGAAAATTTTTTTCATGAAAAAAAAAAAATTCGTTATGTCTTGTAAAAAATAATCACAATGAAGTTTTGAACAATTTTTGAAAAAAAAAATCTTATCTTGTGTGGGTTCGAATCCACGACCTACGATGTGGCAGGCGAGTGTCTAGATCACTTGGCTATCGACACTTGATATGAATAAGTGAGTACGAAAGAAACTTATTTCGAACATGAATACAGTGGTAGCAACAATATTCATTCTTTTTCTACAATGTATAAGAAGCGTTGATAGCCGAGTTGTGTAGACACTCGTCTGCCACTTCGAAGGTCATGGGTTCGACCCCACCCGAGATTGAACTTTTTTTTTTCTAAAATTTTTTCAAAACTTCATAGTAATTATTTTTTACAATACATAATGAATTTTTTTTTTCATACAAAAATTTTTAGTGTTATTTTATTGATCCATTACGTTAATTATTTGCTCGAATCAACAGATAAATCAGTTGATCAATCCATTTGGTACACCATTTGGTCGATGCATTAGGTAAACTAATTGATTATCCAATTGATAAATCCATCTAGTCATTCCATTTAGAAAATTTAATGGATAACCGACGAATTACTATATTGGTCGAATCATTTGGGAAAATTATTTAATTATTTTCAGCTGGGTATTTTTTTAGAAAGACATTTTTTTCAAGGAAAATACAGAAATTGCAGCTCTGAGCGACGATGTATTTTCGACGAATTCAGGTGAATTGCAGGGTAAAAAAACCACTGCTTTTTTCCTGCAGCGTAAGCAAATACGTTACACTAGTACTGACAATTGTGCTAACGCGAAATATAATTTATCGCGATTATTTGCCAGGTTTTCATTCGAGAAGTGCAAAACTCAATAATAAACATACGACTGCAGGCGACAAGGTGGACCCAAAATGGCGCTCAAGAATACCTACGTATTTTAGTGCTCTAGTTATACTAAGAGTAATATAAATATTTTAATTTAGTTTATTATGATGACTTATTTGTCCGGTATACATATAATATAAATATGTATGACAGTTCGTTTTATTAATTGAGTATATTTTTATCAATTAGCTAATTGTCCATTTTATTTATTATATACATAGCATTATGTTATTATTATTATTATCATACAAATTCATGATATACATATATTTGTAACCTATATAATTATTATTTACTTATTTAGTATATTGCAGCTTATTTTGTTACTTGATGAATGTATACTATAAAGTATCTGTATTATATTTATAGTACCCAAAGTTCGTGTCAAGTTTTTATTTTTTTTTTTTATTCATTAATTATTATATTGTATTATAAATATTACATTATTATACTCTCTGTCTCGTCCTCAAGATCAACGATTACTTGTAGTAGCGCCAGCTGCTCGATCCAATCACAACAATTCACAAATAAAAATTCAAAAAGAAAAAGGAATGCGCGCCTGTGTTCCTAAAGCCCTCTATGTCCTTGTCTATTCCGTCCGCCATCTTCATTACGTTTTGTTGTGCGATCCAACACGCATCGCGCGCTTGTTTTTTCGTAAATTTGGTAATAAAGATTCGCGTAGTTTGAAGAATTCATATCGAATTTCGATTCCAATGGAATCAGAGAAGTCGAAAGTACGGGAAGGCGGAAAGGATATACCTCCGAGTACGCAACTTTTACAAGTTTTGTCGTCCTTGACGAGCGAAGTGAAAAAGTTGAATGAACAAAATGGCCGCTCGAGAACACGATCGAGTTCCTTGCGACCAAGTGATTCCGAATCATCTCGAAGCCGCTCCCGCAGCCGCTCTCGGTCGTCCCGTTCACGACGTCATCGCTCTCATCACCGTCACCGCTCTCATCGATGTCACCACTCTCGCAACCCGAGGCGTCGCCACGCTCCGAGTGAAGGTCGCTCTCGTAGTCCAATTCGCCGCGACAGTCGTCAAAGTTCGCGATCTCCTGACAATCGCCACTCTAATGACAGCTCCAGGTCCCAAAGTCCTTCGCAGGAAATATGCGCCGGTAAGAGCGAAAAACGATCTAAAAGAGCGTGTACTCAGAGACACGACAGATCGACTTGCCTTTTTTTTTATGACAGTTCAAGAGTGCGAACTTTGAGGCGTAACAACTGTCAAATTTTTCATGTGAAAGTTTATTCGGTACACGAATGTGACATTTTGAGAGCACGAACTTTGAGTCGTGACAACTGTCAACTGACACTTTCAAGGTCATTTTAAGGGCGTGGACCTTGGGCCACGACAATTGTTAAATATACCCACCAATAGAGTGGGTTGACATGAAAAATTGATCAAAAATCATTTCACGGCAATATGGGGCACAGCTTTAAACCGTGAAAATTTTTGTTTGAAGCCTTCGACCTAACCTCAACTTTGCCTTTTTTCTTTTCGACTGCAGCAGTCATAAAAAAAAAAAAAAAAAAAAGAGGAAAAGAGAGAAGATTGCAAAAATATTCGGAATTTTTTTAGAGAAAACGGTGCAGGTCGACCCCAAACCCACAGAAGCTCCAAAACCTCTGGAGGAAGGCCCTGATTTCTCCGAGTTCATTGGGGAGGACAAGAAGAAAGAACTTCCAGGAAAAGATTTATTTCCAAAAATTGCTGAAAATTGGACATCCATTTTGATATCAGGTTTATCGAAGGACACGAAAGCTGAAATCGTCAAAAGGTACCCAACCCCGGGTAATTGTTTGGGCTTACGCCCTCCTCAGCTCAAACAGGAAATCAAATTGAATTCCTCGCCGACAACAGTTTCGAGAGATGGGTACCTCGCCTCCTTCCAAAATGGCACCGGTGTCGCCCTGTCAGCAATGGGCGCAGCTTTTTCCTTATCCCTCACCCAGGACCAATCCGAAGATGGAAAAAAGATAAATCGAGCATTGGGAGATGCTGGAAGAATTTTGGCGGGCGTCCATAATGAGATTTCTATCTCAAGAAGATTTTTTATTCAAGGGAACCTGCAAGGTTTGGCGAAGGATGTGGCGAAGTCGTCGCTTATCGATTCTTTCCTGTTTGGGGAGAATTTGTCGGAGAAATTCAAGAATGTCCAGACTTTAGAAAAATCAGGGAAAGACTTTGTCAAACCCAAACCTAACTCTAACTCCAACAGCCGCAGATCTCAACCCACGACGAGCCAAGGGTCAAAAAACTTCAGGCCCCAGACGAAGAAAATCACGCCGAGATTTCTTTATCGTCAAGGGGAGAAGAAGCCTCGGAACGCAACCCACCGTCATTCGACTCAGCAGCACCATCGCGGCAACTATCGCCGGAATTAGTGGTAACTAAACCTGCTGAGCGACTATTAGTCTTTGTCGAAAATTGGAAGAAAATGACTTCCGACCCTTTCATAATAAGTATAATTTCGGGTTACAAATTACCATTTATATCTGGAGTCTACCAGACAGAATGCCCCCGTGAGCCGAAGTTGTCTGATATTGATTTTCAGCTTTGCTCCCTCGAGATAGATACACTTATCGAAAAGGGAGCTATTTCAGAGAGTGATCCGGTGGAGGGTCAGTTTATTTCGACATTCTTCTTGGTTGACAAACCTAGTGGTGGCAGGCGTTTCATTTTGAACTTTAAGCGATTGAATACTTTTCTGGACCCTCACCATTTCAAGTTGGAGGATTGGAAAACTGTAATTCGAGTGGTGTCTGAAAATTGTTTTTTAGCGGCTGTGGATTTGGAAGATGCATATTTTTCTATACCAATTGACCAGGAATTTAGGAAATATTTGCGTTTTTATTTTAATGGTAAATTATACGAATTTAATTGCCTACCATTTGGTCTTTCGACGGCTCCTTTCATTTTTACTAGAATAATGAAACCTATCACTCAGCTATTGCGAGAAAAGGGGTGGATTTCGGTCAACTATTTGGATGATTTTTTATTGATTGGGTCCTCTTTCTTAGAATGCAGAGACAACGTTACGGAGACGAGGAGCCTGCTTCAATCCCTGGGCTTCACTTGTAACGAGAAAAAGTGTCAACTAGTGCCGTCCAGAATTTGTAAATTTTTGGGGTTTATCATTGACTCAGCTGATTTTACCATAACCTTACCTGTAGAGAAGGGTCAGAGAATTCTTGATCGTGTAAAGGAGCTGGAGAAGAAACCATTGATCCAGATTAGAGAATTGGCTCAGTTCATTGGATATCTTGTTTCTGCTTGCCCGGCAGTCAGATATGGGCCATTGTATACTAAAAGGTTGGAAAGAGAAAAATTTTTAGCTCTTCAGAGATTCAATGATGATTTTAGCCGGAAAATTGTCCTATCGGAGAGGGCCAAGGAAGATTTGACGTGGTGGAAAAGGAATATTCTTTCAGCACTCAACCCTGTCAGGCGTGGGCGATACAGGCTTATTATCTACTCAGATGCTTCACTTTCAGGTTGGGGAATTGCAGCCAATGGCGTCAAATCACATGGTTGGTGGACGAAGGAGCAAAAGCGGGAGCATATCAATTTTCTTGAATTGAAGGCAGCATTCTACGGGTTGAAATGTTTTGCTCCGAACCAGAGGTCATGTGATATATTACTCAAAATTGATAATACTACTGCGATTAGCTATATAAATCAAATGGGGAGTATTCAATACCCGAAACTATCAGATCTGAGCAGAGAAATTTGGCAGTGGTGCGAGGCAAGAGATATTTGGATTTCAGCTTCTTACATAGAATCCTGCAACAATGTAGTCGCTGATATGGAGTCTAGGGTACTTTCAGAAGAGACGGAATGGAGCCTGAAAGATGAATTTTTTCAGAGAATTGAACGAGAAATTTTAAATTGACCTGTTCGCCACGGGGATAAACAATAAATGCCCTCGTTTTGTTTCGCGGTTCCCAGACCCCGATTCCGAATTTGTTGATGCCTTTACTATTGATTGGTCGGATTTTTACTTTTATGCTTTTCCACCCTTCGCCTTGGTCCTCCGAACGATCAGAAAAATCATCAACGACGGAGCAGAGGGCGTCCTCGTCGCCCCTTTCTGGAGAACACAGCCTTGGTTCCCCCTATTTCTTAAATATTTAACATCCGACTTTATTGTTCTGGAACCTCATAAAGATTTGCTATCCTCCCCTTTCAGACCACATCATCAGGAGTGGCGCTCGATTTCCCTAGTGGTAGGGAGATTGTCGCCAAGGCGTTCGTCCACAAGGGAGCATCGCCAGGGGCATTAACACAGATTTTGGCCTCCCTATCAGACAGCTCTTGAAAACAGTATAATGGGCCGTTAACTCAATGGTGGTCGTTTTGCGACGGGAGAAAAATTTCACCATTTGATGCGTCCGTGTCTCAAGTGATGGAATTTTTATCGGGTGTTTTCGAGAGATGTAACACTTATAGCACCCTTAATACTTATGGGTCGGCTATTTCTTTAGTGTCGACAGAACAAGTGGGTTCAGATCCGTTGATCAAGCGTTTCTGTAGGGGGGCCGCTAATCAGAAACCCCAGGCACCTAGATACGACACTACTTGGGACCCAGCAATTGTTTTGAATTATTTAGGTTCCTTATTTCCAAATGAGTCCCTGAGTCTGGAACTTTTATCGAAGAAGCTTATAACCATGTTAGCATTAATCACAGCTCAGAGGGTCCAGACTCTATCTTTAATTAGGGTTATGAATATTATACCTTCCCAGAACGGGGCCTCTATAAGGATTTCAGACAGAATCAAAACTTCGAGGACGGGTCAAGACCAGCCCGTACTGAGAATACCTCGATTCGAAGGGGGGCCAAGTGTTTGTGCACTGGCCACCTTGGAGGCTTATTTGGAGAGGACGAGGGGGATTCGTGAGGGAGAATTCCTATTCCTGACATTCAGGAAACCAAATGGGGCAGCCACTGCACAAACACTTGGTCGCTGGTTAAAACAGACCTTAGAGGCCAGCGGGATAGATATAAATATATTTTCAGGACATAGCACTAGACATACTAGTACCTCAGCAGCAGGGCGTAACGGTGTGTCTTGGGACACCATTCGCAAAGCGGCCGGATGGTCAGAGAGGTCAAAAGTATTCGCCCAGTTTTATAATTGCCCTTTGAGGAATGTAGATTCTTTTGCGGATTGCATTTACAGATTGTAACCTTTACAGGGTTCTTTTTTGTCATCGTTTTTTGTATTTGCTACGATGGTTTTGATAAATAAATGGTCTTGATTTGAACCATTGTTTTCTTATTCATGGAACAGTGTCAAACTGTTTCAGAGTTTGTAAACAGCTACAAGTAATCGTTGATCTTGAGGACGAGACAAAGATTATAATTGTACGATTAAACGAACTTACCCTAAGTGAAGTTCGATCGTAATTATACGATCTGTCTCGTCCGAAGAGATCAAACCCACCCTCATCCTACCCCTTGAAACAGTTTGAATATGATTTCGTAAAGTAATGAAGATGGCGGACGGAATAGACAAGGACATAGAGGGCTTTAGGAACACAGGCGCGCATTCCTTTTTCTTTTTGAATTTTTATTTGTGAATTGTTGTGATTGGATCGAGCAGCTGGCGCTACTACAAGTAATCGTTGATCTTGAGGACGAGACAGAGAGTATAATTACGATCGAACTTCACTTAGGGTAAGTTCGTTTAATTGTACAATTATATGATAGTAATACAAGTTGTTCATTAAGATATCCTTTTTTTTTATATAGTACTAGCTGTCACTCGCGGCTTCGCCCGCAGTCAACGGACAGTTTCTGGCGGCTATTCCCTGTGCTTCCCGATATTCATAAAATATCGGGATTTTTGGCAACTATAGATTCTATATTATTACATATAAAATATTCTTTTTCAGTCCATGACATTGAATCAGTAAGTTTATAGCAAACCTACTTTTATGAAAAACTTTTATATAAATAATTGATTGAAATTTTAGTAACAAATCAGAATAAGGCTGAAAAACCTATTGATAAAAAAAAAATTTTTTTAAATACCTCAAAATCTAACACTTTATTAACTATGAGAATTATAAGAAATATGTCCGAAATAATTCTGCTAAATGATCAACTTCTATTGTGCGATTGAATCATTAAATGATGAAACGATATTTCATCATTTACAATCAGTTTTGTACATTTTTTTTTCGATGAGTACAGAGTTTAGACTTTTAGGTTTATAGGCCGAAATTGATAGGACAATTTAGTAAGAGTTTTCAACAAACGACAAACCCAGCTAACTTTTTTCTCCAGGAGATATTTATTGCTCCAACGTTTCGATGACCTTGTGTGCCATCATTTTCAAGGAAATCTGTACAATATTTAAATGATAATTACAAGGCATTGCTTACAATTAAATTAATATTAAACTCACAATCATTTGTTAAAAATCGCTGGTTGACATGGAGGCTGATTATAAAGTACAGTTGAAATCCAGACGAGACCCGGGAGAACCATTTTTTTGTTGAAATCTACAAGGATATTTCACATATTAAAACCAAATTAATAATAACAATAAACAGTGACAATAAATAGTAATAACAAACTCATTGACTAGAGTGTTATTTCCCGCCTTTAATCGTTTTTCTGGAAATCTGTACAAGGCACTTGTTTTCGTGTCAACCGCTCGTCGATGACTAAATTAAGTTTTGGTTCAAGTCATAAACACATTGAGCCGCATAGAATGGATAAACGAAAAGAAGCCAGGAAAAGATGGACGCTAGTTTATATATTGAAGTAATGGTTCATATATTGAACTTAATTTTTCTGTGTCTTTTTGTTTGTTCAAATATGCATCTTTTTCTTTTTTTATATACAGGGTGCGCCATTTCTTATGTCGGTATTGTAACATTGAATAACTTAAACGTTTGACAACCGATTTACTTGACTTCACTTGTTTTGGAAACGTCAATTCAGTACAATTTCAACCATGTATCGCTTCACACCAAAAGAACGCGCTGAAATAGTTACTTTGTACATTGAAAATAGTCGTTCAGTTGTGTTAACTCAACGAGCATATCGTCGAAAATATCTTGGCAAACAGGCACCATCTGACAACACTATTCGTCGTTTGGTGTCGAATTTTTGTGACCACGGGACAGTGAAAGATCGCGAACAACCCGTTCATCAACGACCAAGACGTTCAAATGAACTGATTGAAGCTGTCAGAGAGAGCGTTGCCCAAAACCCAAAAGTTTCATATCGTCACCGCGCTCAGCATCTCGGCATCAGTGGAACCACTCTACGGCGCATTTTGAAAGATGATTTGCATTTGTTTCCGTACAAAATGCAATTAACACAAAGAATATTGCCTACAGATCATCCACGTCGCTTGGAATATGGACAAACAATCGCTCGAATAGTTGATACTGAACCTGATTTTTGGAAGCGAATTTTAATGACCGACGAGGCACATTTCAAACTTTCTGGAGGCGTTAATAAGCAAAATTGCCGCATTTGGGGAACGCAGAATCCACACGAGATCCATGAAACGCCATTGCATGACCAAAAAGTTACTGTTTGGGCCGGCGTTTGCGCCAAAACCATCATTGGTCCTTATTTTTTCAAAGAGAACCAAACGATCGATGGAAACCGATATCGGTGGATGTTGGCTCACTATGTCTGCCCACAAATGCGTGAAAAAGGTCTTGAAGATTACTGGTTTCAACAAGATGGTGCGACCTGCCACACTGCGAATCAAACAATCCAGTTTCTGCAACGAAAATTCCCTGGACGTCTGATGTCAAAAAGAGGCGACATTGAATGGCCACCCAGATCTCCAGATTTGACCCCTCCAGACTTCTTTTTGTGGGGTTATTTGAAAAGTAAAGTGTACGCCAGCAAGCCGCAGACCATTGAAGAGCTTAAGGAAAATATTCGTGCCGAAATCATTGCTATACCACCCGAGATGCTCGAAAAGGTAATGGAAAACGCCGCAAAAAGGGCATATTTTGCTGTGAACAATAAGGGCGGCCACTTGATTGATGTTGTGTTCAAAAACTAGTCTAAATAAATTGTAAAGGACCAAACTAAATAAAAATACCTCATTTACAGAAATCGGTTGTTTTTTTTTCAAGTTATTCAATGTTTACATGCCGACATAAGAAATGGCGCACCCTGTAGGTATATCATTTCTGATGTTAGTCTTTTTGATAAATTGTTGTCTTCATGTAGGACCTGAACATTAGTCCATTCAAATTCATGATTATTTTCCAATCTATGTTCAGAAATAACTGAGGGATTATTATGGGTAATGTTTTTCTTATCTTCTTCTATCCTTTTTCCTAAACTTCTTTTCGTTTGTCCTACATAGGTTTTCTCGCAATCTTTACATGGGATCCTATAGACGTCTGCACTAAGTTCTCGTTTCAATTTGTCTTTCCCTGTTGTGATGATGTTGTTCAATTTGTTATTAACCCTTTCAACCACTTTTAGATTGTGTTTCTTGAAAACAAACATTCGAAATTTCCTTTAACTATAAACGATCCGCAGACCACGACGAGAAAATAAAAAAAAAATTTCGAAAATCGGTTCAGCCGTTTTCGTGTGATATATATCACATGATATATATCATGCATATGCGATGACATACGAACATACATCCTTTTTTATATATATCTTAGACCATATAGAACATGGACTGATAAACTACGACAAAAAAGTGAAGCAAACATCTCAGCGCTGTTCAAGTCAGTTCAAGTTGAATTAGTCCAGAATCCATCATAGCCGCGGTCTCAATGTATTTCGCGCTCCTGGGATATAATAACTGTTGTAGATGAAAATTATTCGGGTAATTCAGAGAAACTGAAAAAAGCCTTAAAAGGAAGGAGAAAATGTCGGGCAGTGTGAAAAATTTTTGTTTTATTTATGGTGTTGTCAGAACCACTGACCCAGATTTTCCCGCGGAGGTGACATTTCATAGCTAAACAAACGAAAATTACTGAAAATTACGCTATTTTCACTTAATTTTTCCGTGTCCAGTTGTAGTAATGTAGAAAAATGTATTGTGACATGATAATTTTAAAAAGATTCATTAAATAAGTGTACAATATTACAAAAATATTGACAATTGCAACTGTGCATAGATTTTTTTTTCGACATTTGTTGTGTAGTATATGTATTTTATTCAAGGAAAATTGACTGACAGCTTCGTTTTTTTAAATTCAAGATTCCCAATCATTTTTGTTTCCCTGACAATAATGTCGACGCATTTATTTTTTTCTGACAGAGTTCTGAAAGATGAGGTACAAATTGCGGATTGGCTCCATTTTTTTGGAATCGCACCAAATTTAGGTCAAAGCAAAATGTATCTACCAGGTGTACTCCTAATTAATTTCCGGTTTTCTTGCAAATAAAACACATAATTCCAAAAAAACCGTAACCTTTATTTTATTCAAAGTATTTTCCATCGCTTTCTACACATTTTTCCCACCTTTCTGGTAAATTGTGGATACCACGCCAGTAAAAATCATTGCCTTTGGAGGTGAACCACTCGGTGAGCCATTTTCGTACATTTTCGTACGAGTCGAAGCGCTGCTCAGAAAGGGCATGGCCCAACGAGGCAAAGAGGTGGTAGTCGGATGGCGCCAGGTCTGGTGAGTAAGCCGCATGATCAAGCACTTCCCACTTGAGCCTTTCCAGCGTGTCACGAACGACTTTCGACTTATGCGACGGCGCATTGTCGTGGAGCAAAATCACCTTCTTCTGTCGTTGTTGATATTCTGGTCGGTTTTCCACAATGGCTCGGCTCAAATCTTTCATTTGCTGTTTGTAGCGAACGGCATTCACAGTTTCACCAGGTTTCAGCAGTTCAAAGTATATAACACCGGACTGGTCCCACCACATACACAGCATGACCTTCCGACCGTAACGATTTGGCCGTGCCGTCGATGTCGATGCTTCACATGGACTCACCCACGATTTGCTGCGCTTAGGGTTCTCCAGGAAAATCCACTTTCCATCACAAGTAACAATACGATGCAGGAAAGACTTTCTTTTGTATCGTTGAAGCAGCATTTCACAGGTCACTTTTCGATTCTCCATTTGTCTCTCGGTCAGTTCATGGGGCACCCACTTTCCACACTTCTGAATTTTTCCCATAGCTCGCAGACGTTTGGAAATTGCTTGCTGTTCAACTCCCAACGCATCTGCAAGCTGTCGTTGCGTTTGCGTGTTGTCTTCATCTAATAATGCTTGCAATTCGGCGTCATCGAACGATTTTCGCTTGCCGGAGCGTGCGGCGTCGTTCAGGTCGAAATCTCCATTTTTGAACTGTCGAAACCACGTTTCACATGTTCGAAGTATTAATGCACGATCACCATAAACTTCCACAAGCCACAGTGGCTCTCGGACACTTTTTTCCCCTGATTGAACATGAAAAGCAACGCATGGCGCATATGCTCAAAATTCGGTACAAAATTCAACATTTTTGAAGCGCAATAAAAACTTACTGGAAGATTTTTTCGAGAAAATGTCAACGCAGTTCAAGCACTCGATATGACTGAACAAAATGACATATGGTATGTGTTACCAACAGCGGTACAAAACAGAACGCCATCCATTGAAAAAACCGGAAATTACTTAGGAGTACACCTGGTATATATGTATATTATTTACATATTAACATTATATACTATTATTATATATGAAGAAAAAAATTTTTAGTTCATTTAGTACATTTACCTACGTTACCTAAAGTATATATGACCTTTTTTTTTAAATATTGTTATTCATATATTTTTATTTGATTTTAGCATTGATAGTGGTAATCATTGTTTGTTTAGTATAATATCATTCATTTATTTAGTTATACCAACAGTTTCATTTCTTAATATAGTATATTTATATTATTCGAATATTCTTATTCATAAAATTTGTACAGCAATATAGTTTTTATAAAACTTCAATATTATCATATTTTACCACGTTAATATATATCACATATACTAGTAGTGTTATGAAGTATTATAATATTTTTTTATTGATTAGGTACATTACATGTTATATTCTATAACTATTCAGGTTATTATGTATATTTGTGATTTTTAGAATATTTATTATTATTTTTACAATTCAAATTTGATTTTTTATTGGTACATACTCTTATTGCAGTCGAATTTTATTACAAGTTATTATAATTTTTTTCATATTTATATTATTATCAATTATGTTATTGTTACTATTGCTAAGTATCATATTAATAGTTTTTATATGAATTTATTGAATATTCATATTATTTATTTACTTTTTTTTTGTTTTTTTTTTTCATTTTCATCATCAAAAACCTAGTTCTGAGTTTTTAATATTTTTTGCCTTTAATTTTCTAACTCAAAAAATAAGAATGAAGTAAAAATTTTTTGCGTAATGAAACTTTTTGGACACTTGATAAATAAAATAGTAAAAAATCACGACTTTTTTTTAACCTTTCAGATGTTGAAGATGAAGACATTCGCACTCTTTTGGAACTCCTCGACATCAAAGAAATCCAGCAACTAGCAAAAAGTTTCAAATTGAAAATCGAAAGCAAAGGAAAATTGACGCAAAAGTTGCTCGAGATCGCACGTAACAACAAATGTCTTTTCTCTGGGAGCAAACCACCGAGCAAACAATTGAGAGACAAAGTTGTGCAAATATTGGGAGTTTGCGTGAAAATTCCCGATTTTATTTACAACATTTTTGACAGAATTTTTACATTGCTCGTCCCGATGACGGATCCTACGGAAACTACCGCTGATTTGTTCCTTATGCTGACCAACGTTGAAAAAGGAGAAGTCATTTTTCCGGAAATGCCGAAAAAACGTTTCCCTCTGTTTTGCGATAGACAGCATTTGCTCAAGTAAGAATTTTTTAAGTAAAATTTTTATTATTAGTTTCATTACATTTATTTCATAATTATTTATTTATTCTTCTTAGCTATTTGTTTTTTTTTTTTTTTAACATGAAGGAATGTCTATATATAAGTTTATTTTTAAAGTTCACATATTTAAGTTTTGTCTTTATACATGGTGTATTGAAATGATTTTTTTGATTCAGTCTTTTTTTCTATTTTTAGACAAATTTGAAGAAAAAAATTATTTTAGTTTTAATAAAAAAGTATTTAAAAGAAGTTTTAGTAATTTATATGTTTATTGTTATATATTGAATAATTATAACAATAGCCAATACAGAGAAATATTTTTTTTACTGCAGATACGTCGAAAGTAAAAATGCAATGCAACAATTGGTAATGGCGACTGAAAAAAAAGACTGGGAAACTGTTCGAGAAATTGGGCATATTGCACATGAAAAACTACAGCGTTTCCTCGAAGATCCAGATCCCATGTAAGAAAATCACTCAAAATTACAATTTTTATTAATTTATTTACCAAGTGTGCTTGTAACTCTTGGACTTTTAAAATTCAAACAGTTTTTCACAATTGTCTAATTTTTGAAGCTTCAGATTATCGATTTTGAAACTTCTCAATGAAGTAAACAAACTAATAGATTTTAAAAGTTTCCAACCTTGCTTGAAAATATCCTTTATCTAAAATTTAAAACCAACCAATATCCAGCCGAAAATTTTGAATCACAATTTCAATTTACATTTCATATTTTTCCAGCGATTGCAAAAATGTTCCATCACACATACGAAGGTTTCAGCCACTACATATGTGGACGAAAATTCTTTTCAAAAGCATCGATGCTTTCAAAAAAACGCAAGAAACTATGGAAATAGCGGAAAATTATTTGACAGCGCTTTTGGAGCAAAAGTCTTTTATCCAAACCTGTCGAGGCAAATGTTTTGCGGAACTTGCGTTGATTAAAAAAAAAAGTAATCTCAATGCCTCTGTCGAAGTTTTGGTGAAAGGATTGCTGGATGATAATTTGTCACAAGTCGATGTTTTGACGCTGCTCGATCGAGTGAAAAGTATCGCAAAATTGAAAAATGGCGTTTCTGAAAAAAGCAGGGAATTTTTGAACCGTGTATTAACCAAGGTTGAGCCCGCATTGCCAGTTGAGGATTGGGCTACAGTGACGATACATGGAAGCAAATTGAATGGGTAAGTGAAAATTTTAATGGGAATTACCTTTGTAACTTGAAGCTTTGCAAAAATTTTGCGAAATTTATTACTAAATGTATTTAGTGGGGGACACTAAATTATTTATTTGAGAAGAATATGGACGCACTTTTTTGTTTAAATATATTTATTAATTTTGAAAAAATGACGAATTACTTGTGATCGTGCCTCAGTTATAGAAAGTTTGAATGATGGTTGGTTCTAACCTGATTCTTGCTGATCATGATTTTTTGAAGAAAAGAATCTTTGTAATCATCCTGATAAGGGGAGGTCGAAATATTGATGAAATAAGTATATTGAAGACAAAAATTAAATGTGGCTCTAAGAGATCATTCTTGACCTTTCATTTATTTGAATTTACGAAAAACGGAGCATACAGTTGATTGAAGTTATTTTCAGAGAGGGTTTTCTGAAAAATATATTCCTTGCAGAATTGAAAAATTTTCAATATTTAATAATGTGGTTCCGTTAGTGCAACTTTTCAACTTTTAAAATTACCGGATTTTAAAGATATGCAAATTTCAGAGTTCACGAGCACGTTTTTCGTATCTTTACCTATTAAATACATCTAATGGAATTCGATTTTTGTGATTCTTAAGTTACTGAGGTTGAGGTTTTTTTGTTTTTGTTTTTTTTTTACTCATACTTTTGATATTCTACGTATTTCTTCTTTATATACAAATATAAAACAATTTTCTGGTGTTCTTGAGAATTTTTATACGGCTTTCTAGCATTCAATAATCTAGTGATCAGAGTTTGAAAAGTTTTTAGTTCTTTTTAAATAATTTTTTGATAAAGTAATATCTATACAGATTTTCAGTATTTGAGAGATTTTTAACAGTTTTGGTATCATAATAAATCTTTATGATTTATGATATATAAATAAAAATAGATTAGGAATTTTCAAAATTGTAAATTTTTTTGGTCTTGAAATAAATGGTAAATGCTAAATAATAAATAGAATTTACTGCATCCTAAGGCAATGATGATTGTTGAAAATAAGAATTTTTCAAACATTTCAAAGTTCTGCATTTGAACTTAACTGCAAAATTTGCAAATTATTTCAAAAAATAAATTTTCGCTCTAATGACTAAAAATTTAGACAAAAACGAAAAAAACAAAAATGGTTTTTAATTTTCATTATGCATTTCAATGAAGAAAATTACTCATTTTAATCATATATGCTAAATATGAATAATTATTTATTACTTTAACTGTGTGTGGTGATAGAAACATTTTTTTTATACACTCAGCGCTTGGGAGGAGATACAATTCGGGTCTTGTGTATCTCGTCCCAAATGTTTGTTTTCGGCATTGTGAACGCTCGAGTTCTCGAATAAATCAGAATAAATCTGAATAAAGCTGGATCAATCGCCTTTTTCTCAGGTCGGTATCGTGCACGCTAGTTCTCTTGATTTTCTCTTACATATATTTGTTAAAGTAACGCTGTCTCGAACCGTCCCTGCTTTTTAAAATATTTTGGCATAACTGTAAGGCATGATGTCGAAAATCTGTCAGTTGGGCGGAAACGAATTCATTTTGTATCAGCTCGCGCGAGCTCAACTCCTAAGCGCTGAGTGTAGATACGTAAACTAGTTTTAAAACATAAGTATTTTTTATTTTGGGCTGAAAATTGGTTTTTTTGCACAAATTCAAATTTTCAATTAGGATGTCAAATTCAGAGGAACCTCACTTTTGTCGAGAACGTTTTTTAAAATCTTTATTTCTCATTGTAAAATCTATGGATTTTAATCATTTTCGTATGAAAACGTTCGAAATTGTATGAAATTTATAAATAATGAATTATAAATATTTCTCGTAGCGTTGTTGAATTGTTATTAGCGTAAAAGAAAAAAGTGTAAAAAGTTTTTGAATAAATAATTTTTATATTGCATCATTTTTTTTCCGCTCGTTTTTTTTTCCATTGATTGGTAAAGGTATGAACTACATTCTGAAAAAACCGTTACATGTCAAATCGTTTGTAAGTGAGAATTTTTTTTTGAATTTCCAACCTGTCATTACCAAGTAATTATGAAATTTTAATATATTTTCATTTTTCTTGATCTTAGGGCCTATTCTTGAAAACTTTCTCGTACGATAAATCGTAAAATAAAATTTGATATACCTTTTGTAGATGTTTGTCACTTTTTCTAGACGACTTTGAGCCATGATGTACGTTTGCGACGCAGGACTAGATTATCGACTTGAACTCTGTACAGTCAGACGTGCTGCATGTTCTGTAAAAGTACTCAATGCTATAAAACTGTGCTGTACCGTCGTATACAAAATACACTCCCAACATTATTGGCTAGGTGTAAAAAAAAACCAATGGAAAATAGTTGCAAATATGTATATTCAATAGATTACGCTTGTTTTGTTGGTGCGTACCAACAAAACAAGCCTAAAAACTCCAAATTTCCCTAGTTTTCGTACGAGAAAAGTTTTAAGAATAGGCTCCCTTAAGACACTGTAGTATGTTCCATTCCATAATACTGTATATTTTTAATGACAATTTCCTAACTCAATTTTGCATTACACGGAATATGACATGAAATTAAATTTTCATGAGTGTCTCTTGAGAATATCTTTTTATATTTATATTTACTTGCATGGACTTGGTTTAATTGTAATTTTTCTTTGCATACTGTTCACAGATGGTGATGAATAAATGAAGCTAATGTATAGAAATTCATAAAATGCATTTTAAACGCGGAGATATTCGAGAAACTGATTAATGGTTACACATCAGATATTTTACTTTATGATTTTACACGTTAAAAAGTACAAAAATTAAAGAAATTCCCTAAATAAGATTGCAAAAACTGTGATCTCTCATAAAAGTCATTTGATGTATCCATGTTTTAACGAAATAGTATAATGACGATACGCATCTTTGTTTAACGAAAAAACATTGAAACACGAGCACGTTGAACATGTATGAATAATTTGGTTTAAAATAAAATTAACATTTTTCGGACATGAAATAGTATTTTAATATGTATTTTTTTTGCTTCAAAATGTAATGGAATTTTTCAGAAAATTTTAAATATTGGATAAAAAATTAATGACATTATCGCATAATTCCACAGTTGAACTTTTTCCGATACATAATAGTCCTACCTTCATAATTGTGAATAAACATAAAAAAGTAATAAAGTGTTTTTGAGAAATGAGAATGAAAGTATTTTTATGAAATTATGTGTGATTATAAGTATTTTAGCAATCTATTGATTGGCGCGAAAGCTTGATTTAAAGTTGTATTCCGAGCTGTTAAACATCTAGTTAGGAATTTTTCGTTTATTATTTTTGTTTACCAAGAATATATGTCACCATTAAATGGAACATATTCCAGTGTCTGAAGATCAAGAAAAGTGATAATATATTAAAATTTCATAATCACTTGATAATGACAGATTGGAAATTCAAAAAAAATTATTGATTACAAACGAAACGTTTTGGCATGTAACAGTTTTTACAAAATGTAGTTCATACCTTTATTAATTAATGAAGGAAAAAACGGGAAGAAAAAAAATGATGTTTTATGAAAATGATTTACTTAAACATTTTTTACGCTTTTTTTATTTACGCTAATAACAATTCAACAATGCTTCAAGAAGAATTTTTAATTCATTATTCATAAATTTCGTACATTTTCGAACGTTTTCGTACAAAAGTTATTGAAATTCATTAAAATTCCGATAAGAAATAAAGATTTTAAAAAAGTTTTCGACAAAAGTAAGGTTACTCTAAATTTGACAGCCTAATTTAAAATCCGAGATTCTACACTGAGAAAAATGCACCGTGATGATTGCTGACTTTAACCGTACTGATTACGGTGAAAAATTTTTTTTTCGCAGTCACCTGACTCTTTACGGTCAAAACCGCAGTGACAACGGTATCCACCGTACTCATTACGGTATATAACCGTAATTGTTTTTGACAGGAAACATTTGAAAGCAATATATATAGAAACTGTCAAACGATTCCGGTTATCCACCGCAATGAGCGGTGGATAACGTAATCATTACTGTATTGACAGGTATTCAGTCAGGTATAATAAAAAATAAAAATTAGATTTTACTGTAACCAGTGCGGTGAATTTTTCTCAGTGTATAAAAAAAAAAAAACACAATTTTCAGCCCCACATAAAAAGTAAGTATGTTTTAAAACTATTCAACGTATCTCTTTAAAAAATTTGAGAGGAATCGGTGATTTGGTCAGTGACAACCAAACTGATTTTGAAAATAATGACCTGTATTGAATTTAAAACTACAACTTTTGTTATTTCTTTCATTTCTACCCTTTTTTCTATTTTTATTTTGTAGTCAATGTGATGAAAAAATTGGAATTAAAAATCCCTGAGAGGTGAAATTTGAAAAATCAGGAATTACTATGAGATTTCGGGATGTTTGATAAATTGATTTTTAAAAATTATATAAATGATGAAAAATATTTATATAAGACTAAGTCTAATCCTATGAAAATGAACTTTTCCTTCTCTACTTTCAGAAACGAAATGACCAAAAAGAGCAAATGGCAAGTTATGAAAGGCGAAGACAAATGTTACATGAGTGTGGAGCGATACGCAATGGAATATTATTGTGCGAATGGTTATTCCTATGCTCTACATTGCGAAGGAGCTCTGCCCGTGACGTTGTTTGCTGTCGTTTTTTGGGACGAATTGTACAAAATCGAAGTTCCCGGAGTTTTCGCCAGCCATTATCAAGAAGGACCGTACGACCTGTGGACTAGTGATTTTTTTAAAAACAGAAAGGAGCAAATCGAGGGAAGAATATCCGTGTTGTCCGCATTGGACAGCGAAAGTTTTGTGGAAACTCTTGCTGAAAATTTTGCCAAGTCGAAATCTTACAAAAGCATTTTGGCCAGCAATTTGTTCAACAGTGACGAGCAGTTTATGGTAAATTTTGCTACATGGAAAGAAATTTCTGTTAAATTTTACCGTGCACTTCACTACAAAACTAGGACAAAGTGGATTTCTAGTTATTTTTCTAGTGTTGATTCGGAGTATTTCACGAAAAAATACAATATTTACAGGAATAACGGCGCATTTTACCATGCTGTACGACAAAAAAAAATTGAGCTCTGGTTTCTTTACCGTACGTTCAGTAGTAAAAACTGAGCTGCACCATAAAAAAAACCAAGTATTAGTTATTTAGTAACGTGAAAAAATTCAAATTTTACCGTGCAGTCATGTGATTGACAAATCACATGATTGCCATGAGCCAATTCCTGCGTGCGACACTATCGCAGTGCGTTGCGTCTTAAATATAGACCGATCTTCGATAATACGGAGAACGTTCAACCTTTTTCCTGCCTTTTCTACCTTTGTGCATACCAATTTTCTGCAGTTTTCATTGCTTTTAATAATTCATCAGTGAAGGTTCGTCAAGTGCGTGAATTGTGATTTAAAAAAAATACATGTTAGGGTCAGGATAAAAAATAAATGTGAGTAAATGAATCGGTTCAACAAACGTTTTAAGCTTCTCAGAAATTGTTTATATTATGCAAACAATTTTTTAGTATAAAATTTGAATTCAATTGTATTTATTTCATATTCATCGTCACATTTTCCATATGACGCATTGTAAATTTTATGTTCAAAATTAAGATACTACATACTGCACGGTAAAATTTATTGTGTGGTACACAATATATACATCATTGTAGGTGAAAAGTAAAGAATTGCCACCAGGTCCCACGATTCATGGATTGCATGGTAATTTTTATAGTGAATTGCACTGTAAAAATTAACGGAAATTTCTTTTCATGTAGATTATTTTTTGAATTAAGTACTTTTCTATTCTGGTTTTAATTGTGAGTAAATTATGCTAGTTCCTGGTTTTTTTTTTTTTAAACGAGGGTTTTCAAAACATTGTAAAATGTTTTAGTAATCTTTAAGGTTGTCCTGCAGCTAGGGTCAAATAATGAGAATTCGATCAAATTTTACGTACAGATAATTTATGGCACCTCACATCACCTCGTAAAAATTTCAAAGCGGTCTTGTCCTAGGTTTTTGAGCAATAAGTGCTCAAAGTTGAGAAAAAATACATGGGCTCTTATGGGAGCGCGTGAATTTTTACCCTTTCTTCTATAAAAACAATTACTTGCAGAAATGAGTTAGCAACGAAAAACGAGTACATCATAAAGCATAGCCTTACAAAAGTACTATGCGAAGTTTCAAAAAGATTTAGTCTGCGGAGAAAAAGCGATACTGCATTTTGTCGGCTAATTCACAAAATTTAACGCTTGCAATCGAGAAACGCGGCAACGTCACACTGTCACTCACGCGCTCGTAGTGTGTGAGTGAAAATCGTGCGCAGTTGGTTATCAATAAGACAGCGAAAACGACGTTGTCAAGCGTACGCGTACGATTTTCAATTTTTTCCACGATTGATATTGTAAAATATTATTTATTCCCACGTTTCGCAAAATTATTTGATAAATTTACAGCAATATATCTTTATAAAATAATCAAAATATCATTAACAACAAGAGTTACTAGCCATATAAATTTCCATCGCATGAAGTTGGCAGCGAATTCAAACTCTAATACTTTAGCATAGGGCGCAATTGTATTACCATGGTAAAGCTAAACCTAGCTGCAGGACAACTTTAAGATAGTACCTCCAGGATGAAATGATGTGAATATAGCCGCAATAAAAATTCTTGCAGCCACATTCACATTTCAGGCTCTGTGCTCATGTATCGGCAACGTCGCATTTATTACTGTCTGCCACCTGCTTCCACATACGCACTGGTAAGCACGGGTAAGCACTGTAGCTATATATACGATCAGCGATTGTTTCGCTTGGAATGCGACGTTGCCAAATGTACGTTGATAAGAATAAAATAAAATAATTTTTTGTCGCATAAATATGTAGTCAACTACGATCCGATTTTGCACAGAGTTTATAAACATTTTGAACAATATGTCCTCAATTATTAAGAATTTTCGGCCAATAACTTTCTTATTTATTCGAAAAAATGATGTTGTCCCCATAAGAACACATGTAAAAAATATTGAACGTTTCAAGTAGTGGATCAACTTGAAATTTTGCAAGAAATTTTCTTTTATTCTTTTGAACCTAATCTCTAAATTTTATCCAAATCGGTCAATAAATTCTATCTTGGAGTTACTACCTTCAGAAGATCTTATAAAAAATTCCGAAATTTTGTGTGGTTCTTTCCTATTTTCATTAAAATTGCACTGAGTTTTCCAAAAATAATGTTTAAAAAGATGTCGACTGTCAGGGGCGTAGACAGAAAAATTAACGAGAGATTTATTGAAAAAAAAAAATGTTTCTTTCGGGATTTCATAATTTTTTATCCTTGACGAACTGGTCATTGGAGTTCGATCCTTCAATTTTTTGAATTTCGGAGTTTTGAAGTTTGTAACTTTTGCGTTCTAAAATTTGACATTTTTTGTATACGTATTTAAAGTAGTAGAATTCGATTTTCGTGATTTTCAAGTCACCGAGGCTTAGATTCTTTATCCTAATATTTTTTGTATTTTTTTTATTTTTTTTTTTATATCTTGGGGGATTTTTTAAAATTATTGGATTTCTATACAACTTTCTGGAATTCATTTTTCTAGGAATCACAGTTCTGAAAATTTTTTATATTCATATCATGTATGTAATACTCCTATATGGCCAGGAGAGTGAGAGATCATGTCCCCATTAAAAGAGTATGGACGATCGTTTCTCTCTCGCACACAAGATTCTGCGCATCCCCGTCGCGCATTCAAAACAATTACGGGTGCATATCTATATATAGCATACATATATATCATAGCTGGAGGTTGTCAACTAAAGCAATGTCTAGTTTATCTATATATTTGTCACGTGGCCCATCGCGCATGCGCGTTGACACCATGATAATCCATTTCCATCTTTCTTAAATGAGGACTTCTCAAAGTACAGAGAACAAAGGACTCTGGCCGTATAGGAGTATTACATATATGATTC
The DNA here is from genome assembly GCA_028476575.1 of Platygaster robiniae. Taxonomy (NCBI): domain Eukaryota; kingdom Metazoa; phylum Arthropoda; class Insecta; order Hymenoptera; family Platygastridae; genus Platygaster; species Platygaster robiniae. Next base: position 12,271,474 of record CM052027.1, on the reverse strand, counting down.
ATATAGATTTTTCGGAGAACAATATTCACACAAATTATATGTATTTTGTGGATTTCTAGAATTTTAGTACTTTTTGCTATTCATAAAATTTTGTGATATTTTTGAGGATTTCTTGTATTTTTATAAATTGCTCTACAGATTTCCAGAATTTGGTGCTATATTAATTATTATTGAAATTTTCTACCATTTCGAGTGTCTTAATTTATTTTTTTAAAAACAGTATCTTTACTACAGATTTTTAGTACTTCTTGTCTTTTTTCGTATTTTTTTTTTATTATTTATACAACTTAAAGAAATTTCTGACATAACTGTTGATTTCTATCAAAATTTGCAAAATTATACACTCAATATTTCAAAGTTTTAAAAATTGTTGAGGAAATTGTAGTATCTGTATAGTTTTTGAGCATTAAAAGATAGTTAGTATTTGTCGTATTTTTCAAGTATTCAGGAAATTTGTGAGGATTTTCCAGAATTTTTTTATTTAAAATTTTTTGTAGATTACTCCAGAGATTTCTTTAATTTTATGTTTTAGAATTCAAATTTTAATAGATTTTCATTATTTAAGATTTTTTGGGAAAACTATACTTCTACATAGATTTTTTATACTGTACAGATTTCTTATTTATTTTTTTTTTTTTCTTGAGTAGGTATTTATAAAATTTTTTTAGCGTTTACTAGTATTTTTATAGGTTTATAGTATTTCTATCATTCCTTTTAGCTGTCGTAAAATATTTAAGGATTAATTGATTATTTTTTTTAGAATTTTCAAATCGGGAAGATTGTTCTGTAGGTCTCCAGAATTTCATGCTTTAAAATTTAAATATTAATATATTTTTAGCATTGTAAAATTAAAAAAAAAAATTACATGTACATAGATTTTGAATATTTTATAGGTTTCTTATATTTTCATTTTTTTCTTTTTATAAGATTTCGTAGCTTTTCCAAGTCATTTTATAAATTTATAGTATTTTTAGAGTATTAATGAAGTTTTAGAGTTTTTATAGTATTTTTTTATATTTTTAAAATTTTTGCAAATTGTTCTTTATCGCTCTAAAGTTCGATGCTCTAGAAATCAAAGTTGAATAGATTTTCAGTATTTTTATATATTTCTTGCAGTGAATAAAAATTCATGAAATTTTGAAGACTTTTTCTAGTATGTATTCTATTATAGAAAACCAAAATGATCTCTCGGAGCCAAAAATCATTTTATTCCCATTGGCAAAGGAAAAACAACAGTATATCTTTATGACTTTTATTATCAATATTTCGGCCTACTATCGGGCCCTCATCAGGAAAACTACAAAATCATACAAAAGAAACCATATTTTAAACTAACAAATCCATAAATATTAAAAAATCATCTTTCTACAGCATTTACTTACGATTCTCCTAATTGATGTGCAAACTAAGTACAATTTCTCTTCCATTTATTTTTTTAGTGGTCTTTCTGTATATCAAAGTAAACCACATCGTCGATAATTAAAATACGCATGATAATTGAAACAATTTTTCATTATAAATTGTACAAGTAAAAACTCTTCAAAGTTGTTTCATTCATGCACTATCAACGACTGACTCATCATCAAATTCATCTTATCATCAAATTCATAATCACAACATCCCCAAAAAAGCATCATAAATAGCATTCAAATTTCTCGTTTCCTCCTGTTTATTCAAAGTGTTGTCTGTCTTTCTAATAAACATCATCTCCGAAATACTCCTCTTATAATAATTATCCTCATTATCTAAAATCCTAACATTCTCCCAATCAAATTCATGTCCTTCTTCAATTCTATGATTCGTAACTACAGTGTGGCTATTTGGCATCAATTTTATATTATCCCTGTGTTCTTTAATTCTCGCTTTTAATTTTCTTTTTGTCTGGCCAATATAGCATGAATTACAATCAACACAATCTATTTCATAAACAACACATTGTCTGTCACAAATATCCAACTTATCTTTACCTTTCTTTATGATCTGATCATTCAACTTGTTATCTGTTCTGTTAATTATACCTATATCATGTTTCTTAAAAATCCTTTTCATTCTCATATTCAAATTTTCAACAAAGGGCAAAACCACCACCTTATTCTTATTCTCTAATCTATTAATACTCATAAGAGCATATTTACTCAAATAATGAATCCTCTTCGCAATATATTTCTCAATAAAGACTTCCGGATAATTATTTCTTCTCAAAATATTCCTTATAATCTCAAAATTCTTTTCCTGAAAATCATTATCAGCCAACTTCATGTTTCTATCCACCAAAGCATAAATAGCACCAACCTTCTGATGTAAGGGTTGTACTGAAAAATAAATAATATATCTCCTGGACGAAGTCGGTTTAATATACCAATCAAATTTCATTTTCCCTTGGCTTCTGATGATCTTCAATTCCAAAAAATTAATACTATTGTTACATTCCAATTTATAAGTAAATTCTAAACGAGGATGATAAGCGTTCAAAACAGAAAGTGTCCGTGAAAGATCTCTCTTGGGAATTTGAATTGAAGATTGGGAATTGAAGATCATCAGAAGCCAAGGGAAAATGAAATTTGATTGGTATATTAAACCGACTTCGTCGAGGAGATATATTATTTATTTTTCAGTACACCCCTTACATCAGAAGGTTGGTGCTATTTATGCTTTGGTGGATAGAAACATGAAGTTGGCTGATAATGATTTTCAGGAAAAGAATTTTGAGATTATAAGGGATATTTTGAGAAGGAATAATTATCCGGAAGTCTTTATTGAGAAATATATTGCGAAGAGGATTCATTATTTGAGTAAATATGCTCTTATGAGTATTAATAGATTAGAGAATAAGAATAAGGTGGTGGTTTTGCCCTTTGTTGAAAATTTGAATATGAGAATGAAAAGGATTTTTAAGAAACATGATATAGGTATAATTAACAGAACAGATAACAAGTTGAATGATCAGATCATAAAGAAAGGTAAAGATAAGTTGGATATTTGTGACAGACAATGTGTTGTTTATGAAATAGATTGTGTTGATTGTAATTCATGCTATATTGGCCAGACAAAAAGAAAATTAAAAGCGAGAATTAAAGAACACAGGGATAATATAAAATTGATGCCAAATAGCCACACTGTAGTTACGAATCATAGAATTGAAGAAGGACATGAATTTGATTGGGAGAATGTTAGGATTTTAGATAATGAGGATAATTATTATAAGAGGAGTATTTCGGAGATGATGTTTATTAGAAAGACAGACAACACTTTGAATAAACAGGAGGAAACGAGAAATTTGAATGCTATTTATGATGCTTTTTTGGGGATGTTGTGATTATGAATTTGATGATAAGATAATTTTTACTTTCAGTAGTTTTGGTAATAACGATTCTCAAGCTTGAAGTTTTCCGTTGAGTCAGTCGTTGATAGTGCATGAATGAAACAACTTTGAAGAGTTTTTACTTGTACAATTTATAATGAAAAATTGTTTCAATTATCATGCGTATTTTAATTATCGACGATGTGGTTTACTTTGATATACAGAAAGACCACTAAAAAAATAAATGGAAGAGAAATTGTACTTAGTTTGCACATCAATTAGGAGAATCGTAAGTAAATGCTGTAGAAAGATGATTTTTTAATATTTATGGATTTGTTAGTTTAAAATATGGTTTCTTTTGTATGATTTTGTAGTTTTCCTGATGAGGGCCCGATAGTAGGCCGAAATATTGATAATAAAAGTCATAAAGATATACTGTTGTTTTTCCTTTGCCAATGGGAATAAAATGATTTTTGGCTCCGAGAGATCATTTTGGTTTTCTATTACACAAGACATGGAGCAGTAAAGAATTATTTAAGGTATTCTATAATATTTAAGACATTTTTGTAAATTGCTCTAAATTTCTCAAGTTTGATGTTCTAGAAATCAAATTGTTATAAATTTCTAGGGTGATAGAATCGGATATTTGCATAGATTTATAATATTTTATAAATTTTGTATAATCACATTTTTTTCAAGTATTTATAAGATTTTGTAGCAGTTTTCAGTATTTTTACAGATTTCTATCGTTTTTCGAAGATTGTCATAATTTTTTTTTTTTTTTTGAGTTTGAATATTTTAAATCTAAAATCTTAAGTAAATATTTGTTTTGATTTTTAAAAAACAGTATTAACATTGATTTCCATTTTCCATTACTATTGACATTTCTTCAGTTTTTCTATATTTCGAAAGATTTTCTAGTATTGTTATGGATTTTTACATAGATTTATGGCATTTGATGCTCCAAGATTCAATGTTTTTTTTTTTTCAGCATTTTCGTAGATTTTGATTCTCTTTATTGTATACTGTTTTCGAACAATTTTTCGAATTTTCATTTTATAGTTTATTCTAGCCAAACATTTATTATCAGTATTATGTTTAAAAAAAATTCTTCTGAAATCAGCATCGTTATTTTTTTTTGAGTTAAGGAAATTAAGAATCACAATTTTTGCTCAACTTTGAGAACAAAAAAAATTATTTGTCATATTTTCTAGATTTTAGTTAGTACTATTCTGATGATTTTTACTTATTTTTACTATTTATTGCAATTTCGTATTCATATTTTCATTATTCCATAATCATGTTCATGCATTTCTTTACTTTGACGCGAAATAATTATTTTAATCCGAATTTCGAAAATATTTTGAACCTCCCTCTGCTTACGCCATCGTGGACTGCCCATAAATTTACGTCTCAACATACTTAAACTGTATTCTAATTTTTAGTCGAATCCTCGAAGAAATAGCAAAGAGAAATTTAAAATGAGAGAGTTTCGAAGTATTAACTTCGTTATTCCAAAAATTTTCAGAGCCTCGTGAAATGCTTGGGGCCTGAAGGAGTTTTGGGAATATGTGAAAAATTGTTGGAAAGTTTTCGACTGTGGCACTCGGGCTTCCCTGATCTTGTAGTTTGGAATCCAACTACGAAATTGGTAATATGCAATTTTTAATTTATCTTGAAAAAAAATCATCAGGTAAATAAATAATTAACAATGGTTTCGAAATTTTTTCCAGTGCAAAATCGTTGAAGTTAAAGGACCTAACGATTCTCTGTCTGCAAAGCAAACGCTTTGGTTGTGTCATCTGCAAAGAAAAAGTATTCCATGTGAACTCTGCCTCGTAAAAGGTAAGATAAAATGTACTGATGTTGAAAAACTGATGTTTTTCTGTGATTAAGATATTTAATATTATTTATGATTGAAAAATAATTGAAAAATAAGTAATATGTATTATTCAATATTTTTGTATGTTGACTAGACTATTTGATGTTTTACAATGTTTGATTCTTTGTTCACAGATGCGAAAAAAACAGGTCGAATCGAAGGCTGAAGAAATGTGACTTGTGCCATTGTTTAACTTGTCCGACTACGTGTTGTAGTACTCGGCTGTGTGGTATGTAATGAAATCTATATGCATATGTATTTACAGGATTGAAATCATTTTCATAGATTATTTTTTTAATGCTTTTCACTACTTTATACATCATGTTGCAATGATTGTTCACAGAGAATATTGTACTTTGATACTTACATAAAAAATACATCGTAAACTGAACATTGTTTTTTTGTTTTTCGATCCAAATGACGCATAAAACTTGGCTAAAATTTATGCAAAAGTAGGAAATAATATGTGGGAAAATATTTTACTTTTCGTTGAGAATGAAGTTGTTTGAAATGTTTTTTAAAATTGTTTACACTAAATTTAAAAAAAAATTCTTAAAAGTTCTGCGAAAATGTTTACGTTTTTTCTTTTAGAACTTGTGTGACATTTATTCAGCAAAACTCCATAATTTTTTCGGAGAAATCGAACAATTTGAATTAATAATTTTGTGGGTTTGAAAACGATAATGTTAAGATTCGGGTTGAATACTAGAAAAGAGCTTCGAAGCGATCGGCAACTTGAGTACTTGATTGTTAAATCATCAATTTTTTTTTTAAATGTGTTTATCAAAGTTACAAATATGCAAAGGAATTAAATTAAGGAAAACATGTATTTCTCATCTTTTTTTTCTAAAAATGTTCATCACTGCCTGAAGTTGGCTGTTATGTAGAAATAAAATGCGCGCGCATCACATAAAAGTGCGGGAATCTCAAATGATATGTTGGTCATTGTTTGACTGTCAGGGGGTAATGACAAAAAAAAAAAAAAAAATGCAAGAATAATCTAGTTTCCCGTAAAATATAGACAACAGCGATAGAAAAATCCATAAAAATTTGATTTTCTATACTACATTATGTACTTAAACTCTTCCAAGTTTCAAGCATAAATCATAAGTTTTACAGGAGTTATAAGTATTTTAGTAAAGTGCATAAAAAATAACACGTAATTCCCATTAAAAGATTCAGTCGCTTTGTGGCACTGTTTGATTCCTTTCAAACTTCACAGAACATTTTTTTTCAGTATCTTGATTGATTCAAAGGCCCGAAATGGATAAAATTGCCAAATATTGCCAAATTAACAATAAGTGACACTCTAAGCCTCCCTCATAATACCCTTCCCTGTCATTTTAAAAAATTACAAAAAAATCCCTTTTTTTTGCATTGAACTCATTCATGATAAAAAAAAGTTTTCAGACTAACGCAGAACCTCAGATGGCGCGCGTTGTGCAATTGCGATTTAAAATCATTGCATCAATTCGAATTATCACATCGCTTCTGAAGCGCGATTAATTGTAAACTTTGCATCACGTTCTTCCTTTTTTTTTTGCAACCGGGAATGACGAAAGCCTGAAATGAGAACTGTTACGTCGATGTGAAAATATCCCGTGGTTTTTCAAAACAAAAAAGTTATTCCTCATTACGAAGTAACAGTGCAAACAATGTGAATCATTCATTATTGCTGGTGTAATTATAGCTATATATCAGTTAAAGAAGAAAAAACGCAATGATGTCCACGTACAAGGGCACACGGGAAAACGTCCAAGAAAATCTCTATAAAAAAATGTTTATTTTTATTCGCGGAGGCGTGGTATTCAACGTGATTTAGGAAGAATCGACGATGCATGAGAAAAGAAATCTTATTTTCGTTATGCCAGAATAATTGTTTTAAAGATAGTTCTACAATTTCATGTTTGGCGAGGGATTAAAATCTTAGTTTTGTTGAATATCTATAAAAAAAATTTTTTTTATCTAAAAATAAATTAGTCAGGAGGGGGCGGGGGAATTCGGAGCTCGAATACAGTAAAAAAAACATAAAATATCGTGCATTAGTATATTTAAACAAAATTTTACATGAAAATAGTGAAAATACTCATTTTATGCTCATAACAAAAATTACAACAACAAAAATGCAAAATTTGAAAAATTTCCGTTAAGTTTGAAAAATATATTCGTACATATTATGTATATTCGAGAAGATTTCATTCCGTTTTAAATGCAGTGACCGCGAATATTTTATACATTTCATGACGTGTCGCAACATATTTGTATCATGTTCTGCGCTTATGTATTTACATGGTTTTGCAAGGTTAGCGCGTGCTCGCATGCTAAACTTGTACCACTTCCACACAGCGCATTCGCATCTGAAATTCCTCGTCGATTTCCGCGAGTCAGAAATTTTCTTTTCTCAAAATTTCTCGAAATTTCATAAATATATTTAAAACAAAACTCATTTTCTAAATTTTCACATTCCAGCATCTTTGTAGATCTGAAACTCCTATAATTTTCTGGCCAATTCATTAAAAATCTGAAAAAGAAACAATGCTTTCGGGTAGGGTTCCCATGTCCTCTTTTTTCTTCTTTTTCTTACTTGAAGAAAGGCATAAGTTTGTCTTTTTTTGTCCTCTTAAATACTTCACGATCTGGTAACCCTACTTTCGGAATTTATAAAATTTTCAATTTTATCGTTGCTGACGTTTTGGATAACAGAATTATAATATTTAAGGTATTATGAGCAGTGAAATACTCTGAATATGGCTCCAAGTTATAAAACATCTGTAATCCCATAAAAAATATCAAAGTTACGCTTTTTTTCTGGAAATCGCCATGTTTTATGATATTCATACTCCATAAGCAACAATAACAACTGCGTACGGTATTATTCAACGTTGCTAAATTGCAAAATAAGCAATGACAGTTATCTGAAAATGACGTTTGTAAATATTTTTTAGAAAAACTAAATAGTAAAAATTCGTTTTGTAAATTGAAATTTGATTGTAAATGTCTAGTTTGACGTCTAGGAAAGTTTTATAAAAATTCCCTTATTCCTTCTTAAATTATGCACGAAAATACGATTCGCTCCATAAGAACACGTGTAAATCGACGCATATTTTGGAATTTTTTTCCTCAAAAAATGTGTAGACAAAATACTCGTAATTCAGCGTACATATTTTTTTAGGTTTGATTTACAAATTGTAATTTTTTCGGTAACATTCCTTCATTTTTGTTTACGCGCTCATAATACCTTAAGACTTTCTGATTTTCAATTAGGGGAGACCGGAGCTGGTGTGGACACGGGGCAGGTTTGGACAAGACTAGATTTTATAGTTAAATTAAACTAGGGTTCCCATGTCCTCTTTTTTATTCTTCTTCTTACTTGAAGAAAGGCATAAGTTTGTCTTTTTTTGTCCTCTTAAATACGTCACGATCTGGTAACCCTAATTAAACAACATACAATGCCAACTGTGAAATATCAATTGAATAACGTCATTTCGACTATACATACGTATTTTCTTGTCAAAACATTGCGCTTTGCATTCAGCAGGGCAGATTTTCCGATTTTGGAGGTAATAAGTGACTTTACGACTCGTTTAATTTTTTGGTAAATCATGAATAAAAAAATTTTTTCCCCCAAAAACGATTCCTGGCATTGATAGAGCATAACAAGAGCTGCAAGATTTCGTAGCGTTCTTATACTTAACCAAAAATTGTTACTTTGAAAACACAATTATTTATAAAAAACGCGGTCGGGGCTGGTTGGGACACTTTGCAACGGGGTAGGTTGGAACACATAACCGCGTATGTATTTGGAACCACTACGAATGATACTTCACATATCTCATGTGTACTTTGCCTTTATTAAATTTCCCTAGTTAACTATAAATGTTAACGATATTTTTTAATTTTAAGAACGTTTTTTTCTAACGTTTTTTCATAATTTCATAGAAATAAACATAAGTATGAAAAATCAACGATAAATAAAAAGGAAAACTGTCCTGAATGAATAAGATGTATAAAATACTAAGCATTTTATCCGTTTTTTATTTTACAGTGAAATTATTTATTGAAATTTAGACATTTTCATGTGTCCATACCTGCCCCGTATACAGGGCAGGTATGGACAATCGACCTCGTCTCATTCAAAACATTTCCCTTCTTCAATAATCAACTTCAGACACTGCGAAAATTAACACAACTAGCCAAGAGTATGCTCTACATTGATTAAAAAAATCATAAATTAAAAAGTGTCCACACCAGCCCCGGTCCCCCCTATACTTTCGATATGTTCGACATTTAATTTTTTAATAAAAAATTAAATTTGGATTTCAATAGAAGACTCTTAATTTTTTTTCTTTTTATCATTTATTATTTAGTTTGGGTACTTAAATTAAAGGCTCTCAGTTTTAATTCCGGTACTTGATTCAGATTTTTAAATTTCTTTATTATTTTTAGTGTTGCAGTTCGAAATCCTCTCTCACAAATGTCAAGATTTTTCTCTTTTCTGAGCACAATTTTTGAAATCATCAAGTTTGAATTCAGAAACTGTAGAATTACGAAATTAATATTAGTTTTGAATTTTGGGAATTCAGTTTGTCGACTGGAAAAGGCCCAGTCCAACGATTTTATTCGGTACTTTAAAATTTCGATTTTATAGTTGGAGGGGCCGCGGTCTAAACCTGTTATCAGCATATGGCGTCTTATAAAGAAATCATGTTTTTTCTCACATTTGCTCGATTAGCTCGTACAATAGAGTAGTAGGACTTCATTCATTATAATATAATTATAATATAATTACATATTATGTAAGGTGAAGTGCAGGTGTGTGCCGAGAGATTTTCGGTTCCAATTCCACGTCACCTTCTGTAGTATTTGTCAGTTTCGTCAACATACGATCAACAGAACAAATTCTAATAACATGTTTTGACTCTACAAGGTTAGTTAATTTTTACAGCAAACAAATATTATTACGATTTTGCATGCGGATTCATGTTTACAGGGAGAAGCGCGAGCGATTTGGACCGATACGAATTCGAAGCATCAGGTTCAAGAGAATCATCAAAGGAAAAGAAAGCTGATTCGATGGAGATTTTTGACATTATTCCTGAAGATTAACAAGAATTTTTCAAAGAACCGAAGTTAAACTTTCCTTACGAATGAAATAATAATAATATTGCAATATCGAAAATAATAAATGACCGAGATATTTTTTCACGCAGATCGATCATATTTTCTAGCAAAAAGTATCAAATACTTTCAATATTTGCATTTATGGAAACATTAAAAAAAGGACATGGCTGATACAAGTTCAGACCGCGTGACACCCTTGTTGATAACATATGTATAGCTTTTGAGCCCCATGCAATCGGGAATTTTTGGTAAAATGAAGCAAAACTTACAAACATCACATTTCTACACTCAATGAACAGAAAATACTAACATTCCAAAAAAAAAAAGAACAAAAATTGTATAAATGATGACGTTTTCTTCCCGTCCTGTAATATTTGTGAAATGGCTCTTACCAGGTGTAAACCGCGGACCCTTCAGTTACATAATAGTTTCAAAAATTTGTAACTATTATACCTCACTATAATACATGTTTTTTCACTTCAAATTTACAAACAATTTAACTTAGGTATAAAAATGTTACACACGCGCATTGTATACATATTGCTGTCTGCTGCAGCACACTGTTGCCATGTCTCTCAAAACTCATAATACAAAGTGACAGTTCAGTGGATTTTTTGGTTTTTTGAAAAATTTTGTCAGTATCAAGTCCTGTGCTTTGAAAATGTAGAAACTACATGGTTTACTCCATATAGCTAGATTTTTTTCTTATTTTTTTGACAGAAAATGCCTTTGCTACGACGCAAAATGCAACCGCGTCCATAAGAGCCCATGTTATTTTCAATATTTTTTTTTTTTTATATTTTATTTATTTTATTTTTATAATTGATTGGCACAGTCGATTTGCCTGATTTTTTGAATATGAGCTTTTGTAACAATAGAGATTCAGGGTACAAAATTTCAAAAGAATCGTATAGAAAATTGAATGGCGCAACAACCACCTTGAAGTAATTTTTAGATTACATTTTGTGTAATTCAAAACTGCGTGTCTCTTGATGAAGTGAGAAATTTTCTAAATTTGAGTATAATGAAAAGATGTTGGTGAACAATTGTAATTTTAAAACTTGACAAAAGCAACCGAATTCCAATTTTTTCCTTGCACTATTTGAAAATCGAAATGAAATAATTGACGCCCTTGAAAATCGTGAAAAAGCGAAATCAACTCAACGAAAATTGCTCGTGAATTTCCTCTTACTGTTTCAACAATAAATTTATTAAGTGATTCCCATGACGCGCTTTTCGATGGAGGTAATTTTGGCTCGCGGCGATTATGTAAAACATAAACTTGATGCGTGTCACGGTCGCGACGTATTTTCGCAATGAGCGTATTTGCCTCTAGTAATCGAGCTAGCGCGAGCAGAACTCGCGGCGGCGACGCCGTTTTTTCGCTGTCAGAAATAATTATTTATCTACGACGCACTGGAAGAAAAAAAAAACAGCGCTTTTGGAGCATTTAAACGCACAATTTTCGAGCATTAGTCATACCTCACGTTGAAATAGCATACATTCTAAGCATTTGGGTAACTGGGATTTTCCTGAAGGGGGGGAAGGGGGTGAAAAAATTTTTTCGAGTAAGACATGTTAATAATTGCCTATTTTACAAATGTAACACATACGTAATGTTGAATGGGAGGAATAAGGAACATACAAATTTCAATTCAAGAATTTTCACTTCAATTTTATTGTTCATAAAATTTCACAAGTGATTTTCCGTATAAAATCAGGATTCGTAAATAAATAAATTCAAATGTTTATGCAGAAATTAATCGGTACTAGAATTTATTGTCATGTATGTGGCAGTTGCGAATTCAATATCAACTTTTAACAGGATTCAAACAATTTCAATTCGTTTCAGTTTTTCAATCGATTGAGTCGGAAAATTATAGAATACGGATCTTAAGTTCATAATTCAAGATTTTGATAATTAGGATCGTTCAAGTATTACGTAAAGCTTGGGGGGGGGGGGGTATTTTTGTCTTGTGTCACGTGACCGAGAATGTATAGAAATTCGAAGTCCATAGTATTGGATTAATAAAATTGCCATAACAATCCAGAAAAATACAAAAAATCTAGAAAAATACTAGAAAATGATATGTAATTTTATAAATGCTGAAAAGTATAAAAAAGACTCAAATTAATAGGGATCTCTAAAATACTGAAATTTTGTATAGATATTATTGTATCAAAAATTTTGTTAAATGATAACAATTTTTGAAACTTTTAATCTTGAAGCATCCGATTTTATCTAAGACTCTACTACAAAAATAGAAAATACTACAAAAAAAGAAAAAAAATTCTAGAATTTTTTGATGAAATTCAAAATGTACTTCAAGTTTCATAAATCTGTGAAATACTTGAAATCTATGACGATACTTTTTCCTAAAAAATTTATTAAAATACTGAAAACCTCTAAAATTTAATGTGGGTATTCTAGTGTAATTATTAATAGAAATATATATTGGAATTTAAAAAAACACTGAATATCCTCAAAGAACCTAGAAAATCCTACTAAATTAAAAAAAAACTTCAAAAATATTAGAATTACTAAGAATACTAGGAAGCAAAAAAATACTCCAAATCCATTTAGAGACATCCTTTCCCTTAATAACTTTGAAACAACTTAACGTCCATAAATCATTGAACCCTAAAGTATCGATTTGTAGATATTTATAGTATCACGATCCATACAAATCCATAAAAAATCGTTCAAACTGTAAAAATACTAAGAAAATCCAGGAAATACTAAAAGTTTTGAGAATCTATGAAATACCAGGTATCTTTGAAAATGCTGTTTCCTGGAAAATTCTTTTTAACATGAAAATTTACGAAAATGCTAGAAATCTGTAAAAACATTGATTATCCTTAAAAATTTCATAAATTGTACATACGAGTAGTTCTAAAAGCCTTTTTTGAAGCTTGCAAAAACACTTTCAAAACTTGGAACATCCTGAACACTTTTTTTAACAATTTATGAATTTAAAAATGATATTTGTAGATTTTCAAACATTTTCTGAAAAAAATATGCACTCGAATAATTAATTAGTTTTAATGTACGAATTTAAATTTTGACAAAAAGTAAAAAATATAACTTTTTAGGTTGAATTTTTCAGTCTGAATTCAGAATTTCAGAAGTTTAGTCTATTATCAGTGGTATTTTCGGAAACAAAGTTCAATATTGTTATGTATTGACACAAACAGGCATCCCCGGTAATAAATTGGGGACTCTCTGGTCACGGAGAGGGTGTTGTCAATAAGAACAGTTCTTCTATAGTATTCTGCGTTTATTGATATATCATTGTAAAAGAGGGGTCACGGAAGGTGTCTCGTCCAACAAACGGGCTTCCGTTCCGGGTGAGATAGGAGGCGATGGTGTTGTAGAAGCGTGTTCCCTAGATACTCCTCCAGGGACGTTCGAGCGTCGATGGTGTTCCAGAGCGTCCCGGAAACGGCGCGGAAGCGTCCTCGAAACCCGCGACTCGCCGGTGGTCAATATAGATTCATCTGTGGTGAGGTCGATTGTTACAATAGCTGAGGGTTGGCGTGGTATTTCACCGCCAATGGCCGCACGCCTTGATGATGATTGTGTGTTCCTCCTAGGGGTTTCTCCGGAATTCCTCTCTAAGTTCGATTCTCGCGCTCTGGGTTTAACCCTCTCTACCGGCCTTCCGGGAGGGTTCGGGAGAGTCTCGCGGGCGAGAGCCGCGTGGGTTTCTTCCACGAGCTGCTTCAGGATGAAATAACCTGGATGAGCCTCCAATTTGCTGCCAGATGCCGCTTTGTCGGGGGACGGGGACTCTTTCGTGGGTGTTTTCGAGGGACGGGTTAGAGCTGCCTGACGCCTCAACACTTCCTTGACGGCAGTCTCGGAGTTACCGAGTTCCTTCTTGAGCCCCTGGGCCCGTCCGTGAAAGATCTGTAGGCTGGCCCACAGTTCTGGTAGCCCTTTTGAGGCGAATTTCCCGTAGCCGTCCCGTGGACGCAACCCGTGGCGCCGGGCCTCCTTGCGGGCCTCTTCTATTGTTCCGTAGATTCGTGTGGGCACTAGAGTAATGGCGAGGGGGATTACGACAACCAGGTTTAACAACCGGAAGCTTGAGCGGGGAATTTTCGATTGTTGGGACCCATAATAGAGGGATTAGCTAATTAAACATAATCGAAATACCCTTTCCACCCGGTTTAACAACCATGTAAGGATTTCAATTTTCGAGCAAAATTTTAATAAGAAAACTGAGTTTACCCGGTTTAACAACCAAGTAAACGGATTTTATTTGTTGAACAGAATTTTTATAAAAACAGAGTTTACCCGGTTTAACAACCAAGTAAACAGATTTTATTTTCAAACAGAATCTTTATAAAAACAGAGTTTAGCCGGTTTAACAACCAAGTAAACAGATTTTACTTTCGAACAGAATCTTTATAAAAACAGAGTTTAGCCGGTTTAACAACCAAGTAAACAGATTTTACTTTCGAACAGAATCTTTATAAAAACAGAATTTAGCCGGTTTAACAACCAAGTAAACAGATTTTACTTTCGAACAGAATTTTTACAAAAACAGAGTTTACCCGGTTTAACAACCAAGTAAACGGATTTTATTTTGAAACAGAATATTTACAAAAACAGAGTTTACCCGGTTTAACAACCAAGTAAACGGATTTTATTTTGAAACAGAATTTTCATAAAAACAGAGTTTACCCGGTTTAACAACCAAGTAAACGGATTTTATTTTGAAACAGAATTTTTACAAAAACAGAGTTTACCCGGTTTAACAACCAAGTAAACGGATTTTATTTTGAAACAGAATTTTTACAAAAGCAGAGTTTACTCGGTTTAACAACCAAGTAAACGGATTTTATTTTGAAACAGAATTTTTACAAAAGCAGAGTTTACTCGGTTTAACAACCAAGTAAACGGATTTTATTTTGAAACAGAATTTTTACAAAAACAGAGTTTACTCGGTTTAACAACCAAGTAAACGGATTTTATTTTTATTGACTTACTCTTCTACAGAAGAAGTTGGAACTGGTGCGAACTTGCGGAAAAGAAAAACTGACTGACTGAATTTTGACTGAGAGATTGACTGGTTAAAGTACTAGTTACCGAGCTGAAATGTCGGAATCTAACTGAACACTCCCTTCTATCCGAAATTTTGGGGTGAATATATACCCATTTTCCTGTAATGAATTTCGCAATTCGGAAAAAAAAAGAATTAGCACTAGCTTTTTATCTTTTGAATTTCCGTTTGATAATATGAAATGAATTAGAATCTTTATATTTTGAATTTCCGTTTGATAATAAAATGAACTAACTTATGGCCAACGTCTGAAGATTTCGTTTCGAAATTACATATCCGTTAGTGTTTCCTTGAATTTCGCAAGTAAATTAGAAACTTAGTTTTAAATCGAAAGATATCTCGCGAAGCGCGCAATCATGCTGCTATTGCCTAAATGATAATG
The DNA here is from genome assembly GCA_028476575.1 of Platygaster robiniae. Lineage (NCBI taxonomy): Eukaryota > Metazoa > Arthropoda > Insecta > Hymenoptera > Platygastridae > Platygaster > Platygaster robiniae. The sequence goes on along the minus strand of CM052027.1, from coordinate 12,255,719 downwards.
ATTCTATTTTTCAAGACTCCAAATCGACTGTCCATTATTTATCGACTTACACTATCATTTCCCTTACTGTTGCCTAAGTTATTGACTGAATTTGTAAAAAAAAGGATATTCGAAAAAAGAAAATATATATTGAGAAAAACAATATTTATGCGTTTTTCCAATATATAACACCTCCCCAGAGTTTTGCGTCAAACGAATAAGAATGAGTTTGACGGCCGTACCTTCCTTAGGTTTAAAAAATTTCAAATTCTTTTAACGGATATTTACGTTTTTTTCTGAATCTTCTAATCACTTAAACTTATTGGATTTTGGATCTTTATCCAACTAAGATTATTAGTTTTTTTTTTTTTTTTTTTCAATCACTTAAAATTATTGGATTTTTGGTTTTTATCCAACTTAGATTATTAGATTTTTTCAATCACTTAAAATTATTGGATTTTTGATTTTTATCCAACTAAGATTATTAGATTTTTTTGTTTTTTTTTTTTTTAGATTTTTCATTTAACTAAGATTATTTCTTAACTTAGACTTATAGTTTAGGTTTGTTAATATTATTTCTTTATTACGTCTGTTGCCGAGTGCATTCATAGTGTCGGTTGATTTCGTAGTGACGAATCATTTAAGGCTCCAAGTCTTCTCGCTTTCGACTATGAATACTTGTTCTTCCGGATTAGGTTTTTTTGTGATTATAACTGGAACTTCTCTGAACTTATTTCTACCGGATTCTAGGTCAACGGTTGCAGGATATTTTCGTTTCCGTAGGTAATAGCGTGCTCCAGTACCGCAGAAACTGCAAAATATGGCCGTGATGCTCCCGACGACTTCTCTCAAATCCATATAGTTCATTATGGCCTTTGCGACAAAGGTTATGACTTTCAAGATGACCATGATCCCAATGATAATAGCACACGCGTTGCCGAATCCTGATAGTTTGCTCCAGTAGTGTTCCCATGTAGATTCTGCAATTTGGGTCAAGGAACCTTGATCCAATAGGGAGGAGAGGGAGAATCCGCTTACCGGTCTGTTTTCGGACACTCCCTGGGCAATTGAGCTCAATATACTGGCTTCTTCTAGTGGAAACAGAAGGCGGTCACGAAGTGAGTTCAATTCTTCTTCTGTGTAAATCCCTGTTTTTGCTAAGTTTCCCGGATCTTCATACTTCCACGTTAACTGAGTCTGAGGGTTCATCCTTTCTGGTGCTTTTGTCTCAATCGGTCGAGGGAAAATTTTATACCAGATTCCGTTAATTTCGTACATTGGTGCCAGAATCTCGTTGCATGCAATTTCCGTGCCCCGCTTCTTTAATATATGTGTTCTCGGGGTCATATACCAAGTTGCGTTGGCAGCTGACACCACCAATTCTTGGTAGCATCTGTCCGTTTGTTGTATCGTTACTTGCACAGGGTCACATTTTATTATCTGTACAACCTCTCCAGTTAGGAATGCCATATAGCCTGGTCCACGCATGAATTCATATGCGAATTCGTCTGCTTTAAGCGTTGCCAATCCTTGAGCATTCTTCAGTACTGCTTGCTCCAGCTCGCATTCTTTGGATAAGACATCCCTATATAAATTTCGCAGCTGGTTTCGCATATGTCGCTCGACATACACAAATTTTGCATTAATGTAGGTGAACAAGTCTACATCCTGAGGGTTTATAGCGCTGGGGAGTTTAAAGAACCCGTGTTCTCCAGATTCGACGATAACTAACCTTGGATGTTCGGTTTCAATTACTTTATACCCACAGACGAACCTAGTTTCCTTCGCTGCGAGGGCAAAGGTCACTTCTTTGCCCGAGATTGCATATATCGTTGATCTTCCCGGCGTGTCTTCTCCCGTCAGTTTGTCTACAATACCTTCAAATATAACTCCGTATTGATTGAAGGTACAACGATCCTTAGGTGTAAGATCCCAGAAAGCGTAGGCACCTTCAGATGTTGTGCAATGTTGATCTCGATATTTGCAAAGTTCCCCAGTTAGGAGGTGCATGCTCCCTGTCTTCAAGTTTGCACGTCCATTATAGTCTCTCAATCTGATCGTGGCGGTTGCTTCCACATAAACATCTTCCCACGTGCCAAACTCATCGGAATATTTACCTCCATCACAACCGCCATCATTATTCACGGATCCTGCTAAGGTTAGTGTTCGTTGTGCGGTGCTATTTCGGGAAAGGCCGTCAATGACGTTACCTCCCCAATGATACCTTCCTTGTTCGTACATGGTGAAACATTCTACTCTGTCTATTTTCCGGGTGTACCTAGCTTTACCGTTGTTGACCCCCTTGATGAAGGAGAATGTTCCGCACCGATATACGTCTCGGATTACTTCGATCCGACATTCCAGCACATGAGCTTCGTCGAACTCCAAGACTTGCAACAGCTGTACCTTTATGGCGGTGTGGTTTATCTGAATTTCTGGTATGTGGCAACTTCCTATGTCTTTTATGTTCACTCTGGCCACTTTGGCGGAGTATGGTGATCCACAGTCAAACGCTGTTATCCCCAGTCCAGCGGCTTGGCGAATCAAGACGAGCAAGACTACAACGTACAACAGCATTTTTCTGCAACCAGATGGTGATTTCCGGTTGGGCTTTAATATCCTAACATAGAGTATGATGTTTTTCCTTAGCCTAATGTATTATCATCTAAGGTGAGTATACATATTTTCCCATCCTAGCATAAAATTTGATATTTTTCCTTAACCTAAAGTTATATCAATACATATTTTCCCATCTTTTGGGGGGGGGGGCCTCTGTAGGTTTGCTTATTCTAAATCATCCGCGTTAATCCTTGAGTGGATAAGCCTGTCTGATGAAACTATCTTTTCCTTATTCTTGATTTGCAGTTTCACAGTTTTGTCGTTAATCACTTCAGCAATTTTGAAAGGCCCCTCGGCATGGTCTCCGAATTTTCCTATTTTGTGTCCCTTCCGGAGGAACACGTCATCCCCCGCATGGAATTCGATGAGACGTGCTTTCTGGTCGTATCGAATCTTTGAAGTCTCTTTAGAATTTATCAAATTTTCTCTAGCTTCTTTCTGGAGGTTATGTAGTCGGGCAAGTAGTTTGATCAAATATTCGTCGTAGGTTTCTAGTTGTTCGAAAGGGGGGAGTGGTACTGTAGAGGGTAGAAGTGCCAGTCGTCCATACACAAGCTCGAATGGGGTTTTCTTAGTCCCGCTGTGTATACTGGTATTATAGGAGTACATACTCAGCTCTACCCAGTTATCCCATTCCTTATCCTCGCTCGTGAAAGATTTCAAATACTCCACTAGCAGGTGGTGGTATCTTTCGATGGATCCATTGCTCTGGGGGTGGAAAGCCGTAGTTTTTATCTGTCGAATTTTGAAGAGTCTTGCCACTTCCCTCAGTGTTTTGCTTAAAAAATTCGTTCCCTGGTCGCTAAGGATTATTTTCGGGGCGCCGTATATACAAAATACTCGTTTTACTAGGGCTTCTGACACGCTAGTAGCGGTCATGGTTTTCAGAGGTACTACTATCGCGTATTTTGTAAGCAGACACATTGCTGTTAATGCATACCGGTGACCATTTTTGGTGACAGGCAGTGGTCCTACGATATCGGTACTGATTTTTTCGAAGGCGGTTCCGGGTGTGTCGGTGATAGTGAGAGGCTGCCGTATTTTGGTCCTTGTGAGTTTTCGCAACTTGCATTGAAGGCATTGTTGCACGAAGTTCTCCACATCTTCTCGCAGGTGCTCCCAATGATATTGGGTTCTTACTCTTTTATAAGTTTTCACGATCCCTTGGTGCCCTCCTATCGCGGAACAGTGACTTTCCTCTATAATTTCATAGCGTCTGGAAATAGGTGGTACTGATACTATTCCTTGACAGAGGGTAACTCTAATTGTATTTCGGTAGAAAACGTCCTTGATTTTGGCTAAAATCTCGGCCCACGAAAGTTGATTCAACTCGTCGGGGCATGGTATGCTAACCTCTAGTATTCTCACCTGTACTAACTGGCTTAATGCTCTAGTCAAACCTTGTTCAATGTGATCCGACACATCTTCACGATTAAGATCGTTAGTTCCATCACATACGCAAACTCCGATGTACGTGGATTTCCCCTTACGTATTGCCTATACCTCTCCTAGGAGTAAGTTACCGAATTTCCCCAGGTTGCGTTTTAGCAAGAGTTGTTTGGAGTGTGGGTCGGCTGCCTTACCCGAGGTGTCGAGAAACACCAAGCAGTTTCCCTTTCTGAGAAATAATGGGTCCCTGCTTTCGAATATGTTCTGCCCACAGATAAGTTTTTCTAGTTCGGGAATTTCGTCATCCAAGGTACCGTCCAAATTTCCATCGTCAGATCCCGGAATTTCCAGATTTCCTTCACCAGATTCCAGGTTTTTATTTTCTAATTACCTTTTGTTATCAGATTCCAGGCTTTCCAAAGTTTCCAAATTTTTACCAGATTCCAAATTTTCATTTTCCAGATTTTCCAAAGTTTCCCAATTTTTACCAGATTCCAAATTTTTATTTTTCAGAATTTCCAAACTTTCCAAATTTTTACCAGATTCCAAATTTTTATTTTCCAGAATTTCCAAAGTTTCCAAATTTTTACCGGATTCCAAATTTTTATTTTCCAGAATTTCCAAAGTTTCCAAAATTTTATCAGATTCCAAGTTTTTATTTTCCAGAATTTCCAAAGTTTCCAAAATTTTATCAGATTCCAAATTTTTATTTTCCAATAGTTTCTTACCCTCCGCTTCTAAGGTATTGCGAGCCTCCTGTTTGGAGAACGTGAGCTTCTTGGGTCTGCCCGGTCTTCGTTTTTCTGTAGCTGGTCGAATTTCATATAACCTTCCTATGTCTTCCAGGCTGTCTTCCAAATGGTTAGTTTCTGTGGTGTGGTTTGCGTATGTCTCCTGTTGATCTTTTAATATCGACTCTCGATATTGTTGTCCTTCTTCGGTTAGCTTGACCTTTCTTTTTGATCGCCGTAACTGCGTTACGAGTACAGGTGAGGGATATTTACCCCAGGTTTCCTCTGGGTCCTCCACCCCTTCTGGAGTACCAGGTACGGGGTTTCGAGAAAGGGCGTCGGCGTTGCAATTTATTTTCCCAGCTTTGTGTATTATATCAAATTCGAATTCCTCCAGCTTCAAACGCCATTTTGCAAGCCGTGATGTGGGGTCTGCCGCGGTCCTCATCCACACTAATGGCTTGTGGTCAGTGACTATAGTGAACTTACGCCCGTAGAGGTATGGCCTAAAATACCACACACAGTACATGATAGCCAGTGCCTCCTTCTCGTATACAGAGTAGTTCCTCTCAGCTCCGTTTAGTGACCTGGAAACGTATGCACAGGGAAGGTCTTTTCCGATAGGCCCTTGCGAAAGTATACCCCCGACAGCGTAGCCGCTAGCGTCAGTGGTTAGTATAAATGGTTTTTCATAATCTGGATACTGAAGCATTGGCTCTTTACACAATTCTTCTCTCAAGGTTTCAAATGATCCTTGTTGATCATCCCCCCATACGAAAGGGGCCCCCTTTTGGAGAAGACTGGTCAGGGGTTTTGTTATTTGGGCATACTGATGAATAAAACGCCTATAATAATTACAAAGTCCTAACCACTGCCGTACTTGTTTCTCGTTTTTAGGCCTTGGAAAGTTTTGTACTGCTTCCAATTTCCTGGCGTCGGGCTTGATTCCATCTTCCGTGATATGGTGCCCCAGGTAGGTACATTCCCGTCTCAGAAATTCACATTTGTCGGGCTGGAGTTTTAGATTGGCCTTCCGTAAACGGTCTATTAGGCGCAAGTATTTGGCCTTATGTTCCTTGATATCTCTGGCAAAGAGTATGATATCGTCTAGGTATATGAATAGTTCTTCGTCTTTTAAACCCGCTAAGGCTATAGACATTAGCCGGGAGAACGTCTGTGGAGCCGTTTTTAGACCCATTGCCATCCGAGCGTATTCAAAATGTCCCTTGCTTGTGCTAAAGGCCGTTTTTTCCGCGTGTCCGTCTGCCATTGGCACCTGGTGGAACCCTGACGCTAAGTCAAATACCGAGAAGTAACGTGCACCTCCTAAAGCGTCGAGGATGTCTTCAATTCTCCCCAGAGGCCACTGTGTCATCAGCGTCTTTTCATTCAGTTTCCGGAAATCCAGTACAAGCCTCCATCGTGGGTTACCTTGGCTGTCGGGTTTTTTCTTCACTATCCAAGCTGGACTATTGTATGGGCTTGTACTTGGACGGACGATACCGCTTTCTAACATCTCATCTACCTGGCGATTAAGTTCCGCACGCAACATAGGGGGGAACCGATATTGTTTGACCGTAACGGGTTCGGGATCCGTCAGGTGTATTTCATGTTCCAGGACGTTGGTAGCAGTTAATTGCTCGCCCGGTAAGTGGAAGCAGTCTGCGCTATTTCGTATGAGGTCTTGTACCTCTTCTTGTTCCTCGGCGTTTAGGTGTTCCAAACGTAGGAGTTCCAATACTTGGGAAACCCTAGGATCAGTTTGTATGTGAAAACAAGCGTGTTTCCTTTGCCTGACTAGCGCTCTTTTCCTCCGCCCGGCTGGTCTATTGCAAGATTTCTGAGGGAGGTCCTCCTGCACATCAGCAACTTCTTCCAGCTCCACCCAAGGAATGTTTATCTCCTGAACCGCATCTGTCGTGTTGATCACAGGGACGTAGATTTTACCGTTTTCTGGCTTCACGATAGCGTTTCCAAAGAATACTCCCTCTTTCAAGTGGATCAGAGGCATATATCCTTCGCGCAATTCTGTCTTCCTAACGTTTACGCAGATTACCTGTCTTGTTCTGGGCAGTATGATTTGAGGGGCCTCGTACATGAAGGGAAATCGAATGTCCAGGAACTCCAGATTTCGATTCTTGTAATCGATTTGGGCTTCCGATTTTTGGAAGAAGTCATTTCCCAGTATTCCGTCTTGTTCTATCGGGAAATGGTCCGGAACGACATGGAAGGTAGTATACAGTCCCGCGAAGTTTATATCTATTCTTCCTAGTGTTCGGACGATATTTGCCGTGATTCCGCTTAAATATAAAGTCTCCTGAGCATCTAGCTTGTATTTCTGTCTAATCAACTTTTCCTTCAGCAAGTTTGGCCCTGATCCAGTGTCTAATAACAACGTAGAGGTTCCTTCGAAATCAACCTCTATGCTAGGAGACTGCCCAGACAACGTGATTTTTACTGGGGATGAGGGGGTTGTCTGGGCTGTGACCCCATAGGTCTTTCCATATGAGGCGGGGAGAATGGTCGCTGTTGTTGAGGAGGGGGTCGACTTGCCTCCCGGGAAGCCGGGAGGCGCAGCGAGTTTTCCGGTTGGGTTCTTCGATACCCGTTTTGGATTCTCACATCGCATTCGTTCTTCCAATGTCCGGGCTGTTTGCAGTAGTTGCACACCCCTGGGGGCATATTTGGTCTAGCCCGCCAATTGGGGTTTTCGGGACGGAAAGGAACTTGTGGCGAGGGTCTTTGGTTCTCTCTCTGATTTTCCCTGGTATATCTTGAGCAGTTCAATGCTATGTGGCCATATCTTCCACACAGCTGGCATTCCGTTTCACGTCGGGGCGGGACTGGTTGTGCGACTCGGACTCTTTTCAGCATGTAACAATCTTTACTCACGTGATTTGTTCGGGAACAAATGGTACAAGCTTCCTTTTTCACGGAGAGCGGGCAGGTGATGGCTGAGTGATCTTCCTTCAAGCAGAGCTGGCAAAGCAGGGCCTTTCGTAGTTTGTCACATTCCATGGTTTTATGTAGTTTGCTACCACATATCACACACTCTGGTTTGTTGTTTTCCCTGGGGCTTTCCCTGAGCCTATCTTGGGCGCGTAATTTCTCCTCTATCTCAATGGCTTTCTTACCTGCAGGTCCTATTGCTTCGTATTCTGGCATTAGTGCCGAAATCTCCTTTCTAAGTCCTAGGATGAAGGCTTGAGTGGATTCCTTTTCAATTTCTGACTTTTGTTCATCAGAGATTACTCCTTCATGGTCTGTTCTATACACGTCCACTATTCTTTGTCCTAATTCACGCGCACGATTGAAGTAGTTCACCACATTTTCGTCGTATCCCTGAAATAGGCGGCCCAGCTCTCCCCTCAATTGTGTGCATGATTCGCGAGGGGCATATACACTTTTTAAATGGTTAAGTAGGGCCTCCAAGGTTGCGAAGTTTTCCCCGCGTACAGCCTCCATTGCTCCACCTTCGAGCCGAATCTTAAGCATCTGTAAAAGGCCTGCCTCGGCGTCAGCGGGTAACATGGTCTTCGCGTCTTTACATCCAATAGCGAACTGTCTAAACGTTGTTCCTTTGGAAGGGTCCCCGGAAAATCGAGGAACCATCATTACCGCGTCTTTCAGCCGTACGGTGTATGCCATTGTGTTGGGACTTGGATTACCTGGCAGAGGGGAAGTTGGGTCAGATGCGACTCCGGTTCTTTGTGGGTTTCCAGAGGGTTGGTCTTCCTGGGCTTTTGTTTGTTTTAGGCCGTGCGACTGATCCGAGCCTTGAGTGCTCTCGCTGTTTGTGGATGATGATAGGGATACTTGGATTCCTCTTTCGTAGCACAATTTCTGGATGTATTCTTCCTCGGCCGGACTCCCGTGTTCGAACCCAGCGTCTAGTATTTTTCGCCGAATATGTTCAGGGAAATTGCGTATTCGGCTCCGTGTGATCGGAGGATCCGACATCGGGGGAGTCTGTAGACTTATATGTCCTTGTCCCAATTTTCTGTACTTGGGGTTCTGCTATAAATCTCCCTTAGATGTTTAAAGTATTCTAAATCCTTTGAAGATATGGGAAAGTGTTGAATTAGTATTGGGGGATGAAGCTTTTCCCTAAGCTTTTGATTTTCATCTCGTTCAAGGTAACCTCTGTACCTGTATTCCAATATTTTGATTCGCTTCGAGTGTCCTGCGTCTTCCGGTTTGCGGTACTTCTCGGCGAACTTTACTCTCTGGTGCCTTTCGACAAGCGACGTTACTCTCAAGTCCGTGCCATGAAGTTTATCAGTGTTGTCTTCGAAGTGGTATCGTATACATTCCAGCCTTTCGAGACGTTGATGTCGGTTGTAAATTCTTTCTTCTGTCAATCTACCACATTCACGATCCGGTAATATGGGACAACGCTGTTCCTCACAGTCGTGTTTCGCTGGATTCTCGCATCGTTTTTCCGGCAATATCCTCACCGGGCATTCTTTAATATCAGGATACGATAATCTCTTGCTAAAGCGTCCCACCAGTCTATTCCACAGACCCTTAAGATGTAACCTCACCTCGTATGGTAAGTAATAACGCATGCTTCAATGTTTTTTATAGAAGTTTCATTTTGATATTTCTCGCTGTTCTCATTGAAAACGTGTTAAAACTACCCTACCGGCTGCGCCAAAATTTTACCCACCTGTTATGTATTGACACAAACAGGCATCCCCGGTAATAAATTGGGGACTCTCTGGTCACGGAGAGGGTGTTGTCAATAAGAACAGTTCTTCTATAGTATTCTGCGTTTATTGATATATCATTGTAAAAGAGGGGTCACGGAAGGTGTCTCGTCCAACAAACGGGCTTCCGTTCCGGGTGAGATAGGAGGCGATGGTGTTGTAGAAGCGTGTTCCCTAGATACTCCTCCAGGGACGTTCGAGCGTCGATGGTGTTCCAGAGCGTCCCGGAAACGGCGCGGAAGCGTCCTCGAAACCCGCGACTCGCCGGTGGTCAATATAGATTCATCTGTGGTGAGGTCGATTGTTACAATAGCTGAGGGTTGGCGTGGTATTTCACCGCCAATGGCCGCACGCCTTGATGATGATTGTGTGTTCCTCCTAGGGGTTTCTCCGGAATTCCTCTCTAAGTTCGATTCTCGCGCTCTGGGTTTAACCCTCTCTACCGGCCTTCCGGGAGGGTTCGGGAGAGTCTCGCGGGCGAGAGCCGCGTGGGTTTCTTCCACGAGCTGCTTCAGGATGAAATAACCTGGATGAGCCTCCAATTTGCTGCCAGATGCCGCTTTGTCGGGGGACGGGGACTCTTTCGTGGGTGTTTTCGAGGGACGGGTTAGAGCTGCCTGACGCCTCAACACTTCCTTGACGGCAGTCTCGGAGTTACCGAGTTCCTTCTTGAGCCCCTGGGCCCGTCCGTGAAAGATCTGTAGGCTGGCCCACAGTTCTGGTAGCCCTTTTGAGGCGAATTTCCCGTAGCCGTCCCGTGGACGCAACCCGTGGCGCCGGGCCTCCTTGCGGGCCTCTTCTATTGTTCCGTAGATTCGTGTGGGCACTAGAGTAATGGCGAGGGGGATTACGACAACCAGGTTTAACAACCGGAAGCTTGAGCGGGGAATTTTCGATTGTTGGGACCCATAATAGAGGGATTAGCTAATTAAACATAATCGAAATACCCTTTCCACCCGGTTTAACAACCATGTAAGGATTTCAATTTTCGAGCAAAATTTTAATAAGAAAACTGAGTTTACCCGGTTTAACAACCAAGTAAACGGATTTTATTTGTTGAACAGAATTTTTATAAAAACAGAGTTTACCCGGTTTAACAACCAAGTAAACAGATTTTATTTTCAAACAGAATCTTTATAAAAACAGAGTTTAGCCGGTTTAACAACCAAGTAAACAGATTTTACTTTCGAACAGAATCTTTATAAAAACAGAGTTTAGCCGGTTTAACAACCAAGTAAACAGATTTTACTTTCGAACAGAATCTTTATAAAAACAGAATTTAGCCGGTTTAACAACCAAGTAAACAGATTTTACTTTCGAACAGAATTTTTACAAAAACAGAGTTTACCCGGTTTAACAACCAAGTAAACGGATTTTATTTTGAAACAGAATATTTACAAAAACAGAGTTTACCCGGTTTAACAACCAAGTAAACGGATTTTATTTTGAAACAGAATTTTCATAAAAACAGAGTTTACCCGGTTTAACAACCAAGTAAACGGATTTTATTTTGAAACAGAATTTTTACAAAAACAGAGTTTACCCGGTTTAACAACCAAGTAAACGGATTTTATTTTGAAACAGAATTTTTACAAAAGCAGAGTTTACTCGGTTTAACAACCAAGTAAACGGATTTTATTTTGAAACAGAATTTTTACAAAAGCAGAGTTTACTCGGTTTAACAACCAAGTAAACGGATTTTATTTTGAAACAGAATTTTTACAAAAACAGAGTTTACTCGGTTTAACAACCAAGTAAACGGATTTTATTTTTATTGACTTACTCTTCTACAGAAGAAGTTGGAACTGGTGCGAACTTGCGGAAAAGAAAAACTGACTGACTGAATTTTGACTGAGAGATTGACTGGTTAAAGTACTAGTTACCGAGCTGAAATGTCGGAATCTAACTGAACACTCCCTTCTATCCGAAATTTTGGGGTGAATATATACCCATTTTCCTGTAATGAATTTCGCAATTCGGAAAAAAAAAGAATTAGCACTAGCTTTTTATCTTTTGAATTTCCGTTTGATAATATGAAATGAATTAGAATCTTTATATTTTGAATTTCCGTTTGATAATAAAATGAACTAACTTATGGCCAACGTCTGAAGATTTCGTTTCGAAATTACATATCCGTTAGTGTTTCCTTGAATTTCGCAAGTAAATTAGAAACTTAGTTTTAAATCGAAAGATATCTCGCGAAGCGCGCAATCATGCTGCTATTGCCTAAATGATAATGATTCTATTTTTCAAGACTCCAAATCGACTGTCCATTATTTATCGACTTACACTATCATTTCCCTTACTGTTGCCTAAGTTATTGACTGAATTTGTAAAAAAAAGGATATTCGAAAAAAGAAAATATATATTGAGAAAAACAATATTTATGCGTTTTTCCAATATATAACAATATTAAGATAATCTTTGATATTAATATGATCGCTATTTCCAAGGCGCATGAAAATTTTTAAGTATTACGTAATAAGTTGGGGTGAGGGGGGTCAATTAAAAGCATCTTGAATATAATTATTTATATTATTCAAGACAAAAGAATTTGACACGAAATATGATTTTCTAAAATTTTGAGTTCCGGAATCCAAATCTTAATAATTTCAGAAGTCAGAATTTCTGTAATTATTAGTTTTCTACGCACCGGAAGAAGAAAAAATTCGCGTTTGGAGTATTGAACGGACGTTTTTTAAGCATTTAGTCACTCCTTCATTAAAATAACATAAAATCTGAGCATTGGGTTATATGGGATTTCCCTCAAGAGGAGGAATAAAAATTTGTATGAGCGAATTTGAAGTTTAGAATTTTAGCATACAAGAATATAAGACTTAAAATGTAAGAATTTTCTATCCATTCTCTTGCAGGGCTGTAGACAGAAAGACTGGGCCCGAGGTATCGCAATTACGGGCCCTTTATCATTTTTTAAATTTTAGTTATTAAAATATAAGAGTTCAAGTTTATTCAATAGGAAAATCGCATAAAGGATAATTAGGATAAATTCAGTTTTTTCCTATGTATAACATTTTTATTGTCGTCAAGAAACAGAAAATTTAAACAAAATTCGAATGAACATATATTTTCTAAATTATCCAACGCGTACAAACTGAAAGTACATGGCGAAGTTTTCGTAATATAAAAGTAAGAGTTGTAGATTAACATTCAGCAGAAAATATGAATAACAAAAAAGTTTTTACTTTGTTACCTACACTGAGAAAAAATTCTTGGAGAAATTACCATAAACTTTACAACGGTGGTACATCGCCGTTTCTATCAAAGATTACTATAAACGGTTGGAGTTGGAAATTATAGGATGATTTCATACAACTTTACAGGAAGTCATACAGTTATAGGATTTTTTCCTTTAGTAGCATACGTCACATTGTTTCAAAAACTATAGTAATTTTTATCAAATATAAACGTGAAATATTTCATTCAACTACATCGGTTTATCTAAAAACTTCTCTGATAAATTACCATAGTTTTATAAGACTTTTTAGTGCAGTGACTTTTGTCAGTATTTACTATAGCTCACAAGTTTTAATCAAATGTGACAATGCAAATGCTCATTCGCATTAAAATTCATCATATGTTTTAAGAGGTCGATAATTTTATTCTTTATTCAACATTTTTCCAAAAAAAAAAAGGTATCCGCGGTAACATGCTCAAATTCTAAATTTTGTCTCAAAATTTATAGAAATTTGCTACCTTGATTAATTTCTAAAAGTTGATTTCAAAACATTACTGACTCGATTTTTATTGCAAGAAAATAACGTATTTTACTTTTTAAAATAATAGTGAAAAGCAAAAGCACTCGCTGGAAAAAAAATTTGAGCGTGTTGAATCAACACGCGTTAGAAGTAAAACTTCTTATGTTACTTTCTTTAAGGTTCCGATCTATAGATTTTTAAATACCTTTAACCTTTTTCAGTTTTAACAGATCCCTCAATTTTTCTGTGTAGTATTTTTTTTCGTTTCTTAACTGTAAATCAGTTGAATAATGCTGCCTAAAAAGCTTTACTGCAAAAAGGTTCCTATGTATAGATTTTATTCCTCTTAACTTTTTTTTGATTTTGTAAGATTTTGTGACATTTTGAGATTTTGTAATATTTCGCGATTTTGTGACTTTGTGGCATTTTGTGACCTTGGGTATTTTAGTGATTTTGTGACATTTTGTGCTTTTGTGCCATTTTGTGATATTTTGGATTTTTCGTGATTTTGTGACATTTTGTGTTTGTGAAATTTCGTGATTTTGACATTTTGTGATTTTGTAATATTTTGTGGTTTTGTGACATTTTTTGGATTTGTGATATTTTGTGATTCGTCATGACCTCGGTCGCGCACCAGGCCTTAATTCGCGTTTTACACCTAACGTTGCCTCACACTTTTTCTCCCTTTCGCTCTAACATGAAATGCATGAAAAGAACCTCATTTATTCCGACCTGACATTATATTTTTACTCTCTCACTCTTACAGAATCTCAAAATTCCTCCCTACACTCGGACTTACATCTTACAGTCTTACAGTTTACAGACTTACAGTTTACAGTGTTACATGTTACAAGGTAAAATCTCCAAGTTACTCCCTACATAAATTTTATTTCCTAGAATAAATTACACTCCTGAAAAATGATAATGCCGCCTAAGAAGTTTTACTTCAATATTACATTCTTGCATCTTACAGTCTTACAGTTTACAGTGTTACATGTTGCATTGTAAAATCTCAACTTTACTCCCTGCAATCAAAAATATTATACTCTTTTATCTTACAGTCTTACAGTTTACAGTGTTACATGTTACAAAATCTCCAAGTTACTCCCTACATAAATTTCATTCTAGAATAAATTACACTTCTGAAAAGTGATAATGCCGCCTAAGAAGTTTTACTTCAATACGGTTATTTAAAAAATAAACCACATAATATCTTTTCAAAAAAACTAAAAGCATACGGGAAAAATCGCTGATTCGTCGACAAATTAATGTCAGTTTTAATCGTAACAAAATTCGAAATTGCCCTACAAAAAAAATTTTTGATTTCATCATGTGGAAATGATTTATTTATAATTAAAAAAAGTTGACGACAGTGTCGAAAATTGGTAGAATGAATTGATTTCTAAAAAAAATTGGACTTTTGAAAATAAAACTCGAAAATAGCTTTCCTGATAAATACAAAAACAATTCAGGCTGAGGTTATTTTTTGCCCTCCTCTCGTTGTACTTAATTGTAATTTGATTGTATGATCTCTACGCGTAATTAATGAAAAAAACAACAACTACGACTCTATGATACATAATAATTGTTTTCTAGACTTACCTCGTGTTTCTGTTCCGTGAAATTAAATGTTTCCAATCCTTTTCTTCACCTTTCTCGGTGAGCAGGCGAATGACAAAAAACAAAACACTACACTTCACAGATGCTGCCAAAGCGCGTAGAAGCGCGCGATGACGCACATATACAAACTTTGAATGAATGGATTGAAATTTTTACCACAGTTTTATAGGACCGAGTACTACTTTCCGAGTCAGTTTATCATGTAGTCGAAATGTTCACTTCTAGCACCTACTTAAAAGGTTTGTAAAAAACTATAGTAATTTTTGTTCAAGCAGACGGGAAACTTGCCAAAAAGCTTTTTCAAAATTCATTGTACTTGGCGACTCAAACAGGCAATACTTTTTTTTACTATAGTTTTGGTAGAATTTACTCTTCGGAAAAGTTTCTGAATTATTATTTCTGGAAACGGCTTAGTGGTACCACTGTTCTAAAGTTGATGGTACAGGGTGCGCCATTTCTTATGTCGGCATGTAAACATTGAATAACTTGAAAAAAAAACAACCGATTTCTGTAAATGAGGTATTTTTATTTAGTTTGGTCCTTTACAATTTATTTGGACTAGTTTTTGAACACAACATCAATCAAGTGGCCGCCCTTATTGTTCACAGCAAAATATGCCCTTTTTGCGGCGTTTTCCATTACCTTTTCGAGCATCTCGGGTGGTATAGCAATGATTTCGGCACGAATATTTTCCTTAAGCTCTTCAATGGTCTGCGGCTTGCTGGCGTACACTTTACTTTTCAAATAACCCCACAAAAAGAAGTCTGGAGGGGTCAAATCTGGAGATCTGGGTGGCCATTCAATGTCGCCTCTTTTTGACATCAGACGTCCAGGGAATTTTCGTTGCAGAAACTGGATTGTTTGATTCGCAGTGTGGCAGGTCGCACCATCTTGTTGAAACCAGTAATCTTCAAGACCTTTTTCACGCATTTGTGGGCAGACATAGTGAGCCAACATCCACCGATATCGGTTTCCATCGATCGTTTGGTTCTCTTTGAAAAAATAAGGACCAATGATGGTTTTGGCGCAAACGCCGGCCCAAACAGTAACTTTTTGGTCATGCAATGGCGTTTCATGGATCTCGTGTGGATTCTGCGTTCCCCAAATGCGGCAATTTTGCTTATTAACGCCTCCAGAAAGTTTGAAATGTGCCTCGTCGGTCATTAAAATTCGCTTCCAAAAATCAGGTTCAGTATCAACTATTCGAGCGATTGTTTGTCCATATTCCAAGCGACGTGGATGATCTGTAGGCAATATTCTTTGTGTTAATTGCATTTTGTACGGAAACAAATGCAAATCATCTTTCAAAATGCGCCGTAGAGTGGTTCCACTGATGCCGAGATGCTGAGCGCGGTGACGATATGAAACTTTTGGGTTTTGGGCAACGCTCTCTCTGACAGCTTCAATCAGTTCATTTGAACGTCTTGGTCGTTGATGAACGGGTTGTTCGCGATCTTTCACTGTCCCGTGGTCACAAAAATTCGACACCAAACGACGAATAGTGTTGTCAGATGGTGCCTGTTTGCCAAGATATTTTCGACGATATGCTCGTTGAGTTAACACAACTGAACGACTATTTTCAATGTACAAAGTAACTATTTCAGCGCGTTCTTTTGGTGTGAAGCGATACATGGTTGAAATTGTACTGAATTGACGTTTCCAAAACAAGTGAAGTCAAGTAAATCGGTTGTCAAATGTTTAAGTTATTCAATGTTACAATACCGACATAAGAAATGGCGCACCCTGTAATTTCTCCAAGAATTTTTTTCTCAGTGTATCAGTCGTTTTTTTACTCGATAAACTAATTTATTCTCTGGAAACTATTGAATCTTCAAACGCGCTCTGCGTGCTTTTGCTGAGGCGAAGGTGTTGATAATGTCGTTGAAATTTGAAATCCAATTTTCTACCTAACTCTGACTCGCATTGTAAGCAGAAGGTTGCTAGTCGATTTTTGGAAATTTTTTATTCTTGAGAGCACACTTAAAGATCGTTTAGCGCTTGCAACAGAAACCGACAAAATACAAAAGATTCGCAGTGCAACGGAAGCATTTGGAAAAAGCGCATTCAAATTTTTGCCATTGATCATATTCAAAAGTTTCAGTGATTTGAGATCCTCTTGAAAGTTTGACGAATGAATATATTTCAGATGAATGACTTCATTCCGCAAATCGTCAGATATTTGGGTATTAGGGTATTTTCGAGCAAAATTTGCAGTTTTATTTGCGATCTCTTCTTTTTCTGAAAACTCCCACAAAAAATGGAAAATTCTGAGCGTAAGAAAAAATAGACTTAAGGAAAAATAGACCAGGAAAGGTCAGCTCCTACCTCAGAAATCAGATTTTGATCAAAAGAAAAAAAGATAAATAACAATTTATGCACGCCAAAGTCAAGGATAAAAATTTAATACGTAAGAACATTGTTATCAAAATACTATTTCGAACTACAAAAGAACATTTTTTACGATACTTACGCAGTGATACTCGCTCGATGTCTCGTTCATCAACTTTCAAAAAAAAGGAGCAAAAACTTCGGCGCCAACAATTGTATTGCATTAAAACACGATTCAAAACTATGAAAAACGATATAACAAAAAATTAAAAATATACCTTCAGGCAACTTTTTTAAAGAAACCTGCAAGTTTAGATTCCCTCGTGAATTTCTCCACATTTTTTGAAATTTTTCTAAAATAACATAAAAAACCGGGCCCTCTCAAAAACACCGGGCCCGGGGGAAATACCCCGTTACTCCCACACCCTGTCGTCAGGGCTGTTCTCTTGTCATTAAAATTTCAAGTGTGATTTTCAATAAAAAATCGGAATCCGCAATTTTTATTATGGTAAATCAAATTTAAAACATTGATACTTCAATTTGTGATTATATAGGCCGACAAATAAATATTGTTTTCAGAAAGAATTCAAAAAATTCGAATAAGATTCAGTTTTTTGCTCGATGGAGTAAGAAAATTGAAAAAAAAAAACAACAGATTTTGTATTCGTAATTAAAATTTTAGAATGTTCTAGGATTCTGATATTTTCGATTTTGAGAGTATCTGAAATATAATAATTTCATTTCAAAAACTTGATAGGGATCGTAATTTTCAAAAATTCTTAGTTCCAAAATTCAAGGCCTAGATGTAATTTAAAAGTCAGAATATCTATAATTATTTTGAGACGCACTGAAAGAAGAAAACCACACTCTTTTCAAGCATGGAAAATACGTTTTTCGGGCATTAGTCACACTTACATTAAAATATCATAGGTTTTGAGCATTGAGGTATCGAGTATCTAGGATTTTCCTGAGGAGGGTGAAGAAAAATTTTTTTTCGCAAGAAACGACAATAATATTTTTTTATGAAATTTATAGAGTTTTAAATTTTAGTATGAGGCAATATAAGAATGTGAATTCAAAAATTTAATGTCCATTTTTCGTGTTAAGAAAATTTCTTACGTGGTTATTAAACGAGCAACAAATTTGTTTTTGTATTTCCGAATTTACATTATTTTCAGGGTTTGAAAATTTAATCGTACTCGTGGTTCTGTTCTATAGAAATTTTTTATTTCAGATATGATAAAAAATGGTAATCCGTACTATTTTTCTGTAAATTGATGTACATAGATTTCAAGAATTTCATAATCTAGAATTCAAAGGTTTATCAAATTATTTCTGTGGCTTCCCGCCATAATGACGAAACTTACTTTTTTTCGAAATTGAGTTAATGTGAAATTTGATATCTGTAACCCTGCTGATAGAGTCGGATTGGAAAAGATCGAAAATTTTAACTCGATCCGCTTTGATCATTTTACATAGTGGATTTGTCACTAGTTTTCCCTATCAAACCGGATCGAGAGAACGCCATATCCGGATTGGGAAGGATCGGATATGATCGACTTTTTCTAGAATTGAACAGGATAGCAAAAGATCAAGAATTATTGATCCTTTCCCATCCATTTCCATGCTCGTTATAAAATAGGTAGGATGTAATTGAAAATTATTAGGATATTTTAGATCATATCCGATCCTTAACGATCCAAATGCCATTATTCTCGATTTGGGGATCGAAATTCTTGAGACATATCGCACGAGAAATAATACATGACGAGGTTCATTTTATCGTCCTATGAGTCATTATTACTTGTTTGATAAGAGTTTCAAGAATAAGGCCTTTATTGATATGAAAAATTGACAAATTCACTATGTACAACAATCAATACAGAGTGGATAATATCTCTATCTTTTACAGTCCCGTTGTATCTGAACCGATTATTGAGCTTGGATATTATCAATAATTTTTTATTGTTATGATCGCATTTGATTTCAATACTCAACTCTTGAGAAGATTCCAGTTACATATTATTCTAGAAATATATGTATAACAAATACAAAAAGATATTTTTGAAGAATAATGAAAATGTGTTTTTTTTTTTTCTTAGCACGTTTCTTTTAATACGTGCTTTATAAAGAATCACTTCGACATAGGAAAATCCAAGTGTGATTTTTGAAAGTAATTCTGAAATTTCCCTTCAACGTGTTTTTCGTGTTAATATGGTACCATATTAACGTTGTTACTTTCATAAGTGCGACGAGGCTAGATGAATGAATTATAAGTCAACGATGACACTTTGTGTTGAATGTAGTAAAAAGTGTTTTATTCGTCTTATCCTTTGTTAACATAATACGAGAGGTTTCTAAAAAAATTTTCCTTTTTTTTTTAAGGTAAGTTACATATTGCATAGTAAATAAAAATATAGTATAAGTATGGAAGATAGTATGCTCTTTCAAAGTCATTCAGAAACATGAAATCCAACTAGGCTCTCTTCTACTCTTTATACGGTATGATGTCTAAAATAAAAATCGCATTACAACCCTGAGTTATCCGTAATTATGAGATATTCATCGCGATAAAATATTGGAAAACATGTATGGAGAACTCTATATACTTTCAATTTATAATCCTCTATTATTAGGATAGGATTGAAAAATATTGTTATTGAATAATTCGTTAAAACATGCAAAAAACTGTTTATTCGTAAATGAATTATTGATAATTAGTTCCGGATGAATTCGGCATTAAAGATTTAATCATAGATGTTATAATGAAATTTGTTTCCCTAGTAATGGGGGTCCGAGAGAATTCCGAGGGACTTCCGAGAGAGTTCCGAGAGAGTTCTGAGGGAAATCGCTCGGAACTCCCTCGGAAGTCTCTCGGAGCCCCGTCACCAGGGTTATTCTAGAAACTTACTGAATAAGATGGAAGATCAAATCAAGAAAGTTTTCATAGATAGGATTCAAGGATAAGATTGGAAAAAATCTACACACAATTATGTTTTTGGGATCAAATAAGTCGATCCCGAAAACCTGATTGTATGTGAACGAGAATCAGATTACCAAAACTTTCATCGGATTGGATATGACTGGAAAGGATTGAGTCTCAATCATGTTTCCATGACGAAATTGGACGATCCGAAAAACACGATCAGACCTGATCGACTGATTGAAAACCGAAAAAGTTTCCCGGATTGTAGACAATTGAAAAAGATCGAGAATAGCGATGCAGCCGATCATTTCTAGTCAGATCCGATCCCGTTAACTTCAAATCTCAATCCGCATCTTTTAGCAGGGAAATGTTAACCTTTCCATAAAATGTTAATTGACACTCTAATATTCAACATTTGGTTCGTTCTATCGACATTTCTGTGACTTCCAGCCATAGACATTAAAACACATGGACTGCTAGTAGGGCGTGATTCCGTGGCAAATCATCTGCAAGCGAGAGTTAGCCGGTAGGTCAAAGCGAAGAAGCCCGCGTGTGCACGACCGAACCCGAATCAGCTTGACGTTTTCACAGGTTTTCAATTGCTTGTAAACAGATTACTGTAAATACAGTAAAACGGTCCGATATTTTGTTAAGATTATTGATATAGTACCCGAGAGCATTAAAAACAATTCATTCTGCATTTTTTTTGGTTCACAAAAAACTCAAAAATTTATTTATGCCCGGGGCCTTAACTGTACCAGCTACGTAACTGTCATCTCGTGCACAAAGCGTCCAATAAGGTGCAGGTTGACCGACTGGCTAGCTCCAAATGTTTTGCCACGAGAGAAACGAGCAAGAAGGCTAGATACTAAGGAGATATAACTCCCAGCAGGGGGTCGGTCCGAAATCCGTATCCCGATTTCCAGAAATCAAGTGGTGACACGCGTGCGCGTCTCGCTGCTTTGCCGCGATTCCAGATTCCCAGCTAACACCAACATCGAGATCAAAACCACGTGACAAGTAGCACATGCGCAGTACAGCGTTTTGCTTCGCATCGAGGATACGGCTTTCGGCCCTCTTGATTCTTCTGTTTAGCCCGCGAGTTATATCTCCTTATATCTAGCCTTCTTAGAAACGAGCAAACAATAGGTACTAGCAGTCCATGTGTTTTAATGTCTATGCTTCCAGCCATAATGACGAAACTCACTAACAGCTGTTTTCGAGAAAACCAGCCTTAAAGTTTTCGAAAATTGCAAACTATTGTGACTTTTTCTCTAACAAAATCATTGATTGCATTGCGTAAGTGAAAATATTTTAGTTGAGTGCGCGCAAATATGCCAAGAAAGTACTTTTTTATTGAAAATTGTGATTAGTCGGTTACGCCGGGAAGCCACAGATGTTATGATGTGTGTGAAGTGAGTGCGCAGCAGTCAGCTCCCGATCAAAAAAATGACGTCGGCACGAAATCGGGCCGACTTCGGAAAAGTTCGGCCGATTTCGGCAAAAGATGTCGGACCGAAATCGATACGATTTCGGGATGTAATAATTTTTAGTTAGGACCGATATCCCTCGCCGCAATCGGGCCGATTTCGAACAAAGCCAACAAAGCATATCGGGCCGATTTCGGGCAAAGAAAATCGGTCCGATTTCGAACAAATGATATCGGGCCGATTGTGGGGAAACGATATCGAGCCGATTCCGGTAATATATCGATTTGCGATGTCCAGAATATGTCTGCAGAAAATATCAGAATGATCAAGGAGAAAGATCTTTCAGAGACATTGTTTGTAGAGGAGTGGAAGAAAATAAATCTAGCGCGAAATTTAAAAAGACATTAGTATTTTTTATTGCACAGATTGCAAATTTACAATGTAAATTTATTTTCAGCCATAGCAGGTACTTTGTCGACTTCTTTGTATCCTTGTTCTCTATACTGGAATT
This sequence comes from Platygaster robiniae, assembly GCA_028476575.1. Classification (NCBI taxonomy): domain Eukaryota; kingdom Metazoa; phylum Arthropoda; class Insecta; order Hymenoptera; family Platygastridae; genus Platygaster; species Platygaster robiniae. Next base: position 12,233,761 of record CM052027.1, on the reverse strand, counting down.
TGTTCACTGTAACATTAAAAAAACGTTCATCATTATTAAAAATATGGTGATGGGACGAAATGCTTCATCAATTGATGTGAATAAGAAATAAGCTTTGCTTTTTACATTCAATAACTGTAGGAGACATATTTTAAATAAAACAAACTCATTGGTAAAGTTTGAAGTAAATTATTTTACGGTAAAAATATTTTAAGCAATTACTCATTATGAAAACAGTTTAAACCCTGGTGAACCCACCGAAATATCGTGAGATATCTCGGCTGGAGGCATATTGAAATCTTTACCTTTTTCAATCAAATTTTTTAAATATGGCTAAGAACGATTTGATTAGCACGAAAATGACTCGTTTAGCGTATTTTTTGCGTTTTTTAAATTAATGACAAATTATACGTATAAATTTGTATAATTGCCATTGATTTTCAAAAACGCAAAAAATACCTTAAACGAGTCATTTTCGTGCTAATCAAATCATTCTTAGCTATATTTAAAAAAGTTTTATTGAAAAATGTAAAGATTTCAAGGTGTCTCCAGCCGAGATATCTTACGGTATCTCGGCGGGTTCACCAGGGAACCCTTCTTTTATAAGTAGTTTTTCTGTGAAATGCTATAAAATGAAGATCTCACAAATTCAGCAAATAATAAAATAGAAAATAGTATATGCATAGCGAAGTGTTGTGATACATATTTAAAAAATTGCAAAATAGTAAGAAATAGCAAGATACAGCAATGATTCAAAAATCTTAGTACATTCAAAAGCTTAAAAATTTGCTGAAGATCACAAATTTTTGATTAATAAATTAACAATTGAGTAAGCAAATATGCAGACTCTCAGTTGTTACCCTAATTTTCTCAATTAACATTTTTTTTAAAGAATTTCAAGTTTTCTATGTTTGGGCTTTATGTTCAATTATTTATTATATTTGAAGTAATATCAAAAATTTTTGAGTTTGTTGTATGCTTTAACATTTTTTTATTTTTTGTTTTTTATTCCTTAATTCTACTCTTTCTTCTTAACTTTGACAGAATATAATAAATCATAATACAGCGAATCAATGGCAGCCAATAAATAATCTGATATTGTGTGACCCATTGATATTGTTTAATGCATTTACTAAAAAACAGTGCCTATTTTTTTTCTTTCTTTCTGCTCGGCCTCCATCCCCATCGCCGGATTTGGCCAAAATGCACTCCAATTCTTTCAAAAATCTGTCTCTAGCGAGAGGTTGGCTTTACCCACTTTCGTTTTTCGTCGTAAAATTTTCATTGAGGGCTTCTATAAAATAAGAAAAAAGGCGTGTAGGATCTCATATCACAAGTTATACCTTGCAGATTTGATTTTCGAAAAGTCTACGAAAGTTTTGTGATAGTATTCAACTTTGTCGATTCATGTTTGTTGTGCAGTATTCTGCTGAAAAAACTGAAGGATGAAAAAATATCTCTCTTTATAATTTTGTGAAATTTTCATAGAAACTGACGTTAGGGATCTACGTTATGTATATAAGGATTTCCCTTAAAACCAATCTTCAAGGGTATACCCAAGTACAATATATGTAATGAAATTAACTACCGAGCAACAAGCTGCAAAATTTTTGTTTTCCTTTTGTGACACCTTGGGCTGTGAACTTGGAAGCGACCTCTGCTCGCAAAAACTGTTTAATTGTGCAGCGTATTGCTCGCCGGAGATCAGTGATAGCTCCTATAGTAAATCGGATCACGCTGAGCTGAAAGACAAACATTCATCACTTATCACAAAATAAACTAGGTAGCTGAACATCTATCTTTCTCCGAAAAATCTGCTATCTCTTTAAATGTTTGACTGAAGTTTCATTGAAATACATACTGAAAATCTTCAAAATTTGAATCAAGTAAAAACCGCGACCAATGCGTGTAGAGTTTTTTTTCTGGGCAGTCATAATTCGACTCTTTCGAAAAAACTAAAAATTGGGAAAGGTGATAGTCTTCAGAGTACATTGTTGCATTCAAAAATATAATTATCCTTGAAACAGAAGACCTTATATGGAATCAAGTTTTTTGTTTGAGTAAAATCGCTATTAACAAATGATAAACAAAATACATTTTTCTTAGGTCTTTTAACTGTTTGGTTAGATTTTAAGGTAAAAAGAGTGGCTGAATGATTTAAAAAAAAACTACATTTATTATATTCCGTACTTACATACCTATATTTATATTTTCTAACAATCTGGCAAGCAGGTGCTCTCTTTCTCGTGCAGTTGCGCGGTGATTGCGGACGTACCTACGTTCATTTTCTCTTCGTCGCTCCATTTATTTACGGAACTTTTGATATTTCACTAAGTGAAATATATTTAGTCACTCCGCGGAATGAAAATATCCCACTTAATGACAAAATATCATTCGGTGCACGATAATAATATGATCAAATATGATTATTATTTACGCCGGTTGCGTAGGATTTTCGGGCAGATTTCGGGCCGATCTCTCTGCGCCGAAATTCGGCTAAGAGACATCGATCAAAAATCGGTGTAAAATCCCACGGCCGAAAATCGGCGTCGGATTTTCGGACGGATTTCTGGCCGATCTCCTTATGCCGAAATTCGGCCAAAATATGTCGGGCCGCAATCGGACCGCAATCCCACTGCCGCACTTCGGCCTCGGGATTTCGGGCCGATCTCAGCCCGAGTTCCTTACGCCAATTTTTCGCTGAAAGGGATCGGCCCGACTTCGGCCCGAAATCTCGAGACCGAAGTGCGGCAGGGGAATGGCAGTCCGATTGCGGCCCGATTTCGGCCGAACTTTTACGAACTATTTTTTTGATCGGGCTGATGTTCAGCTGTGTTCAGCATCAAAACTGATCAAAACAAAAACGGGAAAAACAGTGAGAAAAAGGGTTGTGTGCAGTTGTGTGCGTGAAAATTGCAAAAAACAGCTGAATTGAATAAATAATCATACCGTGCAGTCGAATTATTCATTTATTTTGTCCGCGTGAAATTCTGTGGCTTCCCGCCATAACAGAGAAAGCCACACATCTCATAATGTTCAGAATGTCATCAGAATATCATTTAAAATGAGCCTTATGGCATAAGTGACTTTCTCTGTTATAGCGGCAAGTCACAGACATCATTATCAAATTGATTTAAACAATGACGGATGAACTGATTCCTTATGCCGGGAAAACGCTGAGTTGTGTTGTTCTGCCGAGAAAAATGTAGTTTTTTGGTTATGAAATGTCGATAGAACGAACCTAATGTTGGATATTAGAGTGTCAATTAACATTTTGTGGAAAAATTAACATTTACAGGTATCAAATTTCACATTAACTCAATTTCGAAAAAAAGTGTGTTTCGTCATTATGGCGGGAAGCCACAGATTTCATATACTTATGGACGATTTTTTATAAGATTATGTAATCAAAATTTATCACTGAAAGATATTGAAAACTATATTGTACTTTCAAAGTCTATGTAGCAGAATAATTGATGAATATATTTTGTCTATGTTAGTTTGACTGTCATGAATTGTCCTGACCGATCAAGGTCAATTGACCGTCAAATCCGACTGTCAATTGCTTTGGTCATTTGACGATCACGATCGTCAATGACGAGCTCACATTACTGACTAGTGCAAAAATATGCAGAACGGAAACGAAAACTAGTTTAGAGAGTGGCGGAATGCGATGTATAATAATATTTTTAGTTTTTTAGATAACAAAATCAGATATTTGAAAAACATTAGAAAGGTGCGAAATTTCCTAATGAATTGGACAAATTTTTATAATCTTTGGAAACTTTCTAGTGTAGTTTTTTATGTTTCACATTTTAAAAAATCGAAAAAAAAAACATACATTTTTGAAATTGTCAGTGATTCTAAAAAAATTCGCGAAATTTTCCAGAAAATTTTTTGTATGTTGTATTCAGAAAAATCATTATTTATGAATATGCACGAAAATATTTTTTATTTAAAAAAAAAAAAAAAACTTTGGAATACTTGAAAAGTATAATGAATCAAAAGAAATCTTATTAAGCTAGACAAATTTTTATAACATTTTTAATGTTCAAGTATGTAGTTAGTATGATGTTAAATATTTTGCAAATTCTAAAAAATTAGGACACATGGGAAATGTGAAAATGTCAATAATTCTAAATCAAAATTTCCGTAGAATTTCAGAAAATGTTTATAATATAATGAATTGTGTTCATTATTATATGTCTTTAAAATATGGATAGTAATCTTTTTTATATTTGAAACGAAAATTTAAAATACTTGAAAAGTATTTAAGAATCACAACAAATTTTCGTGAGTTGTACAATTTTTATATAATTTCGAAAGTTCAGAGTAGCTGGTTTGATATTATAAATTTTGCAATATTTGAAAAATCATAAAAAATTAAAAATTTCTATAAACCGTCAATGATTAGAAAAAATAAAAATTTTTGTAGAATTTCAGAAATTGTTCACTAGTTTTGACAGATCAAATTTGACCTTTAACGCTCAAAATTTGACCGTTTTTTATTTTCGTAAGGGATGGGCTTTTTTGGAATCACATTAGGACGAATGAATTTAGAGTTAATAAGTTTTAAGATTGTGATATTTTTAATAGCTATTGGCGATAGTGAGTTTCAGTATTTAAAAAAATCATCAACTCTTATAAAACAAAATTAAATTATGAATTAGCAATTTTCAATACTGAAATTTTTAATACTATTAGAGACATTTCCGAAACTTTTTTTTTTGTTAATCAATATTCCAATGGAAAAATCAAGAGATTGAAATGTCAGATTCTAATGGTCTTGAATTAATTTTATAATTCTAATGGTCTCAAACTTCTCTAATGGTCTTTAAGTTTAGACAATGCAATTCAGCAATAATTAATTCAAAAATGAAGTTAAGGAAGCTCGAAAATTATTTCAAAAGTAATTCTTAGTTTTGATAAAATAAAATACTTTACGAAATATTTAATCGACGTCGACGTCTATGCTTGCGTACGTCGCTCCCCAGGAGGAAACGATTCGTTAACACCGTTTCTATTCGCTCTCGGAGATTTCCCGAATGCGCCCTATCGCTTTTTTTCCTGATCCCTCCCAAAATACAGCCCGACTTGAAGCAAACCTTCCCCTTTCTAAATATTCACGAGCATGAGATAATGACAATCGGACAAAAAATCGATAACGTTATCTGATTCGTAATGGACTAGGCGCTTCTATGCTATCGAAAAAAGATGCTCCTCTTTCCTAGGAAAAGAGAAAAGTTCAAATATTCTAAATCCTTATCTTTAGATTACATCGGATACAAAAGAATTTTTGATCAAATTGCGTCCGTCCTGAAAAAAAAAAAAAAAAATTTTCAGAACGAACGAATGAATGAACCAAAACACACCGTGGAGACTGGAATGACTCATTTTTGAAAATTCATAGCTTGATACAAAATCGATGTGAGTAAATTCTGATTACAGAGAGGATTAGATTCAAAACTTACAGAATCACTCATAATCCAGAAAACGATTTTTTAGACAGTAGGCCCCTTTTCTCGGATCGCTTCACGAATATTGATGGAATTCAATTATTATGACGAAAATTCGGATGCAACATCTTGCCTATCATGGTGTTTTCTGAAGCAAAGAACATCGTGATAATGTTCTCTTATCGTGACCCGAGATCAAATTATTCTTATCAAAAAGTCAGGTGAATTCTTTAAGAAACGCTTTTTTTGTACTTTATTTTTTAAGTTTCCAATATGTATCGTAGGACTCTTTTCAAACTCAACGAGAAAAGAAAGAAACTGGGAACCCACTTCGATAACGATCATAAGAAGCGTAAACAAAAGGAGCCCAAAATTCGAGCTAAAAACGACACGTAACTACGTATGTAGAAGAGTTCTTTCATATCTGTTAGCCTTATCTGCCAGAGATAAATTATTCCGCTGAGAGAAAAAAACCTTGTTCAAAAGCATGGAAGGAAACATCGTTCGAATTTCGAATCTATGTGCTTTGAAAGTATAAGTACTGCTTTTACTATGAAAGCAATCGCTTCATGCTTTTGTGTACGAAGCATAACCATGGTCCGTGCTTTTACTGTTTAGAATTAAAAAGTTTCCATGATTTCTGATAATGTTCATGTGTTAACAAGGATTTGGGTTCAAAGAAAAAAGCTCATTTTTACTGAAAATTTTCCTTATCTGGCTCTTTGAGTTAAAACTTGAAAATAAAAGAATTCGGGGTGGAATTTGATTTTGCGAGAATTCTTTAAAAATTTATGATTTTTAAATAAGAAGTAATGAAAATCCATGATTTATAAAAAAGGTATATATTCTGAAAATGAAAATAATAATCAGGGTTTGAAAGTAACACGTTACGTACACTCTCAGCAATGTCTCTATTAAATTTTACAGACTGTCTTTGAAGCAGATTTCCCATACTGTCCATTAAATTTTCTATTACAGTTATAGACGCAACTATGAAAAAGAAAGACTGTCTATGAAAATTGTATATCTTATATGAAATCGAAGTGTTTACTTAGTATAAAGCGGACATTAAAATCATTTTACCTTTAAATGATTTCTCATTGAAAATATGTATCAAATTTTTTTAAATCAAGTGGATTTCGACATAACAAATTTTTTAGGGCAGATTTTCCCTGAATTTATCAACAGCTATTGATCGAAAGAAAAAATTTATATTGTATGGAATATAAATTGTATAACAAAAATTATATTGTATATTTGATAATATGCAAAAGATATTTTAAAATATTCATACATGTGGTGTCTTACAATAAAATTAATAATAGAAAAAAATATTGAAATAAATCAATATATCTAATATTAAAACAATAAATTTAATGTATGTTTCTATGAAATCCCTTTCATATACGTGACCATGAAATTCCAAACACGATTTTAAGAGAAAGTCTATGAAAGATGTTTGGAATTTTAAATTTTTTTTGACAGTGTAACGAGTTACATTATTTAACAATTGTTATATAATGCTACGATAACAGGAACGAGTCACTTTTTTTGGTAACGAGTAACGAAAATCTCGTTATTTTACGTTACTTTTATCTGTCTCTTTAAGTTTTTAGCACAATTAGTAACTTTTTAAGGAATGTTCTGAAACTGCTAAAATATAAGTAATTTTTAACTTCCTAATTTTTGAATGAAAAATTGAATGTTAATAATTTTTATTGGAACAATTGTTAAATTTCAACTTTAAAGTGTAATATAAAAGCCATTTATAAATTTGGAAAAAATACGAAAAATACTCAAAATACTATATATTTTAATAAGTTTCATGTTATTTGATTCTTCAAAAATTTATGTGATTCTAGGAATAAAGGAACTTCAATTTTTCGAGCTTTCAATTCTGAAAATATATGTTTATAGAAGTCTATGAAAATATAAAAAAAAAATTTTAATTGTATGACTTTGTGAAAAATACAAAAATGTCGAAGGCACTCTAAATCTATAAAGAAACTATTTTCTTCAAAATTGATCGAAATACTTGTGAACTTTCAAACTTTCAATTTTATATCATTCTGGAAATTCGAAGAGATATGTCTTTAAAAAAACTCAAAAATTCCACAACATTCTATAAATACTTAGGAATACAGAAAGAAAATACGTAATGAAAAATACGTGTTTATTTATATAATACATTGGAAATCTTTCGAATTGCAGAAATTCATACAGCATTATATAAAAATAATGAACGAACCTTGAAATCATAGAAAAACTGGAGAAATGCGAAGAGTACTGAAATAAGTAAAAATCTATCGAGACATTGTTTTCTGGAAAATCCTGTAAAACACGGAAAATCTCATTATGTTCAAATTCTAGAGTTTCGAAATTCTCAAAATGTGTATAACAATTTATATTATAAAAATACTAAAATCATGTGAAAATACTAGGAAGTTCGGCAACATTCGATCATCCTGGAAAATACGGATAGCTACCAGAAATACATACTAAACAATCCTTCAAATCGTAGAAAAATTGAAAAAGTATTAAAAAAATCAAAGGAAATGAAAATCTTCATAAACACTATTTGCTGAAAAATCCTCTCAAATATAAATTATTTCATCAATTACCTTATTTATTTACATATTCATGATTATACCTGTATAAGATGATTCGAAGATATTAAAAAAAACTCAATTGTAATGTACTATTCCAATTTTTTATCCTTTTTCTTCTACCAAATTACAGCTTATACTGTGGAATATGAAAATAAATGCATTTTTCTTTCAAAATTAGAAATTTGACGAAATTTCCGAGTTCATTTAAAAAATTGTAAACATTATGTAAAACTTTTTATGCAGTAAATAACCTAATCGTCATTTCAAAATTCACCTTCAAAAGCTATTCGAATTTTATGGACAAAAAATACAACTGGAGCAGACTACAGTAGGTTTCGAGTTCCGACTCGTCCTAATACACGTTGAGAGGTGGTGGGAGTGGGAGGTAGGTAAGGCAGATGCCCTAAAAGAGATGGCGGCGATCCCACCCATTGAAAGCCCGCGGTTGCGCCCTGCGCCTGTTTGCCACAGTTTGTCAATTGCCAGTTGCTAGGTTGCCAGTTGTTGCCAGTAGCCAGTTTGCCAGTTGCCATCGACGGAGGATAGTGAGCGTATCAGATACGAGGAGAGGAGTATAAGTGCGCGAGTGTGGTTCGTGAGTGCCTGCGTGTCATCGTTCGTCGTCGTCGCAGCGATCGGCCCGCGCGCATCTTTCAAAATTCGTCTCGTCGCGTCGGGCGAAAAAAAAGAAAGCCAACGGGAACCCGCGACTCGGCCCCGTGACAGGAAAGAAAATAAAAACGTCACAATCATTGTCCCGAGCCCCGTTCGTGTGGATTCGCCGATAAGATGGCGGCTGCGGGGGACGGTATGTCGGGTATGGATACGTGTCCATCGCCCGAATCCATTTCCGATTCCAGGAAACGACCCCTGGACTGCGACGTAGAGAACGGCACCACCAAGCGCTCGCACTATGGCACGGGTGAGTTGTCCTCAGACCCTGCCTTCCTCCCCCTTTTTTTGCGGCTCTGCCCGTATTTTCGTATTTTGCGCTCGCCAACCCCACCACCGCTTGCTTCTTCACCTCCCCCCTTGCCCCTCCCATCCCTGCCCCCCTCGCGGTTTTCCGCATTATTTCCGTATCGCTTCGGATCCCCGGAGATTACCGAATTGAAAAATGGGCGAAATAAATATGTAATTTATAGTATCTAGTAGGGCTGTTAGCGATAAAAAAATTTATCGATAAATATCGATAATTACGTTGCCTTATTGATAATTATCGATACATATCAATAACTACCCCCACCACATTACAATAGGCGCTCCAAGCCAAGTTTGAACATGATTAGGATTTTTTTTTTCTAAGAATCATTTAAGAGGGGACACGGGCAAATGTTTCATCACAAGTGAAAATGAGATTTAATAATTAATTGAAATATTTGAATTATTTTTTTATTTATAGTTAACATCCTTTGTTAAAAATTGTAAAGGAGTCAGTTGAAAAGAGACAAACGTATTCTCGAACCGATCAGTCGTCAGCGTCTCTTTTTAATTGATGATAAGAAAAATCAAGAAAAAGTGATTAACAACATGAGTAGAAATAAATTTCCAAGGTATTATTATAAAAAACATACGTGTTAAATGATTCATATTATTAACCGATAAATATCATTAACTCGGATTATTATCGATAGGTATCAATAAAAAATCTTATCGATAATAATCGATAGCTATTGATATTTTAACGTCCCTAGTATCTAGGTGGGAGTTGCGATGTCCCAAGATTGACGACATAATTTATGGGTGCGAATTTATGCAGGGGTGTCCCAATGGAATTTTACATGGAGAGGCGAAATCAGATGTCAATAGGGTCAATAATATTTGTTTTAGTGCATTGATGAATATTTATTCTAGTATAATGACACATCTTGGGAATCGATTTGCAAGGCCAAGTTTTTGCCTTTTGGAAAATATCAATTTCTATATCTCTTGTTTCTTGCTCAGCACTAATTTTTTCAGTATTTTTACCATTTGAAGCATTATCTTGTGATTGTAAGAATTTTCTACCTTGATTTCTGGTGTTTGATGTTCTAGGGTTCAGGATTTTATAGATTTTTGTGAATGATTGCCAGCAATGTTGTACTATAGATCTATATATATCTGGTGTATGTTCATTTTCATTGATTTCGTGCTTATAAAGTCAAAATCGATGACGAATTCATGACAGTGCATTATTTTAGGAGTTTTCCCGTAACAATTTATGCGCAAAGTGCCAAAATTTTATTCATTACCGCATTCAATGGGATCTCCGAGTATCATTTTTAAATCGCTGTCTTCGCATATAAGTGTCTGAAAATTCTTTAAAAAAATGAACTATGCTCCCACATTGTGTTTTTCAGGTGAAATATGTATTGTGAATTGCAATTTGAAAATTAAATAAAATTATGTAAGACAGCATCATTTTTGCTGACAGCTGACAAGGAGCCTGCTCAAACAGTAAATATCACTTCATATACGTAAGCAGCAGCAGTAAGCAGTATAAAAAATCAGCTGATCGCGGCTAAGGGGTCGTATACATAATACGTTATGCGATTAAACAAGGACAAGAATATGATTCAAGATAAGTAAGACAAAGACATGAACAGAAAAAAGCGTGACGTATTATGTGCACGACCCTTAAAGACACTTGGATGATAATTGAGAATCGTGCAATTGTATTTCCCAGTGTGGCAAAAACAGTGGGAACGATGTGAAAACACTGGGGAACACAATTGCACGATTCTCAATTGTCATCCAACTGTCATTAGCGGCGATCAGCTATTTTCTTATTCTGCTTACTGCTGCTGTTTACCTGATATTTACTGTGTGAGCAGGCTCCTTGTCAGTTGTTAGCAGAAATAACGCTGTCTGAGATAATTTTATTTACTGTTCAAATTGCAATTCACAGTATATATTTCACCTGAAAAACACAATGTGGGTGCATAGTTTAATTTTTTAAAGAATTTTCAGACATTTTCTAGACAGTTATATGCTAAGAGAGCGATTTAAAAATGATACTCCGAGATCCCATTAAATGCAGTAATTAATAAAATTTTGGCACTTTTACACATAAATTGTTACGGGAAAACTCCTGAAATAATTCACTGGCATGAATTCGACATTGATTTTGACTTTATAAGCACGAAATCAATGATAATTATACACCAGATAACGTGTTTTTCGATAAACAATGTTTTTTTTTTTTTTTTTTTTTTTTTTTTTGGTGATTTAAATAAAAATAATTTTTATTGAATATGGATTTTGTGAAGAGGACCAGTAATCAAATTATATCAGTATTCTATAGATTTATAATATTTTGCATATTCTTTCAGTATCAATATTGTAGTTTTCTGAAATTTCTAAAACTTAGAGATTCTTGGTATCTTGAATCAAGTTTCAAAAAACAGCAAGTTCATAGGCTTAAAAATTTCCACAGAGTTCTGAAACTTATTGTTCATCTTGTATTATTTCAATATTCATAAATTTTATTGAATTTTCCAGTATTTTGATAGATTCTTATAAAATTTTCAAAATTAAATGCTATATAGAATTGGAAGATGTACCTGAAGTTCCAAATGTTTGAAATTAAACAAAAAGAAAAATTTATTAAATTATTGATGTTTTGTCACATTGAGGATTGTGTAAAATATTTTGTTGGTGAGCCCAAAGTTTATTGTTTGGATTAAAAAGTCCTTGAAAGCATGAGGAAATTTTTTTTCTTGAATACACGTTTTTTTTTATTTTTTCGTTTAATTTTAACCGTTTGGAGTTTCATGCACATAATTGGAAGTATGTATGGATATTTTTTATTATTTCCATTAATTTTTGAAAACAATATCAACATAGATTTAAAGCATTGAAGAGATTCCTATTATTTTTAATCTTTTTCATGATTTTGAGTGTTTACGACATTTTATAGTGTTTCTAGCATTCTTCTAGATTTTCTGCATTTTCATGGTTTGCTATGTATATTTTAAAAATTTGATTTTTCAGACCTTACATTTTTCACAGATTTCTAAAATTGTTACTTAATTTTTTTATTTGTTTAATACGCTAATTTTTTGTTATATGTATATTTTTATGGATTCTTATGTAGATTTTTAAAATTGGATGCTCCAGGATTAAAAACAAAATAGATTTTCATTATTTCTATCAATTTTTAAAAATAATAGCAATATAGATTTAAAGCATTGAAGGGATTCCTATTATTTTTAATCTTTTTCATAATTTTTAGTGTTTATGAAATTTCATAGTATTTCTAGCTTTCTTCTATATTTTCTACTTTTTTATAGATTGCTATGTATATTTTTGAAATTTAATTATATTTTTGACGTTTCCTAGTATTCATGTATTTTAGAAGGATTTTCTAGCTTTTTTATTGATATCTGGTATTTTTGAACATTCCAATATAGATTTTTAAATTTTTTTCTATGCAGAATCTTTAACTTGATATTTTTTATATGTTCTAATGTATGTTTCAGAAGACAGTATTTCTTTTTTTATTTCAAATAATGCACGATTTTGAAAACATTCACTTTTTACGTATTTTTTGAATGTGCATGAATTTTATTGGATTTTTTAGTATTTCAATGGATTCTTGTATGCTTTTTCGCAACGAGATGGTTTAAGATTAAAAATTTTGAAGATATTTATTATGTTCATAAATTTTGAAAACAACAATATCTATGTAGAACTTTAGTTTTGAAGAGATTACTGTTATTCTGTCTTTATATTTTTCATAATTTTCAAGATTATATAAATAACGGAAAAAAATTTTTCGTAGTACCTATATTCAAATCTTCTGGATTTCTGTTATTTTTTAATTTCAAAAGTTTTTCACAATTCTTAAAATTGAGGTTCTTCATTAATATCCAGTATTTTTGGGAATTCCAATATTGACTTACAAAATTTAATACCCTGCAATCTTCAATTTTGAAGAATTTTAGTGTTTCGATAAATTTTACAGAAAACATTATTGAGAAAATATTACAGACATTTTAATTTCAGTATCTTAGAAAATATGATTATTTTCAGTCTTTTTCATATTTTTCAGTGTTTATGATATTTTGTATTATTTTTGGGTGTTTCTCGAGATTTAAATCATTTTAATGAATTGATAATGTAGATTTTTGTAAGTGTATGCCTAAGGATTAAAATTTGTATAGATTATCATTATTTTCATACATTTTGGAGAAAATCATATCTTTATAGAACTTGTATAAACTAGAAATTTCCATACTTCTTATCATTTATGAAATTTCGTAGTATTTTCTAGTCATAGATTTCTAATATTTCCATAGATGGCTATGTAAATTTCAAGAATTTGATGCTCTAAATTTCGAACTTTCATAGATTCTTAATACATCAAACAATTTTTCTGTGCACAGTTTTTCGTAGATTCCTCGTTTTGAAGAATCCTAATTATTCAATTATTTATTAAATTTTGTGAGCATCACTAAAATTCGAAATTTTTTTTTGATATTTTCATTTATTCCTGCATGAATGAAGGATGGATATTCAAATTCGTATAACCGTCATTTCCAAATTTTTACAGGGGAGCGAAAAAACACTCGTATTTTTAAAATTTTTAAAATTTTTTGAAAAATTACTGTTTGTTCATTATAAGGTAATACGTCACTTATTTAAGTTTGAAACGATTTCGATTAAAATTGAGGAAAAAACGACCACTGAAAATTTTGCCACGTATAAGTCGAGGGTGTTTGGCAGTTCAAAGTCGTACATCAACCATTAGCCTTACTAAATGAAAGTAAGAGAAACATTCATTACTTTTTTGGCAATTCTGTAACCGAAATACTTCAATAAATTTTCACTTTTTGTTAATTATTGTCATTATTTGTGATTGTGAATAGAAATCCTATAATAAAATTTGTTTACTATTTTTTTTCGTAGTTTTTATTGTTAACAACATCGTTAATAACATTGCCTCTTGAATCAAAATGTTTTCAAATGTATGAAACAATATTATCAAACGCACGGTTTCGCTATTTTCAACGTTATAGTATATTACGTACCTAGGACATAAATTTTTTATTTACGAGTGTGAAGTTTGTAGACCGAGGCGAAGCCGAGGTTTGCAATTACACGAGTTTTATACACACGATATTTTACGTACCGAGGACTGGAAAACGAGTTTAGAAATTTTGAACTGAACAAGAAACGAGTTTTCTATGCCAGAGGTACGTAAAATTACTGTTTTTCATTGCATCCCATAAGTTTCCATTGGTTGTTGTTATACGACTTTGTATTGCCGATAGGTCGCCAGTTATCAAAATACAATGTTTGAAAAATTCCAACAAAACTATTGCGAATTTTGACTCGCTTTTATCGCAGAAATAACGGCATCAGCTTGGAGTTTCGAAAAAAAAATAAAACAAATTTCGAAAAATTGGCGGTTATACGACTTTGAATATCCATCCTTCAAATGTTCAGAATGATATGCTCTAGAATTGAATGTTTTATAGATTTCACATATTATAATAATTTCATCCTAAATTATTGAGTGAAAATCGATGAATATGATTGGTCATGGATTTTGAAGTTTACTAGGTTGGAGCTGGCGCGTGGGAGATTGCGTGTTTTTCTTTTTCCGAGCTCGGCCCGGGTAGCTTTGCCAGGACGTGGCCAGTGACGTGGCTAGAATTTTTCTTCCGGGGTTTTATTTGTTTGTTATCTTGCGTGATTTTTTAGGGAAATTAGTGATGGGTTGAGAAAGACTTTTTTTGGTAATGTTTTCGGAAGTCGACATTTCTAACAATAAGTTAGGTTCGTAATTTTTTTGTCTCATGATAACTCTCTATCATCGTATTCAGTTTTTTTTTCAATAACCGTAACTGAAATAACACAATCTTATTGTTACTGAGCGTGTAAAGAAAGAAATTGTCACTTGTGACTGTAATGAAACCATTGACGTTCCGAGACTCTTCAGCGTCAAGCATAAGGAAAAGATTTATCATAAAATAACGAAAAAACATTGAGTAAAGGGTCGAAATTGTGAAGTGGCGTAGGTTGCGAATTTTCAGAGGGAGTACTTTATAGGGAAAGTATTTTTTTGTTTCGACACAATTATCTTTGTGAGAGTTGAGACCCTCATGAAAAAAGATAATTATGATTTGTTTTTAAAGTCTGTTTGTTTCTTTAACCAATAGAATTTTAGTAAAAACTCTAATATATGTATTGTCTAAAACAATATTATTATTTGAATTATATTAGAATTTTTTGGTTGAAGTTTGTAAAGCTTGACTACAAATATTCGAAAAATGTTATTGTTACATAAAATATTCATGCAGAAGAATTCTTCAGAAATTTGAAAAATTTGTTGATGTCATCCAATAAATATTTCTATTATATAATTGATATAATATATAATAAATTGCATAATAATTTCGCTTGAAAGGTTTTAACTAATCAATACAAATTTTTAAAATTTCATTATTCATTTTATAATTTTGGTACCTAAAATTGCTTGCTTTCGCTCATTACTCTTACTTTGTATCATTAATAATTATAACTAGCCCTGTAATTTGGTCATTCAGACCTGTTAGGCTTTGATGTAAATAAATAAATAAATAAATGAAAAGCCTTTTTTAATCAGGATTTCTAAGGTTGGATGTTTAAAACATGCAAAGTCAAATGAATGTATAGAAAATTTTTTATCAAGGTATCAAGACTTTATTGAATGTTTTATTTTAAATGCTTATTTAAAATTTTTAATGGTTGTGAATCTAAATCTTTTTTATTTGTCGTATTTTAATATTCGTACATTTATTAGACATTTATCAAATCCTTTGAAAAAAATGAACAATTTTTTCATGTTATAGTTTTTTAATCTAGCCTTTTTTAAATTGTAAATCTAAAATTAAATGAAAAAAAATTTTTTTTCAATTTTTTTTTTTTTATTATGCGAGTAAATATTCTTCGCTGTAAATGGTCTCAAAACATTAGTTTATATAAAAAATGTAACTCGTAAAATAAGTGGTTTTTAGACTAATTTAAGATTACTGAGTACGAAAATAACTGTTAGTTATTTTTCCGAAAGAGCGTTTTCAAAATACATAATAACAAAAAACGTGTTTCTTGGCCCTTTTTTCAGTTATTGCTAAAAACATCGAAACAAGTTTGATTTATTTAATATTAAATGAATATCGTTCGAAAGATACAATTGTTAGTTTTAGTTCGATGTACTGTTTTTGTTAATCAAAGTATTGGTGGCATTCCAGACACCCTCGATTATTGTGCACCCTAACAATTGTAAAAATCTAAAAAATTATAGTGATTGCTCCTATGAAGTCTAATTTTACTCATGAAATATTAAGGCTCTCACTTTTTGTTTCTACCTTTTATCGCAACAAGTGCATTTTTTAATGTTTTCGTTCGATTTTTGGATAGTGGAAAAGATGGTGTTTCGAATAACTTATGTTGCACTAATTGTTGTCAAAATAACTTTTTATCGCAGAGTAAATGGTGCTTGATGATAATAAACTAGCTTTCATACATTAACATTTTTTATTATACGTTTGACATTAATTTATTTATTACAAACGACGCGCCGGGGCACTTCGGACACTAGGTGAATCGCTTGCAAACGCTTGAATAGACATTCAATGATTGAATAGTGCATCGAAAACGTTGAAAAATATACATTATCCTGAATTGTGTTAGTGAACAACTTGAAATTTGGAATAAAAATTAAAAAAATGTAAATGTAATCCTAAAATATGATCTAATAGTAAAAAATAGGAAATGGAACTTTCTGTGATTGTTTATGTTGTAAATAAACTTTGTATAACAATAGTATGTCCAATAAATAAGGAATTTCTGAACAATTGGCAGAAAGTTAGATGATTTTGGAGGGTGTCCGGTTTGCCCCGGGGTTTTCAAGATATCGAAATATAGAATTTTTCAATGAACATAGAATTGGGATAAAAATAATAAACGAATGCATATATGTACTTATTAGCCAACGGTTACTCCTTCCAATATAAACAATATACTTAAGGAAAAACTGCATTTCTGCATATTGCATAATGCGATCGAAAAAAAGGTGCCCGGAATGACCGCCCTCGTCCCCCCTACTATTTCACAGGGTTTGGAAGTTACTTGAAAAAATGTGATGCGTTACGTTACCGTTACAAAGGTGACAAAAATAATTCGTTGCGTTACGGTTACTTGAAAAGAAGTAGTAACTCGTTGCCGTTACCGCTTACAAAAAGTAACGTCCCGTTACTTTTTGAAATAAATTGAATGTAAATAACAAGACATCGAAAAACTAAGGCTGAAAAAGCAATATCAACTATCAACGTACTCGTGGTTTCGTTCTATAGAAATTGTTTATTTCAGATATAATAAAAAATGTTAATCCGTACTTTTTCACCATTAAAAATAAATCAATGAGCTTGTTCGAATTTTTAAGTCACAAAATTTCTGAGTATGACATTTGATTCAAGGTTAGCCACAAGGAAACATTCGCAAATTTAATAGATTTTTGAGAGAATCTTTATACCTACCTAATTTTCAGGATTTTCGAATTTTGCTGTATTTTTCAGTATCAAGGACGGACGAAAAAAAAATAAATCTTAAATAATCGCAAAAGGTTGAAATTATTCAGTTAAAAAAATTAAATTTTTACAATTATTGAAAAATGCATTTCTACTGTTTGTTATTTATGGAAATTATTTCCTGTTTGAAACTACCAGTTATCTGGGATATCGATTCTCCCGAATTCGCAATGTTATTATGTACTACCTTGGAATGTATTATCATATGAAATACTTTTATTTCATGAAAGAAAGAAAGGAGAAAACTATAGTTTTTCTGCTCATTATAATGTATGAATATTACTGATTTATTGTAATTAAGAATTGATTTATCATCATTAATGTATGAACATCGTCCAATAGTCCAATAAAATCTTCATAAATTATTATCTCTACGAAAATAAACTGATACTGCATAAGTGCATTTCAAATCCCCAAAACACACTGTTCAATGTAAAAAAATATAGTTTACTTACGAAAATTGACAGTCAATAAAAACCTTTATTTTAACCATTTCGCATATAAATTTTTTCCAATTACCATACATTTCTAATTCATTTCTATTTTTCTCATCTTTTTTTTTTATTTTGAGAGAATGCGTGAGAATTGAAAAAAGAAAACACGATGATGTGACGCTATGGAACACAATGTGAAACAATGATCAGAAGGACCGTGTGCTATACAGATATTGAGAAAGTCTGATATTTCGGGGGGAGGGCAGTCCGTACACCCCGGACCCGTTCAGTACGTATAAAATGTTGCAGGATTTTCTAGTATTTTTATAAATTTGTACTATTTTTCTGTACATTGATACATAGATTTCAAGAATTTCATACTCTAGAGTTCAAAGTTCGTTTAATTATTTATATTTGAGAGGATTTTTTAGCAAATAGTGTCTATGAAGATTTTTATTTTCCTTCATATTTTTGAAACTTTTTAAATGTTTTTATCATTTGAAGAATTGTTCATTATTTCTAAAACTATTCGTATTTTTCAAGATAATGGAATTGTTGCAGAATATCCTAGTATTTTTACATAGTATTTTAGTACTTTCATAACATAAATGGTTCCATATTTTTATATATTGTTGTATGAATTTCTGGAATTTAAAAGATTTTAAAAATGTTTTCCATATTTACACTTATTTTTCTGTACTTATTTTTTTCTGTAATTCTAAATATTTATAGAATGTTGTGGAATTGTTCAGTTTTTTTAAAGATATATCGCTTTGAATTTCCAGAATGAGGTAAAATTTAAACTTCGAAATTTTTGAAGTATTTCGATCGATTTTGCTGAAAAGAGTTTCTTTGTAGATTTAGAGTGCCCTCAATATTTTTTGTATTTTTCAGAGTTATACGATTCGAAAAATTTTCTTTCTTTTTTATAGTCTTCTGTATTCTTATAAAATATATCTAAAGTATATTTTTAGAATATGAAGCTCGAGAAATTGAAGTTTTTTGATTCCTGGAATTACAAACAGTTTTAAAGAACCAAAAAACATGAAACTTATTGAAATCTAGTATTTAATAGTATATTACATACCGAGGACTGAAAAACGAGTTTAGAGATTTTGAACTGGACGAGAAACGAGTTTTCTATGCCAGAGGTACGTGAAATATTTTTTTCAAATTTTTTTTTTCCAATAAAAATTATTAGTATAGAATGTGTTGCGCAACAATGAGGAAGTTGAGAATCACTTATATCTCAGTTTTAGAACATTCCTTAAAAGTCAGAAATCGTGCTAAAAACTTAATGAAACAGATAAAAGTAACCTAAAATAACGGGATTTTCGTTACTCGTTACCGAAAAAAAGTGACTCGTTCCCGTTATCGTTACATTAAAATATGTAACGTTTTAGAGTAACACGTTACTTTCAAACCCTGCTATTACTATTAGCAAAATCAGCGTACCACTTAAAAGTCAGACAAGTATACTGTAAAAAGAGTTTGTAAATTTCCCATAACGTGGTGTAGTAAATTTCCTATACCTCGAAGTTTACTATACCGTAATAGAATTTTTCCTCGACCATAGGACTTTTACTGCTCTTTTCATGAATTCTTTCTATGTCTGGTATGTGAAAGATAAATATGGTAATTTTACTATGGAACAATATTATTTTTACCTTCTCGCTGTAATAAAAATATCTTACCCAAGCACAAAAAAATTTTTCAATAATTTTTTCAACTATATAGTAAAAAAGCTGGTAAATTTTGTCATGCCCGGCATAGTAAATTTCCGAAAATCTGCATTTTTCTATACTTTATTCGACACTTTTCTACAACCATTGCTTGTTTACTATACTTTGCTCATGCATTTTTTCAATGTCTCGTATAGCAAAAATAATTATATTAATTTTACTATAGGGAAAAAAATTTTCGGGTCAAATTTTCATAAAAAACTGGAATGGCAGGACGAGGGTCGAATTTCGATTTTTGTTCTTGGCTCACTGTAGGTAATACGAAATTTCATTCCTCCGTGCTATTAGAAGATGCTGTAAGTCCAATATTTATGCGAAAAAAGTAATTAAACATCATTTCATATTTAAATACCTACTATTTACTGTAAGCCCACGATAAGTTCTCAGACGTTTGGTAAAAATTGACGAGTCGAAAGTCACGTGATACGTGGGTGTTTTAAGTGGCACCAAAACTCTCTCGTATTGTAAAGGTCCTCGTAGAGTTGTTGCATCGCGACCGCCAATTAGTCTCAAAAGTCAAGCGCCAGTAACTGGGGGCTGCAGCTGCGACGAGGAATAAGCGTAACTCGAGTTTCAAGGGAAAAATAAATTCCTACTTAGGATGACTCTCAGGACAAAAAATAATAAAAATACACCAAGTAACCAATGACGGTAAAACGAGGGAAGGAGAGGGGGGGGGGGGGCAAAGTATTTTTGCTTTATTTCAATTTCCCACAATTCAAAATCCCATACTCGAATGAGGTAAAAATACTATACTGAAGTATGGTGAATACTATTTACATACATTAAAACTACTATACACTGGTATAGGAAAATTACTATCCCTGGAATTGGTTAATTGCTTCCAATACCGGTATGGGAAAAATACCATAAATTTTTTTTACAGTGATGTATCAATTGAATGATATATTATTTAGGTTTCATGTTAATGTGTATAATCGATCGTTCTTGATATTTCCATAAATTGTTGCAAAAAAAAGTCCAAAACCACGTTTTTCACTAATATTTCGTAAACATTTTTTCGGAAAAATGAATGATAATTATGTATTTTCGTACTCAGCGACACGAATTAGTCCAAAAAACTCTTTATCCGTTTATCCCCAAAGTAGTAGGAGTTGTAGAAAAATTTGTAAGTTATCGTTATTTAATTAAGTTTCTTTATATTCTGTAAATTGTCCTCATACATGAATTTTAAATATAAAATATTGAAATGGTGCAAAAATATATGAATCAAGTCCATTGCAAATAAAAATATCGAAATTTCATAGAAAATGTATAAATTGAAATACAAGAATACAAGAACTTAATTGTTATTACGTAAGTCGTATGAATGGAGACATTTTTTTTCTATGAGAATTTTTTTTTACTCTATATATGGGTTCGTAGTTTTCCAATTCCTGGTGCCAATTTACCCTGTAGATAATGGTACTTTATATCTGAGTATGAAGTATTTGATGAAAGTACTTGAAGGCGCATTCAAAGCTCGAAAACACGCGTTGATAGATCCGCCACTGAACGTGGCGCATCGCCACGAACCCCACGAACACGGCGCAGCTGCAGCAGCAGCGACCGCACACTGCTGCTGCTGGCCGAGATTGTGGGTCAAGGCCGTGGCGACCCACAATCTCACAGACTCTGCCCCGCTTTTGCTTGCTCGTATGTTTCTTCCTTTCTTCCTTCCTTCCTTCCTTCCTTCCTTCCTTTGTATTTCCATTTGTCAAAACAGCTGTTGCCTTCTGGTACCACCCACCGCATTATACGATAACCATGACCATCATTACGAATTCCGCCAAATGGGCCTGCTTTTCTGGGAAGAACGACCCTTTTTCGGGCGACTCCCTTTGATGTGGCTTTTGCAACTTTTTTTTTCTCGATATTCCCGGGTCATGACAAAGTAGTTCGTTTCGTAACTAGGGTGGAAAATTGTTTTCAACGATTCTTGGTGTATTTCTGCGAGTATTGTTGCCAAATAAATTGCCAAAATGATAATTCTCCTTAAAAATTCTAATTTTTTGAATTTTATTTATTGAATTGTGCATCGCTTGTTATGATAAAAACTTTGGGTAGTTTAACTAATTGATCGCTCTATCCAAAAATTTAGGAATTCTATATTTTACTAAATAAGTGGTTGCTGAAATCTGACATTTCTGTATGTTTTATGCTTGAATCATATGAACTTTGCATTTACCCACCTTGTAAAGTGAAATATTGTTTCGTTAAAAAAATATTTATTCAAATATATATTTAAATAAATATATATTTATATAAAAAACAACTTTTTTGTATTAAAAGTTATAAGGTTTTTTGAAAAAAAAGGTTTTCTGAAAAAATGAGTACCCATATTATTTTCAGGAATGATTATATAATGCATTTTTTTCATCAATAATGGAATAGAAGAACGCTTGAAGATTCGTTTTGTGCAGAAGCTTACATAATGGACAATGTTATTTTTCAAAAGAATTTATGAACAGACGAAGAAAATATATAACTCTGCTCATATAATCACTTGAAAATTCATGAAAATATTGATAACTGAAAAGGATTTTATTTTTAAAAGGAGAAAAAATTGTATACTAAGGTAACGAAAGTTTTGAATGTTTTTAAATATCCCGTAAATGGTGTCCTCGAAATAAATAATACATTCGTAAAATATGCAACACCTGAAAAATTATTCAAGTTTTTCCAAAATTTAACAACATTCTTAACATTGACTAGAATTGTATAGCTTTGTTTGTTATACAATTTGTGAATGCAATAAAATTAGTGATTGTGCAGATAATATATAGGATATTCTTTATATAAAGTTTTTAATATTCATGTAATTTTTCAATTTTTTGTTATATTTTATAAATTTAAATTTACAGAAAATTTTGGTCTTCAAGTTTAGAAACTATCACGAATGTCAAATTTTTATGGCAATAACTCCAATTTTTTCGATTATTCTTTAATTTCAAAAGTTAATCATTCAGAATTTCAGAAAACAGGTTAAAATTTTCGTGATCCTCGAGAAATTAATAATTTTTGAGGTATGAAAACTTAAAATTCAGTAGTATAAAAATACTGCAAATTAAAAATTTGGTTGATGAATCGTCAATTTTTTTTTTTTTTCAATTGAAATTCATTTATTTAATAAATTTAAATTACTACTTGAAGTTTCTTACAAAAAGTACAGAATATCAATGAGTTTAAAATTTCGTTAATTATTGTTGATTTTTGGTTATATTTTACAAACTTAAATGTACAGAAAATTTTGGCCTTCAAATTCAAAAACTACCACAAATTTCAAATTTACTTGCGAATAATTAAATTTTTTAGAATATTTTTTTAATTCAAAATCAAATTACCTAGAAATTAGGTTCAAAAATGCTAAAAATTTCAAATCTTATTATATATATATTTTTTCGTCAATTCTGAGACATTAGATATTGATTACTTTATATTTAAATTCAAAAGCACCAAATAACCGCAAATTGTAAAATTTTCTCAATTTTTTTATTTAATATTCATGAATTCTGTTTTTAAAATTCTGAAATTAATTTCTTCAATTTAGATTCTATTCATTGTTTGAGCATGCTAGAAATTTTGGATTTTTCTGTTTCTTTTTTTTTTCTGAAATTCATCAACCAATTTTTTAAAGTTTATACCACAAATTGTACAATTTCTGTAATTATTTAATAACTTCTTTTTCAATTATAAAATAAATTTGAAAAGAAATTATTAAATAATCAAAAAAATTCTGAAATTTGTTGTATAAACAATAAATATTGTTTTATAAATTTCAGAAAAAGAACAGTAAAATTCAAAATTTGTAAAAATCAAAGTAATCAAATTTCCTCTATTGTTTCCTTATTTCATGTTTTTTTTCTTTTTTTTTTTTTAAATTCTAAAACAAACGTTTCAAAAATTATGTTCAACATTCAAAAAAAGCTGTAAATACCGTATTTTTTTATATATTTGATATAACGTAACTTTCACAATATTTTTGTCATTTGCTATGCGCGTACATGGGTATATTAAACAATTCACTAAATTGGAGGGAATAGCGGAATACATAGTATTTATTTTAGCATTTCTATGGATTTTTGTGTATTTTTAAAAATTTAGTTTTAAGAACTCCTTTGAGTATTTTTCATGCTGTATAGAAAATTTTGTTAAGGTGTGACCTAAATGGGAATTTCCAGAAAATTTTCAAAGAAGTAAGTCAGTTTGAAAATTGCAGATACACAATGATTCTCTTGTATTCTAAAAATTGATGGTTCATAGAAGTTTTATTTTAAAAATATTTTGTCGATTTCGAATAAAACTACGAACAACTGAGAAAACTTTCAAAGAATTTTATTCATTAATCTTTTCTGAGTAGCGTACGGTATGGCTTGGTTTTAGGATGGTTTTTCGAAAAGTAGAAAAAATCAATCATTACAAAAGGCGACAGGTTTTTTTGTCATTCCCGCGAAGAGAGTACTTTTTTCCTACTAGCCAAATAAATATTAAAAATTCACAGCTCAAAGCAAGCATATAATGAACAATTTTATATTATAATAAAGTTTAGCAATATATATAATAGTAAAAGTGAATGGTATGCGAGTGGTGAATGACCCGACATGCACAACCCACAAAATAAAAATTGCCTTGTTTATTCGGCGAAGAACAATTTTTTGTACAACAAAACATGTAAAAATAAGCTGAATAAACACCTTTAAATGTCAAATGTGAGTAGCGTATAAAATTCTCGGGACTTGATGAATATTTTTTTCTCTAATTTCCATGTTGTTCAGTTGTCCTTTATTCATAATTTTATGAAACATAAAAAGAATAATATTTATTGTACTGTAGAGAATTTTTGAAAAGTCGTCAAGCTTTCAAAATTGATAATGAAAATTTCAGGATTTTGACAATGTAAGGCAACGTTTTTGTCATGTTTTTGAAAATCGCCTTTTTCAAAGTATTTCATGAAGAAAGAAGTTGATCGGTGACATACATATGAATAATTCAGCAGTTTAGATTGTAGAACTAGGTTGGTCGATTTAAAGAAGAAATCATTCATTACAATGACTATTTCTTGGAATAATTTTTCTACTAAACTCTAACATTGTATTTCATAACTTACAATCAGTCACCAAAATGTTTTGACGTTTAACAAACAATATATTGCTCTTAAACACACTAAAAAATTTTGGTTTTCACATCAGAGGCCTAAAAAACAATCTTTTCATGTCTAATTGAGGCATTAATTCACGTATTTTCTACCCTTGACGTGAAAAGTGTCGTTGGCGCCATAAAGCTATCGATTTTGGCTCAAGCGATAAAAGTGCTCGTCTTCAGCTCGCCCAAAAATTCTCATCGCCTTCATAGCACGTAATGTACTAATAAAAAAGCTTTTCTTTTGTAAGTGAATATTTTAGTAACTTCATGACTTATAATGATGGAAAAAACAATGCACAAAATCAATTGTATTCGATATTTCTTAAACATTATATAAATTGAATTTTTTAAAGTTTAGTGTACCTCTCCCCTCACCCTTTTAACTGACATTGCCAATGTAAAGGCGGCCGTCGTAATCGTGTGTGGTTCCCACGCCTGAAAATGAAAGAAAAAAGTAAGATTCAAAAGTAGTGACAACAAGGGAAGCGTCGCAGATTCTTCAGTATACTAAGTAATTATCAATTATCACCCACTTTATTTGTCACGTTTACTCGAACAAAAAACTCTGTTTCATCGCTTCACGACACACGTTACCAAATTTATCATTGGATTTTCCATTAAGGAAAATATATAAGGAGGTTGTTTAGTTTATTTTTATGCTCTAAACAGTATGCATACTTAAATGAATTTTTTTTGTCGAAGTAGATTTTAAATCATGAAATCGATAAAAAATTCCTTGTGATTCCACGATGGTAATATCAGTTTTGCCAGTACATTAGGGAAATTTTTTTCATTTACATCATAAAATTATGTTAGTAGATTCTATTTTTAAAGTATGTATTGTTGTGATTGAAAAATAACTTTAGAGATTTTTTCAAGTACTGTCGAAACGCGTCAGTGTTTCGAGATTTGATTTTTTCGAATCTAATCTGTATTAAAACAAAAATACACAAACCTAAATTTAATGTTAATGAAAATTTTTTGTTGATGCAAAATTTTACATTGTAACATATAAAAGACTTGAAACTTCTTCTATTTTCAGAGTTTATTCAATAGTGTTTGTTAAAATAGATTCGAAACCTCAAAGTTGATAATTTACAGTGATTTCACTTACTATAATTATCGATTTTAAAAGTTATGTTCTTTCAATATTTTACTTTTTGCAAAACACGCAAAAAAGTTGTACTTAGAGGACCTGTATGGCCGCATTGAACACGCCCTTTTCCGCCCGGCAAACGCTTCACTCCCTGAATACACGCACTGAAGCAGAAACACGCACTGAAGCAAAAACACACGCCTTGACGCATTGCTCCAGCACGTGTCTCCAGGGACTGAAACATTTGCCGATCGGAAATGGGCGTGTTCAACGCGGCCGTACAACTCCTCCAAGTACAATTTTTTCGCGTATTTTGCGAAAAGCATCGTTTGCACCTCGGACCGTGGACGTGGCTTTAATGTGAGGACCAATTTATCTGCCGAGGCTGATAAATTGATTCTCGCACAAAAGCCACGCCTCAGGTCCGCGGTACAAAATATACTATTTTTTTGGTTTCTGATTTCTGAAGAGTTTCTCCTCTTCAGTAGTTATAAAACAGATAAATATACAATGAAGGTTAAGTGTTCATCAACATAACGATTATGTCTTGCACTTTTGTAACTAAAAAATTTTTCAAAAGTACAACTCGATTTTTTTCCAAAGTTATAAAATATATTCAACTACTGCGTAAATATAGTTGCTTGTTGCTATTAAGATTCAAATTTATTTTTTAAAGACTATCAAAAACTGCAATGAAAAATGTTAACGAAACAGCACTTGTAAAAAGAAATCATCTCTGCCAAGGGCTGCCCGAAATCAGCCAGACGGCCCGTGTGCTTATGATTATTTGACTGAAGAATTTCTCGGAATTTCGGTCCGACGAAAATTTCTTAGCCAAGTGGCAGAAAGATATAGGTGTCTCTCTCGCTCCCCGCCTTGGGCGTACGTGTTTGAGAGAGCGAGGGATAGATAATCCGTGTATATACACACGGACGATTTCGACCTTTTATCGTTATTTAAGAGTGGGAGGTGAAAGGGATCTGCGATTAACGACGGTCGAAATACGTCCGTGTTTCAAGATGCAGTATTATTTTTTTTTTGAATTTGTAATGCAATAGTCAGCATTTTTAGGGTTTGTTAATTTAATAAATTTTTAACTTGAATGTTAAAAATTGTCTATAGAGATCGAAATTCATGAGGATTTTGATAATTTGTTATATAGAGCAATGTACAACATATTTGGAATGTATTTATTGAAAAAATTATTGAAAAAACAATATTTATTCGTTTCTCAAGATTTTAGGAAAAAAAAAGAAATCCATTGAAGTGTTTAAGATTTCTCGAACATCATTTCGATATGATTATTAATTACAAATTAGGAGTATGCATTTTTATGAAGTGAATATTTTATTAAATAAATGAGTGTAGGATTATACATTCTTGAATATTACATCCAAAAATTATAAAGTAAAATATGTAGAGTCATTTAAAATTGAAATGATAAAATTTTTTAGATTCAATTATAAAATCTTTTAGTGTTTGCCAATTTTCAACTGTAGACTTTAGGATTAAAAAACAGTTTAACGGAAAGAAATGAATCTTTTTTATGTAATTTCAAACATTCCTTTTTTCATTTCATAAATGCATTTCTAACATTAAATGATCACACTTATGTAAATATTTCTCAACATGATCGAAATATATTTCTGAGAAAATTTGTTTCAGCAAATTTTTAAACATGAAAAACGAAATTGATGTTTCGAAACGTTTAATACATGGAACTCCAGAAATCGATATGAATGTATACGAATTTGTAACTTAAAATTATGATTATCATGAAATTTTGATTGATTTATAATACACAAAAGTTTGTTGATTTAAAAATTTCATAATAAAGTGTATTATTTATTATTAAGTTTGCAAATTCATTTATTTATTATTATTGAATTCGTGACCCTATATTATTTAATTTTGAACTAACATACACACAAGTTCGTTATTGCTTTAATAAATTATATAATTTGGATGAATTCGATTTAATAATTAGCAAAATTACTCATTATTTTGATATTCGTAAATAATTAACTTACAAGAGTAAATTCCATTAGGTTATTCATACAGGGTGTACCAAACTCCCCACGCCAAAAAGAAACCCAATATTCCTAATTCAATTTTGAGTTGAAAAGTTCTTTACCACTTTTCATAAAACTTAAAATTAAAAAAGTTTTTCAAGCCAAAAGTTTAAACAATAAATGCGCTCTCACGACAAGTGGGGGCTTTTCCCACATTTTCTTCATATTTTTATGATTCGAAAAGTCCTTTGCCACTTTTCACAAAACGCAAAATTAAAAAAGATATTCGAGCATAAAATCTAAGAAACCTGATTGGTTGAAACTTGTAACCCGAATATCTTTTTTCATTTTGAGTTTTGTGAAAAGTGGTAAAAGACTTTTTGACTCGGAAAAATATGAAGAAAATTTGGGAAACGTTTGGTCCGTGAAATTTGCCCCCACTTGTCGTGAGGGCGCATTTATTGTTTAAACTTTTAGCTTGAATAACTTTTTTATTTCATTAATTTTATTTTCACTTTATTATTGAATTCGTGGCCTAATATTATTGAATTTTCAACTATATACACACGAAATTGTAACATAATATATGAATTTGCAACTTTGTAAGTCACAGATTCTTAAGTAATTAAATAAGCTATTTGATATAAACAAAAAGAATGTAATAACTTACAGAATAATTTATGTAATTTTAATGAATACAAATTATTAGGTTAAAAGAAAAGATTTTATTAATTTATTTTGTTTGTTACTTCTTTTATTGACTTATAATATGTAACTTAACTGTAATAATTTGTAACTTTTTACACACAAAATATGTAGATTTGTAACTTATGCACCCTCTTCTCCCCTAAGTATGATATTAGATTAGACATTTGTGTTGAAGCATTATACGATTACAGATAAACTGAAGGTCCAATATATTTTTGTTTTTCGAGACAGTTATTATTAATTTAAGAAAAGGCATACTAAAAAATGTCATGACTGTTAAGAGTAGAATTAAAAACAAAAACAGGATTTAAATAAATATTTTTCTTTACTAGGCAATTTAAAGTTGATTTCAACATTTTGATGTGCCTGAAGTTATGAAAGTTTACATTTTAAACGAAAATGGAAAAACAAAATTATTTTTTTCCATTTTCTCTTAAGATTAAGGTAAAAAAGAAGTTATGAACATTGGATAACATTTGTTTCATATAACTATTTATTACTGTAAGTTTGAAATGTAATGGAATAGTATATTTCGTAACAGGCACGGATGTGCAAATTTGGCGAAACGGGGAAATTACGGTTCGAGGCGAAGCCGAGGACTGTAACCCGTTTTGCCTATGAGCACATCCATGCCTGTTACGAACGATATTCTATGTACCGAGGGCATAGAAAACGCGCTTAGAGATCTCGAGCTGGCATAGAAACGCGTTTTCTATGCCAGAGGTACATAAAATTTTTTTTTATCCCTAGTTATCCATAAATAAATTTGGCCCTGGATTCAAATTAAATAATGGCTTTTTTGATTAAATTTTAGGAGATGGAACATATCATCTCAAAGTTTTGGTTCCGGGAGCGGCAGCTGGAGCCATTATTGGTAAAGGTGGGGAGACTATTGCACAACTTCAAAAAGACACTGGAGCAAGAGTCAAAATGTCAAAAGCCCACGATTTTTATCCAGGTATATTTGCCATACATATTTTTTATTCCATAAATAGTTGGTGACATGATTTCAAATGAACAGTTTTTCATTTGCTAATTGTTTTTTAAATACCGATTGGTCATTTTTTTATGTTTTTTTTCTTTATTACTTTTATTATTTATAATTTAACTTACTAAATTTTTTACATTGATTTAAAATATTTTTTTTGCACTCAAACGAAGTAGTAAGATTTCTTAAATGTAAATATCTATTATTACAATACCTAGTATATTACTTTGAAAATGTGTAATGACAATAAAAATGTATTTTTTCGTTTAAATACTCTAATTGACCACAAAACTAGATTGTGCTTAGGTACGAGTGGCTCGTAGCACAATTATTGTATGCAATATACTTGTTACATTCAAACTTTCCCGCGATTGAGCGTGCGCGCTGTGCTAACCCATCAAAAGTGGGCATGGTCCTATCCCCCGCAGGAGGTACACCCCCCTCGTCTAAAGTAGGACCTTTCACTCCGTCCTTATATTCCTATGTCTATGTATTTATTAAATAATTTTTTATTGACATGAATTAAACCTTACATACAAGACTTATTTGTTGTTTTACAATGCATAACATATTGATCGTTGAATACTTTTTCTAGAGTTGTTTGGGTTTTTCCGTCACACAACAAAATTTTGCATTTACATTTAAACGATTATTTATTTGAAACGATGTTTTCAAAGTTAAGTCAAGTGTACGATCATACGTACAATCACACGTAATTGTTACATCGAAGAAAATGACATACTTTGAAAACGAATGGAAAACTTGGTTTTTTTAATGTATGCCGAACGAAGATTTATGTAAAAATTCTTATGGATTTCCCGGGTAATTTCATATACCAATCTTCTTCAATTTTCCCATTATTCAGAACCTCTGCAGCCCACAATTTTCCCTTAAATTATGAAAAAATTACCGTTCAAGTTTTCCTATCATCACGAATTAGAATGATTTTTTTTTTGTTTTCATGAGAAGTTGTTGAATTTTCATAATGATTCTCAAATCGCGTTGTTGAATTTCATTAGATTCTCAGTATTTTATTTAATTATGTTCATTCAAAAGTTAAGGGAATTCCGTGCTTGGAATGATTGGAATGTTTTTCGAATAATTTTATAATTAGGTCCTACATTGAATTTTCATGAAAAATGTAGACTGTATGTTTATTATGATTTTTTAATAGTCAGGAATATTTCACGTTCTTTTCAAAACGGCAAAATTTCTAAATTTATAATTTTTTTGATTAAGCACCGAACTGACTTATATTAATTAAAATGCTTTGCAATTAAACACAGGAAAACATAATTTCTTTGGGTGTTTTATTAGAACGCTTGTTAATAATAATTCGAGTAATTTGAAAACTTACAAGTTAATTATTTTGAAGAAATAAAGAAATTATGTTTATAATAGTTTTTTTAAAGGCAAAAGTGTCGTTAACTGTCTGAAAAATTCGAAATAAATTTTTTATTATGTATCAACAAATTTAATTCTTTATAGTTAATTGAGTATTAATTTCTACGTGTAAAAAGTGCCAAAAAAATTTGTATCTCATGAAAGAAACTTTCTGACATTAAAAATGTAGAATGAATATAAATTTACTGTTTGCAATTTATAGTATGGATATGAAAAAAATTATATCCAATATTTTTGTTAAAACAGTCTGGTACTATACAGAATTTCCACTTTTTATCTTGCATTTGAGTTGCTATCTAAAAGATCAAAATCTTGAGTAAAATTTTAAAATCTTACGCAATCGAAACAATCGATTTCTGTTAACGAATAGCAGGTTTAAGATAAAAAAGTTTCTTAGTTATCGTTTCAAAAACTGTCAATGAGTAAATATATTGCAACTTGAGGGGTTATATACCTTCTTATGCAGAAAAATTGAGGATGGTTCAGAGTAACTTTTAAGGTATGTAGCAATAATGCTATGTCACAAAAGTTAGTTCTTTAATAGTGTATTGTGCACTTGAAAAAACAAGTATTTGTTTATAAAAAAATATCAATAATTGGTGGAGTTATGGCCCTTTTCCCGGAACAACTTTTTTTTAATTGCTTTTTTGGCTTGCGGTGACCACGATGTAAGTCAAACAAGTCAAGTTAAATTAGAAAATCCAAAAAATTTCATTAGTCTAGGAATATATCTAGTTCTTAAACGATTGCTTTTTTATAGAAAAGTTTTTATTTTGCAGATAAGAATTTTTTAATGAAATTTTCAGAGCTCAAATAATCGAAATCTCGGGGAAAACGTTTTTGCATACAGAAAAAACGTAATATTCATTTTTTCAATCGTTTAAGAACTAGATACATTCCTAGACTAATGAAATTTTTTGGATTTTCTAATTTAACTTGACCTGTTTGACTTGCATCGTAGTCACCGCAAACTTGATAAAAAAAAAGTTGTTCCGGGGAAAGGGCCATAACTCTGCCAATTGTTGTCATTTTTTATGAATAAATATTTGTTTTTGTCAAGTGGATAATACAATATTAAGAAACAGTAACTTTGTTGCCATAATAATATTGCTACATACTTTAAAAGATACTCCAAACCATCCTCAATTCGTCCGCACAAAAAGGTATATGACCCCTTAAGTTTTTTTACATCGTTAACATATCAAAGTTTAAACTAATGGAAAATATTGTAAGTCATTATCACTCGTTTTTTTTTTTCTTTTTTATAAATGGAAGGAAACGTCACCACAAGAAATTATAAGAAAAAATTATCTAAAAAATAGAAAAACTTAGAAAACGAGAAGTATAAATTTTGAATTACAGCATCGTTTATTTTGGGACTGCATTTTAAATTACTGTTTCAAATTACTTCTTTGTTACATGATTGCAACTTTTGAACATTAAAAATATTTGAAAAAAAGAATGATACTAAAAGAATATTGTTCAAAACTGGCTTAGCAGAGAATTAAAAGAATTTCATTAAATATTATCTGTGTTGACGTAAACCAAATACAATTTTTATTTTTCATTTGTACACTTAAATTGTGAACTCAAAGTTTGCAAAATTTCTAAATATACTGTGACTCGAGATTTTTATGTGAAAAGGTTAAAAATGTTTGAATGAATTTTAAGTACTGTAAAATGTAATTTTTTTAACTATGAATTTTAAATTTGTTTTCATTCAAATCGAAGTTTGATTTGTATTGAAAACTTTATTTTAAAAAATAATAACTAAATAAGAAGATAAAAAAAAAACTATAGGAATCTTACAATAAATTACATATCATGAACTATTATTTTGTGCAGTTATATTTTTGTAACATATTCAATGATATATTATTAGTATATAATAAAATATAAATTAACTCAATTTCATTTAAATTGAAATTCTATCTGAGACTAAATTTTTTTTTTGGTTAATAAAGAATAGTTTTATTGCTGCAATAAGTGATCGGAAAAATTCTTTTATAGCAAAAACATTAGTAATGTAGTTTTGAATTACATTTTTATAGGAACAACAGAAAGAGTATGCTTGATTACGGGTAGCTTCGATGCCTTGATGGCTGTGGCAGATTTTATAGCGGAAAAAATACGCGAAAAACCGGATCTTACGTCAAAATCAACAGTTGATTTTGATTCAGGAAAAGCCTCCGCCGAAAGAGACAAACAGGTAAGATTCAAAATTAAACATGAACAGTTTGATGAAGAATTTTTTTGTTTCAATGCAAATAAAAGATATTCAACGATTTTTTTCCCAAGTACCATATTTTCATTATTTATTGAGAAAAAGTATTTTTTGTTTCTTTGTTTTTTTTTTGTTTTTTCAAAAACATTGACTAAAATTTATCGAAATTTCATAAATTCATTCAGCTGGACATGTCTGAGAAATAAGTAATCGTTGGAGATATCTTTTGGTAATCGGAGAGATGAATTCCACTTTTGCAAGTCACGTTCATTGCTTTACACGAAACTTTAAGACACAGGTTTTTTTTGTTTAAAAAAAAATTGAACGACATTGGAGTCATTCTTGAATAATAATTAATTCTCGTCATGCGAGAAATAAGTAGCAAAGTTTTTTGTTGAATTTAAAAATTCAAATTTGTTTTCTTTTGCTTTGTAAGATTTTATTGAAGAATGATTTTTAAATCATTTAAAAAGTTGAATCTTTTTTTGATTTTTTGTCATTTCTTGTACTTTCATGAAACTACATTTTCACTTTTGCTGTGTCATGTAGGAAATATTTTATTGGATTGGAAAAGAGGGAAATGGAACATATACACATGCATACAACGAAAATGTTTTTTTCTTTTTTTTTCTCCTTTTCTAAAAAGAGCTTATCGTGATGTAGGTACAAGAAATTTATGATAATATTATGAATTGTATTCTTTTTTTGTCATCTATTAAGATTTTTGTATTATTTAATGTATTTTTGCGCAGGCCCGTGCACTGAAACTCTCTTTCTACACGGGGGTTATTATGTATATAATCTGTGTCTTTATGCACCTGTTTGAATAAATTATAAAATTATATAATTGTTTGAAAAAAAAAGAAAAGAAAAATAAACTCTGGAAAAATTCCTCACACAGAAATTTTTCGATTTTGGTATGGCAATTTTAGTATTTGAAAAAAAAAAAAAAAAAAAAAAATACTGAATTTCATTCTCACTTTACTAACTCACATATTGAATGAAAAACACGCTTAAGATTTTATTCATAGTTTTTGCAAAATGGAAGACTGCGATTTCAACAAATTTGTTTTTAGATTGGCAGTGGAAAAATACAAATATTTTTCGAAACAAAAAAAAACTACTAAGAAGACGAAAAAGCACGATTGTTTTGAAGTAGAAAAAGCACAAATTAAATCAAACACTTGAAAATTAGCAGACGTTGAGAATTTTTGAACTTGAATCTGAAAAATTTTCCGATTTCAATTTCTGAATATACTGTTGTACAGTGTGTTTTATAATTTTTTGACACAGTCTGAAATAATGTAATATATTCGATTCAAAAAATCAGATTTAAAATTTCTCATGTATTATGAAAAAAAGGTGAGTGAATTTCCTCATCATTATATGATTTTTTTACATTCTTAATGGCAAATAAAAACTTTTAAATCAATATTCATAAAAGCCTTCTTTTTTTGAATTTGATGTTTACTGGAATTTCTCGAAATTCGATTCACTAATTTTGTAATAAAATTTTGAACGAAACGTACATATTGATTAAAAAATTCATCTGATTTATGAAAAAGTTTCTTTAATTTTGATGACCAAGAAAATAATTCAAAAACGGGTAAAAAAGGAGATTCAGATTTTTTTGCAAATTAATTAACAAATATGAATTTCTTTTAACTTTGCAATTGCCCTAATTTTTTGCAGTCAAATTTTCAAGTTTCGGTAATTGTTAAACAAATGTATCTGATATAACCCAAAATTATCTGATTTACAAAAAACTAATAATATTGTCGATGATAAGGAAAATGAATCAAAAAAGGTGAAAACTGAGATCTGGATTTTTGGCATATTATTCATAAAAAACATGAATTTCATTAAATTTTAGAAATCAATTCAATTTTTCGTATCTAGATTTTGAAGTTTCGTTCATTGATAAACAATTCGTGCGATAAAACTAGAGAACATTTCATTTACAAAAAAAATTTCAATTTATTAATGTTTAGAAAAATAATTCCAAGGAAGGTGAAAAGCAAAATCGAAATTTTTTGCGAATTATTCAAAAAAAAATGTATATTTTTAAATATCAATCTTCTTCGAGGTAGATATAAGCAGGGTTTATTGGTAACGCGTTACTCTAAAAGGTTACATTTTTTACTGTAACGATAACATAACGCGTTACATTAATAAACAAGTAACGATAACGGGAACTCGTCACTTTTTTTCGGTAACGAGTAACGAAAGAATTTTTCGTTACTTTTATTTGTCTTATTAGACTTTGAGCATAATTTTTAACTTTTTAGGAAATGTTCTAACACTGATATATAAGTAATTTTTAACTTCCTTATTTTCTCATAACCAATTATATACTTATAATTTTTGATAGAAAAATAGGGAGTATTAGTAATTCGTGTAAAAATATCACGAGTAATATGCTTTTTTACTTTTTATTAGAAACTTTCACAATTCAAACCATCGAATTTTAGAAATCCGCATGAAAATATATTAAAATACTTGAAATCTATGGATCTCAAAATGTATAGCAGGATCTTTAAGATCTAAAGATCCTCCTAGAAAATCCTATAAAAGATAATGAATAAAAAGAAAAAAGAAAAAAAAAGAACGAGAAATAAAAATTTTTTATAAGTTTCATGTTATCTGATTCTTTCAAAATTTATGTGATTCCAGGAATCGAAAAACTTCAATTTCTCAAGCTTTGAATTCTAAGAATATATGTTTATAGAAGTCTATCAACACGTCAGAAAATTTTTCAAATCGTACAACTGTGTGAAAAATACAATAAATATTAAGCGCACTCTAAATCTAAAAAGAAACTGTTTTCTGCAAAATCGATCTAAATACTTCAAAAATTTCATACTTTCAACTTTATCTCATTCTGGAAATTCGAAGAAATATATCTTTAAAAAAACTGAGAAATTCCACAACATTCTATAAATACTTGGGAATACAGAAAGAAAAATGTGTGAAAATATGGAAAACATTAAAAAATTTTTAAATTCTAGAAATTTATACAGCAATGTATAAAAATAATGAACGATCTTTGAAATCGTAGAAAAACTGAAGAAATATGAAAAGTACTAGAATAAGTGAAAATCCATCAAGACACTGTTTTCTGAAAAAATCTTGTGAAACACGAAAAATTTCATTATGTTCTATTTTAGAGTTTAAAATTCTTGAAATTTACATATCAATTCATATTATAAGGATACTAAAATTATGTAAAAATACTAGGAAATTCTGCAATATTCTATCATTTTGAAAAACGCGAATATTTTCAAAAATACTGTACAATCTTTCAAATCGTAGCAAAATTGAAAAAGTATGAAAAAAATCAAAGGAAATAGACATCTTCATAGAAAAGTACCTGAAGTTCCAAACGTTTAAAATCAAACGGAAAGAGAAATTGAATGAATTTTCAATTTTTTTCATGGACAGGACTAAGTCAAATATTTTTTTAGTGAACATAAAGTTTGCTGTTTCAACCTAAATATCCTTGAAAGCAACAAGAACAAATTATTTTTATTATATACTTGTCTTTTTTCACTTTTTGTTTAATTTTAAACGTTTGGAAGTTTATGCATATTCATTGACACTATTTTCTGAAAAATCCTCTCAAATACAAATAATATAATGAACTTTGAATTCTAGAGCATGAAATTCTCGAAATCTATACATCAATGTACAGAAAAATAGTACGAATTTATAAAAATATTCGAAAATCCTGCAACATTTTATACGAACTGAAAAATACAAAAAAATTCTGACAATCTGGGTAGGTATTAAATTTAAGAATGTTTCCTTGTGGCTAACATTGAATCAAATGTCATATCCAGAAATTTTGTGAATTTGGAAAAAATTAAAAAATTTGAACAAGCTGATTGATTTTTTTTCAGGGTGAAAAAGTACGGATTAACATATATTATTATATCTGAAATAAACAATTCTTATAGAACAAAACCACGAGTACGTTGATATTGTTTTTTCAGTCTTAATTTTTCGATGTCTTGTTATTTACATAAGAAATATTCTAAAAAGTAACAGGATGTTACTTTTTTTAAGTGGCAACGTCAAAGAGTTACTATTTCTTTTTAAGTAACGGTAACGCAACGAATTCTTTTTTTCACCTTTATAACAGTAATGTAACATATTACATTTTTTTAAGTAAATTTCCAAACCCTGGATGTAAGAAGAGCCGAATCCAAAGTAACGGTGGAAAAAGCGTTGAGAGCGTTACCATTTTCGATCGATTGGTCGCAAAGTCCAATCGCGATTGCGCAAACGTCGTCGATTATGTTAACGCGGCGCGCTACAATGCCGCGGGTTTTTGAATCGCGAGGCTATCACTCAAGGAAAATTAAATATAGTAGAGTAGTTTTGCCGTTAGCAATGACCCAGTTGAATAACTTTTACGGCCGAGGATTTGAAATGTAAACACCGCCGCTGGCGCAAGAAGTTGCATGTGCGTGTGTGCGTTTTCTGATTTTTCTCCGCTCTAATCAAGCACTTGATTAGGGGACAGGGACGTTGCATTCGAGGGGGGGGGGGGAGTATTAATTTTTTGTTGATGCTTTTGAGCATCGAATTCTAGCAATTCATAATGGATTTCAGAAAAAAAAAATACTTGAAAATCGTACAGTGTTTCGCAAATGATGAAATATACAGCAAATCTTTTTATAGAAGAAATGTAAGAAGATGAAATTTTCTTGATGATAAATTAATTTACTTTAAATCCATAGAAGTGTAAATCCTAGAGCATCTCGTTCTAAAAATTTATGTGGGAATCCAATTACAAGTTGGTAATTATTCAAACTTCATGAATATCCTGATAGTATGGGAACCTATATGGAGAACAGTCTGTGATTATTAATTTTAAAAATACGAGTTCAGGAATATTGAAGAGATATAAAAATTCTTCTGAAATGGTATTCTAATAGTTTTTTTTGTGTGAAATAAATAGAATTCGGAATCAATATTATCAGTTCATTCACAAAAAAAGTTTAGAAAAGATTTGAGAGAATCAATGAAATAGGATTGGGAATCTATAAAGTAACTGTTTTATGAACGATTTATAAGTATATTAAAAAAATAAATATACCAAAAAAATGTATGAAATTTCAGATTCTAGAAATCAATATATAAATCTATAAATATACTCAAAATCTCTGAATTTGCTAAAAAATCTTACAGAATTCAATATGGTCAAAAAAAAAAAAAATAAATAAATAAAAAAATGAAAAAAAAAAAAAAAAAAAAAAAAACGAAAAAAATCGTATGAAATTAAAAAGATATTTTCAAATGTTGATTGAGTTTTGTGAAGAATGTATGAAATTTTCGGAAATCATTAAAACTTTGATTCGTAGATCACGGAATTAAAAAAATTTTAATATAAATCTAGACAAATATTAACTATCTCTAAGGCTCACAGAAAATCTTCCGCAATCAATAAGTACAAAAAATATGAGATTTAAAAAAACTAAAAATACTAGAGTTCAATTAGATACTAATAAACGTTGATTGGATTTTTTCAAACATCTTAATGTAAATCTGGAGATAAATAAAATATTTGATTCTTAGGGCATTGAATTCTAGAAATCTATATAGAAATGCATAAAACATGCCGAAAAATCCTTCAAATTGTATAAAACTTTGAAGAATACCCAAAATACTTAAAACATGCCAGAAATCTTTGATTCTTTCTGAAAAATTAAATTTGTATATAATTTCAATACATTGTTTTCTGGAAAATCCATTCAAATAGGAAAAATTTAATGGACTACGATTCCTAGATGACTTTATTTCATAAATTTATATAGCAATTTATTGAAAATCTATAAATCTATAAAAAGTTCTAAAAAATTTAACATTTCATAAGTAGCAAAAAACACGAAAATTTTTTTTAGATACAAAAAATTCAGGTAGATATAATTTTATCAAAAATCTATGAAATTGCAATTTTTCAAATTTTATGTTCTGCAGAATAAAATTCTAGATAACTATGTAGAAATCTAAAAAAGAACAAATTAAGTTTTTCAATTGTATGAGTACTAAAAAAATAGAAAAATAACTAAAATTATTATAAATCTATGAATACACTGTTTTCTGAAAAAATCCATTAAAATACAGAAAATTCACTAAAGTTTTGAATTCTGGAGCACTTAATTTGCGAAATCTACATAGCAATTTTTTCATTTTCCTAAACATCTATGAAATTAATAAAAATTTTCAATTTTTTAGTCTTGTGGAGTCGCATTCTAGATATCTTGGTCTAAATCTATCCCCCCCCCCCCTCCCACCACAAAAAAAACCCTGAAAATTTTTCGAATCGGAGAAAAACTAGAAAAATTTGAAAATTACTAAAAAATACTATAAATCTATACATTTAAATAAGAAACATTTATTAAAATTCGAGTTCTAGAGCACTTAATTCTAGAAATCTATATAGCGGTACATAAAAATACTAAATACCCAGAAAAATACTAAAAAAATTCAACATTTTATGAATACTAAAAAAAGGAAAAAAATTCCGATACTACTGAAAATCGGAGGGGGGGGGGGTATGGCTCTCTCCAAAATCTATGAAATTAATTGAAAAATTTCTATATTTTCAATCCTAAGCGATTGAAGTCAAGTCAAAATATCGATATTTCTTTTCGATATATCGATATTGAATATCGAA
Organism: Platygaster robiniae; assembly: GCA_028476575.1. Taxonomy (NCBI): domain Eukaryota; kingdom Metazoa; phylum Arthropoda; class Insecta; order Hymenoptera; family Platygastridae; genus Platygaster; species Platygaster robiniae. The sequence goes on along the minus strand of CM052027.1, from coordinate 12,193,731 downwards.
TGATGTTAGCATATCGTATGAGCGTATACCGCTATTTCTCGTTTCGATTCCCATCCTTATTATGACTTCACCATTAACTGTATTTGTTGTTGTTTTTGTTTCAACAGGTGAAGATTCTTGTGCCAAACAGTACTGCTGGCATGATCATTGGCAAGGGTGGCAATTACATAAAACAAATTAAGGAGGAATCGCATTCGTACGTGCAAATTAGCCAGAAGGCCAAGGATCTGTCGCTCCAGGAGCGCTGCATCACCGTCATCGGGGAAAAGGAGAACAACAGGAACGCGCTGATGATGATTCTAAGCAAAGTCGCGGAGGATCCACAAAGTGGCACTTGCCTCAACGTCAGTTACGCAGATGTCAGTGGGCCTGTTGCCAATTACAACCCCACCGGAAGCCCTTATGCACAGGCACCTCCGACCGCCACGCCCTCATTTGCATCCACCCCTGGACTCAATACAGGTTGGATTGCGTATGAAATCACAAAATGTCACAAAGTCACAAATATCACATAATTCTCAGTTGGAGGGGCGAGTAACCAGGAAGTGAAGGAATATGACACATACACACATACAATGTCACAAAATCACAAGATGTAACAAATCGTCACAAAATGCCACAATTCACAATATATCACAAATAGTCATAAAATGTCACAAAATATCACAAAAACAAAATATCACGAATTAACGTGATATCAGAATATTACAAAATAACAAAATGTCACGAAATTATGACATCACTCAAAATTACTAAATTGTCTTATCAGTTTTGGTCTATAAACCTGGAAGTCTAAATTCTCTAATAATCAAAAAAAATTTTACAAAAGTGATTGTAAATGGTAAAATATTGAATAATCTTTCAGTGATTCAATCGCACAATTAAAGTTTATTTTTTAGCAGAATATTTTGGGGGATGTTTCTTATAATTTTCATAGCTAAGAAAGTGTTGGATTTTGAGATATTTTCTAAAGTTTGTTTAAATATCAATAGGTTTCTCGAACTTATCCAGATATGCTGCTAAAATTTTAATAAATCTATTTATATAATGCAAGTGCGGAAAAATACAACACTATCATTGATATCAAATCCATAGTCAAAACATTCCACTAGCAAAGCCTAAGTCTCAAATACAAATTACATTAAACAAGCATAAGGAATAGCCCCATCACGCATAAACAGCTGGACGGATTTTTGAAATTTTTTTTCATTTTTTTCGTCATAGTCTAAGGATTGTTTATAGCTAAAGAATGTTTAAAATTCTCAGTTAGAGGGTTGAGTAAACAGGAAGTGAAGGAATATGACACATGGACACACAATTTCACAAAATCACAGTATATCACAAATCGTCACAAAATTACAAATTTTCTACATATATGAATTGTTATTATTCTTGCTCATTTATTAGATTATTCATCATTATTATATAATAATGAGAAGAGTATCAACGTTTCTAAAAGAAAATTATCTCATAGTTACCTTCTCCTACTAATCTGCTTTTGCTACCCATACATCCATACAACATTCAAGAATAGACAGTGAAACAAAAAAATGCTCTTTTGAAAACAATATTGAAAGGAATCGAATTTTACGATAATTGTAATCTTCAATCGCTTTCAGTGAGCTTGTTGAACGGCACTGCAGCTGGCCTTAGCTTGAACCTGAACTTGGGAGCGGCGATGGCGACGGGCGCGGCCCCGATGACGAATCAGCTCCTCGAGCACGTGAAGCTAATGCTGCGCGGCACGGGGTTCACGGAGCCCGCGATAAACGAAATCCTGACGGCCCTTGTGACCCTCTCCAAGTACAACATCGTGAACATGGGTTTGAGCATGCCCACGAGCATGGGCTACCTGGCGAACCCGATGGAGAGCGCAGTCGCAGCAGCTGCAGCGGCCGCTGTGTCGAACGCGGCGGCGGCCGCCAACGGCTCGAGCAACAACGGCGGTGTTTTCGGGCCGATCGGAACGGTCCCCAGCCTGGGCTCAACGTCGCCAACGCCAAGGCAGACCCTCGATCGTTACGAGGCTTTCGATCCGTTTCGCCAGAACAACAGCGCCGCCGCCGCTGCGGCAGCCGTGAACGCCAACGCCGCCATGCACCTCAACAACAACTCTTTCGGGCTGGGCACGAATCAATTATCACTTGTAAGTAAGAGTCCTACTCAGGTAGACGTCAACAACAAGGAAACCAAGAAAGTAGATACAGAAATTGCAGAGGTTATAGTGGGAGCTATTCTTGGACCCGGCGGCCGTTCCCTCATTGAGATACAGCAAGTGAGCGGGGCCAACATACAGATATCTAAGAAGGGTACGTTCGCGCCGGGTACGAGGAACCGCATAGTCACTATCACGGGTTATCTTAGCGCTATCGAGACCGCTAAATACCTGATCGAGCAACGGATCAGCGAGGAGGAGGCGAAGCGGGCGCGCCACAATGCCACCGTTGCCGGCATTATCCATTGACTCGATCGCGACCACGTTTAGAGCTCCCTCTACGGTGGCGCCCTCTTCTTCCCCCACCGTCAACCCTTTTTTTTTTCGTTTCACCAGTCATTTTACTTTACTACCCTTGAGGACTCGGGTCGTCTCTCCCCTCCCCTTCGCTCTTATTTCATCGTGTTTTCGATCTTCTCCTTGTATATCTCTTTGCATCTCTCTTTGTCTAGCCACTCACCCCCCCCCCCTTATTTACGTTTGTTACGCCGCTTTTGGCCCTGCTTTTCATTCACTTTGGCATCACTAATGTGTCACGGGTCCTGGAAACTCGGAAATGGATTCAGGGGCTTGAAAACTTTTGAGAGGATTGAACATGATTTTCTGACTTGAGTGGAGTTCACAGCCCTTGGAAATGACGTGGCGAATGGGAATGTACTTGGAAATTTTTATTGAAATTTGAAGAACAATTATTATGATTATTTATTGGTACACTCAGGAGGTAAAATCAGGAGAAGAGGAAGAATAAATGAGTCAAAATCAGCAAGAGATTATGCATGTGAGAGAGTTTGAATTTGAGAAGTATATATCCCTTTTTTGTCTTGAATTAGATTTGGGAAATGATGAAATCTAAGGTTATGTATATTTACATTTACATGTTTGAGGAGTTCATGAATTTGACGATATGTTATTGTAAATTGTACGAAAAAGAAACAAATGGATTGCATTAAAACGAATTTTTAATTATGGAGTTTTCTTTATCTAAATACGAAAATTAAATAATGGTTTATCAGTCCAGAATATTTGAACTTGAAGCTTATGAAATAGTGGAGTCTGAATTCGGGATTGTAAAATCATAATTCAGTAATTTTGTAGTCTCAATTTACAAAGTATTTTACACTCGCGAATCGTGGTTATGTTTGGAGAACATTTTTGAAAAATTGTGAATCTTGAAAATATTCAGATTCAAGAATTAAGTTTATGATGGAAAAACTGTGGATCGAGGAATTTTTCGAACTGATTACCTTAATTTGTAAGTTAATTGAGTTTAAATTTGGAAAGAATCTTTTTTGAGCGAAAATGAAGTCGACATTTTTTCATTTTTATCGATTCAAAAACTAAATTTTCAATAATTGTGAATAGCAACAGTAACGTTTACAAGAAATTTTAATTAATAAAGAATGAAATAATTGCGAAAACGGAATTTTCCCTTTGATTCAATTATTTTGAAGTTTCAAAATAAAAATTCATAGAGAAAAAGTTTTTTGGCAATGTAACTCACAAAATATTGAATTTTTGGAAAATTCTACGATATTAGTTGCTGTTTTATTTCAATAACTTTTTTAAAAAAATGTTTGAAAACCAAAAATATTGACATCAAGATTGAGGTGTATATATTTCAAAAAACTGTTGGATCTCCACAATTTCACAAGCTTACTGAATTTGAATAAACAAAATTACAGATGAAAAGATTTTATTTTAGCAAAGATGAAACAGACCTTTTTTTTTCATTTTTATGGATTGAAAAATTAAATTTTCAATACTTGTAAATTGCAACAGAAACATTTTCAAGAAATTTTAAGCAAGTAAGAGGAAATAATTGCGAAAACCAAGTTTTAACTTGAAAGCATTTTATAAAATTTGAATGTTATAATTATATGCTTTGTCATTCTTAAATTACAGTATATTCATAAGAATTTTTAATTGGACTGGACTTGAAATTGAAATATATCAATTCAATTATTTTCAAGTTCTAAGATGAAAATCCTTAGAGAAACAGTTTTTGGCAATCTAACACACAAAATATTTAATTTATAGAAAATTTTACAATATTAGTTGCTGTTATATTTGAATAACATTTTTGAAAAAGGTTTAAAAACCAAAAATATTAACATCAAGAACGAGGTGTATATATTTGAAAAACTTTTGAATGTCCTTAATTCCACAAGTTTACTGAATTTGAATTTAAAAAAAATATAAATGAAAGGATTTGATTCTAGCAAAGGTAGAATAGGCCTGTTTTTTTTTTTTTTTTTTTTTTTTTTCATTTTTATCTTTTCAAAAAGTCGATTTTCAAAGACTTTGAAAATTTGCGAAGTTAATGAAATTTTCAAACCTCATCTAAAAATAAAGTAATTGCATGAGAATTATCAGTTTTTTAACTTGTTTTTTGTTTATTTCAAAAATGTTTTCGAGATATTTCACCTCGTACGTTTTCATAGTTTTCAAAAACCTAAGGGAGGGGGAACAATGTTACCAAGAGTCGTTCACATTCGCCAGGTACGTTTTTCACGATTGCGAGTTTCCGGGCTCCGCAACCAACTGTTCTTCATCACGGATTTTGATATTAATCTACAAGAACCTTGTTAATAGACTTTGATCCCGATGTTTAGGACTAGGGCAATTGTTCTGTGATACACGCCACGTTGCGGGGGCACTCGGGGGGGACGATACCAAAGATTTCGCGACGTCGCGAACCTATGTTCGGCTGGACCGGTTGTCGTCCCTTACGCAGTGCCCGTTTTGCTTTTTCGGTTCTTTTTTTTTCTTTTCTTTTCATTTTTTGGAGAAAAGGGTGGGGGTGGTGAGTAGTTTCAAGTTTTTCGGGGTTGGGGTGTAAATACACGAAATGAAACAAAAGTAACTAGGGACGCGTTAATGACGGATTGTCTTGTATATTTATAAATATAACGGATCTATGTAAGGATATATATGTGTGTATATACATATATACGATACATATATATGATATATGTATATAAAAAAAGAGAGATATCAAGAGTTTCCGGGTATGGAGTTGTTAGAAGTAAAGTATTATGCGGAAGTCGAATTTACGAGGAGGTGCATACGTTTGCTGTGAATGTAATGTACGCATCCGGTGTTGAAAATATTGTTGTTGAAATATTGCGTCCGACGAGGGATTAAGGGTTTTACGTTTGTCCATAAAGTCTATGTGGAGTTGGCTCCTTTGGCTCTGTGGGAGTTTGGTTTTTTTTTGTCCTTTTTTCTTGGCCGATCTGCAGTTTTTTGTTTCAAAGGTTTTAATTTTTGTATAGACACGTCATTGTCATTTTAGTTGTATATACTCGAACGTTTCACGTCTGTAATTATTCTACTTCGATCATGAGTCATGCAAACATTTTCTTATTTTTCTTCATGTACACATAGACTTTTCCTCAACTCGTTCATTTTTACCAAGTTTGTTGTTGTTTTTTAGAAGAAAAAAAGTTTAGAGGGGAATGAAAGTGGGCATTTTTTAGAAAGTCAAATAGCCACAGAATCGTGGGTGAAACGTCGATAGGTTTTAAGTAGTCGATTTGAACTAAGAGAGTTCATTGTTGCCTAGTGACGTCTTGTGGTATTTTGAAAATTGTTTACAGAAAGTGGGCTTTGTTATTGTCTGGATTTATAATTTTTAAATTCAAATATTCTTCCAAATATCAAATATTCCAAGAGAAGTAAATCAACTTGCCAGTTTTCTATGGTTCAACATTGCATATCATACTATGAAAATCAATTTCAACTAGAGAAATCGATTAATTGTTACAATTTTACAAAATACAAATGTTCTTGACCCAAAAATACACTATGAGTTAAATTTGTTTCCTTCATCTAACAAACCCTAATTCAACAAGCAGTTTTCAAAAAATCCACAAATGAAAAAATCGCGTCTTAAACTGCATATTGTAGGAATCACGGTACGCAGTAGGGTTGTTGATATTTTCAAAAAATGTCGATATCGATAAATATCGGCGATAAAAAAATCGATATTTCATAATATCGATGAAATATCAACAACCCTAATACGCAGTGCCGAAAAGTGTTATTTTTGATATTGCAGAAATATCAAAAATCGCCAAGATAGCAAGACAAAGAAAAAACACCTTGCACAGTCATTCTTTCAATGCAATAAAATTCGCTTTTTTTTCTTTCCTTAGGTAAGATTTCCCGGGTAAAAGGTCAGTTCCGAATCTTCTCATTCTAATACTCTGTACCTCTGTATTCTTCCATTGGACCCATGCGATCGCGTTCGCGTCGGAGCAAATTCGGTTCTCTTCTTCGGCCTTCTTCGGTGTATCGTTGTCTCACTAAGAAAAATACACTCTAAGCAAAACTAGATAAAACTAGAGTTCTCCCGGCACGAAGTTCGCATATTGTAGCGAAGGAAAAACAGGTTTTTTCCACCGAAAACTAAAAAGAAAATAACAAAAAACAAATGCGTCCGCAGCGTTCGACAGAATTAATTATCGATTAATAATCGCGGGACGATTGCTGCTCTTCGTCTTTGGGTAGCGCTAGTCAACAGAAAACAAAGCCGCGACATTCCGTGTTGTTAAATATATTATTAACAGAGAATTTACGTGAATAATAACAATGAAATTACCGGGCAGTTGAGTGGGTTTTGTTTTTTTGAGTTTTGTACTGGTTTTGATTTTTGATGGTGTTTTTTTTTTTACATTTTGTTTATACTGTAATTTTCAATTTACGAAGTTTAGAAATATCAGTATGTACCTCGTTCAAAAATACTGAAAGTTCACATTGTATTTTTAAAAATGAAAGTAATGCATTCATGTTCGTTCATTCAATACCATATAATTAATGAAATTTTGATACTCTGGAGCACCTAATACAATCCTCGTGTTGCCAAATAAAATTCAAAAAACTAAACCCACAATATCCGCGAAGAAAGGGTCAAAAGAGGAGCGTGGATTTCGGCTTTGTCGCGGACAATCACGCGCACGTTTTAATCTCTCATCACGGCCGCATCCGTAAATCTGTACAGTAGTCGTTAACGAATAAAGAAAAATAAATAACAAAGATTTTAATGCTATCGAAAAGATGAAAAATGAGAAAAAACATTGATAGACGGATGAATATAGTCTCTTTGAAACTGAAACTCGTGTTACGATCATCGCAGGTTCGACAAGTTAGTCAATATACAGATATACATATATAAATATATATAAAGTTGGATAATCCAAGAAGAAAGAGTATATATATATATATATGGATGATGATGATGATCATTACATGGTGGGCTAATTGTAAGGGCGAATATTCTTTCGTGTGTTGTGGCCATATATATAGTACTGGTGTATTATAGTATTATCAGAATACTAGTTGATAGTTTAGTATATATGATATATGAATACGCAGCGTGTAATATATTGTATAATGGATATACCCAATAAACATTCATGACATCATTCCTGATCATTTCGCATTCCAATGACATCATGATGTCAAATGGTGATGTCACTTGAGTGTAATATGATATCACACTATGCAATGCCATAACGTGTCATGCATGATATCATGATGCATCCTTATGATATTAGGTTGTCATGCCGTGCTGTCAACTGAATACCAAATGATATCGAAATGTGACATGACATCATATGATTTGCTAATGATGAAGCATATGTATGTCATAACATCACATGATTGAGTATGAAATCATAAATGTTTACTGAGTAACTCAGTGGCGAACATAGAGGGGGGTTTCGGGGATAAAGCCCCTCCCAAAATTCGAAAAAATCAATTTTGTCAGTAAATATAATAACTGTGACAAAACCTAATGTCCAAAATCTATATCTTTTACTTTTAAAGTCAAAACTTTTGTCGTTTTAGAACAATTATTATACACAGAAAAAAGTATAAACTATCCATCATGGACATTCATATCATGAAATAATGTAAAAAGAGGCAAAGTGAAAAAGTTAATAGCTCGAACCTCTGAATTTTTACAAATGAGTAGAAAACATTATTACAATTCAATTTTCAACAAAGAGATTCAAAATCGCCGAGAAAAAGAATTAATTTTCTGTAAAATATTGCCATGATGATGTATTAGATATTTACAAATAAAAATAAGGTTAAAAAAGAAATAACCTTCTTTTTACATATGAAGATACATTAAATATCAACAATATTTGAATAATCCAAGATGTGAAAATTGTATTTTTGCGAAACCCCTCACGAAAATTTTTTCTTTGTGCGCCCCTGATATCACTGTATACATTATGATAATATATTATGCACATATATGATGTATATTGACTATATGACTAGTATGTATTATAATATTATAGCGGTATGTAATATTAGAGGTATAATAATCGAGTATTATATATATGGTTGTGGCGTTGTAGGGATCAGGGAAGCGTAGGAATTGCACTCGGCTAGCCTCTAAACCTTCGTGTTCTGAAAGCATTTCCTCGAACTTTCCGCTGACGTTTTTCAGCTTTGCCCCCTTTTTCTTACCTTTTAAGGTCATGCGAAAGTTGGCCTTGAATTTTTTTTTGACACTTTTTTGCAATCATGACAACTTTCACTTTTTATGAAAAGACAAAAAAATTATGAATACAAGCAACTGAAATTTTATATTTTTGTTTTTGCCTTTAGTATTTCTACAATGCGGGATTCCACGAAGCGCAAATTGAATTTATTGAAGATGGAGAAAAAATAATCATGTTGGCAATTTTTTACATTTTATCGTCATAGCGATGGACGATACATATCGATATATCGGAAGTTCGATATTTTGTTGCACTTTATCGGAATTTTTGTATCGATATGACCATAAGCCGACAATCGTATCGATATTTTTGTTGTGATATTTAGATATCGCAAGCAATCGCGAGTGCTCGAAAATCAAAATAGACAATTTCATCGATTCATGTAAAAGAAGTTGAAAAATGCTCAAAATACTGGCTGAAAGAATTATGATTGTAATATCCAAAGATTTTTGAAAAAGTTTGAAAAACGCTGACACCTTTTAGGGAATTGAATTTCTTTGTGAAAGTGGCAAAATAAATCAACTGTATGGAGAAAATAACAAGAGCCTTGAAATAGGGATGGGTGATTATTAAAAAAAAAAAAAAAACCATTATTTTTTTGACAATTAAATTTAATCGATTATTACCAAAATTATTCTTTTTCGATTATCAATCGATTATTGACCTTCTCCTTGTTATGTTGTCAACATTACTTATTCTCAGTATTACTCAGTATCAGTTATACTTGACTGAAGTTAGCCTATTCTGGCAGTAAACAGTACAGTTCGACGAACACAATTTCTCTTTAAACATTAAAAGAAACGGATGAAATTTTGTTGAAAATTTTAAAATTTCTGAAACATTGTTGCGAATATCTACAAAAATTGTATAAAATATTTCTTCAGTCGCAAACGATTACGATTTTGCATCGGAATAATCAAAAATAGATTTATCGTGGATTATAAACAATCGAATGATAAATCGATTAATAATCGTTTTTCGATTTAATCGAACTTAATCGCCCACCCCTGGTTCCGATTCAAAAATTCGTTGCGATATATCGGCGTATCGATATTTTGTTTACGATACATCAGGATCGAAGATCGAATCTTTTCGATATTTCGGAAGGTTTAATATCGATATTTTACGTTTCGATTCCCATCGCTATGGTTCTATAGGTAATCAATTCTTATAATGCATTTTCACAGTCGATCGTTTGTTTGATTTGTTTGTGTGAAACGTTCCATATGCAAATGACTGGAATGAAAATTAATGGGCGTTATTTGTCGATTGCGCAATCGGCTGAACGAGGCCGGCGAAAAAGCGGAAGAAAAGCTTTCAGCGCACGATCACTATAACCGTGATAAAAGATAATTGAAACTGGACGTGGCCCGAGCGTCACGTTACTTGGCTGTGTGTGCTAGGCTAGCGTTCATGTTCCATCACCCATTTTCGATTCATTCGACCGGTCATTACATTTCTCCATTCGCCTATATTTATAAATACATATAAATATATATACACATATAGAAAAAGAACGGTGCCTATGTTCTATCGCACGTTTTGTCCAACTCCTTCTCGTTACTCATGAAAATCACAATCAGAAAATCAGTGGAAAACGACACATTTCATTCTTTTTCTTTTTTTCCATCGACCCAGCACAGATAAAAATACGAAGGTTTCATTGCACCAGCGAAATATTTTCTTCGCGTGCCATAAAAATCGCACGTTTTTTTGAGTGATTTTCGAAGAAATGTTTGAAAAGCTGCAAATAATTGTGGGAATTTGTGAAGATGTAAGTTCTTGGATAAATTGAGTTTTTTCTACTCGACTTTTGAATTAGACTGTATTTTGAATTTGAAAATTTTGTTATTATTTAGACAATTATTTTTTCAAAAGCTTCAGTATGAAATTTTTCTGTTCTAGTTCATTTTTTTTCATTATTTGGATTGAAATGTATTTAACTATTATGTATTCGATTTCTAAAATTATTTCATTATTTCAAGGCTTATAAAAAATCTGAAATGTCATAATTAATAAACTAAAGTCTGATAATTTTACGATTTTTTAGATGGACGCTTTTTTTCTATTCCTTACATTTTCCATTTTAAAAAATTCGACAAGTAAAGATTTTGAATTTATTATGAAAATTAAAATATTATTATTTAGAGTTTTCGAACTTATTTTGCAATAAGTTTTTAATTTGTGATTTTTTTGATGTTTTTTGTTTGTTATTTGTTCAATTCGAATACATATTTAATATTATTCTTTTTCAATTCATTATTGTTCGAAATTTCGCAATAGAGATTTATCTATTCTCATTCATTTAATTTTTTTACAACAATTGAAGTTAGTCAATATAAGCCATTTTAAAATGACAATTTTACGATTGCTGAATTTTTACAAATTTTAGAACGTGCATTTGAAATTCCCAAATCTATAAAAATAAGGAAAAAATTTTTCTATTACCCGAATTTCAAGTTTTTCAATGTTCGTATTTGCTTTTCTCTGAAACTTTGAAGAATTTTTATAGTTTAAACATGTTAATGTGAAATTCAATGTGTTCAAGTGAAAGATACACATTTTCAAACTATGTCTTGATTTTTAAAACATTTTTTCAGCATACAAAACATTTTAAATTAAAATTTTAATTTTACATAAAAAAAATTATAAATTCAAGGTAAAAATTTTTTTTCTCGTTTATTTTCGATTTCAATTTTAAATAACTCTTTAATACATTGACAAATTCTTTATTTTTATTTTCTGAATCTGTAAAAGTAAATTTTGGAGCTGTAAAAATAAATTCAAAAAATTTTACTGAATTATTTAATTTATCAAAGAAAAAAAAACTCACCATCAATCATTTATATTAATCAATTCTCACAATTGAAAAAAAATTTTACTTCTTTATTGCAGCTTTTCTGAAATCTCGTATTTACCGTGCTTTTTTCGATTCCTTATTTTTCTTTCTTTTTCAAATCGGAATTTCAAATTTCGAGTGTAAATAAACGACACGCGCGTGGTGAAATCAAATTTAGAAAATAAGAGAAGGTGCTAAAAAAATTAATAAATTATAGCAAACAGAAGAAAATCTTTATTATAATATACCGACGCGTTGATCATGAAAAAAAAAGAATCATATGAAAGGCGCGTTTTTTCGCGAATAAAAAAACCGCGCTGAGTGTTTAATTCTTCTTCGCATCCGTCGTTTTCGGTGCGTTTGTTGATTAAAAAATAATATATTCAAACGATGAAAAAAAAAAAAAAAAAAAAAAAAAAGAAAAAAAAACACGAACTAAGTTCTGCTCGACCGAACTAAATTAAACAAGTGTTCGTCTAGCTAAAGAATAAAAAAAGTTTTCACGATTTTGATGACGAAGTTATAGAGATATCACGTTGTATTTAAATGAAAAAACAAAATGATATAAATATATTATATGGTATAAAGTCACAAAGAACTATATAAATATATAAATATATTATATCGAATATTGATGGACAATAGTGCAGATAAAAGATGTTATATGTAGCTATTAAATTTTTCTTGGCGGCGTGGGGGGGAGGGGGGGGGGGGTTCAAGCTTTTTTCAAGGTCGGGATTTTCCACGTTCCTGGACTCGGGAAAGCCAGAAAGTATGAATAGAAAAAATGGAAAAAATGGGAAATGAAGTTTTTCGTACGATCCATATAAAATGATTGTGCTGACTCGAGGATTTTAGATTTTAGGCTTTTTCCGGGACAGGAATTTTAAAAAAACGCGCGGGGTTATCAAAAGTAACAAGTTTCCACGAATTTCCACGGAATCACAATAACGGTTGGTAAAAATTACTGTAATCCATTGAGTTTTTGGTTATTAAATTAATGGAAAAAGAAATGTAGACAAAAGCCCTGATATGTAGGGTCGTAAGATGGTTTATTTACGGTGATTGTTATTGTTGATTATTGTGATTTTGTTATTTTGTGGAAAGATACATAAACTCGAAAAAACTGTCGTTGTTGTTGAGGTAGAATTTAGCTCTTTTTAGCAGCTCGGGGACATAGATGAGAAAAGAGTAATTAAGTACCTTGTTAAATATAAGTAGTTGAATCGCTGATTACCAATAATAAATATCACTCACTTCGCGAGAGTTATGAATAAATAAATAAATAATGTTACGATTGAGGTAAACTGGAAAATGAAAGGAAAACGCACATACACACACGGACAGGCAGTTTTTCCTTTTTTCGCGAGCGAGGCGAATGTGTATACGTGTGCGTATGTACCTGTGATATCCTTGGCAAAAAGCCTCGAAATTACAGTTACCAATAATTTTTTTCGAAATATTTCTGCTTGGTCGTTGAATTTTTCAAAATTTGCGGCATGTTTTATTGAATGAATAAGAAGTCTTCCAAGTTCCTAAAAACAAATTTCAAGAACTGTAAATTCATTTGACATTTTTCAAGACTGCAAATGCAATCAAGTTCGAAAACTTGAATTTCTGACATGTCTCCCTCAGTAGACCTTGAGAAAATCACCAACCATAAAAATTCAAAAACTCGTCAAATCATGTGCATCTTCAAAATTGAGAATATTTTTCAAGCAATCATTTTAGAAACACCGAGGAAAAAGGTAAAAAAAAAAAACTTAACTCTCGCAGCTTTTTGTCAAGGCGGGATAAAAAAGTGCATGCGGGACAGACTTTTGTGCTTTCCGTTCTTTTTCCCGGCGCGCGACCTATTTTTTCGCGCGCGCCTCGCAATGCCATTGATTAGCTTCGACCTGTAGCTTGTACAAAATACAGACATTAAAAAAACCTTCCGCGATATAAAGAAAAAACATTGTGCGTCGACCACGAATTTGAGCAGCTGGCTGCAATGACGGGAAACGATAGTTATTATCGTCGAGTATTGTACCGTACATTCCTTTGGCTATAAATCTAAGATAAGAAGGCTCGCTCGTTCTTTTTTCAGTTCCCTCAAAAAACATCGCGTCGTCGTATTATATTTTTGTACCAGCGCGATGTAAAACATGTCTTTTCGTTACCACTTTCGATCAAAAACACGCAAAAATTAATTTCCACTCAAATATAAATGAAATATGCGGGGTGACTGTAGAAAAAAGACAAGGTTTCTCGAAATTCCAATTCCAAAAGAAGAGTCACGTTCCTTGTGAACATTTGAAACGAAAGTTCCTGAACAACTTTTTTCTACGCCCCAAAGCAACGGAGTTATCACTCGTGAAAGTTTAACGTCTAGCGCTCGGTGCGGTAGCGTCCAGTACTAAACTTGACCACGCCCACATTCTCTTTTTATTCGTCGATTACTCGTACAATTTTCAAGTTGGACGAAAACGGTTTCGAGACTTTCGTTTCAGATTTACACAAAGAATCCACTGATTCGGGAATTTTTATTTCGCGAGGACTTTTATGAAAGCGAGGGTTCGTTTCGTCCGTTGTAATTGTAAATACGAGGAAATTTCGCTCCATTCCCGAGTTTTCTTTCGAAAGCCTATGCGGATGTGCCGGGGAAACAACGGGACAATGATTATGAAAAAAGCGTCCCCCCCTCCACTCTTCGTTTCCCCGCGCATGCCCGGAGTCTGCATCGCACGGCCAATACACACACACATTCGTACGTGTATGTGAGACGACAGAAGTGATAAAAAAAGATATATTATGAAAAAAAAAACACGAATTAACGCGTTGTTACGACGATTGAATTGTATAATTATTTACTGTTGGAGACTATTTAAGAGAGAAAAGAAAACAAAAAGGTACACTCTAACCACATTTATTTGCATCCATGAGAAATTGTTATTCTTTCATCATCAATTTACTCCATTGAATGTTAAATAATGATAAATGAAAGAACATAATATATTAACTATTTTCATTCATAAAAATGCATCGTTACCTGTATGACAAGTGATCATTGAGAGCATAATAAACAGTCGCTCATTAAATGCATTATGTTGTTATTCATTTCACGACCCAACAACTATTCTTGACCACTCCATCTCCACTATCGCATCCATATTTTTCATATCGCGAGCATTAATTGTCGTTCTTTTTGTACATAATGTTTTTTATCGCAACGTGTACCTGCGATGTCCGGGGTTGGTTGCGCGCAATTTTTTCCCCTTGAATGAGTTTTTTTTCGTTGTTGTATTTTCTTGGGAAGTATTATGTTCTTTTTTTTCCAAAATTACGAACATTGGAAATTGTAAGATTTCTGGAGCTGTGATTTTTGTGCTTCGCCCAAAGCGCTGCCTATCGCGGACATTTTTCTCGATTATTAATGTACGTTAACGAGTTGTGATCATGCGATGATGTTTTATAATGATTGTGATTTGTAAGATGACAAGATTCTTGTAAATATATAAATATTGTACGTTTTTTAATGGCGAGAGTTCTGTTATTTGGATTCTAGTTAGTAAGAGCTTTTGGTCGTTTCAATGCTTTTTTGGTGTGCCATTTTTCCCACTCGACATTTAATGTTTCAAGATATTATATAATATTACAGAAAGCCTCTAGTCACATTTCAACTGCAACATTGCGTTTCAATTTTGTCTGCCATTTTTCGGAAACCTTTACGTGAAGAATTTTCGACAGCTTTCAGAAAAATAACATTTCAATGTTTCACAGCTCTTTCGAAACATTTCATAATTTATGTTCCTTTTGAAATAATTCCTAAATGTTTCTGTGATCTTGCATTAGGGTGATGTGGGGCAAAACGGGGAGTTGGCAATAGTTAAGAAGCTATGCATTGACATTTAGCGGCGGAAATGGTACGAACTACGTCAGTAAAGTGCCCGAGTGTAATTTTTGCATGAACCGACTGAGTTTGTCAGTTCACCAAAAAGTTATGACAAGGTGCGTCATTCTGAAGCGTCGGTTGTCACTAATCCGATTTTTATTCGCAAGTAAGTACTAGAAAGATAAATACTATGCCTAAACGAGTCATACTATGTTACAGTACACCTTACTATGAACAAATCAAGCTGTAATTAATGAACGTATCATTATTTGCCATCGTTTACTTCAATGTTGATCAAAAATATACCTCGAGGGCAGAACGGGGAGGTTATATGGTTTATTATCTCAGTGTAAAATGTTCTAAATATCGATCATTTTTTCACAGAATGGTGAGAAAATACAAAAGAAAAAAGTTGAGACACAGTCGGTCAACAGAAGACCCATTGAGTACCCAAAAGAGGCCGTGGCTGACTTCCAGCTCAGGCGAAGTAAAGAAGCGGAGAAGTTTTGTTTCAAAATTTACATGACTAAAATTGTCTCCTTTTTTCACTACGGACTGGGTGTAAAGTCAGATTAAAACATAATTTTAATAAAGATTTTGTTTAAAAATTGATCGTTTTTGATCTATCCGAAAACTCCCCGTTCTGCCCTGCCCTTGCGGCAAAACGGTGAGAAAACAACATTTTGAAAAAACTTCTATAACTTATTGCTAAAATAATATATGAATTTCTTTTCATTTTTCTTAAAACGATTCGCATAAAAGTGGTTCAAATATAAATAATATTTATATGTGAAAAAATTCGTTAAACGTTACGATCCCCGTCTTGCCCCACCTTCCCCTATTAAATTTCATCATTGTTTCGAAATAGTTGTCAGATATCTTCATTGTTTCATTAATTTTAGGCAAAAATCTCTTAAAAAACGGAGATGAATTTTCTTCTATGAGGGGCATTCTACGGCAAGTGTTCCCAACTCAAAAAACTTACGTCTCAGATTTTGATGAAACTTTGTGAATTTGTTGTACTATTCAAGTACAATCACTGTGCAAAAAGAGGGGCAGAAATATGCACTGGTTGCAGTATCACAGGGGTCAGAATTTCAGCATTTTTTAACATCCGCCTATTTTCTTTGAATTGTAAGTCCAACAATATTTCGCTTACAAAAAAACAACCTGAGTGTAACTTGTGGTATTTTTTCCGAACTTTTCGAACAAAATTATTGTAAAAATCTACGATCAATACTTATGATGGATTTTTTTAAATAAATAATTTTTTTTATGTTTTTACTATTCACGCCTACAGGGATTTTCAATTTTTCTTGCTCACGATGAAGCCTAATTCCTCCTCTGCAAGAAACAAAAAAAACATTTTGTGGACAAACGTTGATTAATGTGTTTATTTGAGCCGAGAAACTGTCGCGTCTATGGCGCCTGACGCGCCTATTTGCCACGGTGCGGTTCTTCTGACTGGCGTGAGTTGTTACAATAATACATTATATGTATTAGGCAAAGAATTTTCTAAAAACTTATTTTAACGGTTCTACAATACAAAAAAACCGTTTACAAATAATAATCATAAGTTCGGTTAAAAATATTTTCAAAATTTTAGTCATGTGTGAAATTCGAGAGAAATTTGAATGAAACGTTAAAAAACATTATTTAGAAGCAGCTAACGTTTCAGCTATTAATCAAAAATCATTCAGTCATTCTTACCTATCTATGAATAATCTGGCGGAGTCGCAAAACTTACTCTCCATTATATTTTCATATCTAGGTCAAACTTTTTTGCCGCCCTTAAAACATCTATCAGGGACCGTTTACTGACATTACAGTAGATATACCGTAGTGTTCGTAGTTTCAATTAGTTTTTTCCAAATCATAGACCAAGTCAAGCTGCTTTGACCCTCTGTTCCCAGTGAAATAAACGACAAATTCATCCCTTATATATTACAATTCGTTGGCAAAATTTTTCTACAATGCAGCAATCGCCTCACTCTGATCGTTGTTATAATCCATTTCAATATCTGAGCCACCATCCGTACCGTAAGGGATTAAGATCGATTTCGAACAGTCTACAGAAAAAATTTCTTTTCGTTCCGGAGAATGCCAAAATTTGTACAAGTTGCCGAAAAAAATGACCAATATCTCTGCGATGTCCCCAATTCTCATCAATGATAGAGATTCATCAGAAACAGAACAGGTAAAGTTAAAAATACAAGTAGTAATTATGTAATTATGGTCAGTCTGTAAATAACGTACCTAAGATTTTCAAATCACCTCCCCCCCCCCCCAATCATAGAATGTTATATCAAACCGTACCCCGTTTTGCTGAAAACTTTACGTTATTTATAAACAGCCCGACAGCCTTTAATCAATATCTCTAATAATGACAAAAATCATGGATGAAATTAACTGTCATGTATTTTTGGAACTTAAGGGCGATTCTGGGGGAGATGACCAATTTTACCCACAATTTGACAATGAACGTGATGAAGAATTCTGCAGTGTACCTGCGGCTTAAAAGTTAGGAAAACCCGCAGATTCTTGTGAAAACGAGGAACACAAAGCAGCTGTTGAAGTTCTGAATCAAATCAAAGAAAAATTTTTAATCACAGAGAGCAATTCTGAACGAGTATTGATTTTAACACTAGCATCAAAATCTTGGAGTCGTAGGAAAGTAGCTGCGGAGTTCGAGGCTTCAGAACGTCAAGTGCATAAAGCAAAAGAATTAGTTAAAACCTCTGGTATTTTAACCTCGCCGAATCCAAAAAAAGGCAAAACTTGGTCTGATGACACGATAAGGTTAGTCACTCAGTTTTATGAAGATGATGCAAATAGCCGTATAATGCCAGGCAGAAAAGATTATGTTTCTATAAGAATATCTGATGGATCTCGTAAAAAAATTCAAAAGAGATTGATTCTCGGCAATCTTTCTGAACTCCATGAGATTTTTCAAAATTCTCACCCGGAAAATCAAATAAGTTTATCCAAATTTTGTCAGTTGAGGCCGCGGAATTGTGTACTAGCTGGTGCCAGCGGTACCCACACTGTATGTGTATGTGTTTACCACGAAAATGTTAAATTATTGTTTGAAGCTTTGAATTTTAAAGATCTCTCTCGTTCTGGTGAGTTTGTTTTCGAGTCCTATTACGATGCTTTGAAAATGTTCAAATGTTCAAATCCAACTCCGGAATGCCATTTGAATGAGTGTCAAAAATGTCCCGATGTAAGTTTTTTGAAAAACTTTGTGGAGTCACTTTGCAAAGATCAGGATTTTGAAAATATAGAGTATCAGAGCTGGCAAACAACTGATCGGAGTACATACATTATGCTCTATTACGTCAAATGTCGAAGATTTTGTAGACGAATTTTGTGATAGTCTTTGTAAATTAAAACCCCATTCTTTTATTGCTTTTTCAACAGTCGATTTTTTTCAAAGAATGCATGCAAAATTTAAAAAGTGGAGAATTCATCGTTACTTGCGATTTTGCTGAAAATTATGCATTCGTAGCGCAAAACGTTCCACAGTCATTTCATTGGAATAACGATCAGATGACCATTTTCAGTATTGTTTTTTATTTCAAAGACGGCGAAAAACTTGAGCATGGCAGAGTAGCAATTTTGTCTAATAATGTCAAACACGATACAGTCGCTGTTCATTCTTTTCAAAAATTGTTGATAAGATATTGGAAAGAAAATTTCGAGCTCTCAAAAATTTATTATTTTACCGACGGAGCGACTCAACACTTCAAAAACAAGTTTAATTTTCAAAACCTTTTGCATCACGAAAATGATTTTCATGTCCAAGCTGAGTGGCATTTTCATGCGACTGCACATGGCAAAGCCCTTGTGATGGGATTGGAGGGAATCTAAAACGACAGGCAATGCGTGCCAGCTTACAAGCGTCCTCAAAAAACCAGATTTTGAATTGCAATGCATTTTATGTTTGGGCGAAAGAAAATTTCAAGGAGACACACATTTTTTTTAGTTCAAAAGAAAGTCATGAAATGTTGGCTAATGAACTTGAAAGTAGATTTGAATCGGCAAAAACAATTCCTGGGACTCAAAAGTATCACTCTGTCATTCCGATTTCATCAAGTCAATTTGAAGTTCGGAAATATTCTTCTCAGAGTCGCGGCGAAGTTTTGCCAAAAATTGGGAAAAGACAGAAGAAAAAGTAAGGCTGTAAAGTTTTCTCAGAATCATGTGAAATCAAGAACAAAATGATAATTTTTAAGAAAGGAATGATTTTTAAAATAAACAAATATTATCAACATTATTTCACAAAAACAATATATATACGAATAGTAAGAGCACGACCATTTCATTATAGAAATTTGTGACGATTATGTAAACTGAATTTGTAATGAATAAATAAAACTATTTTCTCATAAAACCAAAACATGCCATGACTTGCCCAAGACTTAAGCAAGAATCTTGAGAGCTCTTGCCTAAGTCTTGGGTGGGCCTGTGGCCACAGTCTCACCCTAGTCTTGGGCAAGATTCTTGACCTACTCTTGCTAATGTCTTGTACAAGTATCTTGATCTTGCTAGCCACATCCAAATCAAGATTCTTGATCAAGTCTTGATGTAGTCTTGCTAAAGATAACAAAAAAAAAACAAAATGAAAAAAAAATCATTTCGCCGGGATTTGAGCCCGCATTGACTGGTTGTCAGGCTGACACTTAATCAACCAAGCCATGGTTCGTTTTGTTAATATAGAGCATGTGAAGCATGGTATGTCGCGACACTTATGTTAATAAATATTTTTTACAAATCCATGACTATTTTTATGTAACATTTTACAGAAATTTTTTAAAGGCCTCACAGAAAAAAGTACCAAGTGTGGTCAAGATCCGCGCTCCACAACTTTGGTTCTCCCGTTTTAAGTCAATCAGTAAAAATAAATGTATAAATATTGAAACAAAATTAATTAAAAATATTTAAGTTTATTATCAAGCCTTGCCCTACACTTACCCAAGATTTTGACCTAGAATCTTGTAGAAAACTTGTGTGTGTGTCTTGCGGTCTTATTTAATCCCAAGCCTTCCCAAAGATTCTGGCCCAGACTCTTGGGCAAGACTTGTGTGGGCCTGTGGCCACAGTCTCGCCCTAGTCTTGTCCAAGAGTCTGGGCCAGAATCTTTGGGAAATCTTGTTCAAGTCTTGACATTGTGTCATTATAACCTCAATCTCTTGGGTAAGACCATGTCAAGTCTAACCCAAGAATCTTAAGGCAAGAATCTTGTGTGCATCTGAGAATTTTCTTGACCAAGATATGGTTTTATGGGTTACAGCATTTTTGATTGTCTCATTACCGTAAAACGAAACATTGGTTGCTTCATTGCAATTCAACATTGTCTAATGAGAATTTGCTCAAATATAAAACTTCTTTAACTTGTTTTCTCAAAAATGCGTTGTACATCGGCCTAGTGAACCGCGCCGCGGCAAATAGGCGCGTCAGGCGCCATAGACGCGACAGTTTCTCGGCTCAGATTGTAACATCCCTGTTTTTATGCTTTATTCATTTTTCTTTTTTTTCTTTTATTTTCTTTTCTTTTAGTTTTACAGACAGATAAGCATTTTGCAATTTTTCTCGATATCAAAATTCATTTACAGCAGATAAGCATTTCGCAATAGAAATAAGAACTTTTCTTGATATCACAATCCATTTTGCGATAAGTACTTTTTCCTGGGATTCCCAATTCATTTTTATAAGATAGCTAAACGTGTTTTGCAATAAGAACTTTTTCTTGATATCACAATTCATTTACAGCAGATAAGCATTTCGCAATAGAAATAAGAACTTTTCTTGATATCACAATCCATTTTGCGATAAGTACCTTTTCCTGAGATTCCCAATTCATTTTTATAAGATAGCTAAACGTGTTTTGCAATAAGAACTTTTTCTTGATATCACAATTCATTTACA
The DNA here is from genome assembly GCA_028476575.1 of Platygaster robiniae. Taxonomy (NCBI): domain Eukaryota; kingdom Metazoa; phylum Arthropoda; class Insecta; order Hymenoptera; family Platygastridae; genus Platygaster; species Platygaster robiniae. The sequence continues at coordinate 12,172,357 of CM052027.1, read as the reverse complement.
GCAGATAAGCATTTCGCAATAGAAATAAGAACTTTTCTTGATATCACAATCCATTTTGCGATAAGTACCTTTTCCTGAGATTCCCAATTCATTTTTATAAGATAGCTAAACGTGTTTTGCAATAAGAACTTTTTCTTGATATCACAATTCATTTACAGCAGATAAGCATTTCGCAATAGAAATAAGAACTTTTCTTGATATCACAATCCATTTTGCGATAAGTACCTTTTCCTGAGATTCCCAATTCATTTTTATAAGATAGCTAAACGTGTTTTGCAATAAGAACTTTTTCTTGATATCACAATTCATTTACAGCAGATAAGCATTTCGCAATAGAAATAAGAACTTTTCTTGATATCACAATCCATTTTGCGATAAGTACCTTTTCCTGAGATTCCCAATTCATTTTTATAAGATAGCTAAACGTGTTTTGCAATAAGAACTTTTTCTTGATATCACAATTCATTTACAGCAGATAAGCATTTCGCAATAGAAATAAGAACTTTTCTTGATATCACAATCCATTTTGCGATAAGTACCTTTTCCTGAGATTCCCAATTCATTTTTATAAGATAGCTAAACGTGTTTTGCAATAAGAACTTTTTCTTGATATCACAATTCATTTACAGCAGATAAGCATTTCGCAATAGAAATAAGAACTTCTCTTGATATCACAATCCATTTACAGACAGATAAAACATTTTGCGATAGACATAAGTATTTTTCCTGGGATTCCCAAATTCATTTTTTATAAGATAGCTAAACGTTTTTGCGATAGAAATAAGTGCGCCAAAATTATTGCTACAAGATTACGAGGGAATAAAACCAGAGAAGGTTTTGAAAAACGGGCTCTTCTTCGAAACGAACAGTTGTCGCGCGCGGGATTTCGGGCTTCTTCTTTGTCAAAGATAATTAACGAATAATAATATGTCCAATGTAAGTGAACAGTTGTAAAAATCTTAAAGGTGTAAAAGTTGAATATTTAAAAGAAAAAGAAATAGAATAAAATATTGTTAACCATGAAAAGTGTTTTGCGTTATTCGTGAGAACGACGGATACAGTTACGTCTCCGACCCAGGACGTAACAAGATAAACACATTAATCGACGTTTGCCCACAAAATGTTTTTTGTTTCTTGTAGAGAAGGAGTGAGGCTTCATTGTGAGCAAAAAAATTGAAAATCCCTGTAGGCGTGAATAGTAAAAACATAAAAAAAATTATTTATTTAAAAAAATCCATCATAAGTATTGATCGTAGATTTTCACAATAATTTTTTTGAAAAGTTCGGAAAAAATACCACAAGTTACACTCAGGTTGTTTTTTGTAAACGAAATATTGTTGGACTTAAATTTAAAGAAAATAGGCGGATGCAAAAAAAGCTGAAATTCTGACCCCTGTGATACTGCAACTAGTGCATATTTCCGCCCCTCTTTTTGCACAGTGATTGTACTTGAATAGTACAACAAATTCACTAAGTTTCATCAAAATCTGAGACGTAAGTTTTTTGAGTTGGGAACACTTGACGTAGAATGCCCCATGAATAAAAGACTTTTTTTCAACACGTAAATATCCAACGTACAGTAATTTCTGAAACATTGGATAGTTGTGGTAATGATAAAGAAACCTTTTAGAAGCTTTTTAATGTAATTGTAGCGGCAAAAATCTACGAAAATAATACAGAAATCATTTTGAAACATTTCTTAGAACTTGTGTAGTATAACCATCAAGTTATGTTCCACAAACACAGGCCCGTAGCCAGGTCTAACTAGCAGTACGGGCACAAAGTAACGAAGGACGGGCAAGGTTATAAACTTATAAGTGAGAACAATTTGAAGAGTGATATGTGACAAACGTCTATGCTTTTTATTTTTTTTAATTAATTTTATTTTTCCAAAAAGTCATTGAAAAGTTTAAAGAGAACGTATAGTAAAATGGCAATTCATGATCTTTTCAATCATTGAATTTTCGGAGACCCATACAGAGAACTTTCACTTATCCGTGCAGTCTTCGAAACAAACTCTCGGTTATCCGTTCGTTCCCGCCGCTCTCGCTAGCAAGTGAGGGGTTTAGTCAAGAGACTGCCGATTGGCTGGCTCGGTGTATGGTGAGGGGAATCGGAGGTCGGGCGGGTGTATACACGTGAGTTAGGCATTTCTTGCATTCCAGAAATGACTTGTTCCGTTTTAGACCATGCTAGACATTCTAGACAATTTATTCTAGACTTGTCCCTGCATGCATCAAGTGCGTTTAAAGGCTAGTGAAGGCTACGTGGTGACCAAAAATGGAGAGAAACGACGAAGGTAAATACATGATTATGTTAAAGATATTATTCACAATAAACAAAAAATGTTTTTGAATTTCTTTTGAATCAATGATTATTTAATGCAAGTAACGCGTAGTAAAATGAAATGTGAGTTTGATTTTGTTGTAACCCTAAAAAATTACATTGTGTAGGTGAAATTTACCCATAAGATTTTTCAAGTTTCTCGGGAAGTGGGTTATTGTATGAACATCAATTTTAAAAATTTCAATCGTAGAAATATCCATCAGAATTTCAATCAAGGCTCATTTTTAGATTTTTGTACGCTTTTAAATGTCAACTTTTACACTTTACATACCTAATTCTTATCATTTTTTTTATATATTTACAATTTTTTTTATGATAGATAGTTAACAAATTTTAATAGTTAGCCATAATTTATAGTAAGCACGTATGAAAATTTTTCATTTATAATAAAACCTTTGTGACTTAGGTTTTTATAAACTTTTCATAAAACTCCTGATAAATCTCTGTGTTTTTAAGAAGATTTTGCTTTTTTTCTAAAGTGACCTTATAAAAAGAGCAGTGTTTTATACAGTTTTTATAAAGTAACTTTATAAAAACTCCATCATGATTTTAGAAAGTCACTTTATAAAAAAGGCGGAGTATTATAAAAATAACCGAGATTTTATGAGGGCTTCTATAAAAAGTTCATAAAACCCCAAGTTACTATGGAATCGATAAATTCCCGATATTTAATTTATTGTCATACATAATATCATTTACATGACATTCAATTATTTTATAACCATTCAATTACTTTATGCATAAACACTTTCAATAAATGAATATTAATTATGTATTATATATTATTCGCTTAACATTAAAATATTGTCTAATTGACTACTAAAATATGGTCAGTTAATAACAATTTGATATAATGTAGTCCAATTTTAGTATAATGTGAATGAAAAAATTTTCAAAAAATCCCAACTTTCATCTCAAAAAAATCGAGACAAAAATGTAAAACTTATAACCGTCAATCTATTTTTATACAGTCAACTTAATTCAGTAATGGCATGAGAGTTAGTATTGCTTTGAGATCATTTTTGATTTTAGTGAATAATTTTCAAATTTCGTAAATAAAAGAAATTATTATTCATTGGCATTTTACTTCATTAAAAATGAGGGGAGGGGGTTCTGGAATTGAACTGGCAGAATATTATTATTATTTACATTATTCCAGGGACAATCAGCAAGAAAATTACGTATAAGAAATATGTGCGTCTCTCAATTAAAGAAAAATGCGATTTGATTAAGTGCATTGAACAGGGCATGACTATCAAGAATGCGGCGTTAAAATTTAATTTAAGCAAATCCTCAGTATTAGAAATTATGAAGAAAAAGAACGAGTACGTGAAATTGGTGGACCAAAAGCATTGGAGAAAAAGATGTAGAGTGGACAGTGGGCAGCATCCTGTGATGGAGTCTGCCCTTGTCAATTGGTTCAAACAAAAACGAGCCCAGGGTGCTGCAATAAGTGGACCCTTGATCCGAGAGAAAGCTTTAATTTTTAATGAAGAATTGCTGAAAATGGAGAAAGAAGCATACGAAAAAGAAAAAGCTGAAAATCAAGGCTCTACATCTGCAGAAACCACAGAAGCGCAACAACAAAACAACGAATCGAATATCAAACAAAAAGAATTCAAAGCCAGTGACGGTTGGTTGTCAAAATTCAAAACTCGGGATGGGATTAGACAAATGAGATTAGCTGGTGAAAAATTATCTGCGGATACTGAAACAGCCGACATGACACAAGGCGAAATCCGCCAATTTATCGAGGACAACGGGTGTGCATTGGAAAATGTTTATAATGCTGACGAAACTGTATTATACTACAGGTCCCTACCAACTAAAACGCTTGCATTTTGGGATGATAAACATCCAGCGGGGTTCAAGCTCAACAAAGAGCGAGTGATAATAATGAATTGCGCAAACGTCACTGGAACTCACAAGATCAAACTTCTCATGATTGGTCAATCTGCAAGGCCTAGATGTTTCCCAAAGTGTCACGATGAACTGCCACTGCACTACAGGAGCCAAAAGAGTTCTTGGATGAATGGTAACAAACACAGATAATACACTTTAAATAACTAATTTATGGTGAAACTGAAAAATTACGAAACTTATCAAGTAAACGAATTTGGCAGCAGTTTGAAATTATTTAATTTTAACTAAAAATGCGAAAAAATATGAATTAATTTTTTATTCTCACAAAGATCACTTGATGCTACATAATAGTTAAACATTCCGTAACTTGAAATTCTAGAGATCTGATCTGTGAAATTTAGTACATATCCTGAAATTCTCTGCACATAATAGAATTCGTAACTCTGTGATTCAAGATTTCAGTGATGAGGGCTTTGAAATGATACTGTTAACATTACTTGAAATTGTTGAATTTTTCATTTTACCAGAACCCTGAAGATAAAGTTATTATCGACTGAAACATTGATTGTTCTTTCAAATAAATAATTATATAACGATTTTTATTCTTTTTGAAAACTACAAATCATAGGAATTTTTTCAAGAATTTAAATCTTTATAATTCGCTTTGTGTTTTGAGAGATTTACAATTGACAGCATGTACGTGAACTGTATACATAAAAAAATATGGATTATTTTTTTTAGATCCTGTAGAGGAGGGGGGGGGGTGCTGTCCCTACTATCTCTACTGCCTTAAAAACTTCTTTTTTTTTACTTTTAAAAAATCTTTTTTTAATTTTTTCACTTGCATTTTTGCAAGAAACATAGAATGAAAAACTTTTTTTTTTTTTAAATTGAATGCCACTTAAGGTAATGTAATAACTTAGAAAATTTTCTAAACTATCGCTCATAATTTCTATCTGAATTTTTGTTGTAGGTGAAATTTTTTTCGATTGGTACAAGAACATTTTCATTCCCTCTGTGAAAGCAAGAAAACCTGGCGAGAGTGAAAAATTTTTATTGTTATTGGATAATGCCCCTTGTCATCCGTCCACAGAAAAACTCAATGGAATAAATCCTCAGTTTCAAGTCCGATATTTTTTACCAAATATAACTTCTTTGGTTCAGCCAATGGATCAAGGAGTAATTGAAAATATGAAACAAAAATACAAAAAAATTTTCTTGCGAAGAATCTTATTTGAAAACGATTTCGAAAACATTGCTAAATTCGTCAAAAAGTGGTCTCTTCTGGACACAGCTTACGCTGTGGCAAGTGCTTGGGACAATGTATTAGACACCACAGTAAATAAAGCGTGGAAAAAATTGTTAGGCGAGAATATTTTGCCAATAGAACCTGATACGGGTGACTTCGGTGATTTGACAAAAATGCTGGATTCACTCACTGAGACTGGAACTCATTCCATTGCTGATACCCAAAACTGGCTACAAGAGGAAAAAAATGCAGACACTGGCGAAAATCTTTCGGACGCTGAAATTTTGAGAAATACGTTTTACGCAGAAAATGGAGAGGTGATATAACAGTTCATTAAACTTATTTTTGAAAGGGAAAAAATTTCTAAAATGCTGCCATTATATTTACAGGATTTGAACTTCGAAAATATACAAGCAGAGCTATCCATGGACGAGATTCAAAAAAATGGAATGGAGCTCGAAAAGAAGGTGCAAGAAGTACAAGAAGCTTTCGAAGGTTTTTCGCGTTTCCGGGAATGGTTCGAAAAAAATCACCCATGTCCTGAAAAAAATCTTGAGCAGTTGGACAGCATGCAAAAATTCATAGAAAAAAATCTAGAAACAGTGATGAGTACCGTTTCGAAAATTTAATTGTTACATTTGTATGTAAAAAAACTTATAATATATGAGCTGTATATTAATTAATACCTTATGTATAGTTTAAATAAATAAATAATAGATCACAATACACAATATTAATCATCATTTTATGCAATATAGATTTTTATCACTGACACTGCCACTGTCAGAAATTCATCAGTAAATTACTACAATTATTCATAATTACCCAATAATTTTCATTATACTTCATTCACTTTCATCGGTTGCTACTGTATTTCATCGATTCCCACTATTCATCGTAATTTCCCACTACGTGATTCCACTAATTTTCTATTATTTCCATTTTTTTTTGGATCATTTTTCACAATTTCTGATTTCCTAACATTTCCCTTAACTTCTCATGATATCTTGACTTTTGCAATAATTCCTTAAAATTTTCCATGACTACATTTGGCTTATAATCGTTCCTCATCAAGTCTCACGTATTTTCACTAGTTCTCATGAATTTTTTTTATTTATCTGCAATTTCCTACGGTTTCTTACTATTTCTCATAAATATAATGTTTCACCGTAAGATTCTGTTTTTTCACATTTCTAAGTATCTCTCATTTTTCTTATTTCTTATCATTTTCCGTAAATCGATACGATTTTATATAGTTGCCTGCGGATTTTTTATGATTTTCCGTGATTAAAAATTCTTAAAATTTAACCATGATTGATCATACTTTTTTTTATCGTATGATGATATTTCACGGCTACTTTTTTTAAATGAATTTTTATGGTATATTGTAAATTTTCATGAATGCTAATGATATACAATGATTTTCTGTGATCTATAAAGATTTAGAAAAGCATCCTCTGATTTACTGTAGTTGCCTATTTTATTTCATTATCTTAATCAATTTTCTATGATTTCCTATTATTTTCCATAATTTCTGTCGCTTCCATACAATTGTTAATTTTTCCATCGGTATAATATCATCGGTATAATTCATAAAAAGTGATATAAGTCGTCGCACTTTATCATTTAAACTTTAACGTAACTTGTAAAAGATTGACGGTTCCGTACTTCCGTGCCGTTCGAGCATTATTTCGATTGGCTGAACGATTGGAAAGGAAAGGATGCGAAGGGAGAATAGTGGGAGTTGGAGGGGCACAGCAAGGGCGGATAGACGAGCGTAAAAGCGCACGGATAAACGAGCGGACGGATAAGCGAGCGTGCGGATAAGTGAAAGTTCTCTGTATTTATATTCCAAGCATGTGTTCGATGTATGTATTTCGCGAAGTTTTAAAAGCCAAATACATCAGACCAGCCACACAAGCATGGTCAATCAACTGATGTGATCCATCAGACTTTCAAGTACCTATTTGCCGTTTTGAAAATGAGAAAAACTGATCAAAAAAGAAAAATTAATTTTTATTTGTTTTCAAACTTTATTACTACCATGTGATATACATAGTTGCATATAAATAGGAGCGCAAACTTAAGGTGATTTCTAAAAATTGTTTTTTGGAACATTGCAGATTGTACTTGTGAAAAACACATCAGATCGAAAAACCTTGAATTTCTTTATTTTCGCTTCGAATGGAATTAATACACAAATTTTCACATTAAAAAGCTCAAATTCTTACCTCTTTGAGAGTAGTTTTGAGAATTTCGGTAAAGCGGTAATTTAAAACAGTTTTCTTGTTCTATTTGATGCTCTCTATGGAAAAGTATACTCACTGCATAATTTCGCTATGATTCAAGCCAGCTGCAAAAATCCGAATGGAAACTCCGAATGGTCATGGCCAGTTGGAAAAACCAATGGAATTATTTTACCAATCTATCAAAACTAAAATTCAATTGGAGTATCCAACTGTAATTTCCATTTGGAAATTTCACTCGGTGGATCCTAACCGTAGTCAAACTTTTTTTTTCAAGTGAAAAAAAATTTGTTGATATGAAAAATAGGGTAATTCATTATCTACAGTAAAAAAATAATCACAATAGAGATTCAGAACAATTATGAAAAAGTGTGCCGTTACGTAGAACTGCGTCTTTATGTCACATGCTATATCAAATATTGAATAATTACATTTGATTTCATGAAGAAGATTCAATTTCATAAAGAAGAACACAATTTTGTGAAATATTTTCGTAACATACTACCCCTTCCCCTTCAGGCCTCTTTTTGTGACATTCTACCCCCCTCCAGACCCAATTTCGTGACACATTTTCGTGACATTCTACTCAGTGTGCTGAAGATACGGCCAAAATCTTCGACAGAAATTGCAGCGCCACAACTTTAGTCCCGGGACTAGGAACTAGAATTGAAGAGAGAAAACTACGCGTGTCGCATTCTTTCGCATTCTTCATCTGTCAAATTTTGGTTTCTAGTCCCGGCACCGGGAGGCATAGAGACGCTCACAGAAAATACCTTTTACAAACGACATGGAAATTGTCAAACTTTTAATATAATTCGAATAAAAATCATTTGAAAACAAACCCTGGCAAAAGCCTCGGAACGCAACTCCGTTCCCCTTGCGTTCCTCTTGCGTACCGCTTCCGTTCTTTGCTGTTTTTTCAGCAGTTATAATAAAAATTTCATTAATTTTGCCCGGAAATGACTTTTTGGGTTATTTAGGTAATAAACAAACAGTTTTAACTTAAAAATTTGACAAAAAATAATTTTTCATGTCAAAATAATTTGTGGATCAATTGCGTTTCCCCCTTAGGTAAGATGCAGATTCCAAATTACTACATTACCGACTGCACAGCAGTTGGGTAGGTCCCCAAGGCCACACTTTTCGCTGACAGCTGATGCGTTTGAAACTGTCAAATCCGTTGAAATCCGTGCACACGTCAACAACAAAAGTATCGCGATATGTTTATGAATAATAATGCGTATTTACCCTCTTATGCTCTCTAACTTTTGAAACATGGCAGAAAAGTGTTCTGTATGTGGATGCCAGTACAAAAATAAGGCAAGAAATGCGTTTCCAGTGAATATGGAAACCGCAGACTTTATTGCGCATCAAAACAGATTTTCTATTCTTGACAAATTTTTCAAGATATAATTTTAATGTGAACGAATTTGTTATCAGGAATGTATTGCGATCGAGTTTAATATTTTTGAATTGTTTTTTTTTTTGTATTCATTTCATTTTTCCATTTTTTATTATAATTTAATTTTAATATACTGCATGTCATAAAATAAGTGCTAGTTATATTATTTATAATAATATATTTTTTTATGTTATACTATCGTTACTTTCACTGATATTATTTATTTACCAATTGTCCAATACTATATTTTGTTTCATCATATAATTATTTTCAACCACATTGTATACTTATATTGTTGTAATTTAATACATTAAAGTCTATTAAGTTAAATGATATTAAATGATACTAAAGTATAAAATAATCATTGTATTTTATTACATCATATTATATTATTTACAATTGCGGATTATGCTCAGTTAATTTTAATAAATTTTGAAAACATTACGAACCAGAAAAAAATGTTCCACCAAGAAGGGATTCGAACACAGGTTCTTTTCTTCTATCATTTTTTTTAGAAATATTATTTTATTTACTACATTCTAATATCAAATTATAATATTTAAATCTTTGCATTAAATTATATTATTATCAATTTTCGAATTTTCCAATACTATATTTTATGTCACTATCACCATATAACTCTATTTTCGACTATACTGTACATGAATATTTTATTGTATACAGGGTGTACCAAAGTCCCCGCGCCAAAAAGAAACCCATTATTCTTCACTCAATTACAAGTCGAAAAGTCCTTTACCACTTTTTATAAAACTCAAAATTTAAAAAGTTATTCAAGTCGGAAATTTAAACAATAAATGCGATTTCACGATGAGTGGGGGTAGACTTCACAAACCAAACTTTTCCTAAATTTTCTTCATATTTTTCCGAGTCAAAAAGTCCTTTTCCACTTTTCCCAAAACTCAAAATCAAAAAAGATAATGGAACATAAGTAAATAAGAAATCTGATTGGTTGAAACTTGTAACCCGAATATCTTTTTTGATTTTGAGTTTCGTGAAAAGTGGCATAGGACTTTTCGACTTGGAAAAATATGAAAAAAATTTGGGAAAAGTTTAGTTCGTTAAGTCTACCCCCACTTGTTGTGAGAGCGCATTTATTGTTTAAATTTTCAGCTTGAATAACTTTTTGAATTTTGAGTTTTACGAAAAGTGGTAAAGGACTTTTCAACTCGTAATTCAATAAGGAATATTGGGTTTCTTTTTGGCGCGGGGAGTTTGGTACACCCTGTATATTATAATTCAGTATATTGAAGTTTATTATGTTAAACGATGATACGCAGTAATATATTATTATATATTTATTGTATTTTATTACATTACATTCAATTATTTACAGTTTTGGAATATACTTATTTTTAGTGTCACGTCCTAGGTGGGCGTGGCAAAGGACGACCAAAAGGATTGTTCCTTCGGATCACCCTTGTTTGATTTCCGGTTTTAGCCCTCGTAGGGCAAGGAACCGGACGTAATCGCTGGTGAATATCAGGACAGTGAAAGAAACCAACAAAAGAATGCCATGAACAATTTTTATATTTTCAACATATGTTGTTACAATTAACAGAATTATTCGAATCCAGCAATCGCAACAAGTATTAACGTAGTGAAAATAGTATATGGTAACAAGAAACGAACAGAATTCGATCAACTACAATATACGAAAGAGTAATTAAATCACGAAAGAAAAAGAATACATCAAAATTGGATAAATCGCAACTTGTAGAAGAATAGTTGAATTATAAAAAACAGGAAAAATAAATCAGAACTAAACAAACTGTACCATATGGAAACAAATGGAATTAGTAAAATGTATCAACTTGATAACTTGTAGCATATGGGAACAATTCAGTCAGGAAAAATAAATCAGAACTAAACAAACTGTACCATATGGAAACAAATGGAATTAGTAAAAAGTATCAAAGTAAATAATCGTAACATATGGAGATGTAAATTCAATCAAGGAAAAATATATCGAAATTTAATACTTCGCAACATGTGGAAACGGAATTCACAAAATCTATTAACAATGTACACTTACGTCGAAAGTTCGCCGGAAAAAGCAAGATTTTTCCTTAGCGCGGGTCTTTTATAACATTGCTATTTTCCCACCCCTGGGGGTGGGAGACGATCGGATGTTTCCAACTTGACTATTCATTGGAGCATCAGAACCCCTCTCAACCCATTCCTTTAGAGAATAATAAAATTTCACAATACTTGTTCGATTAGAAAACAAATCGCATTTCTATTCTAGGAGTAATAACATTGTAATCAATTCGCATTTGGAAACGGATGTAGTTAATCTTAATTCCTTCTTGTCGTACATTAATTGTTCATTTTAGCACTTTTTTAGAAGCAAGAAAAATTCTATGAAGGAGAAAAAAAAATATAAGATGAAAATATATTTTCATAGGGAAGAAAAGGAAAAAAAAACATGCGGGACCTGCCAGCATGTTACATTAGTTAATTTAAATTAACTTTTAAAACATTAGGAACCATAAAAAAATTTGATACATAATTTATTTTAGTAATATTATTTTATATACTACATTCTAATATCAAATTATAATATTCAAATTTTTGCATTAAATTATATTTTGTCACTATCACCATGGAACTCTATTTTCGACTATACTGTATATGAATATTTTATTGTATATATTATATTATAATTGAGTATATTGAAGTTTATTATGTTAAGTGATGACACCCATGACACTCATACTGCGCAGTAATATATTATTTTATATTTATTATATTTTATTACATTACATTTAATTATTTACAGTTTCGGAATATGCTTATTGTTAGTTGATTTAAATTAACTTTCAAAACATTAGGAACCAGAAAAAAATTTGATACATAATTTATATTTTACCAGGTGTACTCCTAATTAATTTCCGGTTTTTTTGCAAATAATACACATAATTCCAAAAAAACCGTAACCTTTATTTTATTCAAAGTATTTTCCATCGCTTTCTACACATTTTTCCCACCTTTCTGGTAAATTGTGGATACCACGCCAGTAAAAATCATTGCCTTTGGAGGTGAACCACTCGGTGAGCCATTTTCGTACATTTTCGTACGAGTCGAAGCGCTGCTCAGAAAGGGCATGGCCCAACGAGGCAAAGAGGTGGTAGTCGGATGGCGCCAGGTCTGGTGAGTAAGCCGCATGATCAAGCACTTCCCACTTGAGCCTTTCCAGCGTGTCACGAACGACTTTCGACTTATGCGACGGCGCATTGTCGTGGAGAAAAATCACCTTCTTCTGTCGTTGTTGATATTCTGGTCGGTTTTCCACAATGGCTCGGCTCAAATCTTTCATTTGCTGTTTGTAGCGAACGGCATTCACAGTTTCACCAGGTTTCAGCAGTTCAAAGTATATAACACCGGACTGGTCCCACCACACACACAGCATGACCTTCCGACCGTAACGATTTGGCCGTGCCGTCGATGTCGATGCTTCACCTGGACTCACCCACGATTTGTTGCGCTTAGGGTTCTCCAGGAAAATCCACTTTTCATCACCAGTAACAATACGATGCAGGAAAGACTTTCTTTTGTATCGTTGAAGCAGCATTTCACAGGTCACTTTTCGATTCTCCATTTGTCTCTCGGTCAGTTCATGGGGCACCCACTTTCCACACTTCTGAATTTTTCCCATGGCTCGCAGACGTTTGGAAATTGCTTGCTGTGGAACTCCCAACGCATCTGCAAGCTGTCGTTGCGTTTGCGTGTTGTCTTCATCTAATAATGCTTGCAATTCGGCGTCATCGAACGATTTTCGCTTGCCAGAGCGTGCGGCGTCGTTCAGGTCGAAATCTCCATTTTTGAACTGTCGAAACCACGTTTCACATGTTCGAAGTGTTAATGCACGATCACCATAAACTTCCACAAGCGCACAGTGGCTCTCGGACACTTTTTTCCCCTGATTGAACATGAAAAGCAATGCATGGCGCATATGCTCAAAATTCGGTACAAAATTCGACATTTTTGAAGCGCAATAAAAACTTACTGGAAGATTTTTTCGAGAAAATGTCAACGCAGTTCAAGCACTCGATATGACTGAACAAAATGACATATGGTATGTGTTACCAACAGCGGTACAAAACAGAACGCCATCCATTGAAAAAACCGGAAATTACTTAGGAGTACACTTGGTATACTACATTCTAGTTCAATATTTTATAACATAAAGGGTGTACCTAAATCCCCAGACCAAGAAGAAATCCAATATTCTTTTTTTATTTTCGGGTCGGAAAGTCCTTTGCCTTTTTTCGCAAAAGTCAAATCAACAAAGATATTTGAGTTCGAAGTTTTAACTAATCAAATTTGTTCAATTTTAAAACTCGAATATCCTTTTTGATTTTGAGTTTTCTAAAAAGTGGCAGAGAATTTTTTGACTCAGGAAAATATGAATAAAATGTAGGTAGAGTTTGGTCTATGGTTTTTATTCTCACTTGTCGAGGGAGGGCATTGGTTGTTTCAATTTAATTTGAATAACTTTTGATTTTAAATTTTCGAAAATGTGATGAAGAACTTTTTGATTCGAAACTCAAATGAAATATTAGATTTTTTTTTTAGATCGGGGATTTTGGTACAACCTCTTTCATATTTCATTATTTTTACTTCTAATTATACTTTAATGTATTTTAGAAATGTCCAATACCATATTTTATTTCATGATACAACTCTGTTATCGAGTTTACAGTATATAAATATTTTATTTTATTATAATTTAGTATATAGAAGTGTATTTTGTGAAATTATAATGAATTATATAATATCATATCATGTTTATCGTATTGTATTACATAATGTTTTATTATTAAACCAGAAAAAATTCAGAAATTCATTTGTCCACTTACTTTTTTTCTTACAAACCTTGCTGTCATTCATTTTGCTGACAATGCATAATGTAGTTGATGTAATCGCCAGAAATCCAAAAAAATGAAATAAGTTTAATGTTACGAATAAACTGAAGCACGATATGCCTGCTTGACTCATGTAAGAGACCATGGAGGAAAATTTAGCGACAAGTAATCCGGTTTTGAAAATCTAATGTTATCGGTAAATATCGATACTTCCAAATAACCAAATAACTATATATGCACCAACGACGGCAAATAATCACTTAAAAAATTAAAAATTGAAAAAGAGTATTACTGAGATGTTTATCTATACCAATTTCAAATATTTATTAGCTGTTCAACTATTTTCGACAGTGTCGACAGATGTTCCACGGTTCTAAAAGTTTCTGACTTTTTGGTGATGTTTAATAGTCTTACCAATAATTGTTATTAAGTGACAAAGCGAAAGTTTTGATATGACGGACATATTTTTGTTATTGCATCTAACGTTTTCGTTATGAAAATTTTTTACAGGAAAGCTGTTGATTTTTTTAAACACACCATACATGTTTTTTACGGAGTAAACAAGAATACAGCGAGTAAAATAGGCCAATCTGCTGAAAACTGAAATATTATGGAATTCAGCATATATCTTTATTTATAAATGCATAAACATTTTTATTCCATAAAAAGTACATAGTGATTCGATTTCTCATTATTTTTTAATGGCGAAAGGTTTCATCTCCTAATCGGTTTCCCAGCAGTTCGGAAGTCGCGTCATCCACGTTTGGACCGCGCCTGTGACCATGAATCCTGGGGAAACAACACGATCAGGGAGAATGAAGGCTTTTTCATCTGTTGGATGAAAAGCTTCCATGTAGAAAGGCTTGACCATTTGACGACCTTCAACCTCGTTTCTGGCGTTCAGAACGATGCCGACGATACCCTGAACTGTAGCTCCGTGATTGTTGAAAGAAACGATGTCATGAACTGTGTAAAAGCCGTCACTGGTGTAGATGATGTAGTTGCAAAAACTGCGGTTCTCTTGATTATGTCGAGTCCGATACCCTACACCATTTATCAGAGCTTTCGAAAAGTGCCGCATGACTGTATTGCCGTCGATGTTAGTTTCATCAATCCGATTCACGAGCAAAATTTCTTCTGCGTTGGCATGTTGATCGGTTGTATGTTTCACAGCGAGCATGAATTTTCCTGTTGAAACATCTGGCGGAACATCCCATTGAGCACCTCGAATGTATGTCCAAATTTGTTCACGTGCAACTTGGGATACATCAGGGTTGTTCACCTCTGCCTCGATGAATTTCGATAACAGGAATCGTCGAACAATCTGAAGTGCGCATGATGTTGGAGATGTCACGTAAGCCAGCATGCGCCGATGCCAAGCCTCGTAGATGGCGCCAGAATTTGCCCATATTGGCCCCCAGTTCCGAATGGTTCTTCCAAGATGAAGCAACTGGTGGATGTTATAGGACATGTGTAAGTCACCAAAAAAGTTGCGGAAAATGTCAACGAACTGTCTCAGGCGTTCTTCTGCACCTTCCAAATCTTTAAGAGTGAATCTGTCGCTATTAAGGATGAAAATCGCTTCAGCTAATAAGCGTAAATGGCGCACGAATCTCAATTTTAGGACTCCCTCAAAACACGGAATGGCACCAAACAGTAGGAAGTTCCTCCACTCAGTTCCTTTCCACATCTTCCATGTATTTATATCTCGCATCCGACGTGAAACTTGAGATGGGAATTTTATGGACGGTATTCGGTGGTTGACGACTAATAAATTCTGTGTCCTGGATCCAGCGATGAACCAGT
The DNA here is from genome assembly GCA_028476575.1 of Platygaster robiniae. Taxonomy (NCBI): domain Eukaryota; kingdom Metazoa; phylum Arthropoda; class Insecta; order Hymenoptera; family Platygastridae; genus Platygaster; species Platygaster robiniae. Next base: position 12,156,559 of record CM052027.1, on the reverse strand, counting down.
CGATGTCGTTCTTTGTCATAATAATTGTAAAATATTGTTTCATGACTCCTTCGTATAAGTTATGAAAAGGTTCTACGATTGGCCCTTTGTCAAAACGGAAACCTGTGAGACGATAAAGAGCAGACATTCCTTTGAAACCCATATCAGTCTGATTGGTTCGGGTAGCATCGCGCATGTTGGTCCGTATTGATTGATCAGTCCTGATTGGTCCCACAGCGTTTGGATAAAAACACTTAGAATATACGCGATTAGGGCCTTGTACCCTGATCCTTTGGGAAACGATTTTACAGAAAGTGCAATCGTTGCGAGCGTTATGCCTCATGGCTCGCAAGGTTGGATATCGGTCCTCGCAATCAGCACACAATATCAAAGTGATGAATTTGGTAACAACTTGCACACCAGGGAAAGAGCTCCAAATAATGCCGTTGTCGTACAAATCCAGTAGCTCCTGCACAACCGGACCCAGCAGCGAATGGGTTGGGGCTTTGATTTTAGAAACCTAGACTCCAGCTAACAAAATGTTCTTTTTGCGACCATTCGGCGACAACTTGTTTACTTGTAACAGTACGGGGCATGCCTTGAGCGTCGAGGACTTCGTCAACTGTACATGGTCAATCCACATTGTGAATGATAAATTAATATCAGTTTCTAAATTTTGTGGATCCGGAACGTGTAAAAATTGGCCTTCGCCACACAATTTTCGATATGCCTCTCCATCAAAAAGATCGTTATAGCCAATAACTATCCCTTTCTCACGAGTAAATCGATATCTGACATCCCTGGAAATGCCTGGTTTCCGGAAAAACTCTTGCAGCTACGACCTTAGATTGATGCGAATATAAGTCGCGAGGGGTTGCGATTTTTTTCCCGGGCCACATTTTCCACAGCGACATTCTCTAGTGAGTTCTTTGGTTTCGCTTATCACATCTTTGCATTCTTCACATTTGTGAGTGTACGAGAGACAGTCTTCGTTCAATCCTATTGTTTTCCAAAATGACGCCATATTTGTGGGAATCCGCGGTTCGTTTAATGAAGTCGACAGCCATTTCAAACGCTTCATTAATGATGAGTAAGTTTCTCTCGACACTATATTTTGTGTCAGGTTCACCAGAAAGTGATCTCGGGCACTGATATCGAGATGAGGTCCATTGTCCTCCCCCCAATTCGGAAGTCTTGCAAAACGAGCATCAATATCATTGACTTCGCCATTGATCAAAGGGTCTTGCCATCCCTCAATATGGTCATTGTCTTCAACTTCGTCAACGTTATCGATGTTTTCCAAATTCGCGTCGATTTCTTGTACTTCTGGCATGATATCAGGCTCGGGATCAGAAATCTGCGCTTCAGCATACTCATTGTCTTCATCAACTGCAAGGTCGACAGATTCTGCCATAGAAACGTCCGAGCCGCTTCCTTCTGAGTCTTCGGACATCTCTGCATGGTCCATAATTGAAGATTCCGACTGTGAATATTTAATACAAGATTCTAAATGTAAAATCTGTTAGTTTAAACACGGTCTACATTCATGCCTCGTTACACCGACTTTCATAATTGCATTTTTACTAGAACTTTTTATATAGCATCACCGTCTCGCATCTAGTTTTGCAGTGAATGTTTGAACATAATGTTGTATGACTTGCATGAAAACAAGCTCAAAATTTTTTGAATAAATTGTTCCTTATTCCTCACAACAAAAAAAACGAAAAGTATAGTTTTTGAAGAGACTTGAATCACCTCTGGAAATATCTGTTTTTATACGCTTCTGATAGGTGTCATGGAAAACGTGGTAAAGTAGTAGAGGTTTTTTGCGTAGCTGTGTAATTGCTGGGAAGGTGCGGGAAATAAAATTTCATATAGGTCGGGACGGATCAGAAAATATGGCATCGTATCAGGAAGGAATTTTAAAAAGTCTTCGAATCCCTAAAAGTTTGGAAATCACGGGAAGTTTCGGAATATTGAAAGTCCAGGAATCCTGAAAAATTCGGGTGTAACGCGAATTATTTGCAAAAGAAATGGTTAACTCGAAATCCTGATACTTGAAAATAGGAATACTTTTGATTATACAAATATTTACAAAAGTAAAAAGGTGAAATTATGAAAACATCGAAATTTCTAGACTCTGAAACTTCTACATACATGAAAACTTCACAAATTGCGAAATTTATAAAAAATTATGAAACACAAAATCAAATAATATGTTCTCTTTCAAATTTTTGAAAACTTTGGAGTTTACAAACGTTGCTGAACACTTGGAATTATAAAATTTTGATAACTTCAAAATCACAAATTATATCGAAATTCAAAATGGCATACCCTGAGTTTAAGGAACAGTTCGTAAAGAATAGTTTGTGAAAAAGTCATTTGAAATTCTTCGATTAAAAAACATACAAGGTTTGTAAAACTCACGAGATGTCAGATTTCACAACTTCATGGTTAAAGAAATACAGAAATTTTCGAATGTCGAAAACGTTGAGCATTCCAAAATTGGACAACTTTTTTACTTAAGAACCTTTATATTGTCACGATCCGCCGGAACGGATCGGACAACGAACCTGGAGATCGCCGGAGCGTCCAGATCCGCATTCCCCGTTATTTAAACAAGGTGGGGTAGGAATATGGAATAAATATATAGGTTTATAGTAGCACGAATATATATATATATATATATTGCAGAATAATCATAAAAAGTACATACATTATTGCTCGAAAGTTGACTATATAAGTCTGAGATGATATGCGAGTAACGCAAAAAATACCTTGGTCAATGAAAACTAAATACGAGGAGTAATAAGACTTAACCTAACGCGATTATAATAAGTTTTCGATAATCAGCGAGTTCGCAAAACTAAAAGGAACAGAAACCTTTGTGTTACCATCGATTCTTAATAAACTTTCCCAGAAGTTTCAGGGAGGAGGGGTAAACTAGGGAGGGGGGTAGAGATTTCGGCCTTTAAATCCGGATCGGGGTTGGGAGAGGGTTGAAGTCGGGGTATTTTATAACCTCGGGGCAGAAAGGAGTGGATGCGGCTTGGCGCGCGGAGTGACAGAATTTCCAGATATGAGCCAAATTTGGAAGTATGAATATCAGAAATTATGACGGGTTTGGTTCTGGTGGAATTCGGGGTTTTAGGCTTCTTCGCGGGACTCTCCTGGGTATTCTTCTCGCGAGTAGGAGGAGGGGATGGCGATACGCGCAAGGATGGGGTGGAAAAGGTTTTTTCTTTCTTTTCTTTAATAAGTCTTTTGCCTAAGGCTTGTAATGGAGCTGATAATGGGAGTGTTTTTACTTTTCTTTTTCTCTTTCGAACAATGGGAGTGGGGTTATATATGGGGAGAGGGAGGGGAAGTGTTCTGACGGGCTGCGGGGTGTACTCATCGAGGGGCGAACATGAAAGAGGAGGCGGGGGTACTGTAGGGAAAATCTCGAGAGGAGTCTCCTTTGCGCGGAGGAGGGTTTTTGGTTTTGCAGGAGGGGGAGATGGTAATGGCCAGGGTTCCGGCGAGGGGGGGGGATGGAAGAGGCACGTATCCAGGAGTCTCCGGGGGTATGTACGTGGGGGGTAGTGGTGGTGAAGGCGCGCGAACGGGAGAAAGTTGTATGTTTTCCACAACGTGGGGAGGCACTATTGAAGCGGGCGGTGGAGGGGGTGGAAGGGGAGGTTGGTGCAGAGAGTAAAATGGGGTAGCGTATTGGGGTTGAGGATTATGGCCGGGAAAAAATTTGCTTGCGAGTCCCTCGAAGTAGCCTGGAGGAGGGGGAGAGGGGCGACAACGGAACGAGTGGTGGCAGCTCGGGCACTCGACCTTCAGGGCGCACGACTGCGGTAGCAACGACACGCCGTACGCCGCACTAGCGTGAAGGCCGACAATCGCGTCAGGGGGCGTCGCCGCGTCAAAGGGAAATCCGTGAAATTTTCCCTTGGCCCATTGAAGTTTAACCCACAGGCCCGCCGCGTTCCGCTTACGGAACTGTTGGATAAGGCGGCCCTTTCCCATGTCCTTCTGCCAGATTTCATGCAGCAGGGCGTTCACAAGATCGTCCGACTCATGGACCACTGGGGAAAATTTAGTATATTGATAATGAGGGGAGAGCGTCCAAAAATGGTTGTTGGAAAAAGAACGTGGGATTGGGAACAAAAAGGGTGAAAATAAAAGTATATATATATTTACTTGTGGCGGATGCGAATAATTTCGCTGGATCCAGCCTCCCAAACGTACTGAGTACTTGGTTGGGTGAAGCGTACCGAGTACTTGGCTTCTTATTTTCCGAGAGTACCTTGTACTTGACTCGGCAGAGCGTACCTAGTACTTGGCTCTGTGACTAAAAAAGAGAGAGAGAGAGTCCCTGATGCGGGAATAATGCCCGGTTTTATAGGGTTCTCGAATCAGGGGGAAAAATTGGTAGGGAATAAAAAGAGACGAGGGGAATATTGCGTTCCTGGAAAAAGCATCGCGAATCGATGATTGTTTAGTCTAGCTTACCGATCAAACGCATAAAGAATCTTAAGAATTAGAGCCACGACTTGTGCACTCCTTATCTTGCAGCTCGAATTCAACGGGTGCACCGCCGCATTAATAAAGCGAAAAGAAATTGCGGGTGGGCGAAAGGAAAGAGGCAAGGAATTCGCGATTACGCGCTGCGTTACATCTCTCCGAAAAAGAAGAATAAATCCTCAATCGTTACAATATACACGAAATTTATAAAATACTCAGGTTTCAAACATTATAATACTTGAAATATTGTTTAATTTTCAGAACTGTAAGTACGTTGAAACATGATGAAATATTTTATCGCAACTGTTTTTTTATTTAACAGCTCTTGTACATTATCGAAAACTCTAAAATACCAGCATACAGAAAACTTAGACAATTTTTGTTGAAAAAACTGCAAAATTCTAAAGTTTTTACTTTTGAGACTTGACAGAACTCTAAAAGTCAAAAATTTAACACTGCTAGTTAGAAATCATCGACGAAGGAAAAAAAATATATTACTGACTTATAATGAATCATATTTATTTGGTACAACGTACAACAATTAAGTTTATTACATAATTTTTCTATTGCACGTGACGGAACATAGAATTCTCCTCCTCGACGCTCATACTTCCTCAGTTGTAGTGTTGTCAGTAGCGTTGTCATCTATGCTTTCGGCTTCGATTCCATCGTCCTCCTTGTCTGATAATTGCTGACTGTCGGAATTTCGTGCATTACCTATCTTATTAGAAATGTCTGTGAAACGCTCTTTTCGTAAAAAGGAACTAACAACTTGTCTCACATAAGCTGCTGTCAATTACCCTTTACCCTTCATTTCTATGGCGAGACTTTTGCCATTACGTTCCAATTTATGGAATATTCGCGCTAATCCTACAATGAATAAATTAATATCATTGTAGTTCACGCCACTCAAAATTGACCTTCTCGATGAAAGTGTACTTACGCAAAACTTTGAGAATATCGCTATCTTTGAACTCTATAAAATTTTCCGTCGGGACATTGTCTGGTTTTCGGAAATAGAATTTTTTCCGGATATCTTCTTCCCATGTGCCACGTATGATTTCTCTTACCCGAACAGACATATTTTTTGTATCTCGCGCTTTTTCGTAATTTTGAACTTTCAAAAAAAGCCCAGTTTTTTTTCCAACCTCAACCAACTAGAACGACAAAATCACGAGAGTTCAAAGATTGAAAATTCAATAACTATCGAAAATATAACTGACGTTACAAATGTACTGACTTTAGAGTTCACTGGTTGCGAACACTGCACGCTAGCCGTGGGAGATATTACAGTGTTCAATGGGGATTTGAGTATCTCTTTTGACGCCTGTGAATGATTTTCTATCTTGTTATTAATATCAAGCAATGACTGCTTCATATCTTGTGCCAACTTCAATTGTTCGCTCAACAAAATGATTCGCAAATCTTTTTCGCGCATGACCTCCTGCAGTTCCGAACATTTATTGGTCAGTTGAAGTATTTGAGTCTTCAATCCAGCGATGACTTCTGACCCGACGGAAGGGGCATCGAGACTCTATTTATAAGGAATCATGTGTCCACTTAATAATACAGGAAAAATCTATCGATCGAACAAGACTCAAAGCTTTAGACTTCTTAGCATTATTATTCATTATAAGTGGCCGTCCGTATATTGCGTCAATAATGACGGGGGGATGGGGTGGAATATTTGATTTTTTTTATTACACGGGAGTGAGGGGGGGGGGGGATTTCAAAAAACTAATTATGTCATTCTTTTTCGAGAATTCTCTTGTTTTTTATACGTAATCTAATGATTTCTTATGCTGAATGTAAGATTTTGTTAAATGTGAAGAGATGTCAAAATTTCGCGACATATATTGTGATACGAAAATAAAACTACTGAGTCTTGGATATTAAGGAGTAGCTGCATCTATATTTAAAGAATTTAAATTCATGCATATAAAGAAGCTGAGGAAAAGTCAGCATGAACTTGCAAAAAAATTATCCATTGATATGTAAGTTTTTTATAAAATTTAGTCAAAAAAATTTGGACAGAAACGTCATGACGCAATATGTAAACAACTAGTTATAGAAAAAAATTGAATGAATAAATAGCAAATGTATTTGACTCACTTCAGAGATGTGCTGTGGTATTGTCGCGTCAATTTCGTCGTTGAACTGCAGTGGACTTGAACTTCTAGCTTGCTCCTCACAAGAAACCTATATACGTGCAAAAGTTTTGTGAAATTTCAATCAACCAAGAGTGATAGTATCATACGGTAAAGTTTAAATACAAGATAGACGAACGTATTTACATTTTCATATTTGTCGAAACCCTCGATTTCCGCAAGTAACTTTAGATCGTCATCGCGTTGTTCACGGTCGCCAGCTTCTGCAGCTAATTTCTGTAACATCCTTAATATTAATCTAGTGACTCTAATGACGTGATATATGAGAATTGTTTTGACTTGCCTTTTTTTGTTTAGCTTCTGCTTTTTCATCATCAACAGCTTGGCGCGTTGTCTTTCGCTTTGCCGAAAAAGTTAGTTTTCTTGGCGGATTTATCTGCCTCTTTTCTCTTACTGGTCCTTCAATATTGATAAGTGTTACAAATGCAAGTAAGTTAAAATAGTTAGCTTGAACGGTATCGGAAAACAGACTGATTATTGTGACTAGTTTTCTTCAAATAAATATATTTCTAATATTTTACTCTCAATGAACTACTACAGTGTACGTGAATTATCAACAAAATTTTACCTCGGATATTCTCATTCCGTCGAATGGTAATTTTCTTCATAATGATTAATCGAAGTGGACGGTTTCCAGTAAATGAAGGCTGGCAACGTCGCACTTCAATTGTACGGAGACGCAGTGGCAGATTTAGATTGACACTTTCAAACTTTTAAAATAAAAAAAAAAAAAACACTCTCACGTGAACGATGTTTCGGAGCCAATTAATAGTTTTCACTATTTTTTGTTAAGTTTTCGATTTGCTTTGGAACACTCTTCAGGACTCGGCACGTGTTTTAGGAAGGGGAACGATGTTCGCTGTTCTAAGGTCTCGTGCTGACCTTTCTTCAAAAAATTTTGTTCAATTAAACCGATTTCACCAAATTTTTCTTCGCTCGCCCCTGCTTCTCACTCTCAGCAGTCCATATAATAATCCCAAAACCTGTATGAAAAATAAGTGATACATTATCACACTTGCAGGAAGAAATTTTGTTTGCCCAGAGCGGCACTTAACGTAAATCCGCTACTGGACACACAGGTGCTTTTATCGTCGAAAAATTACGAGCATGTTGTTACCGGGATAGGCATGTTACAATTTATTTAAATTATTTATAAAAAAATATATGCACATAGTTTGGTAACTAAATCATGTAATTCATTTTTAATCGAATTGAATTTTCTATTATAATTAATTAATTTGAATATAATTGTTTACAAAAATTGTTCGGCCAAAATTTTTTTGAAATTGAAATTCATTCCAAAATATTTTGAATTGAAAAACCCTTTTTTTTTGCATTTTCATGTGAAGTCATAATTTTTCAATCGATGTTACATGAAATTTGGTAATTTTCCATCAAAGTATTAAAAGTTTACGACCTATGTTCGGTATGGAATTTTTCATACGCTTTGGGAACCTTCAAACTAAACTTTTTCCAAATTTTTTTCATATTTTTCCGAGTCGACAAGTCCATGCCACTTTTCACGAAACTCAAAATCAAAAATGATACTCGGGTCACAATTTCCAACCAATTAGATTTCTTATTTATTTATTTTGGTAAACTCGTAATGAACGCACGGCGCTCGACGCATGACGTGGTGCTTCAAGTCGACGCGACTCCAAGAAGTCATTTATATTAAAAAAAAAATATTCAACCTACGACTCTGAAATTTTGCATATATATATTCGTAAGAGTATGATGCAAAATTAACGCCAAAAATTTTTGATTTTTACTATGTCGCTTTTGTTATAATTCTATTTGTTTAAGAAACTAGGGGTTATTTGCATAAATAAAAACGATTATGACTGTTTCTACATTAATACATAAAACTTATACATTCATTAATATCGAGTAAACATATCACATTTTTGAATGAAATATTTTACTATTGATAAAAAATTTCCGGAAGTTGTAAATTTTTTACTTTGGAACTCAAAAAAATCGAAAACACGTATCGATTAAAAATGCATTAAAAACTGAAAAAAAATGTTTCAGCCCAAAAAATTTTTTAGTGGCAAATACTTGGTTAAATGACCCTTATGTTCTATTATCTTTTTTGATTTTTAGTTCTGTGAAAAGTGGCAAAGAAAATTTATGAAAAGTTTAGTTCGTTAAGTCTACCTCCGCTCATCGTAAGATCGCATTTACTGTTTAAATTTCCGGCTTTGATAACTTTTTAAATTTTGAGTTTTATAAAAAGAGGTCAAGGACTTTTCGACTCGAAATCAAATAAGGAATCCATGATTTTTGAAGTTTATTTATTTTTTTTTTATGCGACTTTTGGGACACCCTGCATACGTCCGAATTACGGTTTTCGTTTTTGAATTTAATAATCAGTTCAAAATTACTAATGAATAAAAGCGTTGCGCCGAGGAGCGCCGATGTAGTGCAGAAGGTGAAAAGTGCAATTTTTGACGTTAGAAAATTAAGTGAAAAATAAAGGGTTTAATTAATGTCAAATATTATCTTGTAAACGTTTTTAAAAAAAAAGAAATTGAGTCAAGCAAATAGTGTTATTGTCATTAAAAGAATTATAAATTTGAAATGTATATTAGAGTGCTGTCATTTGTGGAATAATCGATGATATCAATGTTTTAATGTATGTTGACATTGCTGGCAAGTTTGTGAATTAACGTGTAAACGTATTTACTTGCACACGCTGCTAAATTTAACGTTCTGTGACTATGCCCGAAACGTGTGCACGTAAGGATCATCCGTATGCTGTGTGATGCTTTTAGGGGTAGGGGGGTGGGGGCAGATCAAACGTCACGCTCCATGTTAAAATTTATTGAGAATATAGAGAATCGCTTCATGATGGGGGAGGAGAGTCAAAAAATCTTGTATTTCGCGTCACGCAGTATATGTACGACCCCTAACGTGTACACGTACATATACGTTAAACGTGAGTATAAATAGGCACTTCCTATAATTTATACCAAATTATAGCAGATTTCCACCATACTTCATTTGTATTATTATTTATGTTTATTTGTATTATCATATTATAGTTATACCCGATTTTCACCAAATCACATCAGCAAGTTTTTTTCAACACTGATGTGTACGTACGAGGCATGAAATAAACTGTGCGAAATAATGCATCGATGCTTATCAATATCGCTCACTTACCCTTGGAAAAATCGGCAATCCCACTAATATTGATGCATGAGCCGCGAAACTCAATGAATAACACTCGAAACAACTTTAATAACCTTGCTTCAAAATCGAAAAAAAAAACACAAATACGTCAAGCACTTCGAGGCGTGTCAGAACTGGTCAGCTGTCAGAGCTGTGAGAGCAAGAGCAGCAGCTGCTCATAAAAGTCCTGAAATGTTCTTCTAGGTGGCGTACGCTCTCATGCGAATTTCTACGTAATCGTAGGTAATCTACACTATCAACTTCATGTTTGACAGTTTTCATGTAACGACAGATTTTATTTTTGGACTTTTTGAATTATTATATGTGAAAATGCAATTATCAACCAGGTAATAATTGAAAAAAAGACATTTCTTTAGGTTCATAATCGAAAATAAGACATTCTAGGGTGAAATTTAGAAGAATTTCATCAAAGAACAGAGTGGGTACGCAAGAGGAACGCAACTCTGTTCTTCTTCCGTTCCTCTTGCGTTCCCGGTCTTTTGCCAGGGAAGAGAGAAAAATGCAGTGTCATCTTTTTAAAACGCACGAAATTTCAAAGCAGAATTTATCATCGTACATTTAATGACAGGCGTTTTATACGAGAGCCCGTTTATGAAGGATTTTTTTACAAAACATGATTTGCGATGATACAATTTTAAACGAACATATTTTCAAATGCAATTATCCGAATATGAAAATTTCGTTAATTTTTTTTTTTTTAATTTACATAATGCCGCATTTTAATGGACGCCCATTTTTCTGGTAGAGTAATATGAGGCATCTTTTTGAAACGCACTTTTTCGAAGTTGTTCGCAGTCCCTTCACTGTCAGCGAGATGACAGTGCAGTGCTGGGTATCGCGTGAGAATCCCTGCTGTTCCGCTCTTTTTTGAGCACTGCCAGGGGGCAGACACCTCCGTGTTATGAATTTGTCGAAATTTTCTGCAGCGCTGCCCCGCGGCGGGCACGAATACTACGCTATTTTCAGTTGTATTGACCTGTCAGTGATACTCAACACAACTCAAGCTATGTATACAGATATACACTTTATTCATACATGACAAGTCCTGCTGCCCCACGGCGGGCACAGTAACTACGGCAAAAAGAATGAAAATCTCCATTGAGGTGTCTGCCCCCTGAGCACTGCCATTGGCCGAGAGCCGCCGTATCTTTCTAACGCGCTAGAAAGAGAGAAGCAAGAGTGAGAGCTACTCGCGTTATATTTGGGCTTTCGGGTAAACTTGGATGCTCGTTGCTCGAAGAGAATGCTTTGTTATGAGGAAGGTCAGGAAAGTATCCCGCTGAGCGCGAGGGACGTCTCGCTTGTTTTTCGGCTCTTTCCCTCGAATCTTTAATAAGGAGCTCCGGCTTAATTCTCGAAACGACGAAAATTTCTTGTTTGTACAGAAAACGTAAATATCAAATTTTCGGATTTTTTTTTTTTTTTTTGCATTTTTTAATAATGCATCTTAAAATTTTGTAATATTTACTTATAAAAAATTTTTTTTTCTAATTATAAAAACTGTAAAAGGGATATTTTTAATTTTAACATACGATTATTTTTGAGATTTTCTAGATCCACTGAATCTATTGCAAGCCTGAAAAACTAATATATGTAGCGCGATTACGAAAAATATTTTCCAAAGCAATTGTAATCTTATCCATTATCAGTAAATTCGGTCGAATCACTTTGGCGGGTTTTTTATATTATAACTGAAAGCATAAGTGGTAATTTGTTGAGTAAACAATTGTTTGTATGTAATAATATTTTACTTGTTTTCTTATCGTTAACGAATATTATAATTAATTGAAATCTACTTATAAATTACAAACTGTTTTCCTATTTTTTAATAATTTTCATGCGTAATTTTTCTCCAAATTTCCTGGACTTCACGAATTTGTAACAAGCGAACCGCGAATAGCCAATGACGATAACTTATTATAAAGCCAACGTTGATCTATTTTCCTTTCATCCTCGGTCAATGGTCAATCCACGATTTGCTGCTCAGAAAAAGGACCCCAAACGAATACTCAGCCCGATGGGACTTTTGAAGGGATATCTAGGAACCCGGGTGATCCAAATGACAACAAGGATGAAGTTCAGTTTAATACTAATTTTATTACTAAGTTATGTGATACGATACAATTACATGTATTCATATTTATCTATTCTTCAATACTCGTATTTATGTGTATTCATGTTTGTTTAACATCCTCAATATTCGCATTATTCTTATTTATTCCTCGATATTCGCGTTCTTATTTAACAGTTTCAAACACAAGCATTTGTATTTATTCTTCTAAATAATTCACATTCGTATTTATTCGTACCTAGTCTTCAATTTTCGCATTTAACATTTTCAATATTCGCCTTCGTATTGTATTTATATTCATTCTCATCTAACATTCTCGATATTCGCATTTGTATTTATTTATTCTTATTTATTCTTCAATCTTCAACATTTTCAAATATTTGTATTTAGATAATTGCTTTTGGTTCCAACAACGTTTTTTAGAACCATAACTCCCCCATATCCGTTAATTCTTGTATTAACAGCGAGTGAGAGTTTTCAACTATATCTATTTATATCTATTGATTCTCTCGTCTAGACAGGTTTCGTAGGATTCGGAAGGTCTGACGTTAAATTGTTCAGTTCCCGGTCAATTTGATCTATCTTCAGAAAATTTGATGTCTGTTGTCCACAGCTGTTACAAATCGTTTTGATCCTTTTCTCGGGGTTTATAAGAATGACTCTGAAATGCTGAGAAGCTTCCTTCACTAATTTCTCGTCCAATTCTTCCCAAGAGAATTGATCCTTTGGAGGCAAACCTTTCAATACTCGTAACTTATAATATAATCCTAAAGCTCCTTTTCTTTAAAAGACGCACCTGTTGCTACTGGGCTTTATTCTTTGTCTCCTGATGGCGCTTTTGACAGCCCACATTACATTTTCTACCAAGGGCACTGCAACGAACGAGTAGCGTTTATTCAAAAATGACCGTTGTTCTTCGGTCTAATTCATAATTGATCTTAGATCACCGGATAAGAAAATATATACGAATTCTTCTCATGTTAGTTCGTAAATCAGGAATTATAATTTTGAAGCTCACGTTCTTTTACATTTCCTTCATTTAAATTTTTAATATCCTTCAATTTTTATGGTTCAAGTTTATGATTCGAGTTCAAGCAATATGATTTATTTTTATAATGCGATTCAATTTCTATAATTCGATGTTCTTTATGTATCTCCAACATCACCATCAGAGAGAATGCTTAAAAAAAAAGGGATCTAATGCATGTGTTCGAGATTATATTCGCTTGATTAAAACGAGTTGCCCTGGCAAATAGCTCGGTTGGTACAAGTCCTTTCCGCTCGATTCTTAGCTGAATAATATTCTCTAGTATGAAGTTATATGCTTACTTTTGAATATAGGTCTATCCTTATGCAAATCAATTCCTGGACCTGGAGTACAACTCCGGTTTTTATCGAAAAATGCACTCGACAAGAAATGATTGGGTCGAAAAGGTCGTCGTCAGGTTGGACCTTTATTTGGACCCGTCGGGGATAATTCAAATCTTCAGGACGTTTTTGGACTCGAACAAGTTTTGGACGTTTAACGTGTGAATTGATCCGAAGTTCTGACCAGAAACGCTGGGTTATATACTATTTTCGAATCAGGAGAAATTTGGAAGCAAGGAGAGAAGGAGTAAAATTCGTTTTCCGAAATGTCTGTTTTGCACGTTTTTTTGGATATTTGCATCCGCTGAAAAGGAAGCTAATCGTGTATAGTTCATAACTTGAAGATTTTAGTGTGCTTATTGTCGTACGATTTTTGTTCGTCTGTTTCCTATCTGAAATTGATTCATCTCGGCGTATTTTTTTGTTCATTTGTATCCGGTATAAATTGCGCGAATTGTTAGATATTTTTACATTGTTGAAAAGCTAAATCGTAGTTTCATTATAGAAAGGAAAATAGTTAATTTTATCGTGGAGTGATTTTGGGTTCATTTGCTTCCCGTACGAGATTGATTGTAAATCGTTACTCGTTGGTGCCGATATTCTAAAGCGTCGGTGAAATCGTCGTGATTTAGATATCACCGTGCGCTATCTTAACGTTTAGAAAAATAGCTTCTTTTTCAGGCTTTTTATAAAACAGTAAATTTCTCTTTTTAAAGAAAAAGGAAAATATTATTCTTCAGAAAAAAAAAAAATAAATAAAAATTTAGACGAGTGGGCAAACCTCGCTCGTCACAAATTGATCGTAAGTTTGAAAAACTTTGAATTTCATAACATAAAGAAGCTCTTTTCCGCACCACCATACCCGGCCTTTTCAATTATTTATTGTACACTTAATTGAAGGCTGACTGAACAAAGGCTGTGGTAGAGTTCATGGCGCGTTTTTTTTATGTGGTTTCCCCAATAGGCCTATACTCTTTACATTGGAATCAGTGATTCAACAAAAATTATGCAGTACTTAGACGTTCTGACGATCATCAGAAGCAGTAATTCAAGTATAAAGATATTTCCACGTTTTTCTTGCCCAGTAACTGCGATTATCAGAGAGTTAGGTTTTTATTTTTTGAATGCAGCAAACTGTACGTTAATAATTAAGAATTTTTTTATCTTTATATATTATATGTGTTTTGCTGATAAATCTATAAATGCGAATGATTATTTGCAATAAAGCGAAAAAAGTGTATTTAACTTTTCGAAAATTATAAAATGATTAGGCGCAGTTACTGAGAAAGAGAAAAAAATTCTTTTTGCCCAAATGTTTACATACGTACGTCGTTGACTTAAAGTTCGATCGAACAGTAGACTGCTGAAAAAAATTAATGATAAATATTGTCCTGTTATAAAAAGAAAAATGCTTAATTCATTTTTTGATAAATGTTGGGAAAATCATCCATGGGAACTAGTAAATGTACTACTCCGACATTCAAGTGGTTTTACTGAGCCTATGTCTTTTAGATTGTAATTTGTTTTTTTCTCTTCGCCCGGCCATGTAATTAAAATGTTTTTCTGTGACAGGGAAAGCCTCACTCGTTAAACCAGTGTTACGTATTGAGGTACGCCACCAGGTGTCTCCTGAGAGACTCTCGTGGAGGAGAGGGGGTGGTCAATGAATCACCGTTCATATACACAGAATTTCCATTTATAAGTAGCTTATAATAGGTCGTATTTTATTCTCCACTTATTTAGTCGTAGTTAATGATAAGCTGATATAATTAGGTCGATATAAGTCGTTCAGGGTTGGATTTTTGAAGTCCCAAACAGTGTCTCGTAGGAGAGTGGGGACCCTACGTCGGCCCCAGGTCTAAGCAAGGACGGGGTGGCCGGCCCGTTATCTTCCTCTAGGAGGCGGGCTTTCGTTGTTGGGAAGGGGTATGGTGGGGGGGGGGGGTCCGGGGTGGCAGGCGGGACCGTCTCCTGGTCAGCGAAGTGGTCTCTTCCCTCGGGGGGGAATCTAATGTCAAATCGATCAGAACCGGAGGGTGCTGGGCCGAGTTGGTACGTCGCCGGCGGTTACGACGCAGGATGTCCCGAACTGACTTAGCCAATCCAAATGGAAAATTAATTGGTCTATGATTCTGGGCCGTACTCGGTTGGAACTCGGGGCCAGGAAAGTGTTCGCTAATGGCGTAGGAACAAATGGCCCATGGCTAGCCAGCCATTCCGCCTGCTCACTCTCTCCTGCGGGTTGGGCAGAGGATGAAGCTATAGGCTGAACCGCGGGTCTCTTGGAGGGGGCCTCGCCTAGTCGTTGAAGTATGAAGGGAATTGCTTCCTGAAGGTCGGTAGGGAAGGTGTCGAACCCTGGTATCTTCTCGCTGTGGTATTTCAATTCCACCCACACTTCGGGGTGCCCTTTCCTCTGGAAGTCACGCAACCCCGCTCGCACACACAACACCAGACTCCGTGCCTTAGCTCTGGCCTCGTACAGAGTTGTCGACAAACTCCTCACTCCGGAGGGATAGGGAAAAAGGGAATATTAAAAATAGAATGGCTACGCAAGCCTCAAAGTCAAAAACAAATAATGAGAAAATAAATTTTAGCAACAAAGAAATTACATCGAAAATCCAAATCCAAACTTGCTTCGCACGCAGCTATTCGGAAATAAAAGAAATTGAATCAGAAATCAAAACCCGAATTGCTACGAAAGCAACTAAATTAAATTAAAAATGTAAAGCGAAATCAAATTGCTGCGAAAGCAACTATTAAAAGAAAATAAAAAGTGAACAAGTTGCTACGTAAGCAACTATCAAAAACTAGGAAAACAAAATGAAGTTGCTGCGAAAGCAACTATACTAAATTAAAAGAATATAACAAGTGAACAAAGTTGCTACGTAAGCAACTATATAAAAAAAATAAAAACTGTAAACCAAATCGGATTTGCTACGGAAGCAACTGTCAAAAACTAGGAAAACAAAACGAAGTTGCTGCGAAAGCAACTATACTAAATTAAAAGAATATAACAAGCGAACAAAGTTGCTACGTAAGCAACTATATTAAAAAAATAAAAACTGTAAACCAAATCGGATTTGCTACGGAAGCAACAATCAAAACTAGGAAAACAAAACGAAGTTGCTGCGAAAGCAACTATACTAAATTAAAAGAATATAACAAGCGAACAAAGTTGCTACGTAAGCAACTATATTAAAAAAATAAAAACTGTAAACCAAATCGGATTTGCTACGGAAGCGACTGTCAAAAACTAGGAAAACAAAACGAAGTTGCTGCGTAAGCAACTATACTAAATAAAAAAAACCGGAAATCAAAAACGAAATTGACCGAAATACACAATTACGCAAAGACCAAATTCAAGATTGGATATTCCACTTACTTTTCGTAACCTGGTATTATTTTCAATGAAAGTTATTGTTCCGGCAAAGGGTGGTTTTGATGGCTTCCAAAAATGCGCAGACCATACCGCAATTTACTTGTAAGGCGTAACCGGATTCCCGACCCGTTTACGAATTTTGAACTGGACTGACTCCCGATTTTTAGACGCGGTGGTTTTTATATTTTCTTCAAATTTTAAGTTTCGTGTGCAAAAAGCCCGATAAAACTCAGCATGAGGTACCCTTGACCGGAATTGCGTAAAATAATTCTTCTTTGCTTTGAATAAAAGGTTGATTGGTATCTATTATCTTTTCCTATGAATTTATTTTGCTTGTTCTTATGTTGTATTTACGAATCATTATCGATCAAAGGTGTTCACTGGAAGTAATTTGTTTGTTCTTCGTTATCCCATTGTTTCACATATTCTCTTAGTTTTTATTTGCTATAACGAAACCTTTCCATCAAATGGGTTTTTCTTTGTTATTTAAATTTGATCGTCTCGTGAATTAATACTATTGTTTTAAATTCACCTGGTTTTTACTTATTTGAGAAGATATGGAACTCGAGAAATGTACAAGGTTTAAGGTTTTCTTTCTTTTTATAACGATATAAAGGTGTTTCAGTCCGTTCATTTTGATCGTTTGATGTTGGATCGACGTGACGATTATCTTAATCTTGATATTTTCTAAATTCACTGATTTGGAAGTTTTTCTATCGGTCGAAAGTTATTGGAGTGGAACTAAACGACAATCGGAACCTTGAAAATGTTAAATATAATCAATGTGGCTATTTCTCAAGGAAAGAAAAAAAAGAATGTCACGTAACTAAGTTTATGATACAAAAAAAATTTACTTTGAGGGCCCGAATTTAATAGATTGGGAAAAACTTTATCCCAAACATATGCATATATTCTCAATATATAACAGAAACACGAAAAGTGATCGAGTCGGTCGAGTCGAGTTCGTTGAGTAAATAGGCGAGGGGGACGGAGAGGACAGAGGGGAGAACACGTCGAGAAACGATAAGGAGAACCGATTTTGCCTCTCGCTTCCTCTTCCCACAATTCACTTAGCGCCACGTGGTGGCTAAAATTGTCCCTATCCCTGATTTTTCAAGGAGTCCGACATACGTGCCCCGATGCAAAGTCTGTTTGGTAACGAGTAACGCCAGAGATGGCGCTAGTTAAAACTGAAATTTTGGACGCCAAAGCTCATCTTTCAGGTTTATATACAAATATCCCCACTCGTAAATCCCTTCTGGGGATGAGAGAAATGGGTATATGAAATGATAGACAGTGAAAGATGAGCTTTGGCGTCCAATACTTCAGTTCTCACTAGCGCTATCTCTGGCGTCACTCGTTACCAAACAGACTTTGCATCGGGGCCCGGGCCCCGGGCTCGGCCTTGTTCCGTAAGCCGGTAACGCGGCGATCTAATTCCGAAATATTTGTCGGCCGGTATGAGCCAATTGATATTATACACGAAAATGCTGCAATTCCTTAACTATTAAAAAACCTAATTAGGTATTGTATAACTTTTGCAAGTTATAAAATAAATGTCTTTTATGACATGATAGATATTTTTTCCCTTCAAACTGCTTTTACACGTCTAAATTATAAAGTAGCAAGTTAAGAAAAAATCGTTGTTAACTATCCAAAATTACAAATTAAGGCAAATCCTTTCGTTTTTTTTGCTAAATATCTCTTGAAATATGAAAACGTAACTCTTCCGCCCAGCTGAAAATAATATAATGATTCGACCAATATAGTAATTCGTGGATAATTCATTAAATTTTTTGAATGGAATGACTAGATGGATTTACCAATTGGATAATCAATTAGTTTACCTAATGGATCGACTAAAGGGTGTACCAAATGGATTGATCAACTGATTTACCAAATGGATTGATCAACTAATTTAACTGAAATTTAACTAAATTAACGAACTGTTGGTTCGAGCAAATGATTTACGTAATGGATCAATCGAATCGCACTAAAAATTTTTTTCATGAAAAAAAAAAAAAAAAAACTTGATGCATTGTAAAAAATATCACAATGAAGTTTAAATAAACTTTTGATATAAAAAATCCTATCTTGTGTTATATATCACGAGCATCATGCTTTTCACGATATATATTTTAGGAATTCGACCTCGATTGGCTTTCAACCGGGCCTAGTTGCGGCACGGTATTAGGGAACCGGCATGCCCAGACTTCATGCCGCACGAGCACTTTTGTTTTTTTCGTGAATCCATCCGCTTTCCATTTCTTTTGGGATACCGGCGGATGTTTTCCTTAATTGTAGTTTAATGGGATTGTTTTTTTTTCATATCGAATACGCTTATAGTGATGGATCTTTTTCACAATGGGATATTATAATGAGCTTGCAATAATTGGCCTAAAAGCATTCTTTAGATTAGAATTATCAATTAGAAATTGGGGAAATCGACCTTGTTTTTTTGTTGTTGCCTAACAAAAATTGGAAAGTCGAAGTTTCTAGATTTTTTTTTTGCCAAAATCTGAGTGGGGATTTTCGGGTATAAAGGCTGGTACAAATCCGAGTTGAAGTCAGTCTGATTCTGGAAGAAGTCTTGTTTAAACAGTCGTAATTTGTCAGTCTTGATCGTTCAGTCCTGTTTAGTTAAGCAGTCTTTTCTTCGCCTGTGATCAGTCCGGAATACCGAAAAAAAGAACGAGAAAGCAACTTTTCATTTTTCTTATTTGCCTGTTTTTAAAAAATTGGTTACGCACCAATTTTTCATTTCTCTTATTTGCTTGTTTTTAAAAGTTGGTTTCGCACGAACTTTTCATTTCTCTTATTTGCCTGTTTTTAAAAATTGGTTTCGCACCAATTTTTCATTTCTCTTATTTGCTTGTGTTTAAAAGTTGGTTTCGCACCAACTTTTCATTTTTCTTATTTGCCTGTTTTTAAAAAATTGGTTTCGCACCAATTTTTCATTTCTCTTATTAACTTGCTTTTAAAAGTTGGTTTCGCATCAACTTTTCACTTTTCTTATTTGCCTGTTTCTGAAAATTGGTTTCGCACCAATTTTTCATTTTTCTTATTTGCCTGTTATTCAAAATTGGTTTCGCACCAATTTTTCATTTCTCTTATTTGCTTGCTTTTAAAAGTTGATTTCGCACCAACTTTATTCATTTCATAGTTGCCTGTTTGGTTTCGTACTAAGATTATATATGTCATATTTGCCTGAGTTTCAAGTTAGTTTCGCACTAACTTTACCTATTTCTTGAATTCATGAGTTCTTAATAACTGGTTGCGTGTCAAATATTGGGGGGGGGGGAAATTTCCTTCATTTAATAGTCGAGTCTGTATCCCCCCCCTCCTGTTAATCAGTGGCCGAGTTTCCCTCCAATCTTTGGGAAGCCAAGGCAAAGGCACGGAGACACGGATTGTGTCCGAAAGCTGGATTTAAACATTTCCGCGACCGAGGATATCCGAACATCTGGGTGGAGTTGAAGTTTCATGCCGGCCGCATTCCAGGAATAAATTCGTACCCGGAACAACTTGAGGACGCAGTCCCTTACGTATTGGGGCTTCTCCAAGAAACGAACGTCACGTGCCCAGGACCAAGTTCCAGCGAGCCCACTCAAGCCGTGAGATTTCTCCCTCCAGCGGGTTCAACAGCGGGCCCACCCGCCCCACGCCTATCCCTCGACGAACGTATCCGTCAACTGTTAGTCCACACTGACCCTGGGGTTCCTGGTACTACGGGAGATT
Source organism: Platygaster robiniae (assembly GCA_028476575.1). Classification (NCBI taxonomy): domain Eukaryota; kingdom Metazoa; phylum Arthropoda; class Insecta; order Hymenoptera; family Platygastridae; genus Platygaster; species Platygaster robiniae. Next base: position 12,136,140 of record CM052027.1, on the reverse strand, counting down.
CCGGGCCTCTGTCACAATCTACGCCCTTGTTCCCGATCATCCTCGAGGACCGGATGGTGAGCCTTCCGTACATGCTGGTACGCTCACTCCGGGAACAGCTGCAACAGAGCCGAACTGACCGGGTACGACGGAGCCGCCGTACGGGAGTGGCCCGACGCCAACCTGTGGTTATAGATCTGACCCAGGAATCTCTCCGAGAGAACTCAACCCAGTCGCAAGGTACTACGTGCCCCAGGCGCCGTCTGCACCAGACCCATCCGGAGAGACCCTCTTCCCCGTTCCCCTCGCCAGATACCGAAGCCCGCCTCCTGGAGGAGGACGAAACACCAACTACCCCTCCTCTTCTTCGCCCCGGCGCCGACATCGGGCCACCACTGACGTACAAAGAGGTCTTCGGCCTTACATCGTCCACAAAGAAATATTCGGGTGTATAACAAGAGAACTGGATTATAACTAATCAATAACTACATCCACTGATAAAAATAAAACCGATATCTTACAGAATAAATAGTCTCATTGACGACACACTCTCCACTCGAGAGTCTCACTTGGAGACGCCTGTCGTGTTCTAATACATAACACTTGTGTGGGTTCGAAAACACGACCTTCGATGTGGCAGGCGAGTGTCTACACCACTTGGCTATCTACAGTTTATATCAATATGTGAGTACGAAAGGAACTTATTTCGAACATGAACACAGTGGTCACAACAATATTAATTTGTTTTCTACAATGTATAAGAAGCGTTGATAGCTGAGTTGTGTAGACACTCGCCTGTTACTCGAAGGTCGTGGGTTCGACCCCACCCGAGATTAAATTTTTTTTTTTCAAAAATGTGTTCAAAACTTCATAGTGATTATTTTTTATAATACATAATGAATTATTTATTTCTTTCATGAAAAAAGTTTTTAGTGCGATTTGATTGATCTATTACGTTAATTATTTGCTCGAACCAACAGATAAATCAGTTGATCAATCCATTTGGTAAATCAGTTGATCAATCCATTTTGTACACCCTTTAGTTGATCCATTAGGTAAACTAATTGATTATCCAATTGGTAAATCCATCTAGTCATTCCATTTAGAAAATTTAATGGATTACCCACGAATTACTATATTGGTCGAATCATTTAATTATTTTTAACTGGGATATCATATTTTGGTTTGAAAAAGCTTTTTTTAGGTCATTTTCGTAGGCAACGCTCGTGGCGACGTTCAGGCGACGTTTAACGTCGCATCACGATTGCCGGGGATAAGAAATCGAACTTATAACACTGTGCAACACGAATTTTGATCTCGGAAAATAAAAGCAGAAATGAAATCCACACCAAATATAAGGATACACGTGTCTTATGATTTTTATAAGTTAGGTCGCAAAATTGGCATATTTAACAATTTGTTTCATCTTTCATCTCTTTCTAGCGCATCACTTTAGTAGGTGTGTCCTTCTCGTACCTCAAGGTTTAAATGGAAAACTTTTTTGAGCTAATCCAGGGAAACTGTGGAACACGTATGTCTTCAAATTTAGTGTATATCACATTTTCATTAATATTTTCCCAGATCAAAATTTTATCTGAAATTTGTCGCACAGTGTAATCAAAAATAGCAGTGTCACTCATAAACCTATGAAATTCTACTTATGATTTACATTGAGATAAATTACTTATCACTGATATATCAACTGGATTTGATGTTACACCATTGTCAATTGGAAAATTCCACCTTATGCAGTTCTGGATTTAAAATAAATATGTTTGATTTCTATTTTCTACGAGGAACAAAAACATCATAGTAACAAACATGTGCAATGAATATTTTATTGTAACAATTGAACAATCTCCCCGAAAGAAATTAGAATCTATATTAGGGTGGTCCTTAAAATGGCTTTGGTGGAATTTTAACCCCCTACTAACTTTGATTCTTATAGGGACCTTATAAGGGTCTTATAAGGAGACCATATAAGGGCCTTATAAGATTTTAGATTTGAAATAAGGACTTTATAAGACAGTCTTATAAGGATCTGATCCTTATAAGACTGCCTTATAAGGATTCTGATCCCAGAAAAGATTCTTATAAGGTCTCCTTATAAGAACCTTATAAAGTCCTTATAAGAAATCTAAAATCTTATAAGGCCCTTATAAGGTCCTTATAAGGATCAAAGTTAGTAGAGCCGTGATGCCCCTCATAAAGTTTTTGCTTACAATTGTATAAAAAGGCTTTCGAGAAGTCGACAATGACCACACTTGAAATTGAAAATTCATTTACGGAGCAATATTACCATACGTTGATTACTAAGCATTCACTTACAAAACGTGTTGTTATACGTATTGCTGAACGAGAAAATTTTACTAATATTTCGAGTATTGCCTGAATCATAAACTTCCCTACCGGAGTAAATCCCATTCTGGCCCATTTGAAAACCATTATGGGAATGGTTTCAAAATGGGATTTACTCCGGTAGGGTTCCCTTGAATAATGTAAAAGTTGTATGTTTGGCAAAAGCATACTTCACCTTAACATGCGTTTTATTATTTCATTATTTCTAAACACAATGTCCATTTTGGAATCAGACTTTTTCATTCTCGAAAATCATAAAACCTTTCGATATGTATACCTATTACAAGTTAAAAGTACAACTCCTGAGTGCATATTCATATTCAGTAGGAATATTGAAAGCAATATATTATCCATTTGGTTTATAAATAATGTTGTGCAAAAAGTTAACTCAAGAGATCGATGTCATCCCGAAAAATCAACTAATTAGTTCTATTATTCGCATAAATGAAAAAAATATAAATAGTCTTCAACCGCGCCCGTGACTTTAAGAAGTGTCTCTAGTTGCAATATGTCAATAGAAAAGGGTTTCGAAAAAGAATATTTTGTCGATCTTATGAAAACAAATTAAACAAATGATATCCTACTTTTGGGTTCGCGTCGTGTGAATCTAGAGAGGATGCTCTAGTTCTTTCACGGGGTGTCTGACAGCAAGGTCTTGGACACAATTTAGCCTGATTCCAAGATCTTTGGCTGAGGAGTTATACCCCTGATTCCATATCTTCTGCGTTTTTGATAGCCTGATTCCAAGATCTTTGGCTAAGTTTTTTATTCGCCTGATTCCAGATCTTCTGCGTGTTCGCTTGACTCCAGGTCGTCAGCGTACGAGAAGCTTACTGGTTATTTGCCAGTGAACCTCTGAATCAGCAGCGCATTCGCGCCTGTACCCGAAAAAATTAAATAGCTTCCAATGTCAAAAAAATGGCATATTTGATAAAGAAAACGCGTGATAAATAGATCAGCCTATCGATATTGATATTGATAGCGCGCTCAAGCAGAACGTGGGAATAGGTGGCCCGAGTATCATCGACCTTCACTAAACCTAGATGAAATACATAATAGAAACTTTATGCCCTTGTTACAAATGTTGATGAAAAAAATCAGAATTGCACCGTGCATTCTAATGTGAAAAAATTGCATGAAAAATTGTTTGCAATTTTTAATTCGCGAATTTCACGTCTGAAAATTTGAAAAAAATTTATAATAATGTACCGTTATAAAAAATAGCAATGTGAATTTTTTCAAAATTTTAGCATAAATAGTTTGATTGAAATAGTCAAAAAACGAATACTGCAATATATATCATTACTCATTAAATATGGCGGCTGCGGACCTGAAAATTTCTGAAAGCTCATTTTCTGCCGAGTATTTTGATATGGTCAATGCAAAGCTTCATTTGGTTTGGTTGGGGGCACTTTTAACATGGAAACCCGGCTATGCCCTTTTTTCAGATGTAATTGTTTTTCGTGGATAAAGTTCAAAACATGTTTAAAACATATCACAAAGTTATTAATTCTTTCACAAAGATTCACCGAAAGTTGGCGAATTACACAAAATGATGGAGTGAAGAAAATATTGATATGGACTATCAAGTTTAGACTGTTTTACAATCAAATTGACTTTTAACAGTCAAAATTCGATTGTTTTTTTCTGAAAGGCAAAATTTTAGATTTTTTCTGTCGCCTGATTATGGATTCATTTTGTTAACTTGTTCTTTACAAAATCGGATCCTCTTGCATACTATGGCGATGTTCCCGAAAAAGCCCAAAAATACAGTAAAAAGTCGGTCCATAGTCGCAGAGCATGGGATGAGAAAAAGAAGGGATTCGGATGATAAAAGAAGGCTTTACCACCTTGAGGTGGGCCACGCTCAAAGCCCCCGTAAAATTAGGGGATGAGTATTGGGAATTCAAAAATATTAAGATCATGCTCGAAAACTAATTATGTTCGGCGTTCCTTGCCGTCTTACTTTAAGGTGACTCCGAAGACGTTCTCTTTTCGTCCTTCTTCCTCTCAAACGGTTCCCTTTCTATGCGTCTTTCTCGCACTACAATAGGTTCCGAGTCACCTTAGGAGTCACGAAGGCCGTTTTCACCGACTCCTCCTTGTACTCATTTGTTTTCCGTTCTATGCGTCTTTTTCGCACTTCAGCAGCGTCTATGTCCCCTTAATGATTTTGAAATTTGGATTTATTCCAAATTCTTACTTTTTAAAGGTAATTATTATGTCACGCTGGTACGTGATATTTATCAATCAAGACATTTCGAAAAAAGAAATGATTGTTATTTTCAAAAACCAAAGTTTAACCTCACTCAGATTCAGATATTTTCGACATGAAACAAAAAAAGAAAAAGCAGGGAAGCCGAGAATGTCCAAAAAAGAAAAAACACAATTTTTTTGCGAATTGTCACGAAAACAGTGTTTCATTCCTTTATTTTGTCAGAAAATAATGCAAACAAAATTGTTATTTTAACATTTTTTGTAAAAAGTTAAGAGAAAACAAATTCTTGATTGATGCTTGGCGATAAATAAAGTTCGATTGCCTCGAGTAAACAAAAACTCGGCGATGTGAAGGTAGAGAAAATATTGTCTTTTTTAAAAAAGAGAGCGCAAGAAAATCGCCAGTTTATTCAAAAATATGGCCTATAATTTACCAATGATTATCGAAATCTCGCATTTCACATGGTTTCTAAATGATGAATGAGTCTTTTGCTTTCACCGACTGCAAAAGAAAATGAAAATCATCGCAAAGTGTACAACGTGCGATTTCACGAAAAAAAGTATTATTTCAATTTTCCCTCATGCATGATTGCAATAATTGACAAATTTTTAAATCAACGCAAATTAACGCTAAAAGTAAAAGTTGACATATTATGCTTATGTACTGATACACTATGAATATCACAATATATAAGGTTAATAGTAAAAAAAAAGTTTTGTGAAATAAAAACATTGATTCATACAATCAATATTTCAAAGAAACGCTTTCCAGAAATATCAGAATATCACGCGCAGGTGAAAAAGATACGTGAAAACACGTAAAAAACAAAATGAAATCGTCGCCACAAGCCTAATTCTTCGTTTAATACACTCCTCCAAATCCTGAAAAACAAAAGATTTTTTGATAAGTTCAACAGCGAAATAAAATGTAAAATGTTTTTTAAGAATATTTTTTCAACAGGTTTTTTTCAAAATTTATTGGTTAAATACACACGGAGAGAGCGAAACAGGAATAGCTTTTGTTTCTTGAGAACAAATCGTACTGACTCATGTTTAGACTATTGTGAATTTCGCTTACGCAGGAGCCGTTATTGTCTTGCGCGACAGGCATTCGGATCTACGTGTCACATGAGTCAGCATCGCAGGATTTTTTCTCGAGAAACAAGAGCCATTCCTGTTTCGTTCTCTCCGTGCAAATTTCATCGGAATATATAGATATCATAATTTTTCTCATTTTTATTAAACATCTGTAAAATTCGAAAAGGATTAAAATGACGGAGAATCTTATTGAAAAAGACGAATTTTCATAAAATATGGAATGTTTCACGAAGTTAAGGTTTTTTTATTAATTTAGAAAATTAAAAAAAAAAAACGTTGTACACCGGAAACTAACTTATTTTCGGGTGCCAGAAAGTAAACGAACTCACTTACTTACGGATTAGGATGGGTTCAGGGGAGAGCGCTTGAAGCTCCTCTCTACTATTTCGAGATCGATCTGGACCGCGATATATACGAGGGGGGACCCAAAAGTAACGGGAATTGGGTGTTGGGGAGGTCGCGGAGTGAGTGATCGAGTTGTCTAGTGAAATTTTTCTAGGGGTGACTCTTCCCTAGTTCGTGTGCAAAATTTGGTCGCTGTGAGTGCATTCGTTCGTCCATGAGAATTTTTTCAGTGTAACGTTTTTTTTTTGTTCCGGCGATTTCTGCTTCATCTCTTCTACAGTTTCAAAACATTTTCCTTCCATGCTTTTTTGAGTATAGGAAATACAAAAAAGTCACAGGGGGCAAGGTCCGGTGAATAAGGGGGATGAACTGTCGGTGCCATGCCGTTTTTTGTTAAAAAGTGTGAAAAAGCGAGGAACAAATTTGGCTGCAATCCTTCTTATGTTCAAATCTTCAGATCAAATCCTCTGAACTGAACTCCATGACAATCCATACATCTCACAAAGTTGATCGATAGTTTAGCGATGGTCATTACGAACAAAAGTGTTAATTTTTCAAATATTATCGTCTATCCCAAAAGTTGACGGGCACTGGGGCGCCCAGAACGAGGTTGATCTTCTATTGATGACAACTCTCCATTCTTGAAACGCGAAAACCAGTTATAGACACGCATTGTACTCGAGGAATTATCCCTATAAGCTGTTTTGAGCATCACAAAGTTTTCCGCGGATGGTTCTCCCATTAAGAAACAAAATTTCACAGCTGTGTGTTGATCTCGACACTTAGCTATCTCCCGTTTTCGCCGAAACGGAAAAAGTCATTACACTGAAAAAATTCCCACGGTGAAAGAATGCACTCACAGTGACCAAATTTTACACACGGACTTAATGAGTCACCCCTGAAAAAATCCAACTGCAGAACTCAACCCTCCCCCCTCACTTCAGGGCACCCACCACCCAATTCCCGTTACTTTTGGGTCCCCCCTCCTATTGATACTATTGACGGTATCAATTCGTGCCGTGGCGCGAAAAAATATATGTTGTACATATATACGTTGTGTTTTGATGAAATTGTCATACGTATATTGAAAAAAAAACGAAGTTTTTGACATCGTTATCATCGTTGTACATGTATTCTATCATTTTATATTCATTTTCGAAACCATAAAATTTTTAGATTGACTAAAAAAGCTATGAATGTGCTAAATTATACAGATATTCATTAAGGTTGTCATGCAGTTAGGGTCGAATAATGAGAATTCGATCAAATTTCACATACAGATAGTTTATGGCACCTTACATCACCTCGTAGAAATTTCAAAGTGATCTTGTTTTAAGTTTTCGAGCAATAAGTGCTCAAAGTTGAGAAAAAATACATGGGCTCTTATGGGAGCGCGTGAGTTTTTACCCTTTCTTCTCCAAAACAATTACTTGCAGAAATGAGATTGCCACGAAAAACGAGTATATCATAAAGCATAGCCTTAGAAAAGTACTATGCAAAGTTTCAGAAAGATTTTGTCTGCGGAAAAAAAGGGATACTGCATTTCGTCGGCGGATTCACGAAATTTAACGCTTGCATTCGAGAAACGCGGCAACGTTGCACTGTCGCTCGTGCGATCGTAGTGTGTGAGTGAAAACCGTGCGCAGTTGGTTATCAATAAGACAGCGAAAGCGATGTTGCCAAACGTACGCGTACGATTTTCAATTTTTTCCACGATTGATGTTGTGAAATATTATTGATTTCCCCGTTTCGCAGAATTATTTGATGAATTTACAGCAATATATCGTTATAAAAAAATTAAAATATTACTTAAAACAAGAGTTACAAGCCATATGAATTAAGCTGCAGGACAACCTTAATGTACTTTCATTGTTATGTATTCATATCATCAGAAGTATTTCCAATTAAATGAAAATTATGACGTCGAGTTATTATTACTTTTTTTTTTACTATTTAAACCATGATTATAATTTCTAAATAGCTTTTTGGTTAATCAAGCAAAAGCTTCGAAAACAAAATATGTATCCATTGATGTTGAATTTGAATTCATGCCGTTCCCGTGCGAAAGTGGGAATCGCGCAGTGAGAGAGTGGGGGTGGAGGGGCAGTGCCAGACCCGAAAATAACTGAGAAAGGCATCCGAAAATAAGTGAGTTACCATTGTAGATTAGAAAGATTGTCGATGCTTCTATAAAATTCGAAAAATTCTTAGAACTCGATATAATGTTCATAAATTTTATGGTCCGTGTTCTTAATCATTTTTCGTCAAAATGAGCAAAATGATAGTTTTGAATTTTCTATGAAAATGGAAAATAATTTAAAGAATACTTAAAAATTACTGAAAATCGTAATGAATCATAAAAACAATCTTGGAATACGAAAATTTATGTAAAGTTTAAATTACGATACAATTTTCAAAAATTTTGAAAAATTAGAAAACATTAAAAAGATTTAAAAATGTCAATTGTACAATAATATTCGAAACGTTTGCAGAATCTCAAAAAAATTTCATGTTTATCTACGATTGTATTGATCATCATATTACTTTAAAAGTGCCTGATAATTTTTTATCATTCGCTACAGAAATTTAAAAGATTTGAACTCGCGACCACCAGTTCCGAAGCCCATTATCCGCCTTGAAAAATGAGCCTTCCGTCGCCCATTATTGTATGGCGTTGCGCTGCGTCTCAATGCGTCTACGCTGCATACAGTAAAATAGTTCTGGAAACCGCCAACCGATAACGCACAATACTTTCACCCGATCTTTAAGGGATTCCTTAATTTACGACACCAAAAACAACTTATCTCGAACGTCTTTTCAAACTTCCCGCGTGAAAAAGTGACCAATGACAGCATAACTTACAACAACTCACAAGTACTCACAAGAACTTACTTCGAACAGATATTTTCACCAGGGCCAGTTAATGCGCCATATATCAATAATGAGCGACACAACGCTAATTTTTCAAGGGACGTAACGGGTTCCACAAATGACGATCACGGATAAAATATCGTACATCACTCAGAATATTATCGACATCTTCAAGCGCGAAGCACGGTGTTTCTAACACTAATTATTTACGATAGAGCGCCTTCATGAAAACATCGTTCTTTGCGCCTAAAGACGTCCATAATATTACTTGTGATGTAATAAACTACTAAAAAAACTAAAAAATTACACCAAATCTTCATGAGTTGGACAAATTCTTATAGAATTAGGAAAGTTTTCTAAAGTATACGTTAGAATTTATGATAAAATTTAAAACATTGCAAATTTTATTGTTGTCAATAATTCAATAAAATATAAATCTTTGTAGAGTTTCCGTACAGACACATTAATTTTGAAGATTGTATTTATTATCATTGTTCTTAGACAGATACATGATGTTTTTCTTGTTAAAAAAAAATTAAAAAATTTGAATAGTATAAAAATTCACGTAAAATCTGAACAAGTTGGATACATTTCTTTTGAATTTAGAAAATTTTGATTTTAAAAATTCGATTGAATTTTTGAATTCGGACTTTCTGAAAAATAAAAAAAAATTGAGCACAATTTTAAAAATTGTTGAATATTATAAAAGATAATAAAAATTTGTAGTGTCAGAAAACATTTATAAAACGTAGATTGTGTACAATTTCAAAACTTCAATTCAACTCCAGAAATTGTGTAAAATTCTTAAAATTTCTAAATATTTAGAAACGTTTCATCGTATGGTCGCAATCGGTAATTTTCTGAATTTTAATTTTAAAAAATCTAGAGTGATGGAAAATATCAATACTTTTCATCAGTTGAAAGTATACCGAGCATATGTGATATGTGCGTAAATTTTCGTATGCTAGTAGGCAAGGGAGGAGATAATTAGCGACTCGCAGCCGTGTGTCGGCCAAAGATTTAATCCAGAACAAAATTTAAAAATTGTAATATCTCGGTTGCCTTTGGTCAGATTGACTTCATATATAGCGGAAAATATTCGTAAATCTCTAGCGCTGCTGTTAAGCTGAAAAGATTGTTGAAAACGTTGCAGCATATAAGCTCAAAAAAATTCAAATATTTTTCAGTTTTCGTTCATTCAATTTGATATAAAATATGTATAAGTATATGCTTAAGGGGTTATATACACTTGCGGTCGAGGAATAAAGGGAATTTTCACAATTTTCTCTAGAAAATCAAAAAAAATTTTCGTTAAAAATTTGAAGCCTATTCATGTATTATTATCACAAGGTGTTTTATGAATTTTTTCAGAAAACAATTTTCGCAATTAAGCTCGTGTCGACCATTGTGCCTAAACACATTTTTTTTGACACCGCGCGTGGTGAGTATGATAAATAAGAAACTGTTTAGTTGTAATACAAAAAACAAAAAAAAAACGCTCTGCGTGAACGAAGGATTTTGCTGAATTATTATTTTCACGAAAAAAATGGCCATTTTCCTAAAATGTTAGATTTTTCAACGTCTTAGCTTTCGGTTTTTGCAGCAAGAAAAAAAAGTTTTGCCTAAAATTCAAAATTCTTCGTTCACGCAGAGGCTATTATAATTACAAAAAAGCTTTAAAAAATTCAAACTGTACAGATGAATGGTTTTCGAAAAACTGTGCTCACCGCGAAAAATATCGGATTTTGGCACAATTGCTGTAGTGCACCCAATTCCGAAGATTTCATTCTGAAAAAATTTCTAAAATACCTTGTGACTGTGATAAATAAATAGGCAATTAGTTTTTCAAAAAATACTGTGGAGTTTTTCCGAAAAAAAATCGTGAAAATGCATTTTCTTTCTCTCGAGAACAAGTGTATATAACCCCTTAATAGAAGCATCGAAAATGATTTTTACAAGTTGTTTTCATTAATTGACAAATTACTATTCTTTTTTTTGAATGAAATTTAAAACCACTTTGTTCATTTTTTTAGTTAATATGCTGCAACATTTTAGAGAATCTTTTCAGATCATAAGTAGCGCTAAAGATTTACAAATATTTTCTGCTAAAAATGAAATTAACCTGATCAAAGGCAACCGAGATATCGTGATTTTTAATTTTTGTTCCGGATTAAATCTTCGGCTGATACTCGGCCACAGGTTCTTTAGCCATCCCCTCCCTTACCTACTAGGATACAGAAGTTTACGCGCATATCGCGTTATGCTCGGAGCATCTTCAATTGTTAGAAGTTTCAGTAAAATAAATTATTAAAGTTGTTGCATTCGAGCAATTGATAATTCAAAGTGATTTCTATTACTTTTTTTATATTTATACTACTAATTTCTACTTACTTTGGTCTGGATAATATCCTCCTCTTCTGGGCATCAAATTTTGAAACCCTCGTCCATTCTGGAATGGATATCTTATCATATTGACTGGAAAATGCCTGGGTGGTCCTGGCATCATAGGCCTGAAGGGAGGCTAAAAGTTTTTTAAATTAAAACTCAATTTCCAATTACTATCTTATTATATAAAATAAATTTAAAAACAAATACCCATCACCTCAAAAAACATGACTATAAATGTTTCTAGACTAAATGCACTCTCATATAGGAAGCAAAAATCATCAATTTGGACGTTGAACATTGTTTTTAGTTACTGTTTCAGGATTTTGAAACATTTTTCAGTTAAAAAATACGAAAAATGTTACTATTCTTGCAAGACCCTAGCAGGGTTAGCGAGATTAATTGGAGACCGCTTGGAGATCGAAAATTGATCTCCGATTGATCTCTATTTGATTTCATGCATGGACGTCCTATGTATACATGGAATTCGTAGACTGTTTTGTTGTAGAATGCATTTTGATGTGTATTTTATCGTTTTTATTTCACTACTTACATCAATACATTATTTTGTTCTTTTTCTGGAAAAAAATAAATTTACTAAGATACATATGCTTTCCATGGTTTTCTAAGCCGCTGATCATGAATCTGAGGTCAAATTTGCAAAATTATATTGTTTAAGCTATTTGTTTAACAATTTTTGAAAAAGTGTGTTTACTGAGGTACATATGCTTTCCATGGTTAACTAGGCCGCTCATCATGAATCTAAAGTCCAATTTGCAAAATTCAATTGTTTTAACTATTTGTCGCGATGAATGATGGAAAAATAGTATATTGTGTAGCTAGGAGCAAAAACAGCCGATTTAAAACGAGTGTGAGGTTTGCCGCCTGAGCGAAGCGAAGTCGGGGCAATTACATGAGTTCTAATAAGCTGTTATTGCTCCGAGGTACACACGATACTTTTTGCCTCGAAGACAGTATAAATGAGTGTATCCAAAACTGTTTCGACATGGCAAATGAAGTATTGAAGGTCGACCAGAGGCTGGAGAGAATGACACTTAGCAGGGGAAAGGGGGGGGGGAGGTCCTTTCTGGCCCGCTGGGTTTCCAAGGGGCCGAAAGAGCCCGCCTTTCACCTCGCCGATTGTCATTTGCCGACAGCCTGCGTGTTGGCCTGGAATACTTAATTTTTCACTGTCGAAACGTGTTTGGAAACGCTCCTTTCTAGTGTTTCAGAGGCAAAAAATGTATTTTCGAAGATGCATATGCTTTTCATTGTTATCTAAGCCACTGATCATTAATCTAAGGTCAGATTTTTAAAATTCATTTGTTTAACAAATTGTAAAAAAAAAAAAAATATTCACTGAAATCCATATGCTTTCCATTGTTTTCGAGGCGGCTCATCATAAATCTCAAGTCCAATTTCGCAAAATTGAATCGTTTAAACTTTTGGTTACAACAAATTATGAAAAAAAAAATGTATTTTCATCATAGCGGTCTAAAAAATCGTTCGCACCATGGAAAAAAATAAATTTCTCACGAGAGTGTACTTACACTCTTGTGAGAAATTTATTTTTTTTCTAGATGCGAAATGTATTATTACTAAGATGCATACACTGAGAAAAAAATCGTTCGGAATCTAAACGCTCCCTTTAGATTCTAAACGATCGCCGTTAAGAAGTTTTCGTTAAACGCTCATCATTTAAAATCTAAACGGAGCCCCGTTTTGTTACTTAGCCGCATAGAAACTCGACGGCGCCGTTTTGTAACTGAACGGCGCCGCTTAGAAGAAGAACGGAAATCTAATCGCCTGATACAAATGAGAACCTCTAGACGATGCATATAAGCGTTCCTGGGCGTTTCCTGCATTGTACATTAATATAAGAGCTGCCAACCGAAAGCGATTGCAATTGGAACAGGGATTTTAATTTTAAGTAAAATTTAAATCTTCTAATTTTTTGATAGTTTCCAAAACACCAAAACTTGAATTTTAAGTAATATCTGTAATAACCACATTATTTGAGTTCAAATGTTAAACATTTTCACTAATCCCTCAATTTCTAATAGTAAATTTACACTTTTCATGGAGTCAAAATACTACCACTCAAACATGGAATCATTTTTATATTCTTTCGGAGTGAGATATTTTTCACTCTTCCGACGTGAAAAGTCAATCAAAAGTATTGAAACTCAACTCTCCTCAGAATAGCAGTCCAACCTCTTTCTTTGAGTGCAATTTTACTGCAATTGACTTCAGAGTAAAATTACGAGATGAGCAATCTTTCGATTTTAGATTAACTATTATAATTTTAGAATCCTCGGAAATTTCTCTAACAAGTCTAAATGTTTAGTTTTTTTTATCTTTATGACTTAGATTTTATTCATACTCTCTTGATTCCTTAGAGTGAATGTTGAATTTTATTGATTTTTATTCAAATTGTTGCATGATATACAGAATTTTCGACAGTGTATTATATGAAAACAGATAAATTTGCAATATTTTACTTCAACAAACATATTCGCAAAAAAATCACAAGAATAATGTCAAATTATTTTTGAACGATTCAAAAAACTAAAAATAGCATTTATTTTGTAAAAACAGACGAATTTGCAATAGTTTGTTGAAATGAATTCCACCAACAAAGTATCGAAAAAAAAACCGAGAAATTTTTCTTTCGTGGCTCACACAACTGTGGAAAGCATGTATATCTTGTGAAACCAGACAAATTGACAAATTACTTTTAAACAAACATTATGAAGAAAGATTCTTTTCGAAAATATGATTCGATTCCTTTTTATCGACCCAAAAAACTATAATAAGCACGTAAATCTTGTAAAAGCAAAAAATTTCATCATAATTTTTTTAATCTGTAGCAACTTTGATCCTTAAAAAATCCTAAAAAAAAAAAAAAGAAATTTCTTACAGGAAATATAATTTCTTATGAATAATTATAAAATTCTTAAAAGTTTCAAAGTTCGTATAAGGTGACTTTATAAAAACCTTGTAAGACACTGAAATCTCTTGTAGAAAATGTATCGACAAAATTTCAAAAGTTTTTTTTACATTGTAAGTTGTATAAAAATGTATCTAAATTCCTAACAGGGTATACCTACTCTGTGATTGGGATTTTGATCTCAAGTATTTTAATATATACCTGAACATTATTACTGATTTCATGAAATTCAAAAAACTTTAAAAATCAAAAAAGATGTTCATTGATTTTTTAAGATAGTCTTTGCTATCAAATGTGTTCAAAATACGAAAAAAAAACTTTGAAAGGATTAGAAAATTGCAAATAAATCCTACGATCAAACAAATAGTTACACAATACGAGCAATTGTCGAAAGTTTGTATTACGTTTGAAACCTAAAAAGTGTTGAAAAATAACATAATAACAGAAATTCAAAAAAACTGTCAATAATTATACATAATTCAAAAAATTGGAAAGATTTCAGAAAATATTGATAAATTTTGTACGTTGTGTTTATAATGATATTTTTTTCAGATTACGCACGATCCAAGTTTTCCTTTTTTTTTTATAAAAAAATGATAAGCTGTAAAAACTTTGGAAAGTTTTGAAAAGTTAGGAAAAAGAAGTATTGAACATTTGGAATAAATAAAAAAATTGTAATATTTTCACGATTGTCAACTACTATTAATATTCCAAACATTTGTAGAATTCCAGGTATCATTTAAATACCCTAGATTGTGATCATTCAAATATATATCTACGAAACGTGTACGATGTTTTTTTATCATCTATTAAAAATCAGGAAAACTTGAAAATTGTAGGAAATTTTGGAAAATCATAACGAGATATGTACACAGGTTCTCATATGGTTTCGAAAGTTTCGTATATTTTGTTACTATTCCATTTGAAATTTCAAAAATGAAAAAAAAAATGTGTATTCAAAATTTCATATATTGGCGACAATTCTAAAACATTCAAAGAATTTATTTGTAGAAGTTTAAAGAATGTTAGTCAATTTCGTAGATTGTGTTCATTCAATTCTTTCTTCGAAAAATTCACGCAGATATTTTAATATAAGTGTTAAATGTATTTTCATAGAATTAGAAACGTTTAACATTAGATGTTCGAAATTTGTAAAATTTTGAAAAATGTAGATAAATTGAAAATTTAAGAGATAATAGATAGTTTCATTAAATTGTAAAAACTGGCGAAAAATCAGAGAATGTTCCAAAATTTATTAGATTGTAACAATTATTATATTTCTTCTAATATACACGAAATTTCTTTTTTGTTTACCAAAATCTGGAAAACTTCAGAAGCTTTAGGAAACGACGAATAACCTTTATGGATAAGACGAACCTTTATAATATTTTGGAATGTTGTAAAAGTTTGTATTGATTAGAAAGCTTAGCGAAAAATTGCTACTATGAATAATATAACGGAAAAATATAACGATAGTACACTGATTACCGAATTTCATTCGAAGCACACGATAAAAAATTGCAATCACGCAACTATTTTTTAGACCTTCCTTTCGTCGTTAACTGGTCGATTGTTCGTGAACTGACCAACACCAACGAAATATAGCCTTTACTCATCAATACTGATCTCCCCGGATCTTATACAATACTCATCAATACTGATCTCCCGGATTCTTCCAGAGGGAAATCTGGTTTTCGCCGCGTTTTTGTTACAGAGGTTCTTTATCCTAGAAATTCTTCAAACTTTCGGGTCCCTCCTGGCATTACTTTCACTTGAGCCCCGTTCAAAAACTAAACGCGCCGTTCAGTATCTAAACGGAGCCGTTGAGATTGTATGCGATCCAGCGTTGAGAATGTAAACGCTTGAGCGTTTAGATTTAAGAATCGAGCGTTTAGAAACTGAACGAAATCGCATTGATTCAATGCGATTTTTATTCTAAACGAAACGATCGCAGTTTAGTTCCTGAACGATTTTTTTCTTAGTGTATGGTATACTTTCAATGGTTTTCTAGGCCCCTAACCATGAATCAAAATTCGAATTTGTGGAATTCAATTGTTTCAACTATTTGTTTCAAAAAATAATGGAAAACGTGTATAATTTTTAATATTATATTATATATTTTTGTAGTTCACAATAAACGAATGTAATACAAGTACCGTTTTAATCGTGTTAGTTTTAGTAATTTATAAAATTTATTTTCAAAGGGCATAGATTTAAAAAAAACAGACTAAACGATCATGAAAAACAATTAGTATTAATATTATACCATGATTATAATTATAACAAAAATTACATTCAGGCCCCAAAAAAACATAATGAATTTTGGCAAATAGAAATCATTACTGACTGTTCTTTATTTTACACTGAATGTTGTTTATTTATTACCTTCTTTTGAATAAATAAACAACTTGAAAGAGATGAAAAGTAGAAAAAATGCCATGTCGAAATTTTCAGGCTTCATATTTTCATTATTTCTAATGAAAAGTATGATCACAAGAAAACCTTTTACATTTATTAAAATGTAAATTTTGTTATGTTTGAATGAAACTTGACTTACAAAATGAAAAAAAATAATAATAATAATGGGATAGTTTTCGGCCGAGTTATTAAATTATAAAGAAAAATTAAAATGTGTTATTTCAGGAAAGTCAACTTTTTCGCCAATGTTTTTCCAACGACGAAATAACCGAAATTCAAAACACACTATGAAATATTTGCATGCCTAAAAAAGTTACCGAACCTGAATTATCTGGATAATATAGACCCTGGCGGACGAGTTACCACACTTTTACCACACTTAAGTGTGGTAAAAGTGTGGTAGAATCAACAATTGTTAAATGAAATTACGTTTTTAAAGTAAAATAAGATACTTTTTTCACATGGAAATGTATTTGAAATCAATAAATGTTTACGGTCATGTTAAATAAACCTGTAAAAGTTCAATAAAAACTTGGTGGCAAGTAGCTTTTGCGCATGCGCCATGAGTACATTCCATTCGTGGCACGGCCACTGAAGTAGTTACCGAGAGGCCCAAGATCGCTCTTGCATATTTATAATTTGAATGTGAAATCTGATGGAAATTGAATAATAATTTAGAAACAATATAAATTTTTTATAATAATAATTTTTCTATCTATTTCCAAGTAAAAATCTTGTAAATGTCCAAGTACTTTGCTTTACAAAAAATTTTATGCACTAAATAATGCTCATAGCAGTTTTTTATACCATTTTACACCTACCTTATAACTCATTTTCTGAGTATGTAATTTACTTGAAGACAATAACTTTGCTGTGTTTGGAATGTACATTTTGACCGTTATGACAACCTATACAAATTTTTTATAAAATATGTGAAATTTTTACATTCATGAAGTACTTGAATATAAATTAATAAGGTTACTTTTTAAAAACTACACAAAATCTTTATAAAATGACATTTTCAATAGAGTGGATTTTAAAATCTACTTTATAGAGATTTTGTCTGCTTATAAAGATTTTATAGATTTTTTATAAAGTGACTTTATAGGAACTAATAAAAAATTAATGGAATATTGCTTTTTTTATAAAGCGGCTTGATAAAAAAATCGGAATTTTATAAAAAATACCCAAATTTTATAAGAAGTTTTATAAAACTTTATAAAAATCTAAATCACTTAAGTCAGGCTATCCGTTTAAAAAATTCTGACCCTTACAGAATATAAAATATAATATATCTAATATTGTGCATTTTGATTATGATGTAATATTTACTACAATTAATGATTATAAAAAACATAATAATTACGCATGTATATATAAAAAGTAAAATACCGACTGAAATTAATAATCGTGAATGAAATCATTGTTTGGTATTTTATAAATGTTAAAAATTTTACATATTATATGAAAAATTTGTACTGTTTTTTCTAACGGTCCTTAAGTACATTTCAAAGACAGCAAAGTTATGAACTTCGAGCAAATTACCAGAAAATGAGTTTTAAGGTAGGTGTAAGAATGGCAGAAAAAAACTGCTATTAGCATTATTTGGTACATCAACTTAAAAATAAATATAAAAATTATTATAATAAAAAATTATATTATTATATAATTATAATTAAATTTTGATTGGATTTTACATTCGAAATTCAAACATGCAAGAGCCCCCTTGGGCCCCTCGGTTGCTCCTTCACTGGCCGTGCCACGAATGGAATTTACTCATGGCGCATGCGCAAAAGCTACTCAAACTTTTACATCAGGTTTATTATTTAACTTGACGGGAAATATTTTCACCTGAAATTTGCACTTGAAAATAGTACTATTGGCTTCAATTATATCTTTAGAGCATGTTAACAAAAATTTGTCAAAAATATATTGTTTTTTTCCAAAACATGTTGGAGCGATTCCATGACCTCGATATGTTTTACAAAACGATTTGAACGGCAACCATTGTTAATCAAACGCACGCGAAATTGAAATTATGAAATTTTCTTTGACATAGAAGCATACAACTGTTAAATGTTGAAGAAAAAACGATTTATTACTAAAATAAAATCTACCACTCTTTTATCACACTTTAGCGTGGTAACTCGTCCGCCAGAGGAACAAAACAACCACCAAGTTGAATTTCATTATCATTCTGTAAAATAAATAATACAAAATTAGTAAAACTATTAGTCTTGTTAGTAATAAAATGATGGTATATTGTTGATAATGGATGTCAGTGGCGCAACTAAGCAAGCGTGCGCACCTCCCCCCCCCCCGCAACATCATACGGCTCCTTTTTATAAAACTTCAAATTAAATAGGTTTATCTTTAGACTGTTATTAATTTGGTTTTTAATAACTTTTTATGCGTGTTACAGTTTTTACTATTTAATGATATTTTTTCCGCTTAAAAACACACACATAGATTAGTATCATAAATTTTCGCAGAAAGTTTTAATTTATATTGTTTGAGCAGAACGAGTTTCGGGTAAAACTAAGAGTATAATATTCAATTTTTTTTAATATGTACCGGTTTCGATCACCGTTTTCTCTTAGGTACTATTCATATTGCTTATAAATATTATGCACAAGTTGAAAAAACCACTACGTTTTTTGTCGCAACATAATATGTTACTATTCTATTCGAATCAATTCTACTAGCAATTCATGTTCAATTCTCAAAATAGATTGATGACTTGAATGCTCTTTGCTCCTTAGTTGTTCGTAAAAATGTCCCAATTAATTTCTATTTTAAAGAAAAAAAACGCTCAGCTGAAGCAAAAGAAATTCGTAGTGTTAAATATAAAACGAATTACCGTGCACACATTTCGTGAATTTCATATTAATATTTTTTTGATAGTCAACAAACAGTATCCTTGCTAAATCTGAAATCGATAAAGGATTTCTCTTTTTTCTTCTCGTAACAAATTACTTCATCTTCTCAAAAATTTTTTCAATTTTTCTCGTATTATGACATAATCTGCATAATCTTCCGGCATATTAAGAAGTTTTTTTGTCATTACCTATAGGAACAGGGTTTGAGAACGGTTCCCAAATCGGGAACCGCTCCCGTTTGACCGAGAACGAGAACTTATAAATGTGAGGAGCGGTTCCCGGAACGGGTCCTCGTGAATGTTGGAGGAGCGGTTCCCGGAGCGGGTTCTCATGAATGTTGGAGGAGCGGTTCCCGGATCCGGAACACGTGAGTGTTAGAGGAACGGCTCTCGGAGTGGGTCCTCGTGAATGTTGGAGGAGCGGTTCCTGGAGCGGGCCCTTATGATTTGAAAATCATTTGACTACTATTTATATTACATTGATTTTTCTCTTTTCGAAATAAGTATTTTTACGTTTTCGTCATTAAAAATATTCCATTATTGCAAATACATGACTTTGACAAAACTATGGTTCCTTACGCTTTTGAAATGAACATTTTTTTCAAGCCTACGCATGTGACTTTATCTTTTTATCATTTTTTGAATAGTTGCGGAACTAACTTTTATTGCAGACCTGATTCTGCGTTCATCTCGGGCGAAGAGTCATACATTTTAATTTGAGCAGTCGAGTTAATAATCCTTTTCAAATATGCGAGGTCCAAATACGGAAATTGGACAAATTTCATTGCTTTGAATGTTGAAAAATACATGTAACAATAAAAGTGCTACGTTTTTTTAAACAAAAATATATATTTTTGAGCTGAAACGTTGGTATTACTTGTTCCACCTGAGCATTATTCGGTTTTCAAGTGCAGGTTATATTAAAGGGGGGAGGGGGGGGGGTATTTATTTTGACCTTATGTATAATCGCGTGCTGATTTGTTGATGCACATACCATTATGAAATTGATATTTCTGCTTGCTTCTTGCATTCGAAAGCTCATAATTTGAACTAACTTCAATGCTTCCTTTGGATTTTTTTAGTTTTTACTTTCAAGAGAAAGGTAGTGAAACAGTCGTTTGAAATTTTCACTATTAAGCTTAGTTTTCTCTTTTTGTCGTAGGCTTTTTTTGTTTCCGAATGATGATACTACTTTCTATATAAGCGTTTGGTGTTACAAAATTTTTACATCAATTTCGAGTTGTTGAAATTATGTCATTGAATTTTTTCATATTTGCATAATTTGAGCTAATTTAAATGAGCTCAAATTATTAGCATCAACAGAAAATTAGCATTTTCTGTTAATGTCATGCGAATTCTGAGTAATGATAGATTATCGTGAAATTGGCTTGTCTGTTTACTATTATAAGTTATAAATCGTAAATCCGTAAAAACCATGCAGCCCGTCAAATTTCTGAAATTTTCAAAAACATACAAATGATAATGATTCTCAGAAATTACTTTCATCATTCAAAAACCTGAAAACGTCATACTTATACTAAAAATACTTATATTACATTTTCCATCTACATCAAAATAGGGTATGTGATGGAAGAATTTTGTTCCTAAGGTAAGTTGTATTATGAATGATTGAATATAGTTCGATGTGGAAAAGCTTAAAATCTGTAAAAAAGAGTCATTGAATTGAAATTTTTTCCTTACGCTAAAAAAACCGTTAATATAAATGAGAAACGATGAGAAAAATAATTTATTTGAAACGTAAGAATCACAAAACTCAATTTGATGAATTTAAAATGTTTGTTCATGGTATTTTTCATTTTTACTCGACATAATTAATTTATTAAACAAAAATTTTTTTATAAGATCAATGTATGCAAAGCAAAAAAAATGTAAGATAATATTTAATAACTAAAAGAGTGCGCGTGCGCTTAAGTTTGTGAATGTATGCGATGTTTGTTCAGTACATAAAATATGAAGAAAATACATGAAGACTATACAAAACACTAATTTTTTCCAAATTACGTAATGTAGTGGAATTTTCGTGATTTTAATTGACGTGTTTTGACTCATACGCAAAGGTTAGATCAACCAGATTAACGTAATCACGAAAATGCTGTTAATGTATACCATGTCTAAGAGAAAACTATTATTACTACTAATTGTATGCAAAAAAAAACTTCATCAATTTCGTTATACGCAACTGAATTTTCATTTGGAATGCCTATCATCGAAAATATAAAAAGCAAAAGTTCTCGCTCTGGTAAACCATCACGAATTTACACAAGTTCACGCTCTAGGAACCGCTCCTCAACTTTCTAGAATTCCGGATCTGGGAGCCATTCCTCCAATATTGATGAGAACCCGCTCCGGGAACTGCTCCTCTAAAATTTCTCGAGGACCCGGTCCGGGAACCGCTCCTCCAACATTCACGAGTTCCAGATCCGGGAACCGCTCCTTCAACATTCACGAGTTCCGGATCCGGGAACCGCTCCTCCAACATTCACGAGGACCCGCTCCGGGAGCCGTTCCTCTAACATTCACGAGTTCCGTATCCGGGAACCGCTCCTCCAACATTCATGAGGACCCGTTCCTCTAATATTCGTGAGGACCCGCTCCGGGAACCGCTCCTCACATTTATAAGTTCTCGTTCCCAGCGAGATGGGAGCGGTTCCTAGCGTTCTCGGTTCCTTTTCCGCTCCGCTCTCAAACCCTGTATAGGAAAGTATTTTCCAAGATTGAGAAACTTCTATTGTTTTTATTTTTGTCCAATCCTGCAAAGCAATTCTCGATTTAAGTAATTAAAACATCGAAAGATACATAGAAAACGGCAGTCATATTTTTTAAATAAATCAACAAATATATAATCATTACAAATCACAGAGCTCTTTTCGATATTTTTTCACTTTTCAAAAACGGCCGCTGACAGTCGCATGAGAGAAATAGAATTCCGAACGGCTAATTTGTGTCAATATCTTCAACTTCTATTTCATTACAATGCGTAGGTAAAAAAAATGAAATTGATCTTCACTATTTCAAGCATTTTACTACAAGCATCTTCAAACCTTATTTAAAGTTTTTGTAAACTTGTCAAGGGTGAATTTTCCCTGTGCATGACTTTGCGTTGGAAAAACAAGTAGAGAAATAAACTCAAACCAATTTAACATAAACATGTTCTGAATATTTTATTCAACTTTTCTCTTTGATGAAAAAATCATTTCAGACAATATATGCGTTTATGACTGACGTAAAATGAAGTTTCATAGGACCAAAATTTAATGAATAATACGATGAAGCCCACCTTGTTGAGCACAAATTTCTTAACGTTTTCTTACCCACACGATTCTCATGGTCAACATCGATTTTATTGAAGATTACCCACCTTGGCAAGCTTTTGCTCAAATAAGCGTACACAAGCACCTCGATTTTATTGGTCTCGATTTTATTGGAGATAATTCAACTTGACGCGGATTAGTCACGAGCTCGAAGACCCTCCAGGACCGTACTCTCTTGATTGAGCTCTCGATAAAAAATGTTTCTTAGAAAACATCCTCGAACCTAGGCGTACGGTCCCTTTAAATGTACAGGTCTGCGCCTACCGAGCTCGAGTTAATCGGATTAAACGTGCTCTCGATATAGTTGGAGAGCCCCGAACCTCCAATAAAATCGAGGTATTTGTGTATAACTTTTTATTTTTCTGTGAAAAGTTTTAAGTTCTGGCACTTTAATGGAATTTTGTAATACAAGCTTCAAGTTATGAACACTGCAATAAACAAAATCAGCATTAGGCGAAATTTCTTCGAGAAGAGCTTGTTATCCATTATATTATATATTCCACTCTTTACTCGAGCCTCATCATACGCTTGTCCTCGACATTTTTCAAAATTATGTTCAGTTTTTTCAAGAACTCTTGTATCCTTTGCAAGAAATATAGAGGCTTGCTTTCTTACTGCAATCAATCTTAAAAATTTCTACTATTTTTGCAAAGAATGAAATGGACAATCTTTTTTTTTATCAACTAACTTGTTAAATCACACGAGAAACTGTCAATTCAATCGATTCATCGTCTTAAATAAATGGAATAATGAACTTTAATCTAGTAGCGTCATTATTTGATTATGATATGCAAAACTTGATCATCCCTCGACAATAGTGCAATAAGTACATTAAAAAAATTTACCAGCTATGTTTAACAGCATACAGACGCCTATGACTAGCTGGCGTCCCACCGCGTTGCGGGGCCTGCGGGGGCGTTAGTTACGCCACTGATGGATATGAATTTGAAATTTTAAAACACAAAATATATAACAAGTCAGGATTTTCCTCAAAGAATTAATAAAAAATCTAAATTGCCCGAACAAGGGTTTGGCATTTCACGAATCGCCCAAAAATTTAGACATTTCCCCAAGTTCCTCAAATTTTTTTAGGAAATTCGGGTATTGCTGAAAGTTTTAGGCAATTCGGGTTTTGCCTAGGCATTTACCGGAAATGCCTGAATTCCGGTTTTGCCAGTAACATATATACCGAGATGCATAAGCTTTTCATGGTTATCTAAGCCAGTGATCATCAATCTCAGGTCAAATTAACAAAACTTTATTGTTTGAACTATTCGTTTTTAGAAATTATGGAAAAAAAATGTATTTACTAAGATGCATATGGTTTTCACGGTTATCTGAGCCGCTGATCATGAATCTAAGCACGGATTTGTAAAATTCAATTGTTTAAACTATTTGTTTCAACAGATTATAATAATCATATAGTTACTAAGATGCATACGAGGGGGGACCCAAAAGTAACGGGAATTAGGTGGTGGGGGGACCGCGGAGGGGGGAATAGGGTTCTCCACTGGTTCTCTTCCAAGCTGCTACTCTCCCAAGTCAGTGTGCAAAGTTCATTTGCTGTGAGTGCATTCGTTCGTCCGTAAGAATTTTTCTAGTGAAACGACTTTTTCCGTTTCGGCGAAAACGTGAAATGGCTGAGTGCGGAGAGCAACGCGCGGCTGTAAAATTTTGTTTTTTGTTAGGAAAAACACCCGCGGAAACCCTTGTGATGCTGAAAAGAGCTTATGGGGATTATGCTTTGAGTAAAACGCGTGTGTACGACTGGTTTTCGCGTTTCAAGAATGGAGAGATGTCAATAGAAGACCAACCTCGTTCTGGGCGCCCCTCGACTTCAAGAACGGACGAAAACATTGAAAAAATCAACACTCTTGTTCATGAAGACCGTCGCCGAACCATCGATCAACTTTGTGAGAGGTCTGGATTGTCATGGAGTTCAATTCAGAGGATTTTAACTGAAGATTTGAGCATGAGGAGGATTGCAGCCAAATTTGTTCCTCGCCTTCTCTCCGACGATCAAAAGGAGCGTCGACTTCAGGGCTGTCTTGAGCTGCAAAATCAGTTGGATGAAGACCCAGATTTTTTTCTCAAGGTTATAACTGGCGATGAATCATGGTGCTATGGCTACGACCCCGAAACAAAGCAGCAATCAAGCCAATGGAAGACACCTCTCTCGACTCGTACAAAAAAGGCACGCCAAGTGAAGTCCAACATCAAGACATTGCTCATTTGTTTCTTCGATTGCAGAGGTATTGTGCACGCAGAATTTGTTCCTCCAGGCCAAACGGTCAACCAACACTTCTACTTGGAGGTTTTGAAAAGGTTGAGGGAGAACATCCGGAAGAAAAGAGCGGATCTTTGGCGCAGAGGAGATTGGTTCTTCCACCACGACAATGCACCTGCCCACACAGCGCTGTCCGTGAAGAAATTTTTGACCAAAAACGGCATGACACCGATTGTTCACTCCCCCTATTCACCGGACCTTGCCCCCTGTGACTTTTTTTTGTTCCCTAGACTCAAAAGGGACATGAAAGGAAAACGTTTTTGGACTGTAGAAGAGGTGAAACAAAAATCGCTGGAAGGTTTAAAAAACATTGAAAAAAATGAATTTCAGAACTGTTTTGAACACTGGAAAAAAAGTTTGAACAAGTGTATTACAGTCAATGGGGGTTACTTTGAAGGTGATAAAAATTACGTGTGAAAAAATTTGTCAATAAAAAAGTTGTAACACAATTCCCGTTACTTTTGGGTCCCCCCTCGTATGGTTTCCACGAATATGTAAGCCGTTGATCATGAATCTTATATCGAATTTGCAAAATATTACTGTTCAAACTATTAGTTTTAACAATTTATGAAGAAATGTATTGACTAAGATGCATATGCTTTTCATAGTTATCTAGGCCGCTGATCATGAACCTCAGGTTCGATTTGTAAAATTAATTGTTTAAACTATTTCTTTGGCTTCTCGCCATAATGACGAAACTCACTTTTTTTCGAAATTGAGTTAAGGTGAAATTTTATATCTGTAAATGTTAATCTTTCCATAAAATGTTAATTAACACTCTAATATCCAACATTTGGTTCGTTCTATCGACATTTCATAACCAACAAACTGCATTTTTCTCAGCATAACAACACAACTCAGCGTTTTCCCGGCATAAGGAATCAGTTCATCCGTCATTGTTTAAATCAGTTTGATAATGATGTCTGTGGCTTGCCGCCATAAAGGAGAAAGTCACTTATACCACAAGGCTCATTTTACATGATATTCTGATGACATTTTGAACGTTATGAGATGTGTGACTTTCTCTGTTATGGCGGGAAGCGACAGAATTTCACCCGGACAAAATAAATAAATAAGACTGCATGGTACGACCGTTTATTCAATTTACCTGTTTTTTGCAATTTTTGCGAACACAATCCTTTTTCTCACTTTTTCTGCGTTTTTCCCGTTTTTGTTTTGATGCTGAACACAGCTGAACATCAGCTGACTGTTGCGCACACACGTCATAACATCTGTGGCTTCCAGGCGTAACCGACTAAGTCACAATTTTCAATAAAAAAATACTTTCTAGGCATATTTGCGCGCACTAAACTAAAATATTTTCACTTACGCAATGCAAGCAATGATTTCGTAAGAGAAAAAGTCACAAAAGTTTGCAAACTTCGAAAAACGCTTCGAAAACTTTAAGGCTGGTTTTCTCGAAAACAGCTGTTAGTGAGTTTCGTTATTATAGCGGGAAGCCACAGATTTGTTTCAACAAATTATGAAAAATATATATTTACCAAAATGCCTATGCTTTTCAAGGTTTCCCGCTGATTATGAATCTTAGGGCGAATTCGCACGATTAATTTGTTACAATTATTCATGTCAACAAATAATGAAAAAAATAAGACTAAGATGCATATGATTTTCATGGTTTCCTAGGTCGCTCATCATGAATCCAAAGTTGAATTTGCAAAATTCAACTGTTCAAACTTTTTGTTGCAACAAATTATAAAAAAAAAAAAAAAATGTATCACTAAAGCCCAAATCACATAGACCGTTACGGTTCCGCTGCCATCCCGTTCCGTTCATTTTCGACCAATCAAGGCACAACGGTTGGGAACCTTGGCCAATAAAATAGAAGCCCGTCTAATTTTTCGACCAGCAACGGCAACGGTAACAGTCCGTGTGACATGGGCTTAAGATGCATATGCTTTGCATGATTCTCTAAGATGCTAATTATGATTCTTCAGTTTAATTTTCAGAATCAATTTATTTTAACTATTTTATTGACAATTTATGGAAAAAATTTTGTTATCAAAATACATATGCCCTCCATAGTTTTTTAAGCTACTGATTGATTATAAATCTAATGTCTAATTTGCAGAAATTTGTTCTTTAAACGATCGGTTTTAACAAATTTAAAAAATATATACTCGCTTAGATGAATAAGTAACTTAAAGGATAGATTCACTTGATGGTAATGTTTTTTTAAATTTGTTAAGACTTATATTTTAAACAATTGAAATTTGCAAATCCGACCTTAGATTTATGATCAGGGGCTTAGATGACCATGAAAAGCATATGTGGCGTGGACTGAAGAAAGGGTACTAACAGCACCAAAAATAGAATTCGAGATAGTCAGTGATTCTGAGTATAGAAATCTTGCTCTATCAAACGAGTCTCCTCTTAAAAATGTATAATTTTTTTATTTCATTAAAAATTGAGGTGCAAAATTGGACCATTGTCCATGCTACGCTAAGGGACTTTCTCTTTTCAATCTCGTTTTCCTCGAAAAGCGGCGAGGTGCTGTTAGTGCCCTTTCTTCAGTCCACGCCACATATGCATCTTAGTAAAAACATTTTTTCTCAAAATTTGTTGTAACAAATAATTTAAACAGTTAAAATTTTCAAATTTAGCCTTAAATTCATAATGAGCGGTCCTGAAAACCATGAGAAGCATATGTATCTTGGCGAATAATTTTTTTCATAAATTGTTAAAACAAATAGTTTACACAAATAAATTCTGCTAATTCAACTTTCTTGAGCTCAACTTTTAACTCACTTGCCTGAATTGCAATTTAGTGGCTTTGCATTTTTTTTCGGTTTCTTTTTACGAAATCTAACGTCAGTGTCAACTTCTACACGGTTTTATAAACGCGCACAAACTTCCTTTTTCCCAACCAAAACCTCCAAAATTCACGCTCGTTCAACAGATGTCCCGATAAAAATAACTTAAAAAATTTTGAAAAATTTTTCGAATGTTTTTTGACCAAAAAATTCTTGTTTACTTCATATGTTTTGTTGTGTTTTGTGTTGCTCACGCCGCTGTCTATTTTGGGCTTTTTACATCCTGCCCGCCTTTCTGTCGAATACGCCTATCAGACAAATTCGGTCGAATTTTTTCTGGCGGGCTCGCAAGGCAAAGAACCGAGACCAAGAAGACTATAGAAGGAGGAATCACTTAACCGATTTCACGCTCCCGTATACCAGCGTAATTTCCCGTCCTTTCTCGATATGCGCAAAGCCCCGAGATACATTCGAAGTGATTCAAAACTATTTAAAAAAATTATAGGACAGATATCATTGTAAAACAATGTTTTTATGTTTAATGATAATCCTATAATAATCTTATTTTTTATTAATAATACTCAAATATTTTCTAGTATAGAAAGAGGAAAAATTGTACGAAAACGGATTTATTAAAAGTAATAGTTTTTTGTAAGGGAAATGATGGAAATTAAAAAGAAATTATAGACAACAAGGTCACTGAAAAGATTACAGTTCTCAAAAGCGCAAGTCGCAAGTCGTGATTTCCTTTGTTGTTTCCTGGTTTAAAATGAAAAAAAGTTGAATGTTTGAAAAGTAAATCTAGTTTTAGTTTTTTTCATTCAAGTTTTCCGTTCAATGCAGTAGGCGCTCACACATTTATAAAGCTCGGAGGATAATTATAAATCAGTTACTGTATGAAAGCATGAAGAATAAATGGGTAAATCTATTAAAGCATGAAGAACGGCATTGCTAACAATGATGAATCTGAAGCTAGAGGCTCGACGGTCAACTTGAAAATTTCCAGAACTAGTCTTTCTGCCGTTCCGCTTCATTACGTTACAAGAGGATGGTTTATAAATGGAAGGACTTCTACTGTACTTAGAAAAGGAAAGTGTCTTCCATGGAAGGCCTCGCCTTGGACGTTATTTCATTTTCTCCCTTTTTAAAAGGTAGTCTTGGCTCCGGTTCGAATTTTTGGGTATAGCTAGTTTTTCCCCCCAAAAAATATCAGTCGGTTTTTATTATGAGGTGCATCGACTTCTGTTCTACTGTTTTCAAAATTTTGAAGTTTCCTATCATATTGATGATTCGTCATGATGATTCCTATCGTATTCCGTCATATCCTGTAATAAACTATCGTTTTCAAAAATTCCGCGTCAACGTCATTTGTTGACCCTGGGGGACCCAAACCAAATTTTCAATACATTCCCGTTATCTTCTCGTAGTCTCAGACCCATAAACATTACTAATACGCACGAATCATCAAATAATTCATGTACAATGAAAGACTAAAAATTTGACCTAATTCATCTTAAACTCCACTGCTATAGATAAATATACAAAAACTAATGATATCTCTATAAAAAAAACTTTTAAAAAGTAAAAAAAAAAACAGTTTAGCGGACTTACAAGAAAAAAAAAATATCCTGTACATGTAGCAAAAGGTTACAAAAGAAGCTTTGGTTTTTTCAACGACAATGAGAACCTTAGTTACATAAAATCTTTGACTAATGATGTAAGTATACAATAGTGATCAACAAAAAGTTATAATACCTAATAAGCGGGAAATAGCTCCATTACTTCAAAAATACTTCTACTGTTTTTTTGATGTTGCAAAAGAAACGCGAAATAGCAACAAGGAAATTTACGAAACGCAATCGATGGAATACGTTTCACTAAAGGTTGATAATTATTTATCATTGCATACCATTCAAAAATTCACTAAAAGGTCCGACAACCCGCTTGTTTTTATGAAGCATACATCTGTAACATATTTTAAGAAGCGTCATGTTAAAATTTGTAACATTATACATACATCAGTTATTTCTAATATCGCCTCTTATGGCAAGTTATATGATGCATGATTCCGTGAAAAACACTATATATTCGCAACACACTACAGAATTATTAGGAATATATAGCAATTAGGAAATAAGAGATATACAGTTATAACATAGGAGTGATAATAAAAAATATGACTTAATAGCAGAATAATAGCAACCTGTAAGAGAAAATATCTCAAATGATGAAGTAACCATCTTATACGAAGAAGGTATCGATGGGGTATTTTACCATAGTGTATCATAATGTGGAGCGTGTCTCATTGTCAGGACTAGGTTTTGAACTTCGATGATAATAGTTTGTATTCCAATAATGTAAGTAACATAGCATACAAAAATTTGACGTTAAAATCTGGTGCATGCGATTGCTTTGGCATATAGAAGTATCAGATCAAAATTGGTCACGTTTTTAATTCATTTCCCTCAGTGTACAGTTTTGAAATAACCACCATTATTACCATACAACAAGCGGGTTGTCGGGCCTTTTAGTTAATTTTTGAATGGTATGCAATGATAAATAATTATCAACCTTTAGTGAAGCGTATTCCATCGATTGCGTTTCGTAAATTTCCTTATTGCTATCTAGCGTTTCTTTTGCAACATCATAAAAACAGTAGAAGTATTTTTCAAATAATGGAGCTGTTTCCCGCTAATTAGGTATTTTAACTTTTTGTTGATCACTATTGTATACTTACATCATTAGTCAAAGATTTTATGTAACTATGGTTCTTATTGTCGTTGAAAAAACCGAAGCTCTTTTCTTTAACTTTTTGCTACATGTAAAGGAAATTTTTTTTTCCTAAATTCGCCAAACTTTTTTTTTGCTTTTTAAAAGTTACAAAATATCGTCCCAAAAAAAGTAAAAATGATGTTTTGACGTAAGTATTGCTATAAGAGTGATATGCATTGGAATGGATTCCACAACAAAACCAGGACTGTAGCCAGTGGAGGGATGAAGGGGGCGAAAACCCCCCTAAGTTCATCTTTTGCCCCCTCTGAGATTCTTAGATATCAAATTTTTTTCCAATAGCAAGTGCGCAGTACAATTTTATCGAATTTTTCTTTAGAGATACGGGAACATAGTTTTTAGCTAATTTGTACAGTAAAAAAAAAAATTTCATAAAAGTATGTTTCAAAAATATAATGAATAATTATTTCTTCTTTTAAATCGCATTTTTTTCAGTAGGTTTTAGAAAAAATTATTTTTATAAAATTTTCCCCCCTTAAAAGTTATTTTTGCCCCCTCTAACGTACAGACCTGGCTACGGGCCTGAACAAAACTATCTATGAATTCCACGCATCCATAAGTCTTTAAGGCATGATATCAATTGGAAATCGATTGGAGATCAATCGGTGAACAATTTTTGATCCCACCACCCTGCTAGGGGATACATTGACAAAATTTTAAAGCGATGAATATTAATCTTTCAAAATATTATCTTCTTTGATGTTCTAGTTGATGTTCTAACTGGTAAGTATTTCAAAATAATTTTTTATTTTTGAAATGAAACACAAAATTTACCCCATAATACTGCGGGTATGGCATCATCGGATATTGCTGCCGATGGTAATCGTCGCGATATCTTTCCTCCCCTTCAAGGGGTTCCTGGGGTCCTTCCTCGTCCCTGGATCTCCGAAATTTTTCCAGTCGTCTACGAGAACTTTCGGATCTGCAAGTAACCATTTTGAATGACCGCACGAATCTCATACAACCACCGTAAAAGAGTATCACCACCACCATCACCCCCACCCTTATCAGTTTGATTATTAGATAATCAAGATAAGGTGAGAGAAGATACGATAGTCAAAATAAGATAGAATAAGGTAATCAAGATATGATGAAATAGAATGAGATGCTCAAGATAATAAAAAATAGTATACGAGAACATGATCAGGTGGGATGAAAATATGAGATAAGATAGGATGATATACGAGATAATATAATTTATGATGAGATTATCAAAACAAGGTAGGATAAGAAAAATTCATGATCAAAAACCAAATAGGGGCTAGCGCGTAGCTTAGGGGAGTGAAGCCCTCTATAATATATAGTAACAAAAGTTTATCACCGCCATCCCAGCCGTGTCAGTCTATTATATAATCAAAGTAAGATAAACCAAGATAAGATAATCAAGATAAGATAAAAATTCCACAGTAATCAAGATAAGATAAGATGATAGTGACAAGATAAGGTAGGATTATATTATTAAAATAGATGTTCAGAATAAAATAATAAAGGACATTGTATCCTTCAGTGACTTAAAGTCGGTTCAAGATCGGTCGCGAACGTTGGGTTGCGTTGGTCTCTTGCTCTTCCACCGCGCTTTTCCGAGTATTTCTGACTCAGAAATACAAGGAAAAGCGTGGTGGGAGTGCGTGGGGACAACGCAACCCAACGTTCGCGACCGTTCTTAAATTGACTTCAAGTCACTTATGGACGCACTGATAAAGGATGAAAATATAAAGATGAAATAAGATAAAGTGAGATAAAAGAATAAGATAGGATGAGATTATCAAGATAGGATGATATTGGCCGTAATAATCAAAATCATAAATAAAATAGGATTAGATAATTTAGATGATATGAGATGAGCGTGATAATCAAGAGAAGATAAGAAAGAGTAAGATAATCAAGATAATATGAAGGATAAGATAATCATGAGATGAAATAAATTAACATAATTGAGATATTATCAAATATGATAAGACAATAAGACAAAATAGAAGGCGATTTCGAGATGAGATAATCAAGATAATATGAGATAGTCTAGAAACTATATGAGGTTATACGAGAGCGAATGAAATATTTACAATATTATAGGATAGTAAAACATAATACAGATGAGATGAGAAAGCATAAGATAATCGAGATTAGGTAGAATAAGATAATCGAGATAATATAGGGAAGAATTAAATATTAAAAATTAAAAAAAATAGTATTAGATGATCGTGATAAGATGTGGTAGGATGAAATAATCAAGATAAGATAATACCTACAGAATTAGATATTGAAGATTAGATAAGGTCGGATTAAATTTTCAAGATTATATAGGATAAGTTTAGTATTATTTTCAAGATAATATGATGAAGATAAATAGGATAAGTATTTATCATAAGATAATTAAACTAAGGTAGGATTGTATAATCAAGATTGTACATATAGGATAATGAAGTTATGATGAAACAGGATGATATAATTAAGATGAAAAAGGATAAGATGATCAAGATAATAAACGATAGCGTACGATAATCTTGATAAGATTAGGTAGGATGGAGTCATCAAGAAACGATAAGATGGGTTGGTATAAACAAGAAAATATAATGTACCTTAGAATTGTAGAATGAAATCATCAAGAAAAGATGGGATAAGATAAGTTAATAAATATAAGACAGGACAAGATAATCAACATATGTGACTTGGAATCAAGAAATGGGGTTTGAGAGGAAAAGCTACGAGGAACACTTCCCCCATAAGCAAACTTCGTTCAGATTTCCTTCATATTGCCAGAATTTTTCTAACAATTTTTCCGGAAAAATCTTAGCTTATTGGCGTAGCATTTGAGTACGGTTCCGACAGAAATCGATGGTCGAAAAATAATACCGCAACCTGACCGCAATTTGACGGAAATTCTTGCTTGGCATGATGAGCGTAACCTAAGGGAAATCTGACAAAAACCATCGCAGCCAAAAAAATTTTAAAAAAAAATTGTTTTTTGTATTCTTGGCAGTTTAAACGCATAACTGTTAGTTGCGTTATAAACAGAAACACTATTTAGACGTTTCTCGGATAGAGAAGACAATTTTATCTGAAAAAAACTTTGCTTCAAGGTGAATTTGAACCCGGGATCTTCAGGTCATGGTTCCGCGCGCCTATTAACTCACCCATCGTGTCAGGCTCATTGATAGAAAATCTCTTAACGATTTTAAGATTTTCCAGACTCGAAAAAAATTTCAATTTTTTTAGCAACGACAATTACTTTACCTTCAAGTAGTCCGATTATTTCACCATTTTTAATCGATGTATACTTGGAAATTTTCATTTCATGCAATTTTATTATTTCTAATTCATAAAGACTAAAAATTAATATTTATCAATTTAATTCGAATATTTGAAAAAGGAATATATTATGCTCATGAGTTATAGAACTTTATTATTAATTATTATTTAAAATACAAAAAAAAGTATTACTCTCCAATTTTTGAATAATAAATCGATCAGTTTTTGATATTAAAATTTTTGTTATAAATAATACATCTAAGATTGATTTGATACTTCGTATTTCATATGGAATAGATTTTCAAATCTACTTTAAAAAAATGCTATCGCAATATAAAAATGTTATCAAGTTTTTATCGAGTGATTTTTTAAAAACATAAAAACAGGTGTGAAACATGGCTATTTCTACCTATATGTTACCCGCATAATGACAATTCTTACATCGATAGAATTTTTTTTATTCTCTAGTCATTTTCTATTATTTTATTTTTCGTGATATGAAATTTGTACAAGTAAATCCCAAAATGCTTAAATTCAGTTTCAAATAGTTTTTGAGTACTCGGGCAGTTGTTATACAAATGGCGAAAATTTTTTTGCAATTCCGTTCAGTGGATTGCATTCTTACAATTAGCTTTTTTTTGTTATGTTGGTAATAAGAAATGCAGACAAACTTCCAACAGATTTTTTTATTACAAATAATGCTACGCCTACCATTACAAAATTATTGCATGTCACGTAAATCATAAATTTATTTAAAAAAGTTCGCCTCGGTAACGAGACACAAATTTTCATCTTAATAAAAATAAGTTTCAAAACTCTAAACATTTATAATGTTGAAACGTAAGATGAAAACGATTGAAAAACATTTTTCGTCACGACGTTTACGATACGGACGATCACGAAAAACTGACACATCTACAGAAAAATCTTTTAGAAGTTTGTCGGCATTTCTTATTTCCAACGTAATAAAAAGGAGCTAAGAATGCCATCCACTGAAGAGAATTCCAAAAAATTTTTCGCCATTTGTATAACAACTTGCCCAAATACTCAAAAACCATTTGAAACTCTATTTAAGCATTTTGGCATTTATTTGGAAGAAATTCGTATCACGAAAAATAAAGTAATGGAAAATAACTAGAGAAAAAAAAATTCTATCGACGTAAGATTTGTCATTATACGGGTAACGTAAAATACTATTGACTATCTTCCTTCGATCTCTGATAGATTCTCTGTATTCTCTGGTCCTAACCCCAACTTCGATATTTGCGTTTCTTTCAACACGGACCTTTTCCACAATAGCAAGTAACACGGAGAGAGCATCAAAATGTGAAAGGAGAAGTGTGCCTAATGGCTTTTTCTCTCAAACCCTATTTCTTGATTCCAAGTCACCTATGATAAGATAAAATCATAAAAATTATAGTACATGGACCGCTATTTGAGAAAAATTTTGTGACATAAGCATCATAGAAGTTTGGCCTGAGGGTAAAACGAAGCAAAACAAAGGGACCGACTGCACTGAGGTAGTTTGAGCAAAAGTTCGGCGAAACTCGTGGGCACTCGTGGTCACTCGTAGTTTTGTTTAGATAGTTTACATACTTCTTCGTGCTCTATTTTTTGAGTTTCTCATAAAAATTGAAAATGTTTTATAGTTTCACGGTCTCATTCAATATAATTCGTAATTATTGAAAGTGTAGGGCTCCGGTAATTTCGATTACCTGCATTACCGGTAATTTCGAGAACCTCCAGTCCCTTGGCGCTCAGCGACTAAATACGGCACTGGTACCCTCGGGCCGATCTTCAATGTTTGAACACATTATTATGCTGATATGAGTGGGTAATAGCAAAGAACTCAAAGCTAACAAGAAGAACAACGCTGAGCTTTGGCGCGAACCAAAAATTTCTTGCCAAGAGATGCCAGTACAATCAATATTCCAGTTTTTGACCAATAGTATTCATAACTGCAAGGCACGTGACCGTGACGAATACGTCTCTCCCTCTTTCTAACATATTACAAGGATGTGATTGATTGCAGAGCACTCTCATGTATGGGGGTCATACATTGTTCTTCTTGGTAGATCTGAGGTCTTTGGTGATATTAGTCCATGTACTATAATGTCTATGGATAAGATGGGATAGTATTATACATTAGTCAATAATAGTATATTTCGTATCAAGGGGCCTAGCAGTGTCTTTTCATGCGCGACGGCAAAATTCTCGAAACTCGTGGAATTACCTCGTTCTGAGAATGTTTTCGTCGCGTGTGAAAAGGCTCTGGCCCCGTGATACGAACTGTACTTTTCTTGGTCAGCGTTTGAAATGAGTGTGTGGGCGCGCAGCGGAGTGAAAAGGGGATTCTTACGCTCAATCTGCGAGCAGCCTGACAAACTCTTCTCAAACGCTGACCATGAAAATGTTTTTATTTTTTTTTTATTATTCAGTGTGTCTCAAATTCCCATATGTGGCGTGGACTGAAGAAAGGGTACTAACAGCACCTAGCCGCTTTTCGAGATAGAGCAAGATTTCTATATTCAGAATCACTGACTATCTTGTATTCGATTTTTGATGCTGTTAGCACCCTTTTTTCAGTCCACGTCACATATACAAAAAAAAAAAAAAAAAAAAAAAAAAAACATGGATTCCTCATACAATTTTTAGTCAAAAAGTCCTGTGTCACTTTTTATAAAACTCAACATTAAAATAGTTGTTAAGCCTAAAATTTAAATAATAATTGTGCTGTCTGGATAAGTTTCTGGATATGAGTTGAAGGTCCGAAGTACATGTCCAGCATCATCTTCCGGGATGATCTGGATAAGGCTTAGCTTTACAGACCAAACCAATTTTTTTCATGTTTTTCTGAACCGAAAAGTCCTTTCCCACTTTTCACAAAACTCAAAATCAAAAAAGATATTCGGGTCACAAGTTTGAAATAATCAGATTTCTTAGATTTTAGGCTCAAATATCTTTTTTGATTCTGAGTTTTGTAAAAAGTGGCAAAGGACTTTTCAACCTAGAAAAATATAAATAAAATTTTGGGTGAAGTTTGGTTTGTGAATTCGACCCTTACTTGTCGAGAGAGCGTAATTATTGTTTAAATATCAATAGCTTTCATCACTTTTTTAATTTTGAGTTTGGTAAAAAGTGCTAATAAAATTGAATAAGGGATCCAAAAGTTTTTTTTGTATATTGGCATTTGGGACACACACCCTGTATGTTGGGGTGTCCTAAAAAAAAAATTTTTTTTGTATCTCGAACATTAAAACGCGCGTTTTCGTGTTTACGTGTAGAAACCTTATGACCGCCTTTTCGAACGATGCTTTGGAGCGCGTGGAAAATCGTATGTTTTGTTTTCACGAGTATGAAAAGACACAGACTAGTGGGTAAATAACGGTGTTAGGCTGCGAGGTCATCATCTTCTTGTCAGTTTTTAGGGACGGCCGATTCATCGATTCGGAAAGGCGACCTTGGGTTGCTACACGTAAACAACGAAAACGCTTTTGTAATCTTTTCGATAAAAAAAAGTACTGTTCGTATCAAGGTGCGTACTCGTGTTTTCACTCTTTTATGTTCCTTGATACGAAAAATACCATTTTTTCATATATCCACCCAAAAGTTTATAAATTCAATAAAATAAAAGAAAAAAATAGATTTTTTGCCTCTTAAACACTAAAAAGGAGCGTTTCAAAACACGTTTTGACATAGACAAATGAAGTATCTCAGACCAACACGCAGGCTGGCGGCGAATGACAATCGGCGAGGTGAAAGGCGGGCTCTTTTGGTTCCTTGGAAACCCGGCGGACCAAAAAGGACCCCCCTTTTCCCCTGTCGACTGCCATTTTCCCCAGCCTCCGTGTCGACCTTCAATGCTTCATTTGCCATGTCGAAACAGTTTGGATACGCTCATTTTTACTGTTTTCGAGGCAAAAAGTATCGTGTGTACCTCGGAGCAAAATACTATTTTGTTTTTTTTTCCAGAGTGAAAGTATGAGACCTTCTGTGAGTGTGAGCCTTCCTATTGATTTGTAATAACTCAAATAAAGAACGTATTTCTTCATGAAAAAGCTCAAGCTACAGACTCTTTTTCTCACGGGAGTTCAAGTTATATGCCGAGCCGAAGGTGAGGGATATATTTACCCGAGGAAGAAATTTTTTTTTCGTTGTGCGAACCATTTTTTTTATCGTAGCGGGAGAAAAAGCCGATTCTTGCCGGCGAAGTGGGCAAAAGATAGGCTTTTATTCTGTGTAAAAACACGACGTTTCGGACCTCCCTTTTTAGGTCTCTTTTCAAATGTCTACGATAAATTATCTAAAAATATTAGAGATTTTCTTTTGCGTCATTCACATGTGAGTTTTTTTGAAAGGATATGTAATCAGGAATTAAAGAGATGTTGTAATTATTTGAATAAGAATAAAGATTTACTTATTACTAGGGCCGATAAGGGCCAAGTCACAGTTATTATGGACAAAAAGGACTATAATGAGAAAATGATTAATTTACTCAGAGACGAGGAGGAATCAAATTTCGAAAATTCAGTCTGATTTGAGTGATTTATAAAAAGATGGAAAAAGAAAAATTTCATTGACGATGAGAAGTATAAATTTTTTAATTGCTTAAAAGGGAACGGTAATCTGCCGAGAATTGATGGTTTACCGAAAATACATAAAACAGGGACACCTTTACGTATCATTGTTTCATCCGTAGATTCACTCCTCTACAATCTAGGGAAAAAATTACATTCAATCTTGGAAAGAGGTATCCGAAAACCGGAGTCTTTCATTAAAGATAGTTGGGAATTCGTAGAAGGGATTAGTGGAGTGGTTTGCCCTACGGGATACATATTGATTTCTCTTGATGTTAGATCCTTGTTTACAAATATCCCATACTCACTGGTGGTTTCTGGAATTCAGAAAAGATGGAATGACATTAAGATACAGACTGATCTCTCTCTTGATGATTTCTTAGCGGGTGTTAAATTAATACTTGACAATACTAGTTTTTCTTAATGGTAAATATTATAAACAGACTGTTGGTAGCCCGATGGGCTCCCCACTATCACCTATTCTAGCGAACATAGTTATGGAGGATTTAGAGGTTGAATGTTTGAATAGACTTAAGAACAGACGGGCTTTTTATCGTCGCTTTGTGGATGATATCTTAAAAATCATCCCGGAAGATGATGCTGGACATGTACTTCAGACCTTTAACTCATATCACCCGAGACTCCAATTCACCATTGAAAAAGAAGATAATAATTCGGTTGTGTTTATGGATGTTAATATACATAAGGACTCAAATAGCCGAATAATTACTAACTGGTACAGGAAACCGACAAGTTATATCTTAATTTCTATTCTAATCATCCTATTAAATATAAAATCAGTGTTATTATGGGCCTTATTGATCGTGCCATTTGTCTTTCTAATGAGATATTTTGGGATGGGAACCAAACAATTGTCAAGAATATACTGATTGAAAATAACTTTCCAACTGAATTGATTGACAGAGAGATCTCAAAAAGGATGAAATTTCATATGAACAAAGGGAACTATGTGAAACAGGGTGGGATTGATTCTCGGACGGATGGGCTTTTTTTGCCCTTTCCATGCATCAAGGAGATTGTTCCGGCTTTCAAAAAAACTCTTAGTAAATATAATGTCAAGATTGTAGAAAAAATACCTAATAAGATGGATGAGATTATAAAAACAGGAAGAGATGAACTAGAGAAATCAAAGATTACGAATACCGTTTATAAAATTGAATTTAGTGAACCTAGTTCTAAAAAGACTTAGATTGGACAGACGAAAAGAAATCGTGAAATAAGAAAAAAAGAACACCAGAAGGATATTATGAAAGTCTCAGGGGAACATTCTGTTATAAGTGTACATCGAATGGAATCTGGCCATGATATGCATTGGGGAGATATTAAAATTTTGGACAGAGAGACTAACTATAGAAAAAGACTGGTCTCGGAAATGTTTTTCATTAAGAAGGAAGGGAATAGTTCTTTGAACAGACAAAGGGACACTGAGAATTTCAGTAACATCTATAATAGGATTTTTCATAAATTATGACTTTACATGATTTCAAAATAGTGTTTCTAAAATCCCCACCTAAAATGTTATTGAGATCAATGTGTACGTTTATAGATATAGGATATTTTCGGAAATCAACAGATAGAGATAAAACGGATTAAGTTACGTTTGGACGCTCATGGAAGATCTTTGACGTCCACTTATTTCCAAGTTTTTCTGTATAATTTGTAACTTATTTTGGCTATTCATAAAAACAAAGACAATATTTATTAGCAGAGACGTGACAGGTAATAGTCTTGTTTTTTTGATTTTTTTCTTTTTGTTACTGTTACTGATATTGAGTTTCAATTACTGATAACATGTATAATAAATATAGTAATGTAGTAAATTGTCTACTCCGTATCTTTTATCAATTTCCAGAAAGTTCTCTCGGAGTGAAGTGTATATATATAACCCACGGGAATCTATTTCATAAAAAGCTCCTTTATTTGTTCTAGCTTCCGACCATATTTCTTGGTCCTCATCAGGAATATCTGTATGTCTAGATCCCTTCTTATACTTTCAAAAATCCACATCTCCAATGAGTCTCCACAGTCATAGATGAGTCAATTTTTCTTTTCAAATTAAATTTTTTTTTTTTTTTTTATCAGACGTTTATTTTTATCAGTCATTGATAGTCCATTGAGTTTGACGTATACATATCGTTATTAATGCTATAACAGTAGAAGAAAAAAAAAATATAAAAAAAAAGATAATTTGAAAAGAAAAATTGACTCATCCATGGCTGTGGAGACTTTCATTGGAGATGTGGATTTTTGAAATTATAAGAAGGGATCTAGACATACAGATATTCCTGATGAGGACCAAGAAATATGGTCGAAAGCTAGAACAAATAAAGGAGCTTTTTATGAAATAGATTCCCGTGGGTTATATATATACACTTCACTCCGAGAGAACTTGCTGAAAATTGATGTATAATAAATTTGTCGTAGACATTTGAAAAGGGACCTAAAAAGGGAGGTCCGAAACGTCGTGTTTTTACACAAAATAAGATTGTTTGACTGGAAAGGCCATAATTTATTGCACCGATAAACGTAATACCAGTGAAGAGATAAGAAAATGTGAATGGCTTTGCACCTTCTCCCCAAACTCGAATAATGTTATTTATATCTTAAACTCGAAAAAATTACTATTTTAATTTTTTCTTTTTTCCTCAATACTCATCCCCTAACTCAGGAGGGCTTTGAGTGTGGCCCACCTCAAGATGGTAAGGCCTCCTTTTTCTTATCGAGTTTTCCTTCTTTTTCTTATCCCATGTCCTGCGGCCATGGACCGACTTCTTACTGTACTTGGTATTCACGTCAACTTGAGCACGATGCCCGCTATCGACCCACGGGGGAAACCATGGAAAACCCCGTGGCAAGCAAGCGGTTGTGAGTTTGAATCCGCCCCGGCTCCCAAGAAGTTATTTCCTGAGAAATAAAATCCTGGGCCCAGGCAGGATTCGAACCCGAAATACCTCTGCTTCCGCAGTCAGGTGGCATAACCACTTGGCTACCGAGGCGGTTTCGAAAAAACTACTATTTTCTTTCATTTTATAAAATCTATGAATTTTTGGGCAGCTAAGTAAAAAAAATTCTTTTGAATGGACATCCTAATATATAAGATAATAATGAAGATAATAAAATGAGATAGGATAATCATACAGGGTGTTCACCAAATCACTGTATCAACCATTAACTAACCGTTAATCGAATTTTAAGACGATTTTTCCTTTGACATTTTTCACAAAACTTGAAATCAAAAAGGATATGAGCGCATCAAGTTGAACTGATTAACGCCCTATATGGGCAAGTAGGGATAAAAACCACAGACCAAAGTTGTCAAAAATTTTCTCCATATTTCTCTGAGTCTAAAAGTCCTGTGCATCTTTCCACAAAACTCAAAATCAAAAAAGATATTAAAGTTAGAATATAAATAAATCTTATTGGTTATTTACTCAAAATATTTTTGTTAATTTTGAGTTTTGTCGAAAGAGCAAAGGACTTTTCGACTTAAAAAAATATAGAGAAAATTTCGGACAATTTTTGGTCCGTGGTTTTTATCCTCACTTGCTGATAGAGGGCGTTGATTGGTTCAATTTATGAAACTCGTGTCTTTTTTGATTTTGCGTTTTGTGAAAAATTGCATAAAAAAATAGTCGTGAAATTCGATTGGGAATCCATAGCTAACGGTTGATCCAGTGATTTGGTAGACACCCTGTAAATACATATAAATGTTAATAAAAAAAACTTAAGGAAATTCCTTTTTAAGGATTAAATTGTTTTTTTAACTGAAAGATCGGGAAACTGACCTAATAATTTATAAAAAAATAAAAATACAGTATCGGAAGTAGAGTTCTAAATAACTGATTTAAGACTTAAAGAAATGAGAAGAAAATTACCCAGTGTAAGAATCTCGTTCATGACTTAAATGGCTCCTTCTGGGAGAGTGAGAACCGGATCTTCTTCGAGATCTTTCTTTATCGTGCCCTGAATCACGCCTTCGACTTGAAGATGCTAGACTGTAGTCGTAGTCATCTCTGTAAAATATCACAAAAAGATATCGTCAAAAGTATAGAATTTTTTAAATTTTATTTGACTAGAAGCTTCAAGTCCCCATTTTACATATCTTAGAATGGCTTTTTTATGCGCCTATGTTTGTAAAACTAGTCTTTTACGTATTGGGATATAAAACATTTTAACCAAAACATCTAAACTTCATTGCTGAAAATTTCCAATTCGTTTTGCCAATGGGAAAACCAAATAAATGTCTATTTTATAAAATATATAATTAGATTTCCATAATATATTATGAGTTTTTAAAACTTAAAAGAATAATAAATTTTTTTTTCAACTTTATGAACTTTCATTGCTTTTGGAGGCCTACAAACAATTAACAGAAAATTGCAACATTTACATTTTGTTTTCTTCATACATAGAATTATCATTGGATTGTAGTTGTATTTTTTGTTTTTGCATTATTCAATACTTGAAAACTATTAAATACCATTTCATCTTGTAAAAAATAAAAAGCGAATATATACAAAAAAATATTGAAACCTTTTTTTTTTTTTTGAAAAAAGTAATGCTTCTGCAGTTTCACATTAGGACGAAAGTAACCTTTTATGGACCTTGAATGTAAGTCCTTTGTTGTAGCATACAAGATTGATTAATTTAATGTTCTAGTACTCAGAAGTGAATTTTACTCACAAGAAAAAACTTTCACCCAAAAGCCATTAGGACAAAGTTTGCATAGAAATGCAATTCACAATTATACATTCTAAGCATCATGGTCAACTGTGTTCCTATTCAAACCTTATTCTAATCACTTTATTTTCCTGGGCGAACTTTTTTCTTTTAAAGGAAAGTTCAATTCTGAGCCATAGGACGAAAGAGTAAATAATCTTGTATGCAACAACAAAAGACCCACATTCATCATTTAAAAAAGTTTGCTTGAGTCCCTTATCTCTCAGGCTGGCGGCTGGAGAAGCATTACTCTTTCCAAAATTTTGAAAAAAGAACTGTATGCGCTACAGATCAGACCCTTATCACATCGAGGCCGTGTGTTGCATTCCGAAATTGCCGAGGACCGAAGGTCCGAAGGGACTGTTTAGGAATGCAACACAGGGCCACGACATGAAAAGTAGGTATTCTGATCCTAGCAGTGTAATGTACTAAAAATTTTCAAAATTATAATATACGATATCAAATTGTAGAGAAAATATGCCATTGGATAATATTGAATGAAGTTGATGATATGTATATATAAATAATTTGTGAATGTATGTAATACATTGGGATATACTAAAATAATACCTGGTATTGGATGTTTTGTACTTTGGAAATTTTGGGGTTTGGTTCTTACCAATTTTCGTTTCATTTCTTTGATAATATCAAAAGTTTGTTCAACATCTAAAAATCTTACCTGTAATCGCTCCTACGATTGCCTCTATCATCATATCTCTTGTCTTCGTCGTATCTAGATTGTCTGTATTAAAAATTAAAAAAAAAAGAACAAGTTAATTAAAACGTTCAGAGTATCGAAATTCGGCATTCATATTGTGAAACCATATTCGAAGCCTTTTTGATTTCTACATTGTCGTAGAAATAAAATGAAAACCATTTTGAAAAAAAAAAAAGGTTTATCGTCAACTTCTGATTCGAATAAAAAAAATTAACATGCATGGTAATTACGTAATAATATCTTTGGCTTCCCGCCATAACAGAAAAAGTCACTTCTGCCATATCGTTTAAAATTATATCAGAATATCATGTAAAATGAGCCTTATGGCAAAAGTGACTTTCTCTGTTATGGCGGGAAGCCACAGATATATAATTACATAATTCTGTAATTATGTAATAATAACACCAAATGACAAATCTTACGTACTCACATACATGTTTCGCGTAATTAAACAAAACAATTGATTGATATCAAGTAAAATGTTAAAAAGAATGAAAAATATACACTTTTTCTAACCTGATTTGTTTAACAAATTAGCATAACGTAGCATAAAAATTGGGGTCAGATTCATTTCCATATTTGTAAATATTTCGATCCCTCCAATCATTACGTAATTAAAAATTTACAAACAAACGCAAGTACCGAGTCACAATGTAATATTGTTATACAATATGACGTTCAAAAGGTAAATGAAGATCTTCGAAAAAAATCTTACTACATCCGAAAGTTGAATTTGTAATGAATCAAGTCCTAAT
This sequence comes from Platygaster robiniae, assembly GCA_028476575.1. Classification (NCBI taxonomy): domain Eukaryota; kingdom Metazoa; phylum Arthropoda; class Insecta; order Hymenoptera; family Platygastridae; genus Platygaster; species Platygaster robiniae. The sequence goes on along the minus strand of CM052027.1, from coordinate 12,091,422 downwards.
ACAGGTTGACATGTCAGTTGAGGAAAAAATTAAATTAACAAAAAAATCGACTCAAACGTGTTTTACAGGCATTAGACGATTTCTTTAAAACGTCATCTGATTCTGAAACAATAAAAAATAATTCACTTCAAATTTTTGTTAAACTCATTCAGGAATAAAATTTGAATCATATTCTTTATGTAGCAAGCTTGAATTTATTGTGTTCACACTGAAAAATGCGTATACTTCTCAGACCTATCCCAGGTAGCAAAATAATTTCATATGCAAATCACACGTGAAAAAAAGAAATCACGCGTGACAGACATTTGTACCTCCGTTACCGATTCGCTGTTATGTCAATATGAAATCACGCGTGATTTTTAGATCTTTCCCTCGTGATGCGCTTGCGCAGATGATCATCGCGGGAAAATTTGAATACTTGTTTCTGTTCTATTGTAGTATTAATTCACAACGAAAGCAATAATTGTAAACACATTTTTATGAAGCATCATAATATTATACAATATATAGTATGCTAATGCAGAAAAGACAATCAATATTATATTTAACCACATTTTCGTTCATTTTTTAAACATTTTTTACGCAAATATATAGTTTAAAAAATGTCGATGAAAATTATGACAATTAGAACTGTCACATAATAAAACGAAAACGGTTCTAACCTCCAGGTAAACACTGATTTCGAGGAATGCGGTACTATAGCGGTACTATAGCACAAAAATTTCTAATTTCAAAATGACAAGGAATTGAAATCACGCATAATTTTTTGGCGCATGCGCATTGTCTAGCATTGATAATGTGACTATGTCATTTTGAGCTCACGGGAATGATTTCACAAATCGTATTTCATATGTTTGGCATAATGAGATCATGCGAGTGATTTCACGCATGATCTAAACTGTGAAATCATGTTTGCTATCTGGGATAGTGCTCACAACCTTCTCTTGTATTCAGTGCAATATCAAATCAAAAAAAGAAAATTGTTTCCATTAGATACGACAAATTTTTCCATAAAAAACTATACTAAAGATTTTTTATTCAATCGTAAGTTTTGTTAAGAAAAAAATTGTTATTGTAATTTTCAACTCTGAAAATTTGGTCTTTTTAAGGCCCTCGCATACGAATAGATTACATAATCATAGATAGAATTTTGCAATATAAAAACATGGATAAAGATATAATCTACATCTTTGAACATATTCGTTTTATAATAAAAAATTTTATCCATACAGGGACGTCACAATCGGGGGAGGAGGGTACCTGCCACTCTAAAAGTCTGAAAGGGGAGGGGGGAGGCAATAATATATATTCCTTTCGTTCCGTTGCTCGTGAGCTTCGAATTTCAGAAATATGTATGATTCCATAAAAGAATAAAAAAATCTTACACACTTTTAAGAGTGCTAAAAAATACGAAAAATACAACAAATCTTTAAGCATACATAATGTACAAAATTAAATTATCTCGGTAATCTATTTTTACCTGAAATCTATATAGAACCTTAAATCATAGTGTAACTCATTCTGAAAATTTATGTACGAATTTATGAAAATATTATAAATCATATGAATTTTATAAATATTGGAAAAAAAAAAAAAAAAAAAAAAAAACAAGAAAAGGTACTGTAACAACTGGAGTTCTTGGAAAGAGAAGGAATCCACGAAAGAATTTTGTTCTGAAAAATCGTTTGAAATATTGAGAATCTGTTAAATTTCAAGTTTGCAGCATCAAGTTTTTTAAGTATACATAGCTCTACATATATATAAAAATTCAAAATCCAAAAGAATACTAGGTAATAATAGGAATCTCTCAACTAAGTCAATTCATTATGGTTATTATTTTTTCACGAATTTATGAGAACGATAACAATCTTTGAAACTTTCAATCTTAAAGTATCCAATCCTGCAAGTCTATACCTATGTAAATCAATCAAAACACTATAAAATTCAATAAAATTCATAAATATTGAAAAAATACAAAATGTATTAAAAGTTCTAAAAATCTGTGAAATACGTAGAATCCATAAAGATTCGTTTTTGAAAATTCATTATTATACTAGAAATCCCTCAAATTTTTAATTCCAGAGTATCTAATTTGAGTGATAGATATACATTTAAATTTTTTTAAATTCTATACATCCATATATAAGAAACATAAAAAATCATACTAAAATTCAATAACGCCAAAAAATTTCAAGAATTCTGGAATAACAAGCTTTCTTCAAAGCACTAGAAATTTGCAAAAAAACTGTGTTCTCTAAAAAACTTTTGAAATACTAATTAAAGTCTGAAATTTAAATCGAGATGGCAATAGATTTTTGAAAAAGGTAATCGAATTTCATGATACGTCTCTCGACTTTTTTGTAAGATAAACCAAAATTTGAAGATGTAATAAATTTTTCAGAATCATAGTTTCCATCGCTGATTTACAAGTATCAATCACATGTCTCACCTTTCAACAAGTCGTAGAGACCTAGTTGGTAAAGCCTTCATCTCCCATTTCGGTTGTATAGTGTTCGAATCATGAGAGTGACATTTTTTTCATTTCATTACTTACATTTGATGCTGGATTTGGCATAGTTAAAAATTGTAATTTTGACAAGAATTAGATCAGATTTAAATGGTATCGCATTCGAAATTCCTGGATAAGGGAGAAGAAAATCTATCATAAGCAAGTGAAAAACTCCTATAGTGTTGTATCATAAAAATTTCATGTATTATACATCATTTATGATTAATTATACATAATATCAGATAATATATAATTGTGTATATATATATATATATATATATATATATCACAAATTAATTGTAAATGCGATACTATTTTAATATGACATAATTCTGGTTAAAACTACAATTTTTAACAATGCCGAATTCAGCATCAAACATGACGTTCGGTCTTTCTCATTAATGCCTTCGCTTTTTCGAACGCGAACCCATGTTTTCGAATGCGATTCAAATGAAGGCATTAATGAGAAAGACTGTACATAATAATGAAACGAAAAACAAAATGTCATCCTCAGGATTTGAATCCCATACGTTAGAAATAGGAGATAAAGGCTTTACCCACCAGGCCACTACGGCTTATTGAAAAGTGTGGCATGTGATTGATACTTGTAAATCAGCAAAGGTAACTGTGATTTTCAAAAATTTATATCTTCAAATTTTGGCTTCACATACAACAAAGCTGAGATACGTTTTATTCTTTCTCAAAAATCTATTGCCATCTGAATTTGAATGTCAGACTTTAGACCTTCCCCTTGTAAGAATTTATAAAACTTGGAAATTCGAAGTATCGAATTCTTAAAATTGACATAGCATTTTGAAAAATAGACTGAAAAAATAAGAACCTATGGAACACTTTGATTCCGTACATATATATATATATATATATATATATATATATATATATATTTAAATGTAGAAATAACAAAACTTCATAAAACTTTATATCATGAAACATTAAAGTTGTCCTGCAGCTAGGTTTAGCTTTATCATGGTGGTACAATTGCGCCCTATGCTAAAGCATTAGAGTTTGAATACGCTGCCAACTTTATGCAATAAAAATTCATATGGCTTGTAACTCTTGTTGTAGGTAATATTTTAATTATTTTATAACGATATATTGCTGTAAATTCATCAAATAATTCTGCGAAACGTGGAAATCAATAATATTTTACAATATCAATCGTGGAAAAAATTGAAAATCGTACGTGTACGCTTGGCAACGTCGCTTTTACTGTCTTATTGATAACCAACTGCGCATGGTTTTCACTCACACACTACGATCGCACGAGTGACAGTGCGACGTTGCCGCGTTTCTCGAATGCAAGCGTTAAATTTCGTGAATCCGCCGACGAAATGCAGTATCCCTTTTTTTCCGCAGACAAAATCTTTCTGAAACTTTGCATAGTACTTGTGTAAGGCTATGCTTTATGATATACTCGTTTTTCGTGGCGATCTCATTTCTGCAAGTAATTGTTTTGGAGAAGAAAGGGTAAAAATTCACGCGCTCCCATAAGAGCCCATGTATTTTTTCTCAACTTTGAGCACTTATTGCTCGAAAACTTAAAACAAGATCACTTTGAAATTTTTACGAGGTGATGTAAGGTGCCATAAACTATCTGTATGTGAAGTTTGATCGAATTCTCATTATTCGACCCTAGCTGCAGGACAACCTTAAATTTTAAAAACCTACAGAAAAATCCACCCGAATAGTAGAAAATTCAATAAAAATTATAAATATCGAAAAAATACATAGGTTGATCCAAGATGACCTGGACACGCGAAAAATATAGATTCTCCATGAAATTATAAGGCGATTTTTCGTTTGCCATTTTTCACAGAACTCAAATTCAAAACTTTTAAGCCTTAAGTTTTAACAATAGATGCGCTCTTTTGACAAGTGGGAGTCGACTTCACGGACGAAACTTAACCTAAACTTTCTTCATATTTTTCTGAGTCGAAAAGTCCTTTGCCACTTTTCACAAAACTCAAAATCAAAAAAGATTTTCGAGCCTAAAATCTAACGAATCTGATTGGTTAAAACTTGAGACCCGGATATCTTTTTTTATTTTGAGTTTTGATAAAAGTAGCCAAGGGCTGTTCGACTTGGGAAAACATGAAGAAAATTTGAGTAAAGTCTGGTTCGTGAAGTCGACCCCCACTGGTCGAGAGAGCGAATTTATTGTTTAAACTTAAGCTTGAATAACTTTTAATTTTGAGTTTTGTGAAAAATATCAAAGAAAAAGATCATCTTATACTTTTATGAGGTATCAATATTTTTCGAATGTCCAGGTCATCTTGGATCACCCTGTATAATGAACCAAAAGTTTTAGAAATATGTGAAATACATCGGCATGTAGTACTGTATGTCGATGGTAAAATACATGAAATTTATATATATAGTGTTTATAAACAATTTACGTAAATACTACAAATTTCCGAAGTGTCTGATTCGAGAGCATATAATTTAGAAATATACATTGAAATTTAAAAAATACTAGATAATAATAAATAACTTAAAAAATCCTACTGCATGTTAATAACATTGAAATATGCTTAAAATGCTAGAAATCTATAAAATAGACCAAATTCATGTACAAATATTTTCTTCAACTATTGAGAGATATTGTGATTTAATATGGAAAGTGATACATTTCAAAAAGTAAAAAGCTTCAGCCTTTAAATCGATTTCTATGATACTATGATGATAGAATAAATATTTGTTGATGCATTGAAATAAATATATAATAATATATTGACCCTTTTGACATTAAAGTTGGTCTTTATATAAAAAATTTTGTTGCGACGCCCCCGTATTTATAAAAAATTAGGTATTATACATATATTTCTCAATCACATAAGTTCTTAGACCATATAATACATGGACTGAGCTTTCTCTATCCCTCGCTATTGCCGAGAGTGAAGCCAACATACGTTGGCTATTTGTCGGGCCTGGTCGAATAATCATAATAAGACTCGTAGCTATTGGTAACTATGAGTATGTATACATACTCAGTTACCAATAGCTACGAGTCTTATCATGATTATTCGACCAGGCTCGAAAAATAGCCAACGTATGTTGACTTCACTTTTTTTGGCAGATGCTCATCCATGTATTATACGGTCTAAGCATAAGCCTCACAGATTTTTTTGACTCATTTGGTAAAATGTCATCCCAAGAAAAAAAGTTTCTAATTTGAGTAAAAATTTTTCGAACTTTACAAAAGCTCATTGTATGCACAGGGAGGAAATAGTATACTATGTAACTTGGACTTTAATTTTATATTTATGAATGTGAAGTTTGTAGACGAAGGCGAAGCCAAGATTTACAATCACACGAGTGAATATAAAATTTCTGTCTTTGTTACCTACGATATTTTATGTATCTACTAGATACATACTAGATACCATCTAGGGCTCGAAAACGAGTTTTCCATGCCGGAGGTACATGAAGTTTTTTAACTCCAGGAGATCAAGCAGTACCTTTCGCATCTAGGGAAAAAATAAATTTCTCACGAGGGCGTAAGTTATATTCCGAGCCGAAGGCGAGGGATATATTCACCCGAGGGAGAAATTTATATTTTTCCGTGGTGCGAACGGTTTTTATTTTAGACCGCTATGATAATATAATATATTTCGTATCAAGGGGCCTACGAGCGTCTTTTCATGCGCAACGGCAGCATTCTCGGAACGAGGGAATGCCGAGGGCCGTAGGCCCGAGGTAATTCCACGAGCTTCGAGAATGTTTTCGTCGCGCATGAAAAGGCTCTGGCCCAGTAATATGAACTGTAATTTTCTTGGTCGGCGTTTGAAATGAGTGTGTAGGCGCGCAGTGCAGTGAAAAGGGGATTCTTACGCTTAATCCGCGAGCAGCCTAACACATTCTTTTCAAACGCTGATCATGAAAAAGTTATTTTTTTGCCTGCTTTCGGTAATAATGCACGTTTTTTACACCCATGGTGTGAAAAGTGTTATCTGTACTTTAAGGCAAAGAAAAATAGTAAAGTTAAGCTGAAAATGAAAAGAGGAATTGCCAAAGAAAGTAAAAAAGTCAAAGTAATATGAAAATACAAATATGACAACCACCTTTTTAGAGATTTATTTTCGTATAATATATAAAATACCTTCCGAAATTGCTGTTTTAAAAATGTTATAAATCGTCATAATCAAACTGTGGAGAATTTTGACAATATTTATATCATCAAGATTGATATTGATAATTTCTTCTTATTAAGATTCAATATCAATAAACATATCAATTTTTGATGACCTATATTAAAGTACGTAATGTTGCATTTGCAATAACAATGGGTAACAATTTTTGATTGTAACACTTGGATTAAGACCATACATACTTGGATAACATTCAATTCTTTAAGGGAGGCTGAATAAGCAACCTTTTCGAATTTTCACATTTTTTATTATTAGTTTAGATATATTTAATCAAGTTTTTATAAACCGTCACTTTTTTTCTTGATTTAGATTTGTTACTTCATATTTGAGAAAGTGAAATTGTATTTTCAAACTTCTACTCACGGTAATTTCAAAAATTTGAATCTGGAAAATTTTAGTATTTCATGATTCTAGAAATTCGAATTTCAATTTATAAATTAGAAATTTGTCATATTACACTACAAAACGAAAATGAAAATATTTTTTGAAAACAAATAATTCAATAAATCAGAAGTACAACCGTTTTTTAGAATAGTACTATTTCACAGAAATTTCATTAAAAAGATGCAGTTTAACATTCATAAATCATTTTAGGAGAATAATATTTGACATAAATGGAATAAAATTATATAATAATAATAATAATAATAATAATAATAATAATAATAATAATAATAATAATAATAATAATAAATGGCGAAAAAAATCACTTGTTATCAATTATCGTGACTTCTTTCGAATATAAAAACATGACTTGAGAATATCGTCGAGTGAATGAAATAATAATTTCAAGAAATAAACATTTTATGTACCTCTGGCATAGAAAACTCGTTTCTCGTCCAGTTCAGAATCTCTAAACTCGTTTTCCAGCCTTCGGTACATAAAATATCCTACGTAACTAGGACAGAAATTTCATATTCACTCGTGTGATTGTAAGTCTCGGCTTTGCCTCGGTATACAAACTTCACACTCGTAAATATAAAATTTCAGTCCTAGGTATGTAATATACTATTATCATATCGGTCTAAAAAGCCTACTTTCTTGCCCGCTTCGAGGGAAAAAATCGGCTCTTTCTCCTGCTGATAAAAAAAATGTTTCGCACAACGAAAAAATAATTCCTCCCTCGGGTAAATATATCCCTCGCCTTCGGCTCGGGATATAACTTACACCCTCGTGAGAAATTTATTTTTTCCCTAGGGGGCACACTCATTACTCCGAATTTTCAAAACGCCGGACTTGTCATATGTTCGAATGACGAAACTCCTGAAATGCAAAAGACCGTGAAAAAATTATACGAAACCGCATCGCTCCGAAATACGATTCCCCCGATTCTTTATATCGCCGCGATCGCGTTAAACCGAATATTCATAGCGCCGATTAATAAAAGCGCCGTAAATTCAATTCGCCGACAATTTTTAATCCCGATTCAACAAAATCCCGGGTTATCGTTTTTCCGCGAAAATATAAATCTTATTTTTCGAAACACCGAAATCTCAAACCTCCGTGAATGCATTCCTCCGTTCAGTTTGGGAGAGAAGTTAATACAGATATATCTATATATACAGCTTCTCTCCCAAACTGAACGGAGGAATGAATCCACGGAGGTTTGGGATTTTGTTGAATCGGGATTAAAAACTGTCGGCGAATTGAATTTACGGCGCTTTCATTAATCGGCGCTATGAATACTCGGTTCAACGCTATCGCGGCGATATAAAGAATGGGGGGATCGTATTTTGGAGCGATGCGGTTTCGTATTATTTTTTTCACGGTCTTTCGCATTTCAGGAGTTTTGTCATTCGGACATGTGACAAGTCCGGTGTTTTGAAAATTCGGCGTCATAAGTGTGTCCCTTCCCTAGATGCGGGATTTTATACATGGCAATAATAAATAAATTGTGGATTCTAGACGTAATTATTCAACAGGTAATTTTTTTTCTCGAAATTATCATTTCATATACTCGACGGTATTTTCGAGTCAAATTTTTATATTCGAAAGAAGTCAAGATAATGAATAACAAGAAAAAATTTTTTTTTAATGTTTCACACTTTATTATTATTATTAACCATAATCCAATTGAAATGTTTTTGTCAATTATTTAAAATGTTAGGAAAAAAATAGAAACAGATTCCCCGGTGACTCACACCTACCGTGTGTCTTTTTAGACCGCCTTCGTATCGACCTTCAATACACCATTTCTCCCGTCGAAATTGGTTTAGATATGCTCATTTTTAATGTTTTCGAGACAAAAAGTATCGTGTGTACCTAGGAGCAATAAGAGCCGATTAGAATTCGTGTGATTGCGTCACACTCGTTCTAAATCGGCTTTTTTTGCTCCTAACTACACAATATACTATTACTCACTTAAGGAGTAAGAGGATGATTTCAACGGGTGTATCGTTTGTGTCCGAGCGGAGCGGGATAAACAAAACACACGAGTTGAAATCACTTTCTCCCAAGGCGAATACAATATTTTTTTCTATACACTCAAAAAAATCTTTAGTCAAATACGAACCTCAAAAAGTTTCTTCTCCAATCGACCTAAACATTTTGCCATATCGACTATATTTTCAATAATTTGACTAGATATTTTAGTAGATACGAGTAAAAACTTGATTAGGTTAGTATGTGACTAAATATTTAGTCAATTTTAGTAAGCTTTTCTCTGCGTGTACATATACAGAAATGGCCAATTCGTCGACGCGATTTGCAGAGACAGTATCTTCTTTTTGGAGTATCCGCGATGAATTTTTCAGCGGGAGCAATCGAAGGGATTGCTTCCTAGGGAGATTTATTTTGCAGGAGCAACCCCTTAGATTGGTCCCGCTGAGAAATTCTATCGAGGGTATCCTAAAAAGAGGGCATTGTTCCCGAAAATCGCGTCGATAAAGTGGACAGAAATATGTATGTATGGAAAAAAATCCCATGTTGAAAAATCACGAGTCTCTATTATTCAATAAATTTCAATATTCTAGAACTTTAAATTTTAATTAAGAAATTAAAAATTTGTTCTTCAACTTTAAGAAACAGAAATTTTTATTTAAAAGAAAATCAAATAAATAATATAGAAACATAATCGTTTTCTACAATGGTACCAGCTTACAGAAATTTAAGAAAAAAAGAACCAATCTGACATTCATAAATGATGTAGAGAAAGAAACATTTTAAATAATTGACAAAAACATTTCAATTGGATAACACAGCCCCACAAAATAAAAAAAGTACCTGGATCTGAGATCGCGACATATGTTTTCCTATGTATTTTGATTTGCTGAATCCGAATCTGCTATCAGAATTGGCCCAATGGGTCTAGGTTCGGCCCTAACCTCAATTTTTTGAAGCGAATTTCAGTGTTTTTTGTAGTTTTTTGAGGTTAATGGTCGAACCTAGACCTGCCGGGCCAATTCTGATAATGGATTCTGATTCAGCACATCCAAGTACATAGAAAATCATATGTTTCATTCTCAGATCAAGAATTTATTTTTTTTGTAAGTGGCTATGCACCACTTGAGCATAAAAAAAGTATCTTGATCTGGGAACATGACACATGTATTCTTATGTATTTTAACACGCTGAATCGAAATACGCCATCAGAATGAGTCCAACGGGTTCAGGTATAGCCCTAACGATAATTTTTTTAAGAATTGGAGTGATTTTCCGTCATTTTTCGAGGTTATGGCTGAACCTAGACCCATTGGACCAATTCTGATAGCAGATTCGGATTCAGCAAATCAAAATACATAGGAAAACACATGTCGCGATCCCAGATCAAGGTACTTTTTTTTGTGGAGCTGTGTAATTGTTGATAATAATAAGTGTGAAATATGAAAAAAATAATTTTCTTGTTATACATTATCGTGACTTCTTTCAAATATAACAATTTGACTCGAAAGTACCGTCGAGTATATGAAATGATAATTTCAAGAAAAAAAATTACCTGTTAAATAATTACGTCTAGAATCCTCAATTTTTTTATTATTGTCATGTATAAAAATTTCTTTATTGCCAAGTCAGACAAATTTCACCAAGTTATTCGAAACTTTTTGTTATTTATTTATTTATTTCATTATTTTTTTTTTAGCTGAATTTGTAACCCCACCGGAGTAACCATTTTGAAACCATTCTGGGAATGGTTTCCAAATCGGCCAGAATGGGACTTACTCCGGTAGGGTAAGTTCACATTTAAAAAAGTGAAATGAATTTCTAAAATTTCTACTCTTGGTAGTTTCTCCAATTCTAATCTGAAATATTTTAGTATTTCAAGATTCTACAATTCGAAAAATTCAATTAAGAAACTAGAAATTCGTTACATGGCTTTCAAAAACAGAAATCGTTATAGAAAAAAAGCAATTAAATAAGGTAGGAGCACAATCGTTTTCTACAATGGTACTAATTTACAGAAATTTCAGAGGAAAAGAACCAATTTAACGAAAAATAAATTATTTACAAAATAGTACATTGTTTACCGGAAATTTTATTGTTTATAGGAAAATATTGTTTGTGTCCGAGGATGGTAAATGCGCCAAGATTAACATTAGAATTTGTACATCAACGGGTGAAAACGCGAGTTTGAGCGGAGCGAAAACGAGCGTTTTCTGCCCGGAGACGTACAAAGGTATTATTTTCAATAATTGAAAAATATGTAAAGGAAAAAATTGTAATAATAATAAAAACATGTGTAAAAATTTTAAAAAATCGTCTCATTCATAATCATGATTTTTTTCAAATATAAAAATGTGTCTTAAGAATATCGCCGAGTAAACGAAATAATAATTTCATGAAAAAAAAAAAAAAAATTCCTGTAAAAAAATTACATCTGGTTATCTCATTCTATTTTAATAACTTTTAATTTAAAAAAAGTGTAAAAATATTTATCTACAGAATTCACATGTATCCAATTACGAAGCTCGCATTGAAATCGGAGAAATGACTTGAAATTGCATGCGACTCAAGAGGAGTGTGTTCACATCGACTCTTGTGGTAGCCATATTTCGGTGCAATTTTTCAAGAAAATGATCTCGACAATTTCAAACACGGGTTAGCGCGTGCGCATAGACACACATACACACACACACGCGCGCACGCACACTTATTTAATTTTTGAATATCACTACTGATCACTAAATTCTATTGGTCAGAGCAAAGTGCTAGGCAAAAGATGGAAAGCAAGAGCTGCATTAGAGCAGGCTACACACCTAGAGCGTTCGGAAGATTTTGGAAGATTATCATTTTTTGTAGAAACGGATGGTTTCTCCTCATCTCGTACTAGAACAATATCAAAAAATAATTGAGCAAAAAATTTTATTTGTTATTTTCTTTTTTTTATAAAATAGACAATGAGTTTTACATGAAAAAAGCAGTTCGTAAAAAAAAAAAAAAAAAGAACTAAACCATGAAACAGAAAAATATTATTTTAATGGTTATGATTGATAAATGCGAGCCAATATCAAGACACCAGATGTATTGTGTTATGATATAATTTTTTTTTCTTCTTCTCAGCTTTCGGCTAAATATTGTACCCTCATCAGATTTAAAATGGTGTAATCCCGCTTTCTACAGTAAGATAGTACTTACCTAAAACCGTTTACGACAGATTTTGATGAAAATTTGCAAGTGTAATCTTCAAAGCCTCCTTAGACTTCATGCTAATCTCATTAAAATCGACTTCTTAGTTTTTTAGAAAAAAAAATTATAAAAATGCATTGTTTCTTATGGGAGTTGGTAATTTTTGCTGCATTTTCTTCTGTCAAATTTAATTGGGTCGATAGACTTTCCTAAAAAACTACACAATCGACGGGTGCTATCCTAAGAAACGATAAGAATTCCGAAAAATTGATTTTTAATTCCGATTTCGTTAAAAAACACAAAAAATAATCATGAGGTGAAATGTCGCATCGTAAAATATAAAAACTTGGCAACGTCGCACTAGACTGGTACTAGGGACTGTTGGCCATCGACATAATGTGTATGCATATTATGGGTGGATAGGTCAAATTGAAAAAGGAAAGCGATATGTACTGAAGGTACTGAACATTATAACTATACACAACATCGATAGTTCTGTGTATGTCGATTGTCGTATTGCAACGTTGCCAAACAATCGAATGTATTCGGGCATTAGCGACAACTTCGGTTGATTTCTAACGACTAATTTCACTCCTTTCTGAGGTAAGTACTAGGTAATACCTTAATTCATCTTCCATATTAATTCACAATTATACTCTTTTCTCTGCACTGGGAAAACGGCCGAGTTGATTTTACTCGGAAACGAGTTGTTGACACTGGGCGGCCTAGTATCTTTAAGCAAACTCGCCGAATATCGTTGTAGGGGTTGCTTTAACTCATACTGTAGAGTAGATGCGACCATTTTAAACGAGTAGATATTTCCGAGTTGCGGTAACCCCTCAGGCCGAGTGGATTTTACTCTCATTTTAAGGTTGACAGATATGTCAATGATTATGAATATGAACCGAACGTTCCCGACCACTGTCGACCACCTCCGAAAGCGACATGCAGCGACACAACTTACCGAGTAATACACACTCTGCCATTAGGGTTGATGCAATTCTAACATTGTTACTCGGCGATTACATATTATTTTAACTCGGCCGTTTTCCCAGTGTGAGAACTAACCAAAACTTCTGGGAGTCATGTTACTCCTCGCGAAGCCCGTGTACAATTTTTTGTAAGAGGAAAAATAAATTATTTCAAAACACAATACATCTGGTGTCTTGATATTGGCTCGAATTTACCAATCATAACCATTATAATTACACTATCACCGAGCATCGAGTAACGGGGAAAAATACTATCTTCTCAAAAGTGCTTTTTCAGTTACTTTTTGTACTACTTTGGAAGACTTTTAAAGAAATACACTAATTTATCAGCTTTTGTTCAAAGTTTTTGAATATTCGTCTCAAACGTAAAAAAGTTATTGAAATTTCGAAAAATAATTTTTTTACGATCTGACTATCAAGATAAGACAATATTTTAAGAACCTGTATTTTCCTCTTACAATTAAAATCAAAATAACTCTATGCAACGAAATTTCAAAAATAATTTGTAACAAAGAAATTTTTGCCAAAAATAGATAGCTGTACATCCTTCGAGTACACCTGTAAAATATTTTTGCTATCTTTTGAACAATTATCGATATATCAACAAAAGCATTTTTGTAAGTTACTGAATAGTTCAAAAACTATTAACCTTTAATTTCCTGAACTATCATTTTTGAGCAGATCACATTTTTTCATAGTCTGAAACTCTTGTTTGAAATGATAATTCGCCGTATCGAAAAAAAAAAAAAAAAAAATGAGAACTTTCTAACTGAAAGTAGTAAAAGAAAAAAATTATATCACTCATGTGGCGGTCACTGTTTTCTCTTATCCTGTCCACATACAAAAATTTGGTTTATGAATTTATATGAAAGGCTGAGAGTAAAAGCCGAAAGAGACAGTAAGAGACAGATGAATGTGAAACTCCATGTTTTCTGTCTCTACTTGTTCGGTTTTTCCTCTCAGCCTTTCATATAAAAGAACGAATTGTAAAACTTTTTTTATCAAATTTCAAGTACCTCTCACTGTTCGCTCCTCATCAAGATTTGCACAGTGCTCTTTTTTTAATTCCTCGCGATCGAATATTGGTTTAGATCCCTCTCCTTATATAAACAATGATTTCGAAATAGTAAATTTTCAATTTCAGGTAAATGTGAGATGATGCTTGTTGAACAACTTTCAAAATTCTCCGGCATTTTCGCTCACATAATTACTTACAATAAAAAAGATTATACAAAAGTTCTCAAGAATATAAAAAATGACATTCAGTTATAATTTATCATACCTAAAAGAATGTATTAACATAATGATAAACATCATCTCAATGATTTCTATAATGTAGTAGATGAATTAATGTTTTAAAAATGTTCAAAAACTCAAATTTCCATTGTCATGAATTGTGTACCTGTAGTTAAATCTTCAAGTGGTGCGAAAATTGAAATAATCACAAGAATGTTTTTTTCATGCTACAAAATTATATCGAAATATTTTATGAATGAATTAAACAATTAAAAAGTCAAACAAATTAATGAATCATTATCAATATCAAAGAGAAAGATCTAAATACATTAATAATCGAAATTCATATAATGTTTAGAGTGATGTTGAGAATCCTTTGACGAATATCATTTCCAAAACAAAATAAGTATAAAAATGTCATTTGAGGGTTGTATAGAGTGGTTTCAGGAAAAATTATAATGGGATTAAGTGTTCCCCATAGAACAAAAAATCAAAAACAAACTGCTAACTGCTTTAAATAAAACGTTCAATGATTTCAAATGATTAATAATGGGATAGTAATCGCTGAAAAAAGGAATTAAAAATATATCAAACAACATATTAATTAAATAAAAAAAAAGGAATAAAATATACCAAACTAAAATAAAATATACACCGTAAAAAATTATTTGATTTGTCATTATAAGACACTTCTAGCTGAATCCACGTGAAAAATAATCGAATAAAATAATTTTTATTTATCAGATACGTTAAAAAAATCGTTAATCTTCAGAAATATCTTGATTGGGAAGTTTTTTCAAAGACGATCTTTTTTTCCGTCGAAGATGCGCAGTTTTTTTCAGTGGTGGTAGAATTGAGATAAAATTTTTTCAAAGCATGGAATAATTTTAAATACTTAAAAATAATAGCGTTCTCCACGTTATCATATTCAGTGAATATTTATGTCATCATATTCTGTAATCATATTCAGTAAATATAACAGCGGTAATTCATATACACCAAAAATGAAACTTGACTTTCAAATGTAAGTGTTTTATTTCAAGAGTCGAAATTTCCGTTGCTTTAGAAAAATGTGAAAAAAAAAATTTTTTTTTTTTTAATAATATAATAAAGACTATTTATACTTCTGTTGTAAAATAATTTAAATTTTATTATTGTAAGAACTTTTAATAAAAACTGGGGAATTATAATTTATTTAAGCCTTCAAGCAAAATTTCAACAGTTGAATAAAAAAATTGGAAAATAATCGGACTTTAGTATTATTTATTTTAATAGAAAAAACTTTAAGTAAAATAGTGGACAAATAATTTAGAATTTTCATTTTTAAACAAGGAAAAAGCAAACAAATACCAGGCAATCATCAAAAATACTGAATTTACTAGAATTTCGAATGATCACTTTAATTATATGTTATATGTAAGTTCATTCGTAGGTTACTATATTTCATATTATTTATTTGTTCGATTATTCCGTTTATATTCAAATAAATAAAAAAATATAGATTAAATTACAACACTACGGAAAATTTTCATATTTTTGAAATACATTCGTTTACAATTGATTATAAGTCAGTTACAGCATTGAATTATCGTTATTACCAATAAATTATATTAGAATATATTTCTGTGGCTTCCTGCCATAATCGAGAAAGTCACTCGTGCCATAAGGCTAAGTTTACATGATATTCTGATAAAATTTTGAAAGTTATGGCATGTGTGACTTTCTCGGTTATGACTGGAAGCCACAGATTTTAATTTTAAAGAGTTGATTTTTCAGATGCTAATATATTGTTATCAGAAACAGGAAAGAATTCACATATATATACAAAATAATAATAAATATATTTATATGATTATAAAATTGTATTGTATAGTTATACATAATATTAAAATAATTCATAGACTGCATAAAATAACAGACTTCACGAAATCGTATCACTCAAAAATTATAATTATACAGAAAAAAATTCAAAAAATTCTAATGCATTTTGTATCGACTCATTATATTTCTAACCAATTTTGTTTCTTCAAGAAATAAAAAAAGCCTAAATTATTCATAAAAATAAAGTTGGCTACTACTATAATTTTCAGATCTAAAAAAATCCCAAAATAAGCAGACACAATTAGTTCGAAAAACTTAATATTTAGAGTTTAAATACAAATTAATTTTTCTCTTACCTTATACATATGGTATCAACGATTCTACCTTATTTTTATTTTTATGTTATCTATCTTTTGTCATTTACAAACCTAATAAATACTGCTCAACAAATTCGAAATATTGTGCTTTGGTGAATCAATAATTTTGATTTTTGTCGAAATTAAGAACTCTTAGAATAGAAATTATTAATTGAAAAGAAGCTGTAAATTTATCTATAATATTTTTTGTGTTTTTCTCTATAATTTTTCGATGCATTATTATTTCACAATAACGCACTGTATTTATAATGCATTAAAACAGTTGTCTCAAAAAATGTTAATAATATGGTGATGAATTCGAAGCGTCTTGAATTTTCATTGCCAATCTTCCACAGCAGAAGTTTTTTTACCAATTAATTTGCATCCAATTTTTTTTAACTAATTGCTTCGTTTCCATTATTCAAAAAGAATCTGAAGTGATTTTTGTAACATTAATTTTTAGTGTTCAGTACATTTTAATTTTCATACTAAAATAGAATAACTTTTCATTCAGTTTCTGTGTTGCTTGAACTGGAGAATCTTCCGAGATGATGTATATTTTCAACGATTATCATCATACAAATAAATATAGCTATCAAGTAAAACTTAATTACATAGATAATTTAAAAATGATGATATTTTAGTATTTTTGATGTTATGGTCTTTATTTGTTCTTCCTGTGTTAAAAAATGAAAATTTATTATCTATGTTCATTATTTCACATAAAACCTCGGCTATTGAAACAAAGAATTCTGAAGTCTGATACTTTTCAATTTTGTTTTTTAACTGTTTAAATTTATGCTTTAAAAATATTAAATACGTTCTAATTTCACAGTTATTATTTTGCTTTTTTAATTATGCTCAATTTTACATCATATTACGATAGTCGATAGAAGTGTCACAAGTATATTTTAGAAAATATAAATTTTCCTCAAATTTTATGTTACAGAATTTTACCTAAAATACATATACATCATTTATGTTTGAAGGTCAATTTTTATTTTTCAAAAATTAAATTTTTTGTATATATTGAAAATTTTTTTTTTTCGAATTCCGGGAGGGTTTTTAAACCTCCTATATGTTCGCCACTGTTGAGACTACTTTTGAAAAATTATGAAATGTTTTTTAATACAGGACAATTAGCATACATGAGTATATAAAAATTTATAAAAATGAATGATTAACCGAATCATTATCAATAAGATTGAATTAAATAATCAGTAAATAATTGAACAAATTTCGTTAAATCAACAACACATGTTGTGTACTACTTGTCTTGAAGAATTTTAAATCTTCTTTGATAGTCTTCAGTGATGACGGTTTTGTTTCACACCTCGATTTTATAAAATTCTCATAATTTTTATTTTTCGTAACTTCCAAACATTAAAATGTTCCTAGTAATATATAACAAAAAAATCTTTTTATAATCATTTTTTCCAGAGCAAAACTTTTTCTGGTTAAGTAAAAAATGTCACACTTCGGAATTGAAAAAAAGGTCCATTTTTACACTCGCATTAACATTTTCGGTATTCAATTCAATCGTTCGCCTACTTTGAGCATTCAGCTCTATTTCGACTTCTTCTCAAAAACTCTAATGTTGCAACTATGAAAATTGAATGAACAAGGTGTCTAAAAAAAAAGCTTATAACAAGAAAAAGAAACTTCCAGAATTACAAAAAATAAGAGAATTAAATAAACTACAAGAGAAAAGGTCATTAAAATTAGCAACAGTATAAAATCCAGCTTACTTTAAGAGCTCCATCAGCACTTGATAGAGTGCGATGATTGGAAGTATCAAAATCCTGTATGGACAAAAATTAATAATTAATTTCGTAAAATGAACATACTAGAATAAAAATAAGCTACATCTTCAATTGTTGAAACTGCTGGCCCAATTGTGTTGAAAATCATGTTATCTTCGTTGTGGTGTCTTCTGGAGGTCTTGATATGCAGCAGAAGTTGTCTCCTTTTTTTTTTTTTTTTTTTTTTTTCAAAAAACGTCTTTAATCAAAATAATCATACCTTCTCTTCTCGGTACACGAACATCTTCAAGGTTGAGTATTTCTCTTTTCAAGTCGTTACTCGAGGTCTTCGAAGACTCGGGTGTAGAAGGAACATTTTTTCTTTTGATGTTGACTACGATCCGATGGAGTTCTTCGTTGTTGATTTCCACTTTCTTATCTCCACCCAAACCACTGAAAAGATTTCTTCAATCATTAGAATCATAGAGAACATGAAATTTATTTTTTATTCTTTCAACATCTGTTATAACATTCTACATAATTCAATAAATACAAAAAAAAAAAAAAAAAAAAAAAATACGAAAAATTCCAGAAATTTAAAAGACATTTATGAATGCTGACTGAATTTTTTCAAAAATCTATGAAAATTCCAGAAATGGATTCTTTGATTATTGAATTTTATAAATTTATGAAAATATCATCAATCATTAAATTTTTTAGAAAATCTAACGCAATTCAATAAATACGAATAAATATGAAAAATACTAGAATTATATTCGAGACTTATGGATATTGAATTCTTTCAAAAGTCTATTTAAAAATCTGGAGATTAATAAAATTTTTATTTTTACAGAGGACTAAATTCTATATATGTGAATTAAACCCATGAAAATACCAGAAAAATTCGTAAAATGTTAAGAAACCTTGAAAAATACGCAATATACTTCATGTACTAGAAATCTTTGATATTTTCTGAAAGATGTACCGAAATCATTAAAATATGAAAGATATTTTTTTAAAAAGAAGGAAATTCTACATTTAATAAATAATAATTCAAAAGAAAAATACTGGAAACACCTGAAATTTTCAAAATTTAGAAAAAAAAGAATGACTATTTAAATTGCTTTAATAATGAAGCAATATGAAAAATTGTAAAAGAACTATTTATTAATCTAGAAAGAAACTCTTTTCTGAAAAATCTATTGACAGGCTGAGAGGAAAAACCGAACAAGTAGAGACAGAAAACATGGAGTTTCACATTCATTTGTCTCTTACTAGTTCGGTTTTTACTCTCAGCCTATTAAAACACGAAAAAATTCAATTTAAAATTCAATTTAAAAATCTAAATTCTACAGCACTAAACTCGAGAAATCCGAATAGAAAAAAAGAAAAATACCGCATATCCTTGAATTATAATGAAACCTTAAAACTATGCAAAATACTCAGAGTACTAGAAATCTTCGATGTTTGTTAAAAAATTGATTCAAATAATTAAAATATATTAAACTGTATAATCCCAAGAATTTGCAATCCATTAATCTAAAGAGATGTCTTCAAAAAAACTAGGAAATCATGCGAAATTTTATAAATTTTAGAAAATGAAAAAAAAAAAAACTATGATCATATATAAGTTTCCAAATCTCTAAAACCTCAATAACTGAATCCTCAGATTCTATATATCTTTACTAGTTGCCCCAGCGGACTCTGCTCTGCAGTTAATACGTTGTTACACGTGGTTTTGGTCAGGAAAAGTCAATTGTTAAATTGAAAAACGAATTACCAAAAAATTATCTGAATCTCAAGGTTTAAAATCTTCTTCTCCTTCTTTTTTATTTTTTAAATACAATTTCTAATTTTTTCATGAAATATAAGTTGGTTAGATAATAATGAATTACTACGAAGAGATATTATACTAATATAATAGATTATATTTGTCAAGAAGATGTTATAAGTATTGAAAAAAATATTTTCCAATGATACTTTTTTACGATCAAAGTAAAGAGTAAAATTGATGAAAGTTTATTTGTTAATCAGGATTAGGGGATGATCATGGTGTGGGTTATAATAATAATTTTATTATGATTTTTCATGATTTGTGATGATTTATCATTGTGACATATTGTGACTTGTGTCGTAATTGGTAGATTTATAGTTTATTTTCAACGAGTGCCCGTAAGTCGGCGAATCATCAGTAAACTATCAATGCCTTATGAAATTTAAAGACACTTTCCTTTACAATTTTTCCGAATTCGCAAAATTCAAACAGTTATTATTAATTCAGTTTCGTCCACTTACCATTCGGAAAGGCGGGGCTTTTGATGGAAGCCCCTTTTCCCTTCACCTCTTCTCTTTCAAGCTTACTCTAATAGAAAAGTGGGGTGCAATTGAGGTGTATTATGGAATATAGATGAACGATGTCTCTTATCTTGAAAGAAAATTTTTGGACAAAAAATTCTAGTAATCAAAGTTTTCGTCGACTCGCCTTTGTTTTAGGTATAATATCCTTCTGTCCAATTGTCACCTTTACAATGCAGCATCTAATTATTTGTAAAAAAAAGATAAGAGAAGCCATTAAGCTACATTTCATTATACACATCACAGTTATCCCAATATTCCCATGAGAGTAAGCTAATAAGAAAGAGAAGGAGTCTCTTTTAGGAAAATCCCTGCCTCTCCAAAAGTTAATAGACGAAATTCAATTACACGGTGCCACAGTGATTTTGCACTTTTCAAGTGACCTAGTGTGCGTTGTAGGTGTTTTGACGAGTACAATATGAGAATGTATTTCAAAATTGTCTAACACCCCCAAATTTTCAAGTTATTGTTTAAAAACCGTTTTTCGTGTACTGCGCGCAGTCCGACAATCACAACGTCGTCATGTTATAACCGATTTTCGATTGTTATACGGTTTTAGAAAGAAGAAGATTTAAGCTTTAAGCCGATATATATTTGTTTATACTTTATACAAAAATAATAGGACTTTTTCTAAAAGTTATCTAAGATTTACCCCTTTTTTCCCGTTTCTCACAGTTTGACGTCTTCTTTATGTAACATATCTTTGAAAAAAATTACTTTTTTACATTTATTCTGAAAGAATTTTCTAGCTCGAGTAAAAAAAGTCATGGTTCATCAAAATCGGTTGAAAAATGTTTATGTTACGACGCTTATTGTGAACAAGAAAATATAACTTACATCATGAAGTCGATGTCGTGCCACTTCAGGATCTTGGATATAATTTCAGTTTATAATTACCATCACTGTTATCATAATTACTGTTTGAGAGTGTCTATGTATTATTTATTTTGTAAATAATTTATAATAATAATTTATATAAGACAGTTTTCCGTGATTTTTTAAATAATTTCGACAGTAATAACATAAGGAGAAAAAAAGTACTGATATTTAATACATACAGTAATAGTATGGTTTTATTTCAAGTACTTACTGCGTATTACACTTTTAATTTTTTATGAGTTTTCAAAAATGTTTGCTAGTTCTTCTACATTTATAGACCGCATCAATTAACACAGTAGAGACCATTGATAAAATTTTTTCTCAACACCTACATCACAATTCGTTGATTTTACAGGTGTTTTTGTTGGTCCGGAAATACGAAAAATTTTTCCTGACAAAGAATTTTTCGGAAAATTGAACTCAATTGAGCAAAGGGCGTGGAAGAGCTTTATTTCTTTGTGTGAAAACTTTCTGGGAAACACAGGAGTGATAACTATATTGGAGTAGTAAATGAGTTTTTAAAGGCTTATGAAGAAATGGAATGCAGAATGTCAATCAAAATCTATTTTTTACATTCCCAGTTGGATTTTTTCCCCGAAAATCTTGGAAAACTCAATAATGAACAAGAAGAACAATTTCACCAGGAAATATTAGCAATTGAAACACGTTTTGTTGGCAAAAGTCAGATCAGAATGCTGGCTAACTACTACTGGTCGCTCAGACGTGAAACTGATGATGCAGTCGATAAACGTAGAAGAACTAGCAAACATTTTTGAAAACTCATAAAAAATTAAAAGTGTAATACGCAAGAAGTACTTGAAATAAAACCATACTATTACTGTATGTATTAAATATCAGTACTTTTTTTCTCCTTATGTTATTACTGTCGAAATTATTTAAAAAATCACGGAAAACTGTCTTATATAAATTATTATTATAAATTATTTACAAAATAAATAATACATAGACACTCTCAAACAGTAATTATGATAACAGTGATGGTAATTATAAACTGAAATTATATCCAAGATCCTGAAGTGGCACGACATCGACTTCATGATGTAAGTTATATTTTCTTGTTCACAATAAGCGTCGTAACATAAACATTTTTCAACCGATTTTGATGAACCATGACTTTTTTTACTCGAGCTAGAAAATTCTTTCAGAATAAATGTAAAAAAGTAATTTTTTTCAAAGATATGTTACATAAAGAAGACGTCAAACTGTGAGAAACGGGAAAAAAGGGGTAAATCTTAGATAACTTTTAGAAAAAGTCCTATTATTTTTGTATAAAGTATAAACAAATATATATCGGCTTAAAGCTTAAATCTTCTTCTTTCTAAAACCGTATAACAATCGAAAATCGGTTATAACATGACGACGTTGTGATTGTCGGACTGCGCGCAGTACACGAAAAACGGTTTTTAAACAATAACTTGAAAATTTGGGGGTGTTAGACAATTTTGAAATACATTCGCATAATGTACTCGTCAAGACCTACAATGTACACTAGGTCACTCAAAAAGTGTTTACAATTTTTTTTTTTTGTAGCACTGTGTTATTAATAACTGTTCAAATGTTGCCAATTTTTCAAAAAATTCAAAGGATAAAGTGTCTCAGAGTTTTATGAAGAATTGATGATTTTTGGATGATCCACTGACTTTAGGACACCCTGTATTTCATGGTTTCGTAAATTTCAACCAGTTTTTGTGATATTGTGACTCTTAGTGATTTTTTTGGCAAAATTTTATGATTTCGTGTTTTTTGTTTTTGTAACTTTTTGCGACTTTTGCAAAATGTTATAATTTTCGATGATTTGTGTGTATGTGTGTGATATTTTAACAGTGCAGCAGGGGCGTAGGTTGGGTAACTGCCATATTAGTTCGTAGATAAAAACATGTCTGTAACTTTCAGACGAACATGGTTAACAACTGTGCAAAATTTCGGGACGTTTCGTGCAGTAGTTTTAAAGTAATAGGCGGGCAACGTATAAAACTTTCAAATATATATATATATATTTAGATGATAATTCATAAAAATCCTTCAAATCGTTTTCATTTCAGAGCAATATGAAAAATTTTTAAAGAACTATAAATCTACAAAAATATTGTTTCTTGGAAAATCCATTGGAACTCGAAAATTTGCATTGCTTTTAAATTCTAGAGCAGTTACTTCAATAAATCTGTATAGCAATATATAAAAATACCAGAAAATCTTTCAAATCGTAAGAGTATTGAAAAATTTCCCAATAATCAATAGGTAGATCAACAAACTGTTTTCTAAAAAATCCATCAAAATTAAGTAACACATCGCCATATCGATATTTTAATTTCAAAATATCCACATGTATTGAATATCTCATAATTTTGGTAGAATTGATATCGAATTTTTTCGTTTTTCATTCTCATCCCTATTGCATGTACGTATTGAAATGAAATTACTTTGCACTTGGAGTCGCTTCTTTAGAACTTGATGGTGCACGTTCTTCTGCAGCTTTCTTCTTTGCTTGTTCCCGCAACATTGCTGCTCGTTTCTCTTCGTACTCCCTAATTTTCCTTTCTTTCAATTTTGCATGCTCCCTCTCTCGCTCCCGTTCCTGCCTCCACTCGCGTCTTTTCTCTTCAAGTTCTCTTCTGCGACTCTCGCTGAGACGTCGCTCATTTTCTACACTTTCAGAACGACGGCGGGATGAACTGTGCTTCATGTTCTTTGGCATACTAAAACTTAAAAAGCATGGGACAATTATATCACGAAACTCTGAAATTCAGCAACAAAAAATAAGACATCTTAAACAAAGAAAACGAAAGTTTTGAATTTAGTACTTTGTAATTTCGGGTATAGAAAACTTTCACATATGAATTTTGGTCTAATCATTTGGAAAATTGACGAAGATTAAACATTTGTGTAAAATCTTGAATTTGAAATTGGAAAATTGAGAAAGAACAGATAAAAAGTGTTAGTACAATATGATGAAAAATTTTACGATTGTTTGTTATATTTATCTTATTTTTTATTAATTTTATACTTGCTTCATGAAAAATCTATAAAATCAAAGAGGTGGAATTTTTCAACTTTATAATTCTGGAAGGGTGGAGTTTACATTAGATAGCACATTACGTTCAGCGGGCACAATATTTTTATTTCCGAGTAGGAAGTTTGTAGGTCAAGGCGAAGCTGAGGCGCACAATCCTACGAGGAATTAAAGTATTATGTCCAAGGAGCGTACCGTATTTTATACACCGAGTGGAAATAAACAGATTTTCCTTGCAAGAGCAGGGAAATAAAGGGCAGTTTGTTTTTCTGAGGTGTATAATAGTAGATTGTGTAGCAAGGGACAGAAGTGACCTTTTTAAGGCGAGAACCGCACCCATTGGCCCGAGACGTAAAGAGGTGCTGCCCCGTGCTACATATACTATTTTTTTTATAAATGGCTTGAATAGTATATTGTATAACTAGGAACAAAAATAGCCGATTTAGAACGAGTGTTATTGTTCTGAGGTACACACGATACTTTTTGCCTCGAAAGCATTAATTATGAGCAGTTCTAAACCGGTTTTGACCGACAAACATGGCATATTGAAGGTGAAGCTGGAGAGAATGACACTCGGCAGGGGAAAGGGGGGTACTTTCCAGCCCGCCGGGTTCAAAAGAAGCCGAAAGAGCCCGTCTTTCACCTCACCGGGTATCATTGTTCAACAGCCTGTGTGTTGGCCTGAAATACACCATATTTGTCAGTCGAAACTGGTTTAGAATTGCTCATAATTGATGCTTGAGAGGCGAAAAAGCCGTTTTTCACGCTATGAAGCAAAACGGTAGGGGCCCATTATTGATTCGGTGCAACTGTTGCCATTGAGTTGAGAAATAGACGAACGATAAAATTTTTTTTCATGAATAGACAACCTACCTGGAATTTTCCCTTATCTCTTTACGGTCTGCTATGGTCATTCAGCATGATTCAGCGTGATATAGCAGGATCTATTCAAAAAAATGTGTCTGGGTTTGTGCAGTGATTAAAACACTTTAAATCCCTGTTTAGGCGATTTATAATACACTTTTTGCCTCTCAAACACTAAAAAAGAGCGTTTCAAACACGTTTCGACATAAACAAATGGAGTATTTCAAGCCAACATGCAGGCTGTTGACTAAGACACTCTGCGAGTTGAGAGGCTGGGCTCTTTCGACTCCTTGGAAACCCAGCTAACCAGAAAGAGCCCCTCTTTTCCCCTGCTGACTATCATTTTCTCCAGCCTCCGTGTTGACCTTCAATACTTCCGTTGCCATGTCGAAACAGTTTTGATACGCTCATTTTTACTGTTTTCGAGGGAAAAAGTATCGTGTGCACCCCGGAGCAATAACAACCGATTAGAACTCGTATGAGGTTTGCCGCCTGAGCGAAGCGAAGCACTTACACTCGTTCTAAATCGGCTGTTTTTGCTTCTAGCTACACAATATACTATGAAGGCACACTTGTCCAAGCCACTACTTTATAGACAAGTTACTTTGTATTTTCAATCCACTGCTTCCACCGATCGATAATGGGCATCTTTGGTTTTGCTAAATAAGTGTGATAAACGGCTTTTTAAAGCCATTTTCACGAAAAAATATTTCCGTATCTCAAACATTAAAATGCGCGTTTTTTTTTAAGTGTAGAAACCCTACAACCGCCTTTTTGAGTGCGTGGAAAATCGTATATTTTGTTTTCATAAGTATGAAAAGGCACGGATCCATGGATAAACAACGGTGTTAAGCCTCGAGGTCACCCTTCTCATATCAGTTTTTAGGGATGGCCGATTCATCGATCCAGAAAACGGCTTTGGCTTTCTACACGTAAACAATGAAAACGATTGTTTAATGTTCTCGTTAAAAAAATTACACTGTTCATATCAAGGTGCATACTCGTGTTTTCACTCGTTTATGTCCTTTGATACAAAAATACTATTAGTCTTCTGGATAGCTACTATACTCAATTTGTTAAACTTGTATCATTCATAAAAAATAAATTGTAGATTGCAAAATTTCAGAAACTGATAGATTCAAATTTAAAAACAAACTCAGTGATTAACAGTTTTTTTTTAATTTCATCTGATAAAAATTTGCAAGAATAAATGATACTTGAATATTTAACATTCAAAATATAAATACAAATTCAAACGATGATGATAATATGATTTTTTTATACTATAATGAATATAGTATGAGATTGAAATAAAATAATGATTCGAAGGAACAATAATAAAAATAACGGATAATTCGAAATTATACTTCAAATTTAGAAATCAAAATAATAACAGTTCTTATCATTCAAAATTTAGTTGTATAGTTATTATGTATGAGCAATGAAAATTATCAACAACATATCCACAACTTAACACTGAAAATTATATCTAAAAAAATTACATTCAAATTCGTTTCATTATTTAATATTTAGAGATACATAATAATATTCTAATAAAAAAAAATTATAAAGTAATAAAAGAAAAAAAGAAAAATGTAACAGTAACACAATCCGGCAAAAATAGACTTTTAGAAGAAGGCATGGAAACTTTTGACAGGAACGTGTGGGTCAGGTTTCCAATAATCGATTCCTAAAAGAGTTTTCCTTAATATCCTCTCGTTTTCATGTAATTAATTTTTAAAAACTTTTAACTTTTGATTGGACAAAAAACTGTTCTTTCTAACGGATTTTCTACAAAAAAAAAAAAACACATATTGTAAGTTTTCTAAGGCAAAGAATTTTTTCCTGTCATTATTTTCACGAAAAAAATAATAATTCAGAATATATAAAATGAAATGGAATAAATTGGCTTGATCATTCATCACACTCTCATCAGGGGGTTGACTTTCAATAGCTCAGCTCACTAGTGGCAATCGACGCAGCAAATTTGAATACAGCAAAATGATGAAGTCTATTTTTTCTACTTAATATTCTATATTCTAAATATTTTTTTCGAAAATAATGACAGGAATGAGTTTCTTGCCCTCGAAAACCTCTAGTTTGTGTTTTTATCTTATTAAATCGGTAAAAAAAAAACAGCTTTTTGTCCAACGGAAAATTTTATTTTTTAAAAATCAATTACATGAAAATGGGAGGATTTCAAGCCTTTTAGGAATCGATTATTCGAAACCTTACCTTAACGTTTTTTGCAAAATTTTCAGTACCTTATTTTTGCCGAACGGTGTAAGGCTACATTCGTAATTATATATTCAATACTAAAATTGTTCAACATATTCAGAATAATCTATACTTCCAATTTGTTATATTTCATACATATTAGACATCATATATGTGAAAAATGTTCAACAATATATTGAGAACTCAATACTCTTAAATATAATCAAAATTTTATTGAAAATTCAGTATTTGAAAAAAATTGAGAATATAGATAATAATTTCAAATGATGATCACAATGTGACTTATATAAAATAAACTTTCAGGTATAATTAAATTAATATGATGGAAGTGTACAATATAAAAGTATAAATTCAAAGTAGCAATAAAAAAAACATACAGAACTATACTTGACATCAAAAGTTTCGAACATTCAAAATACTCAACACTTTATAAAATAAAGTGTTCGAAATTGAGTACATTACATACAGAATGTAACCCTGGCAAAGTTTACGCAACACTGTAACGTTGCATAAGCGTTGCACTTCCGTAGCACTTTTTAAATCACTATAAAAATGATGTGACAAAACCGAAGTGTACAAAAATGCGATAAATCATAAATAAGAAGTATTTTTAATAGACAGCAGAAGGAAAAACTTTGGAAATAAATTCGGACGTAAAGAAATAGATGAAAAAAAAATTATTCTTTTATCTTTCTCTTTGATTTTACTCCTGCTTTTTATTGAATTATAACGTACAGTGTGCAAAATCAAATAAAATAAGATACATGATTATGTGAAAAAAACGATAATTTATTAATTAACACTTAGTATCAAAATAGCACACGTAATTTTGAAAATAAAAAGTAAAATAAAAGCAAGTATTCATTTGAAACCTAATCTGTTAAAAGCAAGCGCCTGTCAATCAGTTTTTTTTTCTTTTGTTTTGAATATGAAATGTCAATTTTGGGATTCATGAAAGGTATTTAATTTGATTTTTTATAATAAAATTACCAGTTTTAACAGATTTTTTTCAATGATATTAATCGAAAATTCCGAAACCTGTTACTTCTTTAAGTTTCAAGACGGAACACACAATAAGTACAATAATCGAGCGAAATAACGTAATGCATAAGTTCTAAGAATTTGGAAAGTTATTTCATTCTAGCTTTCCTGAAAACATAATGGTTTTGAAAATTAGTTTTTGAACAATTACCATAAAAAATAACACAAACTTCTTATTTTCATGAGTTTTATGGATGAACACACATTCAATACTCTAATAATTCGAAATAATAAATGCAACGCAAGTGCAACCCAAGTGCAACGCTATATCATTGCACTTGCTTGCACAAACTTTGCCAGGGAAAGCAATAAAAATTTTTAAGAATAAAATTTAAAAGTAAATACTGAAAATTTTATTATTAAAAACAATTAAATTTAGAAAATTATATTTGAACTTCTATATAATATTCAAAAGAATATTAAAAATAATAAAATTAAATAAAATTGTGATATAAAGAATATAATATTAAAATAATTCAAAGTTATATATAATAATTCGAACCTAATTTTATTAATTTCAAAAATTAATAATTAATTTTGATTTTAGAAATTCCATGTATTCAAAATACTCAATATTCAAAGTTGAGTATACTTTCTAACATATAAGCAACAGAAATTTTCAGCAACATTATTCAAAACCACATTCAAAAAAATATTAAAAATACAAATAATAACTCGTTATGATAATAATATCATCAATGTAAAATAATATACAGTACAACCTCTGGATAGGGCGTTATTCAGTCTTTACTCACACTCATAAGGCGTTAATGGAAATAACAAAAGAAAACCGATGCCCAATCCAGAGGTTGTACTGTAATAGCTATATATAATAGATATTATATGAAATTTTTATACAATAATAATAAAAATGATTAGATGTAAAAATGACAATAATTTTCAACAATTCAAAATTATACTTTATGTTGAAAATGAAAATATTTAGATTATTCAACTTCAAACATATATAGTTCATTTATTATAAATATCAAAAATCGAAATGATCTAATACATATTCAATAAAAAAAACATTCAACCACCAACTTTGATATTAGAATTTTATTAATTCAAATCTCAACAAAAAATATCTCTATAAATCAATCGCAACGTTCTATAGAATAAAAAGATTGTACAAATCATATTGAAAAAACTTGAAATTTAAATTGTGTAAACATATATCTGCACTAATAAAAATCCTATATTTGCAAATCCAGATTCGTAACAATGCAAAAATATTGTTATTGATAAAAATTTCATGACATAACAAAATTGATTGGTTTGAATCAAAATATTATGTAATATTCAAAGATTTATATTTTATGCATGAATATTTTTATTAAATTACTATACGATTTCCGCTACGAAATTCCAATTTTTTATTGATTTGTGGGAAAAAATATACAAACACATCATATTTTGTCATAAACGTTTTTGAACAATGAAATTAATGTATAATTAATGAAATATATTTATTTAAAACTTCAGTAATTTTGAATGTGCAATTTGTTACTTTTTTCAACTACCTGCAATTTTTTCCAATTTTTTCGGTGATTCCGCACAAACACGCACAAACCAGCCATGAATCAAACAAAATGCAGCACAATGTGCCAGTATGACAATTTTAT
This sequence comes from Platygaster robiniae, assembly GCA_028476575.1. Classification (NCBI taxonomy): domain Eukaryota; kingdom Metazoa; phylum Arthropoda; class Insecta; order Hymenoptera; family Platygastridae; genus Platygaster; species Platygaster robiniae. The sequence goes on along the minus strand of CM052027.1, from coordinate 12,061,002 downwards.
TTTGTGATTGGTGACTGTTGGTGGACATAGACCTTATCCCAGCCTCGTGCAACTCCCTATGCTTCCTATAGAAAAGAGTTATTCACGAAGTGGCACCGCGACTCTGAAGGCGCCACTTATGCTTCCCGAAAAAAATGGTTCTTAACACAGCAGAGGCTCATTCTCCGACCGTGTGCCTCCACGAATTCTGCCCACTCAGCCGCTTCGGCTTGAGCTTCGGGTTATTTCGGTGATCACGGACTAGTACGAAGATGACTGACTCCCAATATAACGAATGATCCCGAATGATCGTATTCTGTTATTATGTTTTGACCGTTTTCGGAGCTTTCGAAGCTGTCGAAGTGTCGTTTTAAACTCAAGCACAAGTCTTATCGTGCTTATCGTGCTTATCGTATTTGAATTAAAATATTACCGCGATGAGTTATTGCATAGTAAGGGAGTGCTCATCGGGAAAAAAATCAGAAGAAAAATGTTCTTTATTTCAAATTCCTCGGGATCACGAAAGTGATTATTTCACATTGTGCCGGAGACTGGATTATATAAACAAAGCCAGTAAAAAACCACGTTTGATTTGTGAAAAACATTTTTCTCCGGATAATATCATAAGAGAGAAGGAATTTTTCGACCACAATGGGAAATTAATTTCTAAGGTGAAAAAGCAATTTATGATAAACTATAAATTTTGTCACTGAATAGTTCAATTACTCTACAAACTCGGAGAACTCGGATTCTCTTGTACTAGGTTTTTTTTTTCATTCGAAATCTTTTTACTTTTTTTTCTTCCTCGTTTCCCATTTTACACTCTCGATTACGTGACTCGACCGAAAAAAGATGTGAACGCTTTAATCCAAGAAGAAACGAGTTTCGCATGATATTAATTTGATTTGCGTAAGCAAGAAATTCCGAGTTTTGAGTTTAAAATTTTTAATTATGTCATTTTTTCGTTCTGTCGTTCTGTTTTGATGTAAACATTTTTCATGTTATGATTATGTATTTCAATTTTTATTTCATTGTTAATCATATTGATAATGGTTTTAATCATCAATAAATATTATGTCATAATATAATTTATACAGGGTGTATCAGAAACTACGGAGGATAATTTGCCAGATTTTTTTTTAAATTTTTCTAAGACTAAAAGTCCTTTGCCACTTTTTACAAAACTTAAAATTTAAAAAGATATTTGAGTTTGAAATTCAACCAATAAATGCGCTCTTCTGACAAGTGGGGATAAAAGCCATGGACCAAAATTTACCAAAATTTTCTTCATATTTTTTTGAGTCGAAAAGTCTTTTCCCACTTTCCTTAAAATTCAAAGTCAAAAAAAATAATCAAGTTAGAAGTTTTAACCAATCAGATTTCTCGAATGTAAAACTCGAATATCTTTTTTGATTTTTAATTTTTTGAAAAGTGGCAAAGGACTTTTTAACTCTAAAAAATATGATGAAAATTTCGGTGAATTTTGGTTTATGATCTCTATCCCCACTCCTCGAAGGAGCGCTTTTTTTGGTTAAATTTCAAACTCGAATATCTTTTTTATTTTGAGTTTTGTAAAAAGTGGCAGAGGACTTTTAGTCTTAGAAAAATCTGAAAAAAATCAGGCAAAGTATCCTCCGTAGTTTTGGATATACCCTGTACACATGTATATTGAATGTGATGTCATACGTTATCATTCGATATAATATATATTACACAGTTCGACAAAATTTAACTTTCAAAACAATGATTGAAAAACACTTTCAAACAAATAATAAAAATATTTTTCATGTCTCAGACGCTAAAGTCGCGATTTTGTCTCTGTGCGTGACGCTAAATCACACTTTTAGAGCCTTCAACATGAAAAATTATGTTCGCACCTGAGAGCAATCGTCGATTTGGGCTCTGACGATTTAACTTATCAATGCAATCCATTAAGGAGTGGGGATTAAAACAACGGACCAAAATTTACCAGAATTTTTTCTACATTTTTTTGCGCCGAAAAGTCCTTTGCCATTTTTAAAAAACTCAACATCAAAAAAGGTATTCGAGTTAGAAGTTTTAACCAATCACATTTGCTCAATTTCTAACTTGAATATTTTTCTTGGTTTCGAGTTTTTCGAAAAGTGGCAAAGGACTTTTCGATTCAGAAAAAAATAGGGCAAATTCTTGTAAAATTTGATTTCTAGTTTTTGTCTCCACTCCTCAATAGAGCCCATTGATTGGTTAAATTTCAAACTGGAATATCTTTTTTGATTTTGAGTTTTGTAAAAAGTGGCAGAGGACTGTTCGACTTGGAAAAATATGGAAAAATTTGGTTAAATTTTCGGTCGTGGAATTGTGGCCATCCTGTATTTATAGACAAAAGTGATGACACTGCCATTCTTAGAGGAGTATCTTACTATGTGTAACTTCTTGTACTATGCGTCATTTACAGAGATTTTTCGGTTGTGTGAGGCAAGGTGGCGGATGCGACGATTACACATCGACCCCAACGTTTCTGCAAATTTATAAGATTTTGTCCACCTATTCTTTATTAAAACCTCCGAAGTATGGAAACTGTTCCATTCCTGTCAGTGGTCCAAAAAAGCCTCTCCTCAAACTGTCGCAATTAAAGACTAACCTTCCCCAAGAGAAGACCTCATTTCTTGAAAACATAAAAACAAAGTTAGATCAAATTATTGCCAACGTTGACTGGGATTACTTCGAAACTGTCGATCACCGATCACGATTATTGTGGTCCTCTTCGAGTTGACTGCCTGTTATACTACGTGACAGGACGAATTTGCGAAATGTTGCTGGAATGCGAAAAAATTGAATCCTGCAGTGTTTGCAAAACTGCATTGACAAGCAAGACTTGTAATGTAGTAACAGACTACATAAACGTGACGACTGTTACTGACAATACAGACAATACTGATTTCACGCATCCAAATATTTCTTTGTTTAATTTTGTGATCAGTCTGGAGACTCTTTTTCAGAAACATTGCTCATCTCCAGAAGTATCTTATCATGTTGTGGATGAAGCTGTGCAAACTTGCATTCCTAATTTTCCTTGCAACGAACACCGCATCTATGTAATTTCACAAGCAGTGAAAATGTTTTTGTTGATTCGACTCCGAAAATTCGTCAAAGAGTCAAGAGATGTCGAAAAGAAGAATCGTCATCAAAAAAAGTTGTCGAAGTTCACACACAGTTGATGCATTTTTGAAAAATCAGTTTTCTACTTTTTTTCTTGTTTTTTTGTTAAAGTGGTTTAAATATATATATTTTTTGAAAACATATATAATTGTTTTTTTTTTCATTAAGCTATGTTAGGCTCCCTCGTTATATTCCACTTGATTGCAGAACATGTATCACTACTTTTTTCCGAACTTATTTCCTGACTTGATAAAGCAGTTTGTACGGAATGCATGCAAATTTCATGTAAACGCGTTTGAAATACAAACGCTTACACAAAATCCACAAAATTCGCGCGAACTTTTATTATGGATGAGTCCGTGGATTTTAATAAACGTAAGATATAAATGCTTTACGTCTACATTCGAAATATTATCGTTGCCCTATTAAACAATCGAACTATTTATCATCTTTTTCGTAAATCCAAATATTGTTTTACGGTCGGATTATCTATTGATTTTCTTGGTAACAAAAGATATTTTTTCTACGTCTTGCAACAATAAATTAAAATCATGTATTGTTAGCAAAATTTTACTTTCGTGTTCTTGTTCATAATGTTTATTTGAAACAAGTTCTTTTTTTGAGAAAAGTTATCAAGAAATTCTGCTGTATTATTTCCAACTTAACTTCTTCCTAGCATAATCAAAAGGTTTTCATTGTGGAATTCAAAATTCAATAATTTCAATACATAAATTTTACTTTTGTGATCTAATTTATTTGATGAAAAATTGGTACACCGCTAACACGACACGGGTGTTTGGAACAATCAAATCTTAATGTATTTTCGAATCGTATAGTATTCATAAAAAAAAATTAAATAATTCATGTTTTTCTCATACATGCATGAATTGTAATCTATTGTGATAGTAATTCTAAACGAAAATAGATGACTTCAGCAAATGTAAAATGCTTGTTAACAGTTCTGTTTTCTTATTTTCGTTTTAAAGTTTGGCAACAAACTATATGTATAATTTATCAACTGGTGTAACATTTTCTTTTACTGAAAATATTTTCCAACACGCCTCGAGAAATGGTCACTTGAATTACATACATAACTACTCATCAGAATAAGTACCAGAAAAAGTTATTACTCGAATGTAATAAATAGTTGACTTAAGTTGAGATTTTTTATTACTGGTAATTCTTTTAAATACTCATTTATATTCAAGTAAGAAAACTGTAATGCTTATTCAAATAGATATGTATTCATTTCAATATTCCTTTTTTTCTAGTTGTAAAAAATTAAATGAAAACTGTATTCATGCTCATTTTTAATCAGAAATATTATTATTAAAATCATATTTTATACCAGAACTACAAATTATCGAGAAATTTCAGTGTCGTAGAAAATAACGTTTTACGTCGTTATGCCCTGAATACTAATAATATACTTAGTAATAATAACAGAAAAAAATTGAAATGAAAGATAACACTTCGAGTCATAATTCTTTGAAAATTTAAATTTACACAAATATTTTTAATTAAAACTACAACTCAATAGTTTAAAAAATTGATCAACAACACAAATTAATTATTTCAAGCATTTAAAGTACATATAGCATAGGTAAAATAAAAATAAATACTTTCTCAAGCATGTCAATTTTTAGTATCGAAAAAGTGCAAGACAATGCAGCAAAAAGTGTATAATATTGACGCAAATTTTTCGATTTGTCTATAAGGACGTTTCAAATTAATCTCTCCATTGCAAAATTGAGTGCGTGATTTTTTAATTACAACTGATACAATGATTTATCCTTGCAAGTCTTGCACCTCTTGCACCGCTTGACTCGCACGGCTTGCACCGTGGAATCACTCCGATGCTTTCCGATGCTACCAAACGGCAGATTTGATCAGAGTTGATGTTTGCCCGGTTCGCCCGGTTCCTCATGTACCCACCCTCCGCGCCCCTCCAACCCTTTTCGCCGAACGCCCCGGGTGGCGTTCAGCGAAAAGCCGAACGGGCGAACGGGATTCGGCTTGGTCCGCGGCCCGAGCCAAATCAAGCCGAAGCTTGTCGTCACATGGACACAATCCAAAAGCTTGATGTGTGAGTGAACCTGTCGGTGCCACAGCGTGAATCGGGAACTAACGAAGTTGCACGGGGCCGCCTTATCCTTCCTATTCCTATATTATAATATTTTATATATATTATTATATCACAAAGTCCGGCAGGACTATGCCGTCGCTTTTTAAAAATAAACAATTAAAAAAACAGTATTTAATTAGGTGCCAGCAATATACGGCCCTGACCCGAGCGAAGTCGTCCGGACTAGAGATGTAAAATTACCGGTAATTTTTTTTCAGGTAATGTAACCCGGAATTTACGGTTTTGTTACGGTAAATTACGGTAATTTTTATATAAAATTACTCGGACATACTAGTCAGTAATTATCGATGATGTGAAATCATTTTAATTACGCAAATAAATGAAAAATCGAGTAAAATACATTATTTTCTCAAAAATAAATCAAGCATTTCGATATACGACCATCCTCGAATTTTAGTTTTTATCATAGAGACAAAAAAGAGGCTGCATTTCAAGTATCACAAGTGTTATAAAATTATCAAAAATATATATCAATGGAACAATGTATTTTATTTACAATATTTCACAAATTTCGTTTCACACAATATATAATACTGATGGAAATATTGCAACATTTTTAAGTTTTTATAGAACATTTATAAAAACTCTCCCTCTAAATACTCTTCATCCGTGAATTCCTGCTCGTAGTCATTTCCAATCGATTCGAAATCAGCAGCATTGAAAGCTATCTCCTCTTCCTCCGATTGTTCGACGTCATCGTCTGTGACATGGTTTTCCTCTGTGAATTCTTCCACAACTTCGGTCCGAGTTTCTGAAAAAATTTTAAAGTATTAAACATGACAGGAATATATTGGCTATATATAATTCATTCATTCAAAATCATGTATTTACCTGAAATTTTTTTTCCACTTCCTTTTTCTAAGCTGTCCTTTCGATCTTTGATTCTCAAGTTGTGAGCAATGTAAGTCAGTTTTCCTGCTCTTTCTGCTGTCAGCCTGTTTCTCTTTGCATAGTGTATCCAACCATGGGTGCTGAATGACCTTTCAGTGGCATCTGATGTGAGTGGAAGTTCTAGAATTTCTATCGCGACTGCACTCAATTCCATGGGTTTGCATGAACTCTTCCACCATAGATGAACCGAAAGTGTAGCCAGCGAATCTTGCACAAATTTTTGAGACCAATAGCCCTCGTTGCTCGTATATTCTGCCTGTTGTTAAATGATCAAATTTTTATCAAGATCCAATTTTTGTGCTACCCGTGAAATAGCAGAAGAACCCTGGACTTATTGCTCTGGTACCAAATCTTGTCCTTTACTATGAGGATCCAGAATATTTGCTGCGCAGTGTATTGGACGGACGGCCATTGCGGATCTTTTTTTAAGGCTTTCTTTCACAATCTTGAATTCGTGAGGAGTCAATAAGAATAGACAAGCAGCTTCAAAGTGTTTTTCAATTTTTTTGAAAATCTCAGGGACAATGCTCAATGTTGTTGAATCTCCTTCAACCTTGATAATGTATGCAACGATCGGTCGAATGAGATGTGCAAGTTGCTCAACATTAGTCCAGAAATTGTCATCCAAGAGCAATCTTTTCGTCAAACTGTTCAAATTTGCCTTCGGAGAAATCGCTAATGCTTGTAAATTCTGCTTATTGCTTAAAATACTGTCAAGGCATGCCAACGAAGATCCCCAGCGAGTTTTAACTGGAAGTTTCAGAGAAATCGTATGAGTTTTGTTTTTCATGGCATTTTCTTTTTGAATTTCAGAAAAAACAGCACCAATCACATGTCCTTTTTTGATTTCAACCACAAGGGCTGCTGCTGCTTTCAAAATTTTGTTCGTACTTTTGTGGCGCAAGATATCCGAAAGTAAAAGGTCAAGAATGTGTGCCAAACATCCATAAAAAAAAATTACTTGTTCAGCATATTTCTTTTCCAAAATTTCCCACGATTTAGTCATCTTGCTTTCATTATCTGTGCAGACTTCCAAGCATTTTTTTAACCCCACAGACTCAATGACATCGCTCATTTTTTCCGCAATGACAATCGAGGTTTGACGTTGTGCTGTTGACTAAAGAGTCTTGAAAAAAACGGGCTTTGGAGTGAATATGATGAAATTCATAATTCTTTCGTTCCTGATGTTTAACCAGCCGTCACAAGATAGAGCAACAGTTCTCGATTCTTTAATTTTCTCATTAACGTCATATTCAACTTGGTTGTAAACTTGATCTAATAAAGTCGTTGCTAATTGGTTTCTTGATGGTACCGTGAAGAAGGGTCGCAATAGAGCAAAGAATTTCTTCCAATGTTCACATTCTGTTAAAGTAGCCAATGTAGTTCCCGAAGCGAAGACCGCTTTGGCAAAATGCAGTTGGAGATCATTTTTTTCGTTAGCAGCCATTTTATCGAAGAAGTTCGAAATATTTGACATTTCACTTGTGCTTCGTGAAATCGCAGACCCCGGTGATTCTTGTTCTGCACAGTCTGTAAATGATCAAATTTATATTAATTTTATTTCTTTTTTCTTGTTTACTGGACTTTTTTTAATACTGTTGTTGTTAATTTCAAATTGATACTATTGTTACATTATTTATAAACATTCGACCAACTAGGATTAGTTTTTTGCAAATTTTATAATCTTCCAATAATTTTGATTGATTTATAAATTCAATTTTACAACTATCTATTTTAGTGGCGAACGTAAAGGGGGGTTTTGAGGGTTGAAATTCCTACTGAAATTCGAAAAAATATATGCCGAAAATGAAACTCGACCTTTACATCAATGTTTTATTCAATAAGTCAAAATTTGATTTGATTTACGATCGTTTGAATAGATACAAAGTCTTAAACAACCCGCTATTGACATTTTTATTTGAAACGCCCAATTTTTATTGTACAATCAGAAAGATTAAACACTTTTGATTCCCGAATTTTAACAGTTAAATAATTAACTTCACTGCAATTACATACTTGAATTATAAGTTCCAACAGCTTTAACTTCAAGTTACAAAGTAAAATTTTATTTCAGATTTTAATACTTCTAAACAAGGAGAAAATTAAAAAATTACACTCCAGGATCAGAAATAGTGAATATTCCATATTTTTGGATTCAAGTGATTTATTGTGGTTTTTAGAACGTAGATTTTTTAAATAACAGTTTATAATAATGAGAAATAGGAAAGAATTTAAGGGGGAACACCACTATAGACGCTCTAAATCGTCAGTCAACTTTGTGCGTGGATTGAAAAAAAACTATCAATGTTACGAGCCTAAAAATTTTATTGGGGGTACAACTAGATATGAAAAATATGTTAAAAAAAATTTTCCGTGAAAATTCGGGTCCAGGTGTCGTATATCATCGCGCAAAGTGAAGGCTGCTCTCGTCGAGGAGGTAAACGGTGTGACACATAGACAGTCAGGAAATACTCCTATAACAAAAAATGAATACAAATTATTTTCGGAAATGTGTCATCTCGTCCCTGACGTTCTCCGATTTTGAAAAAAAATTTTTTTTTCAAAGTTACAGCGTAAAAATGAAAAAAAGTATTTTTTTTCGCATATTTTTTGGAAAAATTAAGGAAAAAAAAAAATGTTTTTTTTAAAAACTCTTCATCAAGGACTAGAGAAAAGTGTTTCTAACAACTGAAAAAAAAATTTATGAAAATCGAATGAGAAGTTTTCAAGTTATTTGTCACACCGTTTTAAAAACATGGTTTTCGGGAAAACGCGTTTAAAGTTTTTCGTTTAAAAAAATGTATTTTTTTTTCACTCACCCTGAAAAAAAGTCAATCGGCAATACCAGGTGCGTACATCAGTCCTTTCGATTCTTCGAATAACTCATTTTTCTTCATTCTTTCCATTCGAGTGATGGTTCGGGCTTCCTTCGACTCTTTGGCTGTGGCGTGCGCCTGCTGGCTCAAGCGTCGTTGGTCGTGACCGTCGGCAGTCAGCTTGCATCTCGGGCCAATGTGCAATTCCAGGATCTTCATTAGCAATAAAGTGGCCGAATGTCCTTCATTGAATACTAACGCGGCGATATAAGCGGCAATTTCGATACTTTTCATGCCACAATTGAGGTGTTTTGGAGACATCCGCCAAATGCAAGCGTTGAAACTTTCATTTGGGTTTTGTGTGAAACTTCCTAAACATCTTTCTAACAAAGTATCATCTGACAAACTTTCGTAGATTGGGAGCACATGTTTTTGAACTTCGGGGTGTAACGGAGGGGGATGCACAAAATTTTTCGTTGTTTTTGTCGCTTCGGCCACGCGCCATTCGCACCAGCTCTCGAGACCTGCTGGACAGTATTGGTGCTGGGGCTTCTTGTCTGTCGAAATCAAATGGAAAAACGTTGCGAGGACAGCGTTTTTCATATTTTGAAGAGAATCGCCATTCCTTCGGATCGCGAGGCCATAATAAACTGTAAGTTTATTTATCGAGTCGTTTGTCAATTTGCCTTTGCCTCTTATTCTCTCTCTTTTTTTCAAATTCCGAAGCCTGCTACCCATTCGTTTAGCGACGTGTCCGATGTCTTCTTTTTTGAAAATTTCGAAATCAGGGCCATAGGGTTGTGCATCCACGACAGACTTGTAGGTTTTCGAATCGCCATCACCCACGTAATTTCTATAATGCACTTGAAATTTTTCTTCGGACTGGGAGAACATATCCACGACGCTGTCCACCTACATTTTTCCTGCTGAACCTTGGTGATTCGCATTGCACTCTTCACTATGAGTTTCATACCACTCGTCAAATTCGGATTCGGTAGTTTTTGCACGTTTCAGAGAACAAGCTTGACAAAAAGCACTTTTCACCACTAGGTCAATGACCTTACCAGTAAAATTTCCAATAATGCTCGTAACGCCAAATAAAGAGTTAAATCCTCTTTTTTTCCAAGAGCCATCACTACTAACCGTTAGTTCATTCTCAGGCAAATTACGCGTTCTGTTTTCTTCTTTCTCCTCAGCCACTGCTTTCCGCGTCAATGTCATAAAAGCCACTTTTGCCGCGTCATATATATGTGTTCCAGGATACATGTGTACGATACATTTGACAGTCCCGCTCCTATGTCCATGAAACTGCTAAAAAAGTTCAATCCAGCGTGTGAAATCCCCAAAAGTTTCATGACAAACACCATTCTTCGATTCACTTCATATCCGTTATTTATATAGGGACATGACGGAATGTTTTCTTCGCCACATCGACATTTTAGCACAATTTTGAAACCGAAACTAGGGCAATCACTTTCGGAGAAATGCACAGTTTTTCCACATTTTCAGCACACCATTTTGTCTGAAATCGCACTAAAAACAGCCGCGAACTGAATTATACGATAAGCGAATCCAATATCAACCGCAATTTTTTCAGTACTCGCGAATTTCATTCTTTTTGCGCTGGCACTCGGGCCGGGTTCTTCACTTCTATCTTGTCTGTTGATTCTAACACGTTTTTTACGCGGTTTCGTTAAACTATGAACAGAATTAGATCTCGATCCTTTCGAACGTCCCATTTTTCCGTATGCTTTTTAAATGCTCTCGATATAACGTTAGACAACGGACTAGTGCTTAGGACCGAGATTCATCTAAAAAAAGTTTTCTATTCACACAAAAATCACCTTATCTACACTAACGTACACCTACGAATGAAAATTCCTAGATTTCCTGACTTGTTTTTTCATTTTCTTAATGATGTATTTCGGCGAATAGCATTCTTTCAAGAGATAAATTGATGTCTCAAAGATAAGAGCTCCGGAGCTCGAGCGCGATGAGAACAAGTTACCTGCAACGCGCTAGAAAATGAATCGTCGATCCCTCAGTTTTTGGAATTTCGGTCTAAAATTTTACGAGAATACTTTCGAAGAGTTAGAGAATACATTCATGCAAAAAAAATCGATTTTTTGAAAAATCTATAGTGGTGTCCCCCCTTAAATGTGAAAAATAAATTCAAGGTACATTCAAATTTGAAAAGTTTAATGTTGTTGACATAATTTTCATAATTTGAAGTGAGTTTTGAAAACGAGTAACCTTAAGTACTGTTATGAATAAATAAACACTTTTGTTTAAAAAGTTAATATTTAAAAACATAAAAACCGAAATAAAAACCTGAGAAGTATAAAAGATTCAGCATTAAAAATTGAAAAAAAAGTAGTCCATTTTACAGTCAATTTTTAAGTTGAAAAAATCGCAAAATATAGTTCGGTTCATATTAAATGATATTGGAAAAGTTGAAATCACATTACGAAAACAATTAAAATAATACGTATAAATCTTACAGATTGATTTTTCCAACTTTCTTTTATAATAACTCTTCGTAAATTCTCAACTCTCAAATTTTGGCATAGAAGGATTGCGCGAAATTTATTTTTCGGATGAAAACATTTTCCTAAAAAAAATCTTTCTAACCTCAAACATTGTTTTTATTCTGCGAAGGAATATCATTTGGTACCAAATCCATCTGTTTTTTCAAGCATTCCTTAACAGTTTTTGGACACTTTCGGCATCGTATCAGATGACCCTTCATGCGAGTTATGTTTTTGGCATATTGTTTATAGCAGTGAACGCACTTGTAATGAGGAGATTTTGAGTTTGGAGGTGCGTAAATCAGCTTAAATTGACTCCACCAATCTTCTGTTTTCTTCCCCATTATTTAAATAATATAACAAAACACGTACTCCACTCTAAATCAGTAAAAAATGCACTTTTTCACATTAAAAAAAGAACATCACTGATTGTTATACTGGCGCACATAACACTGAACACGTTCAATTCAGCTCAAGTCATTGTGCATATATATATAATAGCGCCAAAAATTACGTGACCAACGTCTTCGTAATTTACCGTAATATTACGGGCATTTACCGTAACATTACACTGTAATATTACGACCTTACATCTCTAGTCCGGACTCTTAATATACCGCAAGCAACTTCTCTTTCTCCCTCTTACTAGAGCCGCGCGCTTTCTCTGTCCCTTTCTAATCGGCGTTTTGTTCGTTTTCACTACGATCGCTCTACAATCAGTGTACCTATACTTTTGGCGTTTTCGAGTGACCTGCTCTGGAGCAGATTTGAAGCAATTTCTAGGCAGGTTCGAGCAGATCTGAGCACATATCAAAAGAAAAAATTGCTCCGGATCTGCTCTAGATCGGGCAGGGGCCGTCGACTCTTATGGAGTGTTTGGCATATCTTAAGCTTTCATCCGGATCCCCTTGGAGCGCTGTAGTCAGCTTTATTCTTGACATTTTGAGATCAATACTTACGTTTGCGATAGTAGAATTGTTTTTTACTTTCTCGAAATGCCATATAAGTTTACGCCATAAGAGTTTAGAGCATAAAATGTTACATTTTTATTTTCCCAATATTCCGTACCAACAAATTCAAATTTACCCGCGGAATTCGAGCAATTTCTCCTCGGCAGCGATTGGCTGCAGCTCAAATATTCACAAATATGCACAGATATTACTTCCAGAAGGCTCCCCTCGGCAGCGCTTATTTTCGACACCAAATTAACACGGGAGTCGACGGTCTCTGAGATCGGGTCAATCGAAAACGCTACTTGTCAAGACTACATGGCTCGGGGAAGGTTGGGTTCACTAAGGGCCCAAATAGCGTACTAGCGTACCTGCTCCCACTGCACATGCACTGGTTTCCGTCATTTCCCCTGTCCTCTCTAGCCCCTGATCGACGTGTTCGTATCAACTCGACCAGCTGTTATTTGCAGTTGTTTGCAGTTGTTTGTTTTGAAAAATTTTCAAGTTTTGACGGCCATCATTTGTGCATAATTTTGGGTAAATCGTATACCAGTGATTAAAAAACGAAAATTTTGAATGAGCTCAAAAGAGTTGCAAAATACTATTCATGCGTCTGTAATTTTCATAATTGCCCTATGGGAAATCTTGTAATAGTCTGTAATTCATGAATTACAAACCTATTACAACTAGCAGGGTAGGTCTCTATTCTACCAGCTAAACAACCTGATCATTTCTTGGTGCGAAATGTATAATTTATTTTACTGGCATCCAACTTATTAAATGTACTTTCAGTGATTACAATTATAAAAGATCCATGTATAATTTAACTCTAACACTGTGATTTTGGTAATTATTCATATGAAATGATCTGGATGATCAGCTGGTACAATCGGATTCTACCCTGCCGGTTGTAATAGTCTGCAATTCATGAATTACAAGATTTTCCATAAGGTGAAAAAAATTTTTTTTAGGTAACTAAATAAAAATAAAAAAACTCATAAACCGATGTTTTCAAATGGCTTTACATTTTTTATTTGAAAATCCCCATATTCCTGTAAGAAAAAAATGCCTATTATCTTCAATTTTATACTTTAATCACAATTTAAACATGTTTAAATTAAAGTTTTGAAATAGTCACAGCATCGCAGTTTCAACAGTATTTAAATCGTCGCGTGTGAATTACGTCGTCGGTACGGACGGTTTGAGCCGCTCGTCCCCCCCCGCTTGCCCTTCTGGTTTTGTAGCCGCCCGCTAGCTCGAGTCGATGTGTAGGTACTCTTATTTCACAAAACGCAATCAGAATAAACAACTCACGAAATTGCGATACGAAAATATATTTTATTTACAAAAGCACTACTTGATTTTATTTTTACAATCTTTTTCGACATAGAGAACGAAGTGTTTCAGCGCGGCGCGATAATCGAGTGTGTATCTGAATCACGAAACGATATATCGATTCTTCTGTGCGTTCGATAGCATAGCAGGTCGGCCGCTGATTGGTCCAACGGTCCGCTCCTGCCATTGTTTGAGCTAGTAACCACAGCTAGTTGTTCTGTGTAGTAGCAAGACTGGCAGGGTCGCCACAGGTACTCCATATAATTCTAGTTCTTGGTGATTTGAACAAAACTTTTTTTCGGCCAGATGTTCAATGCAGGACGCGGCGCAAATCAGCTGAAATCAGCGTGAACCACGCTAATTGAGTGTAATTGACACTTAACACTGATTGTTCTGAATTGCACCAAATTGCACTGCGTGGCGTGCTACTGCATACCACCACTAACACACTATAAACGGCGCCAGTGTACGGCAAAAAATTTGAGACTATAGTACAGACAAATCACTCGGTTACCGACCGATCATTCAGCCATTTATATCATCATCCACCACTAGCGGCCTTATTGGTCTAGCAGACGGTTTTTCTATTAAGGTAGTTCTTGCACTTGAAAGAAATTGAATTTAGTCACAGAGTCTTGCGCGGCCAACTTCATTCAGCTCCGCAATTTGAATTCGTAGATTTGGCAACATCGCAACTGTTTTTTTATATCTCGCCCAGCGTACGTAAATATGTAAATTTATGTAAACATGTTCGCATGCGCAGTCGTAGATGTAGTTCATGCACCTAGTGTTTTTTGTAAATTTATTTCGAATTTCTAAATTATATAAATATTTCGGAAGTATTATCATTGCGTTTTTTAAAATGCGACGTTGCCAAGCGTACCTATGGTCTGTACAAAAGTGACTGTTATAGGTGTTTTTTTGTAAATTTCTCAAAAAATAGTTCGGTAACTCTTGTTAAACTTTTGCAAGGTTGATAAACATGATAAAAGTGATTTTTAGTAATTTTTTCAGAATCAATTATAGAAAAGTTCTTGAAAAATAAGCGGAAATGCACGATTCCCCATATACGCGCATCTTAATTTCGAAAAATTATTACTCAAAAATCAATGCGGTAAGCAATCATGAAATTTTTACCATAGATTATATAAAATATCAAGATCAAATTCTGAAATTTTCAGGAAAATCTATAGAAAATTGCCCAAGTGCAAGAACTACCTTAAGTGGCCTTTACACGAAGCGATTGGCGACGCGATCAGATGCGATTGGCGGTGGCGATGATCGCCAGCGATTGCCAAAGATCGCGGCGATTTTTATCCCATTGCTAGTATATCTATATAAAAGGACATATAAAAGGATGCGCAGTCGCCACAACCCACTGCGCACGATTTCGGCAGTGCTGAAATTCAATCGCGCAATTAAAAATCATCGCAGGCGATCGTCGCAACCGCCGATTGCATCGCCAATAGCTCTGTGTAAAGGCCCGTCTATAATAGTCGCGAAACACCTCTTGCGACGTCGCAAGCTGTAGAGATGCGATGAGGCATCGGAAAGCGAGGTAGTGGCCGTCTACAATGGTCGCGAGAAGCTTTCTTGCGACAACCAATCAAAGCTCAGTATATAGTAAACAAGCATTGATAAACTTATTTTGACATCATTTCAATTTGAAATGTATCCTTCCAATCCGAACTTCGCTGTTTTGCAATTATTCAGTTTAATTTTAAATGCCGCAGTAGTGTGTGCTCACGCTTGTTTTGAAAATAATAGAAAAACAAGATGGTGGGTTCGGCCAATTAACAAGCGAAGAGATGCCGAAGGCCATTATAATAACCTGTTCAATTACGTCAAAAATTATGACCAGATGACCACGAGGAGTTTTTTGAATATACAAGAATGACGCCAGAGCAATTCAATTTGTTAGTGGAACTTGTGACCCCTTTTCTTACCACAAAGAGTCTGAGGAAACCTCTTCCCATCGAATTAAAAGTGGCATTAACTCTATTGTAAGAAGCATAAAAATTGCACATACTTTTAATTTTAACTTTTTATCTAAAGACATGAAAAGAAGACATGCAAACTGATGAAAAATTTTTCAGAGATGGTTTAATAATTAGATGATTCATTCCTTTAAACATTCAAAAGGAGTGTGACTGATTGTAGTATATTTTAGGAATTTGAATTTGTATTTGAATTTTCACATTGTTCGATAAGAATTAATTATTAAAATAAAAAGAAAGACATAAAATAGTTCATAATTGATCTCTGTGTATTTTTAAAAAAACATATTTTTTTTATAGAATAAGAATGAAAAATTTTAAAATATTGAAATAAATAATAAAAAAATAAAATACATGAAGGTACAGAAATAACAAATAATGAAATAATAAAACACAAATGAAGAATAATACATTTATATGCACTAATAATTTCAATCGTTGATTGAATAATTTTATATAACTATAAAATTTTTCTTGTTTGAAAAAAATCACTTCTATTTGCATATCATCTTCTACACTGAGACGTCAGTCGAATAAACATTATAAAAAAAAATAAAAAAAAAAAAAAAAAAAATACATACAACAATTCATATTCAATCTGTGTGTATTTTTACATATCAATATTATTTTTGTATCGAAAATTAATCAAAACAATTTAAATAATTATTCAATATAAAAATAATCAATAACGGTATATACACAGATAACAAATAAAAGAACATCAATCAAGAATAATATTTTCAAATGCACTACTCGAATCCTTAAATACGCAATGATAAATGTTGCAACATGTCGATGTTGAACCTCTTTTTCATAAACAATAATATATAGTAAATAATATTTATTAACTTAAAAAGTAGTAATTAAAATAAGTATTATGTATTATTTACAGTAATGTTCAATAATCAATATTTTATCAATAATATCTCATAATAATTATATAGAAAATATGAATTCAAGCAATCAAGCAATTTTTTCCATCAGATATCTTGCTCATGGGGGTTCAGTTCGATCGCAATCTTGGAATTTCCGGATCGGGCGATCAACTGCACACAAAATAATTCCTCGCGTGTGCCGCGCCATTTGGCTTGCTTTGCAACCAATTTGTCTCCCTGCAGTAACGAAAGAGAAATGGTCCGAAATAGCTGCAGATTTTTTCAATAAGTGGCAATTTCCAAATTGTGTGGGCGCCATTGACGGCAAACACATCAAAATTCAATCACCTCCAAATTCAGGCTCAAATTATTACAACTACAAAGATTATTTTAGCATTGTATTGATGGCGGCTTGTGATGCTAAGTACCGTTTCACGTGGGTGGACATCGGTCAATTCGGTAAGTAACATTAAATGCACATTGTTTTCAATATCTAAACGTAAGTATGTCAACAAAATGCTGAATTTCTTATGTTCCAGGATCATTATGTGACGCTGGTGTATTTATCAGGACCGATTTCGGACCTCTTTTGGAAAACGGCGAAATAAATTTACCCTTGCCTAAAAATTTACCGAATTCGACAATAACAACAAGCCATGCTTTTGTTGGGGACGAAGCTTTACCACTAAAAGTGAATTTACTGAGACCGTACTCCAGAAAAGATTTAGGAGATGCCGAACGCATTTTCAATTACCGTTTGTCCAGAGCACGCCGAATTATTGAAAATACGTTTGTGATTTTAGTTGCTCGTTGGCAAATTTTGGAAGGAACAATTACCTGCGACCCTGAAAATGCAAGAACATTGGTGCAAGCACTCGTATGCTTGCACAATTTTCTTATGACTAACGAGGATGGAAATGAACGAAATGGGCAACGGTATTGCCCCCCAAATCTTGCCGATCATGAAGATGAACAACACTACATTATTGAGGGAAATTGGAGACTATTAGCGACTGGGAATAATTTTCACTATATAAGAAGGTTCGGTGCCAACAACGCAACAAAGGGAGCAACCTTGCAACGAGACAAGATTGAAGATTATTTTGTAGGTCCAGTCGGTGAAAAACAAGCTCCGTGGCAATACCGCTGTGCTTTTCGGGGCTTGGTATTGAATGAATAAAATTTGATTGTAAATTAATAACTTTACAGTGTCATAGTGGACCTGCTGATACAATTTGTAATGGTTAGTTATAAATATAATTAATTTTTATCAAATTTCATGTTACTTTACTTTGTTACAGTGAAATTATAACTTTCAAATTTATTTACCAAGTTGAGGCCCCTTTTTTGTAATTCCTTTTGTTGAAACTTCCTCTCAGCCTATTGCATATTTTGATTACAAAATAAATACTTTTTCGAACTCACTTCATTTTATTTTCTAATCTACAATGTTTACGTTCATTCATGGATCCAATGATTTATTCATCAATAATTTCAATTACGACTCTCTTTCCACTTTCGTACACCTGCGCAACTTTCATCATGTCAATAACACAAGAAAGTTTTTTTTCTTGTGGCACTTTCGATAATGCAAACTTAAGCAATTCACCGGAAGTATCTTTTTCCGATGAATTCAATGGAGCTGCTTGCTGACTAGCAGCTATCGAGGAAGCTACTACTTTTGCAGACTCCGTCAGTTTCTGCAAACTGTGACTGAGGTAATCAGTTCTCCTCTTTTTGCATGGGTTATCCCCTTCAGGAACTGTAGTTAGGCCCTTCAAACCTAAAACGGCTTTTCCTCTGATGGTCTTTGGAGTTTCCATCGGTTTCAGCAGGTTGATTGGGGTGCTGCACATAGTGTCTGAGATACCTGAAGCTAAAAAAATAGTTTGCTAAAACTTTGCTAAAAATTTTCATCCGTAGAAAAACTTGTTAATTGAAGTATTAAAATTTTATTATTCAAGTTATTCAATAACTAATAGCAAGGCTCCGAATCAGTATATTCGGATTCTGGTGGCCAGGGAGAACCAGAATTCTCGATGCTGTAGGCATCGACTTCTTGCACGGCAAGCACTTCGGTGATGGCATTTTCCGTTTCTTCCAGGGTGATGACAGGCTGAAAAGACTCTTGTGATGGATTCAAGTTGTGATCTTGATCCACTCTGCTCAAAATGCACATATTCGACTTTGTGCTGCAAACAAAAAAGGATTGATTTCAGTATCAGTTATTATGTCATCTACCAAGATGAGGTTGAGATACTTACTCTCTTCCTGCTATATGGTCAGACAAAAAAAGGAGGTCCGAATAGAATTCCCATTCCGAAGCGGGTGGCACTTCATCGGCACCTGCTCCAGACCTTGGTTTTGCAGTTGTTTTTTTGTGCTCCCTAGAAAACGTGTCCCGGAGATTCTTGAATTTTTTGGAGGCTTCTTCACCTACAAGAAATGATAAAATGTGGCGAATACTAGAGATATTTTTTAATCCACTCGAAACCATCAAATACGTTTGAGAAAGTTGGATTTTTGCTTAACCAAGCATATGAAAATACGAAACTGAATCAGGTTCTCTGATTAATTTTTAGAAATAAAAAATTTCAAAATTTTTATAATTATTTATATAACTGTTAAAAGTATTTTTAATGACTTTTTATAATTAGGTAGTTGCAAATAATTTTCAATACAAAATTTGATATTACATACTTTTCAAAAATATATAATTTGTTCGTTTTATTACCTTTTATATAATTTAATTTTTAATTTTTTTTCCGATTAAATTGTTATTATTTTCATCATTATTATTAAATTTTTATTTTCAATTTCATCCTTCTTCATTTGCGTAAATATTTAATAATAAACTCATGTACAAATTTTTAACACTGATATAGAAAAGAGGTTTAACTTGTTCCGTAATTTAGAGTGATTCAATGTAATTTTTTGATAAAATTACAAATTTTTTATCAGAGCTTCAGTTCAAATCGATTCAGAAGTTCCTCAAAAAAATAAAAAAATGGCAAACTCATCAAAAATTAGTCACAGAAGGTTTAAAAATTATTAAATCCAATGGTGTAATCATTAGAAGTGAATATGAGGTTTCAAGTAATTTTCCAAAATTTCGGAACGAATTTTCCTTTTTTTATCCTCGTTCGTAAATAAACAACAAATGTATTCTGAACTTTTAAAAAAAATAGTATAACCAATCTTTCATTTTTGTTCCTCGTTAAATTTATACCTTACAAATGTTTTCAGAAGTTCATTTCAGAAATTCTCTACAGTCACAAAAAACTTTGCTTGATTGTTTGTATAACTTACAGTAATAAAATTAAATTTTTTAATGATATTTAACATTTTTGATCAGAGCTAACGTTCAAGTCAAATCCGAAGTTTTTCTAAAAAATGGCAAAATCAATAAAAACGTTAAAAAAAAATTTTTTTCTGAGAAGATTTCATCAAAGACATTCTTATTAAAAATTTTAATTTCTTATAAGGTTTTAATAAGGTGCACCTTATTAGAAATTAAATTCATATAAGAGTTTTCATTAACCTATAAGGTTTTTAGAATGACAAAAATTACGACGGTTAAAGTTTTGAAAAATTTTTTTAAAGGTGTTTAAGAATTTACGGTTATTTAATGCAATTTTTCGAGTTTTTTTTTTTTCTAAATTACTTCTTAATGGTGTTTATTTTCTTTAAAAGAAAACATAACCTCAAAACACCTTACAAAAATCTGTTCAAATTTTGTATGTTTTTGAATTACTGCTATCGGATAACGACTTATTTACAATTTTTTAATACAATATAGTTATTTAATTTTTACCGGTACATGGGGGAATCAACTGGTTCCCAATCGATTCCCAGGCTAAATTTTTGGCCCAAGAATTCTTGTAAATTTTGCTCCCTTTTGCATACAAACCGGGTTGCAGCTTTACGATGTAGATGAGTTCCCGGGTACGAGCTGCCGGCCACTTTAATTTTTGCTTTGACATTTTTTCAACAACACTCTTATAGCGCAAAAGTTGCACTTTATACGACTTCACCTTGTCACCTCGCGTGTTTATATTTCGGAACGCTCTGACTGGTCCGTATGATCGGTGACGTTTGACGCGAGACGATTGCGATGCGAAAAGTTCAGTTAAACCAACTTTTCGCTTTCAGCGAGTTGTGACGCGACGACTGCTTACGACGTCGCAAGAGGTGTTTCGCGACTATAGTAGACGGGCCTTAAAGGGGCCTTTATACGAGATCGACGGAATTCATTTTGTTATTTAAAAAGTATAATAAAAAATTATAGGTAATACTACTGATGTTTAATAACTATTTGGCTCAAAATGAATCTTTGCATATTTTGTTGTCTGTTATTTTGATTCTAATGTTTTATTTCGAGTGTTTTCTCGAAAACACTCGAAATACCTTCGAAACTTTTCTTCTTTTTTGCACAAACTACCCGTAAAAAGGACCGTAATTTATGGTCCATCTTACGGTCTCCACGGCAGGGCTGCTTGGTGTTGCTAGAAATGAATTAGACCTGATTAGACCACGCTCGCTACGAACGTAGGGGAACAAGGAGACGAGAAAACGTCATCTCTCGAGTACCCCTACTCTTTCGAAACTTCTGCCCGGCAGGACGGGCGACCGGGCGCCGGGCCCGGTCCTCAGAGGCGAAGGAGCACGAACGAAATAATACATCTTATCGCTGTGCAGCGATAAGATAAAACATGACAATAGCCTTTTCAATTCCGAGCCGTCTTTTTTCTGACGGCTATGGATACGGCTAGACGTCTTTAATGTTCAATTTATCTCATTCACAATCTAAGATGAGGTGCAAAAGGCTAAATTAGACGCTGTAATCGCAATAATGCGGAATGTGTCGAGCACGGAGACAGAGAATTGATAGACAAAGAAATTTATATCTTTGGGATAGAAAAAACGACATAATTCTATTAATGGATTATTATAGGTAAACGTTTTCCGTATTATTTAGTAAAAAAATTTAATTTTTTGAACGGGAAGAAAGTAGTAAAAAATGCAATTTTTCCCAAAAAATCAAGGCTTACAAAAAAGTTTGATTGTTTATAACAGCAACAAATAACTATATTTTGACTAATTATTTACATAGTAAAATGAGTCACATGAAGTTTTTCAAAATTCCGTGATGTAGTGGAATTTTCGTGACACACTTGACGTGTTTTGACTCGTTGGTTTCGTTAAAAATATATATTAACGAAATATACATATTTATGATTATAGCAACCAAATTTGTAGATGTACAAATTAACAATTTTGTTGTCATAATGTAAGTTTTAGTTCTTGTACCCACAAATTTATCTCCGTGTATATTATCTGATTGAATGGTTGAAGCATTTTATTAGATCTATGGTTAGTTTTTAAATTTTTCTTGATTCATACATGTCAAATTTTGATTTTCGGAATTTGTAGTTATTAAAATTTTTTACAGTTTGTCAGTTTTAACATTATCATTGTCGAATTTTTCGTATTTACAGTTCTGAGGTTAGTAATCCTAGTAAAAATGTTTACATAAAGTTAACGAAAACATACGCGGGCACACTGGGATGTAAATCATATAAAAATTTATATAAATGTTTATAATTTCTATTGGGAAATACACCATTCTACGGTTACATGGAATTAGACCGAGTTTTTCGCTGTATAAACAAAGATATTATAGTTTTTTGCATAGCAACTGTTATTTTTCCTGTAAAAACTTTTTAACCCTAGTAAAAGTGTTTACGTAAACTTAATGTAAACATAATGAAAGCATCATGTAAACAGGTTTCGTAAGGGAGGTGGTTTTTGTTTTTTTGTTCTTTTTGGTTTTTGTTTGCTTGTTTCTTAAATTTTTACAAATTTTTCACCCGATATTTATTTGTATTACAAATTGCTGAAAATCATTAAGAAAAATTAGATATTCAAAAGTTTTCATCAACTATTTAAGGTCTGCCGTTTCGAATTTTTCTTGCACTTGGTTCATATTTGTATAAAGTCTCTGAATTCATTCGTTGAAAAGGCTCTCCATTAATTTCTTGGTTTTGAGCTTTGTCGTTTCGCGATTTCTTTGTTTGTTTGATTATACCAAATGCATTTACAGTATTTCCTGGCAAACTGACTCGTTCAGGTCTAATTATATTAATTTTCGCACATCCCAGTGCGCCCGCATATGTTTCCGTAAACTTTATATAAAAACTTTTACTAAGATTACCAATCTCAGAATTGTAAACTATTTACCCTATCGGCCAAGTCTCAATAGTCGTGCAATAGACAAGAGTCAGCAATAGTCAGAAACAAGTCAGCTAAGAGGTGGCAGAAGGCGATATTTTTTCCCTCTCTCCACAGCCTCGCTGCCTCGGGGAGCGAGCGATTTTCCCTCTCTACTCGCCTGGCGCGATTATATTGCTTTTCTTTCACAGTACGAAAAGTGCATAGCACACATAATTATTAATTTTATCCATACATCCAATAATTATGACCGTTGAAAAATATTACCTAACGCTAACGATTATTTGGTTCATTTCATGCTGCTAAGTAAAAAATTAATTATGCATCCATTGATAAGTAAACCACTTTTTAGAAAAGTTACATTTCCAATATATATGTTGATTAAATTTGGTAAAATTCATGATTTCCGGTATTATACATATTTTTCACTATTTCACAAGGACTAGATATACTCCAATAAACAACAGCAAAAATTCTTGAGCAATAGATCAATTTTTTTAAGCATGAAACCTTTCAGGTAACAAAAAAAATTTAATACAATCAATCGAATGAAAATAAAGTCCGATAAATCATCATTCATTCGTTTCTGATAATCGCATATTTATTCGCTTATTTGTAGATGAATGATGTACTCTGACATTTACAAGTACCTTTATCTTGAAGTAGTTAAGTTTGCATCCTACGATTTCAGTTTATCTTTAAAAAATATTTACGATTGCACTTTCAAAAAAATTCAGGTATTGACTTTAAAAATAAAAGAACGTACATTTGCTAAAAGGTGTACATTAATTTTATAGTCTTATAAACGACAAAATTTTAAAGATCGAAATATCTGAATTTCATAATAAATGAACTGTGTTCTAAATGAACAACTTGTAAATACATACTTCTATTATTCTACAATCCTCAAATAACTAAATTGAGCTCTCGGTTAATATGGTACTTTGAGGTAATTTCCACGCCACCCAGGAGGTAAAGTCGAGGCGCGCTTTTTTGGTAACGATGGTCTCCCTAATCGCAATATTTATTATCCATATATGAAAATGTTTTTCATCAAATAATCATATTCTACGATGGATAATATCTATTGTCATTAGGCATACTCCACCGCCTATTTACGGCCTATTTATTTTATCTGTAATTGGCTAAAAGTAAAATTGTTCGGCAAAAATCAATATGATGGGACAAAAATTAATCAGAAGGTAAGTGAGGACTTTAATTATATGATCTCTGGATGGTTTTTGAAATGCTTTATTCGAAATCATAGATACAATGTGGAGAAACCGTTTTCTACTCAGTTGTTTTTCCACTGGCGTTTTTTCGGATTTCCTCTGGGATATATCTTCAAGGTATATTAGAGCGACAGCAGAGGTAGAATAGTTTTATGGGAAGTTCGGTATTTTTTCCGAAAACCTGCCTACACAACATTCCTTCATCTTTCGAATGTAGCAACCTTTCTGTAATTCTCGGGATTTTTTTTTAATGACTGACTGAGGAGCTTTAAATCTCAGTTTTCCACCGGCTTTTCACACGATCAGGTCTAGTCCGTCTTAACGTTTCTTTATGTTTTTAAAAAACGTGCTTTGAGGAGATTTTATTAATTTGAATTTTTCAAAGTGTTCAAGTGTATTGTCGCTAGTGTTTCGATTAATTACATATTCACGTGCCTTTAATATTCAAAATACGGGCTGTGAAAAAATTAATTTATTCTCAAATTTTGTGTGAGTTCTCGGGAGTGTTTTTTCGAGCATTTTTTTTTCGTTTTGTTTTTTTTTGCTGACTTTTCATTCGTTCGTGTTGAATTTATCTCCACGTTATTTATAATTTGAAAAAAAAAAACGTGCTATCAAGAGATACTTGATATTTCTTCGAATTTTCGCGAGTTTACAAGTGAGTTGTCAAGAGTGTCTTTATTAGTGCTCTGTAGAGTTTTTTCTTAATTTTGTGAGTTTTGTGGAACGTTAAAATGCCAAAGGATACAAATTCATCGGTGAAAAAAGGTAAGAATTTTCAGGCAAAGTGGAAATTAAATGTCATACGACCCATCGAGAATTACTCGAAGCGTTTTTGGTGTGTGATTTGTGAAAAATCATTGGCGTGCGGTGCGAAAGAAGTAGAGCGTCATTTAGGTAGTGCGAACCACAAGTGGGCCGAACGCTTGCAACTTGCATGCCCTTATGTTCACGTTAGTAGTGTTATGGAGAACACCCTGTAACCTCTCTCCCCTTCACCTGTGCCTGTTGTACCCAATCTTGACAAAGCCCGTCTTTCTCAAATTTCACTTCCAATTCTCGAAAATACTCTGCCACTTTCTTTAGATCTGTTAGCGCCAGTGAATTTTCCGAAAATCCTGCCAGCCGCTGATTCATTTCCTGTTTCGAAAATGAATCTCGCGCCGTCACATGAACCTACTTCCGCGATACGTCCGTATTCATCAACCAGTTTCCAAACCCTAATTTTGCCTGCGCCTTACGTGCAGTCGCAAATGTTTTCGGAAAATTTGCAGGAAAATTTCACGACTCAAGAAGAAATTCAAATCGCGACGATTCGAATTGCATTGCTTCTTGTGTTATTCAATATTCCGCCTTTTATTGTCGGGAAAATCGTCAAATTAATTTCGATTCTCATGCTCAAGCCGGCAGTTTTATCTGCTACACTACTGGACGTACAAAAGCCTCACTCATTATCAAAAATGTATTAGGGAAATTCGAAGTCCAAAACCTCGTCGACATTTTGCAATAGGTCAAATTTTCGATAAAATTAATGTACACCTTTTAGCAAATGTACGTTCTTTTATTTTTAAAGTCAATACCTGAATTTTTTTGAAAGTGCAATCGTAAATATTTTTTAAAGATAAACTGAAATCGTAGGATGCAAACTTAACTACTTCAAGATAAAGGTACTTGTAAATGTCAGAGTACATCATTCATCTACAAATAAGCGAATAAATATGCAATTATCAGAAACGAATGAATGATGATTTATCGGACTTTATTTTCATTCGATTGATTGTATTAAATTTTTTTTATGTTACCTGAAAGGTTTCATGCTTAAAAAAAATTGATCTATTGCTCAAGAATTTTTGCTGTTGTTTATTGGAGTATATCTAGTCCTTGTGAAATAGTGAAAAATATGTATAATACCGGAAATCATGAATTTTACCAAATTTAATCAACATATATATTGGAAATGTAACTTTTCTAAAAAGTGGTTTACTTATCAATGGATGCATAATTAATTTTTTACTTAGCAACATGAAAAAAAACCAAATAATCGTTAGGTAATATTTTTCAACCGTCATAATTATTGAATGTATGGATAAAATTAATAATTATGTGAGCTATGCACTTTTCGTACCGTGAAAGTAAAGCAATCTAATAGCATAATATAAGTAACATAAGAACATGAAAGATCATTTTTTTATTAATTATTGTCATGCATGACAATAATTAATAAAATCATGATGAAAATCATTCCTGGAATATCGAAAACATTGATTAAAATCGACTGATTAGTCAATAAGATCAATTTTATAAATTGATTGGAATAATAAATTATACCGCGCGAAAAACCCTGAGCACGGAAAACATTCAGGCGGCATCGCGGCATTTAAATCTGAAATAATATGACACGAGGCCAGTGGCTGCTTTGCATTAGAGAAAACAGGTTTTTTTTTTTCTTAAGCAAGCCAGACGACCTAGCACGAAAAATTCTCAATTTCGGTTATCAAGCATAATAGAATCGAGGAGAGGTAAGCGGGGGCCGTTGACGCGCCAGGCGAGTAGAGAGGGAAAATCGCTCGCTCCCCGAGGCAGCGAGGCTGTGGAGAGAGGGAAAAAATATCGCCTTCTGCCACCTCTTAGCTGACTTGTTTCTGACTATTGCTGACTCTTGTCTATCGCACGACTATTGCGACCTGCCCGATAGGGTATATTAAGAGTGAAAAATTTCTCTCAACATCAGCGTTTGAATGCGGTAATGCTCTAATCACGGAAAGTAGTTTTCGAAAATTTTTGAAATGTATACTTTGTTTTTCACCTTTTAATGAAAGAATGTACTTACACATTTCATCAAAAGTTTTCAGATCGATTTCTGGTTCTAAGCTGAATTCATAAAGTAAATCCCATTCTGTACGCACGAACGATTTTTCGACTTAATCAAAAATATTGAATTGAAAAGGCTCGGAATTGAAAAGGCTATTGTCATGTTTTATCTTATCACTGCACAGCGATAAGATGTATTTTTTCGTCCGTGGTCCCTCGCCCCTAGGCACCAGGCCCGGCGCCCGGCCGCCCGTCCTGCCGGGCAGAAGTTTCGAAAGAGTAGGGGTACTCGAGAGATGACGTTTTCTCGTCTCCTTGTTCCCCTACGTTCGTAGCGAGCGTGGTCTAATTAATTACTGTTCATTTCTGGCAGCCCTGCTCCACGGAATGCCAGGGTTAGTCCGCCACTGTACATGTGTGACAAAAATGTTTCCTCTGGCTTCTTTTTTATACTTCCACACACGAAGAACTGAAATTATATGGAGCATCGGCTTGAGTGGAAGGGGCTGAGGGGCAGTACTCGATTGCTGCAAAAACGTCCACAAAAATAGCCTACTAGCGTACCTGCTCCTACTGCGCATGCACGGTTTCCGTCATTTCCCCTGTCCTCTCTAACCCCTGATCATCGTTTTCGTACCAGCTAAACCAGCTGTTATTTGCCGTTGTTTGTTGTTTGTTTTGAAAAGTTTTAAAGTTTTGACGGCTATCATTTGTGCATAATTTCAGGTAAATCGTATACGAGTGATTAAAAAACGACGAGCTACGTAATAATGGATCCGTGAAATGTGGAATTTAGTTTAGAAATGG
This sequence comes from Platygaster robiniae, assembly GCA_028476575.1. NCBI lineage: Eukaryota > Metazoa > Arthropoda > Insecta > Hymenoptera > Platygastridae > Platygaster > Platygaster robiniae. The sequence goes on along the minus strand of CM052027.1, from coordinate 12,033,266 downwards.
TTCGCCAGTGCTTTATGTGAAATTGGTTTCCAAAAAGAAAGAATTGGAAAAGAAGAAATAATTTTCCGATGAACCCACCATTTAATTTTTGTATATTGTATAATAATATGTTGAATACTTAGCAGGTACAAAATATTTGTTATATATCACAGCGGGCTTTTAATAAATGTTCTTACCCGCTTTGCCCACAAAAAGTCTTTTATAATGGAAATATAATTCGTTTTAGGCTGTGACGAGCGGGGTTTCTCCCCCCCCCCCTCGTTTAACTATTAATTTGTACGTTAATCTTCTTTGAAAATATAAATTTTTCTTTTAAGTTGAAACTATTTTTGCGAACAACAAGATAACGCGCGGCGATATCATAATCGCAGCAATTTTGTCGTCGTTGAAAGTCAGTGACATTACGATTTACAATTGCTTCACGATTAACAATTTTTACTTCTCCTAATTTCCTTTTTTTTTGTGTGAACAATAGAATGGAATTATCAGACTCTTTTTGAATAATAGAACTATGATATCAAGTAAATTAACGGCCAAAACGGAACCGGTTTTTTCCTCTTCCTTTCCTTTTTGCAATTTCTCCTTTTTTTGAAAAGAGTATATAACGCAGCGAATTTGATCAGAACGCTGGAGAAATTCTAGAGTTAGCATCCTCCAAAAGCTCTCTCGAATCCAAAAAGGAAAAACCAGGAATTATCTTCCACGGGCCCATATAAGGGTCTGACATAACGACGACCCTTACAGCCCCATCACTTGCCGAGTGTCTATCGGTGAATGCCAGAGTTGTACTCTAGGCCCGTAAATCAATCTACACAAGGATAAATCATTTCCAAAAGAAGTAAGCAAGATTAAAATTAAGAATCAATTAAATGCCAAGATTCGAGCGAAAGGGATTTATCCCTTTTGAGTTTTAGTTCCAGGGCAACTCGTTTTAAGGCATATATTAATTGAGAAGCATTAATTTATAGAAGGCTAAGATTCGAGCAAAAGGGATTTATCCCTTTTGAGCTTTAGTTCCAGGACAACTAGTTTCAAGGCATATATCAACTGCTTTATCGAATACATTACGTATGAAACACTTACTGGCTAGCACTCGAGCGATTTGGAATAAATCAACAATGAAGGATTAGAGAACCAAATAATTAATAAATTGGGAAAGTAGAGGAGCGGGGAAATCGGGGCTAACAATATATGAATATTGAATGTCAAACAAGTCAGAGTAATACAAAACGATCAATAATGAATTCAGGCAGAAATAATAAAAATGAGAATAGAAGCATATCAAAATTAAAAGGTAGCATTAGGGTCTGAGGGTTGGTAGTTAGAATCATAAGAATGTTTAAATAATACCTGGAATTTAGAATACGTGAAATAAAGTCAAGAGGATAATTGAATCAAGTTTAAATCAAGAATAATATATATCAAGCCTTTCCATTATTTTGCAGTGCCTTTGGTGGAGGAATTGATTTGGACAATCAAAAGTTTGATGAGAAAGAAGAGGGTAAAGCCCAGTGAAAAGAGATACGTGTTTAAGCAAAGAGGAATATTAAATTTATATAATCGATTGGAAATACTTAAGAGATTAGATCCTAAGACCACATTCTCTTGGGCGGAAGTAGATAATGAGATAGCAAGGGAAACATCGCAACAACTAGGAATTACACTAGTAACCCCTGAAAAACGGATCGCAACAACTTGCAGGCATTGTGGCCGCAGTCAAACCAACAGTTTAAAGTTGGATCCGGTTGACAAAGAATTAGACGAATTGACAAAACCAGAAGAAGCATCTGAACCTAGGGATCCTATTACGGTTAGTGAAACAGGAACAAAATTTGGGGAAATGGAACCTTCGGAAGCTTTAAAATCAGAATTGACTGAAATGGGGGAATTGTGGTTTTAAGGAACATCGTCAGAACCAATAGTTGAGAATGCAAAAATGCGAATTTGAATAAATTCGAAGATTATAATTTAAGAGAAAACAATAATAGGAGTTGTATAGATGCAATTATCGAATAATGCGAGCGTTGAGAAAGAAAAAAATAAGAATTTAAAAGCGAATATTAAATAATATGAATAAATACAAATAATTGAAGAGAATTTATATGAATAAATGTAATCCCATTGTAACCTTTAATTCTGTAATAAAATCGTATTAAATTAAACTATATTCTTGTTGTCGTTTGAATCACCGGGTTTCCAAGTGTCCCTTCAAGGGTCCCATCGGGCTGAGTATTCGTACGGGGTCCTATCCCTGTACAGCGAATTGTGGATTGACCATTTGCCAAGGACGGATGGAAAATAGATCAACGTTGGATTAGAAAAGAACTTTGTGGGTCGTCTTGTCATTGGTAATTCGCAGTTCGCTCGTTACAGAGAAAAAAAATGGCGCAGTCGGCAGGACGTCTAAATGACGGTAGGACACCTTAATGGTGTCACGGGATATTTTAGGAACAGTGGGGTGTTTTAAGGACGATTTTAGATGATAAAAATAGTTCGCATAAGAATACTTTGTCTGTTCGAATGTTAACATTAGTTATATCGCGAATATGTTTAAGACTCGCCCTCTCAATGTCGAAAACCAATTTCAATCCAGTTTATGAATGTTCATCTTTGACAAGAAAAAGCCGGGAAAATTTACCTCAGGAAGAACAAGAAAATTACTTGAGCCGCCAACTACCTCTTTCCAAAACCCAAAGTTTAAAAAATTCAAAAGTTTCTGAATCTAAAGAAAAGGCAGACAATACTATAATGAAGAAAAAGGATCCTGAATTCAAAAAACCACATACAATGGTGTTACCTGGAGGAGCATATACAATTCGTTTTAAGGATGCGGTAATGATGATACCGAAATTTTCCAGAGACCCTACTACCGGTGCCACTTTTCGAAAATTCTCAATTGGATGCGAAGATGCCAGAGATATGCTGCCTGCTGGGGCAGAAGGAAGTCTACTTAAAATGATAAAGACCCGGTTACAAGCTGGAGCACTAGAAGTTACGTGAGGAGAAGAATTCGCTGATTAAAATGCTTTGCTCAAACATTTGAAGAGCGTTTACGCGCCACGAGAATCTACCACGCGATTAAGAGGCGAACTTGGTCAAATATTCCAAGGGTACGATGAATATGTTGCGAAGTACTTTAATCGAGTAAGAGACTTGGGACAAAGAATTGTAGATGCATACAAGGCAGCTCACGAAGGTGTTATTTCTGACGAACAAAAGAGAGAAATAGAAAAAGAAACAGTCCAAGCATTCACATTGTGTTTAAGAAAGGAAATATCAATACAAATGCCAGAAATTGACGCAATAGGAACAGCAGGAAAAAGGGCTATCGAAATTGAAGACAAATTGCGTACCCAGGATAAATTACGCGCACTCGTACCCAACATGAAAAATCTAAGCTTCACTGAGCCTAAGGAGAAGAACGGACAGGAATTATGTCAGATTTGCAAGAATTTTGGACACGAAGCACTATCCTGCCCAAAATTCAAACTCGTTGGTTGCACTATCTGCAAGAAGACTATCACACGACCTAAATTGTCAATTCCGTCCTGTGCGAATGGTCCAAACAGATAACCATCAATCTTAATTTTCAGAAAGTCACAATTATCAACAAAATTCGCGTCTAAATTTTTATGGAAATAATCAATATTTGCGTTATCAGAATGATTTTTATCCTCGAAATCAAAATTCGCGATTTCAGAATTGGATGATCGATTTCCAGACCGAAATTCCCAGTCTCGACCACAAGAGAACCGCTTTATGAATCAGAATTTACATTTCGGAACCCAGAATCAACGTTTTTGGAATCAAGATTCACGATTCCCAAAAAAACAATCCTCAAAATTACAGAAATCAAAACGATTCTCAAAGTCGAAATAATTTCGAAAACAACTGGCGAAATTCAAATCAGAACTACCAAAACCCTTACAGGAGCGATGGACGAAATTCCAATTTTCAGAATCGCAATCCAGCACGAAATACACAGGAAAACGCACCCTCAAAAAACGAGGAGAGCCTCCTGCATGGGGGAGGCGCGATCCCGAAGACCCAGTAAATACAGTCAAAATTCAAAATATTTCAATTAACTTTCTCAAAGAAAAGGATCTACCATGCATTCAACTAAAAATTCAAAACGAAATCGTTAAATTTATATTAGTCTCAGGAGCTAGTGCCTGTCTCATAAAACAAAACAAAATTGGGAATAACCTTATTAACAAAAATGAGAAAATTCAACTGACTGGAATAACTTCTGGACACATTGACACCTTAGGAACGACTATTTTTGACATCTTGGATATTCCTACAAAATTTCACATAGTTCCAGACTATTTTCCTATAGATCCACACGACGCAATCGTAGGAAATTCTTTCTTTTCGAAAAACGGAGCTAAAATTGACTGGGCAAGTAATTGTTTTGAAGTAAACAATAATCGAATCACCTTAACAAATGAAAATGGAAAAAACGTTTTAAACATAACTGCAAGGTCAAAAAGAGTGTTTCGCGTTAAAATAAAACCCATGATATTGGAAACTGGATTAATAGAGTCAATAAATCTTAAAAGAGGACTGTACGCAGGCAACGCAGTCGTGAAGAATTATAATGGTTCCGTTTTTCTACCTTTGATTAATACAACGGAGGAAAACATAGAAATGAATATTGCAGATCAAGAATTACAAGAGATAGAAAGAATTGAAGAAAATGAAAAATCAACGGCGAATCAAAAAGAAACTGGTTAAAAATACAACAGGAAAGGTTTGAAAAAACGCAAGAAAAAACGAAGAAGTATAACAGCAAAAAAATGCTTCAAAATTGAGACGAGATCGCGTTTTTGAGAAAATCAAAGAATTGCTCTGTTTGGACGATCTAGGTCCTACAGAAAAGGACGAGATTCACAACCTCATTAAGGACTCGGTTGATTGTTTTCATCTCCCCGACGAAAAATTGACAAGTACAAATGTACACCAACACTCTATTCATACGGAAGATAATAAACCAATCAATGCATGCCAGTACCGCTTTCCTCCAGTCACACCCAAACACGCCTATCACACTATCCAAACACACCCGTTTGGATAGTTTCAAAGAAAGCTGATAGTCAAGGAAATCCACGTTGGAGAATGGTTCTCGATTTTAGAGCCTTGAATGAAAAGACGATAGGAGACTCTTACCCTCTGCCCAACATCGTCGAGATATTGGACCAGTTAGGAGGAGCAAAATGTTTTTCAATCTTCGATCTTGCATCAGGTTTCCACCAAATCGAGATGAAACCCGAAGTTGCATCAAAAACAGCCTTTTCTACACCTCATGGACACTGGGAATTTGTTAGAATGCCGTTTGGCCTTAAAAATGCACCCGCGACTTTTCAAAGGCTAATGGATGTGGTACTATCTGGGTTACAAGGCAGCGAACTGTTTGTATACATGGATGATATTATAATATATGCGAGAGACTTAAATGAACACCGAAGGAAATACAAGTTATTAATCGAAAGATTGCGAGAAGCGAATTTAAAACTACAACCAGACAAATGCGAGTTTTTAAGGAGGGATGCTATCTTTTTGGGACACCAGATCACCGAAGACGGACTCAGACCAGATCCTAAGAAAATTGTAGCTGTACAAAATTTTCCTAGGCCAAAAAACGTCAAGAACATACGACAATTTTTAGGACTTGCATCTTACTATCGACGATTTATAGAAAATTTCGCGAAAATTTCTAAACCTTTGACAGCTTTATTGGAAAAAGACTCAGATTTCGAATGGAAGAATGAACAGGAAGAAGTATTCTTGGCCCTCAAAGAAAAACTCTGCAATAAACCCGTTTTGCAATACCCAAGATTTGACGAGCCGTTTACCTTGACCACGGACGCAAGCCAATATGCTATAGGAGGAATAATAAGTCAAGGAAAAATTGGAAATAATAGACCTGCGCTTATGTCTCACGTCAATTGAACAAAGCAGAAAGAAATTACAGCACATACGAAAAAGAAACTCTCGCGATAGTCTTCTGCGTTTCTCATTTCAAATTTCGAACCATTATTGTGAAATATAATTATTATATTTTACAGTACTTAAGTTCTATCATTTGCACTTCTGGCCATAGCCATGCATAAAACGAGTCTTCGTAAGAGGACGTCCTCTTCAAATATTTTCAAAGTTTTAAAACTTTCAAAGAAATTGAACGTCGGTTTTTTTCATAAAATATATCTTATGACTGTATAATTTTTCATATTGACAAGTACATATAAGTACCATGATTGCAAAAATCAGTATGGTAATAATTAAAAACGATGGAAATATTCAGAAATGATTGCTCAGTTAAGTAATTTTCTATTGTTAGAAAATTTTCCTCAAGCAATCACTTTATTTATTAATTATTTTAATATCTTGTAAAAGATATTAAATCAAAATTGGAACTGGAAAAGTTATATCGAAGCGAAAACGGAACAAAAGACTTTGAATGAATAATAAGAGAAATAAAATAAATATAATAAAAGAAAAGTTGATTGAAAGCATTTTCACAGCGAAAAAATTTCATCCAAATATGATCCAGGACTTCAATAAGGTAAAAAACTTGATTTTTCAAAGGAGATATTTTTAAAACACATAAGACCTAATACTAAGTCGCTGCTGTGTAGTTAATATTAATAAATCAAGTTGAAAGGTAAAATATGAATTTACGAAACGATTTTAATCAAATAAAAAAAAAAATAATTTTGGTTAAAAATTTTGAAAGAGCTAAAAAGAGTTGCGAAATACTATTCATGTCTGTAATTTTTATTACTGAAAAAAATTTTTTTGAAGTAACTGCTATTCTTTTTAAATCCTCAAATAGAGACGGACTCTCAAATTAAAAGCATTTCAAAATAAAAATAAAAAGATAAAAAAAACTCATAAAACGATGTTTTCAAATGGCTTAACATTTCTTATTTGAAAATTTCCATATTCCTGGAAGAAGAAAATGCCCGTTATCTTCAATTTTATACTTTGATCACAATTTAAACATGTTTAAATTAATGTTTTGAAACAGTCCAGCATCGCAGTTTAAACAGTATTTAAATCGTCGCGAGCGAATGACGTCGCTGGTAAAGCCGGTTCGTGTCGCTCGCCCCCCCCCCCGCCCCCCGCTTGCCCCTCTGCTGCGGACGGTTTTGTTTTAGCATTATGGCCAAATCATGTTGGTACACTTTCCGGGCCTGAAAGCTCGGACCATGTATACCAGGGGGGTGCAACTTCGGCCTTTTTAAATGGGCTAGTTTATACCGCTGAAGTATATGGCCACTAGAGGCGCTGCAGTCTTGCCAGGCTCTTTTTATTGGTTCCCGTCATTTGCCGCCATTCCATATCTTCCGAAATTATCAACAAAACAAACAATTTCCCACAAAGTCAAACATGCAACAAATTCAAATTAAGTACATATTTTAATAACTAAAAATATTCTGGGTTTAAAAAAAAGTGTTGTCAGTCAAAAGTCATTTATTTTTCAATGATTTCTAAGAAAATATTTTTTCACGCTCACAGCACGGAAATCACTTATTCTTGTGTTTACTATTGTCCCGTAAAAAACTCGTTCTCGCCGCGCGCCTTCTCGCCGTTTTCTATGCCGCTCGAAGGTCGAGCGGCAGAGAAACTCGTCTTTTCACGACACAACAGTAAACAAAAGACTTAGTAATTTCCTTGCTGCGAGCGTGAAAAATATCTCTCGTGTCAAGGAGCATCAAAACTCGCGTTTTACTCGTGCGATTTGCTCACTCGCTACGCTCGCTCGCAACTTCGCACTCGTAAAAACGCTCGTTTCTGCTCCTTAATACGAAATATACTATCTTATGAAAGCTCATTATAAATTAAAAAACATTGGAGCTCATTCGGAGACAGCGCCTCTGAATACAAAATCTTCCCTGACGTACGCTTTGCTATTTCTTGCTATAGCTGGAAATAGCAATAAATAGCAAATGGCTGCCACAACAACCTGCAAACTCGGTCATTCTGTATTCTACCTTACCAGCTTGAGATACTTGTAGGTTTTATTGGTGCGACTTTCATGAAGAAGATTGTTCTTAGTTGTCCAGTGATTTTTTCAATTCTAAATTAAGTTGTTACATACTGTCTTTTTCAAATAAAGTTTTTCAAATGTTAATGAAAGTGAAATGTTAATGAAAGCGTGCGAATAGTTATTTTCTCTAGTATAACATTAACTCGGAATTTGTATGATACCTAAATGGGACTGAAATTTCTCACAAAATAGATATAAAAATCGCAGTAATTATCATTTTTGATTCCATGCAAAATTCATGCCACATTTCGGTTTGCATTGTTAATTTTAAATAAGTCAACTTAAGCGAATGTTAATAAAAACTTAGTTGTTGATTGTATTATCGGCGCGAAAGTAATTCAAGCGGTTAAATGAGGTAACCCTGGTAAGTCGGTGCAACGTTGTTTTTAAGTTGCACTAAAGTTGTATTCAAGATGCAGCACAGCAAACGAGAAAATATTGGATGATCAAATCCTCAATTCAAACTCGATAACTTTAAATACTTTTCATGTCGGCACTTTGATCTTTTATGGAAAGTATTCAAAGTCATCGAGTTTGAATTGAGGATTTGATCATCCAATATTTTCTCGTTTGCTGTGAGGTCATCGTTTTCAAGTTGCACAAAGGTTTTTTTAAAGTTGTTAATCAGAGTCTTCAACTGGGATGCAACAAGTAAGCAATGTTGAAACTGGGTCTTGAAACAACTCAATCGCAACCTTTATGCAACGTTGTTACATAGTTCCTTCTGAGACAGTTTTGAGATGACCGTACGGTTTTCTAAGAGTTTTGCTACTCAAACAAAACTTCTTGTTTTTCTATTATGGACTGATTTTTTGCAATTAATAGTACATTACGTACCAGGGGACGAAACTGAGTGATTGCAGACGAGTGCTGTTAAAATTAGCCCGAGTTTGCATCACGAGATCCGTCCCCTCCCTGGTGACGGGGCTCCGAGAGACTTCCGAGAGAGTTCCGAGCGATTTCCCTCGGAACTCTCTCGGAACTCTCTCGGAAGTCTCTCGGAATTCTCTCAGACAATTGTCTGAGAGAGTTCCGAGAGACTTGCACATGCACTTCATAGTTTTATAGGTCGCTAATCATGAATCTGAGGTCAAATTTGGAAAACTATTTTGTTTAAACAATTCGTATTATCAAATTATGAAAAAACAATTTACTAAGATGCATATGCCTTTTATGGTTTTTCAGTTCGCTGATAATGAATCTCAGGTCAAGTTTGGAATATTATTTTGCTTAAATAATTCGTTTAAAAATTATAAAAAAATACTTACTAGGATGCATATGCTTTTCATGATTTTTTAGGTCGCTGATCATGAATCTGAGGTCGAAATTGCAAAATAATTTTGTTCAAAAAATTTGTATTGACAAAATAATTTTGCGATTTCGACCTCAGATTCATGATGAGCGACCTAAAAAACCATAAAAAGCATATGCATCTTGGTAAATATTTTTTTTGTTCATAATTTGTTAATAAAAATTGTTAAAACAAAATAATTTTCCGAATTTGACCGTAGATTCATGATCAGTGACCTGAGAAACCATGAAAAGCATATGCATCATAGTGAATATTGTTTTTTTCATAATTTGTTAATACAAATTGTTTAAACACAATAATTTACTAAATTTGACCACAGATTCATGATCAGCGATATTAAAAACCATGAAATGCATATGCAAGTCTCTCGGACCCTCGTTACTAGGGATGCAAGATCAACTTGCAAGGTGCATGCATTTTTCTTGCATGATTTTCTTACAAGAAACATGCAAGTATCAGGCATTTAAAAACTTGCATGTTACATGCATGTTTCGTGCAAGCACACTTGCATGCAGCATGCAAGAAACATGCAAGCCGCTTGCATGTTATTGCATGCATGTTACATGCATGAATCATGCAAGTTTTTTTTCCCCGGGCTATGGTTAACATTAACCATTTTTGTATAAGAAGTAGAGTGCTCCGAATACGACTGGTAAACATTGCGGATACTCAAGATGTTCAATACTTTTCAGGCACATAGGGAAATCAAGGTCTCGAATGTAGCTGCAGGGGATTAACTAAAAAAGTATTCACAACCTTTGGTTCTGAGTACAATTAGTAAAGAATTTGTATTGGATGGCATTCAGAAGCACATTTTTCCAATGCGATCCAATGTTTTTTCATTTATAGTGCTGTCTATTTCTCTCACCGTTTGAAGTATATTTCCAACCAAATATTAGAAAACTTTTTTATGAAAAAACTAATCCGCTGACAATTCTGGAGAAAATTTATGGTATGAGAAAACATGTAACGTACTCGATAATGAATTCTTGCTTTAACATTAAATTTACAGTACACTTTGAAGAATCGATTCAAATGTTCGCGCGAAAAATCGCGCCTGGCAAGATCGCAGCGCCTCTAGCGGCTATATACTTTAACAGTAGAAACTCTTAACATGGAGTTAAGATGTATACTATAAGGTCTATGGATACACTGATATAAATAACATGGATGGCGGATAGCCATTTCCAACGCACTCAAAAGTGTGCCTAATAAAAGCTATATTGAGTGCAGGATTAGGGTAGAATTTGAGCGCGAAATTCAAATTACAGTAGACAATCACAACAGTTATTACCTAAATATATCGTGTTATTTTAATTGCAAAATGTGTAAATGGAATTTTGTTGAAATATTTTATACGTCTTACCAAAATATATAATAAAAGATTGCAACAGTAATTGAACGGAAAAAATTGTTGAAAAATTTGGGTGCATTTTTTTGCATCTGACATTTTCCAATGCATGAAAAAAATTTTCCAACGCTTTAAATGTAGGATTTTTCGTAATATTTCAGTAATGAATTCTACTGAATATGAATAAATTTCTAAAATACTTCAAATTTATTTATAATGCATGTTTAGAAAATTAATAATAGCATGTTTGAATTTTATTTATTATTTCATAGTAATATAAAATAAATTTGTTGAATAAAAATGGAATAAATATAGTATTATCATAATTTTACTGATAATTTTATATTATTTACAAACGCATGTCCGTATCATGCCCGTATCACACTAGCCGTAACCGCTCCGTTCTATTCTTTTTTTGACTATTCAACGCACGCTACTGCTGCCGCTACCTTTGCTGATTGGTCAAAAGCATATCCTGTCACTGTAACTGCTACCCGAATACTACACTCAATATGGCTTCTAAGAAGTACACAAATATGGTGGCAATCCGCCATCCATATTATTTATATCAGTAAACGAGATAGGCAGAGCTCAGTCCATGTATACTATAAGGTCTATGGTTGGTGACAACAAGTGACAATTGTGTAAATTACACAACAACGCTAGTTATCCCTATATATGTAATACATATATATTATATAATATTACATATATGGTTATCCCAAAGACCTAACTCCCGAGCCGACGGCGAGGGATATATAAATATTCACCCGAGGAAGAAATTTATTTTACGTACCTCTGGCATAGAAAACTCTTATCTCATCCAGTTCAAAATCTCTAAACTCGTTTTCCAGCCCTTGGTACGTAAACTATCGTACGTAACTAGTGCAAAGATTTTTTACTTACTCGTGTGATTGTAAACCTCGGCTTCGCCTCGTTCTGCAAACTTCACACTCGTAAATAAAAAATTTATGTCCTAGGTACGTAATATACTATTTTTCCATGATGCGAACGATTTTTTTTATCTTAACGGCAGAAAAAGCTGATTTGTGTCCATGAAGCGGACAAGAAAGTAGGCTTTTTAGACCCTCTTCGGTCCAAAAGGAGCCGAATAGGGGCCGCAATTCGGTCACTCTTAGGTCGCTGTTGGTTATTGTTTGCACTGTAAAAAATTCGTTTGTGAAATCGCGATGCCCAGCGTTGATAACGAAGCGACTAACTTCCAGCACGGTAAAAAAGCGAGCACGACCGCAGAATTGACGGATTCCCACAAAAATTGACCGCCGCGTTTTGTTTTTGCGGAGCGTTAGACAAAATTAATACACGCCAGAGTAGCCAAATTGGATACGGCAAGCCCGGCCAAAGCACGTATACTATACCTTTATATATTATATATACAGGTATAGTATACGTGCTTTGGACGGGCTTGCCGCATCCAATTTGGCTACTCTGATACACGCTCGCTTTTTTGAGGAAAAGATGGCAAAAATGATGCGCGTTTGTTTTTTTGAGAAAACAATGGCAGAAATAATGAAAACTAGCAGAAAAGCGAGTGTGCTCATATTTTCTAGAGTAAATATTTATTTTAAATATCAGCTATAGCTAATATTTAAAATAAATAAAAGGCAAATAATATGTACAGTGTTGGTATACCGTAACACTTAACTATAAGTATGAAGGTGAATCATAAGGAAACATAGAAATCAGCAAGGAATATTTTATTCTCCCTTTTACGCATTTTTTTTTTACAGAATACAATTCGATTTTGTTTGAACTAGCTAGGACATAAAATCCTGGCAAAGTCTGCGCAACGCGGTAGCGTTGCACTTGCGTTGCAAAAATATCTGGAAGAAAAATTGAACATTTGATTTTAAGAATCAGTCACTCACGTTTTTTTTTTTTTGTTATTACCGGTGTAATTCTGATGGGATCTGGCGTTGGTGTACGTACCCTATCGGGCATCTTCTAATATTAGAAGTATTAGAACCATTGAAATTGTCGGTAAAGTAGAGCATTCACAGAATGTGGATCCTCTGGACGGATATCTTTACGCAGGAGCTAGTTCGCTGACGCACTTATATATATTTCGTTTTCAATAATATTAATGATAAATTATGAAGTTTATAAAAATAAATAAATATTCATTTATTTGTTTATAATAAAGTATAATAATATGTACAAATTCTGATACAAAAACGGCGCAGAATAACAGAACATCATTTTTGATATTATTGACAATCAAATGAAATTAATCAATCATTTTTACTATATGAGTGATTGACTTTAATTATGATCATATTAAACAAATTATTTTTAATGATACTATAATCATTATTAGTTACAATATTGCATATGTAATAGTAAATACTAGGTATCATTTTGAAAATACTTTACAAAACGAAAGTTTTTATTTATTACAATTTTTCCTAGTTGTGTTGTGATTGAAGCCAATAAGTAAATATTATAGATTTTATTCAAAAATTAAATATACATTATTATCACTCTCAATGACTCAAAATATCTTAAACGATTTTTTTCTACATCATACCAAAAGATCGCTTGTCAAATTTACACTGAGAAAATTTTTTAACAACTATTCCTATAATTTATATGAATTTTGGTGTATCGAGTATATTCTATTGTTTTTTCCTATAAACTTTTCATCAATGTCTACACACTGAGGAAACACTGTTAGAACTATAAGAAACACTCCCAGGTCTTTAATAATAAAGACTCTTTATTGGAATGTTTCCTATTGATTCTAGCAGTATTTCCTCAGTGTATGGACATTGATGAAAAGTTTATAGGAAAAAACAAAAGAATATACCCGATACACCAAAATTCATATAAACTATAGGAATAGTTGTTAAAAAATTTTCTCAGTGTAATTTTTACAAGCGATCTTTTGATATGATGTAGAAAAAAATTGTTTAAGATATTTCGAGTCATTGAGAATGATAATAATGTATATTTAAGCTTTGAATAAAATCTATAATATTTACTTATTGGCTTCAATCACAGCACAACTAGGAAAAATTGTAATAAATCAAAACTTTAGTTTTGTAAAGTATTTTCAAAATGATACCCAGTATTTACTCTTACATATGCAATATTGTAACTAATTATTATTATAGTATCATTAAAAATAATTTGTTTAATATGATCATAATTAAAGTCAATCACTCATATAGTAAAAATGATTGATTAATTTCATTTGATTGTCAATAATATCAAAAATGATGTTCTGTTATTCTGCGCCGTTTTTGTATCAGAATTTGTACATATTATTATATTTTATTATAAATAAATAATAAAAGATTTATTTTTTTATATAAACTTAATAATTTATCATTATTATTATTAAAAATGAAATATATATGAGTGCGTCAGCGAACTAGCTCCTGCGTAAAGATATCCGTCCAGAGGATTCACATTCTGTGAATGCTCTACTTTACCGGCAATCTCAATAGTTCTAATACTTCTAATATTAGAAGATGCCCGATAGGGTAGCAGTATTTATCGGGCACAATTGGACAAATCATATATGCATGAATTCGTGCATTCTTTAGTTCTGATGATTTGTGAGACAGGAACCAAAAATTGCAGGCCGTTAACAAGAAATGCATGGGCACTCGTCAGAGTTGTGCGCATGCTCGCAAGATTTGTATTTGCATTGTATGATTTGTATTTTGATCGTGATTTTAACGTTCGTTTCCTAAAACTGATGATCGACCGTGATTTAACTAGGTGGCTGCGAAAAAGATGTCGCTTCTCAAATTCACTGTGCTGGACGTTGGTCGCTTCCTTATCCACGCCCAGCATAGGGAATTTGATGATGGCCAGCTATTTCACAAGCGGGCTTGTAAAATCGCATCTCTGAGCACAGCGAATTAACTGCCCTCTAACGCATTTCGCGAGCATGTCCCGGTTTTCGCAAAGCTCAGTACCACAAAATTAGGCAAAATTTTTGTAACTCGACCGCGATTTCACAAACGAATTTTTTACAGTGTGGCCAGTTTGGTCCCTCTTCGGTCCTTTTTGGGTCGCTGTTCGGTCGAACTCGAAACTTCACTAATTTGCACTCATATAGGTATATGTACAAGATTATTAGGAGCATAGACCTTATAGTTTACATGGATGAGCTCTACCTATCTCGTCCCATTGACGACAATTGATGAGGATGTGCCAACATGATTTGGCCCAGCCCCCTGTCACGGTATAGCCCTCGCTGTACAAATGAGGTGGAGACGAAAATTTCACGACGTAGATAGCGCTTCGGGCGGTTGCGTCCGTTCTTTCCTTGCCGCAAGCTTCACCCAGGCCTCGGAACTTTGAATCTTGAGGGGCAGCCCCCACTATTGTCCACCATCATTCTCTCTCACTCTCTTAGAGCTGAAAGAGTGAGAGAGAGTGATGGTGGAGGTTGCCCCTCGTGATTCAAAGTTCCGAGGCCTGGCTTCACCCCACAAGCTCTGAGCGGATGGAGCGAAGCGCGGGTTGCCGTAAAGGGGGAACGGATGCAACCGCCCGGAGCGCTATCTACGTCGTAAAATTTTCGTCACCACTTTTTTAGCTCGCGTTTCAGGAGGCTGGTTTGGCCAGAATGCTACACTCCCTAGCAAACGCAGCGGTACCTTATGAGGTACCAGTTAGGTACCCATTAGGTACCAGTTCAGTACTTTCCCAAATATCTACTTCTTTTTATTGAAAATCAGGGAAACTTTTATTTTATCTTGTAAATGAAGTGTTTTTCTTCATTTTCCAGAGGTCGAGCATCCGAAAAAATGGTGCATTAATTTTAAAAAACGAAAATTAGACACACAAATTGTCAGATAAGGTAGATAGCGCACTTGTCATACGCTAGATAACATTCAGATAATGCGCTACGCGGCAAATTTGAAATGCGCCATCAACACAGTTGTTCTCACAGGGGCGTACGTAGTCGGGGCACAAAAACCCACGATTATTTTTTTTAAAGATAGTTCTATTGCGTTTCGAGTGTTCCCAGAGTTTTTAAACTTTACCATAATGATGTAATAGTAGACGGTTAACGTTCGAAAAATTTTTGCTGAAGTTTTCCCGAACTTTATACACGATGTTTATCGAAATTCGATTCAAATAGTTTTGAGGTAAAATTGTAAGCCCTTACCGCAAAATGTCGATGTTAATCGTGAATAAAATACAGAAATATTTTACACCATACTTTTTTATACCTGTAGCATTGCTGGCAATAAAAAAATTCTCTATGAATTTGAATAATTTAAAGGTAAAATTGGTCGTTAAAACCTCCAACACAAAATTTCGATGTTCATCGTGTATACAATTCGGGAAAACTTAAGCAAAAATTTTCCAAACGTTAACTGTCTACTATTGCATCATTATGATAAAGTTTAAAAATTCTGGGAACACTCGAAACGCAATTCAACTATCTTAAAAAAAAAATAATCATGGGTTTTTGTGCCCCGACTACGTACGCCCCTGTGAGAACAACTGTGTTGATGGCGCATTTCAAATTTCTCGCGTAGTGCATTATCTGAATGTTATCTAGCATATGACAAGTGCGTTATCTACACTTATCTGACAATTTGTGTGTCTAATTTTCGTTCTTTAAAATTAATGCACCATTTTTTCGGATGTTTGACCACTGGGAAATGAAGAAAAACAATTCAATAACTGTTCGAACACAGGAACTAAGGTTCCTGTGTTCGAACAATGAATAGCGGTCTGGGCAGAAAAACCTGCTCAAAATTCCAAGACAAACAAAGTGGTTCTCCTGTCAGGGCAGAAAAGTTTTTTTGCCCTGACGAAAAACCAGTTTTGTTGTATTGGGATTGTGAGGAGGTATTTCCGCTCGGACCTCTATTCATTTGTCGAAAACAGGAACCTTTGGGCCGCTCCGCAGATATAAAAAGACGTAGGGAAGATCGGGAAGATACACGTATCGTAAAAAAACTTTTCTGCCTTGACGGAGAACCAGTTTTGTTGAGTTTTGTTGTGTTGGGATTGTGATACACGTATCGTAAAAAAAAAGTTTTTTTACTTGAATTTTGAGTAATTATTATAAACCGTAACAATAATTTACTTGAAATTTACCTAAAATTAATATTATAATGATGTACAGGGTGTTCCACAGTTGATGGAAATCCTTGAAACCGTGGATTTTTCATGTAATTTTAAGACAATTTTTCCTTGACCATTTTTCAAAAAACTCAAAATTAAAAAAGTTATCTAAGCCACAAATTTTAACAATAAAAGCGCTCTCTTGATAAGTGGAGGTAGACACCACGGACCAAACTTGACCCAAATTTTCTTCATATTTTTCTGAGTCAAAAAGTCTTTTGCCACTTTTCACAAAACTCGAAAACAAAAAAGATATTCGGGTCACAAGTTTCAACTAATCAGATTTCTTAGATTTTTGACTTGAATACCTTTTTTGTTTTAGAGTTTTGAGAAAAGTGACAAAGGACTTTTTGACTTAGAAAAATATGCAGAAAATTTGGGCCAAAATTGTTTCATCATGTCTTCCCCCACTTGGTGAGAGAGCGGATTCATTGTTTAAATTTTTGTCGTAAATAAATTTTTCAATTTTGATTTTTTTAAAAAATGGCTAAGGGCAAATGGTCTTCGAATTACATGAAAAATCCATGATTTCAATAATTTCCACCAACTGTGGGACACCCTGTATATCGCAATTTTTTCTCAATTTTTTGATTTTTCACATTCCTTTTTTACCACTGTAAACGGTGTTTTTGTTCAAATATATTTTCAAAATGTGTCCAAAAAACAAAGAATATGATTTAAATTTTTCAAAAATTTATTGAAAAAATAAAAAATTAATATGAAAAATGTTTAGATAATCAGTCGACAGAAGTTATCCCGTATCTTTTTCATACATTTTCCATAAAAGTATAAGGTAAATAATTCACAGTCATACGATTTCTGAATAACATTCAGTTAAATTCAGTTACATTGTTTTATTAATAAGTTTTGAATCCGATTGTGATATCAGCTGTTTTTGCTGGTGAGAAATGACGCTTTTGGCATTTTCAAGTGATCGTTCCGGAGCAGATCTGGAGCATATTTTTCTTCTGATACGTGCTCAAATATGCTTAGATCTGCCCAGAAATTGCTCTCAGAGCACTCCAAGAGCAAGGGTGAGAGTTTCGTTTTCGTGACATATAAGTCACCGGTGAGATATACGTCACCGTTCGTTCGGTTGGGCTCGGCCTGAACAAACTATATCTGTATATGGCACCGAATCCGCCCGAATGAACGGTGACATATATGTCACGAGAACGAAACTCAGGCCCCAGTCATTTGAAAACGCTATTTCTGATTCTGAAATATTGATATATACATATTCCAAATATCGCCTAACCATAAGTTTCCAAAAGATCCATTGAAGGCGCTGATTTTCGCCAGACGTTTAACCCGTGAGCCGGGGCACCCTGGTGATCGCGTAGCTATGCGCGTGTGTGCGCGTAGCTCACTTGAGCACACTTGCGCTCGCTGAACCTGGCTTCTTTATATTTCGTATCGACCGAGTAAATGTAAAATAAGTGATATTTACTCATAACATTGCATAAGTAAGTACAATTGTTAAATTCTCGTTGTTTTCTATTAATTTTCCACTTTTGTAAACTGGATCAAACCCTTTCCGGCCCTTGATATTCACAAGAATGATTCTCTAGAGCAGCGTACGCGACTGTACAACAATGCGTAGCCATTTTGCTCTCCGTTGATAAATGACATATATTTGCATACCGACTGGTGCTTTTTATTTGAAAATTTGACAATTTTTGAAAACAAACACAATTTCGTCTTTTCAAAACAAATGTAGCGAGGATTGAGTTACAACGGGAGTATTCTTTTCTCCGGAATTTTTTCGTTGGGAAATATTTCATCATTCAACCTTGCTATAAAATGTCGAATTGCTTATCGGAATTGAACAACAAGCCACGCATTTTTCGGCAATTTAACAAATCTGCAGCTTCACCGTGTACATTTTACATATTTTGCAACACAAACTTTTCAATTATTTTCACAATTTTCATGCAGTCGAATTAAACAACGAGCACAATCAAATTTTTGCGTCGCATTCTCCCCACCCTAGAATTTAAAATAACCATAAAATTTGACATGTATAACTTATAATTGCGTTCAATGGTTTTGAGAAGAAATTTTTATGAGAAATTTCATTGATCATCTAAGTCATGTTCAGTTGAATTATAAACCGTTTTGAAAAGAAGTCAATATTTCTTATATGTCAAATATAAATTTTATGCTGCATTAATTTACTTTTTGATATTTATTTATTATGTTCATTCAAAAAATCAAGTCTTTTTTTACATTTTCAATATACATTTAAATAATCCTGTGGCTTCCCGCGAT
Organism: Platygaster robiniae; assembly: GCA_028476575.1. Classification (NCBI taxonomy): domain Eukaryota; kingdom Metazoa; phylum Arthropoda; class Insecta; order Hymenoptera; family Platygastridae; genus Platygaster; species Platygaster robiniae. The sequence continues at coordinate 12,014,159 of CM052027.1, read as the reverse complement.
AATCGAGAAAGTCACTTGTGTCATAAGGCTCAGTTTATATTATATTCTGATGAAATTTTGAACGTTATGGCATGTGTGACTTTCTCCGTTATGGCTGGAAGCCACAGAATTGTATTACACTGGAAATTCCCCTATACGTCCTTCTCTTATGCGGCAAAAAATCGTTCCGCTATCAGTGTGGTTTAACTTCGATGAAAAATTCAGCCTACGTTACATAATAAAAAAGTTAGTTCACCAAATCGATTTCTACTTCCTAGGTGGTGACACGGTCGCCGCTTTAACCAGCATTGTTTACTGTAGTTCACTTGCCTGTTTCTACTAACGAGAGGACACGGAAACTCGAATTTTAGAGTTTACATTAGCTCTTATGAAAGTTGAACTAACCAGTCCGCTATACGGCGAGATAGCCTGCCTATCTTTTTTCTACTGCTGGATGTTTCTATCACTTTTAAGGCCAGCTGAGAGTGGGGAACGGTGGAGAGTAGTTGGTGGCGCGCTGTATACCACCCCCATGGCCAACTGTAAGTGGGGAGCGGTGAGAAGTGATATGCTTCCCTTTTTTCGGCCAAGAGAATGGCTTGAGAACATGCACGGACGTATAAGGGAGAGTCCTGTGTATTAATCTTTATATTTCAAGAATTCATTATTCAACGTCCATTTTTTATTATATTTATTTCTAATATCAATATAAATATATTTTTGACATTACAATTTCAAGTATACAGGATGTTCGGAAGTTGCCGTATCAACTGAAAACTGGATTACTCATCAAATTCTAGGATGATTTTCCTTTCGCCATTTTCCAAAAAACTCAAAGTTATTCAAGTCAACAATCTGATAAATAAACGTGCTCTCTCGACAAGTAGGGGTAGACTTCAAGTACCAAGTTTGTCCCAAATTTTGTTCATATTTTTATGAGTAAAAAAGTCCTGTGCCACTTGACCATGGACATTAAAACACATGGACTGCTAGTAGGGCGTGATTCTGTGGCAAATCATCTGCAAGCAAAAGTTAGCCGGTAAGTCAAAGCAAAGAAGCCCGAGTGTGCACGACCGAACCCGAATCAGCTTGAAATTTTCACAGGTTTTCAATTGCTGGTAAACAGATAACTGTAAATACAGTAAAACTGTCCAATATTTTGTTAAGATCATTGATATAGTACCTGAGAGCATTAATAATTATTCATTCTACATTTTTTTGGTTTACAATAAAACTCAAAAATTTATTTATGCACGAGGCCTTAACTGTACCAGCTACATAACTGTAATCTCGCGCACATAGCGTCCAATAAGGTGCAGGTTGACCGACTGGCTAGCTCCAGATGTTTTGCCACGAGAGAAACGAGCAAACAATAGGTACTAGCAGTCCATGTGTTTTAACGTCTATGCACTTAACACAAAATTCAAAATTAAAAAAAATATTCCGGTTACAAGTTTCAACCAATCTGGTTTCTTGGATTTTATGCTTGAATATCTTTTTTAATTTTATGTTTTCTGAAAAGTGGCAAAGGACTTTTCGGCTCGAAAAACATTAATGAAGTAAAGATCAAGTTTAGTTTCTAAAAACGACCCTAGCTTTTCAAGAGAGCGTATTAAACGTTATTATTGTTTACTTGAATACACTCTATCGCTGAGTGAACGAGTCCGCTGAGTAAGCGAGCACGCAGTGACTGCGTGAACGACTACTCTTCACTCCCACCCGTGACCCGCGGTGTTCGGGTGGGAAACGTCTCCCACGGGCATCCGCGCGTCCCGCGACTGCATCAGGATGGCGATCACGCTGTAAATCGCCATCTGGCGCGTTCAACTGTCTCGCTGTGAATGAATCTTGCATATCTTGCTTTGCGCAGTCCGCTCATCGACAGGATAACACAAGCAATGAGATGTTCGAAAGTGGGAGTCCCGTCACGTGTTTGTTCACTCGGATTTTTCTGTCCTGAGCTGCTCGTGCAATCAACGATTGAGTGTAACTCATTTAATTTAGAGTTTTTTAAAAAATGGCAAAGGAGGTATCGTGTTAGAATTTTACAAGAAATCCATGGTTTTCAGTTGATATAGCAACTCCGGGACACTCTGTAGATTGCAAGAACATTTTCAATTTATTTATTTATTTATTTTTTTTAAGGAATAATAGTTTTAGTTTAATTATAAACTGTATTTAAAATATTTAATTATTTATTATATTTCAAACATTGAATGATTCATTTCAACACCTTGGTATTAAATATTTATATATTATTATATTCATTCTGAATATCAAATTATTATTTTTATTATTTTGAATTTGCATTCTAACATTCTGCTTATTGATTTTATATGGCATAAATTTGTTATTTATTATTTATTTTCTCAATATTCATTAAAAATATTAAAATATGTAACTTAGTACAAAGAAATCAACTTAACAGCCTCAAAATGGCTCTTTAGAAAATAGTGTTTTGAAAAAAAAGGTGAAAAGTTGAAATAACACGGCGACTTTATAAATAGATAATATTCACTATGATGATGGTCAATTTGGACCTTATCCTAAAGAGAAAAAGGAGCAACCACGACGGGTGCGGCCATTGTCCTAATGGTTCCGGCCATGTTGAATGCTTACTTCAATCCTGTAACTCCCCGAAGTTGACCAAAGCATTTGGATTTGAATTTTTCGTCCAGTGAAATTTCATTACAGTTTTGTTCATTTTAAAGAAAAATTCGACTCTTGGCCTTGAAATCCCCATTGTCAGTTACTTTTTTTTCTTATGAAATTGTATATAGTACTTGAAAAAGCTCAAAAACACTTAATTATAAGCTGGGATTCAATTATTAATTAATAAAGTATTTCTGAAACAGGAAAAGTCCATGAAGAAGACAATGAAATTCTTTTGCCAATGTTGAAAATATGAAAAACCCTGTATTTTTTATGTAAATCAAAATCGTTATTGTTCTTTTTCTTTTTCTTACTTTAATTAAGGCGCATTCAAATAACAGTGTCATTACCCCGTGAAATTGCCTTAAAATATGTACGAATTTCAAGGGTTGAACTTCGCCTAAAAATTGACTATTATCTGTGAAGAAAATACAAGTGAAATCAACGCGAGTAGCGTGCTACAGTATCTAGTTTATTATATATTCAGCATTATAGTTAAACTTGGAAATTAACTATGGATTTTTATTTGATCCTGATGATGGCCCAATATGCGGCCAAAATATTTATCAGTCAAAATAAATATATAAGGAATTACTATGAATAAAAAAATGTCTCTGGTCAATTTCCCACCTTTTCTAAGGATTGTTAACAATCACTATTCTGAATATTTTAAATAAAAAAAGGTTTAGTAGATTTTTTTTCAGTTGAAGAAAATTTGAATCTTAGTTCAAAATATTTCGTGTAGTGAATATAAACAAATTATGTAAAATAAAGAAGACTAATATTTATTGATAAGCTGCTCTAATAGATAATCTATAATAACAACTATGCTATCATATTCCTAAAAAAACTAAATATTAAGTTATTATAATAATTCAGCAAAAGTTTTTATTTCATCGAAAAATTCATTCAAAGTAATACATGTTTTTTTAGCCCGTCCTTAGTTCTATTATTGAAATTTCTAAAACTACCTAATTTATTACCTTGCCTTGTACAAACAGAAAACTATATTGGAAGTACACTAGTCCCTTGCTATAACGAGTGCTTTTTCTCTTTCTATTCTGATCTGTTAGCATCAGTAGAAAAGGACAGATAATGCTCGTTATAGCAAAGGACTAGTGTATTAATAATATACATAATAATTGGCAAAGTAGTCTTGAGTTGGCCCTAACGCTTTGTTGGTTCAAAAATTTTTTAGATTAACAGGTTGGTAATTTGTAATTTTATAATCGTTGTATTAAATCTGTTATTCTTTTTGTTCTCAAATCCAAATACTCTACATATTTATGCATTCGCTAATTTCACAAGTTTACTCTATTAGGTTACGGTTTTAGCAATTTAAAACATTTTAAGTTTTCTAGTCTTAAAACTATGACAGCCCTAAATTAATGAGTTCTTAGGCATAAGTAATACAAAATTAGAAAGCTACATAATAATTATCCTTTTTTTTTTTTATTTTTAACATAAAAATTATATTTTGCGAGTCGCTATATTCTGTTTTGAAATTTTTGCTATTTGAAATGCATATTTTTTATTTATAATTTTTAAATTTAGTACTTCTGAAAATGATAATTTTTTAATGTAATATTTTAAATTTTGGCTCCTATTATTCGATCGTGATTGTATTTTTATTTTCTTATTATATATCTGTGGCTTCCCGCCATAATGACTCACTTTTTTCAAAATTGAGTCAATGTGAAATTTGATATCTGTAAATGTTAATCTTTCCATGAAATGTTAATTGACACTCTAATATTCAACATTTGGTTCGTTCTATCGACATTTCATAACCAACAAACTGCATTTTTCTCAGCATAACAACACAACTCAGCGTTTTCCCGGCATAAGGAATCAGTTCATCCGCCATTGTTTATATCAATTTGATAATTATGTCTGTGGCTTGCTGCCATAACAGAGAAAGTCACTTATGCCATACGGCTCGTTTTAAATGATATTCTGATGACGTTTTGAACGTTATGAGATGTGTGACTTTCTCTGTTATGGCGGAAAGCCACAGAATTTCTCGCGGACAAAATAAATGAATAATTCGATTGCATGGTACAATTGTTTATTCAATTTAGCTGTTTTTTGCCATTTTCACGCACACAACTACACACAACCCTTTTTCTCACTGTTTTTTCGTTTTTGTTTTAATCAGTTTTGATGCTGAACACAGCTGAACATCAGCTGACTGTTGCGCACACACGTCATAACGTCTGTGGCTTCCCGGCGTAACCGACTAAGTCACAATTTTCAATAAAAAAATACTTTCTAGGCATATTTGCGCGCACTAAACTAAAATATTTTCACTTACGCAATGCAAGCAATGATTTCGTAAGAGAAAAAGTCTCAAAAGTTTGCAAATTTCGAAAAACACTTCGAAAACTTAAAGGCTCGTTTTCTCTAAAACAGCTGTTAGTGAGGTTCGTCATTATGGCTGGAAGCCACAGATATAATAAACAATTGTAAACTATTATATAGTTAATAATGATGTTATTGTTGATACATTTGACTGTGCTGAGTACACATTTCTCATTGCCATTAAAAATCACTAAAAATGCCTGCTTACATCAAAAGTTATTCATTTATAAATAAAAATTGAGCCTGTGTGATATGAAAAATGGAAAAAAATTCATAATTATATGATGCATAAAAAATGAAAAAAATTGAAGCTAAAAATAAAATTCTTCATCTGAGCCCTTTTCAAGACCAGCAATCTATACACAAACAATCATTATGATCATCACTTAAGAAAAAGAAACAGAGAACATATTCAATTTATGCTCACTTTCAGTCTAAAGGATAATAATATTGTCAATGTATACAACATTGGTATTGTTAAACAATTAATACTTCTTGAGAGTGAAAATAAACACAACAGCAAAAACTCTCGTCGAACCAGTATAATGAAATATTAGTCGTAACACAAGTTACTTGTTCAACAATTCGTACAATTATGAATCAGAATTCCTTCAGTAGACAACAAAGTATCAATCTTATTACAATCAGGGTTGGGCGGGATTAATACTCCTAGAATAACGGAATAATTATGTGAATACTCCGTTGGAGCATGGACTTTTGGACTGGAATAAATTTCATTCCCTGAGTTATTTGACGTGTGTTATTTTATTCCTTTATTTCGTTTACCTGTAGTAACTGAATGATGTCAATTCCAAGTTTTCAAAAAAAGTCAAGAATGAAATACCTCACAAAAATTGTCTCGATTACTCATGGATTGACACGCCATTCATTTTATTTTACTGAACGATGAATACTTCCTTACTTATTTCGTACACATTCCATTTGAGGGAAATTCCCAGGGAGGGAGTCCCGTCCCCTTTTGATCGACTCTATTACCTACACCCTTGGCACGTTTGTGAACATCGAAACAACATCGAGTGAAATCATACAGTGATCATCAGTAATTATCAGATCATGCAAATTCCTCACAAACTCCCAACTGTTCCTGACGCCTGATCGAGGTTTCGGAATAGAGGTAGAAACAATGTCCGACACAAATTAAGACAGATTGTAAGATGGACTGTCAATTGATAACACAAGAAAGATTGATTAATTAGATTGTAAGATCAGATTGCTGATCTTAAAAAGGGCTCAAAAAGAAACGGAAACGTTGATGATATGAAACAAATTGGTATCTTTTGACTGGGAAATTGATGCAGGATTTTATTTTTATTGTGCTTACCCAGTGATTATAACAATATACTAGAATTTGAAGCTTCAGTTTTAAGCAAAAAAAAGTAACTATTGAATTTAAGTAAATTACCACTTAAAGTGTTTTGTTAAGTTACCCTACAGTAGTGTTCACTTAAAATCGATTTTCATTCTATGTCACATTCATAATCGATACATGAATGTAGGGAAAAACCGTGAAATTGAAACATAACTGTCAACCGTCATGAAAATTCTAAATTGTCGTTGATTATTCCTTTAATGAATTTTGCTCAAAAATCATATGACAATCATGGAAAATTCTAGACAATAGGAGCATTTTAATAAAGAATTTGTAATGAAAGTCAAAATTATCCAATACATTTGAGTAATAAATAAATACTTATGAGAAAAGGAAACATTACAATGTAATCGATTTTCTTCAAAAAAAATCGGCAACATTGACAACATCGATTAATAATCTGTTGCACCGATCATAACATCGATTATTAGTGAGCACTAACCCACAGGAATGTTGTTTTCATGAAATTCTCAAGTACATATAGAAAAATACTAGTTTGCGTTCCATCGTCTGTCTAAGATTGCAAAAGTATTTGATTTTGCAGATGCAAATGATCTCGCTTGATGAAAAAAGAGTAAAACAATCACGTGAATTTGCGGTATACGTCTAGGTGCAAAAATGGCAACCACCGGAAACATGGAATTAATGGACATGATAAAAAATGTGGATTGTGACGAAATAATTGTCGAGTCTGAAGTCGCGGACGGAGGAAACGAAGAAGTTGAAGAATACGAGATACACATTATAGAAGAGATTGATGAGTCTGAGGAACAAATTGTGGATGGTGACCAAGAAGCCAACCAGGAACAGATGGAAACTGAAAATCATTTTCAAGATGTAGAAGAATTAATTTCGCCTCAACAAGTAAAAAAGTCCACGTCAAAACCTTCACCAAAACATACGGTGCAATATTCCGTAGAAGAAGACTGGGAAGAAGAGGATGCTGAGAATGTTATGCGATTAGATTCCGCGCCAATCGTTTATGAAGCAAACGATGATACCTTGGAAAAGATACCAGGAAACAAGAGGACGATAGTTGACCTAACGTCAGTGCAAGCACCTAAAGGTACAGATGTGACCTCAAAAAAACCAAGGATCACTATGGATCTCGTGAATGAGGACGAAGAGGTTGGCAACAACGGTGGTCAGCACGAAATCATTCAGGAGGAAAATGATCTGCTTTACACTGTGCTGGAACCAAAGAAAACAAATCATGCTTACGCGATTGGAGATCGTAAGGTATTGCAGTATTTTTTTTTGAAAAAAAAGTGTTGCCCATATAACATATAAATTGGAATTTTTAACGTTTTCAGTTAGAGCATCAAGTCAATGCATCAAACATGAATGCGAACGACGCAATATTTTTTGAAGATGGCGAAGGTTTGTATGTCACCTCTCAACCATCTGAAACAGCAGGAGAAAATTACGAATTTAATGACGCAGCCGCTACTGAGCAAGAATGGGACAACTCGCAACAGAGCATGGAGCTTCAACAAGAGGACAACGATGAGGTGTCGTATATTTATCCAATCAATAAGTAAGAGGGAGAGTGGTCCAATATCAGGCTGTCGTACCATACCAAAAGTATTGTTAAAGATTTTAAAAAACATAATATCTTCATAGATTAAAAATATTCTTAAGATTACTAGAATTTTTTTAATTTTTAGTATTTATAAGATTTTCTAGTAGTTTCTAGTTATTCTTCTAGATTTGAAGTGTTTCTTTAATTTTTTTTAATTTAATACTTTAGTATTTACTAATCTAAAGACATTTAGTGTTTATAGAAATATTAAAAAAAATAATGTAGCCCATATTTTACGTGTTTCATGTTTTAGAATTTTTACATTTTTATAATATCTACATAGTTAAAAAATACTTTAACAATTACTAGAATTTTCGTACATCTCAGTATTTATTTAAATTGAAGTATTTACTGGGTTTTTTTTTTTTGGATTTTTAGTATTCCTATGAATTGCTCTAGAGATTTCTATAATTTGGTGCTCATAAAAAGATTTGGTATTTTCATTAATACGTTTAAAAAATTGTATAGTACAGATTTCGAATGTTTCATAGATTTTAGAATTTAAGAATTTTTCAACTTTTTGTAGCAATTTATAGTATTAGATTTCTTGTACTTGGATTTTTATGAATTGCTTAATAGATTTCTAGAAGTTGATTCTATTGATTTGAATGGATGCATTTTAAGTATCTAACTAGGTTTATCAGGAAATCTTTTATACAGATTCCTAGTGCTTTCAGTATTGAAACATTTTGAAGTACTTCCTGGTATTGCATGCATTTCTATGTAAATTTGTAGAACTTGTTGCTATCAGATATGAAGTTGTCAAAATTTTTTGTTTTTAAAATAATATAACAGATTTTAAATGTGTTATAAATTTTGTAAGTTTTGTATTTTGGACATTTTGAAGTAATTTTATAGTATTACTTTAGATATATTGTATTTCTACAGATTGCTTTATAGATTTCTAGAATTTGATGTCATTAATTTGAGTAACATAGATTTCCAGTATCTAAATGAATATTTTTATTATTTTTATATAGTAATAATAATATTTATGTATAATTTATTATAATTATTTTAATTGATCATTTCTTTTTTATCACTATTATTTTTTTACTATTTCATCAATCCGTCTCGGATGGCGACTGTTTAGTATTTCTATTATCTGTTATTCATTTTTACATGAAATAATTCTTAATAGTCCCTAAATTTTAGGTAGGGTTCAAATCTTCAAAAAAATTTTCTGTCCACGTCTCTGGAAAGTTTAGACAAGAATATTTTTTCTCAGTTTGTGCGTGACAAATTTACCATTTGGGCATTGTTAGGTATGGAACCACCCTTCCTTGAGCCAGTCACTTTTGAACTCATCGGCGAAATTCTGTTCTTTGTAGAACCAGATCTTCCTTCACGAAGATGAAAATGGACAACTATATTTCAAAAATGAGAAAGGAAACATGCAGCCAGTATATTTGACCGAAGATGGCAATTACGCGATTGCAGGAAATAGCGGTGACGAGCAAGACAGTCAAGAGGGTCACATGAACGAAGCCGACATGATTCAGCCCGAAGATGAGTCGTTTATCATTCCGGATCAAGAAGCTCACTCCACAGGATACAAGGTTCTCATTCTTTTTCTTTCATCATCTGATGGCTCTTTGTGCAAGCTCTTGTTTCAATGGGAAGTTTATGTTCCCAGGGAAAAAATGTTTCGTCAGTGCAAGACCCGGATAACGAAGACAGCACAGTCACCATATCTTTGATTATTTCCGAGGACGAACATGGCCAAAAAAGGACTCAAGTCATCATACCGACAGCAGAGAGTCACAGATGTGACATTTGCAACAAGTCTTTCAAGACTTCCTTCCAACTGCTTAAGCACAACCGGCTCAAACACGCTCGAGAAGAGGATATTACCACTCGGAACTTCCCTTGTGACTCATGTCCCAAAAGGTTTATGCTGCTTCTTGGATATCATATTCCATTTGTTTTTCCTAGGAGTGCATACAGAAAAAAAATTTTTGGAAGAGGTTTTCCAAAAATACTTTTCGTGTGTTGGAATGTTTTGAATATTCAGATAGTTGAATTTATATTTTTATGTATTTTTTGTCGTAACTTCTTTTAAATGCCAAATTTATTTTAATTTATTTTCTAAAATTATCAATATGTTTCCAGTAATGTGATCATCATATCACTAGAATTTTCAAGTTCAATTTTTTGCAACTTTTCAATATTTTCAAGCTTGAAAATTTAGAGAATTATTACCATTGAAAAGTTTCAATAATCAGTCTTTCAGATTCCAAAGTATACTATTTTAATTTCTTTCGTACATACATTTTTACTAATGAAATCTAAATGTTCGTTCATTCATAGATTATTATTATTATAATTTTTTGTTTGTTTTTTTGTTGTTGAGATTTTTCCACCTTAAAAATTTTACCATCATATACTGAGTAACTTCAAGTTGAAAATATTGAATCGCCTAAATTTTTCAGTTTTTTTTTTTTCGCCTTTTTCATTTAATTTACTATATTTCACGAAAATGTTTATTTGTTGAAAATCTTGCTTCATAATTCCTTGTTTTTTAAAACACAATTCAAAGAGTGGAAATCGTTTATCCGAAAATATTGGATTCTTGGAATTTAAAAATATGTTAGTTATTGTTTTCAACAATATGTATGGAAATTCTTCCCTGTTTCTGATCACAACAAATTGGCTGAAAAATCAACTTTTCATAAATTCGCAATGTAATATGCCATATTTAAAAACATTAGCTACCCTGACAAAATTTAATTTCATGTAATTTATTGCTAACTATTTTAATGCAAAGGTGCATTGATCAATTTATTCTCACTAATGTATGAACATAATTATATTCATAATTTTTCGTAACTATTAAATGTTATCTGTATTGATTTATTTATCCTAATAAGCAAGAATATATACCTAATCTTACAATCGAATAATACAAAATTTAACTATTAAAAATAGAGTTAAAGTATGAAGTACGATTAAATAAAGGGATAATTTTAAAGTGGGGAAAAATGAAGCATTTTTATGTTGAAATAGTGTTTATTTTTTTTTTTTTTTTTTTTTTTTTTTTTTTTTTTTTTTTGTGTTTAAAAATAAAAACTACTAATTAATTACTATCTTACTTGAAATTTTGGCTATTTTAACAAATATCTTTATAGTATAATTTTTTATGCAAATGTTAATTTTGCGCTTTAAAACTTTTGAATGTGTTTTTGAATATGCTTTTTTTATTATGTTCAATTTTACATTTTTTTACAACAAAACTGCCTGTTTCAACGCTGAACTCGTAGGAAATCATAAAGCAATGCTACTATGATTACATTTGACTGCCAAGTGAGATGCCCCTCGCCTTGATGTGTCTTTGAAGATTTTACATTACTTACAATCAAGTTAATCCTAAAAACTCAACCGATGAAAATTCCTCTACTCACACTCTGACATATTTATTCCAATACCATACAATCCAAACCATTCATCTATTCATTCCCTCGTTACACTCCATACTTGTTCCTTCACTCTTTCCTCCTGTGTCCCCTTTCTCTCCTGCATTCTGCCACTGGTCCTGCCTGGGTCCCTTCTTCCTCTTCTCTTAATGTTAGATTAAGGATAATTCTGTTTTCCTAAATGGAACAATGTCGACAGATTTCCGGATCAAAATTCTTTGGCTCGTCATCGCAAGATCCACACGGGTGACCGACCTTATCAGTGTCTCGAGTGCCAAAAAACGTTCCCGACGCCGACGACGCTGCGGCGCCACTTGACATTGCACAATCCGCAATCGCGGCCGTTGCCATGCATCTACTGTGGCCGTCGTTTCCTGGAGAAAGCCAGCCTCGACAAACACGAGCAGTCGCATTTGGCCGGCGAAATGAAAATACACACTTGCGACATTTGTAATAAAACGTTTAACCAGGCGAACGATCTTTTGCTCCACAAGAAGAACCATGACCCGGACAGAAAGTTTGATTGTGAGGTGTGTGGTCGGGAATTTAATCGTTTAAACAATTTGCAACGTCACATGATGGTACACAAACAAGTACGTCAATATTATTATGGTTTTAAAGCCGCAATTCCGTGTGACACTCGTAGATCTCAAAAGCATTGATTTCAGTTATACGAGTTTTCACACAGCGGTTGGCATTTTTATTGGAATTGTGATTGAGGTGAACCGAAGGTGTCTGTGAATTAGGAGTTTCTAGTCCATACTAGAAAATTTTGTTTTAGAAAGTTCCCAATACTTATTCCCTAACTCACGGGGTCTATGGGCTTGGCCTAACTCAAAGTAGGTCTCCTTTTCCTTATCCCATGCCCTGCGGCCATGGACCGACTTTTCCAAAATGTACTTGGTATTCACGTCGACTTAAGCACGATGCCCGCTATTGACCCACGGGGGAAATCATGGAGAACCCTGTGGCAAGCAAGCCGGTGGTGAGCTCGAATCCGCTCGAGAGGCGCCGATATTAAAATATCTCGGCGCATTGACTCCCAAGATTTATTTTCCTGAGAAATAAAACCCTAGGCCCTAGGCAGGATTCAAACTCACAACCTCCGCTTTTGCAGCCCGGTGGCATAACCACCAGGCTACAGAGGCAATTTTCTAGTCCCTACAAATTCTAACTAATTAATCATTATGTCTCTTGAAATCGCATATTTAGGTTCTTACGAGCAGTAAGTTTAAAATATTGAAAATAATACTCTTTTTTTTTTATCTAAATACAATTAAATGATTAAAAATACTAGATATTTGTGATTTTTCGGTCATTTTTTATCGACATTCAAACAGTTCATAAAGTTTATGTTTTCAATTACTATTCATTTCAGTTTCCTGTTCTGATATGTTTATATCGAAATACTTGTATTGGAGTTCGAATAATTAAGTCATGTTATTGTTCAGATTTTTATTATTACCTCTTTTTTTGAAGGATTCTTTATGACTGCTTTTACCTATAAATAAAAATTGCCTATAGTATATTTTGTATCGAGGACCTGAAGTCTGCTGGTCGTAAATGGGTGTATTCAATGCGGCCTTACATGTCATCGAAGTACATTTTTCTTGCGTGTTTTGCAAAATAGTATATTTCGTAACAGGCACGGATGTGCGAATTTGGCGAAACGGGGAAATTACGGTCCGAGGCGAAGACGAGGACTGTAACCCGTTTTGCCTATGAGCACATCCGTGCTTGTTACGAACGATATTTTATGTACCCAGGGCATAGAAAACGCGTTTAGAGATCTCGAGCTGGCATAGAAACACGTTTTCTATGCCAGAGGTACATAAAATACTTTTCCGATTCTTTTCTGCATTATACTATTTCAATGGAAGTACTGAAATTTATTTATGTTCAAGAAATTCGATTCTTTTTTAAATATTTTTATCCTTCTCCTCTTTTCCTGAAATATAGGATTCAGAATTGTATAGAATCATTTATTTTTCTGAATTTCCCAAAAGGGAAATTTCCCAAAAATGCAGTTGAATTAAAATTCAGCATACACATTGTGACTGAGAAAAAATTCAAAACTTACGTTGCATTACTACAAGCAATATGTTTGAAAAATTCGTGATTTATATATTTGTTTTGTTTTCGCTTTTTTTTTCTCAACTTTGAATTGCCAATATTTTTAATTTGAAAATACTAAACGTTACAGATGTCGAAGAGCAAATATTCAGTGCTAATTTATTTTGCAATTGAACCTTTGCTTAAATTTTTATTTTTGAGAACTGTTTATAGAAAATTTTCTTATTTTTGATTAATTTAAATAAAAAAACGTCAGTCTGAAATATTGCGTCATTTAAATTATATAACAATTTTTTTTTTAATGCTTTCACTAAATAAAAATTGCTAAAATACGTTTTCATTTTTTTTCTGAAATAATATCACACATTTTATTACAGGCACCTTTGAAACATCTTGAGCACAGTTTCAGTAGGAATAACCAGCCTCTTTACATAAATTTTCATTTTCATTGAGTCGTATTCATCATTTTTGGTGGCATTTATCCTGAATAACGACCCGTAACTTTTCTCACTATTATAGTTTAAATTGCTTTGAATAATTGGAGTAAATGAGTATCTCAAATATTGGAATCTTGCAAACATTACAAAATTGGCATCGCGAAAATTTCAAAAACATTCTTAAATAAGTTTGCAGTTGAGATATTAATTCTAAATTTCTGATTTTGTATAGCACCATGAATATTCGTCAAAATTTTTCATTATTAGGGTTTTCGTGTTTATTACCATGAATATTTTCGAAAAATCTACTTTTTAACAATTATTTCTAACCAATTTAATTCAAAATATTGTATTGTTTTTGAAATTGATAGGGTTTGCAACGTATGCCTACGTCTGTACGGGCCGTTATTTCAGGATTGCTATATCAAAAGTCATAACTTGAATATTTACACGTAGCGAATACAAAAAAAAATCTCTTGTACTCATCAACATTTCCGTTCGAAACAATATATGACGTGATTCGAGAAGAGGAACCTACTGTCAAAAAAATCCTTTTTCAGATTACACTGTGCGCCCAAAAACAACTTTGAAAATACAAAAAAATGAAACTTGTTTAGACCGATTGGTAATCACCCCCTAAATACTTCCTTTAAACGTTTTTTTTTTTTTTTTTTTTTTTTTTTTTTTTTTTTTTTTTTTTCAAGATTAGCCCCCGTTTACACTAAATTAGTTAAATAAACTTTTTTTCAAAAGCATGCTCTACACTGAGAAAAAAAACGCAGTCTAGTAGCAGCTGGACAGCAATGGTTACTGTCCAAAGGCAAAACTTTGAATCAAGCGTAGCTGACTGCGCGCTGGATAGGAACCATTCCTGTCTAGAACGCACTCATGAGTATCTCCGACATTAATGGAATGGAGAGGTCTCAGCACTGCCCAGCCAGCACCTATTCCTGTCCCGCGCGCACGTAAACACACGCCCGCAAAATTTTTGCAGGCTGAAATTTTCATGCATCTGGTATAAGTATATGACACAACTTGAACCGAATAAATATTACTTTATAATAAAACATATTTTATAGAAAAATATAGAATTAAAAAATTTAAAGATATAGGTAAATAATCCAATCAAACTTGATAATAATAATTAAATTATTTTTTATCGATTATTTCATTCGTTTCAAATAATATAAATAATAGGGTTTATCAAATAATATAAGCTTTCAATATTCTATGCACTGATAGTCATATACTTAGACCAGATGCATGAAAATTTCAACCTGCAAAAATGTCGCGGGAGCGTGTTCACGTGCGCGTGGGACAGGAATAGGTGCTGACTGGGCAGTGCTGAGATCTCTCCGTTCTATTAATGTCGAAGATACTCATGAGTGCGTTCTAGACAGGAATGGTTCCTATCTAGCGTGCATTGAGCTACGCTTAATTCAAAGTTTTCCTTTTGGACCGTAACCATTGCTGTCCGGCTGCTGCTAGACTAAGTTTTTTTTCTCAGTGTAAATCACGTAATATTGGTCCTTTTCCCTCGAACAAAAGACTATCTGTGTTCTCTCATTAACCTGTTTACATTTCTGTGATAAAGTATGTCGAAATCTGCATGCGAAAAATTTGGAATTGCGCTCGATGAGTCTTTGTTTTCCTATAGCTGGAGCTCCATTTTAAAAATCCCGTTAGTCCCGTTCCATCACCGGCTTTGACACCCGAATTAGTCACACGGTACTCTCCCCCCTGTTGATCAACTTTCCGGACTTTTAAAAAGAAGCTCCAGCTATAGAAAGGGCTACAAAAACTATCCACGAAAACAGGGGCTACTCATGACAAAACGTTTGAAAGAAGTATTTAGGGGGTGATTACCAATCGTTCTAGACAGGTTTCGTTTTTTTGTAATTTTTGAGGTCACACATTGTTATGAGTGATTTCGTAAGTTTTGAATTTGATCTTCAATTTTGTTCAATCAGAATTCCACCACGTTGATTTTTTCTCAAGCTATAAATTTTTAAAAATTAATCATTTCAGTCTTGGTAGTGTGTTTTGATTCAATGAATATGTAAAGTTTCATTTTTGGACAGTAGGTCTCTTTTCTTGGATCGCATCACATATATTGTTCCAATTCTAAAGAGTAACGACGTTGCGAATTTTGAGTTAGGTTTTTTTATCGTTTTTTAATAGGTACTTTAATTTTTATTTATAGCTGTTTTAAATCGCTGAATGCTCATACGAGCAGTCATTGACACTTGTTGCTAAAATTCCTAATTATAATGACATTGAAGTGATTGATTGATTGGTCATTTTTGAAATGTTCTTCCTCATATTGGTTGGATAGAAACAGTTGAAGACAAAGTTTTCTTGCCAAATCAGGGCTTAAAATGAGAAAAAAATGATGAATTTTTGTACACTGAGACAAAATGGTTTACTTCGTTTCATAGTATGACATTCAAATGTATGTGTATGATGAAATTCATCATAAAATTTCATATGAAAATATTGAATATTCAATTTCATATTTTAAGAAACGTATTAAATTTCATCCAATCATGGAATAAAACTTTTTTGATTTATTACTAACCTTTATTATATGTTATATAAAAATTTCAGTAAAAAATTCTTTTTATTCAACGATTTAATATATACACTCATTAAGAATTGTTGGATATAGTGATTATTGAATTTGGCATTATAAGATAATAAATATTAAATTTTTCAAAATAATTGAATACTAATAATTATACACTAGAATATTAACTATTGTATGTATATTAAATAATAATTGATCTAAAAATTATCAATAAATGTACGATTGTTTTTAATCATTAAATCTGGCTTCCCGCCATAACCGAGAAAGTCGCTTGTACCACAACGTTTAAAATTTTATCAGAATACCATGTAAACTGAGCCTTATGGCACTTGTGACTTTCTTGGTTATGGCGGGAAGCCACAGAAATAGTAATCTAACTATTGAATTTGATACTGATTATCAATTTTGTTTTTATTCTAATATTGATTGTATAGAATAATATTTATTACGCCGGCATCAGTAATTCAACTTGGTATTATCGAAATATAAATTATAAATTCCATTGAAAAATTAAATATTCTTCGTTTTACATTTATAAATTCAATATCAAATATAGTCATAAATAGAGTTCCTGGCTATATTATTAGACTAGAGCTGAAAAATCACTTTTTGATGTTTTCATGTAAACACTTCTGCCATCTGGTTTTTAACTTAGTAGGTCATTAACAATACATGAAACGTTACCATGAATATAAAAATACAAGCACTGTTGAAGGTCACTAGCAGTCTTACAAAAAAACAATTAAAAAAGAATGAAATACTTATGTTTTAGCTTTAGACCAATAACACAGTCCGACAAAAATAAATGACTGGTTCTTTTCAGTGAAAACAGTCAATTTTACATGCCCTAAAAACAGTTCCGGAAAAGATTTTGCATGTACACGTCCAGTTTTCGAGCAATAAATTATTTTAGTTTAAATAAAACCACAAGCCTAAAATCTACAATTATTGACCGATTTCAGGGAAATAAAACTTCACATAGGGTTTTTCGACTGCAACAAATCCATTAGTGGAATAATTTTTGCAAGAAAAAATCATTTTCCCATAATTTAAAATAAGCTGTAATAAAAGTGAGATCGTTCATTTTCGTGTATTCACATTTCTCGGAAAGCCTCGGTCCCTAGAGGTCCATTTGAATGGTCTCCTCCGGTCCCACAATAGATTTATGAAAGGAGGACTTCGGTTCCGGTTTGACTATCTGCCGAGAAATGTCAATACCTCGAAATTAAAGATCTCAGCTTTTTCATAGCTTTTTCAGATTATTGTAATATGATTTTTTTTGCAAAAGTTATTTCAAAAATGAATTCCTAGCATTCGAAAATCCCAAAAACAAGTTTTTCCCCTCCAAAATCGAACAAAAATTGTAGATTTTATGTTTGTAGTTTTATTTATATTTAAAAAAATTTATTGCTCGAAAACAGGTCGTGCCATGCCAAAATTCTTTTTAAAAATGTTTCAGGTGCACCAAGCTACATATTTTTTAACAAATCATCCCGGCATTTTACAAAAAGTGTTTTTTTGCCGGACTGTGTAATATGGCCAGAGACTGTTTACTGAATACAAAACAAAGTTGAACATTATATGAAAAAACAAATCGATAAAAAAAATTGTTAAATGAAGAATTTACATCTTAATATGTAAATTATATGCAATATAATATCTGTGGCTTCCTGCCAGAATTGCCAGACCGTACAGCGGGCCCTCTCGGCCCAAAATATACCTCAATAATTGAAAATAAGCCGAGCTTTGTATAAGTAACCATCAATTTCACAAATTTCACTCATTATTCATTATACCATAATAGATGTTCATAGAATCTGTGAAATTAATGGTAATTCATGCAAAGCTAGGCTTATTCTCGACTATTGAGGTATACCTATACATATTTTGGGTCAAGAGGGCCCGCTGTACGATCTGGCAACTCTGCTTCCCATCATAATCGAGAAAGTCACTTGTGCCATAAAGCTCAGTTTACATGATATTCTGATAAAATTTTAAACGTTATGACATGTGTGACTTTCTCGGTTATGGCTGGAAGCCACAAATATATAAATATTGTATGATATAAGGTATTATTATATATTATTAAAAATTAGAATAATTATTATGAAAATATTGATATTTATGTTATCTAAATTCATGACTGCTCAAGCTGAACAATACTGATAATTATTTAAAGGTCTGTGCCAAACACTAGACGTTTTGCACCATTTTCTATGATTACAATGGGGAAAAAATTTTCGTTTCTTTTTTGCAGCAACAAGGAAATAACGAGGAGATATTGTCGTGCGACATTTGCGGCATAACGTACAAATTCATGAGCTCGCTGACACGGCATATGGTGACGACTCATGTCAACCCAGAAAAGATGAGGCAACAAGCTGAAGAGCAAAGGAGGAAGCGCGAGAATAACTACCGCCGATACATGGAGAACCGCAAAATGTACGAAACCCAGACTCCAAGCAATTATGCCAAGCGCGCTTACCACAAGGCCATGAGGTTGGGCGAAGACGACGACGATGATGATATGTGATTTGATCGACGCATCTGTTGAACTCAGCAATGTGATCGATACAGTGTTTTGACCGAAAAATTTGTAGAGAACCGCATTTAATTTTTTATTTTCCTTTTTTTTTTCGACTTTAGCTTTTATTCATCCGACGTGCAAATTATTTTCTTTTGAAACGAATGTGTGGGAAGCTTCACTTGTAAAGTTTTTTATTATTCATATAATGGAGAATATGAATTTTGATAAAATTATGTTGAAAAAAATTTTTTCTTGCAAAGCACAACTGCGCGTTGGATCATTGTGTTGGTTGACGCGTGTAATGGTGTAGAGTAAAGTAACTTTATGATTTGCGTTGAATTAAGGACTATATGTATGCAAAAAAACTTGCGATGTACATTTATTGAGTTTCTTATCTGGCGATATTTAGATTAGCGCATTAAACTTATACGTGGACAACTCTTGCTTTGCGTTTAGAATAACAGCAATCTCGCAAAAGCTGTTATGAAATTTGTAATTAAATGGCGTTGAAAAATTTTGTATGTATATATCACTGAATTTTTTAATTGATACGTTCATTCGCAGCGTTTGAACACTCAATAAATCAGTCGTTTTATCAATTGAAAACCTGTTTTTCATCATATCCCATAAGTGCCATCTTTAAGTTTCATTTTTTTTTTTTCAATTTTGTCCTTTATTGAAAACCTTGACAAAAGGTTTGAATATATTATACATTTTTTTTGTCCAATAAATAAATTGAATAAAACTATATATACATAAATTTTTTGATGAATGATATTTTGTTTAAAAATAATTTTCGGTATATTCTTTATTTTTGTTCAGTTCTTGGTAAGAACCTAATGGAGTTTGAAATATTGATTGTATGAAATAAAATTAAACGTCATTCGCTCAAACTGATCATTCAATAACTGCAAATTACTCATTTATTCGAAAAAAATATTTTTTTAATTTTTCAATCTTAAAAACCCAACAAGAAATTCTGTAATTTTCATGTTTCATGATTCGTTTGTACTCCCGAGTCGAAAAATCAAAGGCCTCATTTGAGCCTCTGTGAAATAATTTGAGGCTCAGGAGGGGTAAAAGAGGTTCTTGTTCATGCTATCTTTCTAACGTATTTTTAAACCTCATTTGAGCCTCTAGACGCGAGTTATGTCCGTTTTAGGCTCAAGAGGTTCAAATGAGGCTCTGCTTGAGGCCTAGGAGGGTCAAAAGAGGCTGTAATTTATCCACCTCAAGAAACCCAATGGTCTTTTCAAAAAATTCTCAGCAGCTTCTCGAGGTTGCTTCAAGGAATGCGACGAAGTCGACGCTAACTGGCTGTTGAGAAGCTGTAAAAAAAACCTCCAAAAACGAAAAAAAAAATCAATTCTAGAATTATTTTTTCAATCTAGAGGAAGACGTTCATTGATTCGAAGGATATGAAATACAAAGATTTTATATTGTTAATCTGTAAAGAAGAGAAAACGCAATACAGTAAAAACACACGAAATATATTCCTGAAAAAAAACCCTGGAAAAATATTCGGTGTGCGTGAGATTTGAACTTGGCCGTCCTGAGCGAAACGCTGCATCGTTGACCACTCGTCCATTCCACCGGCTTGCGTAGATTGATTCGGAATGCACCTTCAGGCGAAAATCTTATCTTTTCGGCAAAAAACAGGAAAACCTTATTTATTTGTTTGCTATTGAAGGGAAAAAAGGGTTAAAAACATTGCGCGTGGAAGTTTTTTTGGCTGAGGAGTAAGTGAACAATTTTTTTTTGGAAAAACATTGCGTAAAATAGTAGGATTGTTTTATAAATTGTATATTTCGAACATTACTCATACGGTAGGGGAAAACGCGTGTCGCAATTCGTACGGACGTACGTTGACATAAAATACGTTAATATGAAACTTGTACTTTTTTGTAAATGAAAAGCTCGCTTATTTCATTTGCAAAAGCTTCATTTTTCCATTTAACGTATTCTTTATACATTTATTTCCCTATCAATCCTGTTGTAGCATTATTAAACGATAATTGTACACCACTGTGCTATAGTCGTATTAATCATTATAAGTGCAAGAAAGTGTGATGAAACACCTTAAACGTTATTAATAATACATAAAAAGACGATAAAAATTACATTTCGTAACGACACACATAAAAAAATTTTTAAATACAAAAAATGTGCTTGATAAAAAATCGATAATCGAGATATGAACCTTTTTTTGCGTATGATTTTTTGTATTACAAAGATATTTTTATGTGTATCCGTTGCAAAATGTGTTTACATGTGTGATACATGTGAGTAATAACATATAAAGTGTTTCATCACATTTTCTTGCACTTATAATGAGTAATACGACTCTAGCACAGTGTCGTACAATCACCGTAAAAGTAGTAAGTATATATCGCATAATAATGCTACAGCAGCATTGATCGGGTTGAAAAATTTGACAAAAAAATAAAAAAATGGTGAGAAAGACAATGTGGCAGATATTTTAACCATAGTATAAGAGACATCATGGCTGATTTTACCAGTTTGTACGAGGGGTTTAAAGATAAAAAAATAAGAAAATGTGCTAAACAAATATTTTTCAAATAAATTTCTCCCGAAAAAATTCCATGCCTACACCTCAATTTCTCATTGCATTTCCTGTACGAATCCGTGGAAATCAATGAATTCATCTGGTTATACTCTTCAATGACAGTTCTCGTACAAACTAGGACATTTTTAATTCGTACAAACTAGGTTTAACGTATAAATTCATTTGTACAAATAAGTTAGTTGTAATACTGTCAAATATTATCAATTATTGAAATAATTATGGTTGATAAGTTCAATCTCCTGATTGAATTTGATGCACAAAAGTTCAAACTGTGCGCCTATCGCGATTTTTCATCAGTAAAGTATATTTAAATTACTTTTTCACGCAAAACACACCGCGAAAATCCCTACATTCGTAAAAAGTGGGACGTTAACTTTACTGTTTTGATAATGGGTCCGAATGCATTGGCCACCTGCATTTAATGAAAATTCATTGAAAGTGAAAATCACTGAAAGTGGTTTTTGCCGGGTATAATATGGTTGACAAATCAGATTTTTTATAAACAATGTAACAAAAAATTCACTTGATCACATTATTTTTCATTGAAAAAAACATAATAAAATGACATTGATGAAAAATACGATCACGATCAGAAAATTAAAAAATTTAACAGATTAGATCGTCGATATTATTTTTTTATGATAAATCGACACAAAAACATTTATTGTTAATAATGTTAACAATAAACTTTTCCCACTGGATATTTTTGAATTTACATTTGACATGTCAAACACTTTATTAAAAATGTATTTTCAATAGAAAATTAATTTCGACCTAATCTAAGTGATGCGTTTGAGGAGTATATTATCCTTGAAAATATTACTTTCTATTATCTATTTACCCACAAAATCCTTCTTACGCTTCCTACCTAGCAAGAAGCATTTGCGCGGTGATAAATAAATGGGCGTAAACGAACGACATAGCTTTAGCAGCTCGCGCGACTACGTTTTCGACTGAATAAATTTTTGTCAAAATGCGATCCATTTTTTTTTCTCAACGGAATATGAAAGAACTAAATAAAGTATGTGTGGTTTTTTTCTCTAGTCAATATATGGTAAAGAACACATTTGTTTATCAATTCGTTATAAACTAATACGAAAATATAGTTTAAAAATGAAAGTTTTCGAATCAGAAAAAACCATGATAAATCTATGTGAAATGACGATTCGATTGCCGCAAAAAGCATAAAAATCGTAAAACTAGATCACCCGCAATGAGTTGAATAATAAAAAATGACGAAAAACTTTGGTTGTTGAGTTTAAACAAAAAAAATTTTTTGAGCGAAATCAGTTTGGATTTACCCTAGTATGTAATGGTGAACACTATCGAAAAAATTGATTTTCAAGTGAAAATGAATTTTCATCAAATTCAGGTGGCTCGTTTGAGAAATTCAGGCCCTAATCACCAAGTTTTCACTGACTTATTAATGACCTAACACACACGAGACGATTGACACGGGTTCACACAAGAGTAACAAGGGTAACAGTGGGCTTCGTCCACTGTTACATAAAAAATGTCTTGTTGCGATTGCTATTTGCAAGAATGTGTTTGCAATAATCAACACTTCGCGATTGTGCAAGAAATTGTACCTTACAGTGTATTTGTTGCAAAGGGCGATAATAATGTGCGTTGCAACATAGAAAAAGTTTTATTTTTAAATTAAAGGATTAAAAATTGAATTTTTTCTAATTTTTAAATAAAATAGGTGATAGAGGCTGAAGAGGATCAAATGAGGTTCTTTTCGGAATAGATGAGGCTCATGACGCTTAAATGAGGTCATAGAGGCTAAAGAGGATCAAATGAGGTGCTATTTCAAACGGACGAGGCTCACGAGGCTTAAAAGAGGTCATAAGTTACAACGGGTAAAGTGAGTGTGAGGCTCTTGTATGCCGAAGAGGCTCTTGAGCGTCAAATGAGGTTGTAAAATAATATACAGAGGCTAAAGAGGAGTAAATGACGACTAAACGATTATCAAGAGGCTTAAAAGAGGTTGTGGAGGCTGAAAACGTTCAAATGAGCTTCAAGATCACCAAGAGGCTCAAATGAGGACTTTGATTTTTCGACTCGGGCTGACTTTTATTTACTTTTATTTGTAATTGTAAAACTATTCTAAAGCTGAAGAGTATTCTGGAATAATTGATTGAATAAGTACTCAAGTTGTTCTATTACCTTATATTTCGATTCAATTCTTATAATAATTATTCGAAAATTCACCTAAAACACTAGTAGTAAATTTGAAAATATCACAAATCACCTCGAATGACGAAAAATCATTCGTAATTGTCGACAGGTACGAACAGATTAACTTTTTATATATATTTTTTTTTTTCGATCGTACACAAATGATAATTATTGCACGCCTCGAAAACGTCTATTACAATATAATGAATAAAAACATGTCATAATTAGCTGGACTATTTTTCGCCTTGTTTTATCAAATTTGTGTAAAACAGACTTTTCCCTCGAATTCAACAATTATCACCCTAAAATACAGCTGAAACAAGCGATTTTAATAATAATGATGTTTCAGTCGACGACAATGTTTTTACACTTTTTTTCAGAACCTCCAAATTCCAAATACGTATTTTCCTAATGTAACATTATTCGTTTTTCGTTGATACAAGAATAGCTAATTCAAGACAGTTTCGCAATGAGCGTTACTACCGAACGTTGAAATGTTGACTTTGCAATGTACAATTTTATGACACAATTTTTTTTTCTCGAAAAAAGTACAAAAAAGTCCTAGTGAAATGTAGGTGACGTGAAAGAGAAGAAAAAACTCGAATTTTTCGGAACAAAATTGATGGTGGGTACAAAATACACGATTTCGTATCAATTTTTGAAAAAAAAAAAAAAAAAAATGAAAAATGTGTGTAAAAAATATCTGCCATTACAATTGTAGTCGAAATTACAATTATTTTCAGGGAAAGTATTTTGGAATCAGCTAAAGCCTACTAAAAAAATAAGATAAGAAGATTTTCAAGTAGTTTTACTTGTTGAAAAAAGTAATCATTCTGGAATTTCGGAGTGTTTGAAAATTTTTGAATTTGATGTTTTCAAACATGGGAAATATTTTAGTTACTTTAATTTTTAGAACATTGTCCCAAAATCAACGGAGTTTTTCCATACATGGCTAGAACAGGTTCAGATTTCAATTAATTTGCTGCATTATGTGACAATCAACATTTTCTAGTACAGAGTAGATTTGAAAGAAAATTTGTAAACAGTATTTCAGAATTTTATGTCAAGTGTATTTTTTCAGTATTATGTTATAAAAAAATTACAAGTAATCTTTCAATATTTTGTCGAGTTTCATAATTCAGGATAAAATTTCATTTATATAGAATAAGCAATAAAAATAATAGTTATAATCGCGACTTATTTATTTCGAGATATTTTTCACGAATCACGAATAATAACGTTCAACTCTAAAAGGAGTAAATCAAAAACAGGTTATATATCAAAAATACGTTTGGTCACCCTATTTGCTAAATAAATTTCATTTGATGATCAGGTGTACAATATGAATGTGTACTACGTGATGTGAATGAAGAAAAAAATGATAAACTAGCCAAATAAAAAACTTCCGATGCAAATGCAAAATAAAAGACTTGTAGAATTTCAAAAAGTTGAGAAGAAACAATTAAAAAATGTTCTGTCACGTAATAAACGTATTGTCAATTGAAATGATATATTTGAGTGTCACCAAAAGTTGACTCACAAATCAGTAATTGATACCAAGCTTTGATAATAGGGTCGTACGCAGAAATTTTTTTAAACATTTTCTCAAGTTAAAAAATTTTAAATTTTAACTTCCAAGTTTTTAAAATACGAATCTTATAAAAGGTAATTCCTATCAATCGTTTGGAGGAGTGTTAATTTTTAAAAGTTAAATTCTCGAATTTTCAAGCTCCCTCCAATATTATATTATTTATTTTTCATTATTCAATTTCCATTTTCCAATTCCAAATTTAATTCCACTCCCATATTCACATACACTTAATCAATAAAGTTTTAAACTTGAAAATAGTAAATTCCAAAAATTGTACACTATAAATTCTTCTTGAGTTTTTTGTGCCTAAGAATTCCCAGTTGTTGAACATTTCGATTTTCGAGTTTCTAATTTTTAAAAATTCCATCGTATCCTAACATTTTTTTTAATTCAACTACTTGATCTTGCAGATTCATAAGAAAAACTTTTGCAGTTTGCGCACATTCGAATTTGGGCAAAATGCAAAGACTACAAAGACTTTTTTATTTTTTTGTTTTAGAACGTTCTTTTTTTTCGGTTGTTTTTTGGTACACTGAAAAAATTTTACCGCATTGGTTACGGTGAAAAAAATTTTTTTTATCGCCTGATTCAGTACTGTCAATACCGCAATGAGTACGGTGGACACTAGGGTTGTTGATCTTAAATCGATTTTTAAAAAGATCAACCTCTTTTCCAGAAATCAATCTTTTTGATGCGATTTTTTTCTCGACGATCAGATCGATTTTCGATCTTTTTTTTTGAGATCGGGAAAAAAAGACCATCATAAAAAAATCGCTTTATAGTAAGTAATTAAAAGTTTTATATACAATAATAGTATATTGCATATCAAGGGAGAGAACAGCGTCTTTTCATGAGTTCCGAAAATGTTGCCTGAGCCGTGAAAAGACTCTCCGTCGTGATATGCACTATACTCTTTTTGGTAGCCACACAAAATGAGAAGCATGTTTGGCTGCGTAGCGGATTGAGCGTAGGTTCCCCTTTTCGAGTCAGTGAACAACAACAACAACGTGGCTAAACAACGGTGTTTAGCCACGGGTGCACGTAAACACCGTTGTTTAGCCACGGGACCTTTCACCGCTCGAAAAGGGGACTCTTACGCTCAATCCGCGAGCAGCAAAACACGCTCATTTTATGTGGCTACCATAAAAATTATATTTTCTTTTTTTTCTATATTTTAATAACTTTTTTAATAACATTTCCCTTAGAATATTATGTGTGTTCAATTTATTTCAATTCAATTTTTCATATTTATTATTATAAATATAAAAATGATACTAAACACAAATATGATATTTGAAAATATGATAATCTGAACCAGATTATCATAAGAGTCTAGATAACACTACAGACTCAAGCCCGGGAGTGCGAAAAAAACGGTAATAATATCGATGGTCGATCTTTTAATACGAAACTCGAAACTTCACAATTATGTGAAATCTCGTCCGGATGGGATTACTTGTAGTAGTGCGCCCTGTGCGCGCGTTTGCAACTGCTTTCAAATCATCTTAAAAAACAAAACACTCTCATGCCGTCCCAACTGGAGAAGTGTTGCTAAGGGAACGTCATTGTGTTTTCTGTTCGCGTAAAAGCAACATTGCACTGCTCGCTTTTTTCATTAAAAATACGTGTTTTTTCCTCTTTCGCAATGCCGAAAAGAAGAGAATCAAGGAGTTCAAGTCGCTCCAGGTCTCCGAGGGAGCGGCGCTTTCGTGAGTGCTCGAATGTATCGGAAGTTTCCCGTGGTAGTTCGCACTCGCGTCGAAGGTAAAATTCGCATCGGAGTTCCAGTTCTAGATTTCGTAGTGAATACTCCAAATCGCACTACACTCCATCACGCTCACGATCACGCGCATTATCAGCAGCGCGGGAGGCACAGCTGGTTGAAAAAATCACTGCTATGGTGGATAAACGAATGGCAGAATTTGCGGTTAAGAATGGGACGCGTCCAGGGACGTGCTTCCCACACCCGAGCGATACGCCAATTTCTTCTCACGAGGCCCAGCAGCACACTCATAAGGGCATGACGGTCCACTTGTACCGGGGCAGCGCACCAGGTAAAGCTCCTGAAAAGGACTTACCCGACGTGCCCCTCGCTTGTGCTCGCTCACACGACTCGTTTTGTCTTTTAGATTTGCCTAACGACAACGAAGGGGAAGCGGCAACCTTGCCCCCGACTCTGGTAAATGAGTTTTTCAAAACTCAAATTTTGAAAAACTTGACAACACAAAAGAAAACGAAGTCAACTATCTGGGATCCGGCAGTCCTCGACTTTGATCGTACTGTCTCGAGAGCAGGATTGCCAGAGGAGCAATGGAAACAACTTCTGACAAAATACGAGGTTCCTGTGGACCACCAGATTCGCCCCCCCCCCCCCAAGCTGAACAAGCTGTTCAATCCTACACGCAGAGTTTTCAGCTGTACTCAAACGTGACGAACACCAGGTCACGCGCCAAACCCAGCTGGCGGCCGCTATGAATGCGCTTTAGTCAGGCTTTTCTAGCCTTCTGGCCCCAGAAAATGCCCAACAAATGTCTGAGGATGCTAAAGCAGCCCTACGCGTCATCGCAGATGCGATTCATATCACCGCAGATTTGCAGTATCGCCTCTCTTTAGCTCGACGAGCCTTCATCAACCCGTCCCTCAACCTCATTGGCAGGGCGGCAGCCGACTCGGCACCAATCGACGAGTGGCTTTTTGATAGTGCATTCAACGAGGGCATCAAGGAGGCTTAGGCAACGAAGAAGATGGTCAAAGATGCTGTTAAAGCACCACCCTTGGTCCCCAAGCTGGCGGCTCAGCAGCCACCTCCTCGGACTCATTCGCAGTTGAGGCAACCGCCGGTGGGAAACGCTAAGGCTCCTGCTCGCCAGCCAAGCTGGACACCTCGTCGAGCAGGGCAGCAGCCACAGAGGTCCTCGCAGAAAGCCCCATCTCGCTACCACCACCAACAACGCCGCTAGATCAGGTACAATTAGGGGGCCGCCTAGCTAATTTTATAGGAAACTGGGAAAAGGTCACCACGGACCCGGTCGTCTTGTCGGCAATTCAGGGGTACAAGATACCTTTCTCGCCTCCCCCCCCACCTATGAGGCCACACATGGCACCTTGTACTTTTTCAGGCTCCACTGCTGACCACTGCGAGGCAGAGATTAGTCGCCTATTAGCCAAGGGTGCAATTGTCGCAGTCGAACCTAGCCTGGACCAATTCTTGTCAGCTTTTTTTCTATGCCTGGCGTAGACATCCTATACATAGACATCCTAGACATAGAGATATGCATAATTATCTGCATTACCTTTTGGCCTGGCTATGGCACCTTTTATTTTCACAAAAATTCTTCGCCCAGTCGTAGCGTACCTGAGGGCCCAGGGACACCAGTCTGTAATTTATGTGGATGATTTTCTGATTCTTTCTCAAACGCAGGAGGCCTGCCGGAAAACGTAGGGGCTCACGTGCAGATTTTATTGGCTCTTGGTTTTGTCATCAACCAGGAGAAATCGAAGTTCGTCCCTGCTCGGCAACGAGAATACCTAGGCTTCATGTTTGACTCCGAGAAACAGTCCATGGCCATTCCGGCACGACGCAGAGAAAAACTTTTCTCCCCGGTTCATCGGATTTCAGGGTTGGAACGGTGCAAGATCAGGGAATTTGCAAGCATGCAGGGCTCTCTGGTCTCAGTTTGCCCTGCTGTACAGTACAGACTACTGTATACAAAGAGGTTGGAAAGAGAGAAGTTTCTGGCGCTCTCCAATTCAGGTGGGAATTTTGAGTCAGAAATGGTGATTCCGGACTCACTGAGAAGCGATTTTGAATGGTGGCTGGGAATTTTTTCGGATCCATACCAGGTCAACGTTATACGCGCCGGGAACTACGCCCTGGAGATTTTCTCTGATGCTTCTCTTACAGGATGGGGAGCTGTCTGCGGGGAACAACGCACCCGTGGGTGGTGGATAGAAAAAGAAAGTGCTTTGCACATCAATGCCCTTGAACTTCGAGCGGCATTGTATGCAGTGAAGTGCTTTGCCTCCGGTCTAAGGAACTGAGAAATTCTTCTCAGGATCGATAACACCACGGCTGTTAGTTACATCAATCGATTCGGTTCTGTTAAATATGCCGTGCTCTCAAACGTGGCAAGAGGTATTTAGCAGTGGTGCGAGGCTAGGAATCTATTTGTTTTTGCCTCATATATTTCCTCTTCTGAAAATTTTAGAGCAGATGAGGAATCTCGTCGTCTTCTCCCTGATACAGAGTGGTCTTTGGCTCAAAGGAATTTCAGGATGGTTCAGGAGAGATTCGGGCCTTTTCAGATGGATTTATTCGCTTCAATGCTGAATAATAAGTGTCCGGTTTATTGCTCCTGGTTCCCTGACCCAGGCTCTATTACCGTAGATGCCTTCACTTTGAATTGGGCAGAATTTTATTTTTACGCTTTCCCGCCTTTTATATTGAGTGCGCGGGTTCTGCGAAAAATTTTTGATGACGGGGCAACCAGGGTCCTGGTTTTTCCGTGGTGGCCTTCACAGGCCTGGTTTCCTTTGTGCCAGGGTCTTTTGATAGAGTCCCCTCTCATTTTCTCACCGGCTCCTGATCTTTTATCTGCTCCTTTCAGATCTCAGCACCCTCAGCGCAGAACGCTTTCCCTGGCAGCAGGGCTTTTATCGGGGTAGTTTTCAGGGCGCAGGGAGC
This sequence comes from Platygaster robiniae, assembly GCA_028476575.1. NCBI lineage: Eukaryota > Metazoa > Arthropoda > Insecta > Hymenoptera > Platygastridae > Platygaster > Platygaster robiniae. Next base: position 11,984,115 of record CM052027.1, on the reverse strand, counting down.
ACCAGAAGAAGCAATAGAAGCGCTGCTGACTTCTCTCGCACCTTCTACGATCAAGCAATATTTAAGGCCGCTGAAAGCTTGGTGGGAATTTTGTGTCAAAAGGAGCATGGACAAGTTCTCGGAAGTTTTCCTCGGGACCAGGTCAAGTTTTGGTTTTTTTAACGTGGGGACTGGCAACAGCAGGGTCGTACTCGACGCTGAATACATCGCGTTCTGCGGTGTCTCTCGTTTCAAGAAACCGTGTCGGGATCATCACCTAGTCAAGAGATTTTGTAAAGGCGCCGGCGTCCTGAAGCCTCCACGTCCACGCTACGAGGCGACCTGGGATCCGGCCCCGGTCCTGGCTAAATTGAAGAACTTTTACCCTCATGAGACACTCTCCTTTGAAGTTATTTCCAAAAAGCTGGTCGTTTTGCTGGTCTTAGCCTCGGGGCAGCGGTGCCAGACTCTGGCGACCATCGAAGTCGGTAATGTATCATTTTCGCGTGACGGGGTAGATGTTCGAATTCCAGGCCGGCTCAAGACTTCAGCTCCGGGGCGTCCGCAGCCCTTCCTCTCCTATTCGCAGTTTCACCAAAGGAGGGCGCTTTGCATCTTCAGCTTAATGCGGACCTACATAGAGAGGTCACGTGACCTTAGGAAGAAGAACTGCGAGAACTTCTTCGTGACTCTTAATCGATCTCATGGGCCGGCTACGGCTCAAAACTTAAGTCGATGGATTCGACAAACCTTGGTGGAATGCAGCATGGATGAGAGCTTCAAGGCGCACAGCACCTGACATGGTTCAACTTCTTGTGCGGCACGCAAAGGGGTTTCCATGGATGCTATAAAGCGCGCTGCGAAGTGGTCTGGCAACTTGCGGGTTTTCGCAACATTCTATAATAGGCCAATAGTGGACAACTCCGCCTTTGTAAACGCTGTTTTTGACATGGATGAATAGAATATGGTTGATTTCTAATTGAGCAGTGTAAGATTTTCTTCCTCGGTTTTCCGCTCACTGAGGGCACCGGATCGCCCCTTTTAACATCTACAAGTAATTCCATTCGGACGAGATTTCGCATTAGTCGATTAAACGAACTTACCTAAGTGAAGTTCGATCGTAATTATGCTAATATCTCGTCCGCATGGGACAGCCCCCTCAAAAGAAAAGGCTCCAATCGCATTTTTTATTTTACAAACCCTTTGATGGAATTTTTCTACGATCTGGTCCCTGAAGCTTTAAAATATGACGTTTCCTTGGCAACACTTCTCCAGTTGGGATGGCATGAGAGTGTTTTGTTTTTTAAGATTATTTTAAATCTGTTGCGAACGCGCGCACAGGGCGCACTACTACAAGTAATCCCATCCGGACGAGATATTAGCATAATTACGATCGAACTTCACTTAAGTAAGTTCGTTTAATCGATTAATCAAATTCGTTTTCATTTGAAAGACAAAGAAAAAGATCGATCTTCGATCTTTTCAAAAAGATCAACAACTCTAGTGGGCACCGTTAGTAATTACTGTTGATTACTATATATTGACAGTACTCAGGCAGGTTAAATGAACGAAAAAATTTTCGTTACCCTAACCTCAAAACTGACATTTTGAAGTGAGTTTTCGGCTATCAAAACAAAAAATATCTCACGTAAACATGTACGGATGTGCTCATAGGCAAAACAGGAAACAGATCCCGCCTTCGGCTCGGTCAGTTATTTCTTACTTCCCCGTTTTGCCAAATTCGCACATCCATACCTGTTAAGTAATATACTATTTTTCCCCGTAACCAATGCGATATTCATTTGTCAGTGTAAGTTATTTCCATATCAGAATTTGATTTTTCATAACACATTCAAAATAAGTCCTCGTAAAATGTAAACTTAGTTTTGATATTTAGGAAATTTGCATGGAGTCACTTAGATTAAAGAGTTTAACATTATATTTATAAGTTCCGAATAAATATTATAATAAAAACGTAACATACTTTACTCAAAAATTCAATAAAATTTTCGGCATTTTCATGAAGGGTAGAAACCTCCGCAATCCTTTTTTGCGTACGCCCCTGCTGGCTAAAAACCTCACGCAAAAAAATACGTTGCATCGAAAATGATTCCATTAAAATCATGTTTTTAAAAAAAAAAAAAAAATAGTTTATTACACATTTTTTCTTCTTAAGGGGACACAGAGGCTGCTGAAGTGCGAGAAAGATGCATAGAACGGAAAACAAATGAGTGGAAGGAGGAGGAGGCGGAGAAAACGGCCTCTGTGTCACCTTAACGAGCATTGTCCATTTTTCTGGTTTTCCCTACATAAAAGTGGTTCATAGTTTGCCTTTGAGAAATGGACAATTTTCGTCAAAATCACTACACCGAGAAACTCTTACAGCTGCTGCAAGCATAAATCATTGATAACTTGATGATGCTGCTATCGCACGCATTCGTACTCAAGGAAGTGACGTTCGGTATCTCCGGCCTTGAAAAAGTGTATTCATGTTTTTTGACCGACCTTTGCTGTGCCAAGTAGTCGTAAGAGGCGCTGACGGTCTTAGTGAAAGTCACGTGATACGCTCTTGATTGGACGTTTGACTCACATTATTTTTCAATAATACTCGATTGGACGTTTCATTCACATGACCTTTACAATGGTATTGCCAGCGCTCCACATGAGTAAACTGAGAAACTGCGACCATTTACGAAACCGTCGTACACTTTTTTTCCCGAGCGTCACCCCCCTGTTCGTACTGTACCTGTAACGTTGTCTACTGTTGTAGTTACGATATTTGTTCCTATGACAAGCATTTTAAATTTGCTGCAGCACTTGCTTAAGCCTGTGACAAGCATAAGCAGTTTTTGCTTAAGCAATCTCGTAAAAATCCTGCCATAACCCATAAATTACTCTTGCTTAAGCAATATTATTGCTGTCGCAGCCCTACGGGTTTCTCGGTGTACAAAAAAAATGCACTAATCATTTCCTTGTGATACATATTTGGAACACAATTATTCTTTTTTAATTCGAAACAAAGTTTTTTGTAAGCATAAAAATGGAAAAAAATGCCTTGAATCATTAGCGACATAAATTTACCCATTGATTCCAATTAAAGTTATCAACAAACACATACTAAAAAAAATGTGATACACTCAGTTGCATTAAGTCGTTCCTGAACTTGGGGATTTAAGGTAGTACTAGCACTTGGGCAATTTCCTATAGATTTTCCTGAAATTTTGAGAATCCAATCTCGATATTGCACCTAATTTATGGTAAAAATTTTATTATTGCTCCGCATAGATTTTTGAGATAAAATTTTTCGAAATCAACATGTATAATATACGGGGAATCGTGCATTACCACTAATATTTCACAAATTTTTCTATATTACATTCTGAAAAACTTTCTGAAAATTACTTGAAAAATTTCAACAAAAACATACAACTGTCACTTTTCCACGGACCATACAACTAAGGTGGTACGCTTGGCAAGGCCACATTTTATGTTTACATGTTTACATACGCTGAACGAGAGATAAAAAAAAAAAAAACAGTTTAAGAGATGAAAAAAACAGTTGCAATGTTTTCAAGTGTACAAAAAAAAAAAACAATGGCGGAGCTGAATGAAGTTGGCCACGCAAAACTCGTGACCAACTTCAATTCCTTTCAAGTGCTAGAACTACCTTAATACAACTGAGTGTGTATGTAGTTGTTTGTAAAAAACGAAATTCGTTATTGTAGAGACCTTTCACTTTTTTAAAACGAGATGATAACAAAATATCACATGCCTAATATACTAGAACATATGAAAAAAATAATTTTTTCACGTAATAAAATTAAGGAAATTATTTTATTACAGTGAATGGCCCTTAATAAACTTTACATTGTTTACGTTGCCGTTTACATTTTATAAAAAATTCGGTTAACTTGTTTTACACGCGATTAGTAAATGAACCTCATAATCATGAGCAACTTTATTATCGACATACAAAGTAACAATCTTGAGACTCTGTAAAATATAAAAAACAATTTATAAATATATCAAACGAATGAAAAATAAGAATATGCTGGTGTACAAATATAGTTCACTCAGTGCATAATCAGTTTTAATTCCGCCAGTGCTGTTTCTACTAAAAAAAGTAAAGTAGGTATATTCTTGTAAAGTCTGCGAACTCGATGAAAATACGTTTATGTACTTCTGGCATAGAAAACTCGTTTCTCGTCCAGTTCAAAATCTCTTAACTTATTTTCCAGCCCTCGGTACATAAAATATCCTACGTCACTAGGACAGAAATTTTATATTCACTCGTGTGATTGTACAAATTTCACACTCGTAAATATAAAATTTCAGTCCTAGACACGCAATATACCTACTATTAGAGTACAATTTTTCCATGCCACCTCACTAGGTTGCCACCTCATGAGTCAGTGTCTCAGTAATATATTTCGATTGACGATACCTGGTCGTTGATTGTCTTAAAAATATTTATTCACTCGTTTCACAACAGTTGAATAGTTTTCATTGTGTGAATCACCAGTTATCCAGTATTATTATTATCATTCATTTATTTACTAGTCTCATATCATGATTTTGATATTATACTATACTTGATTTTATATGATTTTATAATACATACAAATTAATAATATACATGCAAAGTATTAACGAAATTTTTAAATGCATTTTAAATTTTTCACAAAATTGATGAGATTCAAGGACATTACAATACTGTATTTGGTTATAATTCTCAAAAATTAACCAAGAACTGCACTCAGCGTGTTTCCAAAAATATTGCAAGGTTTTCTTTAAGGTTGTTCGAGAGTTAAAAACTTTGCAAACAATTCTTTGCCAAATATTTTTTTCGAGCATCATGCAATGAGAAAAATTACAAGCAATCATTGAACAATTTTGGGAATTATAACAAAACTTGAAACATGAGAAAAATGTGACTAAAATTCGCAGTAGACGTGAAAAAGCTTGGAAATCAATAAAAACATGTAGACTCATAGTAATTTTTACAATTTTTTAAGATATTACAGGAAATGAATAAAATATATAATCAGAATTCCCAAAAATGACATTGAGCAGTTTTTAAAAATTATTAGAAAAAATTATCTGGATTGTCATTTTTGCTACACATTCCGAAGTTGTAATTTGAAATGAAAAAAGATAAAAAAATGTCAAACTTTGTTTAGAAATTTCAATATTTCTGAATGACTTTTATGATCACCATTTCATTTTTTTAAATGGAAAATTTCTCAAAAAACTGTCGGTGAAATTAAACAGTACTTTGGAGGATTCAAGGAACTGTATGGCGATAATAAATCTTTCAATAAATATTTTGCAATTGAAAAATTCCCGAATTTGTTGTATGAATTTGTAAAATTTCAGAAAGCACGGAAATTACTACGAAAATTGTATGATTTCTAAGAACAACAAGATGTAACAATAAAAAAAATTATTTAATAAACTTTAGTATTAAGGGGGGCACTCTATGAAACGCGACAAAAAAAAGTCGATTTTCTCCATTTAATTGTACAGAAACAGAAAAAGACAGGAAAATACCATTTCTAATATGTGTAGATATTAGTTTGAGGAAATAAAAAAATTTTTTTATAAATAATAAAAATTAAAAATGGCGGACATATTCAGCATCTTCCGAAGTAATAAGAATTTTTCCCGTTCACGCGATACCGTCCGAAGTTGAAGTCTTTAACATACAAATGATATATCAAATTGATCAGCAGGCTTGTCATAAGTGCATAAACCTCACACATGTATTTCAAAAATTTGTTCTAAACTGTTTTTTCAATAAAAACAACTAGGCGAAAACCAATCTATTTTTTATTTATATGGTTTTGTTGCTAAATTAAAAAAAAATTATATAGTTTATCAGGTTCACGCACTTGAGACAATCCTGCTGATTAATTTGATGTATCATTTGTATGTTTAAGACTTCAACTTCGGACGGCATCGTGTTAACGGGAAAAAGTCTTTTTTTTTAAACCAGCTTCGGGAGATGCTGAATATGTCTGCCATTTTTATTTTTTATTATTTATAAAAAATTGTTTCATTCCCTCAAACTAATATCTACACATGTTTCGAGTGGAATTTTCCTGTCTTTTTCTGTTTGTGTACAATTAAATAAAGAAAATTGACTTTTTTTTGTCGCGTTTCATAGAGTGCCCCCTTAATACTATAATTTCACGATTCTTAAAAAAAACTACTCTTCAAAAGGTATCGAAAAGTTAACGAAAAAAAAAATTTACAATACTTACAAATGTTGAACAGCCACAAGTGGTTTTCCGAAAAAAATTAAACTTAAAAAAAACTTTAAATAAGAGTCAAATTTTGAAAATTTATTGAATTTTTCATGAAACGTAATAAAATCGTGACTTACCTGAATTTTTTAAATTAAACTTCAAAGAACTTCGCAAAACTTTTGAAACTTTCCTTACATTCTGTAAATATTTCGGCAGTCGTTCGCCAATGTCAAAATTATTGTAAAATTATCACAAGCGTATGAAAATTATATTAAGAAAGAAAATTCTCATAAAATTTGACTTGTAGTATACACTCACTCCTCGCAGAAGCAAACTTCGCAGGAACGAGCCCTGAATCGAAAGAGCACGTGGAAATGAAAAAAAAGAAAACCCCTTACCCCCATCGCCATGAGGCGATGGGGCGGGAACTCCCTCTCCCGCGCGAAGGGCAACAAGCTATGGGTTTTCTTATTATATGCCCCGCAGAATAATATCCATCGGGATTATCCGATGGGAAATCCCGTTTACGGCCGTGAGTGCGAGTGAGAGATCTCTGTCTCTCTCGCACTCACAGTATAAATGGAAATCCATCGGATAGTGCATACTCTTGCGCGTAGCCCCTTATAGTCCGACGCGATCGGCTGTCTGGCTCCGACTGACTCCCGCGCATACCGCTTTGCGCGGTCCATTCGAGAGTGGGAGCCCCTCGCGGGTACGTTCTTTTCATTTTCTCGGTCCCGAGCAGCTCGCTCCTGCGAGGAACGAGTGTATATATTTCAGAAGCATGAAGTAAAAAAAAGAAGAAAATTTTTAGAACTCATTGGCTCATGAGGTAGCAACACTATTTATGCATTGTAAAATCACTCCCCAATGCAAACAATATAAATACTCTGTTAGCAACCATTGTTCTTTACGCGCCTAACACGGATTACATAACAGCAAAAGAGACGATCACTAATTGAGATAATTGCCAGGCAAACAACAACGCAAACGATAACGTATTTCGGCGTGTTAAAAGGTAATTTCTAAATTTCGAAATCACTTATCAAGTTACCATATATGACGAGATGACTTAATAATTCTTTTTCCCATAAAATTACACTAGAAACCTCTAATTAACAATTCGGAAAAAATTAAAACCCTTTTTCTTTGCTTTTCGCAATCGAACATCAGAAAAAAAAAAAAAAAAAAAAAAACATTCCATAATTTTCAAAATTTTTTCTCCTTCATTGACTTTTAAGCCAAATAATTTATTAAAAATTTTTATTGAAGAAAAATTGGGTTAAGAAAATTGATCTAGAAGGGTAAAAACTGAACACTGTTTTCAAACGAGCGATATTATTAAAATGTTTAAAAATATTTTCATGAATATTTCATGATACTGAAATCATGCAAATTCTAGAAAAAGTTATGAAAATAATAAAATTATTCGTCTTAGTCTAATGCAATTTTCGTAACCAATTCAACCATGAGTATTAAAATTTCAGAAAACTCTTGAATGGTGAAATTTTTTTTACAGAAATATTAAAAAAATGACTATTCACCATCTTCAAAAAACGAAATAGCAACAATTTCACAAAATTCCGGCAGGAGTTAGAGAAAAAAAAGATACATTCTATTTTGAATGTTACATCTTGTTTATTTAACTGACAACACTCCTTTATTTACAAAAACACAAAAATTTAGAAATTTCGCAGAAACTTCTCAAAAAAAATACCAACAATTCGTTTCTATTCAAAAGTTTTAAAACCACGAGTCACGTAAATCTTACAAAATTCTCATGATACCAAAACATTGCTTAAAAATAGCAAAAAAATTGAACCAGTCCAAATGATCAAATGGACATTTCCCTAAATTGCGAATGACCAAAACCGTAATACATGGGTTCGAATCTCAGTAAAGCAAATTTTTTTCTGATGCGAAAATGCTTTCGGAAAATTTTCCAGAATAATCACAAATTTTCCGAGTAAAAACCTCTAGAAAATTCTTTCGGTTTTTTGTGTAGCTCAAGTTTCACTTTTAATCATTCTCACAAAATTTAATCTTAAAATCACAACATTTCAAGACTCAGTTATACTGAAAATACCAATTTTTTCCTCATGTGAAAAACCATACGTACTGGCACAAATCGCTTCAAAGATTACAACCTTTAAAAAAAAAAACGAGACATCGCCACCGAAACAAATCGATATTCCAGTACAGACAGCAAAAAAGGCAGACAAAAACACGCCGGAATACGATATAGATTGTTGAAAATTGACACGACGCAAGAAATCTACTTAATGATAAAACGGATTTAAAACCTTTTTTCACCGATCTACCGATTAATCCGACTGCGGTTTATTTGTATTTGTCTCCACCAAGTCGGTATCACAATTCTCCAGCTTGAATAAATAAAATTTTTTTTTCTTACAATCGGGCGAACGTTATGGTGGTAAATAAAAGGTAGGTGACAATTTACAGCGGAGCAATGTACAACTTACTATGCTACTTGACGACGAGAGTCTGTTTTAGGTGGCGCATCAGGTGACTACCGACTTCGTGCACGTCGGGCCATTGCTTGAGCACAAAGACGATTCCCAGAATGACGAAAACAGTTGTCAATATGCGCACCCTGCACATAAAACAATGAGGCTTCTTACAACTGCAACAGACGGGTGAAGAAAAAAAAAAAACAACACTTAAAATAATGGCAGTTCTGAAGGGTATAGTGGTCTCTTTACTACTAGCGAAAATTCTACTCGTTCTCAGATAAGAGTTTGTAAAGAATCTTTTTCTTAAATTGAACTAGTGGAAAATCATCAATCTTTAGTAGCATCCTCTTCTTTTTTTCAATTCTTAATTTTTTTCACTGATGTTTTTACGATTATTCGATACAAAATAATAAATTAACAAATATTACAATTAGTAGAAAATCACCAATTGATTAGTGTGTAATTAATAGTAGAAATAAAGAAAAGGGCGCCACCAATTTGTGATTTATTCAAAATCACTCATTCAAAATCTAAACTACAAATTTGTCTGATAATCATAACTATTATTCAATGTTTGATACCTTGCCTTGCTTTTCTACTTTTATATATTTAATGAATTCCAAAAAAAATTGCCATAAAAAATTTATAAAATCTAGTGGTCGAAATCATTGTTTTTTACTGGTCGATGTCCCCTAACACTCTAAATACCCTCAGACTTGATGAGGGTTGTTAAATTTTTTGTTGATAAATCAATCGACAAAAGAACGAAAAAACCAAGATGATTTTGAGTGATGACATCGAAAACTAAAAAATAATAACACTCGATAGCTACTATACATATTCTGTACCTGGTTCGAAGGAAGGGCATAGTGATCCCAGCACCCGTCGCGACGACCAGAAGAACGACTTGGAGAACCGTCAAAACGACGTTGATGAGCTTGACAACAAGTGCCCTGGCATTGCTGTTATCAATACCCTCCAACGTGACGTACTGTTGGTGTTGCTGTTGCTGGTGCTCCATTTTCCAAATCTTCGTTTGGCAGCTCTCTAGCATTTCATGAATGTCTCGCAGTCGATCCTCGCTTTGGTACTGAACTTTCTCTTCCATGTCCGTGATGGTTTGCTTCAGATTTTCGACCTCGTTTTGGTGCAATTCTGTCAAGTCGTTGATTTGCTCTTCGAGGCGTTCGCAGCGGAAACGTTCCTCTTGGAGAGCTGACGATAGATACGACATCTCTTGCTGTACAGTCTGCAAAAGGGCGTGATCACGATAACCAAACAATGACGTTGGGATAGAAAACAGTTGAAACTAGTTATAATGCTAAAGATATGAAAAATGTGATATTTAAGATTATTGGTATCGGTCGCTGCATTATTGATATAGGAAAATTAAAATTTATCATATACCGTCTAATACATATTTTATTTTTTATACACGAACAAATGCATGTTCACGATAATTTTAAAAATACACTAATTTCATATAAATGATGATATACTGTATAAAAATGAAGAAACATTGATGGATATCCCTTTGGGAAAAATAAATAAAGGAACGAGAGATCAATCAGTTTTTATCGAAAATTCAGATTTATTTGGAAATAATTGAATGTCAGGTCGAAAATGTATCGATTTTATCGATTACAATTACGTATCAACTGTATTTACTGTTATTTTAAATGCAGTTATTGTTGCACTTTTTTGAAGCTATAAAATTGTAACAAAAGAAATTTCAAACTTTTTAATTTATGAATGAAAAGCTTTATCGCAAAATGATACAGTTAAAAAATTACAAACTTTTGATTGAATAATTAAAAAATCAATCAACAGTTACAAAAAACGAACGCTTGTGTAACTAAATAGTGATTTAGACTTGTCAATACAAAAATACACTTAACTGCTATCCACAAATTAGAAATCAATGTCATCGTATTTTAAATCTCATAAATTTTTTATGAGGATTTTTTTATCGTATTTACATTCTATTTATTATGATTAATATTATTTGAAAACTATTTGATTAGTAGTTTATTGAAATATGAATATAAATAAATATATATTTATTAGGGTAGTCCATAAAATAGGTTTGGTCGAATTTCAGCCATGTCGTCCCTTAAGCGGGGAGATGCACCTAAACGGCTGAAATCGTTCACAAAATTTACGCGTGGATTGCGGGAAAACTAATAGACGATAGGAACCCCAAATTTGGCACAAATGAAGTTTACTTAATTTACTACAAAGTGATAAATGTCGTTTTGTAAAAATTTAGCCTCGTTCGCGAATCCAAGCCTTCAAAATCGCGCCTGCACATTTTGCAGAGGCAAACGGTAGGACTTTTACAGCTTTGGGAACTCAATCTACAAAAAAATGTTTACACAAATTTTTTAGGTATTTACGTCTACAACTTGACATTCTCAGTTTTTTTTTTTTAATTTTTAATCAGAATAAAGCAAAAAGTGTGAAAAGGTTGAATTTTTTTTGTCATTTTTTGCGATAAATTTTTTAAACAAATTTTTTTTGCAAAATCGGGAAATGTCAATTCATGGAACATTTTTTTAGGTTTAATATAATAAAAAAATTATAAAAATCGGTCGAGCTGTTCTCTCTCTACTTGTCCCACCATTTAAAAAAAATGGTTTTCGGTAAAACGCGCTTTAAGTTTCCACGTAAAAAGAAGAAATTTTTTCAGACTTGTGCCTCATAGATGTTGGCACGAACTTCATTTGTGCCAAATTTGGCGTTCCTATTGTTTATAGTTTTCCCGCAATCCACGCGCAAAGTTTGTGACCGAATTTTAGCCGCTTAGGTGTATCCCCCCTTAAAGTGGTTCCAAATAATTCGAAAAAAATCCCTGAATTTTTTCCAGGCTTCTTATCGAACGTTAACCCGTGCCTCTAGAGCCCTATTTTTTCCCATTTAAATAACATGGCATTTTGTCTACATCACAGTCAATATTTTTTTTTTTTGTACGCAAAAGACGGCTTAAAAACACATTTTATACGTCAAATTGTTCGTTTCGTGTTGCAGTAAGCTGTAGAAAAAATATCATTGCGTAAGACCGATGTGTATCATGTAGGCTGCAGCGAACAAATACGCGTAATAATCGAAATAACGATTTTAGTAGATAATTACTAGTTTTTCGTCCAAGCAAAGCCTTTTTTTTTACATTTAAGGTCAATTAAGTTAATGTCTGATTCTTTTTAGCTAAATTTAAGTACAACAGATCAATTAAGATTCACCTACAAATTTTTGTAAAAAATTATCACATTATTTACAACAAATTAGCGAAATTCACAAAAATCAACAATTCTCGTATTAAATCGTGATATTTGGCACTTAAGAAAAAAAATTACAATAATTACAGAATTTTTAAATCACCATTTAACTCGCAGATTTGTTGCCGCATTTAGATATATTTCATAATACTTATTTTACAATTTTTTTCAAAGCTTTCATTGCTTTTATCATATTCTTTATTATTATTATTATGATTCATTGGTACAATTTATACGAAAATTTTATTCTACTCCCAAACTTGATCGAACATTTAAAACAAATTTGAAAATGAAGGCAAATTTTATGAATTTTTTTAATTTTCTGTTTGATATATGATTGTGTTGATTTGTTATAAAAATTTGTGAATGATCGAAAGTTGATCTGGTATACTTTGTATCATCAAAGAAGACTAAGAAATTGACTAAAAATGTAAAACATTGGCTAAACTTGGACAAAAAAACTTGTAATTATCCGTAAAAATTGCTATTTTAGTTATGACCTCTATTTGCACGTTGCAGCCTACATTGTATACATTGGTATAAGACTGTGATATTTTTTTTACAGCTTACCAGAACACTAACAGACAATTTGACGTGTCAAACATGTTTTTAAGCCGTCTTTTGGGTTAAAAAAAAAATTATCGATTGTGACGTAAACGAAATGCTATCTTATTTAAATAGGAAAAAATAGGGCTCTAGAGACATGGGTTAACGTTCGATAAAAAATATGGAAAAAGTCAGGGGTTTTTTAGAATTATTATTTGGAACCACTTTTTTTGGATGAAGTTTGAAATTTTCATCAAAAATTTGCAGATATAAATATTGGAAATTCACAGTGTACGTCGCTAATTTACAAGTATCAATCTCATGCTACACTTTTGAACAATTTGCTATGGCTTATAATGGGTAAGTCTTTATCTACTATTTCTAAATTCTGATGCATGGGGTTCAAACAGGTTCAAATCCTAAGGATGACATTTTTTCATGTATTTATTTTTTCGTTAAATTATTTACGTCTTATTTGATGCATTTATTGATAAATTCGACATTGTTATAAATTGTGATTTTTATAAGAGTTAGATCATATTAAAAAGGTATTGCGATTGAAATTCAGGATGAGGAAAAGAAAATCAATCATAATCAAGTGTTAAAAAAACTTCTGTAATGCTATATTATATTATTTTATATATTATATAAAAATTACCATTAAATGCAGGTGCGCCCTGCGTTTAATGTAATAGCAAGTAATGTAATAACAGCTAATGTACTAACGTTTGTTATGAAAAATCATAAAATGTATATTTTTACTCTTCAAAGAAATTTCATCACAAAAATTTAAAGGAACTTTGTTGATATTTTATCGATACCAATTTTGGATATAGTTAATATCGGCTCTCGAGGGATATATCGAAATAGTACATTGTGGTACAAGTTAAAAAAACGCCAGTTTTAAAACGTGTGCACACGTTACTTTTTCTATGATTCACGAAAAAAATGACAGTTTTTGTCTACTTGTTTTCGATGGGACCGATGACGCACAGCGCGCAATGACGTTTGGGGGACGACGATCGACATGCAGGGGGGGTTCACTGAGATTGGCAAGACGCCGAGATTTTTCATTGACTGTCCTTCTTGTAACTTCTCGTTTTTTGAGCGTACTGCGCATGATCGACACATACACAGCTAAATACATACATGTATACAAGTGTTTTGATATACGAGGTTTGACAATTAAGTAATGAGACTGATTCCATAAAAACCGTATATTTAAAAATTATTCTACAACTCTGCCATCCCCTTCAAAGTAGTCCCCTTGAGCAGCTATACAACGATTCCAGCGCGTTTTCCACGCTTCGTAACATTTCTGGAACGCTTCGACTGGAATGTTCGCGAGTACCTTCGTCACGGCCGCTTGGATGTCCGTAATCGACTCAAAATGGGTTCCTTTGACCACCGATTTTGTTCTAGGGAACAAAAAAAAGTCACAGGGTGCCATATCAGGTGAATAAGGCGGCTGTTGCAACACGGCGATCCCTTTAGAGGCCAAATACTGGGACACGCTGAGGGCGGTGTGGCACGGCGCGTTGTCATGATGAAGGATCCAGTTACGAGAGATGTCTGGGCGCACCCTGTTGACTCGTTTTCGCAATCTTTCGAGTACTTGGCAATAGTAGACTTGATTGATGGTTTGCCCCGGTGGAACAAATTCTTTGTGGACGATTCCACGGCTATCAAAAAAGGCAATGATCATCGTTTTCACCTTTGATTTGCTCATGCGAGCTTTTTTCGGACGGGGGGCGTGCGGAGACAACCATTGTGAGCTTTGGCGTTTGGTTTCCGGGTCGTATTGGAAAAACCAGCTCTCATCGCCTGTAATAACTCGATCGAGTAGCGTGGGATCGTTTTTCACTTGTTCCAAACAGTCTTCTGCAACGTTCATTCGATGCTGCTTTTGCTCCTCAGAAAGGTTCTTTGGAACCATCTTCGCGCACAACTTTTTCATCCCAAAATCGTCGGTTAAAATTTGTCTGACTGTTTCACGGTTCATACCCAGCTCCGAGGCCAACATTCGAACTGTTAAACGCCGATCTACATGGATTAGGGCGCGCACACGCTGCGCATTCGCGTCAGTCCGCACCTCGACTGGTCTCCCGCTCCGCGCCTCGTCTTCCACGTTTTCACGACCGTCCTTAAACTCTTTATGCCATCGAAACACCTAGGCACGACTAAGAGCACTATCACCATGCACTTTTACAATTTTAGCGTACGTTTCCGAAGCTGTTTCGCCTAATCTGGCGCAAAATTTTATCGCGACGCGTTGCTCTAGATTTTGTTTCTCCATTTTCGTGACGAGCACCACCAACACACGTCTACTCAACACGACGTAGCAGGCGAACTAAACAAGCTAGAGTGACGGTAAATACATCAATGGAGAGGGAAAGGATGCCGGGGAAAGGGGAAAAAAATTTCAAGGTCGCAGGTTTACCACAAGCGCGGCAATACAATCAGTATCATTACTTAATTGTCACACCTCGTATGTATTGACGTATGCGTACTAGGGCCGAAAAACGGGAACTTGAAATAGGAAAGGATAAAATATCTCGCCCATCTTTAACATGGGAGCGAGCCCCCCCCTGACGATATGACAATTCAGTATAGAAAAAGACAGAGTGACTGGGCCGTATTAGCAACAATACAGGAATCGTGCGCGAATTGATTTTGAATTCAAATAAATCAGTGCTGCACTGTTTTACCTTTTTCGATTTGTTTTGATTGACAAGATTATTGCGCAATCAGGGTGAAGCTGGTTGCGGGTGAATCACGAACAAACACGAAGGTACACAAAAGTACACGAAGCAGCACGAAGCACTGTGTTAAAGGTTCAGGTGACTTCACAACAACACGTTGTTTGTAATCCCACTTGTTTAGAACGTTAAAATACGCAAACTTTTTACACTCTACCGCAAAACTGCAATAATTATTACTATCGCAGTATTTTTTAAAGTAATTCTTGTACACAATACATATTTTTGACGTCCGCAAAAGTTGTATTATTACATAGAATACAACGCATTAGTGTAAACTAAAATTAACGTGGGCATATACCACTTCGTCATCAGCAATAATCAGTCACTTTTTCCACCGAAAACAGTGGGAAAAACTGTCATTTTTTCGTGAGATATAAAAATATTGTTAATTATCGAATATCTCATTAGCACCACTAGTAGTTAGAACCAAACTCACTTTCAAGCCCTCTAATTTTTCCCTGATACGGTCAAAGTTTTCCCTGTGCTCCTGAAGCTCGGAAAATATGGACTTGAGGCTGAAGGCGGCGTTGTTGCCGCAAGTGTGGGCCTGACCTCGGCTTCCTGGGCCGCTCTCGCTCGTGACGCTCGAGCACTCGGAGCCCTCTTCGGACGGGAACTTGATGGCCGCGGCGCTCTGCGTCGAACTAAGGCCACAGCCGCTCGGGAGTGTCGCCGAGCCGTGATGCGTCTTCTCCTCTTCAACGCTTTCATTATCACCATTACCTGCATGCGGTGGATCGTTTACATAAAAAGTCGAGCCATCTGCACAGGACACAGAGGTTCGTACGAATTAGAGTTATCCAATATGCCCAAAAGTTAACGAGGTTTTCCTCGCTTTTACGCGGTAACAAACCCTCGGGTCAACTTGCGTCAGTATTGGATAACTGTTGAGGAAAATAAGCGTTAGGCCAAGTTTGGCGAGAGTGTCCAACAGGGTTTCGGGGATGCGTGACACTGGTATACAAAAAAAAAAAACTTTTTTCGGCCCAAAGTTCTGAGTACATATGTTTTTTTAAAAAATTGTTGACCTACTGATTCCGAAAAATAACAATGCAAAAATAAAAGAATAAATATCTTTAAAAATGTATTCAGAATCTTGCGCCAAAATGGTTGTTTATCAGTGTAATTGATATTTCAGTATCTGTACGTAGTGCATGGAGAGAACCCGCTATATAAATTCACAAGTTAGGGATTTTTGATCTTCGATGTGTTCTAGATATTAGTTATCCAATTAAGTGATCCTAGTTTCCGGGGGACATCATATAAAATCTTAGGATTCCAAGATTAGGAGGAATGTTTAGAAATTGGAGAATTCACGTAGATCTCGTACCCTATGAAATGAGTTCTCATTTAACTTTGAAAACTTAAAGCAAGTGTTTTTAACACTTTATATCGCGAGTTCTTTTCTTCTAGGCATCAGAATTTTCTTATCTAAGCAGGAGTTACAATTTAGAATTATTTTAAGAAAAAAGCAGCCTTTTTCGCAATATTGTGGGAAACTCATGAGCATTTTGAAGAACTTCTAAATCGGAAACTTTAATTAAAATTATTAAACTTTTGAAAGTAAATTCGAAGATGCTGACTTTCATTACAAAAATAAATTGCCAACAAATAAAAAGACTTCCATTACAAAAATAGTACTTCCATTATAATAATAGTACTTCCATTACAAAAATAATAGTAGAAATCACAAAAATAAGTTCATCAAATTCAACAAAATAGTTTATAATTGATTGTCATTGATTTATCATTTGTTTTTATACTGAAGATATCAAAACAAAGTAACCTGAAGTTCCCTCACTGTTGGACACCTTACCAATGTAACTACAAAAAAAAACATGCACCCCACAGAGGAGACTGTGCAACATTTCTCAAGAAAGAACCGAATGACTGTCGTGAAAAATAACTCAAAAGCAGTTACTGTGACTCAATTCCTGATAGTTATCCATTACTTACTACTGACGACTGGTTGCGGCCTAAGGAATAAAAAACATTTATTTCATGAATCACCCAACAACCCGATATTTCACGCCATGCCAGAGTATTGTACTTTGCATTACGACCGAAACAACGACGTGCCGAGATTTGTGTGTAACTCGTAAAAGTAGGCGTGAATGCAGGTCACACTTTTTAACTGGATCTTATTCAAGAAAAAGTTTTTCCTACATTTTGAGAATCTATTTTTCATGCTACACTTAATGAATTATTTAATAAATCTATGAATACGCGAAATGAAGAATGAAGATGAAATTATTTCGATGATCCATTTACTTACTTTAAATCCAAACAATTTTAAATCCTTGAGCATCTCGTTCTAAAAATACGAGAAATCCACGTGAGACCTGTGTTCTAAAAAACCGTTTAAAATACTAAGAGTATATAAAACTTGAAAGTTTAAAAACTCAAATTTTTGGAACTTATGCAGAAATCCATGAAAATATTAAAAATCTGGAAACGTAATAGAAAATACTACGAAATCTCATAATAAAAAGTATGAAAGACAATGGGTATCTCGAAAATACTGAAATTCTATACAGATGTTATTTCCTTGAAAATTTCTAAAAATAATAAAAATCCTTAAAACTTAAAATCTTATAGTATCCAATTCTGATAATTTATAAAAGAATCCATCAAAATACTAGAATATTTATTAAAATTCTTGAATATTTAAAAAATACAAAATGTACTACAACTTCTAAAAGTCTGTGAAGTACTTGAAATGTATAAAGCTACTTTTTTCTAAAAAATGTATTGGAAAATTAAAAATCTCTAAAACTTTAGAATTTAGAGCATCAAATGCTAAAAATCAATATTGAAAATTAAAAAAAAAAAAAAGTCATACATTAAGAACCCAGAAAACCGTACTATTTATTGATAACACTGAAAAATACGAAAAATACTAAAATAACTAGAGTTCTTTGAAACACAGGGAATTCACGTAAGAACTTTGTTCTAAAAAATCGTTTGAAATACTAAGAGTTTAAAAAAGTTTCAGGTTTATAATATCAAGATCTCAAAATTTATACGATCCATGAAAATTTTAAAAAATTAGGAAATAAACTGAAAAATAGTACGAAATCTCATAACTGCTGAAAAGTATAAAAGATTAAAAATAATAGGAATCTCGAAAATACTGAAATTCTATAGAGATATTATTTTCTTGAAAATTTATGAAAATAATAAAAATCCCTGAAACTTCTACTTTAACAGTATCCAATTCTAAAAATTTCAAAAAATGAAAAAAAAATCTAGAAAATAAGAATTCAATAAAATACGAGTAAATTAAATGAACTTCTTGAATATTAAGAAAATACAAAATGTACTACAAGTTCAAGAAATCTCAATGGAATACTTGAAATCTTTGAAGCTACTGTTTTCTGAAATATGTATTGAAGTACTAAAAGTCTATAAAATTTGAGACTCAAGAGCATCGAGTTCCAGGAATCTGTATAGAATGTATATAACATATTAGATATTTATCAAGAACGTAGAAAATCTTACTAAATATCAATAATGCTAAAAAATATGGAGAATACTAAAAAATATATAAATCAACAAAATGCTTGAAACCCATGTAAATTTCATTTTCTTTAACAACTATCCAATTATCAAAAATTTGTAAAACTTTAAATCGTAAAGCATCGAATTCAAGATATCTAGAAATAAATCCATCAAAATGCTGAGAAATTGCCCAGACTAAAAAAACGATAAATACCAAAACTGCTGGGAATCTATGAAATACCAGTTATCTTTCAAAATTCTGTTTACTGGAAAATTCTTCGAAATATTGTAAAACTAATAAATTTTTAATTCTTAGATCATCAAAGTCTCAAAATCTATATGACTATTCACAAAAGTACTTGTAATATATCTAAAAAAATTGAATATCCTTCAGGATTCAATACACTGTATTTAATTCGAAAAATCTTGATAATACTATAGCACTCCATGAAATCACCAAAACAGGTTGTGTGCAGCAGTGTATGTGAAGAGAGAGTAAGGAATATCGGAACGGCCTATCGGCTCCTTGCCTCTTCTTTAATTTCTCTTAAAAAATCTCCGTTCAGCGGCTTAGGTGTGTTTTCTCAGATCGCGTCACACATATTGATCTTTATGACATTTGAGTTTGCTCGTCCACTTCAAATTTCGTTGCGACACCCCTGTCGGTCTAGTGGGTATGTCTTTATCGTGGTCAAAGATACTAGAAGTAGGATGCCCGACTTGCTACAGTGAAAGTGGTCAGCATACGGTCGGCGATGTGGGAGGAACCAATGCGTTTCTCTCTCTTTAGCTGTATAATCTCCTCTTCCTTGCGTTCTTTAGTTAAACGGAAGAAACTCCTCCCACGTAGCTGACGATATACGGTCCGTTTTTCGAGCAGATTTCGTGGCGAGTCGAGTCGGGCATCCTTCTTCCAATATCTTTAATCATGGTAGAATTAAAGAAGGTATGTTCGTTAGACGGACGAGTTTTGGTTCAGTTCTGCGCAGTCACCAGTCACCGCCGTATTGACTGATTTCCGCCTCTGAATTTGAATGTGTTTAAGGGGGTATCCTACCCGAGATGGTCCGAAAAATCGAATTTTTTTTTATTGAATATTTTTGACGTGGACAATAAAAGGAATGTGTGTGCAAGAGCGTTTTCCTCTAGGACGAATACTTTCAAGTTTCAAGGCTATACATTGGGTGATGCTCGGTGCATGCCATCCAAATCCAAATCTTTAAACTCGTTTTTCTCGAAACCATTGTTTTCAAAACGGTGGACACGATAACTCAAAAACTATTGATCTGATCGACTTGAAATTTTTGAGCTTACTCAGCAAATGTATAGTTTTGGCCGGAACTAGGATTATGTCGAAAGCATTTGTTGAACTACTGTTTTCAATGAAAAATAAAAACAAAAACAAGGCAGAAAATCGTCATATTTCTATTCACGTAAAAAAAAAATTGAAAGAATTTTTTTTCTTATTCCCTAGTTCAGGCTATAGCTGAGAGTGTGATTGATATAAAATGGGTCAACATTTGTATTTCGGAATCTCCGAACGAAGGACATCGTGTCCACCATGAAGCAACTATTTTCGGCAGGCTCAAGTTTGAGGCATCGAAAAAACTTTAATGTTTTAAGATTTTTTCGAATGTAAAAAAAATATGATTGTTCATATCATGTAGAATAACGTGAAAAATATAGCGAATAAAAACATTGAAAAGTTTTCTATCCACAACGATTCAAAAACATCGATTTTTCGAACCATCTCGGGTAGGATACCCCCTTAAAGATGTAATATATAATTGCTCACAGCACTTATTTTTGAAAACCACGGTCTCGCCCGGTACAATTCTAATTACAGGACGCGGTCGGATTTCGTCCGTCGCTATTTATTCAAATGAAATAAACGTACAGCGTGATGTATGTTATGCTAATAACTAATGCGTAAAGTATTTTGTGGGTCATATTAGCGATTTTATAAGGTAAACTGGTGATAGGCGCAGATTATTGGTGGAAAAGAAATTATTTCTAAAAAATTTATTATTGAATTTAATAATAAATTTGTTCCAACAAAAAAAAAATGTGAATTTTCTACAGATTAAAACTGTGGAAGTATTTATATATTTTAAAACTAAATAAGATCATTATATGAGGTTTCATGTATGAAATCTGTGTTTATGAAAATGCCAATTTGTTCACATTGAATATTGAGTAAAGTCGGAAAATTGTAATTCATGACTCTTTTTCTCTTGTATATGTACTAACATGACATCATTGTTAATGAAATTTGGAAATTTATAAATTTGAGGCATTATAGTAAGTTCTTTTTCGTGACTAAAAAAATGACTGATGATGTGAAATGAAATAAGTAACCCTACTAATATTGATTCTTATAAGACTCCTTATAAGAATCCGATATCTTTTAAGGAATGCCATATAAGAAATCGGATTCCTATAAGGTGTCCCTATAAGGCGTTTATAAGAATTTTTGTCTTATAAGACGGCTTTCTACTATTCTTATGAGACTCCTTATAAGAAATCGGATTCTCATAAGGTGACCCTATAAGGCGCTTTTAAGAATTTTTTTCTTATAAGGCGGCCTTATACTATTCTTATGAGACTCCTTATAAGAAAAAAAATTCTCATAAGCGCCTTATAAGGTCACCTTATAAAAATCCGATTTCTTATATGGCGCGCGCAGCCTTATAAGATATTGGATTCTTACAAGGAGTCTTATAAGAATCAATATTAATAGGGAAGCATTTCGTGCGCTTAGAACTGAGGTCATATTTTGGTATTGGATCAAACTAGATAAAAAGTAGATTAAAAAATGTTACAATTTAGTATACGTTTGATATTCAATTTGCTTATTTTATTATATAGGTATTATTTATTATTTGTTAATTTGTTAAATGTAATTGATATATATTATATATCTTCGGAAAAGGATTCTTTTATTATAAAGGTGGTTTTTTTTTGTAAGAAATAATGTATTTTAACATACAAAGTTTTTTATTACTATCTTTTTTCAATTTTTCACACATAGATTTTATACATGAAACTTTATATAATAATTCAAGTTAGTTTTAGAATATGTATAATCCCTCAGTTTCGATTTATTCAAAATTCATATTTTTTTTCCTATTTCAATAGTAAATTTTTTGGAAAAAATTTCTTTTCTACCAATAATCAGTTACTATCACTAGTTGCTCTTATAAAATTTATATTATGACCCACAAAATCATTTGTTTATTAGTTATTAGCACAACTATCATCACGCTGTAAGTTTATTTCATTTGAATAAATAGCGACGGACAAAATCCGACCGGGTCTCGTTATTAGAATCGTACGCGAGAGCGCGGTTTTCAAAAACAAGTGCTGGAAGCATGCGCAGAGTCGACAGCCAATCAAAAGGTGTCGGGGTCGAACCCCTGTCTCTCGACCCTCAGATTTGATGCGCGAGGGGACTTGCGCTCCGTTCCTATATTCCTATGTTTATGAGGGCGAGTCAAAGAAAATTTTAATCCGTTTTCTAAAACTAAACTCGCGAGATCTCCGAAATATTCATCCGATATACGCCAAATTTTCAGGCGTATCGCTCCTTGCTTAAGCGCCGTCTCCTATACAAGAAAAATTTTCATTTGTAATAAAAAATAAATAATTAATAAACAACAATATTTTCTTTGGAATATGATCGCTATTTGTAAAATAAATTTTAAATTTTCGATCAAGAATCCTTTTTTTTATGAAATAAAAGAGGCTCTCGATCTAAAATTCAAAAAATTTTTCTTGAATAGCGATCATAAGCAAAAGAAAAAATTTTTGTTTTATTTTTTATGAAAAATGATAATTTTTTTGTATTTGGAGACGACGCTGAAGCAAAGAGCAATACGTCTGCAAATTTGGCGTGAATCGGAAAAATAGTTTCGGAGATTTCGCGAGTTTAGTTTTTGAAAATGCATTGAAATTTTCATCTACTCGCGCTGTACCCGTTCACTCATTCCTTCATTCTCTAACTGTCCCGAGCGCTCCCGGGGTTATGCTTTCCAGGTGCTCAATTTGTTATTATTTATGTACTGCACTAAAAAACGATTCTCAAAATTCTCAATTCTCGTAAAAATTTTTCTTGATTGATATCCAACTGGCTTTTTTTTATGTAGTTGCAGTGATAATAAAGGGACAGGATTCACGTATTAGCAATATGGACTCATCTCTAAATCCATTTTGAATAGAATCCTACTGATTACCTATTAAAGACGATTCCGAACCTACTGCAGTGCGAATAAGATGCGTAGAATGGAAACTGAATCATTAGCCAGGGCAATGACTGTACTACTGCTCAGTTTTGTTTTTGAAAGTCGCAATTTTTCATAAACGAAAATTAGAAGAATGAATGAAGCGATACCGCAATGTATACTTCCGTTTATTTTTATTGGAAAAAAAAAAAAAAAATCTATCTTTTTTGAGCTGACCTATAAAAATATCTTTGTATCGTTACTTGTAGGTATTAAGAGGGGAGACTCGTTTAGGACACCTTAAATGGGAACAAATAAAAATTGCTGTTTATATGGATATATTACAAAAATTGATTAAGTAACCTTACAGGTACAATCTAGAGGATAAAAATTAACAAAAAAACATAGGTGGCACAGAATATCTGTGCCGTTACGTAGAACTACATCTTTCAATGACAAGTCTGATTCTGAAACAACCGATATTGATGCTAGAATATATTCTTGTTTTTTAAAGGTACACAAATCATATTGTCAAGTATTGCTCTTAAAACATTCTAATTTTTTTATAAATTACAATGTTTTATAAAAATCTTCCCTTTTCCCTAGTCGTTGACTTTGCATAGCTTTTTACCCCCTACATTAGAGAAAAGCGCGGGAAAGACGTAGTTTTACGTCAAAATGTTTTTTTTACTTCTAAACTATTATATTATATGGTCCAAAAGCAAGGTTGTGAGGAGCGCTACGCTACCAGAAGATCTTCACTGTGGGCGTGATAGCAGTCGTAATTTTGATGTGAAACACATAAACCAAAGAAATCCTTAATCTACATGAAAATGCCTTCTATTTAAACTAAAAATATCTTTTTCATTTTGAAAATCAAAAAACTTGTGGTTAACGATGGTTTTCAAAAACATTTTTGAAAACCATCGATTGTGCAGGCTAATCAGCTACCCCCGGTCCATATAGCATTTCTTCAGCCTCCTGTAAATACTACAGTCTACGCGTGGCAAGCCAGAGCCTGCTACGTCGGAAATATTTCGAATTTTGATTTGAAACTTTGTAGGATTATTTTTAGATATGTATTTTAATGATTGAGACTATTTTGAAAAAATGCAATTTTTTGATCCTCTAAACAAGTCTTCCCCCTTAATACTATCAATATTAGCCTTATTGTTAGACCATATGGTCTAAGATATTAACTGTCAAAGTTCATATTGCAATTCGGATTAAATATTTTTAAATAGTATAGTCAAAACTAAGCTGGGTCCTAGCAAAAAGACATGTGTTTCTAGGGATCAGTAGAATTTTACCGATATAAATTTAGAGATTACCGTCCTTAGCCCTGGGAAAAAAAGTTTTGCAGAGGAAGAAACCCAAGATTACCGAACTTCACTAAAAAATTTTTTACGAAAATACATTTTGAAGGATAAAATTTTCAAGTATCATACAATTTTTTTATTTAACGATAAATCAATCTACTACCCCCGGTGGAGGCCGTGGGACCTTGCAGTAGTTCGGAGGCTTAAGCTTTGGGGATTCCAAGGGTACTGGTCACGTACCAGGTGCCAATACAGGTGTCACAGTGCCAGGTCACACTGGCATCCACGGGAATGAAAGGGCGGACAAGCTGGCCAAAAGGGGAGCAAGTGCTCCACCTGATGGGCCAGAGGACGCCATGTACGTCCCTCTGACATATGTCACGGGGTGGTTGAGAGAGTGGGCCAATAAGGAACGCTCCCAGCATTGGAGAAGTCAGGCGTGCCGTCAGGCCCAAGCCCTAATGGGCGGCGAACTCAGCAGGGGGAGGGCCATGAGTGCTCTGAATTTAGATAGGAAGGACATGAGGACCCTGACGTCTATTTCGACGGACATGGGAGACTCATGTACCACCAATCGGTTGTGGGGAAAGAAGTGAGCCCCTTATGCAGGCGATGTGGTGCTGGGAACGAGACTTCCACCCACATCCTCTGTGAGTGCGACACCCTAGTTGAGGCAAAATGTCTCTTCTGGGGATCGGGTTTTATCAACCCACAGGTGGTGGCGCGGTCCTCTCCCGCAATGGTCCTGGGCTTTTGGTGCAGGGCTGGGGTAAGGACGGACTAGGCAGTACCTGTGGTGGCGATTCATTTTCGGGAATCGCAGTGACACTCAAATTTCAAAACCAAAATATCTAAGTTAATATTAGAATTTGAGAACAATATTTTAATTTACCGTTGCCCCAGGGCGATGCTTATACTGAATCCAGCAATGGAAAATAAGAACTTTCATCGAATTTGCATCTCTTAGTTTCCATCTCTCTTACTACTTTTCGAGTGACACGCTCTCTTCATTCTTTAGAGTGAATCGTCACTCTTATAAAAGTTAAATTTCGCCCTGAAATTCTGGTCAGATTTCATTCTAAAATATATGTTGAACTGGACTCTAAAATGAGTGAATTCTCATTATGTTCGAGTGACTGTTCACTCCAAAAAAATGAAAAATCACGCCAAGTTTGAGTACCAGTATTTTTACTCAATGTGAAGTGAAAACCACTCTAAGGAATTAAGAGAGCAACTTCCCACAATCGAAGCACACATTCTTTTCCAGTAGACATATTTATGTGTACACTTAACGCGCTACAAACAGAGTTACATGCACAGTTCACTTCAAGTTTACATGCCAAAGTAAACTATATAAATACACTGGAAACTCAATTATGTTTGGTATGCACTTATTTTTGGCTCCACTTATTTTCGGGCCTGGCGCTACCCCTATACCCCCACTCTCTCACACTGTGCGATTCCCGCTTTCGCGCGAGAAGGGCATGAATTCAATTTCAACATCAATGGAAATTTCATTTTTGAAGCTTTTGCTTAATTAACCGAAAAGCTATTTAAAAATAATAATGATTTTGATACTAAAAAAAAAAAAAAAAAAAAAAAAAATACATTCAAAATAAGTATCTGTATAATTTAGCACATTCGTATCTTTTTTAGTCAATATAAAAAATTTTTTTGTTTCAAACATGACTAAAAATGATTAAATAAATGCATGAAAATGTCAAAAACTGCGTTTTTTTTTCAATATACGTATGACATCAAAACACAACGTACGTACAAAATGTATTCTTTCGCGTCGACGACACGAATCGATGATACCGTTAAAAGCAACAATATATGTGGCGTGGACTGAAGAAAGGATACTAACAGCACCGAAAATCGAATTCAAGATAGTCAGTGATTCTGAATATAGAAATCTTACTCTATCAAACGAGTCTACTCTTAAAAATATATGATTTTTTTATTTAATAAAAAATTGAGGTACAAAATTGGACGGTCCATGCTACGCTTAGGGACTTTCTCTTTTCAATCTCGTTTTTCTCGAAAAGCGGCGAGGTGCCGTTAGTACCCTTTCTTCAGTCCACGCCACATATATCGCGATCCAGATTAATCTCGAAGTAGTAGAGATGGAGTTCAAGTGCTCTCCCCTTAACCCAACCTTATCCGAAAATAAGTGAGTTTCCAGTGTATTCATATTTTTCGTTCCGATTCACATCCCTGAAGTTCACGTTAACAAGTTTCTATACTATATATTCTTAGAATACACTTAACATGATTCGCTGGTTTCACTGGCATGTAAACTTTGCGTAAAAAACATGTCTTCACGAGTTTGTACAAAGAATACCGCAATTTTCACTATCTACCCAATTACCTTTTAGCGTACCTAAAAACTTCTGTGTGGTACTCACGTGATAAAGTGTTGATGTTGTCAGCGCTACCGAATTTGTTCTTTATGAGATGGGCGAATTCACGTGGCTTCGACATGACGCTCCTAATATAGAAAAAAGCAGGAAATAATTATAAGACGCGAATTTTTCTATTCAGCACCGAATCGTCGAGTAGCTTTTGCGAATCTACCGTCGATAAAATATTCAACTGCTCTTTCGATCTAGCCAACTCGAGTTTAAGGCTTGTGATTATTAAGTGGATGACAAGGCGCCGAAAAAAAAGCGGAACAGTTCTAGCACTTACCCGGAGAACCCTGTTATCCCGTCTCGGATATTGCCTCCCACGTGTCTGTAAGGGTGTTTATTTTCATTAGGAAGCAAACTACTGAAGCTCGCAAGATGGCCACAAAGATCAGAGAACCAAGTCCCCCGGCTTTCAAGGGTTATTTTAAGAAGACTCCAGCTCATTTTTGCTGATAATCAGTCATTCATTACATACGCTGTACGATACGATGAACTCTCTTGATTCTTTAGAGCGAATTTTCACTCCACGTCGAGTCAAAACACTACCACTCAAACTTGAGAATAATTTTTCACTTTATTCGAGTGAAACTCAACCCATTTTTTAGAAAGGAATCTGAATAGGATTTGAAAATAAAATTTAATTTTTTAAGAGTGACAATTGACTCATTAAGAGTGACTTCTCACTCCTTGTTTGAGTGGGAGTACTTGATATATATGTAGAGTGAAAATCCACTCGGAATAAAGATAAGTTTTTTCCTTTTAATTTACAATAATTTACAGCAATTGAATAATTTAATGTCCCAAAAACATGATCTATGAAGGATTAAAAAAAAATTATTGTTTATAAATCACGGAAATACGTGAATCGCATGAATTAACCCATGATTTGTGACCACCTTGGCTTCTTTAGCTGTCGATGTGAGCGACGTTGTACCATGAAATTCCTATATTCAGAGGCGTAGACAGAAGGGGATCGATCTTACGAATTGAAACACTCTCATAAATTGAGCTAAATATTATGATTATTTTAAGAAGATAAGTCAAAATAATGCAAAAAAGACCTCTTTACTTTGAACTTGAGAATTCAATGCGATTTTTGAAAGTAGACAGTTTTAGGTTATCAATTTTCGACAAATAAATATTCTTTGTGCAATAGTAAAAATTTGAGCTTAGTAAAGACAGCACATTTTTCTGCAACTAAAAACATTGGGAAAATCTTAATTTTAGAGTTTTTATTTTTTTATATCAACTCTTTATTATTTCTGGTTAAATGTAAGTTTCTTATGTAAAAAACGTAAGATTACAAGATATAAAGAATTAAAATTTGTAATCGTAGTTTCACTTTGAATCTTGAAAATTTGACATTAAAACATTGAAATGCAAAAAAAAATTTAATAAATTGATACATTACATTTCATAAAATACTGTGGTATTAAAATTTGTTGGAAAAAAAGAATTTACACTGCTCGATCTCAAAACGGACGAAGAAAAATCCTGAATAAATCCCAAAACGGACGTGATCGGAGTGGGGGCTCCGATCTGAAAATGGGCAGCGCTTGCCGCGCTTGCGCAGTATGAATGTCATGCTTATTGTTAACATAACCTTTTTAGCTGAGAGCCAATCAGATTGTGATTTCTTGCCCGTTTTCAGTAGAAATTTCGTCCGATTTGGGATATGTCCGTTTTGAGATCGAGTAATGTAAACGAGAATGTTTAAAAATTAGCATACATGATCCAAGTGAAATTTGTCATACTTAAAAATTACAGGATAAAACACTTTAAGTCTAACAATGAAATATGTTTTGAAAAAATTTTGGAATTTAAACGAAATTTGGAATCAATAGTTTCAATAATTCGAAAATAAAAATAATTTCTAAATCAGCGACGTAAAAATTATAAAAATTTAATTTCATGATTAAAATATCTATATGACGAATTACGAAAATAAGAAATGTTAAACTCTTAACTCCAAAACTGTAAATATTTCAGATCGTTAGAGTTGAGAAATTTTTAAAACTTAAAGGAAATATATTGTTTTCTCAACTCCCCCCCTTCGAAAATTTTTTCTGCCTACACCCCTGTTTATGTTTATGAACTGCAATGCTTAACAAACCTTACATGTAAACGTTAAATTGCTCGAAACTTTCTTTCCGTGTAACGTTCAATTAAGGAATAGAAACTATAAATCTAGACTGTACAGCAGAAGAAGTAATTCAAAGATAAATTTAAAAAAAGTTTTTGTACTTATAATGTTTCCATTAGAGATAAGTTGAGCTTCTCTCTTTATTCCTTAGAATGAATTTTTACTCTCCATTGAGTCTAAATGTACTCTCAAAGGGTTCATCGTCATTTAAAGAGAATATAATTTTCACTCTTCAATTTTAGTTCGATTCCTTTTCACAAAATGGGTCGAATTTCATTTCAGACGAGGAAAATTTCACGACTTTCGAGTGACTTTTCACTCTGAAAAAGTGAAAAATCGCTCCAAGTTTGAGTGGCAATGACTCGTCATAGAGTGAAAATTCACTGTGGGGTAGTGGAGGAGAGATGGACAATTTTCATATTTTCATTAATCGAGTTGTCTATTTACAATAAAAAAAATTCCAGGCAGTGTAAGTTTTAATTTGAAACTTTTTGATCAAAATCACGCATTGGCAGGGATGCAGAATGACCGATCATCTTTTGTTTTTGGTCAATTAAGCATATAAGCTTATGGTTTTTTTTTCTACTAGATTTATCATTTATTTACTCGGATGTACTGCGCTGCTATAAATTTCCAATGACCAATTTGTATTTGTTGGTATTCCAATTGGTTTTCCAATTAAAAATTGGACTCGAATTGTGAACATTGCGCATCTCGAAAACAACTGTGAATCGTCACAAAAACAATAATCACATAAACAATTCTAAACTCGCAGCTAACTTCAGAGAGTTACGCAAGATGGCCGCCTCCATGATGTCATCTCCTTTTTCTATTTAGGGTTGACCAAAAAAAAAAAAAATGACGGTCATTGACGGTCATTCTGCATCTCTAAGCTTTGGCTAAGTTGTCAAAACCGCACGCGTAAATATGCACTAAATTTCAAATTTAAAAAAAATTGGAGGACAGATGTATTTGATGAGAAGAGATGGATGAGGTTGAAAAATCTTCAATAAACGTTGCAAATAATAATGTTATTGCCCAAGAATGCTTTATTACCGTATTTCTAAGGTATATTCAATGTACTCATCTTTTGCAATGAAATTAGATTATTATTTAAAGAATCTTCGCACCTAACGGATACTTGATGACGTTTTCTTGAGTTTTTGTAATTGTTTTTCTATCAACAAATATTTTTTGTTTAACTTGTTTTCGAAGCTGCTTACTATTTGCTCAAAAGTTTTCGTCATTGAGTTTCCGAACACGAAATTTATAGCTTAACACAGCAGGAAACGATACAAATTAAAAGTCAATGTCTCTTTCGAAAGAAATTCGTCCATCTCTTTTTGAATAGCAAAAAAAAAGTAAAGAGGGCAAGAAAAAAATTCACGTAAAACTAAGTACATTTTCATAAGCTTTACTTATTAAAAACAAGCCAATTTTTCGATAAATGCAGTAGATCTCCAAGAAATAAAGTTTTGATCAGTAATAAAAGATGAGAATGAATGCAGTGAAAAAATTTCCGGCACTATTTGGAATGACGCACGGAACCAATTCAATTGTAACTTCGCATTGAATAATAAGAATATGGCGAGCTTTTAGATTTTTTGTATTAGTATGAAGATCTATTAATACGGAAAAAATGAACTCAATCAGTAAAGCATTCTTAAAATGGCGACTAAAAGTTCATCTCTCCTACACGTCCATCTCTACTCCACTTACCCTACGGAATTTAGAGAGTTATAGTTGTGCTTTTATTACAATAATGAATGTGTTTGCTACGTTTCACTGTAATTAGTTGTTTGAATTCGCATTGTTGACGAAACGTAAAATCGAACGTACGCATGTTCAGTATGAGGAAAAAAGATAATCACCTTAGTCCCTGACCCATATCGCGTAACATCTCGCGAGGCTGTCGATGACTCGCTGGGGCCCCGTTGCTCTCATAATTCTTGAGCTTTTTATTATAGCTCTCTAATTTCTTTTGCAACTGCGAGATATTGTGCGCCGACTTTTGGTTCTTCTTCTCGAACACCGTTTTTAATCTTGTGAGTTGATGCTTATCTGCGTTAGCGGCCAATTTCAAGTACTCGTTTACGTTTTCTGCAATCAATTTCAGCCTCGATGAAGTTATGCTTTGCGATATTGATGCACGATGATTATAACTATCGAAATTGCCATGCTGGCATAACTGCACTGTCAGAAAAAGCTCTATAAATTTGCTATTTTCGATACGAAGCTATCAATCTATACTGAAAGATTAGAATTTATGTGTATAAAAGATTACAGTGGACTCTGTATCTACTAAAATTGAGAAAAAGCGAATTTCTCGATCTCTAACAGAAGGTCTCGCAGGTAAACGAGAGTCACACTCGGCGGTGCTCGGCGGTCGGCCGAAGTTGAGGGATTTCTCGGCGTAGAATTACATAATAAAGTCGGTGCAGGCAACAACCCCGTGGTGACAAATTTTCCAGAAATATTTTATTCATTGTCGAGCCCATGTCTGCGTCTTTCAAAACTTTCACTTCCTCTATAGTGCTCTATAGAATTTGACTGACCAGACTCGACTTCACGCTCATCACAATAATCTGCTGCGAGTTTTAGAATTCGTGTGTTACAGAAAAAAATCCACCCAAACTTTCTATTATATACAGAGTCTACTGTATACTTTAGAGTATATGAAATGCATAATAGTTTTCTGTAATTGACCTAAAACTAATTTCAGGTAGAATTTACCATATATGTGAACAAATAAATTTTTTTCACTTCAATGAAGATTAGAACACTAAAACGTCATGTAAATGAACAAGAATTTGGGAAATTTCAGATTTAAAATTATTTGTTTACAAATAAGGTGAATAATACTAAAGGTTTATTAAAAATTTGTACAAGGTTCAGCATATCCTTAATTGACAGACAAAAACAATATTGATGATTATTAGAAAATACCAAAAAATTATGTGAATTATTTTTTATTTATAATGTTTGAACCTAAAAACGGGTACATAGATTAATTGCCTTCTATGAAAAATAAAAAATTAAACACTCTATTTAAGCGTTCTTTATTATTTCAACAAATCCATCGAATCGTGAGGTACTACTATTTATTTTTATGAAGAGTATATTATTAATAAACTTACACAGTAACTTGATTGTTTCCTTTGACATAGAGACGATCAAGGTATTACTCAGTACTTGAAAATTGCTGAACGATTACAAAAAGGACTTCATAATTTGAAAACAGTCAAAATTGAATTTTTCACATATTTTTGCACATGATTCAAAAAATTTGTTTTCTTAAATAACTTTTGAAAAGTTGTTAAGAATTTTTCTTGTGTAAAAATTCTGTATTTTGTTACGATTTACGTCGAGATTTAAAGCCTTTCAAAGAGAATTTCTTCAAGGAATCGTAAAACTAGAGAAGAGTTTTTAAAATTCCATCAATATCTAGAAATTGATAGAACTTTGTGCAAATTTCAATTATTTGAAAGTATTTTTAAAATGTGAGTTATCGTTCCTGTGCTTTTTCGTAAAAGTATAAAAGAATTTTACAAAATCATTCAATTATTCAAAATACTCCATTTTAAACGTTTTTAGAGGGTGAATGAGAATCGTCATTAACTTGAAGTACTAAAATATAATTTTTCGTTTAAATTTTTTTTGAAAATAGTATATTACAAAACTAGGACTTAAATTTTTTATTTACGAGTGTGAAGTTTGTAGACCGAGGCGAAGCCGAAGTTTACAATCACACGAGTGAATATAAAATTTCTGTCATAGTTACGTACGATATTTTATGTACCGAGGGCTAAAAAATGAATTTAGAGATTTTGAACTGGACAAGAAATGAGTTTTTTATGCCAAAGGTATATGAAATATATTTAATGTACCTCTGGCATAGAAAACGCGTTTCTATGCCAGCTCGAGATCTCTAAACGCGTTTTCTATGCCCTCGGTACATAAAATATCGTTCGTAACAGGCACGAAATATACTATTTATTACACATTTTTACATTTTTTAGAACAAGTTGAAAAGGAACTATCGAAATTTAAAAGTCGACATAACTGTACTATAAAGAAAACTTTGTATTTTTATATTTTTTATTTTCTTTTTATGGTTCATTATGCATTATTTATGTATTTTACATTTTCATTTTCTACAATATGAAGACATTCACCTATACGAAAAGGCTAAAATTTTTACTTACTGAACTTCAGTAGGAAAAAAAAAACAACAAAAATATAGGTAACTACTAAAAAAGCACAACGAATAATGTGCATTAAGTTACTGCAATATGGAAAAATGTGTAATCCAAGGTACGTACATATAAATTGATTGTTTCCTATGAAAAGTATAAAATATTCGATCCATTATTCAATGTACTTTATTATTTACATAGAGCCATAGAATCGTGAGATATAACTAAATTATATATGTATATGAAGTGTATGTTTTTCATTAGTGTAAATATTAACCGTACGAGTTTCTATAATGTTGAAATTTAAAAATCGTTTATTAATCTGGCGAGTCTTTAGCGATTATAAAAATGTTTACACGATTTGTAAACATTTAAAATTATAATTTTCACAAATTCTCACAAATGATCCACAAATTTGTTCATTTTCAATGAACTTTTGAAAAATCTTTAGCGATTGTTCATGTGTAAGAACTCCGCATTTTTTTCACGATTTTCATAAAGTTGTAGAACCATTCAAATTAGTAGTTGTACGAGAGATCGTAGAAACGTGGGAAAATTCCAAACATTTTTTTATTTTAGATAACTGAAAGAACAAATCGCAATTTTCTGTTGTTTTGAAAGAATACTAAAATTTATTCAGGTTTTTAAAATCTTTTGAGATTCCCTGGAATATTTTTTTGTGAAAATTTTTGTCTAGAAAAACTTAAATTTTTATGAATCTACATATCTTTAAATTTCACAAATGATTTTCAATTTAATTGTTCGACTTTGCAGGGTTTTTCCAGAATGTATAATAATGTTTCTGAAAAAACAAAAAAAATGTAAACCATCGATTGGATCATATTGATATAATATAATACATATATTTATCGTAATATCACTGCTATTATCGCCCATCATTTATTAACATATTAAATATCGGAGCAGCGTATATATGACCACATAAAAAATATTCACGTCTTATAAATCAATAAATGTAAGTCTTATTTTGAACATCAACATTGCCTATCTTTGACTGAGTCACTCTACAGGCAAAAATTTACAAGAAAGTGCGTCATTTCACCAGTTCGAATATCTTTATTTATTTCCCTTATCTCTGACGTCTTCTACCTAATCGACTTAATGCATAAACGCGCCTTTGAAGCGTTTCCCAGGAAAAGAAACCTGAGTATGAAATCTTAGCGTTACGTAGAAGTGACATTCAAGCCGACAATAGTATATTTCGTAACAGGCACGGATGTGCGAATTTGGCGAAACGGGAAAATTCGCACATCCGTGCCTGTTACGAACGATATTTTATGTACCGAGGGCATAGAAAACGCGTTTAGAGATCTCGAGCTGGCATAGAAACGCGTTTTCTATGCCAGAGGTACATAAAATTAATTAGAGAACAAACAGTGAAATATATATTCCGATAGCTAGGCACTCGATGACTCGGATTTTCGTGGTACCGATATTTTTTATTCCGCGGCGGGTTACACTTATCATTTTCATTTCACAAAGATTACCTTGCGTGATACATTCTCGCAACTCGAACTAATTAACAGGTACGCTCAGTGATTAGCCTCTGACAAGCATACCGAACGCTTTGTACTCTGTAAAATATCCGTTCTACATATTCAGGGTTAATTCATTTTTACAGTTTGAACCAGGAATGATTTCGAATAACTACCGATTTCCACGATGAAAAAAATACTTAATCCAACCACCTTAACGACAGTTTTAAAGAATACTCAAAAAAAGATGTAAGTAGGTAGAATCTATATTTTGCGTTAAAAGATTTAAATCATTTGAGTAAATTATCAAATAGAAACAACTTTTGAAACAAGAGAAATTAATAATTTATGGAATCTCTTATGAATGGATATTGATATATCGAAATACAATAGAGTCGGATCCATTTAGAATCAACCCATTTATAAGGTAATGAAGCGGATTACGTTATTTATAATTAATTATTTATAATTTTTTTTTACAGTAAATATAACCTTAAATCAGTATCATAAATAAAATTCACAAAAATTTGATACATATTTTAAAATATGTATTGGAAAAACTATAAAATACTAGGAATCTATGAAACGCCCCCCCCCCCCTAACTGACATTGCCAATGTAAAGGACGCCGTCGTAATCGTGTGTGGTTCCCACGCTTGAAAATAAAAGAAAAAAGAAAGATTCAAAAGTAGTGATATCAAGAGAAGCGTCGCAGATTCTTCAGTATACTAAGTAATTATCAATTATCACCCACTTTATTCGTCACGTTTACTCGAACAAAAAATTCTGTTTCATCGCTTCACGACACACGTTACCAAATTTATCATTGGATTTTCCATTCGATGCTTTCGCTCCACTTACTTTTAAACAAGAACGTTGAGTGAAGATACGTGAACTAGTTTTAAAATATACGTATTTTTTATTTTGGCTGAAAATTGGTTTTTTTTCGAGAACTTCAGATTTTCAATCAATCTGTCAAATTCAGAACAATCTCACTTTTGTCGGAAACATTTTTAAAATCTTTATTTCTCATCGTAAAATCTATGAATTTCAATCATTATTGTATAAAAACGTTCCAATTCATGGTAGGAAATTTATGATTAATGAACTATAAATTTTTCTCGTAGCGTTGTTGAAATGTTATTAGCGTAAATGAAAAAAGTGTAAAAAATTTTTGAGTAAATAATTCTTACATCGCATCATTTTTTTTCTTCTCTTTTTTTTTTATTAATTGGGGAAAGTATGAACTACATTCTGTAAAAATTGTTACATGCCAAAACGTTTCGTTCGTAAGTGAGAATTTTTTTCCGAATTCCCAACCTGTCATTACCAAGTGATTATGAAATTTTAATATTTTTTCACTTTTTTTCATCTTAAGGCACTGTATTATGTTCTATTTGATAAAAATGTATATTTTCAATGAAAATTCTCTAACTTAATTTTGCATTACACAGAATATGACATGAAATTAATTTTTCGTGAGTGTCTCTTAAGAATAACTTTTGCATTTATATTTACTTGCGTGGACTTAGTTCGATTGCACTATTTCTTTGCATATTGTTCATAGATAATGATAAATAAATGAAGCTAATGCATAGAAATTCATAAAATTCATTCTAAACGCGAGGATATTCGAGAAACTGATCAACGGTTACACACCAGATTTTATGATTTTGGACTTCATATGTGAAAAATACTAAAATTCTAGAAATTTCCTGAATAAGATTGCAAAAACTAAGATCTCTTATAAAAGTAATTTGATGTATCCATGTTGGAACGAAATAGTGTAATGACGAAACGCATTATTGTTTACCGAAAAAACATTGAAACATGAGCATGTTGAACATGTTGTGTAATTAATAATTTGGGTTAAAATAAAATGAACATTTTTCAAACATGAAATAATATTTTTATATGTATTTGTTTTGCTTTAAAATTTAAGGGAATTTTTCAGACAATTAAAAATATTGGTTTTAAAATTAATGACATTATCGCATAATTATTCCACAGTTGAACATTTTTCCGATTCATAATAAACCTATCTTCAGAATTCTAAATAAACATAAAAATGTAAGAAAGTGTTTCAGAGAAATTAAAACGAAAGTATTCTTATGAAACCATGTGTATTTTATGTATTAATTATGTGTACTAATAACTATGTGTATTAAGTATTTTGGCGATCTAGTTATTCGCGCGAAAGTTTGATTTCAAGTTGTGTTCCGAGCTGTTAAACATTTAGTTAGGAATTTTCGTTTATTATTTTCGTTCAGAATATATATCACCATTAAATAGAACATATTACAGTATCTGAAGTTTTAAGATCAAGAAAAATGAAAATATATTAAATTTTCATGATCATTTGATAATGACAGGTTGGGAATTCGGGAAAAAATTCTCACTTGCGAACGAAACGTTTTGGCATGTTACAAAATCGTTACAGATTTTCACATAATTTAGTTCATACTTTTTCCAATTAATAAAAAAAAAAAAAAAAAAAAAAATAGAAGAAAAAAAATGATGCGATGTGAGAATTATTTACTCAAAAATTTTTTACGTTTTTTTCATTTACGCTAATAACAATTCAACAACGCTACGAAGAATATTTATAATTCATTAATCATAAATTTCCTACCATGAATTGGAACGTTTTTATACAATAATGATTGAAATTCATAGATTTTACGATGAGAAATAAAGATTTTAAAAAATGTTTCCGACAAAAGTGAGATTGTCCTGAATTTGACAGATTGATTGAAAATCTGAAGTTCTCGAAAAAAAACCAATTTTCAGCCCAAAATAAAAAAAAAAAAACGTATGTTTTAAAACTAATTCACGTATCTACATAAAAAAATTAAGAAAAATCGGTGATTTGGTCTGTGACGACCAAAGTGATTTTGGAAATAATGACCCCATTGCATAAAGTTGGCAATGAATTCAAACTTTAAAGCTTTAGCATAGGGCGCAATTGTACCACTATGGTAAAGCTTAAGCTAGCTGCATTACAACCTTAAACGAAAAGGAAAATTAAATGAATTTTTGATTTCTCGTCACGGGAAGTATTGCATATAATATTTTTTTGGTGAGCATTAAGTTTATTGTTTAAACCAAAAAGTCCTCGAAAGCATACAGAACATTTTTTTACTTTAATACTCGTCTTTTTTTCCTTTTTCATTGAAATTGATATGCTTGGAACTTCATGGACATACATTTCATACATACTGAAAAGTACGAAAAGTTTTAAAAATACCAAAAATCCAGTAAGATAAGAGTCTCTCAAAAATCTGTGAAATAAAATTCTAGAAATTTATGTAGAAATCTGTTAAAATACAAATAAACCCTTAAAATCGTATAAGTATTGAAAAAGTACGAGAAATGTCAAAAATACTATACATGTATCTACGAATACACCGATCGAATATATTGATATTGAAAATCAGATGATCTGATACCAATATTATTCGTTTTGATTCTCATCCCTTTAATCTCTTGAAATTCATGCTAACTACTAAAAAACACACAACATTCTAAAACCGAAGCAAATCACAAAAAGAAGTAATTAAATTAATTTTTTTCCGAATGTTTTTAATTTACACAGTAAACTCCGCAGAAATTTCGGAAATTATAGACAATGACGGAATAATTTTAAACGAAATTTGTTTTGAAAATTCTTGGTAGTTTCATCATTTCAAACATTAAATACGATCTTTTACATCGGAGACAAATTTATATCCAGTTCTCATATTCTCCAAGATAAGATAGATTCCCAAGAGCTTGAATCATCTCAAGACAAAGATACTCATATAAATACAAAGAATGTTAAAACTGTGGAATATTAAAAAAAAACATGAAAAAAAGCTGTAGAATGTTCAGGTTTTCACTTATTTATCCACAGACGGTGATCTAGATTCAATAATGATTTTACAAGTTAACAACTTGTGGAGAAACATAAAATACTATTGCAGAGTTGAAATGTGACTCACCATCTCTCGTTGTCTGTTCAGTACGTATAGATTCTCGAGTTTGAGCAATTTTACTTTGGATTTTTTGAATGGCTTCTCGAACACGGGTTGCGCTCGAGTCAACATCCTCAGCTATCAATTCAGTCGAGCCATTCGATAGGAACGATTGCGCGTGCTGGAAAAGCTCCTGAAACAGAATTAGGAATTTATTTATCGCAGTAATGAATGATTTTATTTAATTGAACAAAAGTAGCCAAAAACGGTTAAAATTTTTGTAGTTATCGATTTTCGTTGGTCAGAACTATAACAATATTTGTAAAAAAAAACGAGAGCACAAAAAAAGTAGATAAAAGTTTTCGACGATGTTTATATTTTTCCAAAATTTTTAATCGTTACTGTATAAAACAATTCGAAAAATAAGAAATACAAATGTCAAAGCTATTTTTTTATTGGCGAACAATTTACATTCAAGGAATTTGAATCATAAAACAGTAAATTTTGAGACTTGAAGTAAAGTTCATAAAATTTTATTTTTTTCATATTCGATAACGCTCCTATTACCTTTCGACAATCCCAGAAAAAACGATTCTTCGGAGTCAGTATAATAATTTCGGGTTTTATTAACAAAACACCATTTCAGCA
Source organism: Platygaster robiniae (assembly GCA_028476575.1). Taxonomy (NCBI): domain Eukaryota; kingdom Metazoa; phylum Arthropoda; class Insecta; order Hymenoptera; family Platygastridae; genus Platygaster; species Platygaster robiniae. The sequence continues at coordinate 11,944,945 of CM052027.1, read as the reverse complement.
ACTACTTCAAGCTTTCGGCTATTTATTTTGCCCTCGTCAGGAACTATATAACACTGTGTGCCTAAAAACAACTTTGAAAATTAGAAAAAAATGAAACTTGTCTAGAACAAATGGTAATCACCCCCTAAATACTTCCTTCAAACGTTTGCTCAAGATTGGCCCCCGTTTTCGTTAAATTAATCAAATACATTTTTTCTTAAACACATGCTCTAAATCACGTAATATTGGTCCTTTTATTTCGAACAAAAGATGCTTTGTGTTCTCTAATTACCCTGTTTACATTTCTGCGACAAAATATGTCGAAATCAGGACGCGAAACATTTTGGAATTGCGTTCCATCAATGGCTTCGGCACCCGAATGAGTCACACGGTACCCCCTGTTGATCAACTTTCCGGACTTTTAAAAAGGAGTTCCAGCTATAGAAAAATAAAGACTTATCGGGCGCGATTCCAAAATTTTTCGCGTGCAGATTTCGACATATTTTATTGCAGAAATGTAAACAGGGTAATTAGAGAATATAAATCGTATTTTTTTCGATAAAAAATAACCAATATAACGTGATTTAGAACATGTTTTTCAGAAAAAGTTTATTTAATTTAACTAGAACGGGGGCTAATCTTGAAAAAAAACCTTTGAAGGAAGTATTCAGGGGGTGATTACCAATCGTTCTAGATAGGTTTCGTTTTTTTTTGTAATTTTTGAGGTCAGACAGTGTAATATGACAAACAATCTTTCAACATTCAAACGATTAAAACTTAATCAATACAATATCTCCTACTCACAGAGAATTCGGTATCAGTAAATTTATAATATTGGAACAGCAAGTACAATATAAATCGGAAGATCCATCGTCGTGATAAATAGACTCCACATTTCTGTGTCTTTCCGCCATAATCGAGAATGTCACTTGAGCCATAAGGCTCAGTTTAGAGTAAATATTTCTACCGAATATTTATACAAGAGTATTATGAATTTATTATATTCTATAAAGAGTATTATGAAATTTCTTCGATAAAACTATCATAAATCGTGATGAGGAATTTCGTGTCCTCCTGTTTATTCAGAGTGTCTCCAGTGCTCAAATGGTGTTTTGCTAATAAAACTCGAAATTGTATACTGGTTCCGAAGCATCGTTTTTTCTGGAATTGTCGAAATTTTATTTGTTATTCTAAAGATCGAAGAGGATTAAATTTAAACTACGAATTTCAAAATGATAAAGATGTTGATTTTTAAGAACTTTGATTTTTCGCACCATTAATTTCAATACCTTGCAACTCCAAAACATGTAAAACTAAAATCACCTGAAATAATCTTTTAAATTTGATAAGGAAATATATTCTCAGATACGCCCAACTAAAAAAGTGAAATCTACAAATGCTAATGATTCATGATTCATTTTTCTGTCTCAATACTCAGAAGAATTTTAATGGGCAAAATCTTATAATGTAAGTAATTTTCGAGATTTCAAATGGGTACAATTTTATTTATAAGTTCCAAACTTTTATTTTACCTTATATTTATAATTACACGAGTAAATATAAAATTCATCTCCTAGTTACGTATGATATTTTATGTACCCTGACCCCTTGGCTTACGGGACCTTGGTCTCGGATTTTTCGTTTCACACCCAAGCGAGCGTCCAAACAAGATTATTGAAGTTTCACTTCAAAAAATTGAAGATTGTAAAACAACAGATTTTCAGTTTCATTCGATATCCTTTTCAATAGTTGATTTTTTTACACTAAAAGTTCGTATGTTATGAAACAAAAGAATACAAATTAAGAGTCTGAATCCGAAAAATTAGGAAAAAACTTTCGTTACGGAATTCTAAATAAGATTCAATTCGAAAACAAATGTAAAGGATTCGATAATATTGCACGAAAACAATGCAGTAATAATTTAAATACAAATTCTTCACTAATTTTTTTTTTCAACTCACGCAATATTTTTTCTGTTCTGAAATAATCTGAATCAAAGAAAAATAGATATTTATTCACCAAGGGAGGAAGAGGATGATTTCGACGAGTGTGTGTTTGTGTCCGAGCGGAGCGAGGAAAGCAAAACACACGAGTTGAAATCACTTCCTCTCATGGCGAATACAATATTTTTTTCCATACATATACAGAAATGGCCAATTCGTCGACGCAATTTGCAGGAACAGTGTCCTCTTTTGCGGGTATCCGCGATGAATTTTTCAGCGGGAGCAATCGCTTGAATTGCCCCGCTGAGAAATGTCATCTCGGGTATCTGAAAAAGAAAGTGGACATTGCTGTGTATGTATGAAAAAAATAAATTTAATACCTTGTAGTGTGGCTTATTTACACAACTGAAACTCGATTCTGAATACCAGAAAAACTCATTGAGAATTCGTTCATTTTGTAGAAAACTTACGCCTTCATCGTCCGTCGAGGGATGAACGTTTGGCACGGACTCTTCAGTTTCGGCGATCGCGAGGTTAGAGCTTGACTCCTCGATCGCGTCGCCGGAGCGGGCCATAGCACCCGGGGACCTATGCCTTGCTTTCATGCCACCTCCTTCGTCGCCACTGCTTCCGCTGCACGTGCTTCCTTCTCCAGCTTGCTGCCTGAAAATAGACACAAAAATTTTCATACAACTTCCCAGGCCACTCAAATAAAAGCCCAAGTAATTTCCATTTATTTTTCCTCATATTTCCAAAATTTAACTAACATTACACTGTAATTCGGACCGATGGAAATTACACTCCACTAGTAAATTTATGTCCCCATTCAAAACAGTATTTCTAACATCGAAGTGCATCGAAGCGTGTAAATTAGACGTCAAGATTTGGAAATCAGTGTCCCTGGAATAGTGGAATTTGACTCGGCGGGTACATTGCCAGTGGTCTTGTAAAATCACTATGGCTGATACAGAAGAGATTTGTAACATATTCCCAGCACAGTAGAATTACTCACGCGAGAATTCTAATATCGTCTGTGAATATTGCACTGCTAGGAAGTGTGATTTTACTGTAGATCTCGTAGTCATTTTACTACGTCTCTCAATAATACCACTGCATGGAGTGGCATTACTGATGCATCTGAGATAGGTTAATTACTTTCTTATCTGTACCCAGTGCAGTAATGTTCACCAAAACCGAATAACAGTGCAGGGATGGGAATCGAAACGAAAACTCTATCAATGTCGGCTCATCCGTTATTCAATATCGATATACTGGAAAGAAAATATGGGTATGCCGATATATCGCACAATTTTAATGATTTTTTTAGAAAACGGTTTGTTCGTAGATTTGCAGTACTTTTACTATTTTTCTTATTTTTTATTACATATACAATTTATTGGCTTTTCTGGCATTTTTAAGGATTTTTGCATAGATATCTAGAATTTGATGCCATAGAATTAATAAATTTAAAGATTTTTAGAAATGTCATAGATTTTCAAGGCAACCAAAGATGTATACCCGGGTTTTCAAAAATGTTTGTATTTTTTAGTATTTATAAATGTTTTACGATTTTCAAGTCTTTTTATTGATTTTTGGTACGTACTTCTACAAATCGCTATGATTCTAATTTTGAGAAATATTGGATGTTGTATTTAGAGATTTTATACTTGAAATATTTTTTACATTTTTTTTTCTTTATTCCGATATCAATTTCGATTCGCATGTATATACTGGGCGATACTCGATACGCTAGGTGGGACCATGATTACGCAGACTTGATATCGGAACGGATCAACCTTGATATCGGCGGAACTCCTAAAATACGTAACAATAGCGAAACACCATTCTATTATGGATAATCTAATTATTTCCTCTGACATCTACAAAATTTTGGCTATAAAAAGGCTTGCTTTTTACCAGATATTCGCTTTTGTTTGCACGAAGTCATTGCATCTATACGGATATCACCCTGCATCTTAGCTACAAACCTGCGCTGAAACGGTACTCGTCTGACTCGTCGGCGCACCCCTTTCATTTCGGCAAAATTAATTTACAGATTTTATTTTTCAATTATGGATTATACTTGAATTTTCAATAATATTTTCAAATTCACTGCAGATTATGAGAAATTAAGAAATTTGGAAATATCAGAAAGCGGGTGTGTCGCAAAGGAATAATTTAATATTTTACAACGGAATGTATAGGATATTATTGTATGAAAGTAAATATATCAAGCGGAATCAAATAGTCAGGAAAAAGATAAATAGGGTGTATATCATACATACCTATACATATGAAGGGAAATAAATGCGAAGGAAATTGAACAGAGAGAAAGGAAAACACATTGTCAGCGTTTTTTTTTTAACTAAATAACTGTATTGAACCATGTTTTATACTGCAACAATGATAACGCGTCACTTTGAAAATTGATTTAAAAATAACGATGGATACTAAATTAAAACCTTAATTTTTTTTCCATTCTTTAAAAACTTATGACCATTTGACGTTGGCTGAATAACGCGAAAAAAAAAGTGTGCACTGTGTTTTGTTTTGTTGTGTGTGGTTGTGCTTTATTTTGCGTCTACTGCATCCGAACAATCATCCCGAACAATCATACTATACATCACTATACATAATGAAATCCTTGAGTGATTTGTTTTGTATATGTGCATACGAACAAATATATTTCGTTATAATAACAAATATATATTAATTTGTATACGAACGATTGTTCGTATACGATCGATTGTGCAATATTGATGGTATTATTGTACGCCATTTATGTGTTAGCCGCGGAAATTGAAACGTTTGGGTGAAATATGTTAAACTCTAATAGATTATGAATTAAGTTATAATAAATATATTATTGTATCGAAAAAGTTGCATAAAATTTATTCTATATTACATTATAAAAATAATATTATGTAAATTCATTTGTTCACATACATGAATATTTTATGATTAACTGTATTTTTTGTTATCATTTCGATTAAAATGTAATATTTTATTCATTCATTTTTTTTACGATTTCACTCATCAATAATTGTTTACATAAGAATTATAATATAAAAGATCAATCATACTATTTGTTATAATTCATAACGTTTAATGATGAATACATGGACATCAATAAATAAAATAATTTTTTATGTTTGGAAACGGTTGGCTTCCTTCGTTGAAAATTTACATTTTTCGAAAAATTTTTCATCCTTCCTCCTTGCAATGATTCTTTTAATTCATAAGTTCAAATGCCAATTTATACTTGTGTGTGTGTTTTTGTTTGTTTTTTCTACCTATCCTCCTTGTCCTATCATTGCAACAGGGTTGCAATGAAAGGACAAGAAGCCAAAAAGTATAGTTATAATGGAAAAGAGTGGAAGCATTACTATAAATGAATTATTGCAAATCTCATGCATATGGGGCAAAATTCGCGAAAAATCCCATCCAAAAATTTGTTGTCTCCAATTGCCACTAAACTTTGTGAAAATGTTGCCGTATAGAAGACCTTTCATTATGCGTATCAAGGGGTTGCTATACTCTGCGGTTGCTGTTGTGCAGGGGCATAAAAAATTGCTATTTTTTTCGCGTCTTCTTTATTGCGTATTTTATACCAGAAAATATTTAATAGGACGAACATTAAATGAGGTATGTTTATATAGGTTTTTTTCCGTGCTTTCAGATAAAAATATTTACAACAGCCGGAAAATATTTTTGTTTCGTTAAAATCGAGTTTTCAACTCTGCTCGAATTTTTAGTGGAGTTGGACCATTTTGGTTTTTTTCAAGTTTCGGTATTCTAAAAGCTTGATTTTGTACCTTTAAAATAAAGTATGGATTAGAGTGGAAAGCGGAATAGAAGCTGAGATATGAATTATTTTGTGTGCGCTCGGAGCGCGCTTAGAATGCTATCGGTAGGCCAAAATACGCACTGACTCTCAATATGTGCCAAAACGTTACAGATAACCCAAATATCCGTTTCTTAACTCGTTAAGTAATTTTTTTCCAAATATTAACGAATATTTAATAGAACATAACATTTGCAACAAAACTATTTACAATTGAACTCATTTCACAGCGCATAGCGTAAAAATCATTAGAATAAAATGAACACTTATGAAGCCTTGGTAGATAATAATCAAGGTAGTCTATCGATACTTCGGTGATCATAATTTTCTCCATAGAAAACTATTCTCTCAGCAATCAGCAAAGGAAATGTCAAACTGATTTTGGATCACTAAAATGAGCATTAGAGGATTGTTTGTCTTTTTCTCAACTGCTTTCTTGTTTTTAGAAACAAATCGAATTTCTCACAAGATGAATTAATTTCCGTCATTTTCATTCTTCGAACATTCATCCAGGTAAAACGTGTTACAGTTCTGTCCTTTTTGATCCGGTTCTGACATCTACTCCTCTCTTCATATCTACGCCTTCAAACGTTAGTTCCGGACTTGTATGTAGGATCGCTTCGAAAGATTGTAACACATTGGAGATATGGGACTTTGTATACCCTGATGTTCACGAAAAAAAAAAAATTTTTTCTGTTTTCTCAGTGAACAAAGGAACGGATTGTAAAGTGTTATAGTTCGAATGGAAGAAAAAAATTCTAGTTTCAGGATTAATATCACATGAAACTAAATCGATTCCGTTAATATGAAAAAATTTGTCCCAAAATATGAGTGTCAGTACGGTAGAAACGCTCCAACTATGAAATAGAGACCTGTTCGCTTGTCAGGCTACTTTTTTTTAACATTAGCTTTCTTGACCCTAACAGGTCTCTTGATAAATAATAAGAAAAATAACGTGAGATAACGAAGTAAAAGTTAGGTAAAAACAATTATGTCCCAGTTTTCTGACTCTGGTGACTGGTCACCCTAACTGTAATCAATCGTGGGAAGACTTGTTTTTCGAGATACCATCACAATTGAAAGTATAATGGGTCGCAAGTGGAAAAATTACATTTGAGAGCCTCGGAATCCCAATGCCAAATATATTCTAGGAAAATGTGCCGGTACTTACAGCGCGACATTACGCACTTTTGGCGTTTGCTCGGCATGCTGTTGCGTATGACATCCCGCGGAGCTCGTTCTGTTCGGCGATGCGCTCCGCGAGCAGTTTTTGCCTGATGAGGTCACTGTCAAGCTAGCCATTCCTTCCTTCTTGGTATCCTTGTGCTCGGAATTTTTGCATTTGCACTAAATGCACTAAAAAAGAAAACAAAGAAAAAACAGGGTTGTTAGAAAAAATGAATTTAATGCTGTCCAAGAAGTTAAATAAGTCGAATAATGTCTGATAATTAGAAGTGGATTTATATGATGACTGACTTATATAATAATAATAACAACAACAACAACAACAACAACAACAACAACAACAATAATAATAATAATAATAATAATAAGTTAAAAACTCCATGCACAGTGAACATTTTCTGCTCAAGAGTAGGCGTGGGTAGATTTCGCTTCCAGAGCGTACTGAGGAAAGTTTGTGTTGCCAAGTGCCATTGACAAGTTTATTAAAATAATAATTGTATATAGAATAGTCTATTTATATTTTTTATCTTTACTGACATGAATGTGAGTGTCAGATTTCAGTGTTTTGGATATTTAATTCTAAAAACAAAATTTTTTGAAATGATATATAATGATTCTACTTTCGAGTATTCCTTAAATTTGTGTCCATCGAAATAGTACTTATAATTAAAAAAAAAATAATAATAATAATAATAATAATATAAAATGTATAATTTCATTTTTCAAGTTTGCTTTCTTTATTCTTTATATTCATAACTGTCTACAATTATTCTCTAGTTAAGCATTTGGGTCATTCCATCTAAAATAGTTTAAGTGATTCAGGTTAGGTTTTTTTTGCGTGAAAATTTTCCCATGACTTCTCTATCGAAATCGAGAAGATACGTTTTTTTTTTCATTGTATTTTAAGTTTTATCGTTGTAAAAAACATTTTTATTATCGAGTGAAAAGTTAATGTTCCTTAATCACCATGTGTTGATTTTTCTTCGTAATCAAATAAACCAACAGAAAATAGTCCGATTGTAATACTTTTTTTTACATTTTATAGGTAAGGTTTCATTGCAACAGAAAAAATTCTTTACTTCATTTTTTATGAAAATCTTTCTTGCAATCATGGTTTAAGAAAATCGAAAAATGTATTATCTTAAAATTTCAACATTGTAACATTTTTTTAAATAAAAAGTTGGTTAAATAAGCAACAAACAGTATCAATTTCTATGAACCAAAATTCGTTATTTGGAAAATACGATTTTTAAAAGTCAAAGTGCTACTTTTGCAGTCATAATTTATTCTCTACTTTCTTCAAAATATATCATAGTTGGTAATAGTCAACGAAAGGTGAGGGGTCGCCAGTGAGTTGCTACGCTCTTGGCTCTTGGACCGCCAAGCTATGTAAATTACATTTTTCCAAATTAAGAATGAATTTCTAAGGAAACATTTCCAAAATTATAATGATAAATTAAAAATGCAATACAATGAAATTCATATTCAATGTATACTCACTGATATTTAAATATTAAATATTTCGATATTTGAAACAAAACTGTTTACAATCATCATTGATAAAAAAATTGTAATCAATAGATTATTGAAATATTTTCATTTTACATTATAAATTATTTTTCTCTTTTCGTACAAATATGTTAAGTTTTAAAAATTAATATTTAGGTAAAAATGAATTTCACAAATTATAATCGATTTCATATTGAAATATGTACTGCAATTTTTGAATTTGAAGTGTATTATTATCATATATGTAATATATTCTATATAGCCAGCTTCCTATGTTCGCCTGAAAGCGGGAGTGAAACCACCAAAACGAGACAGAATACTAGTATTAAATATTACATATATGTGGCGTGAAACGAAGAAAGGTACCTTACAGCACCTGGGCGCTTCAAGAGAACAACGAGTTTGAAAATAGAAAGTACCTATCATTTCTATTAGCAACTTTGAAGCTCAAATTTTTATGCAATAAAATAATCTAACAATTCTGATAGTAGGTTCAATCGATAGGAAAAGTTTTCTATACTCAGAATTATTGGTAATCTCATTTTTGATTTTTGGTGCTATAAGGTACCTTTCTTCGTCCCACTCCACATATACCATTTGATATTCAGTGTTGAATCACGAATTTTATATAATTAATTTCCAAAATTATTATCTATAGTAAGAAATTTATCATTAAATTTAAGTTTTCAAATTCACAAAATTTGACAAAAAAAATATAAAATGCAACAAATTCAAAAACAACGTGTTGCTGAACCTAACCTGAAAAATTTGAAAAGTAAACAAACATAAAATTTTTTCGGAGCAAAAACAACGGTGATTTACCATATTTATATTTCAAAAAAATTAAAAACATTTATTCGCAGCAAGCGTTTTCGGAGTCAATAATGCCACCTCAAATATGAATGTTACGTGGCTCATAACCAACTACTGAATACGTAAGCACTACCGAGAGACAAGTTATCAGTGGCGCTTTTCGGAACTAATAACTCGTCTCTCAGCAGTGCTTACGCGTTGAGCAGCTGGTTATGAACCACACAACACTCGTATTTAAGTTGACGTTACTGACTCCGTAAACACTTGCTGCGAATAAACTATCGAACGCTACTCGTAGCGTTAGGCACGTCTTCACACGTCTCAGCATACTTCAGCAGCCATGTAAAGAAGTCCCTAGCACTCCTCGTAGCGTTATATACTATTTTTAAGCACTTCATATTGTATTTCTCTAAGCTCGAAAAAATTCTGAATATGCCAAACACACACAAACAATATGCCAATTTTCGATATTCATTCCTGAAATACAAGTAAAACGTAGCATTGATCGTGATGTGAGGTTTTTTCCATTTAATAATTTATCACTGCCCATTTTGATAGTGACTTTGCAATGATCCTTGATTTGTTTAAAAAATCAAACGTCAGCCAACTTCATGCGCACTCAAAGAATCAATGCGACAACCTTCACTTGTCACAAAATTAAGTTCATCATTTTGAGCAAAGATATTACAACAATTTTCTAAAATTGTTGAAATATCTTTCTATATAATTGTTGTTTGAAAAAATACGTGTCTCATCGATTTCAATAAAGAAGCTATGAAACAATTGTACGCGAAAAAAGACGCAACCAGCATCACCTGGACAATATGAGATGCAAAATGACCAATTTTTAAATGATTTCCTAAAAATTAATTAAAACATTGTAAAATTTAGTAACCGTAAATTCAAGCTTGAAATCTTTAATTGCCTTAAATTTCAATTTATTTCTCGACATTTCAGAACTTTTAATAATTCATAATGCTTGTTTAAGAATTTCATAAGTTAGACGTTCCCCGTCATATTAAAAATCGTTTGGAATTCGTGTGCTAATGACCAATAATTATTATTTCCAATTCTCGAAAACGTAGCAAAAACGATTCAAAGTATCGCAAATTAAAATTAAACTTCCTGAACAATTTCCTGATAACCCAAAAAATATCCAACGAATCGCTTAGAAGTCCAGAAACTTTCTAAAATTTTTCAATATACTTAAGGCCCGGTTACCCGGCGCGTCAAGCCACTCCGAGCAAAAGCCACTAGTATATCTATATATTCATATATAGATATACTAATGACTTTGGCTCGGAGTGGCTTGGCGCGCCGTGTAACCGGGCCTTTAAACATGCACGACAAACTAATTTAAACGTGGTCGAAAATACGTATGATAATCATTTACTAGCTGTCTCGACTTTCCGTTCATAGAATAATTGATTTCAGGGATTACCGCCATAGTTGAAATTTCGAGATAGGTTTTAATGAAAAAAAATCAAAGATAATTTCTTATGCTTACAAAGTAAGTCTGCAAAATTTTAGCTCGTTCTACTATCCAGTTTTTTGTTAAAAAATTATTTGATTTAACATGTAATCAAACGGGCGGAAGCAAATTTTTTAAATTTCTAAAAAATCACAAGATAGCTTTTTCTAAAAATTTAACCACTAATGAACAATGCAATTACACGTGATTTGCCACGTCAAACATGAATTTTTATCACATCGTTTTTTTGAACAAAATTTTTTTCGTACCCGATTGGTAAACTCAGAAACACTGTAATTGTTTTCTTCCACGACATATGTATATTAGATCTGAGTATGACAGCTGATGACAATTTCGGCTTGTTTATCAAATGTCTCGATGCGGTGTTGCCGCGTCCGAAAATAACGCAATGAACTGAAATTAGCGGTAGTATGTGCCTATCTTCACCGCGGAGGTAATGCCTTAAGGGGACACAGAGGATGTTGAAGTGTGATAAAGACGCATATAACGGAAAACAAATGAGTGGAAGGAGGAGGCGTAGAAAACGGCCTCTGTGTCACCTTAAACAGCACTAAGTATACCCACGATATTTAACTGTTAGTTTTTTAAGACAAAAAGTGAAGATCTTTAAAATGCCTTTGGACTTGTGATAAACTGAAGCAAAATATTCGCAGCAAATCACCAATTAAAAATGTTGTGTAAAGTAATAAATTTGTATCATCCTCCAGAAAAATGCTCTAATTCTCACAGAACATTTCACACATTTCCATGAAAATTTCGAAACGATTGCATCAACCCTCCCATTGTGAAATGACGCGAATTGTAAAAGAAGCGCGGGGTGCATTGTGGGACAAAGTGGCAATGATAGCGATAAGCACGCGACCCGTCGAGTCACTGGAAAATCTCCAACGGGTCGCTGTATTTTTAATAACGAGTAGTGCTACTTTGGAGTAAAGTGCACTCATGTATCTTATCGCAGGTCGTTCGTCGTTTTGAATGCTAAAATAGCATCATGATAACATTTTCTTTTCCCCAATGAATACTGCAACGCAAAATCATATCCGGTGTGAAAACTACAAAATTGCAAAATACAGGGTGCGCCATTTCTTATGTCGGTATTGTAACATTGAATAACTTAAACATTTGACAACCGATTTACTTGACTTCACTTGTTTTGGAAACGTCAATTCAGTACAATTTCAACCATGTATCGCTTCACACCAAAAGAACGCGCTGAAATAGTTACTTTGTACATTGAAAATAGTCGTTCAGTTGTGTTAACTCAACGAGCATATCGTCGAAAATATCTTGGCAAACAGGCACCATCTGACAACACTATTCGTCGTTTGGTGTCGAATTTTTGTGACCACGGGACAGTGAAAGATCGCGAACAACCCGTTCATCAACGACCAAGACGTTCAAATGAACTGATTGAAGCTGTCAGAGAGAGCGTTGCCTAAAACCCAAAAGTTTCATATCGTCACCGCGCTCAGCATCTCGGCATCAGTGGAACCACTCTACGGCGCATTTTGAAAGATGATTTGCATTTGTTTCCGTACAAAATGCAATTAACACAAAGAATATTGCCTACAGATCATCCACGTCGCTTGGAATATGGACAAACAATCGCTCGAATAGTTGATACTGAACCTGATTTTTGGAAGCGAATTTTAATGACCGACGAGGCACATTTCAAACTTTCTGGAGGCGTTAATAAGCAAAATTGCCGCATTTGGGGAACGCAGAATCCACACGAGATCCATGAAACGCCATTGCATGACCAAAAAGTTACTGTTTGGGCCGGCGTTTGCGCCAAAACCATCATTGGTCCTTATTTTTTCAAAGAGAACCAAACGATCGATGGAAACCGATATCGGTGGATGTTGGCTCACTATGTCTGCCCACAAATGCGTGAAAAAGGTCTTGAAGATTACTGGTTTCAACAAGATGGTGCGACCTGCCACACTGCGAATCAAACAATCCAGTTTCTGCAACGAAAATTCCCTGGACGTCTGATGTCAAAAAGAGGCGACATTGAATGGCCACCCAGATCTCCAGATTTGACCCCTCCAGACTTCTTTTTGTGGGGTTATTTGAAAAGTAAAGTGTACGCCAGCAAGCCGCAGACCATTGAAGAGCTTAAGGAAAATATTCGTGCCGAAATCATTGCTATACCACCCGAGATGCTCGAAAAGGTAATGGAAAACGCCGCAAAAAGGGCATATTTTGCTGTGAACAATAAGGGCGGCCACTTGATTGATGTTGTGTTCAAAAACTAGTCTAAATAAATTGTAAAGGACCAAACTAAATAAAAATACCTCATTTACAGAAATCGGTTGTTTTTTTTTCAAGTTATTCAATGTTTACATGCCGACATAAGAAATGGCGCACCCTGTAGTTTCTTATGGTAGCATTTTTTTAGGGTGGGAGGGGCTGTTCTAAAATCAATATTTGACAGTCATTTGGAACAAAATCTTTTACTAAAGATATCTCCGGAAATTGATAAAATGTCAATAGCGGGCCATGGAAATGATGAATGAGTCATTTAATCAATGTGTACTTACGATATATTTGTGAATCATGTGAGCGTGGAATAAAAGTAGATAAGGGATTGTCCATATATTACGTAACGCAATTTTCGGTATTATTTGACCCTCTCCTCCCCTGTATCATAAACTGTCGCATTGTCTCGCGTGAAGTTGGCACCCGAATTTCGGAAAAATTTTGAAACTCTAAGAGTTTCCGGTAGAACTAAGGCACTAAAAACATAGGTATTCGCATCCACCGCCATTTTGTGTCCTGGTGTTTGTTGGTGTGGTTGGTTTTATATTGGTGTTTATTGTGTTTACAAATCAACACTTGTCACCAGGACACAAAATGGCGGCCGATGCGAATACCTATACATTTAGTGCCCTAGTAGAACTATGACAGTTTTGGAGTTCTTTACTAAAATTAGAAATAGTTCTGCAAAAATTAGGTCGATTACGCTACAAAAACGAAATATAGGCTGGCACCGTGTTTTCAATATAAGAGAGTTCTGACTTGATAAAAACGATCAAAGTAAAGAGTTTCGGAGTTCTTTGCGAAAATTTTTTGCAAATGCGATAAATTTCGCAAAATTCATTTGCCGATTCCTATAGAACTCAAAGAGTTTTACAACTTCTTTCCTCATAAAATTGTTCTACAATCAATAGTTCGGTTTTATTAAAAAAAAGATTGTTTATGCAAAAGTCTATAAACAAATGAATTTCATCGTAGGGGAGTTCTCTTGCGAGTACCCGGTAGAACTCAAAGAGTTCTGCAACTTTTTTTCCTTTAAATTTTAGTAAAAATAAGAATACAGTAATTAATGTATGTAATTGTTCATGCAAAAAGGGAAACGAAGATATTGCGCATGTCAAAAATTTAATGTTAGGGTTCAGTTAACTAAGCAACTTTGCAAAATTGCAACGATCAACTCTATTGTATTATATTTTTCAAGTTATCTTAAGAGAAAGTGTATGATCTAGAATACAAATAAATACAAAAAAAGACGTAATGCTAAAGAGATACTATTTTATTATAGTATTTAACTTTGGAACTACCAGACTATTGCAATTCCGTAAGGCTGCCTGTCAATAGTGAGTAAGTAGGAAATATTAAACTAAGAATAGCTTTGTACTTAAGCTTAAAATTTATAAAACATTGTTACAGACGACCAGGGTATAGAACGAGTGAAAGAAAAAATTGTGAAGATTGAGACAAACAGATAAAATGTATTGTTATTATTATAAAAAGTTTTCTGCAAACTACAACAAATTTAATTAAAAGGAAAAATATTTATTAGTAATTGTCTATTAGCTACGTTCCTACAATACTCGTCCTATCCGTATGATCCTTGTAATTTCACCAACTTTATTTCAGAAAAGCAAATGAAAAAAATTATAAAAAACTGTGCATCACCAACGACAAAAAAGCAGCTAAGTATCGCTAGACGGATGAATCAGGTAATACAATAATAATAATAATAACAACAACAACAACAACAACAACAACAACAACAACAACAACAACAACAACAACAACAACAACAACAACAACAACAACAACAACAACAACAACAACAACAACAACAACAACAACAACAACAACAACAACAACAACAACAACAACAACAACAACAACAACAATAATAATAATAAAACATGAAAAAAGCAACAGAAGAAAAAAAATTTTTAGGTTTATTTCTCAAATAATTTAATTAAGGAATAAAAAATTGTTACACGAATTTTCAGAAAAAATTTGTATATCATCATCTAGAACAGAAAACTAAAAGGGTACTACGCTCAAGTTATATTAATTTGTTTATGAAATTTCCCATATGAATCTTAGGTATTTTTTTACAAAACAAAGTATTTTTATAGAAAATTACAATAGACGAGATCATCAAAATAACCGATAATCACAAAGAACATGCAGGAAAACTTGACTTGAGTTCTACCAAGAACTTGGAAGAGAACTCCTCTCTGATTGAATTTATTTGTTTATTGGCTTTTGGATATACTATTGTGTTTTTTATGAAACCGAAATATTGATTTCAGATAAACTTAATGAAGAAAGAAGTTGTAGAAACCTTGAAATTCTGCAAAAAACGAAAAAGAATTCCTTTACGATCGAACTAATTTGTTTATAGATATTTGCATCAACAATTCCATGTATTTTTTAATGGACACTTGAATTTACAAAAAACGTATGAAAGAAGAAATTGTAGAACTCTTTGAGTTTTAACCGGGAACTCGCAAGAGAACTCCTCTACGATGAAATTCATTTGCTTATAGACTACTGCATAAACAATCTTTTTTCTAATAAAACTGAGCTATTGATTGTAGAAAAATTTTATGAGGAAAAAAGTTGTAGAACTTTTTGAGTTCTATAGGAATTGGACAATGAAATTTGCGAAATTTTTCGCAAAGAACTCCGGAACTCTTTATTATGATCGTTTTTATCAAGTCAGAACTCTTATATATTGAAAACACGGTGCCAGTCTATATTTCGTTTTTGTAGCGTAACCGACCTTATTTTTGCACAACTATTGCTAATTTTATCAAAAAACTCCAGAACTATCATAGTTCTACCGGGAACTCTAAGAGTTTCAAAATTTTTCCGAAATTCGGGTGCCAACTTCACGCGAGTGTCACATTGGCTTGAAACCTTATTTAAAATTTATTACGTCACACTTTGCTCAACCCCCCCCCCTCCGGTTTAACGTAATTACGTAATGTATGGACAGCCCCTAAGGTTCAAATTTTCCGATTTTTTACTTTAACCAATATAAATATATGACCATTTGCAAAATCACGATGTGTAATCAATATTTGAAATTTCCAGCAAATGCTAGTGACCTTATAATTATTTTATTTTCAAAAATCAAAAAATTTTCCATCATTACTGATGTGAATTTGGCAAACTTTATGAATATTTAGTTGCGGATTAAAGTTAGTTTCTTGATCATTGAATCAAAAAATTGATAACTTGATAAAGTTTCCTGAAAATGTGGATCTACACATATTTATAAATTACTACTATTTATATCTTTGTTGCCAGAATGTATTACAGTTTCGAAAATTTCACGAGAATTTGTAGTTTTTGGAAAAAATAGTACCGAAATTTTTTAAAAATTGCTAGTCCTAGAAAATTTAGTAAAATTCATTCATTTTTGTCACTTTTCCAAATCCATAATCTTCGTTATACTTTTCTTTAATTCATGGAAAATCTACATTTTTAAAATATTATTCGTATTATAAAACTTCAATTTATAAAACTCCCTTGAAGGACTCAATAAGAAAAATATAACTTTGCGACAAAATTATTCAAACAATTTTCCATCAACATAGAAGATGGTCTCAAACAATTGAAAAGTTGTTAAATTAAATTTACTTAAGTTACTTAAATTTTTTGTTTATACATTTCAATTTTGAAATGGGATTAAACTCTTTATGAATTTCAGACAATATTTCAAAATTTTAAATGAACAAAAATTGTAATAGTTATCCAGAAATTCTATATTTAGAAAATTCCCTGCGAAATTGAGCATTTCTAAAACAAATCAATTCTTGAGTTAATGTCAAACGATTGAAAAAAATTTATTTTGCCTCTCAAACATTAAAAAGGAGCGTTTCAAAACACGTTTCGACATAAACAAATGGAGTATTTTAGGCGAACACGCAGGCTGTCGACAAATAATGACAATCGGCGAGGTGAAAGGCGGGCTCTTTTGGCTCCAGAAACATTTTTTTATACGTTTCAGTTTTCCACCCTAAAATATGTTTGAGTAATTTTTTTTGAGTTCCGAAATTCGTAAAAGTATTTACGAATACATTACTAAAAATTTCACATTAATTTTCAACATTTTCTGAAGAAATCTTAATTTCACTAATATTTTTGTTCTTTATGATTTTAATTCAAAACACAATTCTTAAAATAACACTTTCAAAAAAAAAAAAAAAAAAAAAAAAAAACTCCCTCAAAGGACGATTAGAAAAATTTGACTTTGCAAAAAAAATATTCAAACAATTTTGTCTTAAAACAGGAAACGGAGTAAAATATTAAAAAATTGTTCAAAAAATTTTTCTATAAATTTCGTATTCAAACTTTTATGTATTTGTCCATTCATTTATATTCAACTCAACATTTACTTACTCACTTCACATTCATATCAATTAAATTCATAATGAATTTTCGACAATATTTCGAAATTCGTGATGAACAAAAATTAGTAACAGTTATTTACGAATTTTATAAGTATCTAGGGAACCCCTAGCAAAATGACAACTAAAAAATAAATTAGGAAATAAAATAATAAAAGTAAATTTTTAAACAATTTTTCACTGAGATAGAGAATGGTCAGAAAAATATCAACATTCAAGCGTTTTTCAAAATTTCTTTATCAATTTTTACTTCGAACTTAAATAAAACTCCTAATTAATTTTTGCGTCTTCGAATGAAGGGATTTGAAAGTTATCAAAGATATCAGCCACAATGAGTTACCGTAAAAAAAAATTAGTTTTAACAACTTCGAAGTAAAATCAAGCTCCTTCGAAAGACTCGACAAAATAAAATATGATTTTATGAAAAAACTTAGAATAAGTTAACAAGTTTTTACCATGATTAGTGAATGCCCAAAAAAATTAATACGTGTCAGCCCCATTTTCTCTAATAAAAATTTTATAAATTGTATAATTATGAAGAATAATAATGAAGATTTCATAAAGTTACCTTGCAAAAAATGAGTTATCATGATTTTGCAATGTAATGAGAATCATATTTACAAGGGCACCGAGATAGAAAAAAAAACAGAGCATGCCCCCGGAAACCGGGACATTTGATTACTCTACAGGTGATTTGCGAAACAAAAGGAAATTGCCGCACATTACGAAGCTCTCTAACTAGTGATTCATGCAAATCGTCTCAACAATGTCTATGGGCGGTAATTGAAAATGACGACAAGTGATTGCTCGAAATATTTGGGCGTCGGTAAAAATAGCGCGCCCAATTGTTCAATCATGATTCAGACTTCAGAGCCGGAATTGCTCTTCATGCCGCCCCTATATCAAAAAAGTCAACTCTCTTCTTCGAACTCTAAAACTCTACATTGCATAAAAATATTTTTTGAAAAAATTTGTTATTTTCCAGTACTCAGCTTCTTATGTCTCTCAAAAACGGCAATTTATTGTAAATGTAGGTTATTCTTTCACGATAAAATTTGTTTACGGTTATTTACTATTCATAAAAAATGTTTTTATATTTTCAATACAATTATATTTGTTCGAATTCGCAGGCACCGGTCAAGATATTTTCTAGTGTTTGAGAAAGTTTGAAAATGCAGCTAAAATTATCGTGGAATTGCGAGCGACAAGTTTCATAAACTAATATTAGCAATTTATTAAAAACTCAATAGTTTTTGGAAATATACCAAAATTTGACGTAACCCTCACCAATGTTGAAACGAATTTTATTCATTATAGCGTTGAATGATGAATAACTGGACATCAATTAATAAAATAATTTTTTATGTTTGGAAGTTTGGCTTTATTCGATGAAAATATTCATTGTTTTGACAAATTTCTCATCCTTCTTCGTTGCTATGATTGTTTGAATTAATAAGTTCCAATACAATTTTTACTTGTATTTTTTTTTTGTACTTTCATAAGTATTTTAATACATAATTTATGTATACAAAAATTTTTTCTGTAACAAAATTAAAAATTTTTTATTGTAAACTGATTGTAAATGCTTTTTAAAATTTATACGGAAATTCGCGAATTTGACAACTGCCTTCCTGACACACTTACTGATACACTTGATATGAAAAGTTATAAGGTTTAATTAATAAATAATAAAAAAATTAGCAACAATCAATTAACTATTTATTAGTTTATCATCGAGTGAGAGTAACAAAATATCTGTAAATTCAATTACATCAAAAGTTTTAAAAAATGCTGCAAATAATTTTTGACAAAGAAATATTTACATATCTGTTAAAAGGCATAAAACAAGAGCAAATAAATTATTGTTGATAGGAATAATGAGTACACCATTATTATGAGTTTCCCGAAATTTTTCAAATTATGAAACATGTCGTGGTTTCATACGTAGGGGAGGAAGCATGGGTTGTGAACCGGGCTGGGTTGTGAACCATCAGCTTTTTGCTAACTTAATTGACACGTAGAGCCATTAGTTTGTGTCACTTTGTACTTCGACATAAGGCAGAGTTTTTGTGCTCACGCCGGAGTGTGCATGCATATTGCTTATGTCAGCTGAAGACGTCGCATAGAAGATCAAGTGCGGAAAGTTTTTACGGCTATTTTTAAAGTGGCATCCAAGTGATTAAATTTATCCGAAAAATGTGAGTGTATTGCATTTTCATTTTGTTTTTGGATTCTATTTTACGGTCCAATATTTGTTTATGTCGAATTAAGATTGTAAGTGTTGTTGTTTTTGACGTTTAAAAAATTGAGTTATGGCTGAGTTGTTCTTTACGTGATTTTCGAAATTTATTATACATTTTCACTTTTTTCCTTCGTATCCGTAAGTCGTCAAACAAAAACTTGATATTTTTTTTCCTATTATCGCAACAAGTCTTGGAAATACGTCATTCTGCTGGTCTTGTTTGTAAGACATTGGATTTGGCTTTGACTCCTAAATACTAAAATCAGGATTTTTGGGGACACGCACGCACACACGCACACACACACACGCACGCACGCACGCACGCACACACACCGGTTGTTGAACTAACTGATGTCATTACTTGTCTTCATTACTTTATTACTGAAGTACTGCTTGTCTTTCACTTGCTATGCCTCTTAAAATATTGTGATTAAATAAGATTTTGACTTCGTATAAAATCATAGGTGTTTTACTACCTATTTTCCAACTTCGATTAGGATTTGCCAAATGGTTAACAACCTAGCTACTTTTTTGAATTAGCCAAAAAAGAATGTGCCTGAAGTTCCTAACATTTTAATTGAACGAGAAAAATTTATAAGTTAATATGAGGGAAATAATTATCTACTTGTTTTTGAACAATATTTTATCGTAACAACAAACTTGATACTATACCATGTGGTATTTAATTAAGGTATAGTTTTTTGTTCCAAAAAATTTTTGTAAAATACAATGACATCATTTAATCATAAACTTTTAATAAGTATATAGGTATAAACCATTCATAAGACTTTAGACAGTATCAGCCTGATGTTCTGGAATATTGTCTATTTCAGTCTTTTGACCTATTCGTGGGAATATTAGCGGAACATTTGTAAAATATTTTACATTTGATTGACAACTAATATTTGACAGATAGTGAGTTGATATTGGTCCAATATAAAACCAATATTTGTCTTATGTTGGACTTTATTGAGGCGATACTGTAAGCCCGTAATTGATAGCCATTATAATGCCCAAAATAAGCAAATTGTGGGATATCATTAGGAAAATTATTTTGTAATTTTAATACATTTTGTTATGCGTGACATATCGTCATTATGTAAATTTCGTGACATTTCATGATTTTTCTATATTTGACCATTCTTGAGACTTTCGTGAGATTTCCCAACCTTCCGGATTTTCTGTATTTTTTGAAATTTTGTTGTTTCGTGTAATAATGTTATTTTGAGATTTTCTGACATTTTATGGTTTTCTGTTCTTTTTTTTATTTTTTAACAATAAATGATTATTTCATTTTTCAAATTGGGAAATTGGAAAAATTCTGTAATTTTTTAAAATGATGTGATTTTGTCTCATTATGGAAAAAGTGTAACATAGGATTTAATTTTATTGTAAGATGAATGAAGTTTTTTTTTGTAGCAGGATATTACAAGTTAGACTTCAGATATTAAATTTCATTTGATTTTGGGGCATGAAAAATACTTCGTCCACTATACAGATAATGGTAAGACATTGGGAGTTTCACTTTGTTTTTAGGGTGTAGTTACATCTTATAATAGACCATTAGAAATTCCTTCTAAGATCTGAAATTTTTATTTTATTGTTGAACATAAAAAACTTTTTTTGCTATAATAGCCGCAGCCTACTACAAAGTAAAACTTCTGATGGCCCACTCTAAAGTGAAACTTTTGTATCCGCAAAGGATTCAAATCTCTTGTGGTGAAAGGTATAGTAAAATTTCTAATGTTTCGCCATAGAAGTGAAACCGTAACTGGCAACCTATGCGTATTTGCCATTTAGAAAAGATTTAAATATAATTGCTATTTAGACATAAAAAATCCCACAAACTGAAACTTCTTATGTCTAAAAATAATAGATACTGTAGTAGGGAAAAAAATTTGAGAAAGTGACATATCATAATAGGTATAGTTGTTGTGTTAGCCTAGAAGCACCGGTTGACTTGGCTGCAGGAACAGCGGAGGTATCAGGTTTTTTTTATAATATAGAAAGACCTTCACTGTCTCCACCCCCGTCGCCGTATCAGTCGATGGACATTGGCATAGCTGAGGCGTCGCGCAGGAGTATCTGCTGACACGGTAGCGGGGAGGCGGAACATTTTTTTCTACATCATAAAAGAAAACTTGATTCTCCTGTCACCACCACCGTATCAACCGATGA
Source organism: Platygaster robiniae (assembly GCA_028476575.1). Lineage (NCBI taxonomy): Eukaryota > Metazoa > Arthropoda > Insecta > Hymenoptera > Platygastridae > Platygaster > Platygaster robiniae. Next base: position 11,923,095 of record CM052027.1, on the reverse strand, counting down.
TTCTCGGCTTTGCCTCGGCTTAGTCGAGGAGCATTGGCTGACACGGGGGAGGGGGATCAAGTTTTTTATAATACGTTAGAATTTCCACATAGTAAAACTTCTCATGGATGCTTTTTAACAAAGCCGAGGTGAAGCCGAGGATCATCGGTTGATATAGTGGCGGCTGCAGAAGGAGCAAGTTTTTTTTATTATGTACACGGAAAAAAATTCCAAGCTATTATTAGCTGGAGCATGGCACGCTATCGTTGTATGGGAGATTCCAAGCTTCTAACGTATGAATCGCGCCGCTTATACTGTGACGAACGAATCGTCCATAGGACATGCCTATTATCCAGGTGTCGCGACTTTGTTTTGGTAGCTTTATTCCGATGCTCGATTCCACCCTATGAATCTATGGAGCTCTCTTAGTACGATAGCTTGGAATTTCTCTCCGTGTAGGAAAAAGAATTCTGGCCTCTCAGCTACCGTGTCAGCAGACTCCTTGGCTTCACTTTGGTTAGGTTGAGAAGCATACATAAGAAGTCGCACATTGTGGAACTTCTGATGTTCTGCCATAGTATCGCTTTTGGACATAAGAAGTTTTTCAAAGTGAAACTTCATACGCAAGATTCTCGGCTTAGCCGAGGCGAAGGCGGAAAGCACATGCTGATGCGGTAGCTGGGAGACCGCGAGTCTTTTTCTTACATAATAAAAAAACTTGATACCCCGCTGCCCTCGCCGTCGTGTCAGCCGAAGCTCCGCGACTAAGCCGAGAAGCACACATAAGAAGTCGCACATTGTGAAAGTTCTTATGTTCTGTCATAGTACCATTGTTATACATAAGAAGTTTTATAATGTGCGACTTCTTATGTATGCTTCTCGGCTTAGTCGAGGAATTTTGGCTGACACGACGGCGGGGGCAGCGAGGGATCAAGTTTTTTTATAATATAGAGAAATATAGAGAAATAAAATAGAAATAGAATAGAGAGGGATAGGAAGAGGGGAGGGAGCGGATGTAAATGCGAGGTAAGGAATGAAGGATGGGAGAAGTGGGAGAGGGGAAGGAGGGGAGGGGCGGATTATTGCCCTACAGGGTGACGGGGGCGGCGGGGGCAAAAAGTATTTTTATAATTTAAAAAATGAACAAAGTCAAACAATAAACAAAGAAACAATAACTGCATACGTAAGATTCTCGGCCGAGGCGAAGGCGGAAAGCACATGCTGATGCGGTAGGTGGGAGACTGGAAGTCTTTTTCTTACATAATAAAAATGAACAAATAAAAAAAGAACAAAGGCAAACAATGAACAATAAACAAAGATACTTAAGTTCATTCGAGGTCACTGAATCTGCGACAGCGGGAGGGTAAAGTTTTTTTATAATATAGAGAGATGAGGCAAAAAATTATCTACTCGTTTTTGAACACTATTTGATCGTAACAACAAACTTGATACTCCCCAAAAAAATATTCGTCACACTTCCTATCATGATAAAAAATTAAAAAAATTCATACATTTTTAATTTTCGTTTAATTTTAAACGTTTGGAACTTCAAGTACATAAAAAAGACATCCTCAGGAAATTGGCCCTACAAAGTTACACATTCATTAAAACACTAAACTGCAATAAAAAATAGTTGCGTATGATGTCTACCTTTCCAACAGTATAAAGAATTCGTTAATATTCCGTAAAAAGTTACATCCCAAAAACAAAACCCAACCTCTTCCCCTACACATTTTTTTATCAGTAACTTGAAATTCACGTACGTTAATACGTGTAGTAGATATATTAAATAATATATCTATCCGTTCGCTCCATTCACACTGATGTAAGGGCCTTCTGGAAATATACGTGAATTCTCTGAAAAATGATTCGAAACTGCTGAAAACTATGAACTCCGACTTCGTGGTCGCGACATTATTACAGGATAAGGTTAATTTATTGGCGGAACACTTTAAGACGGTGTATGTTCAGGATTCTGGTATTACTTCGGCGTGCTTTTCTTTCGAAGGGGTCGAATTCTGCTCTCTTAATCTTACCCTTCGTGAAGTTTTTGATGGTATTTTGGGTTTGAAGGCTGGCTCGGACACTGGCCCCGATAACATTCCCAATTATTTTCTAAGGGGCTGTGTTTTTTCTATTACGAGATCTTTGTTACTTTTATTTAATAGGTCCCTCTCTGAGGGTTCGTTACTAACACGTTGGAAATTTAGTTGGGTCACATCTATTTTTGAAAGTGGGGATGAATCCGATGTTTAGAATTATCGTCCGATTTCAGCCATCAATTCCATGCCTAAGCTTCTTGAGAATATTGTGTGTGGTTATTTGTCGTATCATTTCATGAATATTATTGTTGATGAGCAACACGGCTTTTCCCGAGAGAAGTCTTCGTCTTCTAATCTTGTTTCTTTCAATAACTATTTGTTTACTGCCCTTGACAGAGGGGGCCAAGTTGATGTAATTTACACTGACTTCCCTAAGGTTTTTGACAAAGTGGACCACGCTAACTTTTTGTCCAAATTGAAATACCATAAGATCGATGGCTCTATTCTTGCGTGGATTAATAGTTACTTGTCAGAGAGGACTCAGTTGGTAATGGTGGAAGGTACTTATTCTAATCCAATCAGTGTGACTTCGGGAGTGCCTCAGGGCTCACATATCGGACCGCTTTTGTTCAAATTTATATTAATGACTTGGTTACGGTTTTGCGGTTCGGTAAGTGCATTTTATTTGCTGATGACATAAAGTTGTTTTTTACAATCGGGTCCAGTTTAGATGCCGAGAATCTGCAGAATGACCTTGATAGAGTTGCTGATTGGGCGATGAATAATGACCTCTCACATAATATTAAGAAATGTAACGTCATGCCTTTTTACAGGAAGCAAAAGCCGACTATATTTCCTTATTCGATTAATTGCGTTCGACTCCACTCTGTTAATGAACATCTTGATGTTGGTGTATGTACTCTACATTCCTATTTTTTTCTTCGTATGTAGACTCCCGTCAGACTTATTGTATGCTGGGCTTTCTTAATAGAACATGTGTGGATTTTAGGGATCCTAACACGTACAGATTGCTTTATTTGGCATTGGTTCGCCCGCTTCTTGAGTATGCCGCTCCGGTGTGGTCACCTCGTACTTTGGTTGATGTACGTGTAGTAGAGAAAGTCCAGCATACATTTTTGAGACGCTAGTCGTCCCTGATATGTCACCCTGCACGGTTTGATCAGCATGATTATACCTCGTTTGATTTTAGGTTGAACATTCCATCCCTTCAGTCTTGGAGACACTCTTACGATCTTGTATTTTCATTTAAGCTTTTGAACAATTACATTTTTTGCGACGAATTGAGGTCGTTGATATCCTTGTATGCCTCGAGTACCTCACTTATGGTAGGAATAGAATTAATGATGTTTCTTTCATTCCGACTGTTCGCACGAATTATGCGTCCAATAACACTATTACTCGTATTTGTCGCGGGGGTAACAGAATAGCACAAAGGGTCGATTTTTTTGATAGCAGTTTGGATTCTTTCATATCAGCGATAAGGCGTTTATTATGATCTAATTTGTCCTCTGGTTTTGTTTTGCTTTTGTTATATTACACTGACCTATGGTCTGTTACAGTCGCGTTAGTTTTCTTTATTGTAATGGTTCATAGTGTTACGGGGTGATTTGGTGTGTAATGTACTGTTTACTGCTACAATATTCATTTGGGTTTTGTTGTATAATCTTTACTGTGTTTCATCAGCTACTCATATGTGATAATATTTATACTTCTATGCATATCAGAAGGGTGTATGCACGTGCAATGTTATCAATAAATTAATAAACAAGTAGATATAGAATTTTTTTTTTTGATTCCCAAATACTCATCCCCCAACTCACAGGGGGGCTTTGAGCCCCCCCGTGTCAAAGGTAAGTAAGGCCTCCTTTTTCTTATCCCATGCCCTGCGGCCATGGCTGAATTTCTACTGTACTTGTTATTCACGTCATCTTGAGCACGCTGTCCGCTATCGACCCATGGGGGAAACCATGGAAAACTTAGTGGCAAGCAAGCGGTTGTGAGCTCATATCCGCCCGAGAGGCGCCGATATTAGGAAATCTCGACGCCCTGGCTCCTAAGAAGTTATTTCCTAAGAAATAAAATCCTGGGCCCAGGTAGGATTCGAACCCGCAACTTCCGCTTTGGCTGTCAGGTGGCATAACCACTTGGCTACAGAGGCAGTCTTACATAAATAGATATAATTATTTTATATATTTCACGAACACTTTTGAAGATCTTCTGAATTTCGAAAAATATTTTTACAATATTTCAACAACTTCAAATACACGTTTATGCTGTAGAAACTTAAAAACTGTCTGAACTTCAGTACAATTACAAAAAATTGCTGACACTTTCTCAAATTCTTCAGAATATCATGTACCTGAAGTTCCAAACGTTAAAAATTCAATGAAAAAAGAAATGGAATGAATTTTTAGTTTCCTGTCACGGAGAGTGTGAACTTTATAATTTTTTGTATCAAGTGTATCAGTAAGTGTGTCAGAAAGACAGTTGTCAATTTTGCGAAATCCTGTATAGCTTTTAAAAATCATTTACAAACATTTTACAATAAATAATTTTAAATTATTATTCAGAAAAAAATTTTTATATAGGCATATATTAGATATTGAAATACTTATGAAAGTACAAAAAAAAAAAAAAAAAAAAAAAAAAAAATACAAGTGAAAATTGTATTAGAACTTATGAATTCAAAGAATCATAGCAACAAAGAAGAATGAGAAATTTTTTAAAACAATGAATAAAGCCAAACATTTCCAAACATAAAAAATTATTTCATTTATTGATGTCCAGGTATTCATCATTTAACGCTATAATTCGTTCAACATTGGTGAGAGTTACGTAAAATTTTGGTATATTTCCAAAAATTATTGAGTTTTTAATAAATTGCTAATATTATTTTATTCAAATTATTATAGAACGATTCAAATTATTATAGACAAATTTCAAAACATTTCTGACAATTTCTTAAATTCTTCAGGATATCATGTATCTGAAGGTCCAAACGCTTAAAATTAAACGAAAAGAGAAATTGAATGAATTTTTGGTTTCCTGTCACAGGGAGGATTGTGTAATAGAAATTCATTCAACATAGTGCAAGTGTCGATTTTGGCAAAGACGAGGATTCCGGCCCGAGGCGAAGCCGAGGGAGTGAATTGTCTTTGACTGATGAGACGATTGCAGTATGTTGCATACAATATTTTATGCCACGAAAGCTGCAAGACCGTTTCAAAGTTGCGATTTTGAGGTTAGTGACATAAAATATTTTTCTGGCGGGCACAAAGCTTATTGTTTACATCAAAAAGTCCTTAAAAGTATCAGGAAATTTTTGTTCTTGAATGCTTTAGTTTTTTTTCTTTTCAATCTCTTTTTTTATTTTAAACGTTTGGAACTTAATGTACATAGAATATCACAAAATCGCTTTGAATTTTTAATTCAAATTAACACAGTAAGATGATTGTAAATGATTTAGAAATTAGAAAAAATTGCCAGGAATTACCTAGAAAACTAATAGATATTATTTACTCTTATTTTCATAAAAATTCCTTAGATACTTATAAATTTCGTAAAATATTGCAAGAATCTTTATGGAATTTGAAAATTTTTTATGAATTTTTTGAAATGATGAATCTGAATAATAGAGTCTTTCAATGTAAGATTATTCATAATTTAATTCAATTTAAAAGTTTTTAAAAATAAAATTCAAAGTTGAAAACAAAAACCAATTTGAGAAATATTATAGAACGAAAATTACTCGTGATTCAATATTCAAAGCATTCAATAGCCCGAAAACTTTTATAGTCAGGAATGTAGCTAGAAAAAATTTTTGATTCCTATTTGAGGAATCAAACATTCTTTTCACAGAATATGTCAATTTCCAAGGATGGTATAAGTCCATTGTAAGGAATTCCTCCAAAAGAATAAAACAATAAAACAATCATATCTCAAAAATAGTTAAATTTTTATTTATTTTTATTTGTTGCGGCTAAATTTTTTGCTATTGCAATCATCAATATATTGTACAATACAAAATGCTACATACTAATCAAAAAATGGTATTTTATTATTTTTTTCAATTTCGCTAAATTGTTTCCAATGAATCTTTTAGTAAATCAATGCTATTTTATGTTTTTAGCTTGATTCCATGTTCCAAAATTCGTCATTGAATTATCAGTAGCAATAATTGTATGAGGCGTGGAAAACTTGATTTTCAAGAATACTACTAGTGAAAAAATTCTTGCATAGAATAAATTTCGTTTATGAAATTAACAGAAAAAAAAAAACGAGTTTTTAGACTTCAGTATTCGAAAGTAGAACTTTCTATGAATCTTAAATATTTAACTTTGCTCAACTGGTTATCAAAAATAAATAAAATAGAATGTACAACATTAAAAACTAGATTTCATGAAATGACGACATTGAGTTTTTTGAATTATTAAGCAAAGTTATAAATATTTAATCTAAATCTGACTTATTCATTAAGAATATTTCGAAAGTTGGTTTATTTTTGTTTAGATTTCAAAGTACACTTCAAAACTAAAATTCATTTATGCATCGTTTTTATTAATTTTAATACATTATTTTCTAACTTAACTTATTTTGTTATTTAAATACTTATACTCAAACTTCTGTGTTTTAAAATCAGATTTAAGTTTCTAGTTTTTTTTTTTTTTTTTTTTTTTTTTTCATTTTTTTCGATATGTTTTTTACACTTCGGGTAGGAGGGGGGATGTATCAAAACATGTCTATTTGTAATTCATTAATGTAACTTTTTGAAAAGTTAAAATTGCTATTCCTTGAAAGAAAAAAAAATGTATGATTTTGTATGTTATCTACATGCTTGGATTGTACGTCTTCAAATGAATCATACTTCACAAGTATCTTGAGTATGCACTGAAGATATGACTCATCATACATTATTTCCATAATCCACGGTTTATGATTATGAATTTTCAGAAGTTACTAATTTATACATTATAAGTACATTTAAATAATGAAAATCAAATAATTTATTTTTATTATTACTTTTACTACTATGCAGGGCATTGCAAGAAAGTCAGAACTCTAATTAATATTTTTAATTAACTAAAGGAATTCTGGAACTCAAAGTTTTTCGAAAAATTACAATCTGTATTATTCAAGATTCAAAATATACATATAACATTATCTATTCGTATAGGATCTTGTAACTATTTATTATTATTTATTATCTGATTATTTTATACATTGTCACCAAGAGATCCTAAGAATGAGAAACATGCAAATTCATTCAGTTGTTTAAATATGAATAAAAGAATTTAAAAATTTGATTTCCAAGGAACATAACTTATTCTATTGTCCTTCAATTAAAATAATTTATTCATAAGTATTGAATTATTTTATTGAATTTGAAAAAAATTTGTTATTCTCATATTATGCATTTATATGGTATACTATATAAATATATATAGTATACCATTATATATATGTATATATAATATTAAGTTTTTATTACTTTGGTAAATGAAAATTTGATACTTGGAGCATCAACATAAGTACCCTATCAAATTCATTTTTCAAAATTTTTTTACAAATTTTAATTATTCTACAGATAACAGGAATATTTTTTGATATTAACGTCAATACTTGGCAGATATGCCATTGGAAATTTTACACCATAATATTATCAATTGCTAATTTGAAGAATTTGAGGAACTATTCGTAGCTCCAAAGCTTTTAACTCTGTACATGTGTTTTTAAAAAAAAAAAAAATTGATTTTTGTGGACATTGAAAATTCATATATCATGGAAATTCGAATATTTTCTATTCTTTTGAAAAATCGAAATCATGTTGTTGAAAGGTTAAGAAAACTTTCAAAATTTTTGAATTTTAATTTTGGCATTTCATAAATTTTGTGGCGAAAAATTTATGTTTCAATTTAACAAATTTCGACATCTAAACTTTAGCGAATGAAAAAAGTTCTTTACTTTTGGCATTTTATAAATATTTAGATAGCACTTATCCGTGTACATAAAATTAAAAAAATTTCTATAATAATCATTTACAATTAATAACAAGACTCATGAGGTGAAAAATTTCAAATAACCGAATTATCGAACATAAAATTTTGAATGATGCGTATTCTCAGAGTTTCAGAGTCATGTTGACGACAAATTATCCAAGTTCAGAAAAAAAGTTGCAAGTATTGAATTCGTCATTATAAATCACAAATTTCGTACAAAAATTTGCATATTACTAATTAATGTTTCAATTTATTCCTCGATCGTAAACATAATAAATTTTGTATATTTCTGAGATTTTGGATGCTTGTGGATCAAAGAAAAATAAAATTTGGCTGTTGGAAAAGATGTTAATTAAACTTTATGTATTCTCTAAATACGTTCAAAATTCGAATTTTAAATTTTTGTTAAAGAAATAATTTTATAACTGTGCATTATTTAAAAGGTTTGGAAAGTTACTTGAAAGATGTAACACCTTACGTTAATCTTTACAAACGTCAAAAAAGTAATTCGTTACGTTACCGTTACTTAAAAAGAAATAGTAACTCATAACCGTTACCACTTAAAAAAAATAACGTCTTGTTACTTTTTGGAATCGATTGTATGTAAATAACAAGCCACCAAAAAACTCAGGCTGAAAAATACAATATCAATCTACTAGTGGTTTTGTTCTATAGGAATTGTTCTTTCAGACATAATAAAAAATGTGAATCTGTACTTTTTATCCAGAGAAAAAAATCAATCAGCTAGTTCAAATTTTTTTTTTTCTTCAAGTTCACAAAATTTTTGGATATGTTTGATTCAATGTTAGCCACAGTGAAACATTCGCAAATTTAATATATTTTTGAAAGAATCTTACTACTCACCCAGATTTTCAGAATTTTTGAATTTTTTTGTATTTTTCAATATGAATAAAAATTTGCAGCATTCTCCAGTATTTTTATAAACTTGTACTATTTTTCTGTGCATTATTATAAAGATTTCAAGAATTTCCTGCTCTAGAATTACAAGTTCTTTATATTATATGCATTTAAGAGGATTTTTCAGCAAATAGTGTCTATGAAGATGTTTATTTCCCTTGATTTCTTTAATACTTTCTTAATTTTTCTACAATTTGAAGGATTTTTCAGTATTTTTGAAAGTATTTTTATTTTTTAGGATAATAGAATATTGCAAAATTTTCTAGTATTTTATACATAATTAAAGTATTTTTATAATATAAATTGTTATACACATTTCAAGAATTTCGAACTCTAGAATTTGAACATAATGAAATTTTCTGTGTTTTTCAGGATTTTCCAGAAAACAGTGTCTCGATAGATTTTTACTTATACCAGAACTTTTCATATTTCTTTAGTTATTCTGTGGTTTCAAGGAACATTCATTATTTTAATATATTTGCTGTACGAATTTCTGGAATTCAAAAGATTTTCAATGTTTAATATATTCACATGTATTTTTTATTACGTATTTTATTTCTATATTTTGAAGTATTTTATAGAATGTTGTGGAATTTTTCAGTTATTCTGAAGATATCTCTTTGAATTTCCAAAAAAAGGGATCAAATTGAAAGTTCGAACTTTTTGAAGTATTTCGATCGATTTTGCAGAAAACAGATTCTTAAATGCATTAGAGTGTCCTGAATTTTTTTTTATATTTTTCAAAGAATCATGTGATTTGAAAATTTTCTTATTTTTTATAGACTTGTCTAAACATATATTTTCTAATTCAAAGCTGGAGAAATTGGAGTTTTTTGATTCCTGGAATTAGATAAATTTTTTAAAAAACTTAATAAAATCTAGTATTTGAAGTATTTTTCGTATTTTATTCAATTTTTTTTTGTGTTCATTATATTTTATAAAATTTTCTAGCAGAATCTCTAGGTTTTGCAGATCTTGCTATAGATTTTGAAATCTAAATATTTCAAGTATTTTTATATATTTTAATGTGAGTTTCTGAAATTCGATGCTTTAAATTGTGATTTTCTAATAAAAAGTAAAAAAGCATATTCTTCGTCAATATTTTTACACAAATTACTAATATTCTACATTGTTTTATAAAAAATGATTAATAAAGAATTTTTTATTCAAAAATGTGAAAGTTAAAAATTACATAGATCTCAGTTTCAGAACATTTCTTAAAAAATTTCAAATTGTGCTAAAAACTTAATGAGACAGATAAAAGTTACCTAAAATAACGGGATTCTCGTTACTCCTCGCCGGAAAAAGTGACTCATTCCCATTATTGTTACTTGTTAATTCAAGTAACACTTTACATTATCGTTACCTTAAAAAATGTAAGGTTGTAGAGTAACACGTTACTTCCAAACCCTGATTATTGGATTTTTATTTTATTTATCTACAGATTCTGCCATTTTAATGTGAAAATAGAGGCTCAAACAATTATAAATTTGCAATAAATCAAAATATAAAAAAATCTGACAATAAATATGAATATAAATCAATCGAGAGTTATATTTTCATTATAAGTTGCAATTTAGAACTGTTCATTACAAACAAAAAAGCATCGTTTGCAGTGTACATGACAAGTTTTTTTTATTCAAAACTTGTCATGCATTCTGTAATATGGTAAACCTTGGAGGTATAGATAGGGGTTGGGAGGTACTTGGAAAAGCAAGCAACGCGAAATAATAAATAAGAATCGAAGGGACTAACCTTTTAAATGTCCCTGTGAGACTTGGATCGGCGTAAATAGACGATTTTTCGTGGAATGCATGAAAATGGACGTAGAACAAGAGTCAGAGTCGCATCACCGCATCCCGTGCGATTTCCATCCGTGAGAAAGCGCTGAAAGGGGAAAAAACTCGTTTTACCGCGAGCGTAAAACGTCCGCGCACGGGTGTGTCGACATCCCCGTGGTTTCGTACTGTTTCGTACCGAGTTGTCACTCGCGTCCGAGGCCAATTCCCCGAATCGCTCATAGAGATATCGCTAAAGTATTTCGCACATAGCGATATTTCACATGAGTCAATGCGTGTGATATGAATGCTACTTCGCGTTCGGCTTGCTGTTTGGTTACCAATATTCACTGACAGTATGTATTGCATTCGGCATTAAGTTGCTGAAAAACAGTTACCGCGAACACACTCTGTTGCACTCTGTCGTCTCCGTCTGCAGCTCTGTTCCTCTGCTTGCAGTCTTGATTATATTGACTAGCTCAGAAAGGAAGCACTAATCACTAATGATTAAGTTCCTTATTTCGTTGCACTGTTGAGAATTTACCTGTACAAAGTATTTAATGTGACTGTCATAACAAAACTTGACAAGCAGTGGTGCCGAACTGCTGCGACCCCTGTAGTTTCGCTCCGATTCTCGCTTCGGTATTGGTGGAGAGTCGAAGAGAGTAAGCAACATTGATTCCAGCGAGTTAGAGAGAGAAGCGAAGAATTGTGAAGAACTTGATCGCTCTCGGCTGCTTTCGGCCCGGCCCAAGGACGAGTCTTGGGACCGCGTGCCCGGATGCGTTTGTTTGTTTAGGCAAATGATGATACGGGACCTTTTTTGATACTCGAAACCTGATTTTTCGTATTTTCTTCACTTTCCTCATACCGGAGATTTTCGAACAGCTTGAACGAGTTTTGAGATAATGAAGATAGCAGAAATATGTTGATGCTCTTATTTAACGCATCGAAAGAGGAGCGAAAAAAATTTTTCGAAAATTTAACGAGATAAACTTATTAAGATTTCCTAATAAATACTAACAATTTTTTTGGAAATTTCCCGGTTTTAAAAATATTCTTTACATTGATGCGAATTTAATAAAAATAAAAAAAAGTTTAATTCTGAAAAATCTTTCCCAAAGTATAAAGATGAAAAAAAATTTTTAATACAAAATTTTGTTTCCATCCGTTTATATCTAATATTTTCAACTCTATTTTGCAGTAAAATTGATAACAAAACAACTTTGTCGAAAATTCATGAATTTAAGCAATTATACAGTTATTGTAAGAAAAAATTTCCTCATCTATCAACACATATTTGAATGAATGAAGCCAATGTAATTTTTTGTTGCAAAATTTTGGCTATTTTTCAAATTTGGTCTCTCTGATGTTTCGCGATATTTTAATTCAATTTCATAATTCAAATTCATAATGAAGAATTTAAAAGATTTATAACAATACTAAATTGTAATACTATATTGAAACGAAATTCTTATATGTATATCTCGAGATTTTTTCATCTGTCATTTTCAAAAATGTTAAGAGCAATTCAACTTGGAGGATATCCAAACTGAATTACGGTGACTACAATAGTTTATCCTTTCAATGAATTAAAAAAAAAAAAAAAAACCAATGCATTCGTTTCTTTCAATTTATGTTTGAAAATGAATGAGGTCAAATTTTCAACTTATTTCCACATCACCGTTGGGGTAGAGTTTTTAGCGCATTTTTTTAACATGGTTTCCCCTGGAGGCCTAAGTCCAGGGTATCAAGTATCAAACAAAGTAATTCGAATATTTTTTAAAAATGTATGTATTTTGAATTTTCCCAGTCTTCTTACATTCAATAGAATTTTCTGGCATATATAATAATTCATTTATGAATTGCTATTTGGATCTTATACAGTAAACGCTCTAGAATTTAGTCTTTCATTGGTTATTACGTTATTAGTAATGTACGTGTTAGATAATTCAGAAAACATTATGATTTTAAATTTATTTTACCTTTTATGTTTTCTATGTTGTTTTAGAATGCTTACTAATATTCGTAATATTTTGTTGTACACTACTGAACGGATTTGTACCCTAGTGATTTTAAACCTTATAAAAACCTTACAAGAAAAAATTTTTTTTTATAAGAATTCAATTTTTTACAAGGTGCACCTTATAAAAATCTTATAAGAATTCGATTTCTTATAAGGCGACCTTATAAAAACCTTATAAGAAACTGAAATTTCTTATAAGAATGTATGTGATAAAATTTTATAAAAAAAAAAACCTTATAAAATTTTTTAGACCCATTCTTTATAAGAAATTCAAGTTTCTTATAAGGTTTTTATAAGGTCACCTTATAAGAAATTGAATTTTTATAAGGTTTTTATAAGGTGTACCTTATAAGAAATTGAATTTTTATAAAAAATTACTTTTTCTCATAAGGTTTTTATAAGGTTCAAAATCACTAGGGTAGTACAATTTTCGAAGCTCGATGCCGTAGATTCTAAGTTGACAAACAAAATGGAAGTTACAGCAGTTCAATGAAATGAGTGGTTTTTTTGTGCGCCTTAATGTTTTTCCTTAATTTTTTCGTTAGTTAAATAATTTTTTGAGTTCATTTTTTATACGTTGGCAAATTCTATGATTTTCTTTCAATTTCTGACAAAATTATTCACTTTATCTTGGTGTTAATAATTGTTATATAAATTGTGCCATTCTGCTCGTAATTTACTTTCTTCAAATGAATCCAATTTAAATGCAATGTTCCAGACTGATGTAAAAGTTTTATCTTTTAGATTCGAAAAGTGCATTTTCTGATTTGGAAAACGAAAGGTTCTTATAAAATATATCGAAATTTAATTTTACCCTTCTTATGATTTCAGTACAGGCTGTGATGTAAAACAACTTGCACTTACTGCTTATTTCAAAAGTATCATGATCGGTTAGATTTTTTTTTCCACTGTGAGGTAGGCTCCGCATTCTTCCCTCAAAATAACTTCTTCCTATACAGTCAACTGCCGGAAAAATCTGTTTTCTAAATTTTTTGACAAAAGGTACTTCATGATTTTTGATGAAAAGTGATTTTTTCCCAAAATTTTCAAGAAAATTATTCGATTCCGAGTAAATATCTTGAATTAAAGTTTCCCTGCTTTGAAAAGTTGCATTCATTACATTGAAAACTGACAAAATGTCTTTTAAGAATTATAAATATGCTCTCGTTATTGGACTAGAAAATCGCCTGTACAAATTTTCACCTAGAAAATTTTGACAGTTCGTATTCTTAAAGCATTAGATTGTGAAGATCTCTGTACAAAAATCAAAATATCTGCCAGGAAATCCTATTGAATGTAAGAAGACTGGGAAAATTCAAAATACATACATTTTTAAAAAATATTCGAATTACTTTGTTTGATACCCTGGACTTAGGCCTCCAGGGGAAACCATGTTAAAAAAATGCGCTAAAAACTCTACCCTAACGGTGATGTGGAAATAAGTTGAAAATTTGACCTCATTCATTTTCAAACATAAATTGAAAGAAACGAATGCAATGGTTTTTTTTTTTTTTTTAATTCATTGAAAGGATAAACTATTGTAGTCACCGTAATTCAGTTTGGATATCCTCCAAGTTGAATTGCTCTTAACATTTTTGAAAATGACAGATGAAAAAATCTCGAGATATACATATAAGAATTTCGTTTCAATATAGTATTACAATTTAGTATTGTTATAAATCTTTTAAATTCTTCATTATGAATTTGAATTATGAAATTGAATTGAAATATCGCGAAACATCGGAGAGACAAAATTTAAAAAGTAGTCCAAATTTTGCAACAACCCTGATGGTTAAAATCCCATTCTGGGCCATAATGGGCAAAATCCCAGAATGGGTTTTTGCTATAGTTGGTGCATGATTTCCTTTCACTCCCATTCATCACAACTGTCACCGCTGGCGCCCCCTCCCCCCCCCCGTATCTCATGCCCTTTTCCCATTTTTGGGCATGAATAGCCGGAGGGAGTAACTATAGAAAAATCCCATTCAGGTTTTTTTCTTATACTGGGTTCGCCACCATCAGGTAAAAAATTATAAAATATAATAATAAAAATTATAAACAATTGTAAGAAATATTTTTAAAATCGGGAAATTTCCAAAAAAATTGTTGATATTTATTAGGAAATCTTAATAAGTTTATCTTGTTAAATTTTCGAAAAATTTTTTTCGCTCCTCTTTCGATGCGTTACATAAGAGCATCAACCTATTTCTGCAATCTCCATTATCTCTAAACTCATTCAAGCTGTTCGAAAATCTCCGGAATGAGGAAAGTGAAGAAAATACGAAAAATCAGGTTTCGAGTATCAAAAAAGGTCCCGTATCATCATTTGCCTAAACAAACAAACGCATCCGGGCACGCGAGTCCCAAGACTCGTCCTTGGGCCGGGCCGAAAGCAGCCGAGAGCGATCAAGTTCTTCACAATTCTTCGCTTCTCTCTCTAACTCGCTGGAATCAATGTTGCTTACTCTCTTCGACTCTCCACCAATAGCGAAGTGAGAATCGGAGTGAAACTACAGGAGGTCGCAGCAGTTCAGCGCCACTGAAACTTGAAAAAACTAACCAGGGGGCACAAGCTGCCCATAAGAACCTATAGCAATTAAAGTTTTGCGCTACGCCATCTGAAATCGCACTCGACTCGGGAACTAGCAGTGGAGAGTGGGAGCAAGTGGGAGTTTCCGCGCACGATTTAAACTAATAATTCTAAAATGCCAGTATGTATTGGCATGTGCGTGAGGATCTACAAACACAGTGCATCCACATTCTATCCTGTATCCCCACCCCTACCTACTAAACCCGAGAGGAAAAAAAAGTCGGGAAATAATCTCAACATATCGGAGCGACATCACATGTCAGATATTCTCAGATATTCGTAGCAGAATATCGCGAAGATGTTTTTTAGCATATGATTTCTGTGTATTTTTAGTAAAATGTCGCGAAGATATTTTTCGGCATATGATTTTTGTACATTTCTGGTAGAATGTCGCGAAGATGTTTTTTGACATATGTTTTTGTGCATAACAAAAATGGCACTCTCTTTGGCAAAAGGTTGGAAGAGGAACGTCCCAGCTCAAATTCTTTCAAGTTCTTCGACTCATCTACCGCGGTTTACACAAGCGAATAATTTATACGTGATTTGCGCCCGTTCCAAATTGTTGAATTCATAATAAAATATCCTTTAAGACAGTTAAATTTCCATTTTTTTCCACCTTACACGTTATGTGACAATAACTGAAGTGCCAGATGATATAACTTGGAGCGCACAAAATGCCGTGAAACTTTTACCCAAGCTACGATTTCAATAATGGATTATAATTTCACGGCATTTTGTGTACTCCGAGTTATATATAATCAGGACCTTAATTATCCATCATTTTTATTTTTATTTACAGTATGACATAAAACATCGCAAAGATATTTATCTAAAAACATCGCAGCTATATAGTGAGAAAAACATAGCAGTGATATTATCGAGCGTGACGATATTACTATAGAGATTATCTCGCGATAGTTTAAAATATCGCTACGATATTTCTCCGACCTTTTTTTTCACTCGAAGGGAAACGACTGCCATATACACTGGGAAAAAAATCCCGTCGTATTAACCGTAAAACCCGGTTGTGCCAACGTTCAAGCAAACCGTGACGTTTCAATGTTAAGTTGGCGTTGCTGGCCACGGCGCATTCACTGAGTCTGTGGCGACCCTGCCAGTCTTGCCACTACACAGAACAACTAGCTGGGGTTACTAGCTCGACCAATGGCGGGAGCGGACCGTTGGACCAATCAGCGGCCGACCTGCTATGCTATCGAACGCGCAGAAGAATCGATATATCGTTTCGTGATTGAGATACACACTCGATTATCGCGCCGCGCTGAAAAACTTCGTTCTCTATGTCGGAAAAGATTGTAAAAATAAAATCAAGTAGTGCTTTTGTAAATAAAATATATTTTCGTATCGCAATTTTGTGAGTTGTTTATTGTGATTGTGTTTTGTGAAACAAGAGTACCTACAACTGGTGACCCCGAGAAGAAGAACAAAATCATGAGCACGTGAGGCAACCCCAAAAACCTGGCCAACGACCACCGCAGGAAAGAAATCCAAGAACATCCATACCATCGCACTTTCACCTGTAATAAACGGCCAGTGGAAATCAAGCAACACCAAACAGCGAACATAAGGAACCAAAATTTTTCCGAAAAATAACGAGTAAGTCCAAAAACCACACCATGCCTCACGAAAAAAGGGACGAGCTCTCCGAAACGAACCCCCTTTTTGTGCAAGCGACGCGAATTACGAAATTTTCTCCGTTTTACCGCGCCGACCCGGAATTTTGGTTCCAACAAGTCGAAGCTATTTTCGCGACGAACGGGATCGTGACCGACGATACGAAGTTTCAGTATATGGTGCAATTCGTGGAACCGGAAATGTACCCACACATAATTTCCTTGGTGAAAAAACCTCCGGCGCGAGACAAATACCAGGCAATGAAGGATCGCGTAATCCAGGCATTCGCAGAATCCGAGGAGACGAGGTTCAGGCGGATTTTCCAGGGCCGGGACATAGGGGATCGAAAACCATCGCATTACTTACAGGAGTTGCGAAACTCAGGGGGCGGTCAAATCAACGACACCATCCTCAGGACACTCCTTTTAGAGCAGCTCCCTGAAAGCGTACGAGGCGTGTTAAGCATCGTCACCGAGGCGGACGTCGATAAAGTAGCAACTATGGCGGACAAAATGATAGGGTGGCAAAGCTCGTTCGAACTCAACGAAATTCGTCGCCCACGGAACCAGACCACATACGACTCTACCCGGCCGACAGAACCAGACAGCACCCTGGCCGACAGACTCTTCAAGTTAGAACTCAAAGTAGACAACCTCGCGACACAACTTTTCCATTCAAGGTCACGAAGCCACAACAGGTTCCAAGATCGTTCCCGTAGCAAATCCCGAACCCGGGATGAGTCGCTCTGCTACTACAACGACACCTACAAGGAAAAAGCAAGGAAGTGCACACCCCCCTGCTCCTGGAAAATGCCTGGGAAGTCGGAAAACTAAGTACACCGTCCCGCATTGAGTCGGTCGGAGACGTGGACTTAGGGAAAAGCCGACTTATGGTCCGGGACAAGAAATCCGGCTTGCGTTTTCTAGTTGATACAGGAGCAGACATCTCGGTTTTGCTACGTACATCAGCAGGACGCAATCCACGACCCACTGACTTCAGACTCTTCGCAGCCAATAACACCCCGATCACCACCTATGGCGAAAAACTCATGGCCCTGGACCTCGGACTACGGCGACGGCTTGGCTGGCGTTTCACAGTCGCCGAAGTCACACAGCCCATCCTAGGGGCAGATTTCTTGGCACACTACGGCCTCCTGGCGGACCTGCCAATGAGGTGATTGACAAAGTAACAAACCTTTTTTCCCTAGCAGAAACTACTTCCCAACCAGGCCAGGGCGTGTCAACCATCTCAAACCAGTCCACTTACAAGAATCTACTCAAGAACTACGCGGACATCACACACCCGTCAACAACCAAGATTAATGGCCAGCAGAAGGTGTTTCACCACATCCTCGCCGAAGGCTCACCCATCGCCCAACGAGCACGACGCCTAACTCCGGAGAAGCTCAGGGTGGCAAAAGCGGAATTCGACTTCATGCTCTCACAGGGAATCTGTCAACCATCCAATAGCCAATGGGCGAACCCGCTCCACATGACACCAAAAGGAAATGGCCAATAGAGACCTTGTGGGGACTATCGACGCCTGAACGCCAGTACCATACCTGACAAGTACCCAATCGCCCACCTACATGATTTTTCCAACAGGCTCAGAGGCTCCACGATTTTCTCAACCCTCGACCTCACCCGGGCGTACCATTAAATTCCAGTGGCTCCAGAGGATGTACCCAAGACAGCCGTCATCACCCCATTTGGTTTGTTCGAGTTCAAAGTTATGCCTTTTGGACTTTGCAATGCCGCTCAGACTTTCCAACGCTATATTGATACCGCACTCCGAGGGTTGGAATTCTGTTACGTATACATAGATGACATTTTGATATTCTCCAGGACCCCCGAGGAACACAAACGACACCTGGAGGCAGTTTTCCAAAGACTACGTGAGTTCAACCTGACCATCAACCTGGAGAAGTGTGTACTCGGCGCCACCGAGGTGAAGTACCTGGGATACCTGATTGATCAAAAAGGCACCAGGCCACTACCCGAACGAGTAACAGCTATTTGAGATTTCCCAAAGCCACTCACAGTCATCGAACTCAGGCGTTATCTCGGGATGTTGAACTTCTACAGAAATTCACTGAAAAATGCTGCTTCAACCCAGGCACCACTGCACGGTTTTCTACGGGGAGCCAAGAAAAATGAAAAAACCCCTATTCAATGGACACCGGAGACGGAGCGAGCATTCGAGGCCACCAAGGAACAGCTGACTCAGGCCATGCTGTTACACCACCCACTGGAATCCGTGCCCTTGACACTTCGCTGTGATGCATCCGATGACGCAATGGGAGCTTCTCTGGAACAACTCAATGACGGTATCTGGGAACCCCTGGGTTTCTTTTCGAGAAAGTTCACTGAAACACAAAAACGTTATAGCACCTACGACAGAGAACTACAAGCTATATATAGTGAAATAAAATTTTTTCGTTTCATGGTCGAGGGACGAGAACTGAAAATCAGCACTGACCACAAGCCAATCACTTTCGCATTCAACCAGAAACCTGAAAAGGCGTCACCAAGGCAGCTGCGACAACTGGATTTCATTGGCCAATTTTCTACCAGAATTACGTACATCCCGGGTAAGGACAACATCACCGCCGACGCACTCTCCAGGATTCAAGAGATCCAAATGCCAACCCTGTGCACCGACGAGGACCTCGCATTGGCACAAGAAAACGACCAAGAGCTTCAAGATTTCCTGTCATCAAACACAGCGTTGAAAATGCGAAAGTTGAGAATCACGGGCACCGACGTGTACCTCCACTGTGACATCTCAGGAAAAGAAATTCGCCCCTACGTTCCAACCATACTGAGAAGAAAAATTTTCGAGGTCACTCACGGTTTGTCACATCCCAGCGGAAGGGCCACCAAGAAAATGATCTCCAGGAGATTCGTCTGGCCAGGAATGGCAAAGGAAATCACAAGTTGGGCCCGCACGTGCATCCCCTGTCAACGGAGTAAAATAAGTCGACATACGAAACTAGTCCCGGAGCAGATTCCAGTCCCCGACACGCGTTTCTCTCATGTTTACCTGGACGTGGTTGGACCTCTCAGGAATTGCCAAGGATTTTCATACATTTTCACAATGATAGACAGATACACTAGGTGGCCAGAAGCAATACCAGTCAAAGAAATCACGGCTTCGTCAATAGCAAATACACTTTACAACCACTGGATCGCAAGGTTTGGGGCGCCAACAATCATAACAACTGACTAGGGTCCGCAATTCGAAGCAGTCCTGTTCAAGACACTCACACACCTCGTGGGAGCCAAGAGGATCAGGACGACAGCCTATCATCCGGCATCAAATGGAATGATAGAGCGGTGGCATCGCTCAATGAAAGCCGCAATAATGTGTCACGACGCGGACGATTGGGTCGAAATACTGCCAACAGTCCTCTTGGGATTGCGCACCAGCATCAAGGAGGACATCGGCACGACAGCAGCTGAACTAGTTTATGGCGCCACCTTACGACTTCCTGGCGAATTTTTCATCGAGGAAAACCAACCCCAACACCCCAAGATGTTCGTCGAAAAATTCCGTCAACACATGCGAAAAGTTCGATCTACACCAGCAGCCCAACACACAAAAAAAAAGCCTTCATTCATAAAGATATTTTTTTGTGCTCACATGTTTTTCTCAGGGTGGACCGAGTAAGAAAGCCTCTGGAAAATCCATACGACGGACCATTCAGAGTACTCGCCCGACCGTCAAACAGAGTTTTCACCATCGACATCAGAGGAAAACCGTCAAACATCGGCATCGAACGGTTAAAACCAGCGTTTTTCGAAGCGAGCCCGGACCTACCGCACCCTGCACAAAAACCAACATCAACTGACCCAACACAAATTCAACCAACCAACAATCCGGATTTCACCGACTCAAAATCATCCCGACAACGAGATAATAAAAATAAAACGCAGCCACAACACACGCACAGGCTGAAGATGACAGTTTAACCTACACCAAGCCCAACAACGACGACCCTGACAACAAAACAACCAGGAAAGCCGCCAATCCTGAAAAAAAATCATGGGCGGAACTTTGGGCACGCAAAACACGTCACCTTCGTCACCTCGACCAGATGACGTCAAGTTTCATTCCCCAATATCCTTTCCCACCATTCCCTCATTATTTTGTTGCAGGAACACGGTTTTCACGAATTTTCGCATTTGGCAAAAATCGCGGATATAAACAAACGCCATTTTCAGCTGTCACCCCATGGGCGGATCTTCAGCCAATCGTAACACGGGCGCCATGACTACCAAAATTGCGCGCACCCATGTCACTCGAGGGGGAGTGATGTGGCGACCCTGCCAGTCTTGCCACTACACAGAACAACTAGCTGGGGTTACTAGCTCGACCAATGGCGGGAGCGGACCGTTGGACCAATCAGCGGCCGACCTGCTATGCTATCGAACGCGCAGAAGAATCGATATATCGTTTCGTGATTGAGATACACACTCGATTATCGCGCCGCGCTGAAAAACTTCGTTCTCTATGTCGGAAAAGATTGTAAAAATAAAATCAAGTAGTGCTTTTGTAAATAAAATATATTTTCGTATCGCAATTTTGTGAGTTGTTAATGTGATTGTGTTTTGTGAAACAAGAGTACCTACAAGTCAATCCAGCCCCAATGACCATAAGGAATCAACGGGAATCCAATGCTGAAACGACCGAATTTGATATACACAGTAAAAAATAATTGTTGAAAAACACTACGCTGGGCGTCAGTAACCAAAACACCAATGCTGAGCGAGGAAAAATTACTAGGAGTGGTAGTGAAATGCCCACCGCATGAAAATTCACTAGCTCTGACGACTTTTTCAGAGCGCTCGTAAATTTCATCTCGGATTGTGAATTCACGGTGTTGCTGGCGATTTCGTTCAGTACGATAGTAAAAATAAGCTAACCAGTAAAATCCAGCTGAAATTCATTAAAAAGCATGAAATGAAAATTCATCATAAAATGAATTGTTATTGATATTTTGCATATATGAATAAATATATAAACACGCTTGCAATAATGTAAGGAATGTAAGCGTGTTTTTGAACCTCAAATATTTCGTGCATGCACAAGAAATATTTGGATCGTAACTAATATATAAAAGTGAAAATCGGAATTTACTTTACTTGATAATGATTTTCCTGATTTTTAGGATAAGCGAATAATCTCAGTTGAAATTAATAAAAAAAATATATCTTGTGTTCTTTAATTATGCGAACCGCTTGATAACACACGATAAAACGACGTATGAATGTTAACGAATGGGAATGACAATACGAATCATATTATAAGTGTGATAAAATAAGATGAGAAATCACATAATTATCTCGTAAAATCACAAGCACATAGAATTTTACAAACTATGATACAAAATCTAATATCTGCTGTTAAATTTACTAGAGACAGCAAAAAATCGAGTGGTGATCAAATTTCTACACTGAGCGTAGGTCCTCTAGTTACAGACGCCGAGCGTAGGTTTATTCATAAAAGCTAGTGATTTATTCATCGGATGTCGTTTTTCGTTCCGCACTGGAGGGAAATCACTAGCGACCAAAGTTTCACAACAGCGGTTCGTGATATTACTACGCTGTGCGTAGTAAAAAAATCACTAGCGGCTAGCTTTTTTTACTGTGTATAAATAGTGATACAACGGACAAAGCACAGCTGACTGTCAGATCAGTATTGGCAGAACACGGGGATTTCCCGTCGCCATATGACTGGATTGACGTGAAAGAAGTAACGTAAAGCGGCCATGTTGAATCGCCGGGATTTTTTTCCCAGTGTAGCATGCGCGTCGTTTGTTATCTATATCTTATTATCTAGATAATTCGATACAGCTATATATAGATATACCTATTATAAGTTTAAACGGCATTCCAGCGTTGAGCACCTTGTTAAATCGACAGGGGACCGTATATCTGGATTCACGTGAGCTGGCAACACTGCGTTAACAAGGCAACCACGCTAATGCAACGTTGTAAACTCGCCGGTACTCCTTCCTGTTAACGCAGCGGGGTTTTCCGGTTAACCTGACAGGATTTTTTTCCCAGTGTAGCACTTCCCGAGTGGAAAAAAAGGTCGGAGAAATATCGTAGCGATATTTTAAATTATCGCGAGATAATCTCTATAGTGATATCGTCACGCTCGATAATATCGCTGTTATGTTTTTCTCACTATATAGCTGCGATGTTTTAAGACAAATATCTTTGCGATGTTTTATGTCATACTGTAAATAAAAATAAAAATGTTGGATAATTACGATCCTGATTATATATAACTCGGAGTACACAAAATGCCGTGAAATTATAATCCATTATGGAAATCGTAGCTTGGGTAAAAGTTTCACGGCATTTTGTGCGCTCCAAGTTATATCATCTGGCACTTCAGTTATTGTCACATAACGTGTAAGGTGGAAAAAAATGGAAATTTAACTGTCTTAAAGGATATTTTATTATGAATTCAACAATTTGGAACGGGCGCAAATCACGTATAAATTATTCGCTTGTGTAAACCGCGGTAGATGAGTCGAAGAACTTGAAAGAATTTGAGCTGGGACGTTCCTCTTCCAACCTTTTGCCAAAGAGAGTGCCATTTTTGTTATGCACAAAAACATATGTCAAAAAACATCTTCGCGACATTCTACCAGAAATGTACAAAAATCATATGCCGAAAAATATCTTTGCGACATTCTACTAAAAATATACAGAAATCATATGCTAAAAAACATCATCGCGATATTCTGCCACGAATGTCTGAGAATATCTGACATATGATGTCGCTCCGATATGTTGAGATTATTTCTCGACTTTTTTTTCCACTCGGGTTTTGGCGAGGGGACTTGCACTCCGTCTCTATATTCCTATGTCCATGGTTAAATCACCTGCTACAAAAATAAACACACGCGGCCAGGATGTCGTGTTTATTAAAGAAAAATCGAATCAGGACATTTTGTTCCTGGGAAAAATTCTCAAGATTAGGAACTGTTTTTAATGTTGCAACGAAGGTTTCTCTTTTTTCTGAATAATATTTTTTTCTCAATAACTTAAATTAGTAATATATTTTAGTGGACTAGACAGAAATATTTTCGTTTAAGGTTTATTTTAAAAATATGTTGACTTCAATATTTTAAATATTTTTAACTAACTGGTTTTAAGAACACAAGTAAATATAATTTTCAACAATCTTTGAATTTCCAACTACACATTAAATTTTTGGAGCTTGTATATAACTAGTGATTTCATTTTTGTAATTTTTTATTCACACATTTTGATTTTATATTTCGTAGCATTCAATAGTGAAATATTTATTTTCGTATATAATATTATTAAATGAATAAACAATTTCAATATGAATTTACGTCAATATTAGTGATATAAATATTAATAACATTGTTTGTAAGGGGCTCATTTGAAAAATATGTTGACTCCACGTTTTCAAATTTTTTTTAGATGATCTGATTTCAAGAACACAAGTATTCAATTTTCAACTATCTTCGAATTTCTAATTATCGAACTGATAGAGCTGACATTTACCCATTTTTCGTTTTCGTAATTTTTTATTTGACAATTCTTATTTTATATTTTTTTTTTTTAATGAATAGAATATTTATGTTTGTATGTCTTTTGATTAAATGCATAAATAGTATTGAATATGTTGGTATATGTAATATATCAATCATAGAATATGCATTGAGTGAATAGCGGGTCACTCTCAATTATTATTTGAGAGTTATTGAAATTTATAACTTTAAATATATTTCAATTTTCGCTACTATTTATATTATTAGAAAATGTATCAAAATGATTAAAATTTTTATTTTTCTACATTATTATTATCACAGTAATTATCAAAACATTTATATTATAATTAATATTGCATTAATTCAATTGTTACATTTGACATTCCTGATCCAGTAAATCAGAAAGTATGAAAATTTACGTTTTCATTATCCAGTAATTTTTCAAGAATCTGAATTTAGTTCTTTTTTTTTTTTTCAAAAAATTATCAAGCAGCAGTATTTTATTCTGGGAACTTGCTGTGACAAGATATTAAAATGTATTATTTTTTAGGATCTGGAATTAAATTTCTCAACTGCAAATTTTCAATTTTTCTAATTATGTAACTTTACACCCTTTACATTTGAAATTTGTAGAATTAAAAATTAAAAATTTTATATTTAATCAGATATGGTATACACAAAATCAACATTAAAAGTAGTATTCAGTAGTAGTAGAGTTATCCAATATTTTGAATCATGTAGGGTATTTATTTTCGCTTAGTGTGAATTGTGAAAGAATAATTATAAGCCAACTTTTTTCTTCAGCGGCATCAAAATCATGCAGCAAATTCTATAAAACACAATATAGTTTTACCGTGGAAAGTTTCTGCAATGAATGCTGTGCCACAGCACATTTCCAAACCTATATATTTTGAAACTTCGGTACCGCCGACGCCTCGAACTGAACCAGAAATAAAAAACAGCAATCAAATAAAATACATGAGACAAACCTGTTACTTGGCAAAAAACATATTGCAAGAAACGGAGCATTTAATAAAAGTACAAAAATAGGAACATCTTAAAACATTAAGTATTTCAAAGTTTTTTCTAAACCACATGAACCTTTGAACCCTGGTTGTTTTTTTTTTTTTTTTTTTTTTTTTTGTAGCCTGGAGTGACGACAGATTTTTTAGATAAATATATCCACGAAAGCATTATAAAGAATGGAGCGTATCCAAGTCCTTTAAATTACAAAGGATTCCCAAAGTCAGTATGTACGAGCGTGAACAATGTTGCTGCCCATGGAATTCCTGATGACCGCCCTCTTCTCGATGGAGATATTATCAACGTTGATATAACTGTACATCCACTCAACAATATCAATAATGCTTAAAACAAATCCAAAATTGAGTTTTAACATTTCAGCAAAAATCGATGGTTTTTAATTTTTCTCATCCGAAACATTCTTCAAAACTCTGCAAAAACCAAAAATCTCTTTCAATGCAAAATATCGATAAACTGTAATATTCAACAATGTAGATGATCATATTGTTAAAACAATCAAACTGAATTCCAGGTGTATTTGAATAGTTATCATGGAGATTGTTCAAAAACGTTTCAAGTAGGAAACGTAGATTCTGCAGGAAGAAAACTTATTGAGATCAATAAGCTGTGCTTAGAAAATGCAATAAAATTATGCAAACCTGGAGAAAACTTTTGTACAATAGGAAAAATAATTGAAAAAACTGCGAAAAAACATGGTTTCAATGTTATTCCTTCTCTCATTGGTCATGGAATCGGCGATTATTTTCATGGCCCACCTAACATCTATCATTTTGGTAAATTCAACTTTCATAAAATTATATATATAAAAAAAAAACTATGGGTTGAAATTCAAAGCTGATAATGAAAAAATTGGTTTTGCAGATAATGATTACACAGGAAAAATGGAACCAGGAATGACTTTTACCATAGAGCCAGTTCTGACAGAAGGTGGACCTGATGTGGAAATTTTAGATGATGGTTGGACTATCGTGACAACTGACGATGCAAGAACAGTGCAGATGGAACATACAGTACTCATAACTGACATTGGCTGTGATGTACTAACTTAATTATTTATTTTTGAAATAATTGTGTGATAATTTTGAATACCATGGATTTTTTGCCACAATTTCTGGAGTTGGAGTTTATAAAACTTGAAATCACTAATTTAAGTAATCAAATGAAATTTTTTTCCCTAAATTCGTATGAGTTTTTTATCTATTAGAAGCAAAAAACATTTAATAATTGTTCAAACAAGTAATTATCAACATTATTTTTAATGAACAATTGGATTTTTTAATGCTTTCTTCACGCTAAAAAAATTAAATTTTTGTTGCTCATAATGCGGAAAACGTTTACCTTTAATAATCCATCAATAGAATTTGGTTGTTTTTTTCTATTCTAAAGATATAAATTTTTTTGTCGCTCAATTCACTATCTCCGCGCTCGTCATGTTCCGCAATATTACGTTTACAGCATCAAATTTTGCTTTTTGCACTTCATCTTACATTACGAATGAGATAGATTGAACAACAGATAACTGCAGAACTCTAAATTACTATAAGAAAAAATAATTTTCATTGGCTACATTGGCCATGTCAACATCAGAGCGACACGTCGAACAAATCATGTGTATGTTCAATTTTTTATCGCAAACAAACTCATTTATTCAATTAATCACATCCGTTTTTTATTTAGTTGACAACGTCAATGTTCAAATCGGTAAGTACTTTCCTAATACTACACGAATGGTTGAAAATGAAACTTCGAAGGGAAAAATGTAGAAGCTGCGAGATTTCCAGCTCCCACGCTTTCACTCTGCCAATTTCTCCTCCGCTCCATTACTTCCGCTCTACTTAACTTCCACCGTGCAAGGGCACTGAAGGGCACGCCCGCGTGTCGTTTCGCCGCGAAGCTTTTCGCGCTCGTCACGTGGTACACGCTTGTCCCGAGTGTGAGGGCTATTTGTGCTCACAGATGAAGGCAACCCGGCTCGCAGAGCTGGGATCCGCGATCCGCGCTGTGTCGCACCTTGAGCTGCACATGTCAGATACTCGGGCCTCAGATTGTTGGAAATCTGTCCGTCGCGGACGTAGGGAGCGCGGATTTGCCGTGCTGAGAAACCTAAAAACTCACGTTAATTTACCATAAAAGAATTAAAAGGAACAGCGTATAAGGAAAATTTTATGGTTTTGAAAAGTGAAAATAAATTTTTGATTCTCAAATGCATACGACCCGTATTTTACAATTAGATGTGAATGTCGCAAACCCCACACAGTAAACGAGAAAATATTGGATGATCAAATCCTCAATTAAAACTCGATAACTTTGAATACTTTTCATGTCGGCACTATGATCTTTTATGGAAAGTATTTAAAGTCATCGAGTTTGAATTGAGGATTTGATCATCCAATATTTTCTCGTTTGCTTTGCATGGGGTCTGCAGCTTCGTGTGTTGCTCATTTGATATCCATTTTTAAAATCCGTGGCCCAAGACGCTGATATGCGCGGCTCAAGGTGCGAGACTACGCGGATCACAGATCCCAGCTGCGCGAGCCGGGTTACCTACGTCCGTGATTCGAGAAGCTGCGACTCGAGGTGCTGACATGCGCGGCTGGCAGCACGATCGAGTGCGGCTCGCGGACGTCAGCTACGCGAGTCGGGTTGGCTACGTCTGTGACTTGAGAGAACCGCGACCTAAGGTGCTAGCGTGCGCTACTCGCGCATCTCAGCTTCGCGAGCCAAGCTCCAGGGCTATTTGATCGAGGAGAAATTTGCTTGTCGCGGATGTCAGCTGCGCGCTTCGCAGAGCCCAGCTACATTTTTTTTTCTCCGTGTATAATGGATTACATTTTCCAAAAAGATGTTATAAGTATTTTAAAAACATAGTTTCTAATGATACTTTTTTACGATCAAAGTAAAGGGTGAAATTGGTGAAAGTTTGTTTGTTAATCAGGATTAGGAGATGGTCATGATGACGGTTGTGAT
Source organism: Platygaster robiniae (assembly GCA_028476575.1). NCBI lineage: Eukaryota > Metazoa > Arthropoda > Insecta > Hymenoptera > Platygastridae > Platygaster > Platygaster robiniae. The sequence continues at coordinate 11,894,565 of CM052027.1, read as the reverse complement.
AATAACTTTATTATGACTTCATGATTTGTGACAGTGTACGATTTTGTGATTCATAGAATTTTGTGCTGATCTACTATTGTGACATTTTGTGACTTGAGTAATAATTTGTTATATTTTCTGTTATTTATTATACAGGGTGTCCTAAAGTCGGTGAATCATCAATAACCATCGATGCCTTATGTAATTCTAAGACACTTTTTCCTGTACAATTTTTCGAAATTGGAAAAATTTAAAGAGTTATTAATAAGTCACTTTCCTCCACTCACCACTCGGGAAGGCTGAGCTTTTGATGAAGCCCCTTCTCCCTTCACCCCTTCTCCCTTCACCCCTTCTCTTTCTAAGCTTACACTAATATAAAAGTAGGGGGGTGATTGAGGTGTGTTATGGAACATATTATAATGATGTCTCTTATCTTGAAAGACAATATTTTTATACAAAAAAATTCTATGAATCAAAATTTTTGTTAACTCGCCTTTGTTTTAGATAAAATATACTTTTATCCAATTGTCACCTCTACAATGCAGAATCTTATAATTTTTTTAAAAGAGAGATAAGAAAGACGATTAAGCTACATTTTATTATACACACCTCAGTGATCCTAGTGATTCCCACGAGAGTGAGCTAAGAAAATAAAGAATTTATTTTATAAAAGAAAAGATACTCTTCAAAAATAAGTAGACGAAATATTTCGTCTACTAATTGAATTATTAATATAACTGTTCAAATGTTCCAAATTTTCAAAAATGCAAAGGATAAAGCGTCTTAGAATTATATGAGGAATTGATGATTTTCGGATGATCCGCTGATTTAAGGACACCCTGTTTTTCATGGTTTCGTAAGTTTTTATAATTTTTTGTCATTTGTAGACTTTTGTGATTTTGTAACTTTTCGTGATATTTTGCATAATTTTATGTTTTTTTTTAAAACTACTTTTTTTGTAACTTTTTGCGAATTTCGAAAAATTTAAAAATTTTTTGACTCTCTGTCTCTCTCTCTCTCTCTCTCTCTCTCTCTCTCTCTCTCTCTCTCTCTCTCTCTGCGTGTGTGTGTGTGTGCGCGCGCGTGTGTGCGTGTAGGTGGGGGAGTAGGCCATATCAGTTTGTTGATAAAAACATGCCTATAATCTTCAGACGAATATGGTTATTAACTGTGCAAAATTTCAGGACGTTTCGTGCAGTAGTTTTGAAGTAATTAGCGCACAACGTACAGACATTTGCATTTATATATAGATACTCTTGGATATAAAAGCTTCAAAATGAGTCAAAACACGTCAAGTGTGTCACGAAAATTCCACTACATCGCGGAATTTTGAAAAAAATAGTGTTTTGTAAAGTCTTCATGTGACTTATTTTACCATGTCAATTATTCATCAAAATATTGTTATGTGTTGCTGTTATAAACAATCAAACTTTTTTCTAAACGTTGATTAAAAAATTCATATCTCCAAAACAACTCAGTATAATCAAATGAAGTTTTTTTTCCTAAATTCGTATGAGTTTGTTCTGTATTCTAAGGAAAAAACATTTAATAATTGTTTGAACAAATATTTGTTAACCCAATTTTTTATGAACAATTGGATTTTTTAACGCTTTCTTCACGCTGAAAAAATTCAAATTGTTTTGCTAATAATACGGAAAACGTTTACCTACAATAATCCATTAATAGAATGTCGTCGTTTTTTTCCATTCCAAAGATATTAATTTTTTTGTCGCTCAATTCACTATTTCCGCGCTCGAAACGTTCCGCAATATTACGATTACAGCTAGCCCCTAAAAGATTTTTAATAGAAAAAAACTACATCGCGATTGCGATACATTGAACAATGGAGAACTGCAGAACTCTAAATTACAATAAAATATCATTTTTCATTGTATACAATGGCCATATCAACATTAGAGCGTGCATGTCGAACAAACCATATGTGTATGTTTAAATTTTGATCGCAAACAAACTCATTTATTCAATTAACTACTTAGTTAAAAACGTCGATTTTCAAATCGTTAAGTATTTTCCTAATAATACACGAATGGTTAAAAATGAAACTTCGAAGGGGAAAAATGTACGTATATAGGACGGCCCTGAACTATTTCAATAAAAACGCCGATTATATACTCTGCTAAGTAAAAATTGGCAAAGCTTTATATTGTGTTACTTACAATATAATAATATAATATTTTTATCATTAGTTCATGTATGATTATTTAATATTTATAAATAATATTTAACAATTACTTTATGATTTCTTTAGATAATTTATTCATTTACGTAAAAAGTCTTAGTTAATTTTGACTTCATAGCGTAGATAGTCGATTTTTACATTGTAAGAAATTTAGAGGCACCTTACGTACAGACTTTAGCTCTTCGAAGTTTTGTTTTCAACCGTACACATTACAATGAAAAATATAAAGATGTTGCACAATTACTGATAAAAATGTTTGAGAACTAATTTAAATATTTTATACTCCAACTAATCTAATACTAGTAACAAACTAATTTGTCAATTGAAGTTGTTACCTCAATAAAAAATTCACGTTGATAATTGAACAAATGAGTTTGTTTGCGATCAAAATTTGAACATACACATGTGGTTTGTTTGACATGCACGCTCTAATGTTGACATGGCCATAATTATGAAAATTAATATTTTATTGTAATTTAGAGTTCTGCAGTTCTCCATTGTTCGATACATCGCAATCGCGATGTAAGATGAGGTGCAAAATGCAAAATTAGACGCTGTAATCGCAATATTGCGGAACGTTTCGAGCGCGGAAATAGTGAATTGAGCGACAAAAAAATTAATATCTTTGGAATGGAAAAAAACGACGAAATTCTATTAATGGATTATTGTAGGTAAACGTTTTCCGTATTATTAGCAAAACAATTTGAATTTTTTCAGCGTGAAGAAAGCGTTAAAAAATCCAATTGTTCATAAAAAATTAGGTTAACAAATATTTGTTTAAACAATTATTAAATGTTTTTTCCTTAGAATACAGAACAAACTCATACGAATTTAGGAAAAAAAACTTCATTTGATTATACTGAGTTGTTTTGGAGATATGAATTTTTTAATCAACGCTTAGAAAAAAGTTTGATTGTTTATAACAGCAACACATAACAATATTTTGATGAATAATTGACATGGTAAAATAAGTCACATGAAGACTTTACAAAACACTATTTTTTTCAAAATTCCTTGATGTAGTGGAATTTTCGTGACACACTTGACGTGTTTTGACTCAAATACAATGATTTACTTCAACATTCATGACCTTACGAAAATTAAAGAGGCTGATTTAGGAATTTTTGCTCATTGGACGTAAAACAGTATATTCTGTAGCTAGGGGCAATCACACAAGTATTATAGCCAATTATAGTAATAATCGGCTAGTATTGCTCCTAGGTACAGACGATACTTTTTGCCTCGAAAACATTAAGAATGAGCGTATTAAAACCGCTTCAACATGGTAAACGAAGTATTGAAGGTTAACACGGAGGCTGGAGAAAATGACAGTCGGCAGGGGTAAGGGGGGCCCATTTAGTCCGCCGGGTTTAACTCGGCGGGTTAAAAGGATCCCTCCTTTCCCTGTCGACAGCCTGCGTTTTGGCCTGAAATACTTCATTTGTGTATGTCAAAACGTGTTTGAATACGCACATTTTTAATGTGTGAGAGGCAAAAAAATTTTTTAATTTGAAATTAAGTATGAAGCAAATGTGATTCTGAATCTGAATTTCAAATAGAGTACAGTGAAAAACTAATGGCTTGTAAACGTATGCATGAATATTTATTTAGAAAATTATAATTTTGGAGCTCTAAAAATTTTTTTATTCATCCAAAAATTGACAAATATGTTTTGTTGAACTTTAGCATTTATGAAAATATTTTATTTGACATCATAATGAATATAAATAGAGTTTTTCGCATAGATTGTCGTAGTTTGCTATTTTTGTTTTGAAGAGCAATTAAATTATGTTTAAAGTAGTATGAAAAAGACATTATGTATCAATTAAAAAACTTACCAATATAGAGCCCAGAAAGCCCTTGACTCGGTGTCAAGGTTGTTGTACATGTTAGATAAAGAGGCGTGGTTCAATGTCTTGCTGAAAAACGCCAAAGTAACTGAAAAATAATTATCAGCAAAGTAACATATTCCATGAATATATGTAAAAATTTGAATTGAGTAATTTTATAATACAAGAATGTATTGACAGGGATAATGATAATGATAATGTCTGTACATTGAGATGGTTTGTAGGTATAAATTTATTTATCAAGTGATCTTCTGTGAATTTATTGCGTCCTCTTTATGAATTGTAAATCATGTAGTGGTGAATTTCATAGCATTTATTAATCAAGGCCGGCAAAAAATTTGATTATTTATAACATCTACAAATAAGAATGCTTTGACGAAAATTTATACGCCAATGTAAGTGCCATGAAGATTATACAATACTATTTTTTTAATCTGTGATATAGTAGAATTCTCGTGAAACTATTGACGTGGTTTGACTCTGAATATGTACTCAATAAATTGATTATGAAAAAAATTTTGAGAAAGTGAAGGAAGAAAATACTGTTGTGTGTCTTTATATTTTTGTTAAAAATTTGTTTAGTATTTTAAATAATCGTCATAGTCAAAATATGTTTCCAAAAAAACACAATTGCCATGTCTCAGTCCCGTCTTTTAAAATAAAACTTCACTTATAGAACAAAATAAAAATAAGACGATTTAACAATTGTTATTCATTTCAAATACATAAAATTTTAATTTTAAAGTTTTTGCATTGTAGTTGAAGACGGAAAATATTAAATTTTTAAATAAAATTATGACTAGTAACTTTTATCCACAATACATTATATTTCATATTTAAACTAATGACTTTACATGGCAAATGAGAAATCAAAATTGATGCATTTCTGAAGTCTAACTTGGTTTGTATCTAAAAAATTTTTTCACTTACTAATGAATATTGTTGTATTTTAACAAATTATTTCAATTGACGTTTTCTTCGAACAACATTGACTTATATTTTTTCTTCTTATGTTGAACTTCAAATTTAAAACAGCCTCACTGTTTGTTTTCCCAGTTGTACATTGGTTTTTTCAAAAATATTTTTTTTTACTGCTAATTTTTTATTTCTACTTTATATTTTATAAGCTACTTTACAGTCTTTTTTGACAACAAATAATTATAATTTCATCATTCATTGCCATTGCTTAATTATTCGGAAACACAACTATTAAAATTCAAAAATGAATCTTGACTGATGGATTAAAAACAACAACAAAGTTATCAAATCAATCAGGGATACTTATCTGACAAATATCGCCAAACGCGTTGCTGAAGATCTTGAAGAATCGATGCCCGCTGATTTACCAAGTCAAACTCACATGATTTCAACATGATTTCAACCATCGCGAATAAAAAAACTGATAAAAAGTATTTAAAAAAAAAACAATAACATGTAAACACAAACACGGCACTGGCTTGCGCGCCAAAACTACACAGTACACATCAGTTGATTGTATTTCTACATGATCGCAGCTGGCTCGCCTAAAGAACAGTTGTGCCAACGCAGAATTCAAATAATTCATTGAGACACGTGATTCTGATGTGTCCTCTTTTTTAACTAAAAAAATTTTATTTCTTTGCTTATATTTTGATATATGTATCTAAAATTATGAGAAAATCAATATTTTATCATAAATAACCTCGTTCGCATCAAATTTAGGGCGCGCGCGTTGAACCTCAATATTATGAGTTTAATATTATAACGTCTTGTCGAGACGGTGTCAAGACGACGTTGAGACCGTGTCAAGACCATACAATGTCTCGACGTTTCCGCTAGGAGTGTTGACACGTGTTTCTTTAAATTTTATGTAGGTTCTATTCTTTTCTACTACTTTATTCTGACTCAAAAATTATTTCAATATTTGTTGCACAGAAACAAATATTGAAGAAAAGTCAGTCAAAACTTTCAGAAGCTGTCGAACCGTTTGGGTTTTAAGGCTGCTCTGACTTTTATAAACTACCAAAGATGTCAAAGTCATTTTAAATAGTTTAGTAGTTAATTATGCTGTAAAATTTCAACTGTTTACTTGTAAGAAATTGCATTTACCATTTCACTGCCAAAGTTTTTATGAAACGTCGAAATGGTCGAAATTGTAGCCGTACATCTTGAAGTCTTTAAAGTTTTAAAGGCTGTCAAAACTGTTCATTTTAAGACCATCAAAACTATCGAGTCAATAATATTCTGAATCTCAATGACTCCAAAACTTCAATGAAACGTTTAAATAGTAGAAACTGTAGTTTTTCTAACCTTTACGCTCTCTAGCCTCGAAACTTTAGAACGTGCTGCTAACTTTGTACTTTCAATTACGTCAGAAATGTTCAAACGGTCAAGTCAAAATATATCATAAATCTATACACTGCCGAAGCTTGTATACGTAACATGAAAATAGTGAAAACCAACGACGTATAGTATGGTTTGCTAATCTAAATGCGCGTAAGATGGGATAGGTGAACTTCACCTATCTATTTCTTTCTAATGCGTCAATGACCCTAGCAAACGCCCCGGTACCTAATCGGTACTTAAGCGGTACCTTATAAGGTACCAGTTAGGTACCTCTTAGGTACCAGTTAATTACTTCCCCAAATATCTACTCCTTTTCATTGAATATCGGTAAAACTTTTTTTTTTATATTGTAAATGAATTGTTTTTCTTCCTTTCCCAGTGGTCAAACATCCGAAAAGATAGTGCATTAATTTTAAAAAACGAAAATTAGAAATACTAATTGTCAGATAAGTGTAGATAACGCACTTGTCATGCGGTAGATAACATTCAGATAATTTGCGGGAAATTTGAAATGCGCCATCAACTCAGTTGTTCTCACAGGGGCGTACGTAGTCAGGGCACATCAGTCCGCGATTATTATTTTTTTTTTTTTTGATATTTCTATTGCATTTCGAGTGTTCCCAGAGTTTTCGAACTTTATACACGATGTACTTGGAAATTGGATTTAAATAATTTCACGTTAAAATTAGATGTTAAACCCTTACCGCAAAATGTCGATGATAATCGTGAATGAAAAATGGAAATATTTTACACCTTACTTTTTTATACCTGTGAAATTTCTAGCAATCAAAAAATTCTCATTGAATTTGAATAATTTAAAGGTGAAATTAGTCGTGAAAACCCTGAACACAAAATTTCGATGTTCATTGTGTATAAAGTTCCGGAAAACTTAAGCAAAAATTTTCCGAATGTTAAATGTCTATTATTACATCATTATGGTGAAGTTCGAAAACGCTGGGAACACTCGAAATGCAATAGAACTACCCGAAAAAATAATAATCGCGGACTGATGTGCCCCGACTACGTACGCCCCTGTGATAACAACTGAGTTGATGGCGCATTTCAAATTTCCCGCGTAGCGCATTATCTGAATGTTATCTACTGCATGTTAAGCGCGTTATCTACACTTATCTGACAATTAGTGTTTCTAATTTTCGTTTTTTAAAATTAATGCACTATTTTTTCGGATGTTTGACCACTTTAAAATGAAGAAAAACACTTCATTTACAATATAAAAAAAAAAGTTTTACCGATTTTCAATGAAAAGGAGTAGATATTTGGGAAAGTACTTAACTGGTACCCAACTGGTACCTTATAAGGTACCGCCGCGTTTGCTAGGGGAATGAGCTATTGACATTCCACAGCAAACGAGAAAATATTGGATGATCAAATCCTCAATTCAAACTCGATAATTTTGAATACTTTTCATGTCGGCACTTTGATCTTTTATGGCTATAGCCATTGACTATACGTCGTTGGTGAAAACTGTACTTTTGTATACCTCGAAGCTTTCATAACTGTCAAAATCTAGAAAAATATTGCGAAATGTTAAACACAATCGAAACTTAAAAGAATTTTTTAAATTTCATTGCTGTCAAAACTGTTCAAAAATTATTACAAACAGTTCAATTTTCAAGGCTGTCAAATCTGCTGAAACTGTCGACAGCGTTGATCCTTTGTTCATACTAATTGCGTAATAGTACATTACGTGTCAGGCACGCATGTGCGAATTTGGCGAAACGGCAAGATAATGAACCGAAGCGAAGCTGAGGTCTGTTAGCCGTTTCGCCATATTGCACATCCGTGCCTGTTACGTGAGGTATTTTACGACATGATGACCGAGAAGTCACGCCAAAATGTCAGTTTTGAGGTTAAAATGGCGTAAATATTTTTTTTAATCACACAACGACGATGACCAGCAACTTTTTGCGTGAGTTCACCCTGATACGATCTATTCACTGGGGAACTCAGTTAAGCACAAAAAACAGTTAAAATTGCGATTACGAGACACAGAATTTATTTTTGCCCTCTACAGGTATTACCATACACAGTCACTTGGCTCACAAAATATCTATGTCGTGCTAGTTTTTGATTATTTATAATACATGATTACAATCTCGCATTTGTTCACGTTCACTCGATCGCGATAAAATAAATTTATTTCGACGCTATAAAAAATTACGAAATTCATGTATAGCTTGATTTACATTTGGAAGCAATTACAGTTAATTCTATTATTGTTTTTCTATCGCTACGATTTTTTTTCGTAAATAATTTACGACTTAGTATTCAAATCTTTTACTGCTGTTCATTGAAAAATTCCTGAAAAATTACATGATTTTCAAAAATCGCACATTTTGACGTATATAAAAAATGTTGCGGAATTCTCATCTTGTAGTTTTACGCCTGTGTACAAACTTTGAGCAATATTTATAATTATGTACATCGTGGTAGCTACAAATGAAATGATGCAAAATACAAAATCTGGTATACAAAACTTGTAACGTCTTACAGCAGTAGAATATGTTTTCACTGAGAATTCTTAATGGCATGTGTAGATAAAAAATGAGGTGGAGTTTTTAGTTTTGTACTTTACATTTATTAAATTTGTCGTTCAAAATGAGTTTTCAACGGACATGGAATATTTATAAAAAAAATATAACCCCTTAATAATAATAAAAATAACGAGCAACCGTCATGAGGGCGGAACTTATATTTTTTCTCAAAAAGCTATAGAAGGAGGGATCACTTGACTGATTTCATGCTCCCGTATACCGGAGTAATTTCCCCACCATCTCGATATGCGCAAAGCGCTGAAATACATTCAAAATGATTCAAAATACCGTTCTCCACAAGTCAGAGCACAGTAGGGGAAGAGAGGGGAAATTACTCCGGTATATAGGAGCACCTTTTATGCAGGGCTAGATAGGAAGTGATCCCTCTTTCTATAGTCTTCTTATTTTTTCGGGGGTAGGAATAAGTGACGAAAAGCTAAAGTTCTTTTCGTTGAAATTCTCGATTTCGAAAGTCCCGAAGAGTCTATTATCCCGAAAGTGAAATGACCAGAACGACTAATATCCCTACATGGAAATTAAACCGAACTTCAAATGACCTGAAATCGCAAAATCCCGAACACAGGAAAAGTATCGAAAATGGTATCATCCCGAAAATGTACTGAGCCGGTGGTAAATTACACCGATTGTTAAATGAACCGAATCGTTAAAGATCCGATAACATAAAGTCCCGAATAAAACTGCCCCGAAGCTTCAAATTCCGGAATTCCTTTTGTGTTATTTGGGATTCTGAAGATACTATTTTCGGTACTTTTCTTGTGTTCGGGATTTTGCGATTTCAGGTCATTTGAAGTTCGGTTTCATTTCCATGTAGGGATATTAGTCGTTCTGGTCATTTCACTTTCGGGATAATAGACTGTTTGGGACTTTCGAAATCAGGAATTTCAACGAAAAGAACTTTAGCTTTTCGTCACTTATTCCTACTCCCGTTTTTTCTATAACTCACGAAAAAATGACTCTTTTTCCCAGGGTTGCCAGTAAACATGGCGCAGGCCCCGCCATCTGTTTCGCTGTTTTCAGAAAACTAGCCAATCAAAGAAATGTATTTAGCACATGATTTTAGCCAATCAAAAAGTGGATGTATAGCCTGAACACAATTGATGGGCATTCAGGCATTAGCTAATTTTTTTTCCCAAATTTAAAAACCACTTATAATAAGTTACTTTTAATTGAGTATATACAGTTACCGGCGTTACCGCGCACTGAAACTGTAATATTATGGATACGATGGCTGCCGAAAATCGAGCGGAAAATTCAAATTCCTCTATGGCGTTAACCATATTATATGTTAAAATCGTAAAATTATTTTTAAAAAAATTGAGTTCAGAAACCCGAAATCGCTGTTAAACATAAATTTTAAAAAATTGTTGTAAAAAAAAAATTTGCATTTGCGGATTTTTCGATCATTTGTGATGGTTTGCGATCGCCACTGCCACTTTTTGTATTATCTAGTATGTGTCTCTCACTGACCCATGCACAGGCATATGTACACATATGTATATATCATTGATTGCATTCACAGCAAACGAGAAAATATTGGATGATCAAATCCTCAATTCAAACTCTATGACTTTGAATACTTTCCATAAAAGATCAAAGTTCCGACATGAACTTTGTTTGAACTGAGGACTTGATCATCCAATATTTTCTCGTTTGCTGTGTTGCGTAAGTGAAAATATTTTAGTTTAGTGCGCGCAAACATGTCAAGAAAGTATTTTTTTACTGAAAATTGTAACTTAATCGGTTACGCCAGGAAGCCACAGATATTATGACGTGTGTGACGTGTGTGCGCAGCAGTCAGCTGATGTTCAGCTATGTTCAGCATCAAAACTGATCAAAACAACGGGAAAAACAGTGAGAAGTTGTGTGCAGTTGTGTGCGTGAAAATTGCAAAAAACAGCTAAATTGAATAAACAATCGTACCATGCAGTCAAATTATTCATTTACTTTGTCCGCGTGAAATTCTGTGGCTTTCCGCCATAACAGAGAAAGTCACACGTCTCATAACGTTCAAAATGTCATCAGCATATCATTTAAAATGAGCCTTATGGCATAAGTGACTTTCTCTGTTATGGCGGCAAGTCACAGACATCATTATCAAATTGATATAAACAATGACGGAAACACAAAAACACAAAACATGAGCAAATCTAAACCAGTTTCGACTGGCGAAATGGTGCATTGAAAGTCGATACGAAGGCGGTCTAAAAAGACGCACGGTACGTGTGAGTCACCAGAAAATCCGTTACTTTTTTTTCTACGGGAAAAAATAGGAACGGATTGCCCGGTGACGAACGCCTGCCGGGTGTATTTTTGGATATCCTGCGTATCGATCTGATATACGCCATTTTTGTCGGTCGAAACCAGTTTAGAAATGCTCATGATTTGTGTTTGAGAGGCAAAAATTATATTGAAATAGAGAAAAAAAACTGTAATTCAGGACCAGCCAAAAATAGCCAGTTTTTGGTCGTGAGCTAGCCAAAAATTTAGCCACCTAGCCAATTCCCTAAAGTTACAAACCAAAATCGTCCTCAATTAGCCAATTTGGCTAAATTTAGCCAATACTGGCAACCCTGGTTTTTCCTACTGTTTTCGGTGGAAAAAGTGACCGATTATTGTTGATGACGAAGTTGTGTATGCGCACGTAAATGTGAGTTGAGTTCACACTAATGCATTGTGTTCTATGACTGTCGCCGAAAAAGTAAACCCATTATCGTCCACCCTGAACTAAACCACCAGAGGCGTTGGCAGTGATGTTGCCCGAGAGAAAAGTATCGGACCTCTCTTTCATAGAACTCTGATTGGGCGCTTTCAACAAATCAGAAACCGAAAAAGAGAGGTCCGATACTTTTCTCACGGGCAACATCACTGCCAACGCCTTTGGTGGTTTAATTCTACAAGGATAGGGGGGTAAAACTCTCAAAAAAGGTGGCTCCGTAAATCTAGCCTAACCTGACGGGAGGTGATGGGCGAGCGGGGCCACAGCGGGGTCCGGGGCCAAGCGGGAAGAGTCAGCTGTTTGAGAAATCGTCATCAGATTGGCGGATTTCAAAATTCTCGCCGCGTAAAGTAGTTCCCGGGGACAAAATTCGCGGCACTGCGATCGAATCAGCTCTGAATTACGGAGACCATTGGGCTTATGAGAGTTTTACCCCCCTGTACAAGGACCTTAATGGGTTACAGTTTTACATGCGTTTCAGCGGAGAGTCATACTCCTGATTCTATGTCATCATATTCATACAACTTTTTCGGACATGAAACATCTGTATTGTGTACAAGAAACACTCTAAGAAATACTGCGATCGTAATAATTGTCGCAGTTTTGCGGTAGAGTGTAAAAATATTGCGTATTTTAACGTTATAAACAAGTGGATTTACAAACAACGCATTGTTATGAAGTCACTGGAAACTTTGACACAGCGCTTCGTGCTACTTCGAGTACCTTCGTGTTTGTTCGTGATTCACCCGCAACCAGCTCCATCCTGATTGCGCAATAATCTTGTCGTCAATTGTCGTCAATCAAAACAAGTTGAAACAAATCCAAAAAAGTGAAACAGTCTAGCACTAATTTATTTGCATTCAAAATAAATTGGCGCGCGATTCCTTTATTAGTGCTAATACGACCCAGGCTCACTGTCTTTTTCTATACTGAATATGAACCCCAAACGTCATTGCGGGCTGTGCGTCATCCAGAAAAATCGGCCCCTTTTCCAACGAAAACTGATGGACAAAAACTGTCATTTTTTTCGTGAATTATAGATGAAGTACCGTGTGCTACACGTTGAAAAAGCTACATTTTAAAACTTGAGCGGCTAACTATACACTCGTTTTAGAACTGGCGCTTTTTTAACTATATTCTACGATTTAGAATACATATTTTGATTTTGAAATCATAAGATCACCGATGTTTTGCATTAAAATCACAAAATGTTCCGAGTTGCTCAAATACCCATATTTCTGTCTATTTATTTCATGTGCGAATCAATTTTGATATAGATTTTTGAAGCTTGATAATGAAAATACATACCCTCCTGAATAACAGTGCAAAGTGATTTTTTTTCTTGAGTCACGTTTTTGAGTAATTAATTATTTTAATAATTTTATGGAATTTTCGTGTTTGTTAACCGATTGGTTTGATTTAAAGTCCTTTTTATAAGTTTTCCATGACACTGAATACATTTTTGCAATAATGTTTACAAAAAAAATTTTATTTTTGGCATTGATTTTCTAGAAAATAAATCATTAATGATGCTGAAAAAGAGTTCAATTGCCGTTGCTATGGGGAACCTATTGTGCGGGAGAAGTCGTCTCCAGCTTTCCTACTTCGAGTCAGCATTCAGAATGTCAACTTGAAAGGAACGCTCGAGATGATTTCTACAGCACAATAGGTACCTCATGGTGACAACCATATTAGTACATTTCGTATCTAGGGTAAAAAAAAATTCCTCATGAGGGTGTAAATTTATTTTTGCCCATGATGCGAACTGTATTTTTTATCGTAGCGGGAGAAAAAGGCGATTTTCGCCCGCGAAGCGGGCAAAAAAGTAGGCTTTTTAGACCGCCATGATAAAAAAGACTTTTTGAGCGTCATTAGTGATTCATTTTCTAGAAAATCAATGGTGAGAAAAACATTTTTCTTGTGAATATTATTGTAAAAATGTATTCAGCGGCATGGGAAACTATAAAAAGGACTTGAAATCAAACCAATCGGTTGACAAACACGGAATTTCCATAAAATTATGAAAATAATTGAGTACTAAAAAACGTGACTCAAGAAAAAAATCACTTTACACCGTTGTTCAGGAGGGTCTATATTTTCATAATCAAGCGTCAAAATCCCATATCAAAAAAAGTCTAAATTTTGTCGCACAGTGTTTGATTTGATAATTTTTTTTAATTTTTAAAATAGTATGTTAAAATGTCTTGTGACGTTTTCTAGACGGTTCATGAGTATTCGAGTCAGTGCTCGATAAAAGACCACCTCGATTTGTCTCCCGAATTCGAATGTAGGAATTTAGAAGAGAAAAAGAGTGGTCTGCCTCGCTTGCTACTTGGTGGCTTCGGGAGGACAGTCGGGCTGGTTATTCGGGTGCGCGGCTGTGAAGGCAGGGTGGTTTTCCAGGTGACGATCAACCCGTAGAATCGTGGGAAACGGCCTCAAATCCACGTGAAACCTCCTCGCGTTAAATATCTGCGGCACTAGGCAACAGTCTGCCAACGTTATCTCGTCGCCCACGCAATATTTTCCGGCACTCGATGACAGCAATTTTTCCACGGCTAAAATTCAGATTTGATTTATCAACAAAATTGTCATTACAAAATTAAAACTGCGATCAAAAAATATAGTATAAATAAATGTACTTGTAATATAATAATTTGATATGAAGTAGAGCATGAAGAATACGTGAGTATAAAAATATTGAAATATCGAAAACATATATTAAAAATATAAACAAATAATGACAATTAGAAAAAAATTATAATCAAACAAAACCTTTCATGTATGCAATTTGTCATATACACACAGTAATCTCTTCGTTTTTTAGAATGACAAACATTCATTGAAATTGAAAGAATTTAAATGAATCGTGAACAATAAAAGAAATATTGAAAGATTTTCAGAAAATCCATGGTTTTTCAAAACGAGAAAATGCATGTACTGGGCCGATCTCAAAGACAATTGAGCGCGCGGAAACGAAAACGGTCCAAGCGCGTCAACCAACAAATATTCTAGTCTATACGGCAAATGTATTAGACGAAAATTTTTTTTTTTAAATATTTAGTTATTTTATTGCTCACACTTATGATTTATTTTTCATTTTGTTTAAATATGTACGAATTTTCGAATTTTACCAGTGAATCCTCTAGTAATCCAATGTTGGGCCCACTCTTTTTTACGTTCTTCTCCCACGTAAATAAGCACAACCAAATTTTGCAAGGGCTGAATTCCACTGGCAATGACCTCACAAATTTCCCTAACTCTCGCTCTTTTCACAGGGTCAGCAGGAAGCAAAGGTCGATGAGGCCTTGTTTCTTCTAGATATTGCAAAATATTCAGCTGAAAATTAACGATAATTGCATGTCATAAGGATTCATAAGTACTTAATCGTGTGCCTAAAAAAATGTAAAATTGATTCAAGTAATGATGTAACGAAATTTTTTTGAGAATTGCTAAAATATAGAAACCCGAATTCGTGTGGACTTCAATAAACCTTCCAAATTTTAGAATATTTTAATTTGTAGCCGAAATCACTAAAATTATGTATATCATATTTTTGAGTATTCCAAAGCAAACTAGAAACCAGTTTGAATGAAAATTTCTACGTCTCAAAATGAAATTTTATTCAATTTACATACAAATCGAGAAATTATAAGTCGAAATTTCATCAAAAGTGAAAAATTGTTTTCCTCAATGAAAAATTATTTTTAAATAAAACTTTACCGATTCGATCAAAGTGTGATTATCGATATGCAACGAGGGCACTTGTTCCATGGGATTAATTTCACGAAATTCATTGCTGTGTTGTTCCCCGCCTCCTTTGACCAAACTTATTGGTTTTATATCGTAAGGAATCTCCTTCAAGTTCAGAGCTGAAAATTCCCAAGAAGATATTGCTTAATTAGAATGCATAAACTTTATCTGAAGGTTTCGTAATACTTGGCTTTCTCGTTTTTCCACATGCCAATGCGCATCACACTCACCGATTCTGACTCTCCACGAACAGGAACTTCGCCAATACGAGTATAGGATGGGCTGTGTAATGGAATAATAATTTGTCAGTTATTTTCCATAATTTTATCATTAATATTCGATGATTTTTGTCTTAAATTTCTCGAATTCGCGAATAGATTTTCACAAGGAGGTTTTTTCACGTTTTTCAATGATTGTGCAGGGAAAAAATTTTTTTTTATCATATCAGTCGAAAGCCTACATTTTTATATTTACATATAAATCAAAAATCAGGGCAAAAATTAGCTTTTTCTCCCGCTACGATAAAAAAAATCGTTTACACCATGGAAAATGTACCATTTTCTGATGCTGTGTCTCACTATTATTTAGATTATACATATAGAGAGGAAAAAATAATTATTTTTGCGATTTGTACGTTCTGAGGTGAGAAACTAAAAAGAATTTGTATTATTCTTCATAATTTTGTAGATCGACGTTCTGATTGTATTTTTGTTCGATTTTGTAGAGGGGAATAACTATCGACCCTGAAGATGTTCTGAAATTAATTTAAATTATTTGATATCGAAAAAAATAGTAGTTTAGGTTTGAGCCATAAGATTACACTAGTTAACATGAAAAATGGAAATTTGGGTCTTAAAACAAAAATGAAAAATTTGCAATGGGTAATAGAAGTTTCTATAATTTAACATAAATTTTCACGAAGTATGCAAATTATGAGATATAAAATTCGTTAAGTCATAAAAAATGTTAAAAATTTATAAAATTCAAGTGTCAAACGTTGGATACGAAAAAAAATGTAAATCAGGAAGGGCAAAGAATTTTTTTACGAAAAAAAATCATGAACAACTTTAATTATTTTCATTACTCGGTACACATTATGTGGAGTTTCCGAATGTAAATCGACTAGAATGGAATTATATTATGACCATTGTTTTTATTTTCGAGAACGATATTTTTTCACAATTTTATTAAGTAAACAATTTTGTAATTTTTTTATAGAAAAAATTTTTTCATTTACAATGCTGCGTTCTATTGAGGCCGCAATTTCGAAAATGATAAAGTTTTTTTCTGAAAAAAAAAAATCTTGACTCCTTTGCAGATCGTATGATTTACATTAATAATGAATTCCAGTCAAGGAATTCATAACAAACATTGAATACAAAAATTTCTGAATCTAGAAACCTCAAGTTCATTTCTGAAAATTTTTCATTCAATAATTTCATTACGCATTTTTGCGATTATTAATGAAAATAATTTTGAAATTATGAAATTCCAAAAACTGGAAATAAGTAATTCGAGTTGCGGTGTGTAAAAACTTTGTGAGGAATAAAAATATTTCAAAATATAGCTGAAATTTCATAATGTACGAATCAACCCACAGACACCAGAACTTAGGAGAATGATAAATTCTATACGAAAATAAAGGTACATTAATCACGTTATTCAAACATGTATGTATTTTATTTTTAAGAGCAAGAATTTCTTCATTTTGAGATAGACAAACTTAAATCCCGAAATTCCCAGATACATGAAATAGAGGAGATAGGTAAAGATATCCGTTTTGTAACAGGAGGATCATACAAATTTTTTTCATTATAACCCAGTAAACCTGTGAGCTTAATTGTGAGCTCACAGTGGGCCTCCAACTTCCGCTTTTCAAACACCTTGGCGTGAGCGTACTGTGAGCTCACTGTTAGCTTCCATGGAAAATCTCGAGGTGAGTTTACTGTCGGTTTTCTGTGAGATACTTGTGAGTTTCCCGGGAAAAACAAACTTGCATTTTTCATATATGCCACATGCATCAGCATGCATGTCGAAACAAGCGATTTTTTTTCTTTTTTTTTTTGCATTACATTTTTTTGTGCATGGAAAATTACAAGTTAAATTTGCATTCATCAAAAATTCATCTGCATTTGTAACACGTAAAAATAACCATATTTGACCTCAAGGTTCCTCTCTGGTGATTGCGTCGACGGTGCCTTTGTGGCACAAGTCATGACACTTTCTAAGGAAATGGGCCGAAAAGTATCATATTAATTATCATGATACATGCACCTGATTTAAGCATTCTGCACAAAACTTGAAACATGAGAAAAAAACCAGCAGCCATCTGGTGAGCGCTTGGGGAGAGCGCGCGAATTTAAAAAATTTGAATGTGATTCAAATTTTTTAAATTCGCGCGCTCTCCCCAAGCGCTCACCAGATGGCTGCTGGTTTTTTTCTCATGTTTCAAGTTTTGTGCAGAATGCTTAAATCAGGTGCATGTATCATGATAATTAATATGATACTTTTCGGCCCATTTCCTTAGAAAGTGTCATGACTTGTGCCACAAAGGCACCGTCGACGCAATCACCAGAGAGGAACCTTGAGGTCAAATATGGTTATTTTTACGTGTTACAAATGCAAAAAAAAGAAAGAAAAAAAAACGCTTATTTCGACATGTATGCTGATGCATGTGACATACATGAAAAATGCAAGTTTTTATTTCCCGGAAAACTCACAAGTATCTCACAGAAAACCGACAGTAAACTCACCTCGAGATTTTCCATGGAAGCTAACAGTAAGCTCATAGTACGCTCACGCCAACGTGTTTGAAAAGCGGAAGTTGGAGGCCCACTGTGAGCTTAGTATGAGCTCACAATTAGGTTCACAGTGAGCTCACAGGTTTACTTGGAAGAATAATGTTCTTCTTAATTTTCTATAAACAGAATTCTAATATAATTTTCGATTGAAATACATCGTAAATTTCACACAATCATCAATTCGTTATAGAATTCGAGATTTCACAGAACTAAATAACTCATACAATATTAGAGTGAAACACTTTTGTTCAGGATTTGGGGTCACCCCCTCCCCCCAGTTTGGAACTCAACATTATATCTAAAAATTTAACAAATTCACAAAAACGACTTCCTGTTTTAAATCAAATATATTAAAAAAATTTCGAATGTTGTTAGATCCTGGAAGTCATACAACCTTAATACTAAAGACCCTCATTTCAAGATCTCAAAAACTGGTATAAAATGGATCGAAAAACATGTATATAAATAAGTTTTTTAGGTTTGGAATATTACAAAATCAATAATCTCTAGTGATAACTTTTTTTTTATGAGGCCTTTTACTAATAGAAAGTCATTTTTCCACTTATAATTAGTGATTTCCAAATATTTTTCAATAATTTTTAGACTAAAATCATGAGAAAGGCGATAACTATCACAATCGGTGAAAAATTACGAATAACGAGTTTAAATTCACTAAATAATTAGTTTTATCGATTTATGAGAGTACAATCACTATTAGAAATAAAGAAAAGGGTCCCACTTATTTGCGATTTTCGAATTCCCACTAATTCAGTCTAAAAGCATATTTATTTCTTAAACATAATCAAGCTTCTTGACAGGAACAAGAATCGTCCATGAATCCAAAAATTTCTCAATTTATCCAAGTAAACTAATACTAATCCATATTGATCAATTTTCCCATTTTTCCTAAAATATCAGGGTTTAAAAGTAATGATAACGAGTTACTTTTTTCGGTAACGAGCAATGCAAATCCCGTTATCTTACGTTACTTTTATCTCTCTCGTTAAGTTTTTGTCAAAATTTGTAATTTTTTAAGGAATTTTCTAAATTAAGATATGCGTAATTTTTTACTTCCTCATTTTTGAATAAAAATATCTATATTAATAATTTGTAATGGAACAATGTAGAGTATTAGAATAAAGGTAAAAATATTAAGGGAGAATATGCTTTTTTACTTTTTACTAGAAACCCTCACAATGCAAAGTGTTAAATTTTAGAAATACGCATCAAAATATATAAAAATACGTGAAATCTATATATCTCAAAATCTATAGCAGGATCTGTAAGATCTGGAGATCCTGCTAAGAAATCTTATGGAATATAATGAATAAAACAAAAAAAAACGAAAAATACTAGATTTTGATGTTTCCTATTATTTGATTTTTTAAATGTTTAAGGTTCATGTCATTCCAGGAATCGAAAAACTCTAATTTCCCGAGCTTTGAATTCTGAGTGTGACGCGGTTTCTAGAAAGATACCTAACGACCAAAACAGCTTTTCGAGAAGAACGCGTTTAAAGTTTCAGTCTCCGAAGCAGGTGAATAGTATTCGTTCCTTCTATTTCTATTTTATACATCATTCTTGGACGAAATAGGCGTGAACTAGAAGATGTCATTAATGATTCGACACAATGAGAATACAAAAGGACCAGACCCCAAGGGACCGTTAAGTACAGACACGTCCCCTAATAGTGTAGTAGCAAGCAGAGTGAGAGAGCGATGCTTTAGCTAGATTTAACCGAAAATATTATTGGAATATACATTCAAAAAAATTTATTCTGAACTCAGTTTTTATCGTAGAAACACGAGACTGGTTGCAAATGAAAGATAATTATTTACTCCATTGAACCATGTAAAAATCTCAAAATCAAGGTTTTGGTCCTTAGGTACCTTCCTAGAAACCGCGTCACATATGTTTGCAGAAGTCTATAAGAAGATAAGAAAATTTTTTAAATCGTACAACTGTGTGAAAAATACAAAAAATATTAAGGGCACTCTAAATCTAAAAAAGAACTGTTTTCTGCAAAATCGATCGAAATACTTCAGAAATTTCGTGCTTTCGATTTTATCTCAGTCTGGAACTTCCAAGAGATATCTCAAATTAAAAAATTCCAAAACATTATATGAATACTTAGAAATAAAAAAAAAAGAATACGTAATGAAAAATATCTATAAATATATAAAACATTTGAAATTTTTCAATTTCTAGAAATTCATACAGCAATATATAAAAAAAAAAAAATGAACGATCCTTGAAATCATAGAAAAACTGAAGAAATACGAAAGGTACCGGAATAAGTAAAAACCTATCGAGACTGTTTTCTGGAAAATCCTTTAAAACACGAAAAATTTCATTACGCCAAATTCTAGAGTTCGAAATTCTTGAAACGTAAATTAATAATTTATATTATAAGAATACTAAAATTATGTAAAAATACTAGAAAGTTCTGCAACATTCTATCATCCCGAAAAATAATAATAGTTTCAGAAATACTGAACGATCTTTCAAATCGTAGAAAAATCGAAAAATTATCAAAAAAATCAAGAGAAACGAAAATCTTTATAGACACTATTTGCTGAAAAATCCTCGCAAATACAAATAATTTAATCAACTTTGAATTGTAGAGCATGAAATTCTTGAAATCTATGTATCAATGTACAGAAAAAAAGTAAACATTTATAAAAATACGAGAAAATCTCGCAACATTTTATGCATACTGAAAAATACAAAAAAATTCAAAAATTCTGAATATCTGGGTAGGTATTAGGATCCTCTCAAGAGTCTATTAAATTTTTTAATGTTTCTTCGTGCCTAACACTGAATCAAGTGCCATATTCAAAAATTTTGTGAACTCGAAAAAAATAAAAATTTGAACTAGCTGATTAATTTTTTTTTAAGGGTGAAAAAGTACGGATTAACATTTTATATCATATTTGAAATAAACAATTTCTTTAGAAAAAAGCCACAAGTACATTTATATCGTTTTTTTAGCCTTAATTTTTCGATACCTTGTTATTTACATTAAATTTATTCCAAAAAGTAACATGAAAATAACGGGACGTTACTTTTTTTAAGTGGTAACGGCAACGAGTTACTATTTCTTTTCAAGTAACGGGAACGTAACGGATTACTTTTTTTGCCTTTGTAACGGTAACGTCACGCGTTACATTTTTTAGGTAACTTTTCAAACCCTGCAAAACATCCCCTTATATATACGTCGAAAAAGCCGGGTTGCTCATCGAATTTTCACGTTATTGAAAGCTCAAGAACTCGATTTGGACGTATAATCAAAATAATGAACAATGTAGTTGAATTGTCTTTTGCATACGGGAAATTCGCATGTATAAATTGTATTTTTTCGCGACTTACCTTCCCCATGACGGACATGATAAGCTGTAGTGGTAAGCCAAGTTGGCTAGCGACTCTCTCCCCGCGAATTTCTCCCCCCCTTCACCACGAAAATTACGCAAAATTTTTTGTAACACTGCGAAAATTTCAATTGAACCTGATTTTTATTTCGGAATTTCTGCGAGATGAGACTGAGTCTGAATCACTCTCACTGTTTACCCGGGCTCCCACTCAGCTTTTATATAGTTTTATATACATAGTTATATCCAGTTGAATATATACTGGTTGCCAGTGCGAAATATAAATCACTAAATAAATACATGTACATACACTTCGTAGTATCCCTGCAGATGTTGCAGATTTAAAGATTTATAACTCATTTGCTGGTGCCTGATTCATCAGGGTCCCTGCAGTGTTTGTGATATTAAGGCGGTTTCCACGAATCCGCGGACGCAGCCATGATCAATATCAACCTATATGTATATAGATATTGATTTCCACATTATTTTGCAAATGTTTGAATCGAATTTCTTCAAATTGAATGCTAAATTTTTTGATAAAGTATTCTGTTACCTTTGATTCTTGTAAAAACCTTTTAATAACCGGTTTACCATTTACAATAAAATTTTAGATTCGCAATTTAGATTTTTTAAAGGAAAGTGGTAATATCTCTGATAAAGTTCGAAGTTTCCTTGTACGGATTTCACGTTTTCTTATACTAAGTGATTGCGATCCCCTTATAGGGAATCGAAATTTCCTTATAAGTTATTTTAACTTTCTTTCAGATACCTAATAAATTCAAATCTTTCTGCTCAGGATTTCATTATTTCTTATAAGGAATCTGGATTTCCATACAAAAAATTTCCATCTATTTAGAAGGATTACAGTTTCTTCAATTTTAACCACAAACTTTGAAAAAAAAAAAAAAAAAAAACGTTTTAAAAACTGTTGAAATGAAAAGAAAAACTAAATTTGAATACTCCCAATATTCCCGCGCCACCGGGCGCCATGTTGTATCTATGTATATCGGGGTGTCTCTCTCTCTCTTTTTCTCAGTTAGTTTCTTTTTTCTTGTTCTCACAGTTGTAATGTACACACACCCCGAAAGAATCTCTCACTTGTAATCATGAAATAAATCCATACTTTATACAGAAATCCGAACAAAGTTTTACTGCCCAATAATTAAATCTAACAGGTTATGGGCCCAGTGACGTGGAGCAGTAAATATTTTTTGTAAAAGTGAAAGAGAGAAAAATTTGGAATCGGGAAGTCCGCGAGTCATTTTTCGGCCGACGTGCAAAACGGGAACGCGTGCTGTTTTTTGGATCAAAGTTCGAACGAAAATAAAGTGCGGTTTTTAGCCAACGAGCAAGAAGAAAAATAGACAATACTCGCCATGGAAAACGACGGTGTTCGAATAACTAAGCTGAAGGGCATCGAGAATTGGACATCGTGGAAATTCCAAGTTCGGGTGACTCTACAAGCGAGCGGTGCCTGGGACGTCGTCGACGGGACATCGCCATATCCCCAACGTCCAGAAGCTGAGGATTCAAGCAGTTCGGATCGGCACGAGAAAGCAGTTTTGGCATGGAAGAAGTTGGACAACCTCGCCCAGAAGGTCATAGCTACATCGGTGGAGGAGAGGTCGCTGCTACACATCATCAACTGCGAGAATTCGAAAGGCATGTGGGACCAATTTAAATCCGTTTATGAGCAGAAATCGGAAACCAGTGTACATATGCTACTCCAGGAGTGGTACAGTATCCAGAGGAATTCAAACGATGATATTGTCACTCATATTGCAAGACTACAAGACGTCGCTCATCGCCTGGAAAATTTTGGTGAGAAAATTCCTCCTCAAATGATTATAACGAAAATTCTGATGACCCTCCCCCCTTCGCTCAGTCATTTCATAACTGCCTGGAAATCGACGTCATCCGGGGAAAGAAGTCTGTCAAATTTGATCTCCCGATTATCGATAGAGGAATCGCGTCATATTTCGGGGGAAATTCGGAAAATACGGCTTTCGCTGCTCAGGGAAATTTTCGGAGGAATTTCAGAAATAATGTCGGTAAGGAAGGGGCCTACTCGAGAAGCCATGCCGGTAAGGAGGGGAACTATCAGAATAATTTCGTCGGTAAAAGCGGGAATCACTCGAGAAATTTTATCGGTAAGGAAGGGACATGCAACTACTGTCACAAGCCGGGGCATTGGGCGCGGGATTGCTGGAAACGTCGGGCGGCGAACGAGCGGGATTTCGGTGGGGGTGAGGCATTTGTCGGGGAGGCTTTTTCATCAACGTGGGAAGTCGGGGGACCGAAGAATGATGCGTGGTACTTGGACTCTGGGAAGAATTCACAACTCCGAAACCGGTTCGTGTCGGCGATGGAAAAATTATTTTGGCTTTTGGCACTGGAAACATCAACATCAGAGCTTGGGATGGAGAAACCTGGTCTGCGAAACACATACGTGATGTGCTGTATGTCCCGAAAATTTCGTACAATTTGTTTTCGCTAGGTGCTGCTCTCGATAAGGGGATCCAACATCAGTCGGACAGTCAGACCTGTAGACTTGTCAAAGATGGGAATATTGTTGCAGTGGGAGAGCGCAGGAATAGGCTTTATCAGATGAAATTCCAGGTTCTCGCAAAAGGAAACTTTTTTCAGGCAAATCTGGCCGTGCAGGAGAATTTGCAGACCTGGCACGAAAAATTGGCCCATCAAAATGTCACTCATGTCAAGAATATTCTTCGAAAATCTGATGTCATTTTTCTCGATCAGAAATTTAAGTGTGATCCATGTATTTTAGGAAAAATGCATAGGCTGCCGTTCAAACACAGCGAGACAAAATCGAAAAGAGCGGGCGAACTCATTCATGCAGATTTGTGCGGTCCAATGCAGGAAAATTCCTTGGGTGGAGCTCGATAACTCCACCTCCTCGATCTACTCAAGGATGACTTCAGTCACTGGAGGACGGCGTACTTTATTAAGAGGAAATCGGAGACCAGCGCGTGCCTGGAAGACTACCTGAAGAAGACCGAAAAACACATTCAGAAAGGGGTGAAAATACTGCGAAGTGACAATGGACTAGAATTTATCAATCAAGAAGTTGAGAAGTTGACTAGTAATCTGGGCATAATCCATCAGAAAACTGTGCCTTATACCTCTGAGCAAAATGGATCTGTGGAACGAGAAAATAGAACTGTTGTGGAATTGGCAAGGACTCTCATTCACGCCAGCGGAATCTCAATCAAGTTGTGGGCGGAGGCTGTCAACTACGTGGTGTACACGCTGAATTGGACTGGAACCAGCAGTGAAAAAGGCAAGTCACCGTGTGAACTCTGGCTACAAAAGGAATCGAATCCGAGAAAACTGAAAATTTTTGGAGAAGAGATTTTCACTCATATTCCAAAAGACAAGAGACAGAAGTGGACCCAAAGGCTGAAAAAGGATTTTTTGTTGGATACGATGAAAATGTCAAAGGATTCCGAGTCTGGTGCCCTAGCAAGAATCAAGTGAAAATTCATCGAGACGTCGTTTTTACTGGAAGAAGATATGAAGAAGTTTCCAAGAGTTTATCTGAAGAAAAAGAAGCCGTCGTGTATCTCGAACAGAAAATGGATCATCCAGAAGAAGAGAACATCGAAAATCCGGAGGATGAAGAGGAAGAAGAAGCATCCCTTGATTTTCATTCAGCCGAAGAAACAACGTCGGGATCAGAAGACGAAGAAAAAACTACAGAAAACCAACAGCGACCTGGAGAAGAAGAAAAAGGAAAATACAATTTGAGGGACCGAAGTAGCTTGAAAATTCCTGCACGTTTCGAAAATTCTATAGCTTTTGTTTCAGATAGTTTGGATCCTGAAACCTACGAGGAAGCTACTACGGGCCTGGATGCTGAGCACTGGAAAATCGCGATGGATGAAGAAATCGAGTCTCTGGAGCAGAATCAGACTTGGACCCTGGTGAAGCTGCCTAAGGATCAACAAGTCATCGACAATCGTTGGGTTTTTAAAACGAAACTCAACAGTGACGGCAGTATCCAACGTTATAAAGCAAGACTTGTGGCCAGGGGTTTCAAACAAGTGGCTGGAATTGACTATAATGAAACTTTTAGCCCCGTGACAAAATTCGACTCGATTCGCGCAATTCTCTCTGTTGCAGCATCGAAGAAACTTTTCATGTTCCAGTTTGACTTGAAAACTGCCTTTTTATATGGAAAAATCGAGGAGAAGATTTACATGAACCAGCCAAGCGGGTACGAAGATGGAACCAACCGGGTTTGCGAGCTAAAACGGAGTCTCTATGGCCTGAAACAAGCGTCGAGATGTTGGAATCGTCGCCTCACACAGACTCTCAGCAAACTAGGTCTCCGGCCGACAAATGCAGATCCCTGCGTTTTTACCAACGGGAACGAAAACAACTTGGCAATCCTGGCCATTCACGTGGATGATGGGCTCATCGTCACCGCCAAAATGATGACAGCAGAAATTCTAATCAAGGAGCTCAAAAAGGAGTTTCAAATCACATCCAGCGAAGTTGGCACGTACCTGGGGGTACAGATAGAAAAATTAGAAGATGGTTCCATTTTTCTCCACCAAGGAAACTACGCCAGGACGATCCTACGCCGTTTCAGGATGGAAGACGCCAACGCAGTCGCAGTTCCAGCAGACCAACATCATCAAATGTGCGCTGAAATGCACAAAAACGGAGACAAGGAGGCGCCGAATACTCCCTACCGCCAAGTTATTGGCAGCATGATGTATCTTTCAATTTGTTCCAGGCCTGACATTACTTTTGCTGTTAATAGTGCAAGCCAACACCTCGAGAGCCCAAGGAAAATACACTGGAATGCGGCCAAGAGAATCCTGAAATACATCAAAGGCACAGTCGAGTATGGACTTCATTTTCCAGTGCAGCAGGCTGAGCATCTCCAAGTTTTCAGCGACGCCGACTACGCAGGAGATGTCCAATCCAGAAAATCAACAACAGGCATCGCCGTGAAGCTCGGAGAAGCTACAATTTCCTGGAGTTCGACCAAGCAGAAAGTCGTTGCCCTGTCGACTATGGAGGCGGAATATAGTGCAGCGTGCCAAGCTGTGAAAGAAATCATCTGGATGAAAGGTTTGTTGGGCGAACTTGCTGTTTTCAGGAACCTAAGGACGACCTTGAACGTGGACAATCTGAGCGCTGTCAAGTTGGTGAAAAATCCTGAATTTCATCAAAGAAGCAAGCACATCGACGTGCGCTACCATTTTATTCGCCAGAAGTACCAAGAAGAGGAGTTCGTTTTGGAGCACGTATCATCGAAAGCGCAACAAGCAGATCTGCTGACCAAGCCTTTACCAAGAGTCGTTTTCGAAGTCCAAAGGAGGATGCTGAACGTGTTGCTGAACCCGAAGACCACGAAGAAGACGGACTTTACTCAGTAGAATTCAAATTTGTAATTGTTCTTTTAGTGGGAGTGTTGAAATGAAAAGAAAAACTAAATTTGAATACTCCCAATATTCCCGCGCCATGTTGTATCTATGTATATCGGGGTGTCTCTCTCTCTCTTTTTCTCAGTTAGTTTCTTTTTTCTTGTTCTCACAGTTGTAATGTACACACACCCCGAAAGAATCTCTCACTTGTAATCATGAAATAAATCCATACTTTATACAGAAATCCGAACAAAGTTTTACTGCCCAATAATTAAATCTAACAAAAACCTTACGAGATTTCAAATTTTTTCATAAAGTTTACCACTTCTTATAAGGCAATTTTGGAAAAACCTCATAATGATTTACTATCTTTAGAAGGCATCTTCAGCAGACTCCTATTAACTATGATTCTTTTAATAACCTAATATAAATCAGCGCTTTCTTAATACAGTTTTCGATTCCTTAAGGAACTCAAATTTCTATAAGACAATTTTATTACGGATTAGATTCTTAGAAAGTTAAAAATTTTTTCAAAAGGATTTGAAGTTTCTTTACAAGTAATTGCGATTTCATTATGAACAGATTGAATTATTTAGTCTGTTCCATCTTTGACGTCCAAAAAATTTTTTTCGAAGATTTTTAAATTACTCAAATGTTTGATTCTTTCTCGTGAAACGACGAATTCGGGACTTACTTTAAATATTATAGAATCATTTGATTTCCTATTTTCTTTCGAGTTATTAAAAATAAAACAAAATTTTCGAATGTTCAGAATTTTTCCTGAATTTAGTAGACTAAAATTTTTCGATGCATAAATATTAATGTTACCAGTTTTTGCAAATGAATGATCTTTATATAGAATTAATCCGCAAAAAATAATAAGAAAATATTTCTTAACATATATACAATCTAATTAGTAAAAAAAATTTTTGTTTATATCCCAGTAAACCACGTCTCTGGCAGCCAGTTGGCAGGTAGCTGGAACGCCAGTTCGTCGCCAGCTTCCTGCCAGGCTGGCTATTCGACGCTTTTGTCATGATAGCGCCAGCTGGCTGCCAGTTTGTGGCTAGCTTGCTGCCAGTTGATCTTCATTAATTATCATTTATCACAAATCATCATATCATTAATTGCCTTCAAATAAGGTTTTTTTTTTTTTCAAAATATGCAGCGTGATGCAACGATTAAAAGTATGTACATACTTTGGTTTCATTGTGTTACGATATGTTGAATCCGCGAAATTATTATTTTGACGTTAAATTTGAATATTATATGTTATAGATCGAGTATACAATTATTTAATTTTATTTCAACACAATTGGTGGAATTGGGATAATTCCACCCATTCTCATAAAAAAATTACGAAACGACATCGTGTTCACGCCCAGATTAATCATTATGCATTATACTTAATGTATCAGTGCTAAGCTTGTAGTATAAGAAAAAATGAAAAAAAAAAAGTAGACTTTCCTCTCGCGACTCTCGTAGTAAATACTGTTAAGGCACGGAATATTCAAATTTGAGCGCGACATATTTAAAAATCTAGCGCCATACCAGTATTTACTGCGAGAGCCGCGAGAGGGAAGTCTACTTTTTTTTCTCATACTACAAGTTTAGCACTGATACATTAAGTATAATGCATAATGATTCATCGGTGCGTGAGGACAATGTCGTTTCGCAATTATTTAATCAGAATGGGTGAAATTTTTCCAATTCCACCAATTGTGTTGAAATAAAATTCAATAAATGTATATTCAATCTATAACATATACATATTATTCAAATATAACGTTAAAATCATAATTTCGCCGATTCGACATATCATGACACAATGAAACCGAAGTACATACTTTCAATCGTTGCATCACGTTGCATATTTTGAAAAGAAAAACCTTATTTAAAGGTAATTAATGATATGATAATTTGTGATAAATGATATGACAATGAATTGAGACAATTAATGAAGGTCAACTGGCAGCAAGCTGGCCACAAACTGGCAACCAACCAGCTGGCTGCCAGAGACGTGGTTTACTGGATGTATACATATAAACAAATCAAACAAAGCGGAGACTAACTTTGCACGATTGAAAATCGATCGAAGGAAAAGTTTAAAAAAAATTAGTTTAAACTAAGCAACAGCGTTGAGGCATTCTTTAATACCTTAATAAAAAACAATTAAAACGCAAAATTGCAGCACTCATAAGAATCTTTATTCTTAATTATTACTGTATAGGTATGTGCGTACATATAACGTTTCTGCGCCTATCGCTTATTAACATATAAACATTATTATAAAAAACGCATACTTGCTATCTTATGTTATTGCGTCATCACAGATGAAACATCTAATCGAGTTAACGTGTTAAGTATTATTCGAAAAATATGTAACAAAAACTGTAACTTTGATCATGAACACTCTGTTGAACGAAATTAACCGTTTTCTTTCCATAAAAACATCACGCTTTGTTAATTTCAATTAACACTTCCGACATAAACACAATAAATCTATTAAAACAACTTATTCACCAGTATGCTAATAGAACGGAAGGTTACAACATGATTTGTCAGTATTACAAAAGCAATGTCAATAAATTAACCATTCCAAAGTCAGGATGATAAAATTCGCTTTTTATCAAAGTTTCGTCTATCAAGAACTGCAGTTCTCAAGTGACATCCAACGTTTAAAAAAATAATCTTACGATACAAATATTATTTTGTTTATCAAAGAACATTTGTCTGCTTTCTTAATAGAAGAACCAC
The DNA here is from genome assembly GCA_028476575.1 of Platygaster robiniae. Taxonomy (NCBI): domain Eukaryota; kingdom Metazoa; phylum Arthropoda; class Insecta; order Hymenoptera; family Platygastridae; genus Platygaster; species Platygaster robiniae. The sequence goes on along the minus strand of CM052027.1, from coordinate 11,864,841 downwards.
AAACAAATAGGTATACAAACATTAAATTATTTGCAATAATATATACAAAATTTTATGTACAATCTGTGAAATTTTAATTACGCAGATCTGGAATATTGGTGTCGAATACTATTATATACATTGCGTTCAATAAATACTTGATTGAGAATAATTTACGTTTTTTTGTACAAGCTGATAATGTCTTCGACGGAAACTAGCGTCCCGAAAACTAATGCGCAAAGTGAAAAAGTGATGAGACCGATGTTTTTGAAGAGCCTCCATTTCATATAACCCAAATGAGCTTCCCAGCAAGATATTGTTTCGATGACCGCCGGAATGAAGATGCCGAGGAAAGAAAAAAAAATAGCGCCCACCAAACCAATCAGAGGTTCGAGAATAGGTACCACGAACGCGCAACCAACTGTAAAATAATATATTAAATATGAGAAATTATTATAAATACAATATAAAATAGATAGAAACTACGGCTTGCCCCTGCAAATAACAACATTGGCGCTTGGAATGAAAACTTCTGAGACGTTAAACAACGATCGAGCTTCACAACTCCGAAACATAATTCAACCGTCGTTTTTTTTTAGAAAAAATTTTAGATGATGTTGATGAACTTTGCGAATTGTGGAAAGTTCTGACGATTTGGTAAAATGAAAATTTGTGGATTAATTATCTAACCCTTTAGTTACGAACAATGTCTAATATAGAGTCAGTTAGATTTTTCTTTTTAGCCAATAATAATGAAGTTGGTGACAGGAAAAAATGATTTCATCAATGAATGTAGAAATTTTTGAATTTGATAATACGAAGGACATGAAATTTTTTTTTTTTTTTTTTTTTTCGTAGAAATCAGCGACAGGCAGACAACTTCGGAAATTGTAAGTCCTCCACTTAACTGTTTAATAGATTATACACTTTTTTTATGGAAAACTGTCGCTTACTCGATACTTATTTTCTAAAATTATTTGATTTATACGAAGACTTCAACTCACCTGTCAATAAAACCATAACTATTCGGAGTATGGTTTCACCAAGAGTCGCGTACTTGTAACTAAATTTGTGTTTGATTCCATTCCACATTATCTGTAAAGGCACGAAGAATTGCAGTCCATAAGTGAGAAGAACGGCCAAAGCAATAAGAAGTTTCACAATTTGAGCGAGCCTGAAAAAAATTCGTCACGAATCATCAAATTACGGTAGTATTTTTTTCAATTTTAGTTGTATGCGTAACCGAAAACAAAGGGAATTTTCGTTCGTTTGTTGGAAAATTTTGAACCGAAACGGTTAATTACTAAACTGAAGAATAAAAAAATTGCAATCATGAGTACAGAATTTTTTAATAGTAGATTCATGAATATTTTACAGTTACTTACGTGTCTTCTGGAAGATCCAAAGTGATGCTACCTTGTGCAGTATCGCGGTATTTCATGTATCCAAAAATCCCTACAGTTGTGTATAAAGTTATAACAATTGTCATGGAAATGTTAAGCACACTCGGACAACCCAGGAAATGATGTGGTTTTTGCATGCTGTTCTCCAACGGCAAAATCTATTTAAAGAAATTTCGTATCATTAATTTCTCAGTGAATAAAATCGATGTTCCCTACTATATTTTATTATGGGATCCTTTTTCAATGATAAATTAGAACCAATAACAAGTACAAATCAAATTTGCTCTAAAATTTCGTGTATTCAGATACAGGGTTTGGGAAGTTACTTAAAAAAATGTAACACGTTACGTTACTGTTATGGAGGTGCAAAAAGTAATTCGTTACGTTACCGTTACTTGAAAAAATTGTAACTCACCGTTACCACTTAAAAAAAGTAACGTCCCGTTACTTTCACGTTACTTTTTGGGATTAATTGAATGTCAATAACAAGACATCGAAAAAATTAGACTGAAAAAAACAATATCAATGTACTCGTGATTTTGCTCTATAAAAATTGTTTATTTCAGATGTAATTGAAAATGTTATTTCGTGCTTTTTCACCATGCAAAAAAAAAATGTTTATATTTTTTTCAAGTTCACAAAATTTTTTTATATGACATTTGATTCAATGTTAGCCACAAGGAAGCATACGCAAATTTAATAGACTCTTGAGAGGATCTTAATACCTACCCAGATTTTCAGAATTTCTGAATTTTTTTGTATTTTTCAGTATGTATAAAATGTTGCAGGATTTTCTAGTATTTTCATAAATGTTTATCTTATTTCTGTACATTGATACATAGATTTCAAGAATTTCATGCTCTATAATTCAAAGTTCATTGAATTATTTGTATTTCAGAGGATTTTTTAGCGAATAGAGTCTATTACGATTTTCGTTTCCCTTGATTTTTTGATAATTTTTCGATTTTTCTACTATTTGAAAGAATGTTCAGTATGTCTGAAACTATTCGTATTTTCAGGATGATAGAATGTTGCAGAGCTTTCTAGTATTTTACACAATTTTAGTATTTTAATAATATGAATTGTTAATTTACATTTCAAGAATTTCGAACTGTAGAATTTGGAGTAATGAAATTTTTCGTGTTTTAAAGGATTTTTCAGAAAACAGTGTCTCGATAGATTTTTATTTATTCCAGTACCTTTCGTATTTCTTCAGTTTTTCTATAATTTTAAGAATCGTTCGTTTTTTTTATACATATTGCTGTATGAATTTCTAGAATTCGAAAGATTTCCAATGTTTAATATATTAACATATAATTTTCATTAAGTATTTTCCTCTTTTATTTCTAAGTATTTATATAATGTTTCGGAATTTTCGAGTTTTTCTAAAGATATCTCTTTGAAGTACCAGAATGAGATAAAATTCACTGAAAAAAATACTCTGTTACAACAACCAATATAGACTTGACCAAGATTTTTTTAGTTCTTGCAACAATGAAGTTGATAGCGTCGATCAAAAATTTGGTTGCTACAACACTAACTTGGTTACGAGTACCATAAATTTGGTTGGGTCTATATTAACCAAGTAACTTAGTTCCTGCAAACAAATAGTTTTTTCAGTGCTGAAAGTACGAAATTCCTGAAGTATTTCCATCGATTTTGCACAAAACAGTTCCTTTTTAGATTTAGAGTGCCCTTAATATTTTTTGTATTTTCCACACAGTTGTACGATTTGAAAAATTTTCTTACGTTTTGATACAATTCTATAAACATAGAATTTTAAAATTCAAAGCTCGAGAAATGGAAGTTTTTCGATTTCTGGAATTACATACATTTTTAAAGAATCAAATAACATTTAACTTATGAAAATCTAGTATTTATCGTATTTTTTTTTTTTTTGTATTCATTATATTCCATAAGATTTCCTAGCAGGATCTCCAGATCTTACAGATACTGCTATAGATTTTGAGATCTAGAGATTTCACGTATTTTTATATATTTTGATGCGTATTTCTAAAATTTAACACTCTGCATTGTAAAAGTTTCTGGTAAAAAGTAAAAAAAGCATATTCTTTGTCAATATTTTTACACAAATTACTAATTGGAAATATTCTTAAAATATTTTCAAATAAAAACTGCTCATACTCTAATTCATTCACAAATTACTAATATTCCACATCGTCTTGTTAAAAATCATTAACGTATACTTTTTTGTTCAAATTGAGGAAATTAAAAATTACTTCTATCTCAGTTTTAGAACATATCTTAATAAGTTACGAATTGTGCGAAACACTTAATGAGGGAGATAAAAGTAACGTAAAATAACGGGATTTTCGTTACTTGCTACCGAATAAAGTGACTCGTCTCCGTTATCATTACTTGGTGATTAATGTTACGCGTTGCGTTACCGTTACAGTAAGAATTTAACGTTTTAGAGTAACGCGTTACTTCCAAACCCTGTTAAGATATGAAAAAGCTTATCAACTTTAAATTTGCGTCTTCTTCAGTTGAGGAGTATATTTGAATATAGACATTTTTTACAACAATGACATATTAAGTTTTGAAAAACAAATTTCAATGAATAACTTGTAACACAATTTCTTTACTCTTTTTATTCACACCACATCGAATCAACATTCAATCTCACAAATAGAGAGGCAAAACACTACTCTTGATTTTTACTGTTAAAAGTAAAAAATTACTTCAAGTTTTAGTGGCAGTATTTCGACTCGATATGAAGTATAAGATCACTTCAAAGAATTAAGGGAGTAAAAAGTACATTTCAATTTCATATTAATACTAACCACTCCAATTCCCTCGATAGCGAAAATAACCGTGGCGAAGAATTTTGGCATTTGGTTCCAAGGGGCTATCAACGGGATGTCGTGGATCGGTGGTAAGCCATCGAAAACGTAATACAAGGTAATTGCAAGCCCGCTGATAAGGAGGACATTGGCGATCATAGAAATAGGAACGAGAATTTTGAGATTTCTTATCTGGCCCAGAAGAATCACCACCGGGGTGAGTGCCAGCATGTATAATCGTTTTGATATTGTGGCGTTCGTGTAATACTTGACGACCTACAAACGAAGGACTTTCAGCAAGAGCAAATTTCTCCATTTGTATTCCTCGAATGGGATCAAAGTTACGTAACATTCTTCGCGAAATCCTGTTTTACAAATGCAAGTTTACGTGAAGTGATAATGAACTCACCCAAAACAAGGTTAAAAATTATTTCGAAAAGTAATAGAGGGGATTGTGTAATTCTTCTTAATGCTACATATTATCTTGTGTAATCTGATAGGTTTAGCTCGTCACAGAAATGGAATCAGGAATATTACACTAATTGTTGTTATGAGTATGCTTTTTCGGATATTTTTAGAAAAATTTATTAAGAGAATATTTGGTGAATTTTTTTTTTACGTAAGTATGTTATGGAACGGAAAAGTTTTGGAAACGCGTTAATACCAAATCCTGGTAAACAATTGCCGCAGATGATAGTGTGTATGTATATACGGAAAATAATTTTAAAGAATCTCTAAATTAAAACTTGTTTGATTTCATACAAATGTATTTACGATTGGAAGTGAGTTTTCACTCCGATTTGGACAATCAGGTTGTGAAATAGTGACTGTTTGCTAAATCAAGGCTTGTGTCATGCGTACCTGCTGCAGTGTAGTTGAGATGAAAACGATGTAAACGCACGTGCCACCGATGTAGGTCGCGCATAGCGCGAAGTTCACGATGATCATTGAAAGGCCAGCGAAACGTCTGAGGGCGACCGGCCCGCTGGAAAAGGCCGCGTAAGCTGTTTCTGCATATGTCATCTGAGGTGTTTTTGTTCTTTTGCAAAGCACGTGCGAGCTTTTGACCAAGATGTGAACGCAGTGGGTGCAGAGGATCCCGATGATGATGGTCCCGATGCCCCCAAAAAGAAGGCCCCCGTTTTTGATGGCGTGGGCCATGGCCAGAATCCCAGATCCGAGGGATGATTTGACCATGTGCACAAGCGTGTCCAAATCGCTATTATTTCAAAATAATAAACAAAATTTAGTATGTATGAATATTAATTGTAGAAACATTTCCTTCACAATGTGTGAAATTTAATCATCTTTGGGAGCAATCATTTTTTGGTGACAATATAAATACAGTAGAGCGCCTTAGTACTGGAGCGCTTGGGACACTTAAACAAACATCCACGGTACATTACGCTTCTTTGGCGACTCAGCGGTGGCACAGCACGTAGAATTTTAATGATGCGACACAATGCCCTACACTATACATAAGAAGCGCCAGAGTTTTAGAAGGAAAATGATTTAATGACTGAATCGTGACTTGAAATTTTCGGTCAACTCCCAAAATGTCGAGAACCTAGTCAAGCATATCTAAATTTTCTTCGCGCCTATCGAGATTACGTTCCTCCAGATCCCGGTGCTAAGGCGCTTTACTGAAGAAAAATTAACTAATATTTCTCAAACTTTCGGCTTCAGTGAAGCTAACTCAAGTAACTTTATATTAAAATACAATTAATTAGAAACATTTCTTCATAATTTTACAAAAATAAGCTTTCAATCACTTGAAAACCAATCCAGAAATCCTATGCTATGGATTAAGAAAATTGTAACTCCTGTAATCAAAAAGATTTTGTTTATAGAAATTACATTTTCTAGTCAAATTTAAAGTAAGAATCACACACTCTTCGACGTTCAAGCAGGTTCAACCAATACATCGAAATTTGTAAATGCTGAAATATTTTTCCTTTCCTAACTAAAAAATCTGGTATTTACCTGTTAAACATTGTCTTCTCGACAAAAATAATATTCGAAACTAATAGGGCCAAAATTCTAACATTATTCCATTCAGAATCATGATTACTTTCATATGTTTGTTAAGTTAGCAGAGAACGATTCCTGGGTTCATGAAGAATATTATTTATTTTCTATGTTCCAAAATTCAGGGTTTGGAAGTAACGCGTTACTCGTAACGCGTTACTCTAAAACATTACATTTTTTACTGTAACGATAACGTAACGCGTTACATTAATTAACAAGAAACGATAACGGGGACAAGTCACTTTTTTCAGTAAAGAGTAACGAAAATCCCGTTATTTTACGTTACTTTTATCCGTCGCATTAAGTTTTTAGCACAATTTGTAATTTTTTAAGGAATGTTCTAAAACTGAGATATAAGAAATTTCTAACTTCCTCATTTTTGAACAACAAATTCTATACTAATAATTTTAATGAAACAATGTGGAGTATTAGTAATTTGTGTAAAAATATTGAAGAATAATATGCTTTTTTACTTTTCATTAGAAACTTTCACAATAAAAATTTAAGCGTTGAATTTTAAATATTCTCATGAAAATATATAAAAGTATATATTATCTATTGTCTCAAAATCTATAGTAGGATCCGTAAGATCTAGAGATCCTGCTAGAAAATCTTATAGAATATGATGAAAACAAAAATTTAAAAAAAAACGCAAAATAAAATCGGGAAAATACTCAAAATATTACATTTTGATAAGTTTTACATTATTTAATTCTTTAACAATTTATGTAATTCTAAGAATCGAAAAACTTCAATTTCACGAACTTTAAATTCTAAAAATATACGTTTATTGAAGTCTATAGAAAAATAAGAAAATTTTTCAGATCGTATAACTTTATAAAAAATACAAAAAGTATTGAGGGCGCTGTAAATCTATGAAGAAACTTTTCTGCAAAATCGATCGAAATACTTGAGATATTCCAAAATTTCAATTTTATCTTATTCTGAAAACTCAAAGAGATATCTTTAAAAAACTCAAAAATTCCACAAAATTTTCTAAATACTAGGAAATACGTAAAGAAAATACTTTATGAAAAACATGCATAAATATACAAAATATTCAAAATCTTTCAAATCCTAGAAATTCATACAGCAATATATAAAAATAATTAGCGACCCTTGAAATCATAGAAAAACTGAAGAAATACGAAAAATATTGAAATAAGCATAAATTTATCAAGACACTGTTTTCTGGAAAATCCTTTAAAACACGAAAAAATTTCATTATGACATAATGAAATTGTTCAAATTCTAGGGTTCGAAATTCTTGGAATGTATGTAAGAATTAATATTATTGAAATACTAAAATTATGTAAAAATACCAGGAAATTCTGCAACATTCTATCATCCTGAAAAATACGAATAGTTTCAGAAATACTGAACAATCCTTCAAATCTTAGAACGATTGAAAAAGCATCAGAAAAATCAAGGGAAATAAAAATATTCATAGACACTATTTGCTCAAATTCCTCTCAAATACAAATAATTAAATGAACTTTGAATTCTAGAACATGGAATTCTTGAAATCTATGTATCAATGTACAGAAAAAAAGTAAACATTTATAAAAATACTAGAAATTTCTGCACCATTTTATACATACTGAAAAATACAGAAAAATTTCAAAATTCTGAAAATTTGAGTCGTTATTAAGATATTCTCAGAAATCTTTTGAATTTGCGAATGTTTCCTTGTGGCTTTGTAAACTTGGGAAAAATATACGAATTGGAACTGGCTGATTGATTTTTCGGTCAGGGTGAAAAAGTAGAAATTAATGTTTTTCATTATAACTGAAATAAACAATTTCTATCGAACTAAACCACGAGTACGTTGATATTGTTGTTTTTCGATGTCTTAATGTTATTTACACGTAGTTTATTCCTAAAAGTAACGTGAAAGTAACAGGACGTTACTTTTTTAAGTGGTAACGGCAACGAGTTACTATTTCGTTTAAAGTAACGGCAACGTAACGCGTTACATTTTTTTAAATAACTTTTCAAACCCTGTTATATTTTCTAGTTAAATTTAAATTGAGAATCACATACTCTTTGACGTTCAATTAGGTAATATATTTCGAAATTTGTAAATGCCGAAATATTTTTCCTTCCCTAACTAAAAAATCCGGTATTTTTCTGTTAAACGTTCTCTTCTCGACAAAAATTATATTCGAAACTGATAGGTCCAAAATTCTAACATTGTTTCATTCAAAACCATGATTATTTTCATGCCTTTGTTAAGTGAGGAGGAAATGACTTCTGGTTGAATGAAGAATATTATTTCCATGTTCCAAAACTCTAGTCATTAAATATCTCTTCATCTGCCTTATGTATTTAAATTTACAACCATCATACCGTCAATTCTGTAAACAACAACTTGTTGATCGGTATTTTCCAACTATTTTTACTTGTATTTATAATTACTTTATTTAATTCGTAAGTCATAATTACTATTCCAAACACGTACTTTTTTAATTAATCAGAAATTAGAACATGCAAATTCTAAATATCATATGGTAAAACTAAATTTCTTTCCATTTGGCTCCTCATTTCCCTATCTTTCAAAGTTTTATGTTTAGGCATTTTTCTCCCAATATTTATGTATTTAATAATTGATTCCATAAGAAAAAAAATAATTAACAACAAATCACAAATTTTTTTCCAATTTTACGATAAAAATTTTTCATTAAGTAATTTGAAAATTTTATATTTTGGCTTTTACGAATTTTGATGTACTTGTTGACTAGAAAATGTAATTCTTATTCATTAGAGCATTTTGTAAGATTGTTTGGATTACAGGCATCACATTTTTATAAATCGGTAGGATTTATCCGAATAATTTCATAGAGATTGAGGGCTTATTTTAGCAATTGTGAAGAACTGTTTCTAATTCATTGTATTTTTAAAAATCTTAAGAAACATAAGTGGATTTCTTTATTCTTTAAAGAACGATTGCCCCCAAAGATGATTTAGTATCATAACATACTGTATAATTTGTATGACTTATTGATAACGGAATTCGATGAATTTATGAAAATTTTGAATTTTAAGAGGAATCCTGGAAGTTTTTAGAAAAATGGCACAACTGAAACCAGAACTAATAAAGTTGCAAGCACCCAATGTGCAGTTGAAATATTACGAAAAATTTTCCTGATAATTATTCAAAATTTTTCGTTCATTTATCTCAAGATTGAAGTGTTGAGCAATGAAAGTACATTTTGATTCACAGTTTACCTATGAAATAAAATATACTATGACAAATTTTAGGGTCAACCCTCTTCAATCAGCTTACGTTTTAATATATTGATTTAAAGTGAAGGAATTTTAAAATTATTAAGTACGAAATTTTCGAAATGAAAAAACTGTATCATTTTCGTTTACTGAATTCAGAAAATTATTTTGAAGATTAATTAAGATTGAAGGTTCTAAAAATGCAAACATTTTCTTTGAAATTAAAAAGTATCTAAATTATTTATTGTTGAATCCCTCAATTGTTAATTATACTATAGTAATACTTTTATTCATCCCATTATATACGGGTTTTGAATTCTCCATATAGTACATCATAAATCACATTATAAATCATAAACATGATACTCCAAAATGAAACATCATAAGGCACTATAGAAACAGCGCCAGTCAGCATCCAGCCGCTTCTAATACTCTCTGGAATTTTTTCAATTATATATTCGAATTCCGCAAAATGTTAAAATGTTGAGTGAATTGGCTTTTCGAAAACAAGGACAGGGATGGTTCTCGTAAGGGTAATTTTTTTACTTCACATCTATAAAAAAATATATTTTGCTCGCACAAATTAAAATCTGTATACTTTTCGAACTACAAGACAAGAGAAAAAAACGATCAACATTATATAAATAAATCACTCGTAAAAAAACGTTTCCGCACTAATTAAAAAATATATATTCAACGAATCAGCTGATCAAGTTTATACGATTCATTCCAGCACGTGGAGAGCTGAAAACGGCGAAAGGTCTCCGGGTTTTTCGACCCGGCAAAAAAATTTTTATTTTCGGCCTTGAAATGGCATTAGGTAACGTAGGTATTCTCATGGTCGAATGATCGCGGGAAAAGGTAATTCGTCATTCTTTCAAGTACGAGATTAAAGTTAACGCATTAAAGCCCTCGAGGGCACAATCGCGGCAATTATGTAAGTACGCGAATAAATCAATAAATTATCCTGAAAAAGGCAATTAAAGGATTGCTAACAGCTTCAATATTGGATACAAAGTGACGTCAATCATCGCGCATCGATAAATAATCGTTGGGCAATCGTGGGCTCCAAGATACACGCGTGGTGTAGCGTAAATATTCGCACAAAGGCTTTTATCCGCGATGACGATCACCCTTTCGAGTGCACGTTTTATTACCCAAGACGAGTAACCTCCTTTTTCTTGGCTCGATTGGTTATGCATTTCTTGCTCCCTTGAATGGCATTATATTATGCTACAAGTCGACAAAGCGACAGGTTTTGCATTTATGAGCGTATGGCTAGTTACCGCGAGCGTAGCGAGGGTAACTCCCACACGAATTCAAAATCAAGCTCAATCAACGTGCGGCATACGAAACTTTTTTTTGTGGGTGGAATAAGGTTGTTTCTGTTTCAAGTAAAACTTTTGACGGCGTGCCTTGAGATTGAGAGTGAAATCGATTACGGAAATTTTTGGCCAAAAATGACGGCTTTATGGTGACGTCACGTGCGTCTTGCAATTTAAGGATACATAGTAGATGGTATAAAATGAACTGAAATTCGGCGTATTGTATTATTTTAGAGGAGATTGAGTTGGGTAAAATTATAACAATGCACGGGCATACACACTTTTGATATACATGAAATATAAAATATTTTATGTATACGCAGTAGAAATTATACAAACAAAACTCAAATAAATATTGCAATAGTGCACATCACATAACGCACAAAATCACTCCATAACACTGAACAATTATGATAAAGAAAACTAACGCGACGATAACAGACCGTAGGTAAGTGAAATCTGACAAAAGCAAAACAAAATCAAAGGACAAATGAAATCATAATAAACGCTTCATCGCTGATATGAAAAAATCCAACTGCCATCGAAAAAGTCAACTCTATGTGGTATTCCGTTACCCTCGTGACAAATAAGGGTATAGTGTTATTGGACCAAGGATGTGAGGCTGTAAATTAACCGGTAAATTACTTATCATGACCGTCAATTATGAAAAAAAAAAATTTTTTAATTTTGACCGTTAGTTTACCTTACCGGTCAGAATTATTATGATGGTCAAAATTGTTACTTACACAAAGATGACTTGAAAAAATGTGCAACTCGTTCGTTATTACATCTTTCTTTTTTTCGTTGAATTTTTATGAAAAAGTGATAGTAAATTTGGCTTCTAGAATAAAAAATAATCATGCAATTACAACGAGTCATTATAAAAAAAATAATCAAATCACTTCAGAAAAAGGTGTAGTTGATTTTTAAGTATATTCCGTGGGCATATTTATATTTTCGGAAAAATTTCCATATAATGTAGTGCATGTTAGTTTTTTACACTAATTTTAAGACAAGGGTATTGTACTTTTAACTATAAAATATTGCAATTGTGGATCAGTTTCAACTTTACAATATTTATGGTTATAGTTGGCAAATTTCGTCAAGTTTTGGTATAAATAAATGAGTAGCATATGAAACATTTGATCAAAGAGTGTGTGACGTCATACATTTTCTTTTCTTGGAATTTAGTTTTCTCAAGAAATTCTTTTAGTTCATCGACTTTTCAAAATTTCATATCAAAATTACCTTCCTTTAAAGTTCGACGACAACTATTTTCAATATCATCGTTTCAAAATTTCATATCAAAATTATCTTCCTTAAAAGTTCGACGACACCTATTTTCAATATCATCGTTTCAAAATTTCATATCAAAATTATCTTCCTTTAAAGTTCGACGACACCTATTTTCAATATCAGCATTTCAAAATTTTATATCAAAATTATCTTCCTTTAAAGTTCGACGACATCTATTTTCAATATCAGCATTTCAAAATTTCATATCAAAATTATCTTCCTTTAAAGTTCGACGACATCTATTTTCAATATCAGCAGTTCAAAATTTCATATCAAAATTATCTTCCTTTAAAGTTCGACGACACCTATTTTCAATATCAGCATTTCAAAATTTTATATCAAAATTATCTTCCTTTAAAGTTCGACGATATCTATTTTCAATATCAGCATTTCAAAATTTCATATCAAAATTATCTTCCTTTAAAGTTCGACGACATCTATTTTCAATATCAGCAGTTCAAAATTTCATATCAAAATTATCTTCCTTTAAAGTTCGACGACACCTATTTTCAATATCATCGTTTCAAAATTTCATATCAAAATTATCTTCCTTTAAAGTTCGACGATATCTATTTTCAATATCAGCATTTCAAAATTTCATATCAAAATTATCTTCCTTTAAAGTTCGACGACTCCTATTTTCAATATCATCGTTTCAAAATTTCATATCAAAATTATCTTCCTTTAAAGTTCGACGACATCTATTTTCAATATCAGCAGTTCAAAATTTCATATCAAAATTATCTTCCTTTAAAGTTCGACGACACCTATTTTCAATATCAGCATTTCAAAATTTTATATCAAAATTATCTTCCTTTAAAGTTCGACGATATCTATTTTCAATATCAGCATTTCAAAATTTCATATCAAAATTATCTTCCTTTAAAGTTCGACGACATCTATTTTCAATATCAGCAGTTCAAAATTTCATATCAAAATTATCTTCCTTTAAAGTTCGACGACATCTATTTTCAATATCAGCATTTCAAAATTTCATATCAAAATTATCTTCCTTTAAAGTTCGACGACATCTATTTTCAATATCAGCAGTTCAAAATTTCATATCAAAATTATCTTCCTTTAAAGTTCGACGACACCTATTTTCAATATCAGCATTTCAAAATTTTATATCAAAATTATCTTCCTTTAAAGTTCGACGATATCTATTTTCAATATCAGCATTTCAAAATTTCATATCAAAATTATCTTCCTTTAAAGTTCGACGACATCTATTTTCAATATCAGCAGTTCAAAATTTCATATCAAAATTATCTTCCTTTAAAGTTCGACGACACCTATTTTCAATATCAGCATTTCAAAATTTCATATCAAAATTATCTTCCTTTAAAGTTCGACGACATCTATTTTCAATATCAGCAGTTCAAAATTTCATATCAAAATTATCTTCCTTTAAAGTTCGACGACATCTATTTTCAATATCAGCAGTTCAAAATTTCATATCAAAATTATCTTCCTTTAAAGTTCGACGACACCTATTTTCAATATCAGCATTTCAAAATTTTATATCAAAATTATCTTCCTTTAAAGTTCGACGATATCTATTTTCAATATCAGCATTTCAAAATTTCATATCAAAATTATCTTCCTTTAAAGTTCGACGACATCTATTTTCAATATCAGCAGTTCAAAATTTCATATCAAAATTATCTTCCTTTAAAGTTCGACGACACCTATTTTCAATATCATCGTTTCAAAATTTCATATCAAAATTATCTTCCTTAAAAGTTCGACGATATCTATTTTCAATATCAGCATTTCAAAATTTCATATCAAAATTATCTTCCTTTAAAGTTCGACGACATCTATTTTCAATATCAGCAGTTCAAAATTTCATATCAAAATTATCTTCCTTTAAAGTTCGACGACACCTATTTTCAATATCAGCAGTTCAAAATTTCATATCAAAATTATCTTCCTTTAAAGTTCGACGACACCTATTTTCAATATCATCGTTTCAAAATTTCATATCAAAATTATCTTCCTTAAAAGTTCGACGACACCTATTTTCAATATCATCGTTTCAAAATTTCATATCAAAATTATCTTCCTTTAAAGTTCGACGACATCTATTTTCAATATCAGCAGTTCAAAATTTCATATCAAAATTATCTTCCTTTAAAGTTCGACGACATCTATTTTCAATATCAGCAGTTCAAAATTTCATATCAAAATTATCTTCCTTTAAAGTTCGACGACACCTATTTTCAATATCAGCATTTCAAAATTTCATATCAAAATTATCTTCCTTTAAAGTTCGACGACATCTATTTTCAATATCAGCAGTTCAAAATTTCATATCAAAATTATCTTCCTTTAAAGTTCGACGACATCTATTTTCAATATCAGCAGTTCAAAATTTCATATCAAAATTATCTTCCTTTAAAGTTCGACGACACCTATTTTCAATATCAGCATTTCAAAATTTTATATCAAAATTATCTTCCTTTAAAGTTCGACGATATCTATTTTCAATATCAGCATTTCAAAATTTCATATCAAAATTATCTTCCTTTAAAGTTCGACGACATCTATTTTCAATATCAGCAGTTCAAAATTTCATATCAAAATTATCTTCCTTTAAAGTTCGACGACACCTATTTTCAATATCATCGTTTCAAAATTTCATATCAAAATTATCTTCCTTAAAAGTTCGACGATATCTATTTTCAATATCAGCATTTCAAAATTTCATATCAAAATTATCTTCCTTTAAAGTTCGACGACATCTATTTTCAATATCAGCAGTTCAAAATTTCATATCAAAATTATCTTCCTTTAAAGTTCGACGACACCTATTTTCAATATCATCGTTTCAAAATTTCATATCAAAATTATCTTCCTTAAAAGTTCGACGACACCTATTTTCAATATCATCGTTTCAAAATTTCATATCAAAATTATCTTCCTTTAAAGTTCGACGACATCTATTTTCAATATCAGCAGTTCAAAATTTCATATCAAAATTATCTTCCTTTAAAGTTCGACGACATCTATTTTCAATATCAGCAGTTCAAAATTTCATATCAAAATTATCTTCCTTTAAAGTTCGACGATATCTATTTTCAATATCATCGTTTCAAAATTTCATATCAAAATTATCTTCCTTTAAAGTTCGACGACATCTATTTTCAATATCAGCAGTTCAAAATTTCATATCAAAATTATCTTCCTTTAAAGTTCGACGACACCTATTTTCAATATCATCGTTTCAAAATTTCATATCAAAATTATCTTCCTTAAAAGTTCGACGACACCTATTTTCAATATCATCGTTTCAAAATTTCATATCAAAATTATCTTCCTTTAAAGTTCGACGACATCTATTTTCAATATCAGCAGTTCAAAATTTCATATCAAAATTATCTTCCTTTAAAGTTCGACGACATCTATTTTCAATATCATCGTTTCAAAATTTCATATCAAAATTATCTTCCTTTAAAGTTCGACGACATCTATTTTCAATATCAGCAGTTCAAAATTTCATATCAAAATTATCTTCCTTTAAAGTTCGACGACATCTATTTTCAATATCATCGTTTCAAAATTTCATATCAAAATTATCTTCCTTTAAAGTTCGACGACATCTATTTTCAATATCAGCAGTTCAAAATTTCATATCAAAATTATCTTCCTTTAAAGTTCGACGACACCTATTTTCAATATCATCGTTTCAAAATTTCATATCCAAATTATCTTCCTTTAAAGTTCGACGACATCTATTTTCAATATCAGCAGTTCAAAATTTCATATCAAAATTATCTTCCTTTAAAGTTCGACGACATCTATTTTCAATATCAGCAGTTCAAAATTTCATATCAAAATTATCTTCCTTTAAAGTTCGACGACACCTATTTTCAATATCATCGTTTCAAAATTTCATATCAAAATTATCTTCCTTTAAAGTTCGACGACATCTATTTTCAATATCAGCAGTTCAAAATTTCATATCAAAATTATCTTCCTTTAAAGTTCGACGACATCTATTTTCAATATCAGCAGTTCAAAATTTCATATCAAAATTATCTTCCTTTAAAGTTCGACGACATCTATTTTCAATATCAGCAGTTCAAAATTTCATATCAAAATTATCTTCCTTTAAAGTTCGACGACATCTATTTTCAATATCAGCAGTTCAAAATTTCATATCAAAATTATCTTCCTTTA
The DNA here is from genome assembly GCA_028476575.1 of Platygaster robiniae. Lineage (NCBI taxonomy): Eukaryota > Metazoa > Arthropoda > Insecta > Hymenoptera > Platygastridae > Platygaster > Platygaster robiniae. The sequence goes on along the minus strand of CM052027.1, from coordinate 11,848,596 downwards.
AAGTTCGACGACATCTATTTTCAATATCAGCAGTTCAAAATTTCATATCAAAATTATCTTCCTTTAAAGTTCGACGACATCTATTTTCAATATCAGCAGTTCAAAATTTCATATCAAAATTATCTTCCTTTAAAGTTCGACGATATCTATTTTCAATATCATCGTTTCAAAATTTCATATCAAAATTATCTTCCTTTAAAGTTCGACGACATCTATTTTCAATATCAGCAGTTCAAAATTTCATATCAAAATTATCTTCCTTTAAAGTTCGACGACACCTATTTTCAATATCATCGTTTCAAAATTTCATATCAAAATTATCTTCCTTAAAAGTTCGACGACACCTATTTTCAATATCATCGTTTCAAAATTTCATATCAAAATTATCTTCCTTTAAAGTTCGACGACATCTATTTTCAATATCAGCAGTTCAAAATTTCATATCAAAATTATCTTCCTTTAAAGTTCGACGACATCTATTTTCAATATCAGCAGTTCAAAATTTCATATCAAAATTATCTTCCTTTAAAGTTCGACGACATCTATTTTCAATATCATCGTTTCAAAATTTCATATCAAAATTATCTTCCTTTAAAGTTCGACGACATCTATTTTCAATATCAGCAGTTCAAAATTTCATATCAAAATTATCTTCCTTTAAAGTTCGACGACATCTATTTTCAATATCAGCAGTTCAAAATTTCATATCAAAATTATCTTCCTTTAAAGTTCGACGACACCTATTTTCAATATCATCGTTTCAAAATTTCATATCCAAATTATCTTCCTTTAAAGTTCGACGACATCTATTTTCAATATCAGCGTTTCAAAATTTCATATCAAAATTATCTTCCTTAAAAGTTCGACGACACCTATTTTCAATATCATCGTTTCAAAATTTCATATCCAAATTATCTTCCTTTAAAGTTCGACGACATCTATTTTCAATATCAGCAGTTCAAAATTTCATTTCAAAATTATCTTCCTTTAAAGTTCGACGACACCTATTTTCAATATCATCGTTTCAAAATTTCATATCAAAATTATCTTCCTTAAAAGTTCGACGACACCTATTTTCAATATCATCGTTTCAAAATTTCATATCAAAATTATCTTCCTTTAAAGTTCGACGACATCTATTTTCAATATCAGCAGTTCAAAATTTCATATCAAAATTATCTTCCTTTAAAGTTCGACGACACCTATTTTCAATATCATCGTTTCAAAATTTCATATCAAAATTATCTTCCTTTAAAGTTCGACGACATCTATTTTCAATATCAGCAGTTCAAAATTTCATATCAAAATTATCTTCCTTTAAAGTTCGACGACATCTATTTTCAATATCAGCAGTTCAAAATTTCATATCAAAATTATCTTCCTTTAAAGTTCGACGACACCTATTTTCAATATCATCGTTTCAAAATTTCATATCAAAATTATCTTCCTTAAAAGTTCGACGACACCTATTTTCAATATCATCGTTTCAAAATTTCATATCAAAATTATCTTCCTTTAAAGTTCGACGACATCTATTTTCAATATCAGCAGTTCAAAATTTCATATCAAAATTATCTTCCTTTAAAGTTCGACGACATCTATTTTCAATATCATCGTTTCAAAATTTCATATCAAAATTATCTTCCTTTAAAGTTCGACGACATCTATTTTCAATATCAGCAGTTCAAAATTTCATATCAAAATTATCTTCCTTTAAAGTTCGACGACATCTATTTTCAATATCAGCAGTTCAAAATTTCATATCAAAATTATCTTCCTTTAAAGTTCGACGACATCTATTTTCAATATCAGCAGTTCAAAATTTCATATCAAAATTATCTTCCTTTAAAGTTCGACGACATCTATTTTCAATATCAGCAGTTCAAAATTTCATATCAAAATTATCTTCCTTTAAAGTTCGACGACACCTATTTTCAATATCATCGTTTCAAAATTTCATATCAAAATTATCTTCCTTTAAAGTTCGACGACATCTATTTTCAATATCAGCAGTTCAAAATTTCATATCAAAATTATCTTCCTTTAAAGTTCGACGACATCTATTTTCAATATCAGCAGTTCAAAATTTCATATCAAAATTATCTTCCTTTAAAGTTCGACGACATCTATTTTCAATATCAGCAGTTCAAAATTTCATATCAAAATTATCTTCCTTTAAAGTTCGACGACATCTATTTTCAATATCAGCAGTTCAAAATTTCATATCAAAATTATCTTCCTTTAAAGTTCGACGACACCTATTTTCAATATCAGCATTTCAAAATTTTATATCAAAATTATCTTCCTTTAAAGTTCGACGATATCTATTTTCAATATCAGCATTTCAAAATTTCATATCAAAATTATCTTCCTTTAAAGTTCGACGACATCTATTTTCAATATCAGCAGTTCAAAATTTCATATCAAAATTATCTTCCTTTAAAGTTCGACGACACCTATTTTCAATATCAGCATTTCAAAATTTCATATCAAAATTATCTTCCTTTAAAGTTCGACGACATCTATTTTCAATATCAGCAGTTCAAAATTTCATATCAAAATTATCTTCCTTTAAAGTTCGACGACATCTATTTTCAATATCAGCAGTTCAAAATTTCATATCAAAATTATCTTCCTTTAAAGTTCGACGACACCTATTTTCAATATCAGCATTTCAAAATTTTATATCAAAATTATCTTCCTTTAAAGTTCGACGATATCTATTTTCAATATCAGCATTTCAAAATTTCATATCAAAATTATCTTCCTTTAAAGTTCGACGACACCTATTTTCAATATCAGCATTTCAAAATTTCATATCAAAATTATCTTCCTTAAAAGTTCGACGACACCTATTTTCAATATCATCGTTTCAAAATTTCATATCAAAATTATCTTCCTTTAAAGTTCGACGATATCTATTTTCAATATCAGCATTTCAAAATTTCATATCAAAATTATCTTCCTTTAAAGTTCGACGACATCTATTTTCAATATCAGCAGTTCAAAATTTCATATCAAAATTATCTTCCTTTAAAGTTCGACGACACCTATTTTCAATATCATCGTTTCAAAATTTCATATCAAAATTATCTTCCTTAAAAGTTCGACGATATCTATTTTCAATATCAGCATTTCAAAATTTCATATCAAAATTATCTTCCTTTAAAGTTCGACGACATCTATTTTCAATATCAGCAGTTCAAAATTTCATATCAAAATTATCTTCCTTTAAAGTTCGACGACACCTATTTTCAATATCATCGTTTCAAAATTTCATATCAAAATTATCTTCCTTAAAAGTTCGACGACACCTATTTTCAATATCATCGTTTCAAAATTTCATATCAAAATTATCTTCCTTTAAAGTTCGACGACATCTATTTTCAATATCAGCAGTTCAAAATTTCATATCAAAATTATCTTCCTTTAAAGTTCGACGACATCTATTTTCAATATCAGCAGTTCAAAATTTCATATCAAAATTATCTTCCTTTAAAGTTCGACGACACCTATTTTCAATATCATCGTTTCAAAATTTCATATCAAAATTATCTTCCTTTAAAGTTCGACGACATCTATTTTCAATATCAGCAGTTCAAAATTTCATATCAAAATTATCTTCCTTTAAAGTTCGACGACATCTATTTTCAATATCAGCAGTTCAAAATTTCATATCAAAATTATCTTCCTTTAAAGTTCGACGACATCTATTTTCAATATCAGCAGTTCAAAATTTCATATCAAAATTATCTTCCTTTAAAGTTCGACGACATCTATTTTCAATATCAGCAGTTCAAAATTTCATATCAAAATTATCTTCCTTTAAAGTTCGACGACATCTATTTTCAATATCAGCAGTTCAAAATTTCATATCAAAATTATCTTCCTTTAAAGTTCGACGACATCTATTTTCAATATCAGCAGTTCAAAATTTCATATCAAAATTATCTTCCTTTAAAGTTCGACGATATCTATTTTCAATATCATCGTTTCAAAATTTCATATCAAAATTATCTTCCTTTAAAGTTCGACGACATCTATTTTCAATATCAGCAGTTCAAAATTTCATATCAAAATTATCTTCCTTTAAAGTTCGACGACACCTATTTTCAATATCATCGTTTCAAAATTTCATATCAAAATTATCTTCCTTAAAAGTTCGACGACACCTATTTTCAATATCATCGTTTCAAAATTTCATATCAAAATTATCTTCCTTTAAAGTTCGACGACATCTATTTTCAATATCAGCAGTTCAAAATTTCATATCAAAATTATCTTCCTTTAAAGTTCGACGACATCTATTTTCAATATCATCGTTTCAAAATTTCATATCAAAATTATCTTCCTTTAAAGTTCGACGACATCTATTTTCAATATCAGCAGTTCAAAATTTCATATCAAAATTATCTTCCTTTAAAGTTCGACGACACCTATTTTCAATATCATCGTTTCAAAATTTCATATCCAAATTATCTTCCTTTAAAGTTCGACGACATCTATTTTCAATATCAGCGTTTCAAAATTTCATATCAAAATTATCTTCCTTAAAAGTTCGACGACACCTATTTTCAATATCATCGTTTCAAAATTTCATATCCAAATTATCTTCCTTTAAAGTTCGACGACATCTATTTTCAATATCAGCAGTTCAAAATTTCATATCAAAATTATCTTCCTTTAAAGTTCGACGACACCTATTTTCAATATCATCGTTTCAAAATTTCATATCAAAATTAACTTCCTTAAAAGTTCGACGACACCTATTTTCAATATCATCGTTTCAAAATTTCATATCAAAATTATCTTCCTTTAAAGTTCGACGACATCTATTTTCAATATCAGCAGTTCAAAATTTCATATCAAAATTATCTTCCTTTAAAGTTCGACGACATCTATTTTCAATATCAGCAGTTCAAAATTTCATATCAAAATTATCTTCCTTTAAAGTTCGACGACACCTATTTTCAATATCATCGTTTCAAAATTTCATATCAAAATTATCTTCCTTTAAAGTTCGACGACATCTATTTTCAATATCAGCAGTTCAAAATTTCATATCAAAATTATCTTCCTTTAAAGTTCGACGACATCTATTTTCAATATCAGCAGTTCAAAATTTCATATCAAAATTATCTTCCTTTAAAGTTCGACGACATCTATTTTCAATATCAGCAGTTCAAAATTTCATATCAAAATTATCTTCCTTTAAAGTTCGACGACACCTATTTTCAATATCATCGTTTCAAAATTTCATATCAAAATTATCTTCCTTAAAAGTTCGACGACACCTATTTTCAATATCATCGTTTCAAAATTTCATATCAAAATTATCTTCCTTTAAAGTTCGACGACATCTATTTTCAATATCAGCAGTTCAAAATTTCATATCAAAATTATCTTCCTTTAAAGTTCGACGACATCTATTTTCAATATCATCGTTTCAAAATTTCATATCAAAATTATCTTCCTTTAAAGTTCGACGACATCTATTTTCAATATCAGCAGTTCAAAATTTCATATCAAAATTATCTTCCTTTAAAGTTCGACGACATCTATTTTCAATATCAGCAGTTCAAAATTTCATATCAAAATTATCTTCCTTTAAAGTTCGACGACATCTATTTTCAATATCAGCAGTTCAAAATTTCATATCAAAATTATCTTCCTTTAAAGTTCGACGACATCTATTTTCAATATCAGCAGTTCAAAATTTCATATCAAAATTATCTTCCTTTAAAGTTCGACGACACCTATTTTCAATATCATCGTTTCAAAATTTCATATCAAAATTATCTTCCTTTAAAGTTCGACGACATCTATTTTCAATATCAGCAGTTCAAAATTTCATATCAAAATTATCTTCCTTTAAAGTTCGACGACATCTATTTTCAATATCAGCAGTTCAAAATTTCATATCAAAATTATCTTCCTTTAAAGTTCGACGACATCTATTTTCAATATCAGCAGTTCAAAATTTCATATCAAAATTATCTTCCTTTAAAGTTCGACGACATCTATTTTCAATATCAGCAGTTCAAAATTTCATATCAAAATTATCTTCCTTTAAAGTTCGACGACATCTATTTTCAATATCAGCAGTTCAAAATTTCATATCAAAATTATCTTCCTTTAAAGTTCGACGACATCTATTTTCAATATCAGCAGTTCAAAATTTCATATCAAAATTATCTTCCTTTAAAGTTCGACGACATCTATTTTCAATATCAGCAGTTCAAAATTTCATATCAAAATTATCTTCCTTTAAAGTTCGACGACATCTATTTTCAATATCAGCAGTTCAAAATTTCATATCAAAATTATCTTCCTTTAAAGTTCGACGACATCTATTTTCAATATCAGCAGTTCAAAATTTCATATCAAAATTATCTTCCTTTAAAGTTCGACGACACCTATTTTCAATATCATCGTTTCAAAATTTCATATCCAAATTATCTTCCTTTAAAGTTCGACGACATCTATTTTCAATATCAGCGTTTTGACTTAGATTATTTTTCTGGGAAAGAATAGTATATTAACCGGGGACGAAAAAGAGTTCGCTCTCTCTTGGTTTTTTCAGAAGTCACATCAAAAGTAAGCCCCTTTAATGTCTCCGAATAATCGCTATGTTTTTGAATAATTATTTCGGTATTGAAATTATTATATTGCAATATTGTTATATGGAAACCTTATTATTGAAATATTATATTTGAAATCTGCAACAATAAAATTTCGATCAAACGAAACTAGTGAGTATCTCAACTTCTAAGATCCTCTCCGTCCTATCAGTAACGTACCCTCACTGAGGACGTAACAAGTGAAATATTTTAAATTGAACCACAATCGCGATATTTTATAAGAAAAAGTACAATATTTTTTTCCAGGATATATAATTTGATCATAATATAATCCTGAGGCGTTATGCTGCATTAAAAGGTGATAATATTCCTTACGACCTCCATGATTATTACGAGTATTTATTGAAGTACAAAATCAGTTCCTTGCAAACTAGACGCTTAGGCAGTGATCTAATATTTTTATACAAACTTCTTAATGACTATATTAATTGTATCGAACTCAAATCTCTTCTACCTATGCACGTACCTTTAAAATCTCTTAGACCTAGAATCAACAATATTTTTTATCTTCATACCCATCGTACTGATTTTGCCTCAAATAATACCCTGTGTTATATATTGCAAAACATATTGCAATATATAGACAGAAAACAAGTTTTCTACAAAACTTGTAAAACTCAGAAATAGAAATTTATCACACTCATTTAGTTAATAGAGAATGTTCATTCTTCTAAGTCATTTCGACTCATTCAGTTAAGCGATACGGGCGTGCTATCGCATTTGGCAAGTTACATTATCGTTGAGAATTTCCACCTTCTTTCGGAATCGCTCAATATTCAATTCATTTCACAATCTAACTTCCTAACATTTCAAGACATTATCTTATTTTTTTGAATAACTTCTTTCTAAGCACATACGTGTGGCCTCCCACCATTTTTTTCTTGAAATCAGGGGCAGGATTTCGGGTATATAAACCCCGGGTTTTTTTGCCGAAACAGTCAATAGTTTTTCGGGATCTTTCAGTCAAGTTGACTACTGGTATATTACGAAAAAGTAAGCTTATTTTTGTTAACCGTATAAATCTGAACCTGGTTTTTTCTTTTCTTGTAATATCATTAGTAAATTTCTGTTTTGTCGCTTTACGAAGCATTTTTCACTTTTTAGAAGTGATTTTTCTGAAATAACTGTTTTGTCGCTTTACGAAGCATTTTTCACTTTTTAGAAGTGATTTTTCTGAAATAACTGTTTTGTCGCTTCACGAAGCATTTTTCACTTTTTAGAAGTGATTTTTCTTCGAAATTGTTGTTTGTCGCTTTACAATCAAGTGCTTTAAATCAAGTTATCATCTGGTCACGAAATTCATAAACGATAGTATTTCTCATAGTGGGCCCTACACTCCAAGACCTTAGAAATCTAGCGAAACTTCATGGGATAAGATCCAACGGAGGGTTCCAGGAATTTTCTCAGAAGGGACAAGAAGGGTTATGGGCTCAAATTCGGTTCTTACAAGGAAAGATACCGGGGTTCAAGGAGTGCCCAAAGAACTTTGAAGCCGCCTTACCTACTATCATCAGGAGACAACGCCAGAAGCCCCAGCAGGAACTGGCAGGGTTCATACCACGAGACAATAAGCCCAGCAGAACAGTGTCTGTTCCTTCTTCACCTGGTCAGGCTCTCATTAAATGTCGACATTGTAACACGGTGGCGAAAGTCATTCCCAAAGCAATAAGTACCAACAAGGATACAATAGTTCGACACACCTGTGAGTCTTGTTCCAAAAAGATCTTCGGGTATGTTAGATTGTTTAGAAATTCGCCATATTCCTCCAATGGTAAAGCAAGCCAACATGTCGCGCAGTCAGGAGGCTGCCAGGAATCAAACACTACTATTATTCCATCTTCAAATCACCATCTGAGAGTAGCAGATAGAGCCGACACATCCCTGAGGACAGAATATAAGATTCCAAAAAGACCAGTAAGGCCCAGAATTCCAGAAATCAGAACCAAACCCATCATTCGCCCCGGCTACCCGAACGGTGAAGATTATCTCCTACCAGATTATCAAAGAAACCCTCGTCAAAACCCGTCCAACAGGAACCCGATTCAGTACCAGGGGGACCTAGGAAAAACCTTGTTCAGCAACGCCGAGAGACGAAAGAAATCCAGAGACGCAGAAAAATACAGGAGAATCGATCTTCCTCGGAAAATACAACATCATCTTCCCTAAGGTTGTCACCTCCACCTTCTCCTAAAACGGAGGAACGTCTGCCCTCGGAGGGAATGGAAATAGAAGAAAGTCCTCGTAAAACCCCCTTAGCACCGAATCCACGGTCAACCTACGAAGATCTCTTCGGGGACATAAGCGACGTATAAAAAAACTCCACTCGTCAAATATGCTAAATCAATACCAAGATCATTCCTTTTTGTAAAGATATTTTTTTTGATGTATGATTCAACCGAAACAAATACTGTATGGTACAACTAGCGATCAATCACTGTTTAATAAAATCTAAAATTATATGTATATATCGTGGACTTCTCATTTACAACACCCCCACCTTACACGTGGGTCTTGGACTCCCCAAGACGTATGTTCCTGTATATAACACCTGAATCGTATTTGTACGGAGGGCAATCACTTCGTACGGAGAATAAATTTCTTTAATCCTTCCTTGCCCTCTTTCTTATCTAAATTGAAACCTATACTGTATACTCATTAATACTTTTTATGTACAATGTTTATATTGATCTGCGACTAATCATATTTCACCGTGTTCACGCGTTGTATTATCGCTTTTTCTGATGTATCTTGTGTTATAGTATCATGTAATCTGTGCGAATCACACTTTTGCGACATACTATTCTCTATTATTTCTTTTGTATAAAAGGGTGTATACCTGTGCATTGTAAATAAATAAATAATTTTTAAAGTAACTTAACCAGAAATACCAAGATTTCAATACTTTTATGATTTCCACCGATGACATTAATTTCTAAACATGGATATTAAATATCTGTTTTCGATTTGTTAGTATGTTTCGATGTGTTAATATGAATCACTTATGAGTTTTTCTAGAAAATTGAAAACGCCATTTCTCTAGTTAATTTGGTCCTTTTAAAAATCTCATAAGAAAATGAAATTTCTTATAAGAATCCAATTTCTAATAAGGTGCACGTTTTAAAAACCTTATAAAAATCGAATTTCTTATGAGGTGACCTTCTTAGAACCTTATAAACAATTGAAATTTCTTATAAGTATGTACTTGATAAAATCTTTTAAGATAAAACCTTATGAAATTTTTTCGATCAATTATTTATAAGAAATATCAATATCTTGTACGTAAGGTATTTGTAAGATCCCCTCATAAGAAATTAAATTCTAATAAGGTTTTTATAAGGTGCACCTCATAAGAAATGGAATTCTTATGAGAAATTTATTTTTCTTTAAAGATTTTTATAAAGATCAAAATTACTAGGTTTATGAAGTGTGAAACAACATTGGTTATTTCGCCTGGAATAGTTGAAAATTGCTTGGTCAGTTACGTTTAGTCACATTTTTTCATCGAAATTCTGTCATGACCAGTAATTACTGACCGAAAACGAGCTTTGAAGGTGAAATATAATTAGAAAGTTTTGAAATTCAATTGTAAATGACAGTTAATGACCGTCAGGAATTACCATGACCTGACCAATTTTTTCTCTGACCAGTAAACTCACATCCCTGTATTGGACGCATAATTCATGCGAACAGTCGGAATAAAAAAACATTATTAACTTCATTCCTGAGTGAGGTACTCGACGCATAACAAGGAGATCAAAGACCTCAATTCATCGCAAACAATGTGGTTGTTCAAAAGCTTTAATAAAAATACAAAATCGTAAGCGTATCTCCGAGACTGAAGGGATTGAACGTTAAACTTAAATTCATACGAGGAATAATCGTGCTGATTAAAATGTATAGGATCCCCTAACAGGGCCGTATAACGTCTCAAAAATATTCATATATATAAATCATAAATATTAAATAAAATTAAAACGCATTCAATATTGTATTTAATAGAAATACAATGAAAATACGTTATATGTATAACATAAACTAAATCAAATGGAATGAAATAGAAATAAAGGAAAAGAATTGAATGTTTTAATGATATGAAATTGTTATAATGATATCACAATAATATGTTTTTATAACAACTATGAAAGGCAAAGGGTTTTTTGGGTCGATACCGAAAGGTATAACAAATTTTTTTCCATCCTAAAGACAAAATTACAATCAATAAATTTACAAGGAAAATATTGTATTTAAATAAACAAGAACAATAAATAAACCTTACCTAACCAGATAGCAATTGAGAAAGCAATAACATGCGAGTCGTGTATAACCCGTCATGTATAAGAATATGTAATATGAAAAGCTTTGTTTGTTCAGCTAACTGCGACTGTTTATGTAATTCTTACAAGAATAAACAACTTTTAAATCTAAAAAAATCTAAATAATATGTTTTTATGATACTATAGAGTCTTCGACCCCTGAGCACTACGCGCGTCAATCCCATTTGTTTTTTTTTGTTTTTTATTAATGATTAGTAAGTTGTATACGTAGGATTATTCAATTTTCATTTGAATATTTTCTTCCATTCAATAATATTTTATTATATCTTTATTATATAATTCCAGCAATTTCGTAAGCCCCTAAAGAACGTAAAAATGTACGTTTCACAAATCAGAAAACTTATTAAATTATCAGAAACTTAATGATTTTTTTAGTTTCCAGAAATACCGCAAATTTCTGAAAATGAAGAAGTTGCTGCAAATCAGGCAATCTCCAAATATCATTATATTCCTCAAATTTTAGAAAATTCTGAAAATGTATGGAGAGAAAAAAACTGAAAATAGGAAAGGCTACTATGAAAAAAAATTTTAATACGTGCCTTAAATTTTATAATTTAAGGCACGGGTAATTTAGCAATAAGGTACATATAACTTTTCATAAACATGATCAATCAACGTTACTCGCTGAGATCAAGAGTTTAATCGATTTTTGATAGTAAAGGAATTCTCATTTTTTGTAAAGAAGTGACTTCATTCGAAGACAAACAATAAAAAAAGTGACTTACGAATTGGCATTCTTCTTTTCTCGGTGATCAAAAGGATTGTATAATTCATCTTTCTCTTGGTATTGACCGATACTGGGTGCAATCTTGGTTCTGAAAATCGTCAATTATATCACATTCGATAACAACGTACAATCTTTTTTGCATGGCTTCGAATTTTTTAATGATATACAAGGAGATAAGCCGATACTCTTCTTTCAAATAATAATCTGCAACGGAAATGAAAATAAATGAAAATGTATAAAGATGTTATTGATTGTTATTCTTGGTCAAAAAAGTACTCACGTGCTACTGAATTCCGAAAGGTTGAAATGAGATTTGTCTTTTTTTTCGTGTTTCTCCATTTTCGACGTTCAGTGTTCTAAAACAGAATTCAAAATCATAATTATGAAATTGGGATAAGTATGTTCTTAAAATTCGGAAAAATTTTAAATGAATTAAAATTACGAGAATCAAGAAGAAAATAAACTAATCGGAAAACTCACACAGGTCTTAAATGAGAAAATTCTAATTCTGAGAAAATTCTACTTATGCATTGAGCTCCTTGGATCCCAGTTTACTAAGTTTACATAATTGTTCCAACTGAATCAAATACAGGTTTACCAAAATGTTTAAAAATAACTATGCCATTAAAGATAAGACTAAAGTTTGCAAGTTTAAATTATTTTACTGCCGTTGAGAATAAAAAATTGGGAATTTTAAAATACGGAACAAGAATGTACTGAAATAAACGATCCAAATTTTTTTCTCCAATGATAACTTCCTTGTTCTCCAAGTATAATGTGCTAACACTGTCGTGAATTATTTCTTTGTTGTCCTTGTATTTCCGTGTAACATAATTTTAACATATTTTACCATGTAAATCACTTGTCCACAATATGATAGTAATTTTTGAGATTTACTAAATGTTTTGAAGTAAAATATTTAGTAATATAATGGATTTTAAAACAAAAAGTTAGGAATTGGATAATTTTTGAATTTTTTCATGCATCTTATTTTTCCAATTATATGTTTCTACTGAACATGGAATAATGCAGGGTTAGGAAAGTTACTTAAAAAAATGTAACGCGTAACGTTACCGTTACATGAAAAGAAATAGTAACACGACATTGAAAAACTGAGGGTGAAAAAACATCAATAAAAAGGTACTCAGTTTTGTTCTACAAAAACTGTTTATTTCAGATATAATCTATAAAAAATGGTTCGGAACGAAAAAAGATTAGACGTACTGAATTTATTTTGTGTTTCAACAAAACGTTTAGCTCGAAAAAACATCTTATTTTAGAGATCTGTTTTAGAACGAGCCCTCAAGGAATAATTTTTTTATGCGAAGAAATTTATTTAAGCATTTTTTAATCTGTACTTTTTGATGCTGAGAAAAAAGATTCATCAGCTCTTGTTAAAATTTTCATATTTTTTCCAAGGTCGAAAAATTTGTGAATATGAAATTTCATTCAATGTTAGCCGTAAGGACAAATTCGCAATTTCATAGATTTTTGATCGAATTTCCATCTACCTGGATTTTAACAATTTCGACATTTTTATTTGTATTTTTCAATATGTTTAAAAAGTTTCATAATTTCCTAGTATTTTTATAAATTTTTACTATTTTTCTGTACATAAATTTCAAAAATTTCATGCTTTAGAATTCCAAGTTCATTAAATTATTCGTATCCAAGAGGATTTTTCAGCAAAAAGAGTGTCTATGCGGATTTTTATTTCCTCTGATTTTTTTGGTTCTTTTTTAATTTTTCTACAAAAGGAAATAAAGGAAATGAGTAAAGGATTGTTTAGTCTTTATGAAATTATTATGTATTTTTCAGGATGATAGAATGTTTCAGAATTTTTCTATTATTCTTGAGTTGCATGATTTTTTCATAAAGAATCGTCTAAAAAATGCCAGTTTCTACACTGGAGAAAGTGGAATTTTTTCGATTATTGTAGAAAAAGATTTTGTATTTGAAAATCATACACTTGAACTGTTAGGCATAAAATTTGTATATTTTGTATTTTAATTTTGTCGGAAGAAAATACGAGAAAATATAAATATCATGGTCATTGTTTTTCATACCTAATTTTAGATGTAGAAGTGTGTGTTTTTTTTATTATTCATCAAGTTTGTTTTATGAGTAAGCAATTTCATCTCGTCATTATTTTTAGTATTGATCAACAGAAATTGGTTCATTATTTTCATAGGTTGCTGTATGGATTTCTGGAATTTGATAGGTTTGTTTTATATATTTACACCTATTTTTCTTGAGGTACTTTCTTTCTGTACTTCTAAGTATGTACATATAGGGTAATATAAAATTTTTTAGTTTTTTTAAAGACATCTCTTCGAATTTCCAGAATGTGATTTTCTATAGTTGAAGGTTTAAAATTTTGTGGAGTATATTTCGATCGATTTTGCAGAAAACAGTTTCTTTGTAGATTTAGAGTGCCCTTAATGTTTCTTGCATTTTTCACAGACTTTTACGATTTGAGAAATTTTCTGGTTTTTTTATAGACATCGTTGACTATATATTTTTAGAATTCTATGCTCGAGAAATTGAAGTTTTTCGATTCCTGGAATTGCATAAATTTTTGAAGAAACCAAAAACATACGACTCATTAAATCTAGTATTTTTCACATTTTTTTTTGTTTTGATTATATTCCATAAGATTTCCTAGCAGGATCTATAGATCTTACAGATCCTGCTATAGATTTTGAGATCAATATATTATAAGTATTTCTATAAATTTCCGTGCGAATTTCTAAAATTCAACTCTTTGAATAGTGAAAGTTTCTAAAAAAAAGTAAAAAAGCATATTCAGTCTCGATATTTGAAAATTACTAATATTCCACTCTGTCCAATAAAGATTGTGAATATAGAATTTTTGATTCGAAAATATAACCAAGTTAAAATTTACTTATCTTAGTTTCGGAACATTCCTTAAAAAGTTACAAATTTTGCTCTAAAAACATAATGAGGGGGGCAAAAGTAACGTGAAATAACGGGATTTTCGTTACTGGTTACCAAAAAATATTGACTCTTTTTCGTTATCGTTATTTGTTAGTAAATGAAACGCGCTACGTTATCGTTACAGTAAAAAATGTTACATTTTAGAGTATCGCGTAACTTCCAAACCCCGGAATAATTTTAGTTGTACTGTAACTTGGGGATTTTTCCCATTGGAAATTTTGCCTGGCTACGCATCTGAGTTTTACAAGTTATACCGAAAATAATTGATTATAAGGACAAATTCAAATCAACAAATGAAGTTGCTAAAAGGGACAAAAATTATTATGTCAGCAATCAAAAATTACGATATTACATTTTTCAATTCTTTTACCAGATTGTAACACTGAATTTTTAACTCCTTTCTTTATTTTTTCGAAACGGTGATACATCATGTATTTTGGACAAAACAGAGCGGATAGAAGGATTTATAAGCGTGGATGTAATGTGTGTTCTCGCTAAGTTTGTAGTGCATCATCTTTAAATATTTTATTATTGTTCAGATACATTGCGAATTTTTTGGGGGAAAATGTTTTACTATTAAACTGACAGATAATTTTTCAAAATTCAATATTATAATAGTTTTTTTCTTTAGGAGGTTGTGAATTCCTGATAATAGCCAAAACGTATATTAGTTTGACAGCTCGAGAGAGAGAGAGAGAAAGAAATGAACCTGAATAAAAGAAAAAAATCTTCCTTTTTTCCCAAAAAAAATCGCGAAGAGAATGATAAATGTTTCTTTATATTTTACTATGTACCTAGATTTCGAGAGCAAATGAATTGCGTACTGTTAGCTATACTTTTCATACTTTCTAAGACACATGATTCCGGAGACTGATAATTATCTACATAATCTGTAGAAGTCGATGATAAAGTATGTTCGGAACTGTTACACAATTTACGTTATAAATGTAAGTAAGTACTTCACATCAATCATTGTTAAGCCTATATGAGTTTGCCTCAAAGGATGCAATTTTTTTCATGACGTTACGAAAGAGTTATACATATAGATATTGAACGAGAAAAAGTACGCTGATGAAAAATCTGTAGTTTTTTACTGAAAAACATTTTAACTTGGTATCTGGATGGAATGATTAAATTTGAACGATATTAGCGCAGAATATTTATTCAGATTTTATAATAATATTTATTAGCAATCAATTTATATTTTATATATCCATATATAAAATATGCATATATTAACTATACATGTATAATTAAGTAAGTGTATTCAGTATATGTATACAAAAAGTGTAGTATTTATTGCAAGGGTGTAGGCAGGAAAAATTTTCGGGAGGGGTTTTTCTGAAAAATATTTGTCCTTCAGGATTTCATAATTTTAATCTTTGAAAATGGTTACAAGAGAGCGATTTTGAAATATTTTACATTTCAGAATTTGAAAGTTACACATCTTTTGAAGTCCACAGTCGCACATTTTTCGTGTTCGTAAATAATGGGATTCGATTGTGTGATTTTTGTGAATTGATACCTCAGTAACTTCTGAGGTATCAATTTTTTTTACTAATACTTTTTGTATTTTTACCACTTTAATGATTATCTGATCTTAAGTAATATGGGTTTTTACAAAGCTTTCTGGAATTCGATGCTCTAGGAATCAAACTTTTAAAAAATGTATATATTTGAATTGATTTTTGAGCAAATTTGAACCACACAGATAAAAAGTACATCAAAAATTCATACTATTTTCGTATGGTATATTATTCATCAAATTTTGTAGTATTTCTGGTATTTTTATATATTTCTAATATTTCTATGAATCGCTCAAAAGATTTTTAGAATATGATGCTATAGTATTGAAACTAGTTTTCAACGATTTTGAGAATTTGTATTGATTTTTCAGACGACAGTTTCTTTTATTAAAATTTTCAATACTTTTATTCCATATTTTCTTAGTATTTATACGATTAAAAGTACGTTTAATTGTATGGATTGTAGCAAATCAATTAGATGTAATACCGATGTGATTCCGAAAAAATCACTTCTGCCATAAGGCCCATTTTACATGATATTCTGATCTAATTTTAAACCTTATGGTAGAAGTGACTTTTTTGGTTATGCCGGGAAGCCACAGAATTGTAGGATTATATTAACAAATATTCTCCAAGACAGAAAGTTTTATAAATTTATAAAAAAATTATGCATAATTTTTTAACTATAATTTTTATTTAAATTTAACAAAAAAAAATCTACATAACTTTTATGGCTCGAAACATTTCTAGTAAACTAGTGAGCTAGTAAGCTAGTAAACTTGTAAGCAAGTAAACTAGTAATCTAGTAAACTTCTAAGCTAGCAAACTAGTAAGCTAGAAAAAGAGTAAATTAGCAAATTAGTAAGCTAGTAGACTACTAAACTAGTAAACAAGTAAGCTAGTATACAAGTAAACTACTGAAATTGTAAAATAGTAAAATGGTGAACAAGTGAAAAAGAAAAATAGTAATCTATACAGCTCGTTAACAAGTAAATTAGTTATTTAGTAAATTGAAAAACTTGTAAAATTTGTAATATTAAACTGTTTAACTAGTCAGCTAATAAACTAGTAAGCTAGTTGAATAAAAACTTGTAAGCTTGTAAGCTAGTAATCTAGTAAACTAGCAAGCTAGAGAACTAGTAAAACAGTAAACTCGTTAACCAGTAAATTAGTAAACTAATAAACTAGTAAGCTAGTGAACTAGTTAGCTAGTAAATTAGTAAATGAATAAATTATTAGGCTAGTAAACTAGTAAGCTAATAAGCTAGTAAACTTATTTTTCACATTTTTTTTGTATAATATACGAAACTCTGTAGAATTTTTTAGAATTTTTATAGATTACTTATATTTTTGTAGAGTGCTACAAAAATTTAAAAAACTTGACGTTTCATAATGCGAATTTCGATCTATTCTCAGTTATTTCAAAAATAAATGATAGAATAACATTCATAAAGATTTTTTATGTTTTATATCGTTTCTTTTTTCGTATTTTTGAAATGTTTGAAAGATTTTGTTGCGTTTTCCAGAATTTTTATAAATTTATAGTATATTTAGAATTTGATGCTCTAGAATCCCAAATGTTATAGATCGTAGAGGCACTTGTCGAGATTTTTTAGAAAACAGTTTTTTCATAGAATTTAATCGATTTCATTTTTTTTTTAGAATTTGTATGAATTTAAACATTTTCAATACTTTCATATGGATAATATCTAGAATTTGATAATCTAAGATTCAAAGTTTTACAAATTTGTAGGATTTTCGTAGATTTTTATTTTTTTTTTTTGATTATTCACTAGGTTGCAGCAATTTTTCTGATTCATATATTCTATGTAATCCTATGTTTTAATAACTTTTACTTTCTCATTAAATATATACTGCTAACGTTTTCATGCATTTTTTTGTGACTTATAGTTTTATTGTTTATCGATGTAAGTTTTTTTCATTTTTACATGAAATCTTGATTGATTTTATCAGAATTTCGGAAGGGGTACAAACTGTACACAGAATACAAGAATGTTGGACGCACTGAGAAAATCATGAAAAACATCAATATAATTTCATTGCAGACGTCGCTATTTGCACAACGATCCAGTTTTCACTCTAAACATTTGTGTTTTTAATTAACATTCAGAAAAGGCAACGAAAGCTTAATCAGTGTTTGCAAAAAATTATTTTTGCGTGCATAGTGAAAAAACGTTTACTGTAATAGGTTCAAGAACGTACACTTTCAATCGCGCAATTCAAGCATTACAGATTTACTTTTACTTTCACGATCGAGGACCAACTGTTTTCAAAGTAAACTGTTAATTATTGTCGAAACCTTGAATTCGCATACGTTGGACAAATGAGAGATAAGCGAGACTTGTGTTTGGAGAAAAATTAAAATTATGCATCCATCCGAGTGCACGTGTGTCATGTGCATTATTTTAAGACCATCTTTATTTCGAGATGAATTCTTTCGTGACAAACTATCGAACAAGTTTTTTTAAATCTTTTATTTTTTACTCGCTTGCTAATACCATGAATTTGTTATTAATTGTTTTTTTTTCCTTTCATGAATAAGGTAACTTCATTCCTTTCAGCTCAATTTTTTGCCGTCCACTTTCTTTTGCTTTTTTTCAGATTATCCATCACGTAATAAATTATGTAACATTTCCGGGAGGTTTAATGCGTTTATTCTTAATATCCAATATCGTTGTGAATTCGTGGAGTAGTTGAAAAAATTTTGTAGTCCATTTTTTCACGTAGGCAATTTAATTCATCTTCAGAGCGATTGAGAGAGGAAAGATGAAGGGGTCCAGATTACTTTCAACTCGGGTCCAGATTATTTTAGAGGCTCGGGAATTCCAGGGTTAAAAAAGTCGAGAAAAAAGCCGATCAATTCAAAAAAATTTAGATTGATTGATACGAAATGTTACGGAAAGTTCCTAGTGCTTCCAAACACTATGAGGAACCATAATTATTTACGAATGGATAGAGGGAGAGAAATGCAGCAAAAGCAATCAATTACGAAAATTAATGGAAAGTTCCTTCAAAGCTACGAAAATTGAATAAAAAATGTGAAAAACCATCAAAATAAATCACAGAATATGTAATAAACAATATTAATAAACCTCCGAATCGCAAAAAATGACTTATCAATTTATTATTTTTTCCAAAAAAGTCATAAGACTCGTGTAAAAATAATAATTATGTACAAAACTGATTTTGGCCCATTTCAATGCTAAATTTTTCTATTTGAACTATCTAATAATTTTATTATCATGCATCAATTATCGCTTCATATAACAACTTATACGAATCAACGCACTGCCCAATTTTGAAATAAAATGATAATAAATAAGCAGACTTCGATTACGTGAAAAATGCATCATTACTTTGTTTGTCACTTCATGATATCGTGATAATTTAAAAAATTCGCTGTTCCCTTGAACAAAACAAAGTAAATGTCAACGATCCGCAGAGATTGTGGCTTATCTTATCAATCATAGTTTAAGAAAGTCACTTTTATCGAACGTGCAAAAATGATAAATGCGAATCCACAATTGTTGACAGATTATATGTACAAACATTTAAACATCGCATGTCACAATGTGTGTCGATGTGCGGAAGAACTGGGTAGATTTTGGAAAATCAAAAAAGTTTTATTTTTTAATGACAAATATTTAATGTATTTTTGAAAAAACATAGATTTTTGTTTTTTATTGAATCAGCAGATTATTTTCAACTTATATTTTTATGAACGAACGCGCAGTGTGACAAGAAAACGAGAAATGAAATTTTTTCAGCTAAGTCGAAAAAAGTGCCGAAAGAAAATGGAAAATTCCCATCAGGCTACTTTCATGCTTGAGCTTGTTTGTTATGCTAATAGAAATTCACGTCCCGGAATATAGGATGCATGTGAAATCCCTGCTATCAGTTGCAAGCTATTCTATCTCGTAAATAGTTACGTCGGAAGGAGACGAAGATAGGAGTACGTCCTTGGTTGAAACTTTTACAAAGAACAAAGTAGGCACAAATGCGACTAATCCTAAGCTTAATCGAGATAGCTGCATTTTTGCCGTGGCGCAAATTATTCCATTTGTTTTCCAGTCATCCGTTTCACTCTCTCTCTCTATCTTTCTCTCCCCTTATGTAAAAAAGGTCCGATCATTAAAATCGTTGTGCAAACTGTTATGTGATCCTATAGCAAAAGCGCAATCAAGATCAGGGCATTGAAAGTTATTTCTTCGAATATCGAGATTACCGCTGACTGCGAATTTTCCAACTGTATCTCATTTTATACTATCATCAATTTTGAATTCAAGTCAACTCTTTTGAATATTAAAAGAAGAATCAGTACTGTTCACTGAAAGATACATAATATAATCACAGAAGATTGGTATAAAAAACTTTGATTTTTGAGGTATAGAATTATTGTTAACTGTCGTGTTGAGTATAGTAGTCTGAAAATACACATTCACAGGTTTTGCAAGTAAATCTAAAAGGTTGCATTTTTTACTGTAACGCGTTACATTAATTAACAAGCAACGATAACAGAAACGAGTCACTTTTTTTCGGTAACGAGTAACGAAAATAACGTTATTTTACGTTACTTTCAGCTGTCTCATGAAGTTTTTAGCACAATTTGTAACGTTTTGAGTAATGTTCTAAAACTTAGGTATAAGTAATTTTTAACTTCCTCATTTTTGAAAAAAAAAAAAAAACATTATGATCATTATATTTAATGGAACAATGTGTAGTATTAGTAATTTGTGTAACTATATTGACGAAGAATACGCTTTTTTACTTCTTATTAGAAACTTTCACAGTTCAAAGCATCGAATTTCAGAAATTTGCATGGAAATATTTAAAACTACGTAAAATTTATCGATCTCACAATCTTTAGCAGGATCTGTAAGATCTAGAGATCCTGCTAGAATATCTTATGGAATATAATAAATAGAAAAAAAAGAAAAATACTCAAAATACTTGACATTAATAATCTTCAAGTTATTTGATTCTCTAAAAATTTATGCGATTCCAGGAATCAGAAAACCTTCATTTCTCGAACCTAGCATTCTAAAAATATATATTCATTGAAGTCTATAAAGCGAAAGAGAATTTTCCAAAACGTATAACGCTCTGTGAAAAATACAAAAAATATCGAGAACACTCTAAATCTATAAAGAAACTGTTTTCTGCAAAATTAATCGAAATAATTCAGAAATTTAGAACTTTTTTTTATCTCTTTCTGGAACTTTACAGAGATATCTTTCAAAAAACTCAAAAATTTCACAACATTCTATAAATACTTAGAAATCAAGAAAGATATGTAATACGTCATGAAAAATACGTGCAAATATACAAAACACTGAAAATCTTTTGAATTCCAGAAATTCATACAGCAAATATATTGAAATAATTAACGATCCTTTAAATCATAGAAAAACCGAAGAAATGCAAAAAGTACTAGAATAGGTAAAAATCTATCGAGACACTATTTTCCGGAAAATCCCGTAAAACACGGAAAATTTGATCATGTTCAAATTCTTGTGTTCGAAATTCTCAAAATGTACATAACAATTTATATTATGAAAACACTATGATTATGTAAAAATACTGAGAAATTCTGCCACATTCTATCATCCCGAAAAATACTAATAGTTTCAGAAATACTGAACAATTCCTTGAAACCGTAGAAAAATTGAAAAAGTATCAAGAAAGCCAAGGAAAATGAAAATCTTCATAGACACTATTTGCTGAAAATCTTCTCAAATTCAAATAATTAAATAAACTTTGAATTCTAGAGCATGAAATTCTTGAAATCTATGTATCAATGTACAGAAAAATAGTACAAATTTATAAAAATACGAGGAAATCTCGCAACATTATATACATACTGAAAAATACGAAAAAAATCAAATATTCTGAAAATCTGGTTAGGTAGTAAGATCCTCTCAAGAGTCTATTAAATTTGCGAATGTTTCCTTGTGGCTAACATTGAATCAAATGTCATATTCAGAAATTTTGTGAACATGAAAAAAATACAAAAATCTAAACAAACTAATTGATTTTTTTGTGGGTGAAAAAGTACGAATTAACATTTTTTATTATATCTGAAATAAAAAATTTCTATAGAACAAAACCACGAGTACGTACATATTGTTGCTTTCAGCCTTAGTTTTTCGATGTCTTAATGTTATTTACATTCAATTTATTTCAAAAAGTAACGTGAAGGTAATGGTATGTTACTTTTTTTGATTGGTAACGGCAACGAGTTACTTTTTCTTCTTAAGTAACGGTAAAGTAATGAATTACTTTTTTTACTTTTATAACGGTAAAGTAACGCGTTTCATTTGTTAAACTAACTTCTAAAACCTTGCATATCCACTACTGTTGTAAATCAAGTTTTAATTTTCTTCGAGGTCACTCAAAGTTTTGTTATTGTCATGTTTTTCATCATCATTCAAAACAGTTTGCAATTTGGAGTATATTTCATTCTTTTAAAAGTATTTTACGTGTACAAGATCTCATAATTTTATACATCATTTTTGCTATTTTTTCTGTGTGATCTCTTCTTAGTTCCTAATTTTTTTATAATTTCCTAGAAATCTGTTTTCTACTTTTCTTATTCATAAGCTTTTCAAATTTTCGGTAACTTTTCGTAACGAATATTATTTTGTATATGTATCACGATTTCCTCGTTGTAGACGACAGCAAATTATAAATTTCTGTACCATTTTGAATCGATTGACATGCGATTACACAAGTTGTACAAAATTTACATCTATTTACTGAGTGTCCAATGAAAAAACAAAACTGATATTACTTTCTAATTGACCATCTCTCCATAGTTCAAAATTGTGTCTCATTTATATGCATTCTGTAAAAATAATATTTCGGCACCCGTTAATTGCGTGCAAATCAAAATACTTAACATTTGAAATCTAGTAGAGGATTTCAGAAAATCCTCTCCATGAATGATTATAATAATAAAGTATCCACATATTTTTTTTAATTAGACAAATCAAAAACGAAATCGAATAAATTTCGTTGCAATAATCATCTAATAGTAAAAAAAAACGGAAATGGAACTTTCTGTGATTGTGTATGTTATAAATGAGCTTCGTACAGCAATAACATATTCAACAAATAATGAATTTCTGAGCAACAACCTGAAGGCTAGAACATTTTGGAGGTTGTCCGGTTTGCCCTAGGATTTTCAAAATATCGATGTATGGAATTTTTCAAGCAACATTGAATTAGGATGAAAAAAATAAACAGTAACAAACGAATGCATATTTTCTAGCCAAGGGTTACCACCTTCCAATATAGACAATGAACTTGATGAAAAAATGCAATTTGGGTATTTCAAAATGCATTCGAAAAAAAGGTGCCTGGAATGCCCTGGTCTCCCCTAAATCATACATCCAGGATACTTTACTCGTCTCTTATTTTAACTTAGTCATCCGAAAATTTTCAGAAATTACAAGATAAAAATTCAGACACTCAAGCTGACGTGTTCCTACGATTAACATGGGAAAGAAAAATTCTTAAGAAGTAGAAATGAGTTTATTGTATTTTTGTATTGCCTGAGAATTATTATTGTTCAATTACTGTCATGAGTGCGTACACTTTGCTGACAACAAGATGTCTTGAAAAGGGCCCGAATGGGACCGCAATGTCGACGATTGTCATGAAATAAAACATTTGGCTGGGAATTCGACGAAAGTTTTTATTATCAACAACGAAATTTCACTCCTAGTGACTAATTGGTTTCAACATTGATAAATTTAGAAATTTGGCCTTAGTAACCGAAAACTCGATTGAAAGAGATTTATAAATTGAAAACTAATTAGAAATTGAACCAACATTGATCAAAGATATCGTATTTTCTGTGCGTATCAACTTTTTGAAATATTTGTGATAGACCGACCAAAAATAACAGAAATTTTACAAAAGATGAATATAATTTATAACTGGTGAAAAATGCAAATAATAGATCGTCAACCTTTAATTACGTCTGATAAAAACGCTATAATTAAATATGTACATAAAATAGTGGATAGAATAATTTGTGGATTATGTCCAGCAACCACTAACATTCGATTTAGAAAGATTTCATAGTACAAAAATTTATTGCAAAAATTATTATCATACTTATAGTATTTTTTGTGGATATCAAGATTTTGTCGTTTTAGTCAACAAAAGATGAAATAAATTTATAACTGGAAAAAAACCAAATCCCTTTCTAATCCACAATCTCTCATGAATTGAAAATTGTGTCTTATTTACATGCATTCCATGAAAATAATAGCTCGACAACCGTTAATTACGCGTTGATCAAAATGCTAAAAGAGAATGCGCAACGAATTACAACACCGGCTTACTTGTCATGTAGAAGAAAATTAGCACTGGTTCTTAAAGTTGCACTTTTTCGTAGCCTCGGTAGGTCATAAATTATCGCGTCGGAACTCACTTCTCATTCTTTTCACAATGTTTACGGGAAAAACGCGAGTTTTTTCACTACATGGGAAAATAGACGTACGACAAGTTTTTTGGATCGAAAAGCGATCACTCGGAAAAATGTATGTCGACCCGAGCAGCGCAACGTAATTGTACAAGACACACTGAACAGCTCTCGTCGCACCGTACATGATTATATACCTGGTAGGTGGTATACACGTGCTGTATCCCTTCCCGAAAATTCGCTAGCACTTCTTTCTCATCAGATCAGTAAAAGCATCATTCAAAAAATCATTCGTTTCGTCGTCGATAGTCATAAGGAGTTTTTATTTGACGGATAATTATTGATATAATGTGTTTTAATGTAATCCTCCTACTTATTATTAGGTTATTATTAATCGACAGGGTTTGGAAAGTTACTTAAAAAAATATAACGCGTTACGTTACCATTACAAAGGTAAAAAAGTAATTCGTTACGTTACTTTCACGTTACTATTTGAAATGAATTGAATGTAAATAACAAGACATCGAAAACTAAGGCTGAAAGAAACAATATCAACGTACTCGTGGATTTTTCTATAGAATTTTTTTATTTCAGATATAATAAATGTTCATCGATACTTTTTCACCCTGCAAATAAAAACAATCCGCTTGTTCAAATTTTTCTATTTTTTTCAAGTTCACAAAATTTCTGACATTTGATTCAATTAAAGCCACAAGGAAACATTCGAAAATTCAAAAGATTTCTGAGAATATCTTAATAACTACTCAGATTTTCAGAATTTTCAAATTTTTTTTGTATTTTTCAGTATCTCTAAAATTTTGCAAGATTTTCTAGTATTTTTATAAATTTGTACTATTTTTCTGTACATTGACACACATAGATTTCAAGAATTTAATGCTCCAAAATTCAAAGTTTATTTGGTTATTTGAAATGGAGAAGATTTTTCAGCAAATAGTGTCTACGAAGATTTTCATTTTCCTTGGCTTTCTTGATACTTTTTCAATTTTTCTACGGTTTCAAGGATTGTTCAGTATTTCTGAAACTATTAGTATTTTTCGGGATGATAGAATGTGGCAGAATTTCTTAGTATTTTTACATAATTATAGTATTTTCGTAATATAAATTGTTATGTACATTTCGAGAATTTCGAATTCTAGAATTTGAATATGATGAAATTTTCCGTGTTTTACAGGATTTTCCAGAAAACAGTGTCTCGATAGATTTTTAGTTAATTCAGTTTTGAAAAAATAATTATTCAAACATGCAACATTTACCAAGTATTTTGATAAAATTCCGAATTGCGAAATCCCTGATAGTTTTTTATCAAGTCGGACAAAATCTGTGAAATTAATTTTTTTCAACGGTTAACCTGCAACTTTCAACTTTAAGAGCAAAATATATATATAATTTTTGTAAATGCTAAGAATCTAATTAATTATAATTTTTAGAAAGTTTTCATTAAAAACAAAACAAAATTATATTCGGAAGAAATTTATTTCTAGGGGTAAAGCTTAGAGCTTTTTCTTTTGACATATTAACTTTTTGTAGTTATAGTTAAGTAAAAATTGAACTACAAAATTAAAAGAGAAATTATAACAATCGGCCAAATAAAAAAGCAAAATCGGCTAATACCTGTTTTATTAACTATCCTAAATATTATTTCATTCGTTACTTTGAATTGTGAAACATGTTATGAACGGTGATCGATCAAAAAATTTTGCAATAATGCAATACGCAACTGTAGGTATGGACAGCCTGTTTTGTGGATTGAGATATTATGTGTCTATTAAGATTTTCATTTCCTTTGATTTTATCGATACTTTTTAAATTTCTCTACGATTTGAAAGATTGTTCAGTATTTCTAAAACTACTCGTATTTTTAAGGATGAAAGTGGCAGCATTTCCTGGTATTTTCACGTAATTGTAATATTTTTATAATATAAATTGTTACAAACATTTCAAGAATTCCGAACTCTAGAATTTGAACATAATAAAATTTTCCGTGTCTTACAGGATTTTCCAGAAAACAGTGTCTCGATAGATTTTTACTTCTTCCATAACTTTTCGTATTTCTTCAGTTTTTCTATTATTTCAAGGATCGTTCATTATTTTTATATATTGGTGTATGAATTTCTGGAATTCGAACCATCTTCAATGTTTCATATAGTTACACGTATTTTTTATTACGTATTTTCTTTCTGTATTTCTTCATATTTATATAATGTTGTGCAAGTTTTGAGTTTTTTAAAAGTAATTGCTTTAGATTTCCAGAAGTAGATAAAATTTATAGTTCGAACTTTCTGGAGTATTTCGATCGATTTTGTAGAAAATAGTTTCTTTATAGATTTAAAGTGCCCTTAATATTCTTTCTATTTTTAACTGAATTATACGATTTGAAAAATTTTTTTATCTTTTTATAAACTTCTATAAACATATATTTTCAGAATTCAAAGCTTAAGAAATTAAAGTTTTTTCATTCCTGGAATGACATAAATTTTTGAAAAATCAAATAATATGAAATTTTTCGAAATCTATTACATATTAGTTGAATAACGGCATTTCAACTATTTATACGTAGTTTCATGTCAAAACATCGCGGGTTACATTCAGTAGTGTGGATTTTGTGATTTTGTAGGTGCAAAGTAACTTTTACACGCGTTAAATTTTTTGGTATGTCATGAACAAAACAATTCATTTCCTAAAAACGATTTCTAGTATTGATAATTCATGACAAGAGCTGCAAGATTTCGTAGCGTTCTTATACATAGCTTAAAATTTTTACTTGAAAAACACAATTATTTATGAAAAACGCGGTCGGGGCTGGTTGGGATACTTTGGAGCGGGGTAGGTTGGGACGCATAACTGAGCATGTATTTGGACGCATCATGAATGATACTCCACAGATCGAAACGGCGGGTTGAAAAAACTGACAAAGAGAAAAAAAAACAAAGAACATAAATGTTGAAGATATTTTTTTAAATTTTAACAACGTTTTATTGTAACGTTCTTTTAAAATTTTAAATAAAATGAACAGAAGTGTGTTAAAAAATGGAAAAAAAGTGTCCTCAATGAATAAAAAGTATTAAATAGTAAGCATTGTACACGTTTTTGATTTTACACTGGAATCACCTATTAAAATTAAGGCATTCTCATATGTGTCCATTCTAAAAATTCCCCCTCCTTCAATATTCAACTTCTGACACTGAAAAAATCAACACAACTAGCCAAGAGTATGCTTAACAAAATTCAATTAATAACTTTATTGAAAAACATTTTGCAAAAGAACAAAAATTATAAATTAAAAAGTGTCCACACCAACCCCGGTCTCTCCTACGAT
Source organism: Platygaster robiniae (assembly GCA_028476575.1). Taxonomy (NCBI): domain Eukaryota; kingdom Metazoa; phylum Arthropoda; class Insecta; order Hymenoptera; family Platygastridae; genus Platygaster; species Platygaster robiniae. The sequence goes on along the minus strand of CM052027.1, from coordinate 11,820,621 downwards.
TATGTAACTTTCATGGAAACAGCCAAAAACATGTTTTTTTAAATGTTCATTAACGAAACTGAATATGAAATTCATGAAATTTATATTGCATCTGAAATTACACGAATGATAATCATTCGTGTGATTCGGGACATCCGGGACATGTCCTCCCCCCCCCCCCCCCAAAAAAAAAAATCTCGGTTACAAAATGCGAATGCGGATTTTTACCTTTCATTTAACGATTCCACTACGAAAAGTTTGTAAAGTTCGATAAAATATGACAAATATTTACTGTTGACCGATTTCATTTCGATTCGACGAAGCTTTACGGGTCGACATATTATTTTTACTATTCATAGGCAAACGGGTTACAGTCCTCGGCTTCGCCTTGGACCGCAATTTCCCCGTTTCGCCAAATTCGCACATTGTGCGAATTTGGCTGTTACGAAACATATTATTTTACCTTTAATAATCCTATTCGACACATATATTTCATTTTTATTTTCCCGCAGAAAACATTTTTCGTCAGTTTTAAGGTACTTGTTTGAAGCTGTCAAAATTTACTTTTCAGGTTACCCTATGAAAATTTTTTTTATATCTCTACAGCTTAAACAAATGTTGACCGATTTTGATGATTTTAAGTCAAAATGCGTGGAAAAGTTTGAATTTTCAATAATTTTAAAACGTATAAGATATTTACATATTACCTCGTTTAAATCGTAACAAAGCAGAAACTGAAAATTTTTTTCCCAATTCATTTCCTCGGAATGCATTTTTTTTCGTAATGGATTTCTCTTTGTATCTTAGAACAATCTTTGAATTCCATTTTGAAATTTCTTAGGAAGCGAAAATTTTTTGTTTCAAATGTATGAATTTTAAAAGAAAATGTTCGATCTCTTCGTGTAACTTCATCTGAGTACCCAATTTTGTCTTTAATTCAATTTTCGCTGTCTCAAAATGATTTTTCTAATTGGAAAAGTTACGAAGTACTATATCAGCAATAAGAAATCGAACTTATAATCACCAATAACAGTGTCACTCATAAATCTAAAAAATTCTACCTATTCATATTTAGATAGATTACTAATCATTGATATATCAACTGGATTTGATGTTACACTATTGTCAATTAGGAAACTCCACCTTATGCAGTTCTGGATTTACAATTAAAATGTGTATTTATATTTTCTATGAGGTACAGAAAAGGCTAGGTAACAAACTACATGCAAAGAAAATGTTCGAATAAAATTTTCAACCGAATTTAGCGTCATAATATCATAAACATTTTCAATGACGCAGCTAGGTATTCCTGAAATCGTTTCATAATAGTTAAAAAAACATACTCGAAGAAAAATTAGATTTTTTTCGCCACCGGTCACGGAAAAGAAGTATGTGATGACATCGAAAGGTTTGTCAATTATCAAATTACATATGACACACTATAATTTGATCAAAGAACCTTCAAAATACATTAAATCACACAAATCAATTCTTGGAAAATATCAATCTTGTATACAAAAAGTCGAATTAATCTGTATCGATGTCAGATAATTGGAGATTTCAAAAAAAAAAAAAAAAAAAAAAAAGTGAAAAAGCATTGTAAATAAACAAAAAGACTATGTAATTGATATTCGAGAAAAGCATGACTGGAAAAATTAAATTTGCAGAGAGATTCGTAATATTTTTATTGCTCGGACGAGTCAACATGAGTAAAAATTTGTTGAGTTTAAAGTTTGGTCATGCAGATTCTCATTTCTTTCGAGGAGATTGCAAAATTATTACAATCAAGTATTTTTTACTCATGGTTAATTACCAATGCTTTTTTGTTCCTCAAAGAAAATATAAATGCACATTTTAATTGCAAATCCAGGACTACAAAAAGTGGAATTCCCCAATTGACAATGTCGTAACATCAAATCCAGTTAATATATCAATGATAAGTAATCTATCGAAGTATGAATACGTGGAATTTCATAGATTTATGGGTGATACTGTTATTTTCAATTAAAATTTGTATTACTTATTGCTAATTTGTTTATTTGTTTTTTTTTTCATAGTTAGACCATCTTACATATTTTTTTTTGCATTCCATTGATTCTCAGCAGCACTCTTTTTATTTCAATAGGTAAAATTTTACCAAAACTGACTAACAGATAGTATTTCGTAACTTTTCCAATTAGAAAATTCATTTTGAGACAGCGAAAATTGAATTAAAGACAAAAATAGGTACTCAGATGATGTTACACGAAGAAATCGAACATATTTTTCTAAAATTCATACACTTGAAACAAAAAATTTTCGCTCCCCCAAAAATTTCAAAATGGAATAATTCAAAGATTGTTCTAACATACAAAAAGAAATCTATCACGACAAAAAATGCATCCCGAGAAAATTAATTTTGAAAAAATTTTTCAGTTTTTGCGCTGTCACGATTTAAAGAAAGTAATATGTAGATATCTTATACGTTTTGAAATTATTGCAAATTAAAACTTTTCCACGCATTTTGAAATAAAAATCATCAAAATTGGTCAACATTTGGTAAAGCTATAGAACACTTCAAAAAATTTTTTCATTGAATTTATGAGTACTCAAATTGAATTTTTCTTTCATATTTAGATAATATCTCTTTTAAAACTGGATCTGATTTTCTAATTCTGTGGCTTCCCGGCATAACTGACAAAGTCACACTTGCTATAAGGTTCATTTTACATGGTATTCTGATAAAATTTTGAACGTTATGACATGTGTGACTTTGACGGTTATTCCGGGAAGCCACGAAATTGTATGCTGAAAAAATTTAGAAACTGATGTCACTTCCAAAATTTACCCCTAGATCCGCCACTGACATGAATACTATTTCGAATGTTTTTTTTAAGGATGTACATAGCACTTACTTTTTATAGTTCCACTTTGTTACAGGAAAAAAACGTGTATATCATCACGTATTCTTTGTGACCCATCGTTTCTGGAGAAGAATCGCTAAATTATGAAACTAGACTTTCAAAATCTACAAATCTGCAAATGATGTAACTGAGTATGAATTTTGACATTAACAAGAAAATTGCATTTTTTCAGAGTCAGAATTTTCCAGTTTTACAATTTATTCTATAAATCTCTGCGAACCTTTTCCAGTAACAAAGTTTAGTATTTGTCGAATTTAATTAATTTCATTTAACATCAATTATGAAGTTACTCAAATCAAAGTATCTTAGGCTTTCAGATTCAATTTACTTGGAATAAAAATAAACTTTCGTAAACGCGATCATGAGAAAGTAAATTTTCGTAAATAATTATAAACATCAATCATTCAAAAAATTTCAATAATTTTGATGTATCGCGTATTTTAGAAATTTTAACACTATTTGCACTTGTAAATATTTCATTATATGCAGTAATGCAGTCATATACACACAGTAAACCTTCAAAATTTTTCGAAATAATTTTTCAAATTCATTGCATTCAAGTTTAAAAATGTCAAATACAGTAAATAAATTGCAAATCTAATGAAAAAGTAATTTTTATTAAAGTTTTGAGACTCAATCATTAATTCATCTACCTAACTTCATTTTTTTTTTTAGATGTTTAAGCTTTAGGATGTTTTTAATCACTGATTTTCCAAATTAAAGATCATTTAAAATTCTTACTATATGAACTTTCATTTGCAGATATTCATCGCCAAAATAAGTGAAGCCTTAATATGGCTGCGCATAATATAAAAAATAAGTAATAACAACGGAGATTTTTACAACATCTATAAATACAGGAAACTCATTTATTACGTTCACCGAGTTTTACTAGCGTCTAGGAAGATCCCGGACCTGGATGGTCTTTTCCGCTCTTTGAGGCGAGACGGCACCCGGGGGCAATCGTAGCCCGGTTTCCCTAGGTGAAAATAAAATCCATGGGGGTTTTTACTCTCGGAATCATTGAACCTCGTTCGTTGAAATCGCTAATTGATCAATTACGATAATGACTCGCGATTTCACCTAGAACAATGTTTGACTCGATTACATCGGAATCAAGTGAAAAACGACCTGAGAACTCTCCGACAAAACGATGCGTAACTCTCAACAATTATTTGAAAAATCCACGCTTTTCAGTATGTCACTACATATGAAATTAACTGTCACGTCCATGTGACATTTGGTCGAAATTCGCATGTGTCAAAGCAATAATTAATAGTTGTTTAAATCAGGGCTTGGAAGTAACGCGTTAATCTGAAACGTTGCATTTTTTACTGTAACGATAACGTAATGCGTTACATTGATTAACAAGTTACGATAACAGGAATGAGTCACTTTTTTTTGGTAAAGGGTAACGAAAATCCCGTTATTTTACGTTACTTTCAGCTGTCTCATTAGGTTTTTAACACAATTCGTAACTTTTTAGGTTAATGTTATAAAACTGGGATGTAAGTAATTCTTAACAACCTCGTTTTTGGATGGTTTTAAATATTCTATATAAATAAATTTTAATGGAACAATGTGGGGTGTTCGTAATTTGTGTAAAAATATTGACGAAAAATATGGTTTTTCACTTTTTATTAGAAACTTTCACAATTCAAAGCGGTAAATTTTAGAATTTCGTATGAAAATATGTGAAAATTCTTAAAACCTATAGAATTAAAAATCTATAGCAGGATATGTAAGATCTGGCGATCCCGCTAGAAAATCTCATGGAATATAATGAATACGACAAACAATTAAACAAACAAAAAATACAAAAAATACTCGAAATACAAGATTTTTAAGCTTCATGTTATTTGATTCTTGAAAAATTTATGTAATTCCAGGAATTGGAAAACTTCAATTTCTCGAGCTTTTAATTTTAAAAATATATGTTTATTGAAGTCTATAAAAATATTAGAAAATTTTTCAAATCATATAACTCTGTGAGAAATACAAAAAATATTGAGGGCACTCTAAATTTATAAAGAAACTGTTTTCTGCAAAAAGGATCGAAATACTTAAGGAATTTCGAACTTTCAAATTCATCTCATTCTGGAAATTCAAAGACATATCTTCAAAAAACCCAAAAATTCCAAAACATTATATAAATACTTAGAAATAAAGAAAGAAAATACCTAATACGTGTAAATATATGAAACATTGAAAATCTTTGGAATCCAGAAATTCATACACCAATATATAAAAATCATGAACGATCCTTGAAATCATAGAAAAACTAAATAAATACAAAAAGTACTGGAATAAGTAAAAATCCATAACACTGCTTTCTAGAAAATCCTGTAAAACACGGAAAATTTCATTGTGTTCGAATTCTAGAGTTCTAAATTCTCGGAATGTATGTAAGAATTAATATTACTAAAATACTAAAACTATGTTTAAATACTAGGAAATTCTGCAACATTCTATCATCCTGAAAAATACATATAGTCTCAGAAATATACTGAACAATCCTTCAAACCGTAGAACAATTGAAAAAGCATCAAAAAGTCAAAGGAAACGAAAATCTTTATAGACACTATTTCCATCAAAATCCTCTCAAATACGAATAATTTAATAAACTTTGAATTTTAGAGCAAGAAATTCTTGAAATCTATGTATCAATGTGCAGAAAAATAGTACAAATTTATTAAACTACTAGAAAATCCTGCATCATTTTATTCATATTAAAAATACAAAAAAAAAAATCAAAAATTCTGAAAATCTGGGTATGTATTGAAATTCCCTCAAAAATCTATCAAATTTTTAAATGTTTCCTTATGGCTAACATTGAATCAAATGTCATATTTAGAAATTTTGTGAACTCGTAAAAAATATTAAAATTTGAACAAGCTGATTGATTTATTTTTCAGGATGAAAAGGTACGGATTAACATTTTTCATTATATCTGAAATAAATGATTTCTATAGAAAAAAAACCACGAGTACATTGATATTGTTCGTTTCAGTCTCAATTTTTCGATGTTTTGTTATTTACATACAAGTTATCCCAAAAAGTAACGTGAAAGTAACGGGACGTTACTTTTTTAGGAGGTAACGGCAACCTTTGTGACGGTTGCGGAACGCGTTACATTTTTTAAGTAACTTTCTAAACTATGGTTTCAATAGACTTTTATCAACTTGAGTTTATTTCAGTTTACTCCTCTTTCCTTAATAAAAACATTAAGGCAATTTGGATGATATAACATTACGCTGTCGAATGGAAATAATTTCAATTTCGAAAATGCAAAGAGAAAAGCGTTGACATGAAATGTCCTATAAGAATTTTCAAAGACGAAGAATGTCTTTCGTTGAGTGGCACACTCTTAACGGCGCAAGGAATTATACGCGCTCTTGTCCTGTTGCTGGCACTGTACTTTCACTTCGAATTTCGCGGGACGCTCTTGAAACGGATTATGCAATTCAAAATAATCTGTTATTCGATTAACTCTAGTGTTTTTACCCGGAGAACATTTCGTTACATTAACTTGCACGTGCATTTATTCGCGGCTTTCATGGATAGGAGACAAGATATTTCCTCAAGATTCGCGCCAATAAATCCTTGTCGTGGAATGTACCTATCCAGTAGCGAAAACTTCCGGATTTCATGGACAAAACGTGAAGAACACGCAAGATTAAACCTTGATAATTTATCTTCGCGGAATTGATAGTGATGAATGATCACTAATGATTTGAATAGGATTTTTTTTTAATATTCCTGCTGTAAAAAAATGTGTAAGGCAGATTCTCTGAAATAAGTTGATGTTGCAAGGGGTTTATCTAATGTATCGATCTGATTTTGTAAGATGAAAAACGGAAATTTGCAATGACTTGTCATTTTCCTGCCGGTCAGCGTGACAATGCTCGTTTCGGAGAATCGTGTTTGAATTTTTTATCGATAGAGATATGTTTGCACGTTTTTGACTGTTTTTTTGCCTTTTCTCAAACCGGCAAAGTTGAAAGGAAAACGGATAAATCTTATCAGGAAAAGGAATAGTGAACTGTACCGAAGATATTGAGTAGAGCACGATTAGAGCTTCTAAATTGATAATATTGTTTTTTATTCAACGTGCAATGATGGATATAATTACATCATCCACTGTAAATTAAGAATTCGAGATATCTCCGGCATTTATTTCGACATTGTTCACACCTTATCCTCAAGATCGTCGTGGCCGAAGTATATATCTGTGTGAATGCAAACGATATTATCGGTAGTTAAAATAAGAATTGCCGTTGTCACGGAGTGGTCATTTTCACCGACTCATCGGCGAGACGCGGATGAAAGTTGCCAATTTGAAGTGAAACTTATCTGATTTTCTTGATTTCAAATGTCATGCGTTGCCAGCAATAAGTTGTTTTTACTAAGTATGATGGTCTTTGCATGCGATTAATACATAGGATAATTCTAGACCTCTCTCTGGCTATTCCGATGCAAAAGCAGTGCAAGCGAAAAATGAGCAATGAAAATATTGCACTTTGATGCTGAAGCCTGATTCGTCTAAATATTCTTTATTTCAAACAACTTATTGCTACAATTGATAATGTTTAAGTATCCAAATTTTCGATTTCTCAGTCAAATCTACGTAATTTTTTTATATTTTTAGATATACTAATTTATAGGTTCGTGGAGGATCGTCGGACAGCTCGAAGAACCGTGTAACGTCCACTTTGTAAAAGATAAACGCCGAAATGGTAACAAGCCTTTTTCCGAAAAATAAAACGACCTTTATCTCAGCAATATGAACTTTCTGGAAAAATGATTTTTTTGCGAAAAAAAGCGGGGATGGATTTTTCTCATTGAAAGCAAGAAATTTTTTTTTTTTTTTTTTTTTTTCAAATCGAACACACTGAAAAAAAAAAAAACGTATATGAGACACTCCGTAGAAGACACGAAAACGCGAAATCCATGTCCTCATTCATTAAGTGTCTTACTTTTATATGTCAAAAAGATGTGTTTTAAAGACACCTTTGAGCGTCTTAAAAACAGCGTCAAAAATTATCTCGTAGCAAGACACAATTTTTCGCAGTGCATATACATCCGATTAAAATTTTTTTCCTATTATTGTTAATAAAAGTAAAAAACGATGTCAGCCAACAAAAACCTTTTTGGGGATCGTTTATTGATGACCTGGTGAATCAGTTTTTCCGAAAATTCCGCCAGTAAGTTTTTTGTGTTGAACTGTGTAATGTTTGTCAGATTCCCAAAAAATTACATGTGTACATCATTATGTAAGTAAAATATGAAATATGAAATATCACGTAGGAAAACAATTTTCTCAACGTCTGCTTCTTATGCTCAAGAAGAGCTCAAAGAACTCGTTTCTTATGTATTCATATCATAAACGCTTCAAACGAGTACTCCAATATTTCTTAAAATTTCAACACAATTTCATGAATCAAAAATTAAATTTCAGAAAGTCATTCAAATATCTTTAAATTCATTTTTTTATCGTAAGAATGTTCTCAAAGTTCACGAATTTGCATGGACCAAACCAAACAAGATCTTATTTAAAAACTAGAATTCCAGAGTTTTAGTTTTTGAAAAAGGAATAAAAGAATCATCCATTCTGGAACGAAGAATTTCACATCTCCGAATTCTATATATGGTATAACGTTGGAGAATCCAGGATTACACATTTTCAAATTATTATAGGTTTCTAAAGTCTGAAATATAAACTTTCGAAAATCTGAGTATAATTTAAAGTCAAAAAATATTTCATCACAGAATGTAGAAAGTCCGACTTATGATAAACGAAACAGAAATTCGAGATGGACGTAAGTATATAGAAAACTACAAAATTTCTAATTATAGGGTCTGGAAATCTAGAATGGAATTTTACTTCTTCATGCCTAGTAATTTTGATCCTTATAAAAGCCCTATAAGAAAATATATTATACTTAATTGATTGTATTTTAAATTATTTCTAAAATTCTTAATTTTCAAAAGGAGGAATTTCACATTTTAGAAGATAGTCTGGAATTCAAAATTGTAGAATGCATGTAACTTTAATTTTCAACTTCCATTGCATGAATATTTGGAATCCTTAGAATAAAATTCTACAAGAAATAATGTCAAACATTTAACTTTTGAATTACAAGATAATTGAACTTTTCTAATAATTATCCCTAATTTTATAGTATGGGATCGCGGGATTTCAGATCTATACAATGAATAGTAAGATCTGAAATTCGAAGAAATTTTTTTAACTACGCTAAGTTGTGAAATTCATGTGCCTTACTAACTTGACAGAATTGAAAATTGCGCAAATAAAATCGTAAAAATCTTCGAACAATTAAGAATCCCAAAACAGTCAAAAAAACTATTGGAAAGATTTGAACAGTAAAAGCTATCCATGTTACATAATCCGTTTGACAAAAATATAATTACTGTATAAACTCTCAAAAACAGTCACAACTTTTCAGAATTTAATAAACTGTTGGAAAATTCCGAAAATGTTTCGAAATTTTGCGAAAGGCAAATCGGTGAAAACTTAAATTTTCAAATTTCTTATAAACTTTTTATCTGTCTATGTACATGAGTATTAAAACTGTGTTAACCTTTTCAAACTCAAGAATATCCATAGCTTTTATAAAATTCTAAAAAGACTGTCAACATTGTCAAAACTGATACAAACTTTTCAAAATAACAAAGCTTCGATTTGTACTGTTCAACGATTTGAATTGTTAGAAGAAACCATAAATTGCTCATAAAGAAACTTTTTAAAAAATTCATAACTGTTGTAATGAAAAAACTTTCATCATTTTTTGAAAAAATTCAAACTTTTGAATTGCAAGCAACTGTAAAAAATATTAAAAACTCTTTAAAATTTTGGAAACATCTTACATTTGTGAAAAAATGTTTCTAAAACTTTCAGAATGTTTGAAGAAATTTAAACATTGTCGAAACTAAGAATATATGAGGGAAGTTTCGAGAATTACTATTTAATATACAGAAATGTTTGACAATTCTCTTTACACGAAATTTTCCAATTTTTATAAGGTTCAATTATAATTATCATAAGTAAAAGATAAAAACCATATATTTTCCTCGGACTCGTTCATGCGAGAAAAGCGCTTGTTCGTAGTCATATTACGTATTTATGAAAATCATGATGCAGTGAATTCTGCAGATAAAAATATTCCTTGTAATCATAATGCACGACGAAAAAATGCTGACTTTGCACCACATCAAAACTAGAACCATTAATTTTTGTAAATATAATTTTGGTTGACAACAAAGATTCTATTTTTCACACTGTCTTCATTATTTGTTATTCAATTATTATAATAAATATAGACGATTTTTGAAAATAATTGGAAAAAAACTGCGTACACTTGCCATTTTATGCTTTTCATTAGTACACTTTTACTATTGATTAAAAGATTTTATTTTTTAATTTCGTATGAGAGAACGACATAATCATCTTTTTACGCGTATTATAAGTCTTTTTCTTCTTCACTCATAAGCTGAGTTTGATGATCTCTAATCCTAAGACTAAAAAATAATACATTTAAATTCTTTTTGATCCCATGATTCGTGGGGATGACAATGTTTCTGATGAATGGCAACGGAAATTTTCGACCGGCTTCCCCAGCATTTTCTTTCTTTAATCGCTATTGTCGATGACTTTCATTGATAAACTGGAACAAAAGCTGAAATCTCTTATATGTGAAATGAACTAATACTTCAGCTTGCGTTTATTTGTATCCACATTCATAATATTTATTCAATAAAGCAAACTAAAAGTTCTAATCAACATTGATTTATCAAGTTAGATTTCCATCTCCACAATCCGTATCTTCATTGACTGAAGAAAATGTATAGTAATATATAGAGAAAAAAAGACGATAAATAACATTCAGGAAATTTTTTGCTTTCGTTCCCGAAATTATATAATTACGGGACTTTTCTCTCAAGTAGTTTTTAATATTTTCTACATTTTTTCTTCTGATGAACTGATATTTCCTTCAAATTTGAATGTGACGTTAAAATTTTTTTTAGATTTTTTGAAGTTATGAATAATCGTCATAAAAAGTCTAGCAAAGTCAATTTTTGATAATTTGAAATGAAAACGATAATTACTACGATAGCAATGAGAGTTTTGTAGTATGTAATGACATTTGAAGAATATCATTACACAAGAATCCATAAACATTTTTTGTAGTCAAAAGATTGCGCAATTTTCAAGTATATTCGAAAATTTCTCGACACTTTTTATGAGTGACTCAAGATATGCACATATGGAAAAAAATTTCCAGAACGGTTTTATCGAACAATTTTTCGATTCAGCAAAACAGTAATTGGGAATTGTAGCGAAAAAACGCGATGATGACAAAAATTTTTAATTTATTAGGTACATTATGTTATATACGATCGAACTCTTTAGCAATTTTTTTTAGATTACATATAAAAGAATTCCTGGTGGCGGTATATTATTTTTCTGTTGGCAATGAGAAAAATGGTTGAAAAAGTTATAGAAGGGTCATTTAAAAGACTGAGAGTAAAAATCGAACTAGTAAGAGACAGATGAATTTGAAACTCCATGTTTTCTGTCTCTACTTGTTCGGTTTTTCCTTTCAGCCTGTCATTTTATCTCAAATCGTCCAGGCAGTTAGGGTCAGATTTTTTTTTGGAATTAATTTTTCATATACTTTCTACATCGAAATCGACGAGACACGTATTTTTTTCTTTTTGCTTGATTTTGATTCGTCTAAAAACTCGATTTTGCTCTATTGGTGCATGTTAACTTTTTTTGCAAATCCGATATATTAGCGAAAAAAGACCGATTTTCAAAAACTTTTTCTCTGTTTCTCGGTAAGACATTATTACTTTAAAACAAAAAAATACGGAACATTGTATGTAATTTCCATAAAAATTTTGACTGAGAATTTTAAATCATGCACAACTAAAGGTGCGTTCTCGAAGAAAAAGTTATAAAATTTAGTAAATTTTTGAGAATTTTTTTTTTTCTTAAGGGTTTTTCAAGTATACAAACAATCGAGTCTTCATCATAAAAATATTGGCATCGCTTCGATTTTCCATTCTTCATTTCTGTTTTCGATTAGTAGTATAAGTTTCAAAATTTTCCACCAATTCTCGGACCAAATATATCAGCCTTGGCTGATAAATTGGTCCTCGCACTAAAAACTACGCTTCAGGTCCTCGATACAAAATATACTATTTATTAACCTTCCTGTTAGAGTTTAAAGTTATACATTTGCCGTTAAAAAAATAATTTTTCAAGTTTTGTCCAAGTTAATGAAAAACCATCAGGGATTCGCGATACGAAATTTTATCAAAATACTTGGAAAATTCTGCAGATTTGAATAATTAATTATTCCTTTCAAACAGTTACTTATAAACATGAAAAATTATGAATGCAATTTTAGATAGTGTATTTATAACAGGGGCGCAACGAGACATTTTTGGGCATAGTGAAAAAAATTTATGGGGCCCTTCTTTTTAAAACTTTTATTGAAAATTCTACATTTTTATGAGATCAAATTTTTTTATTCCAACTTTTTGAACTTAAATTTACATTCCCCTTCTCACTTTGATGGCACTGAAATCCTTTAGAATTTTTTCATAACTGATTTAAAAAATTATTATTATGATATAATCTGCCGATCATCAACTAATAAAATGTGTTGAATAGCTGCTGTGATAATTACAATTTAAAATAAAAAATTTTTTTAATGCATATATTAACGAAACTTTCATGTTTACATATAAGTAAATTATAAAAATTATTTGACACAAAAAAAAACAATTTTCGGATAAGACTTCGCCCCATTCTGGCATATAATTCATCGTGTACAGATATTTTCAAAAAATTGCTACCAAAAAAAAACTAATATTCAGCCCGACATTATTTCATTAACTGTACAAAAATGAACTGGTGTGAGTTTAAAAACTCGCGAGAGAAGTGAAACCGCTCATGGCGAACTACTGTTAGTTTAAACAAAAAAGAAAGTTTGTTCAATTTGATGAGAAAAAAAAACAAAAGAAAATATTAAAACCAAAGCATGAACTGCGTTGAAAACTATAGCTTGAAACAGATCAAATTAAAATCGGAATTTTAAACGAGTGAAATTCAAATTTAAATTTAAAGTTTGACGACAAAGTTTCACTTTTCTTCCACATTGCATATATACCATACGATTTGAGCTGTTGAGGAAAAGTAAATCTTTGTCGTCAAATTTCAAATTTATATTTGAATTTCACTCGTTTAAAATTCCGATTTTATTATAATCAGTTCCTATATAAACCTATGAATATCCAGTGATGGAGAACATTCTGAGTTATGATCAGTTTCAAGCCAGTTTTAAACGCAGTTGATGCTTTGGTTTTAATGGTTTCTTTAGTTGTTTTTCTCATAAAATTGAACGAACTTCCTTTTTTGTTTAATTGAACTGTCAGTAGTTCGCCGTGAAAAGTTTCATTTCTCTTGCGAGTTTTTAAGCTCACACCAGTTTTTTTTTCAAATGTTCCCTGCCTAAAAAAATCCATTCAAAACCATTCAAAACTAAACAAAGTTCCCATTGCCCATGGTTCTCCATGTTAAGTAAATGGGATTTTCAATGGTTTCTAATCGTCCAATAGTCCCCAGGACGATTGAACATCCCATTTACTTAGCATGGAGAACCATTGGCAATGGGAACTTTGTTTGGTTTTCAATGGTTTTCAATGGTTTTGAATGGATTATTTTAAGCAGGGTTATCATAATGAAATTAGTGTACACGTAAAAAGTTGAAACTAGAAATGTGAACCTTACGGCTTTAATTTTCAACACACTTATTTAAGAAAGAGAATTTTATATTTTTTCATTTCAGAATAATGAGCTTGATATTTTTTTCAATTTAATTATTACTGAAAAAATAAGATATTCACTTGGATTTTTCAGATGATTATTTTTTCATAAAATAATATTTTTTGATGTCTAATTTATGTAAAGCAGACAATTTCTGTGATAGTATCAATTATAAAATAGATGCATAATATGGAACTAAAAATGTAGGTTTCATGTTGACCATTTCTCTAAAATTCATCTTAGAATGAGCATTTTATATTAATTTTGATTTCACAATATCAAGTAAGTTTAAAAAAAAGTATAAGATATTGAATTTCAGTTTTTTTTTTCTGAAAATGTTTTTATAATATTTTTCTAGTATCGATAATAGAATATAATTTCTTGCATTGTAATTATTATAAAATGAATCGAAAAGATACAACTAAAAATGTAGGTTTTATATTTACTATTTTCCTAAAATTAATGTAAGAATTAGCGTTCTAAATGTATGCCAAGCAATCACGAACGTTCCCGACAGCACACGAAATATCACCACAGCTTTGCCAGCTTTGGAACATAGCTTTCGTTCCTGCTTTGTTACACTCTCAAACACATATTATTCCCAACGAGCCAATAGAAGTTTCACTTAAAAAAAGGTTCATAACAATGAATAATCATAATGTGACTGAACTTTCTTTGTTTATTTTATCGTTTTATCACGTATTTCGATACAGTTGTAAGTTATTCACAGTAAAACTATTGAAATATTCGCAGTATTGTTCTTCATGTACAATATCGTGTGTAGGCGCGACGTCGATTTTTTACACATTGCAGCGACGTTAATTATTACGTTGTACAATTATAAAGTTGTTGACGCCGTACAAAATTACAACTTATTCGTTCGTCACGTCACGAGTTGTTCGACTTTGCGTGAAGCATAGAAATAACTAACAGTTTCAAAATTAAATGGTACCTGAGAGCGAAAACATAATTGCTTAAAAATTTTTTATTCGTAGAATTTTCATCGAAATATGTTATTCTGATAAATTTGTTTCAACATTAATTATTTTTAAAGCCCAAAAAAAATTTCAATCCTAACTCTTTTTTTCTCTTCAATTTTTTCGGGTGTAATTTTATATTCGCTCTTAGTGGCCAGTTAAGTGAAATTTTTAATAAATAACGACTTTAGTTGACTGTTTAAAAGTGTAATTTTTGTCAAAATCAAAAATCAACCTTTTTCAAGATTCGTAAGATTTGATGTACCAGTGAAAATGAGTTTACTGAACCGTGAGCAGGGTAGGGGAGGTAAAAAAAATTAGTGTAAAATCGATACATTTTTCACATGTAGGTCCTTTAAATTAAACAGGAACAGAACAATTTCTGAATAAAAAACAATGCATTTTAAATGGTGAAATAAATAGTAACAGTTTCTTAAAGCCAATATGAATAAAAAACCGTTTTATAATTTTTTTGATTTAAAATTTTAAGGAGTTAATCATGGTTATTCGTTGACATAAATTCTGTGCCTATTACTTGAAATAATTATATAATAAGAAATTTTAATCTGGACTATTCGTTGTAAATAATTTCTTAATTAGTTAGAACAAATTTATAACTTGAAATTCGATTGTTTATTTTATTTTGAAAATTTTGATTATTTGGACTTTTTTTTCAGTTCCTTCCATATTTTATAGCTATGAAAGGTACAAAAGTTACAATTAGATTTCGTTGTGGCGTTTGATAAAATTGAAACTCTTTTTTGTATTGCAGGTCTTCATTGAAAAAAAATGTTCAAATTTTATGTTGAAAATTGCGAAATTTAATAATATTATTTTATAAATTACATCTTGATTTCTAGTACGAAACTTCCACGATTCTTTCTTAAACTTTTAAATGTTTTGAATCGAATATAGAATATCCAAAATTTGAGATTCTGATTTACAGATTAAATTTACCAAATTGTTGAATTTGTAGTTTTAATCGAATGGGTAAGTAAGAGACTAAAATTTTGTGCATTTCAAAATTTTGCTGAGTGTTTGAGATTTTTCAAATTTCTAAGTTACTCGTTTGTGATTTTGGCATTCTTCAGATAAAAATAATATAATTTCTTCAGTCACCTTTTTTACAATATATCCTGTATTCAAAATCTTTAACCAAACAAATTGAACGAAGATTTTCTAATTTGATGCTTTTTATGGAGAATATTTATTAATATTCACCGCATGTCGTTCCTAAAAAATTTGTCCCCCAATACACTAATGGAAAAAAGGAAAATGGTTTCAAAAAATGCTGATTTAGAATTTTTGTTCCAAGAATAAATCTTTTATCTTTTTTACACAAAAAAAAAGTAAAATAACAAAAATATACAACCAGTTACACTACGATTTTCATCAAAAAACGTTCAACTTTTGGAAAAAAAAAACACCGTAAACAGTCAGTTATTTTTTTTTAAATTAATCTCGCTTCAAATATGTAAAATCTACATCACGACTCTGTGACAACTCGATTTAACCAGCGAGACAATTTCATCGCGAATCCAAAGGTATAAAAAACTCTGACTTGAAAGACAGTATCAAAAACTGAGTCAGGATTCGCAAAAAAATTCGTCAGCTCGTTAAAAATAATAAACCAGGAACTGTTTAGTACCCTTAGACAAATGTGATATGTGCGATTTACAAAAAAAAAAAAAAATAACAACAAAATACAGATAAACATCACGACACTAAATCCCAATTTACAAATCAAAAACACAAGTCGCAATCAAAGCGCAAAAAATAAAA
Source organism: Platygaster robiniae (assembly GCA_028476575.1). Lineage (NCBI taxonomy): Eukaryota > Metazoa > Arthropoda > Insecta > Hymenoptera > Platygastridae > Platygaster > Platygaster robiniae. Next base: position 11,804,125 of record CM052027.1, on the reverse strand, counting down.
TCGCTTCAATTTCGAAAGGAAACCATTGCGACAACGTTTGTAACAATAAATTCTCGCGTTCTCACAATCAGTCATTATTCAACAATAAATACAATATATTTTACGATCACAATCGTCAATCGCGATCGAGACGTTTACCACCAATGAAGTAAAAAAAATAAAAACGTTTTTCATCCCAAAAAACGGCATTCGTGCTCGTTGAAACTTCATCAAGTAATTTAAAGTTTGCCTGGCAAACTCATTCTTGATACTCCTTTTTCAGCCCCATACATACATGCATGAACATGCATCATTTTGGAATGTTGAAATTCTTCAAGGAAAAATTACAACAGTGCCTGCGAAAAATGCACTTGAAAAAATATCGAAGATCTCAAAATTCTGGAATGTACACTCTTTTACAGAAACACCGCGTCTCACTTGTAACATCGCACTTTATCGTTTAACATCACATTTTTCGAATTCAGATATTTACAGTAGTGATCAATCGCGTATATGTCAGAACTGTTCAAAAAAGTAAAATTGCTCTCGAAAAGATATGCTTCAATTGTTGTTACAAGAAAAAAAAAGGAATTTGCAAAAATCAGAGCAATTTGGCAGTTTTTTATTTTATGATATTTATTTTGATGTTTTCACGCTCTTAAAAATTGTTCGATTTGCTGGATGTTTTCCACTTATTATTATTTCCACCAAGTACTATTTTTTAAATTTATAAAATTTTTGAGAAGTTTTAGTAGTTCTTCAAAATATATATCATGTCTCTATATTAGTATACCATTCGAAAATTTTCCAACTTTCATTTTTGGATATTTTAGAAACTTAACAACTGTTAAAATATGGACGAAAATGTCTAATATTCCAGTAGAAAAACAGTTTTCAAGATTGATGATGATTTTACCCAGTTTCAAAAGTTTTTTGAAAATAATTCAGTTTTTTAGATGGTTCCAAGTTTTTTCTTCCATTTCTAGATATTTTCGAACGTTTTGGAAACTTTGAAAACGTAAGAAAAATACTCAGAAAAAATTGTTGTTTTACTGTAAAAAAAAAGCATTTGTGAGTTATTAAAAGTTGCACCCAGTTCCAAAAGTATTGGTAATGTTTTGAAATATTTCTTTGATTTTTCAATTGATTGCTGATTTCGATGTTTTTATACTCTTTCAAGATTCTTCAATTTGTTAGACGTTTCGTACTTTTTTGATTTTATTTCTAACTATTATTAGGAACTTTGGACATTTGAAAACTATTGTAGTCTAAAAATTTTTTTTAACATTTCTGTAGAAAAGCAGTTTCGACATCGATAAAAAATTCTCCTAGTTTGATTAGTTGAGGTTATTTTTTGAAACATTTTATTTATTTTGATATTTTTTACACTTTCTCCAAAATTGTTGTTCCCAGTTTCGGCAGTATTGGTAAAATTTCGAAATATATAATTGATAATTGAAAATGTGTTCGATTTGTTTTGATTTTCTCTTTTTTTTCTGGCTGTAATTAAGAATTTCTTACAATCGAAAACTATTGCACTTTCAAAATAAAAAATTATCTTTAATCTGTGGAAAAACCATTTTCAGGCTTTATTTAAATTTTGCCTAGTTTCAACAGTTTTAATTATTTTTCAAAGTTTGATACTCTTTCTGATATTCTTATTCTCTATAAAATTTTGGAATTTGCTAAATGTTTCCCCCCACTTTTCCTCTCTCATTTACAAACATTCTGAAAGATTTCAGAAATTGAAAAAATACAATAATACTATGAAAAAACCAATATTCATCTGGATTAAAATTTTTCCCTGTTTGAACAATTTGAATACATTTCATCAATTTTCACTTTCTCTTTCAGAATTGTTCAACTCGTTGCAAATATTCAACCTTTTCTTATCCATTCCTGGTTTTTTTTCAAAAAATTTAGAAACCTAAGTAAAAAGTGTTCAACCATTATAACGAATTGTCAGATTGCTCTATAAAAATATCGTTTTCCAACTTGACAAACATTCTGCATCCTTCGAAATACATCAATTTTTATTTCAAAGAAGCTACAGTTTTCATCAAGTTGAATGATTTCCGAAAAATACCCGAGTTTCTCGTATAACATAATGAAATTTGAAAGTATATTGTTCGAATTCCAAGTCAATTTATTTCACAAAGTCGTAATTTGACGTTTCAATCCATTTTCGTATCTTTGTCGAGACCTGAGTAATAAGATGAAATAATCAATTCGTGAAATTGAAAAAAGTAACTAACAAGTTAAAAACTCATAATTAAGATGAAAAATAGAGCATTAAATTATACAAAATAATTGTCATTTTCTTAAATTGAATCTTAATAATTTCATGACAGTGGAAGGGAAAATTTCGATGAACATTTTTAAGAATCTAATATGTGGCGTGGAATGAAGAAACCGACCTAAGAGTGCCTTTTTCATTTTACGAGAAAACGTGGGTAAAGAAAAAAAGATTCTCGGGGACCGCTCGCACAGGTAGTAACATACGCCCGAGACAGCTTCCCCCTCCGCCGACTTTTTTCCCCTCTAGCGCCACGTTCGGTGATCAATTGTGTTCGATTCCTATCGTCACGCAGCTAGATGAAATTCTCAGTCATCATGAGTAATAATGATGGGCCGATGCGCACGTTATCAATGTTTACCTCAAGTTGGAAACAATTATGTCACTTATAGAATGAAAATTTACGTTGGACATTTTTATGAACGACCACATGAGTCAGGGACATGCGTAAAATAATTGAACTCGTACAAGGGTTTTTTGCTTATTTATTTCAAAAAACTTTTTTATGCTGAAAATTTCTCAAAGTAAAAAAGTAACTCAAATTTTACAAAATAATTTTTAATCGAGTACTAAGCCATATTTTTTTTTTACATAATATACACAAGTAAAAAATTGTCGTTTATCACTGAAAAATGCAATTTTAATTCATTTTCTTTTCTTTTTTTGAACTTTCTGACTTTCCTTTTTTCCCAGCGGAGTTGATCTTTTTAATTTGGGTTGTTCAATTGCTGGTCTCGGTGCCACAAGATCAGCTTTCGTGAGGTCGGTGCAGAGATTACGTATTTGTGTGAACAAATACCACTGTCTCTCAGCTGACATGCCCTCGGGTTGGATAATTTTCGGGAACACATTGAGTGGGACTTTGTCTGTGACCAGACATTGGCATTTCGTACTTTCTGTATTTGCAAGTGATTTGCATTCGACGCCCTCGGGTGTGATAATAAAATGATGAAATTTCGTTATGCCAGGCAATGGTTTAAAATAATTTTTTGAGAAGGTGTCCCACTCATACCAGACCTGGTGGAATAATATCAAATCGTATGAAAATTTGATTTGCGAAGTCCTTTTTAGACTTGACGTGATTAAATCTTTTTTTTTTTTTTCATTACATTTAAAATTACTCTTGATTAATTAAAATCCGAAACTGAAAAAAATAAAGTTACGATGCTATGAAATAAGTATCGACTATTTCTTCGAAGAAACAGAATAATAATATAAAATTTTTATTAAAAGAACTTGGAATATATTACTGTACCAGAAAAATTTAATTTGTTTACTTTATTTGATATTTTCCATCACATTGAATCTAAACGTTACCAACAATAATTATGTATCAAGAGAACTTCAGGAAGTACCGTAAAATGTATACATTTTTTTTCTATAAAAAAATATTAGTAAATGATCGGTGATTTCGAAGGACTTCAATATGTTTCAGTAGCAAATAAATTATTATAAATTGTTCAACGATTGTCGAAGTTTTCTAAAGACACGTTTATAAGAGCGTGTTTTTTAAGTGTTACTAAACACTTAATTTATTGGTTTAAGTTGATACAGAACTATTGGGCAAAAGAAAAAAAAAGAAAATAATTGTTTAAATAAAGCTACTATTTACCACATTTCCTTTGGTAGAAATGGCTTTATTAAATCCACCAATAGACGACTTTTCAACACAATCGATGAGATCACAATGCGAATCGATATTACTTTTGCTGTATCTCAATTTCAGTAGGCCAAACATCCTATCAGGTGCGAATTTTGTATGGCCCGTTAAAAGGAAATTGTATAAAATTTTCTTTTGTTTCCCTTGCAAAACACGCCACTGCAAATAATGTAGCATAGCGTTGTTTTTATTTTGCCCAACGCAGTTGTCAGCAAACAAAACAACAGTTTCGCTGGAAATACGTTCCAAGTGATCGTGTAATAAACTTATCACACAGTTCGGGCCTTTTCCTATGCTGTCCTCCTCGTCAATCAAATAATTGGTTTGAATTCGGGTCATTTCATTATTTATTCCAAAAATGGAGCATTTTCTTGTAGCCTTGAAATAAGATGACCCGACTTGTTGCGGACTCGAAGGATAATGAACGTTCCCGGCAAAGTCGAATGAAAAAACGGAAACGCTCGCATCTTTAACAAAAAAAAAAAAATAAATAAATAAAAACATGATGATAGTTTTCAATGGCGATGAACAAAGTATTTGCTCAAAAGAAAGTTTTCTATTAACTTTTTTATTAATTCATCACTAGAAATAGAGTTGAAATCCTGCAAATCAGGGTTACTTGTAAATTTTTATCTACTTGCTAAATATCTTCAAGTGATAGTTCACTCGGTAAGAGTGAATATCCTGCAAATTCAATGCTAGTGAGATTTTACTAAATTTTAGTTACATTTTTACTCGTGTTTGATTTGCAAAATTTTTACTCGTACTGTGCGAATTTCCATTCAAAAAAATTTACAGAGTCATTGAAGAGATTTTATTTTTATCTAGTGATATTTTACTTATTAAAATAAATCATAATCCACAAAATATATTTTTGAGCAAATTATCATAATAAAGAAGTGAAATTTTCTCAATTCGATTGGAATTTCAAGATTTGTTACTAAGTTGATGTAATGAAGGTTCTGAATTTTTTAGGAAGTTAGCAAAATTTTCATTCTCTCAAAGTTTCCGAAGTTTAAAAGATTCAAGTTTCAAAAAATAACTCTCAATAGGTAAATCTTTAAATTTTAGGGTCATTAACACGTTTGAAAATTTGAGGTAATTTAAAAATTTCAGCCGTTCACGAGGCCTGTGAAAATTTTAAAAATCCTGAAATCTTCAAAAGTGTTCTTGATTTTACAAATTCTTGAAAACTTACAGATTTATGTCAATCTTGCAGAATTCGAATAATTTTTTTAAATTGTACTGATCTTATCTGATCAATAACGCACATACCTGTATTTTTGCACCACCTTTGATAAAATTGACGCTGTACTTCGGCATTATGCAGGTGGTCAAGTGCTTCCTGCAATTTTTCTTTCTTCTCCAAGGTGTCAAGATTCGCCGTTCGGAAAATATTTAGTGAGTTGTCACGGCAAGTATCACATAAATCGGTGGCGGGTCTCATGACAGTTATGTATGGAACGTATTTATTCCATAAATTCCGGAACGGCCGATTTCCGACGAAATATTTTTCTTCACTGACAGTTTCTAGATAAAGTCTATGGACAGACGCCATGGTGTCTTTCGATGGTAATTTGAGGACGCGGAAGTTGGTAAAGTTCGGCATTCGTCCAGGTAACGGAATGGCATTTTTTTCAGCGTAAGCTTTGATGAAATCGATGACATGCTCTTTTATTTCCTTGGTAATTATGTTTGTTTTTCTCGAAGGTTCTTTATTCGCAAGGCCGTGCGAACGAGGAACGAGACCTTTTTGTATAAAATGATGATTTAGCGCCTTATATCGAGAGGATCCAACGGGGTGAATGTAAAGATACAAATTTTTGCAAATTGGAACTGCGCGAAATGTATACCGTACGTTTAAACGTGCTTCTGTATTATTTTTCCTGAAAGGTTTTCTTTGATAGACTTCATCATAATTCTTGGAAAACTTTTCATGCTCTTTACTCGACTCAAAATGACTCAAAATAACTAAGTCTTGTTCTGTTTTCGACATTTCTAGAAATGAATCACGATACGGTTCCACGATTGCTATCGGTATTTTATCATTGCACTTTTTTGGACAACAAGGTCCCGAATTTGGCCCGTACATGTTAAGCTTTTCCTCCTTCTCACGTTTATCTTCTACGGAAAGTTCGAAAAAATCGTTGCTGTTGCTCGTTATTTCGTCATCTTCTGATGATTCGTCCTCCGATTGATCACTTTCATCTTCAAAAGTAAATGGTTCATCAGGCGATGTTGATGGCATGTACACCTTATTTAACTCTTCGAGTTCCTCGTCCAAATTCATTGTTTCAAAATATTCGAAAAGTCATGTGGAGTCTGCGAAACTTTTCTTAGCTTACTCACTTTCACTCAACTCTGAACCACGAAAAACCCGGGTATGAAATGAAATTTAGTCTCAAAACTGTATTAAAATGTGTAAAAGTCACGAAAAAAAGAAATAAGCGCCACGCACGTTGCTTAGCTGATTGCTTCAGAAAGACTGAAAGAAGGTTTTCCGTCTTTTTGGTTTCATCGCGAAAGATATTTTCAAGATTGTTTATTTTCAAAATAATTTAGTTCCTTTTCCTAGAATGCATTTTATCTCTTACGACGGACCCGATATCTCTTTTTGGCGAGCTTCTGTCATTTATCATGTCTTAGAAAGAACGTTCGAAATAGATGGAAAAATCACAGACAAAAACCAAAATTACAATCACAGAAAACAATTAAAAAATTGTATTGACCCAAAGTATAAAAATGCGACTAGTATATTCCCATCAAATTTACAAATTAGAACAAAAAATAATAGTTCATTGTGATCTTTCATTGAAGTGAATTTTCAGGAAGAAATTGAGAAATCTTCATCTTTTATTCTCTGTTTTTCTTGGTAAACCGTGCCTAATAGACCGCATAGACCCTTGCACCTCAGAAGGATCTCGTAGAGAACCGAGCGCAAGGAGAGGGAACTTCCCCGACTGTCTTTGGCTGGGGAACGCAGGTAGTGGCACGGATATTTCTCGCAGTTTCACGGGACAAAAAGTCGAATTTCGCAAAGAACAAAATTTTTTTGATTTCTAAGACCAAGTTCATTCGATAGAACAGATTTCTCTCTATCAGAAAGTGTAAGAACCCTGAAATCGATTTTTGGTACTCTTAGGTCGGTTTCTTCATTCCACGCCACATATAATGGATAACATACATTTAAAATTGAAAATTTCTATCAACATTTTCAAAATGTTCAGCATTGATAGGTTATTTTTAAAAAAACCCATAAAACTTGTACTGGTTATTAACACATTTCAAACTTATAAACCTTAACAAAATTAATTGCCAATATCTTCCTTATTTTTATAATACGAAAATCTTCGAAAAATTTTTCGTACCTCAATTTCCAGAATATTTGATAAGATTTAAAATCTGCTGCAGAATATGTGAATATTTTACAAAAATCTATCAAAATCTATAACACCTAATCGGAGTTTTTTTACAACGTAATACTAAATAATTATTATTTGCAATCTGTATAATGTTCAAGAAATTAAAATGATAACTATTTCTCAGGAGAATTCGTAAAAATCGTTCAAAAATATTCAATTAACAGATTATGTCTCTTTCAAATCTACTCTGTACAGTAGCATAAATATACAGATAAATGAATACCGTTCGATTCTCTAGGAAATCAATTAAAAAAGCTTCTGGGTTAAGAAAACACAGGTTCAAAGCAGCAAAGTTCATGTTGAACAGTTCTAACATAATTCAGTAAAAGCATGCTACTCTCCTACGTAGTTACTAGTCGTCGAAAACATTGCACGACCTCGTTAATTTTCCCCCCGATCGCACCAAGTCGAGTCACGTTACTGGAGAAATGAATTTTTTTCTTACACTGTGAGTTGAAATTGTCATGGTGACGATAAGATACTGCAAGGGACAATACTTTTCAGTTGCCCTAGAAATCTGGGCAGATGCTGCAAGGAACGATATCAGATACCCACCAGGACAGTAACACAATATGATTTCGTTCCGATACGAATACATGTCTTTGTACCAAGCAAATATATTCTTATGTCAGGTGTTAAATAAAAATTGAAAACGTATTGTCATCGTGACGATTTCCACTTCGCAGTGTAATTCAGGAGCAGTCGTCGCTGAATTCGAGGGAATCACACTCTGCCATGGCTTCGCCTTGTCGAGAAAGAAATTCGCCCGATTTTGGCGACGCCAAGTCGATGCTGTCGAAATAATTGGCCGTCCAGGAAGCGACGTTTTTCCGGAATCTCCTGGTGGGCGAACCGATCAGAAACGCCAATCTCGTCGATTCGTTCGTTGACAAAGCTTGCTCATTGAGAGAATCTGGACATACCGAGGAATCACTGCGATTGAGGACGCTGGAGCACCAGGAACTTGGGGCGTCCGTGACGTAGCTCTGAAATCGCATAAATTTTCAAAAGATGAGAAAAGAAAACCCAAACTTCCGACAGTCGTATAAAGCGAACGAATTCGGTGCAGCATTTGTAAGCGAGGGGAAGCTTTTTTCTCCGATTGGAATTTTTCGGGGAACATCATCGACTTAGAAACGAAATAAAGGTCAATGATCTTTTAGATTAAATCAGTGGAAGATGACTAAAAATTAGAGGTAAATTACGAAATCGTGACACCCTTCCCTTCATTTCTATTGACAATAATACACTAATGAATGAGTGTAATTTACCTAGTAAATTAGTCATTTTTTATTGATTGTAACAGTTGTTTGCTTACTAATTGCTTAAGTCAAGGGATCATTTAAAATTTGGTGTAAAATGAATGGTTCAAAAAAAAGGTGCCACTAAAGATTAGCGATTTTTCACAGATTCAATTCAGAATAGTATGGAATTCTAAAAATTAAAAAAGGACCTATCATATAATTTCGAGAAAAAAACAGTAAGAAATTATAGATAGTGTAGTGCAACTTATTTATAAAATCGTCACAAACTGCATTGATGAAATAACCAATTTCCTAGCACAGGGGGGCACGCAGAAAAAATTTTTGGGAGATGTTTTCCAATAATATTGGTTTTTTTGTTTTTAAGCATTTTAGCTATTTGAATCATTCAATTTTTGTTTACGTTATCCATTTTTTTTTTATTTTTCATTTCAGGCCTTACAATTCAAAATTTGTGTAATGCAGATGTTCAATTTCAATAATTTGTAATTCAAATATTCTAAATTTAGGAAACATTTTTGTTACGGAATTGGTTTGTTTTTAGTGCATTAACAGTAAAAATTATCCATATTTTTCTAGTCACAGAATTTACACTAATTGTTCCAAATAATCAGAATTTTTTAATGAAAAATTTTTATTTTTTGTGAATGTTGACTTTAAGCGGTTATATTTTCAAGAAATAATTTTTTTTTTCAATATCAATTCTGTGCAACTTTTTCAAAATGACATTTAAACCTTGATTTCTAGGTACGTTAGGGTGTCACTTATTTTGGCCATGTCGGAATTTTTTTCATTACGGGGCTTAAAATAAATCGAGATATAAAATGGTACAATGTGGTGCAAGTTGAAAAAGCGCCAGTTTTAAAACGCAGCTTTTTCAACGTGTGGCACACGGTACTTTTTCTATAATTCACGAAAAAAATGACAGTTTTGGTTTACCTGTTTTCGGTGGAAGAAGGGGCCGATTTTGCTGGTTGACGCATAGCGAACAATGACGTTTGGGGGACGACAAACGACATGACAATTCGGTATAGAAAAAGCATATGTGAGGCGATCCGAGAAAAGGGACCTTACTATCCAAAAAGCAAATTTTACAAGACGGGCGATTGAATGAATCAAAGTACACAACGGTAAATGGGATAAAAGATTTTTAAAAATTCATAGCTTGCCAAAAATTCAAAGTTAGTAAATTCTGATTGCACATAATTGAAGATTGGATTAAAAACTTATAGAATCACTCATTATCGGAAAAACGATTTTTTGGGTAGTAGGTCCCTTTTCTCGGATCGCCTCACATATACGTAATACTTCTATACTGCCAGGGTCCTATCTCAGCCTGTAAGAGGAGGTGGAATAGATATTAAGGTGCCGACAATATCGTTCTTTCTTTGTCGCACAACGCACTGTTACCATGGGGGCAGTGAATGAGTGCAAAGAGGATGAAAATATAATACGTCAGCACCATAATTTGGATTCCAGCATCTGGTAGTATAGAAGTATTACGTATATGAGAAAAAGGCAGCGCGATTGGGTCATATTAGCACCAATGAAGGAATCGCGCGCGAATTTATTTTGAATTCAAATAAATCAGTGCTGCACGGTTTTACTTTTTTTGATTTATTTTGATTGACGACAAGATTATTGTGCAATCAAGATAAAGCTGGTTGCGGGTGAATCACGAACAAACACGAAGGTACACGAAAGTACACAAAGGTACACGAAGCAGCACGAAGCGCTGTGTCAGAGGCAGGGTGGTGCAACTTCGGCTTTTTAAAATGGGCTAGTTTGTACCGCTAAAATATATGGCCGCTAGAGGCGCTGCAGTCTTGCCAGGCTCTTTTTATTGGTTCCCGTCATTTACCGCCGTTCCATATCTTCCGAAATTATCAACAAAAGAAACGATTTCCCACAAAGTCAAAAATGCAACAAATTAAGTACATATTTTAATAATTAAAAATATTCTGGGTTAAAAAAAAAAGTGTTCTCAGTCAAAAGTCATTGATTTTTCGATGATTTCTAAGAAAATATTTGAAATGAAAGCTGTCTATTCCTCTCACCTTTCAAAGCATGTTTCCAATCAAATATTGGAAAACTTTTTAATGCAAAAACTAATATACTGACAATTCTGGAGTAAATATATGTTATGAGAAAACACGTAACGTACTCGATAATAAATTCTTGCTCTAACATTAAATTTACAGTACAATTTGAAGAATTGATTCGAATGTTCGCGCAAAAAATCGCGCCTGACAAGATCGCAGCGCCGCTAGCGGCCATATACTTGAAAGGTACAAACTCTTAACATGGAGTTGCACCCCCCTGGTCAGAAATTCCAGTGACTTCACAACAATGCGTTGTTTGTAAATCCACTTGTTTAGAACGTTAAAATACGCAATATTTTTACACTCTATCGCAAAACTGCGACAATTATTACGATTGCAGTATTTCTTAAAGTGTTTTTTGTACACAATACAGATGTTTCGCGTCCACAAAAGTTGTATGAATATGATGACATAGAACACAACGCATTAGTGTGAACTCGCATTTACGTGCGCATACACCACTTCGTCATCAGCAATAATCGGTCACTTTTTCCACCGAAAACAGTGGGAAAAATTGTCATCATTTCGTGAGATACAGAAAAAAAAAAAATTTTTTTTGCTAAGTTTGATGCAAATCGGACATGCAAAACACGTGCCACAAAACGACTGAAGTTTTAAATGGAATTCACCTTTAGTTTTTCATACATTTTGTTCAAGAATATATAACTTGTGCAAAACTTATGATGAATATTTGAAACTTGGCATAGTTTAAATGTGTAATGTTACGTTCAAGACCAAATTTTTCTGAATTTTTCTAGGTGTTGTCTTTTTTTTTCAAGCACCAAAAAAGTACATGTTTGCCTTCTTCCACTCAAAACTGTTGAAATATCGATTTCGCAATTATTGAATCTCTTTCATACTACAGTGAAAATTGCGTATCTTTTACTGCGTCACAATTAATGTTTTTTTTTTTCATTCTTTGCTATAGAAATGTCAATGACTAGTTATTCCATATTTACATTTATTCAAATACCTTCACAACGACTTAAATTATGAATCTCAAAACAACAATATATTTGGATGCCAGATTTTATTATTGTCATATTTAAATTTTTGCTATTTCTGGAGTGAAAATTTAGCAATTTGACATTATTCAATTTTTACAATAAAAATGTGAATGGCCAGTTATTTCATATTAAATATGGTTTCATTTTAATTATCCTTTAACGACTAAAATTTTGACTCTTAAAGTAACAAAAGAGATTTGCATGTCAGATTTTTTTCTTGGCATACTTAAATTTTTGCCGTTACTGAAGTGAAAATTTCACATGCTTAATTCTGCCACATTTAACATTATTTTAGTTTTACAATTAGAATATTAATGCCTAGTTTTTTCATATTTATATCCTTTCAAACATCCTTTAAACGACTGAAATGTTTACTCTGAAAATAACATAAGTTCGAAGGTTAGATTCTATTTTTATCATATATGAATTTTCGCTAAAGAATTGATTTCACGAAAGGCTTTAACCCCAAAAACTCCCGTCTGCGTTCACCTCTGTCCCAGCAGTAAAAAAAAAAAATATTAACGAATTCAAGTGTAGGTGGCAAAATTTTCGGGTAGGAACCCAGTTGCAAATCTTCGCGAGAAAGAACAAAATCACGACGAAAATATCCCATTATTGTTCAAGCGGAAATGCTTATATTCACTGACCACGTGGCGTTTCACGTTTATTTACAGATAATTTTTCGCGACGTAAAGGCAACTCGGAGGGCCGGGGTTTCCGAGCCCCGATACAGCAACAAACCGCAGACCAAGCAGAAAAAGCCGTGCGGTGGAGATCTCAAGGCGCGTAGTTCCTTGATATCACGTTTCAGAACTTTGGATTTTTTTACCGAAGACCGCGTTCTGTACTCTGTTACGTCGGCCATTGTCTGTGTGCGACTTTTGCATTCAGGCGGGATTTTGACGGCGAGTGAAATGGGAAATCGGGCAAACGAAAACTAGCCAAAATCAAGAACGAATACAAGCAAATTTGGTGGAACGAGGCCAAAAATATGAGCGGAACATTGAAAAACGTAGCGAAAAAAATTTCAAGAACTACGAGAGTGATTGTAAAAAATAGTAGAAAAAATTGAGAAAGCTACATAACTAGAGCACTAAAATATATAGGCATCATCATCCTCCACTTTGTGTCCTGTCAAACATTGCTCTGCATTGCAACGATTAAGACTTTTTAGCAAAAAAAAAAAATAATTTAAAATTTGAAAACATAAAAACATAAAAAACAGTGTATGCAAATAATCAACATACAGTGATAGTTTTTCACTTATTACTAAATCGCACAAAATCGTGAAAAATCGAACTTCGAAGCAGTTCAAAGAAATATATTGGAAGAAGCAAGATTTTCAATAAAAAAGTGAGTATATTTCGCGAGCCAAAAAATCCTCAATAACATTATTTTAAAATGACAATATTAATCAACAATCGTTTAAGACTTATTTATCAAAACATATTTTCAGCCACACATCTCTCTTTCAACACAGAAAAAGATAACATCAACGGTCATTGGCAATTGATTGATTGCATTTTATATAATATTATACCAATTAATATTATATTGAAAATATTAAAAAAAAAATCATATAAATATTATTGTAATAGAGTACTATGATTTTTTAATTATATATTTTATAATATATATATTTTTAAGTAATTATTAAAACAATAATTATATTTCCAAATACTTCATTTCATATTCATTACTGCTAGCTTTTTTATTTTCATTATTAATGGCATGACGAGTACAAAATGATCTGAGATAAAATGTTATTAATCCTAGAGAATATAATATATACTTATAGCGTCATTATTGTAAGAAAATTAATTTTTTCAGTTTATAATGACTGTAAATAAATCTGTGGCTTCCCGCCATAACAAAAGAAAGTCACTTCTGCCATCACGTTGTAAATTTTATCAGAATATCATGTAAAATGAGCCTTATGGCAGAAATGACTACCTTTGTTATGGCGGGAAGCCACAGAAATAAATACGATATTTCTCAATTTTTGTAACTTTTTTTTACCTTTTGGAACTCAAAATTATTATTTTTTCGGCTCAAATGTTATGTTTCGTGCAATGCTTACATATTCCAGTTTACTTTGACAGGACACAAAATGGCGGATGATAATACTCATACTTTTAGTGTCGTAACATAACCACTGGCGCAGTATAGGAAAAGCCTCCCCCTTTAGGTCACAAAATTTTATTTCAGATTGTCGAATTTCTAAAATATAGGCGTCAAAATTTTTGAAGATGTTTGTCATAGTTTTAAATACTTTATGACGTTAATATTCCTATCTGAATTTTCACATTTTCGATTCAACATTATTCACGAGGGATAAGATTGTTCAAATATTGATTTTCAAGTATTGATTTCTTGAAAAAAATAGCCTGAACAAATTAAATTTGAAAAATAATTCCGTCGTTACACTTAAAAAAAAATTCAAAAAAAGTGTATCAATGAAATTTATATTTTTTGTGCTTAAAGTTCTTATTTACTAAGGCACATGTATATTTATCATTTTTATATTTATATTTTGAGTAAGTATTTGATGCACATTAGCATTTGTTTAACCGTAACAAACTTTCACGTATTTATTTTTATAGATCGGTACATATAAATTTTAATGTACCTATGTATGCATTTTTTAGAATTATATATAAATATATAATACAAAAAGTTCATAATACATATGGTCATATGTATTAATAATTTACCACATTAAGTATTAAAACATGAATAAAAAAATATAACTAAAACGATATACATACATACATTCTTACAAATAATATGTAAACATAGGTTGGTAATTTGTTTTGATGTGTATCTTAGTAAAAAATGTGTTTTTATGTAGATATTCCAGTGTGAAAAAATACAGTATATGTGGCGTTGACTACAGAAAGGGACCTCACAGCACCAAAAGTCGAAATCGAGTTGTTAGACAATTCCAATAGAACAAACTTCGCTCTTTCGAATGAGCCTACTCCCGAGTTCATCTAAAAAAGTTTTATGTTAGAAATCGCACCTTTAAATTTAAAAAAATCGCAGTCTAAAGCAAGTGAGGGGAACCGACCCTTCCCTCCCCACCCACCAGGAATTTTATCTCCGAACTCCCGCGGACTTCAAAATATATTATGTAAATATATGTGTCAACACTGCCGACCGGAAAAGTTGAATTAATCGTAACATGATGAATGTGAAAGATGAATAGAATGGGTAATGAATGAATAATTTAGTTGTAAACAGAAAGAAATGGAAACGAAATTGTTTGCACAGTTATATTACTCTATTGAATATTGCCCTCAAATCTTTTGTGCCTTTATCTCCTTCTTGACATTTTTGACGCGTATGAAAAGAACCATTATTCAATTCAAGCTAAAAGTCGGACACTCGAAA
The DNA here is from genome assembly GCA_028476575.1 of Platygaster robiniae. Classification (NCBI taxonomy): domain Eukaryota; kingdom Metazoa; phylum Arthropoda; class Insecta; order Hymenoptera; family Platygastridae; genus Platygaster; species Platygaster robiniae. The sequence continues at coordinate 11,789,004 of CM052027.1, read as the reverse complement.
TTTTTTTTCCTAATGACTTCTGCCAACTGACTTAGAAAAATGTAGTGGAGAGGGAAACTTTTGAAGGAGAACCGCTACCTGCTCCAGCCCCTCAAACGGACAAAATACTTTCAAACTCGAACGCGTTTTACAGTGTTTAGTTTTACGCGTTTTAAAGTATCGAGGTGCTGTGAGATACCTTTCCGTAGTCCACTCCACATTTGTCATAAAATATATATTATATGTATATAATATATAATAGAATTGTTATCACATAATCATATAGTTATATAATTTGATAAAAGTCATATGTGTTTATATTATAAAAATTATGTCTTATACCATACTAAAATATATCAAATATATACAATAAATGATGAGTATAATTACACATATTTATTGAAAAACTCCCAATGAAGTCAGGTGTCAAATAATATTGGATCATATAATGCTTTCTATCCATGTTATATTTTGAATGAATCTTCACATGCCACATAATAAATATTTATATGAAACATCGATGAAATGCCTACGCAATTCGATTTTCTATAGTCGAATTTAAAAAAGGATATTTTCGTATAATTCGATAATATTTAAAAAATATATAAACGCACTATATGTTCAGTATATTTTATAATATATTATTTGTGGCATTGATATACATGAATATTATTATATAAATGAATGTAAACATATGGAAAATATGTAAATAGACTATTAAATATTGGTTTATTATGTATATTAATAAAAAATATGGATTTTGATATACATAGATATAAAAGTATGAAATATACAATACGTGATATATGTAAAAAGGAACTTTCATATGAGTATATGATTATAAAACGTAATATATGTATATTTGTGGATTATAAAAATACATTCTGCAAAACATATAAATGTATGAAACATATACTCAAAATGATAAATATTATTATAAATGTATTTTCTAGATAATCCAAATGCAATTTATTATTCAGAAAGTTGAAATAACGAATTAATTCCATTCATGTGTAAAAAATATTTGTTTATATGAGGCATACTTTATTTTTGCAATACTATAATTTTCACAAATTATTATATTTGCATATTGTGATAAATAAATAAAGAGAATGATTTGACATAATGTACATATGTACACTCATATTCATAATAACGTGAAATTAACAACGTGAAAACTCCTGAAGTATATTTTCGATTTTTTTTTGTGCGTTCGAAAAAATTGCTCATCTTTCAAAGTGAATGAACCTTTCCGAGCATTGAAATTTCCCTAAAATAGCCTTGAAACAGTGTTTTACGAGCATAAAGTTTAAAGTAATAAGCAATTTCGACTGATAAGCTGTGTCTACCTAATCTTACAATCATCATTACGCTGAAATTTTCGTGGATAAACAGGCAAGCATTCCGCAAAGTGAACTTGACACTGAAAAGTGACGAAGCTAACAAGTTCTACTCCAACCATGCGTGTACACCATAGTCTACTATTTCCCAAAGCTGAAAATCATTTTTGGTTTTATACTAAAAAAAAGTATCCTTTGATGGTCGCAGGGACGTATGTACGTAAATTTTTAGGAGTCCAGACCTCACGCTACACTTGAAAAATATTATATTTCGTATCAAGGAGCAGAAATGAGTGTTTTTACGAGTGCGGAGTTTTGCGAGCGAGCGTAGCGAGTGAGCAAATCGCACGAGTAAAAATGCGAGTAAATGCTCCGTGATACGAACGATACTTTACGTACCTCTGGCGTATAAATCTCGTTTCTCGTCCAGTTAAAAATCTCTAAACTCGTTTTCCAGCCCTCGGTATGTAAAATATCGTACGTAACTAGGACATACTATATCACGCTCGCATTTCGAAAATCATTTATTCTTGTGTTTATTTTCTGAAATTTGAAAATATGAGTTCGAGGACACGACGATATCACTGTTTCAAGTGGCCGAGAAAAAAATAAAAGACCACCTGAGATAGAGAAACATTGCAAGGATTCCCCATCGCTCTGTCTCTCACGACAACGAAAAAGCACTCTTTTGACTTTCGCCGCTAGCTCTAAGGTCGCGTGGGCTAGAATAAGTTTTTCACGACCCAGCAGTAAACACAAGAATATATGATTTTCGACATGAGAGCATGAAAAAATTATTCTTTCTAAACTTCAACGAAGACCAATCGTAACATGGTAAAGATCAATATTATTGATTTAATCAAAATAATCGATTATTCTCTTTTTTCAAAATTGAAGAATTTCAGTCGTTTAATCGTTTTATTCTTATAAAAACAGACAAAAATTAAAAAATTGTGACTATCAAACTATCAAAATCCAAACTTACGAAGGTTTTAAATTTGATGATTAAAAAATTTGATATCTTATAGTTGATAAATAAAATATGAAATATTATGAAAATGTAAGCTTTGAAAATTCCAATGCCTAAAATGAAAAAATTTGTTGATTTTCCTGAAGTAAAAGAACGTACATTTTGAAAACTCAATACTTAATCATCATAATACTTGGCAAATGAAAATTCAAGTGGTTATATTTAGTGTATAGATCCTTTCAAAAAAGTGAAAAAAAAAACTGAGTAGGTACTCCCTCGAAAAAAAAACCTGAAACTTTTATTTCAGTATATACATTTTCATAACAGCACTTAGATTTTTGTAAATATAATATGTTTATGTAAACCTACGTACCTATCTCATTTTTTTCAATATTGATTGTTCATTTTTCAAGTACAAGACGTTTGGGATTCCTTTATAAAATTTACTTTTTTTCAACTCATACTCTATATGATACGAAAAATTCTGTACGTCAAATTTGAAAAATATTCACTGTACATCAACAATTTTCAAATTCAGAATCTCAGTGGTAAATGAAGTTTCGAAACATTTGATCATTCAAAATATTTAATTTATTTTTTTATTCTACATTTCCTTTTTATTTATTTTATTATTTCCTGAGGAAATTTTGACCGTTTCTAACCTTCCACAAATAAAACCATAAACTGCTTTTCTCCAGAAAAAAATACTAATTATAGATCTTTTCATCCAAAAATACATAAAAAATACAATATAGCAAAGAGGCGATTCCCCAATCAAATAATACTATATTATTTTCAAGTCGTCGAAACTTTAGCTTCTTTTTGCCATTTTCAAAACCTGTTTTACAGCACCATATGTATATAATAATTCTATTCGATAAATAATAACATAAAATCTCAATGTTTTCAAACAGTGTAAATACTTACATCTTGATTCTCAAATTGAACATATTGAGTATAATTTTTCCTAAGTTTGACTCCTTTCTAAAATTGTTCATCATTGCCTGAAGTTAGGTGTTATGTAAAGATAAAATGCACGCGCATCACACAAAAGTGCGGGAATTTTAAGTGATGTATTTGTCATAGTTTGACTGTCAGGGGGCAATGAAAAAAAAAAAAAAGAAAAATGCAATGGCACGGATTTCAACATTCATTTGATAACATTAGAACTTGATCCAAAATTTCGGAAAAATCATACAAAACGTGTTTTGGCGATTGGTCTAATTAATTGACAATACGCCTAATTTGATAATTAAGTAACACACTTTTCAAAAACATTGAGATTGTGTATCATTATCTATTGAATTGAATCATTATCTACGAATTGTGATGTGGTATAGGCTTTGAAAAAGAGTTGAATGAAGCCATAAGGTCGATGAGATTAAAATAAAGTATTATTCGATTAGAAAATCGCTTCTTTACTATATTTATATAAACTGGTGCAACATAAAAACAAATTAAAAAATAACAACATTCAATGTAAGCAGAAAATGATTCTACTCAACCCCTTCGAAGAAAAAACTCGTTTTCCGTCCCTGCGAAATAATCTACTATCTGTTCCAAAAAAAATTCAAACCCATTGAAAATCAAACCATCAGCCTACTAAACAACAGCGGCTACTACTACTCCCATTAACACCCTTAACCATCAAGCCACTTCTCAACGAAAAAAAGGCAGTCTCACAAATCTCAGAATACTTGCAACAAACGGGCGCATTCCACCACATCCAAGAAGAAGCGATCGAAAGCAAATTATAATAAAAGAAGCATAACTTACGAGAGGCCAACGAAGGACGCGATAGTCGGCTTTGGGTAGCCTTTAGCCAATGCTCACAGTCCGCGACTGTGCTCCAGGTCCGACTTTTTGGACACCGATGACGGACGCTCCCTTGTGCCCTTTAATCCTTTTGCGATTCTCACGAAAAGAATGTAATGTCCCAAAAGAAATTTCGCAAACCCCTGAGAAAGAATTCCGTCTACCGGAGAAAATTTGATGGAGCCAAGAGATTCAATGATGAAAAAAAAAAAGGAGCCCCGGATGAACGAGAGACGGCCCCGGCCAACAGATAGGGACAAAAGAAAAGAGGAGAAGTTAAAAAAAGCGGAACGGTGGAACTAGGTCGGTCCGTTGGACGACTTGAGCCAGCTACTCCAAAAGAATTGCTTGGCCCGTACCTTGCCAGTGTCGGGCTCCGCTGCGCGCGCCTGGCTGTACGAGCGTCGAGAGGGCGCGAGGGGTCGACGGGCAGTGCCCCCAGGCCCTGCGACGCCACCGCCGTTCCCGTGGTTCGCGTACTCCAGGGAGTCCCGCGCCCGGGACAACGAAGATTTGATAGACTCGCGGCTTGGTCCGTTCCGCGTTGGGGACTTGTGGTTACCGAGAGACTCCCGAGGTGTTTGCTCCTTGGCGCTGGTCTTGGGGAGGCTTTTGTTCAGGGACTCCCGACTGGAGTCGCGGGTCTTGGAGGACGACGAGGACAACAGGGATTTGCTCTCCTTTGACTGGGGCCTCGAGGTCAACGACTTAAGGGACTCCCGGCCGCTGTCGACCTTGCCCGGCACCGACTTGGAGGCTTTCGTTGCCCCGGGTAAGGGTATTCGACTAGGGCGCCTCCTGGGTGACGGTTTCACCTCGCTGTTCTGAGTCTGGTGACGGTGGTCCCGGGCCGACTCCGTGCTGCTACCAGGCTCAAGCGCGGGGTCCAGGAGACGCGGCTGCTCGAGGTCCGGCTCCGGCTCCGGTTCCATTTCCGTCGCGGGGCGTTGCTGCAGGCGCTCCAAAACTCGGACCCGGGCGCGAGTACCTTCGAGCTCGATGTTCCGTTCGGCCAACTGTGAACATAAAACAACATTGCCATTTTGTATCAATGGAAAATTTGTATGATCCTCAGAGCCGAAAATTCTTATTATCAAAGAAACAACAACTCTTTGTAAAGGGGGTCCAATGGAGTTGTTACACCTAGGTCTACAATTGATCGATCGAACTTAAGCAGCGGTATTATGTGCTGCAACTTGGTTGGGTGGACAGTCCATTCGGATGAAATGTCATTCTCTATATTTGTTGGAATTATTTATTTATTTATATTGTTTGAAAATTTGTCATTTTCTATATTTGGCCCTTGTCAGGAACTACAAACGTCGAAAAAATAAATCTTTCTCAAAACGCCATTATTGACAAAGTTCCAAAAAACACCATATCAAAGTCATCTATTTTTGTCCTTAGTGGTGAGAATATTATTAATAAACAAAAACTCTGCCGGAGTTCAAAAGTTTAAGATAAGTTTTTTTAGAAGTTACAAGTATAAAAAGGAAATAATTAAATAAATACATAAAACTCTAAGGCAAACTTGAACTTTTCGAGTGCCTGTACAAGATAGCTAATAGCGATGGACAAATCCAGAAAAATTTGGTTTTTAACTTTGCATTGTGTATCCAAACTCTGACGAATTTCAAAAGTCTATTATAGGTGTTTTACAAGTTACCAATATGTGAAGGAAATACATAAATAAATACATGAAACTAAGGCAAACATGTACTTTTTGAGTGCTTGTAATATATAGATAACAGCGATAGAAAAATCCAGAAAAATTTGGTCTTGCACGTAACATTATAAACTCAAACTCGGCCAAGTTTCAAACACAAATCTTCAGTTTTGCAAAAGTTATGAATGTTTAAGCAAAATGTATGAAAAATTACACGTGATTCATATTCGAAACTTCAGTTGTTTTGTGGCACGAGTTAATTATGTCCTATTTGCTTCATACTTTGAGGAAAATTTTTTTTTAGTATCTTGATTAATTTGAAGGCCCGAAATGAAAAAAAAACTCAAACATTGCCAAAATAAATGACACCCTAGTACATAAGTATACAAAGATAATTTGAGTACAGGGGCGTAGATGGAAAAAATTTTCGGGTGGCGTTCTTTAAAAAATAATATTTCATTCAGGATTTCATTATTTTAAATCTCTGACGATTTAGTTGTGAAAGCATCAGTTTTCAATTCCTAATAATGGAATTCGATTTTTATGACGTCCAAGTCACTAAGATTTAGATTTTTTTTCTTCCAATACTCTAGTACTATGCATTTTTTTTTTTTTTTAATTATAAAACTTGAAGGATTTTCCAACAATTTTTAATATTTTTCTGAATTTTTGATAAAAGTATATCTACGTAGAATCAAGATGTTTTGATAATTTTCATGAATTTAAAAATGAAAAAATAATTATTTATTGTATCGTTCACTTATAAAACTTACAAATTTACAAACTGAATACATAAATTCTGCAGAACTAATTTCTAGAGTTTCTAAACAAGCTAATTTCAAAAATTTGTTTTCGTATTATACAATATAATATTATATTATTATTTCTGATATTATACTATTCTTATTTTGTTATTTGTATTATTTAAACTACATATATTTGTTGACAAAAAAGTGATTCAAAATTTCTGGTATTCAAGATTCTGAATCCTAAAAATTCTGAAATTCATCTATTATTACTTGATTATCACACGAACAATTATTGCATTTTTAAATTCAACAACAAATGCAGGTTTCCTAAAAATTCCTTTGAATTAGGTTATTATATAACATGATAGAACACTATTTTTAAACATCTTGAAAAGTGCTCAAATTTTTCGACGAATATTTACGAATTCGATATGTTATTATCGCTGCTCGGGAAGTTTTCTCATGAAAATTAAAAAACGCGCAAGACAACAGTAAGTTACTTGAAAAGACACATAACTCATTTGCTGGAACCCAATGCGTTGGGTCTGATTGCATAACGTATTGAAATATGAAATGGTCGAGAGAAAACTGAATAAATTAAGAAGAAACAAATACGAGACAACGGTATTGTTGAAGGAGAACATAATCCATTGAAACGTCAATTAGAATTTTTATGCGATAATAAAGAACAATGGCGAGAATAAAGAACGAAATTTCCATAATTATGATAAAATTAGAGTCTAATAACAATAAAAATTCTAACAATTATTGAAAATTCTTAAGTTTTTCGAATATAAATTTTAACTTTATGAACATTGAACGAATGGTCATTAAAATCGTAATAAAAAACGATCCAAAAAATCACGAAATTATTACGATTTGAAAAATTTGATACGTTTTTAATGCAAATTTTATAAAATTGAGAAATGAAACGAGTGATGAATACATTACAAAATATATAACCCAAACTCATATGTCATGCTCAAGATTGCAGATTACGCAATTACGAAACAAACAATTCGAAAAACTCAGAATATAATTTTCTGAACAATCGAATAATCTTAAAAATGTAAAAAGATAAATAGTGTTCATTAAAATTTATTAAAACTGGAAACTCTTTATCAGCAAATATTAAAAATAAAAAACTTTAAGAAATCCAGAATCTCGAGAACGTTTACATATAAATTCAAAAACGGAAATGTTTATCTGTTTGCGTCAGTCAAAATTTACTGAAATCTCTGGAAGATGAAACTTTCATTTTCAGTTGACTAATTGTCAATATTTAATAAAAAAAATAAAAATAAAAACGAAAAATATCAACTTAGGGAACTTCGGAAATCAGTTTTATATTCATATTTCGATTTTAAACAACTTTAAAAAGTGTCCAATTACGTAAAAATGTACACAACTATGATTAATAGAGTTCAAAAATTCATGAACTCACAATTCCAGAATTCCACAACAAAAAAACATAAGTTCGATATTCGATAACTCAAACTTTGCAAATTTTGTAGTCTCTTTCAGAAATTAAAATATTTGGATGAAAAAACAAAAAATTAATTTAATAATCAATTATAATAACAAAGGAATGGGAATAAAAATAATTATATATTTTCATCAAAATATATTATCACTATAACATAAGTTTTTAATAACTTTTTTTTCTATGATATATTCAGAATAAAATATTTTTTGGTAATGTTCTATAAGATCCAACAAACTTTTCTTCAAGTCAGGCTAAATTTATCGTTTTGCTGTTCCGATTTTTCAGACGAGGCGTCTGATTTCCTGATAGTAACTTCAGCTGCACTGATGAAAACAAGTTAAAAAAAAGTTCCTAGCATATAAAGCGATAATGATTATATTTACACTTACTTGGAACCGGAGATCATCGTTCTCTTCCCTAGCCTTATCTAATCTTTCTGAAAGCGTATCTGTGCTCTTCTCTACTTCGTCCACTCTCCTCCTTAGAGCCTATAAAAGAAGAGAGACATCGTCACCCACCTTCGCTTTTCCTCAACATCCTCTTCCCTGTCGACGTAGCTCAGATTTTTTTAATCAATCCTCTTTGCATTTCAACGAATGCAAATGACAAATTGAGTATTTTGTGTAATAAAAATGCACTATTTAAAGCTTTTTACAAATAATCTTTTTTCAGGGTTTAGAAAGTTGCTTAAAAAAATGTTTACCAACGGGAAAAAAGTAATTCATTACGTAACCGTTACTTAAGAAGAAAAAGTAACTCGTTGCCGTTACTAATTAAAAAAAGCAACGTCCTATTACCTTCAGGTTACTTTTTGAAGTAAATTGAATGTAAATAACATTAAGAGATCGAAAAACTAAGGCTGAAAACAACAATATCAACGTACTCGTGGTTTTGTTCAATAGAAATTGTTTATTTCAGATATAATTAAAAATGTTGATCCGTATCTTTTCCCCCTGAAAAAATCTATCAGCTTGTTCAAATTTTTATCCTTTTTTCAAGTTCACAAAATTTCTGAATATGACATTTGATTCAATCTTAGCCACAAGGAAACATTCGCAAATTCAATAGGTTTTTGACAAAATCATAATACCTAACCAGACTTTCAAAATTTTTGAATTGTTTTGTATTTTTCAGTATGTATAATATGTTGCAGGATTTTCTAGTATTTTTATAAATTTGTACTATTTTCCTGTATACAGCTTTATAGATTTCAAGAATTTCATGCTCTAGAATTCAGAGTTTATTTAATTATTTGAATTTGAGAGGATTTTTCAGCAAATAGTGTCTATGAATTATTTCCCTTGATTTTTTTTCTGCTTGTTCAATTATTCTGCGATTTCAAGGACTGTTCAGTATTTCTGATACTATTCGTATTTTTCAGGATGATAAAATGTTGCTGATTTTACTAGTATTTTTACATAATTGAGTATTTTAGTAATATAAATTGTTATATACATTTCAAGAATTTCTAACACTAGAATTTGAACAGACTGAAATTTTCCGTATAATACAGGATTTTTCAGAAAACCATGTCTCGATAGATTTTTACTTATTCTAGTACTTTTCGCATTTCCTCGGTTTTTCTATGATTTCCAGGATCGTTAATTATTTTAATATATTTGCTGTATGAATTTCTGGAATTCGAAAGATTTTCAGTGTTTTATGTATTTGCACTTATTTGTCATTACGTATTTTCTTTCTGTATTTCTAAGTATTTTATAGAATGTTGTGAAATTTTTACTTTTTTTGAAAGATAACTCTTTGAAATTCCAGAAAGAGATATAAAAAAGTTCAAAATTTCTGAATTATTTCGATTAATTTTGCAGAAAACAGTTTCTTTATAGATTTAGAGTGCCCTCAATATATTTCGTATTTTTCACAGAACGTCATACGATTTGGGAAATTCCCTTTTTTTTATAGACTTCTACGAATATATATTTTTAGAATGCAAGGCTCGAGAAATTAAGGTTTTCTGATACCTGGAATTGCATAAATTTTCAAAGAATCAAACAACGTGAAGCTTATTTATATCTAGTATTTCGAGTATTTTTGATTTTTTTTTTTTTGTTTCTATTTATTATATTCCATAAGATTTTCTAGCAGGATCTCTAGATCTTACAGAACCAGCTATAGATTTCGAGATCTATAGATTTTAAGTATTTTCACATGTTTTCATGCAAATTTCCAAAATTCAACGCTTCAAATTGTGAAGGTTTCTAATAAAACGTAAAAAAGCATATTCTTTGTCAATATTTTTACATAAATTACCAAAACTCCACATTGTTCCATTAATAGTATATTGTATTACGAGACAACAACGAAGCCTTTGGCGGCCGAGGCCTGAAAACATCGGGCGAGGACGGCAAAGGGTTGCTGTCGAGTGACACACGATATTTCATGCTAAGTCGAATGTTTTGAGCGTTTCATCATCGGTAAAGTGGAAGTGGAAAGATATCTGTAGTACGACTGATTTTACGGGCCGTAAATTTCTTAGCGGCAGCCAATTTCCAAAATCGGTACGATTTTGTCTGTTTAGCACGTTATACGAGGGGGGACCCAAAAGTAACGGGAATTAGGTGGTGGGGGGACCGCGGAGGGGGGGATCGGGTTCTCCACTGGTTCTCTTCCAAGCTGCTACTCTCCCAAGTCAGTGTGCAAAGTTCATTTGCTGTGAGTGCATTCGTTCGTCCGTACGAATTTTTCTAGTGAAACGACTTTTTCCGTTTCGGCGAAAACGTGAAATGGCTGAGTGCGGAGAGCAACGCGCGGCTGTAAAATTTTGTTTTTTGTTAGGAAAAACACCCGCGGAAACCCTTGTGATGCTGAAAACAGCTTATGGGGATAATGCTTTGAGTAAAACGCGTGTGTACGACTGGTTTTCGCGTTTCAAGAATGGAGAGATGTCAATAGAAGACCAACCTCGTTCTGGGCGCCCCTCGACTTCAAGAACGGACGAAAACATTGAAAAAATCAACACTCTTGTTCATGAAGACCGTCGCCGAACCATCGATCAACTTTGTGAGATGTCTGGATTGTCATGGAGTTCAATTAAGAGGATTTTAACTGAAGATTTGAGCATGAGGAGGATTGCAGCCAAATTTGTTCCTCGCCTTCTCTCCGATGATCAAAAGGAGCGTCGACTTCAGGCCTGTCTTGAGCTGCAAAATCAGTTGGATGAAGACCCAGATTTTTTTCTCAAGGTTATAACTGGCGATGAATTATGGTGCTATGGCTACGACCCCGAAACAAAGCAGCAATCAAGCCAATGGAAGACACCTCCCTCGCCTCGTCCAAAAAAGGCACGCCAAGTGAAGTCCAACATCAAGACATTGCTCATTTGTTTCTTCGATTGCAGAGGTATTGTGCACGCAGAATTTGTTCCTCCAGGCCAAACGGTCAACCAACACTTCTACTTGGAGGTTTTGAAAAGGTTGAGGGAGAACATCCGGAAGAAAAGAGCGGATCTTTGGCGCACAGGAGATTGGTTCTTCCACCACGACAATGCACCTGCCCACACAGCGCTGTCCGTGAAGAAATTTTTGACCAAAAACGGCATGACACCGATTGTTCACCCCCCTATTCACCGGACCTTGCCCCCTGTGACTTTTTTTTGTTCCCTAGACTCAAAAGGGACATGAAAGGAATACGTTTTGGGACTGTAGAAGAGGTGAAACAAAAATCGCTGGAAGGTTTAAAAAACATTGAAAAAAATGAATTTCAGAACTGTTTTGAACACTGGAAAAAAAGATTGAACAAGTGTATTACAGTCAATGGGGGTTACTTTGAAAGTGATAAAAATTGTGTGTGAAAAAATTTGTCAATAAAAAAGTTGTAACACAATTCCCGTTACTTTTGGGTCCCCCCTCGTATATGTCTGTTTTAGCACGTTCCTTGAGAAGTTACAAATTGTGCTAAAAACGTAATGAAACAGATAAAATCAAGGTAAAATAACGGGATTTTCGTTACTCGTTATTGATAAACAGTGACTCTTTCCCGTTATCGTTACTTGCTAATTAATTTAATGCGTTACGTTGTCGTTACAGTGAAAAATTTAATGTTTTAGAGTAACGCGTAACGCAGTAACGCGTTACTTCCGAGCCCGGTTTTTTTTCGAATAATCGTGTTTCAACCCACATTGACATCTACAACTAGACTCACACATACACCCACACCCATCCATTTATATATTCAGGTTGTTCGACAAAATGGCCTTCCTGATAACAGATTTAAAGAGTACCTGACGGGTGGATATTCAAAGTAGTATAAGCGCCATCTATAATTTTTTACAGGAAAAATGAAAAACGCTCGTCATTTTGTAATTTAAAAATTTTTTTGAAAAACTCACGATTGTTTGTTCATTACAATGTTATACGTCACTTATTTAAGTTGGATACGATTTCGATTAAAATTGAGAAAAACACGACCACTTGAAATTTCGCCACGTATTAGTCGAGGGGGTCTGGCAGTTCAAAGTCGCATATCAACCATTAGCCCTACTAAATGAAAGTAAGAGACACAAGCTTGGCGAAGGTTTTATTACGTTTTTAGCAATTCCTTAACCGAAAATTTTCACATTTTGTTTATTATCGTCATTATTTGTGATTGTGAATAGAAATTAATTAATTAAATTTGTTTACTATTTTTATTCGCAGTTTTTATCTTTAGCAATATTGTTAATAACCTTGCTTCTCGTATCAAAATGTTTGTAAATGTATGTAATAATATTATCAAACGCACGGTTTGATGGTTTTCAACATTAAATTACTCTTTACATTAAATTATATAAGTTTCCATTGGTTGTTATACGACTTTGGATCGCCGATAGGTCGCCAGTTACCAACATGCAATGTTTGAAAAATTCTCACAATAAAACTATTGCGAATTTTGACTTGCTTTTATCAAAGAAATGGCGGAATCAGCTTAAAGTTTCGAAAAAAAAAATAAAACAAATTTTGGAAAATTGGCGGTTATACGACTTTGAATATCCATCATTCAACTATGAATAGCTTAACGCGGTTCTTCAAAAACTCCCAAGTTGAGGATAACCTAAGTATCCCATACCCTGTAAACGTTCTAATTGAGCTACGCCACTGCTACCTTAAGTTCCTCGAAATACCTGGTTGTGGACAGTTGAAGTGATGAGGTGCCTCTTAAGCTCCAAAGGTGACCTCTCCCTGAGGATGGCCGCTATTTTATTGGCATCCACATTTCTGACATGGGCGACCCTCGAAGGCGAAATGAGGACGGAATCTAAAACCCCTAGTCTCTTCCTTTTCTCGTCGACGTCACCCTCGACGTTCACGTTCTCCAAGGACCTGGCTATCGGGAGGAAGACGTTTTTCTCGATGGTCCTCGTACGGAATCTATTTTTCGGAGTCTTCCCCATAGGCACTGCGGCGAACGCCGAAGGTCCCTGGGAACTTGTGATGGAGCCACTGTTCTTGGGGGGCGTAGCGTTCGAAGGCGAGATGGGTTGTATTCTCTGGACTCCTGGTGCCACGATCTCACTCGACCGGAGTTTCCTCTCCAAACCGCTTCTCAAAGCGGAAAGAGCCGTCAGCTCCAACTGCAACTCCTGGGCTCGGGCACGGCTGGAGATGGTCTCTGCCTCCAGCTCGGAGACCCTGTCCATCAGCTGCATATTCTCACGGTGGAGAAGTTCCAGCTTAGTACGGTCGCCCTCATCGTCCCTCGCTCCGCTCACTCTCTTCACAGCCTCCGAGACGTCATCCTTCAACTCGAGCTCCTCGGGCGAGCTCGCGTTCTCCAACCTTTTGCAAGGACATTGTTTCATTGACAGTTTTTGACAGGGAAATTATCATTTTTAAATTTCCGATTCAACGTCCAAGCATGTGATTGGAATTTAAGGTCGTTCTAGCACTTGAAAGAAATTGAACTCTCTTAATTTCAAATAGTCAATTTTGACTATTTCATAGTCATATTTGACTAATGTTCCTAGCGAAAAGAAGGATAGTAGTAAATAGTCAAAAATGACTATTTGAATAAGTGAAAAAGCATTTACACTGAAAATAGTCGAATTTACTAGTTCAAAAGGTTAAAATTCGATTTACATTAAATCGTTTATTTAAAATTTAAAAACAATTTTCGGTGTTCCTAACATAATTAACTTATGGTTATTAATTATTTCATCAAATTGACACTATACATTTTTTCATTTATTAGGAAGAGATGACAATTTTATCCGAAAAAAACTTTACTTGAAGTCTGGTCTCGAGAACCCAGGACCTTCAGATCATATATCCCGGGCGGCTATCCACTCACCCATTGAAGCAGTCTACCACAAGTCCTTCAATAATTGCTTCCTGTGTTAAAGACTTACTCTGATCGGATATTTCTGGCTAAGGTCAAAAAAAAAAAAAAAAAAAAAAATCAGCGCTAGGACATAACGTTCATTTCTATAGATTTTTCAAACTTTTAAATACCGTATTAGAAATAGAAGAGGAACTCAAAATTATGACGTTAGTAAAATTTTCTGTTTTTGCAAAAAAAATTTTTTCTATCCTTGCTCAAAACAAATTTTACGACGTTTGAGATTTTTCCAGACTTGAAAAAATTTTTTTATTTTTTTTACCAATGATAATTACTTCATCTCCAAATGGTCCAACTGTTTCAATATTTATAATCAATGTATATTTAGAAATGACTCATTGTTTTAGTTAAGTTTCAACTAATTCGTTGTCACAGAATTGACTTATTTTAATATAAGTCAGTATATGAATAATATGAATAAGAAAATAATGCTGTTATTAGTCATTTCCGTTGGAAATTACTATTTTAATAGACAAAGCTGTAATGACTTATCATAATAGTCAATGTTTGACTAATTCGACAGTCAAAAAATGGACTAATTGTAGGTACACTAGAAACTCTCGAATTTAGAGACTCGCCAGTTTCTACAGCCAGTCACACTCGGATCTCACCTTCCCCAGCCCCCACTACTCGACTCAGTGTTGTTGAGGGGTTGATGCAGTGCAGTCAAGTTAGAGAAGTGGGAGTAAAAGGGGAGGATCATACCTTCCGTGGTGGGGTCAGGTAGCATTTCCTCAGGTGTAGAAATTCGTGAGTGGCAATGCATTCGGCCCTGTCTAAATTCGAGAGTTTTTAGTGTAGTTGAAAAATGACTACTCCAATAGTAGAATTTGACTATTTTTGGCAGTTAATAAGGCGAAAACGACTATTTGAGTAGTCGAAACATCATTGACTAGTTCAAAAGGTCAAAAT
Source organism: Platygaster robiniae (assembly GCA_028476575.1). Classification (NCBI taxonomy): domain Eukaryota; kingdom Metazoa; phylum Arthropoda; class Insecta; order Hymenoptera; family Platygastridae; genus Platygaster; species Platygaster robiniae. The sequence continues at coordinate 11,773,757 of CM052027.1, read as the reverse complement.
TTGACTATTTGAAATTAAGAGGGAAGTTAGTCACACAGTCTTGCGTGGCCAACTTCATTTAGCTCTGCAATTTTCGTACACTTGGCAACATTGCAAGTGTTTTTTTCATCTCTCGCCCAGCGTATGTAAATATGTAATAGTACATTACGTACCAGGGGACGAAACCGAGTGATTGCAGACAAGGGCGGTTTTGGCCCGAGTTTGCATCACGAGGTATGTCCCCCTGGTGCGTACCGTATTTTACTCGACGAAAGCATCGAATTTTGGCGGCTTGAGTAGCCTATAGATCCGCGAAAGTGCCCACAAGCCGACGAACAGCTGGGAGCACGAAAGTAAACAACACAAAGGCAAATCTACTTTCGTGACTGTCAGCTGTTAGTGGGCTGCATGTGGGCACTTTCATGATGGTCGATAGATTACGAAAGCCGCCATTTTCGATGCTCGAGCCGAGTAAACATGTTTAAATGCGCAGCCGTAGCCGTAGTTTACACATGTAGTGTTTTTTGGGTTTTATTTCAAATTTTTGAACGATATACATATGTCGTAAATAGTATAATTGCGTCTTTCAAAATGCGGCATTGACAAGCGTACCCCCTTAGTTGCATGGTCCGTTGAAAAGTGACAGTTGTATATTTTTTTTGCAGATTTTTCAAAAAATAGTTCGGTAACCTTTGTTGAAATTTACCAAGGTTGATTTTCATACGTAAAAGTAATTTTCAGGAATAATTTCAGAATGAAATAGAGAAAAGTATTTGAAATATGAGCGGAAACGCGCCATTCCCCATACATGGTAATTTCAAAAAATTGGATCTCAAAAGTCTGTGCGGTAAGTAAAAATACAATTTTTACCCTAGATTAGGTGCAATATCAAGATCAAATTCTCAAGAAATTCTAAGAAAAATCTATAGAAAATTGAACAGGATAATAAAAACATGGCACGAACCTCCCCTGCAGACTCTCCACCTCTTCTCTTAATCTTATCCCCTTTCTGTGTATGACGTCTAGGAGGTTCCAGAGCTCGTCCTCGGCCTCCTGAGTCTTGGCATTTTCGTCGCCGTCGGCGACCCGGGGACTTGGTGGCCGCGGTATGGCCGTGGAGGCCGAGTTGTCCTTGGAGGAGGCCTCGGTGCTGAAGCCCGAGTCTTGGACCGTAGCGCTGTTCTTGCCGCCGCCGCCGCCCCCGCCGCCACTGTGGGAATTGCTGCGACTCCTGGGTAGCGAGGTGTTGCCTTCGGCGAGGTCGCGTGGTGCCCTGCGCCGCAATTTTCCGGGCTCCCATTCCGCGACGCGCCTTGAGTTGGGATGCTGACCTTGGGCGGGGCTCATGATGACGGCACCCGGGGCCGAGGCGACCCCGACTATCCCGGAGGCCGCCGCGGCCGCCGCCGCAGCCATCTTGTGCCGGAGGTTAGGGAACGTCTCGATGACGAGGTCCCGGAACTCGAGGAGGGCGCCGACCTCATTCTGCAGCTCCTGGAGGGCCACCAAGGACTTGGCTTGCTCGTTGATCAGGTAGTGAAAGGGCCCTGGGCGCAGGGGCATGCAGTCCATGCCACCCTCAACGCCCCCGCCCCCACTGACCGCACCGGTCTCCGTCGAGCCACTTCCGGATTGCTGTAACATACAAGGCATTTCTTTTCATTAGCAATTTTCAAATATCGGGATTCTTATTTGAATGCTGATTGAGACACTGGTATATAATAAAAAACCTTTTTCTATAACTTATGAAAAAATGACAGTTTTTCCCACAGTTTTCGGTGGAAAAAGTGACCGATTATTACTGATGCCGAAGTGGTGTATGCGCACGTAAACGTTAGTTCACACTTATGCGTTGTGTTCTATGTCATATTTATACAACTTTTGCGGACGCGAAAAATCTGAATTGTGTACAAGAAACACTCTAAAAATCACTGCGATGAACATAGTTGTCGCAGTTTTGCGGTAGAGTGTAAAAATATTGCGTATTTTAACGTTCTAAACAAGGGTATTACAAACAACGTATTATTGTCAAGTCACCGGAACCTTTAACACATCGTGCTGCTTCGTGTACTTTCGTGTTTGATCGTGATTCACCCACAACCAGCTTCATCCTGATTGCGCAATAATCTTGTCGTCAAATTGTCGTCAATTAAAACAAATCAAAAAATTTAAAAGAGTGCAGCACTGATTTATTTGAATCCAAATATTTAAAATAAATTCACGCGCGATTCGTTTGTTGATGCTAATACGACTCAGTCGCGCTGTCTTTTTCTATACTGAATTGTCATGTCGTTCGTCGTCCCCCAAAAATCATTCAACGCTGTGCGTCATCCAGCAAAATCGACCCCTTTTTTCACCGAAAACACGTAGACAAAAACTGTCATTTTTTTCGTGAATTATAGAAAAATTATCGTGCGCCACACGTTTTATAACTGTGGCGCAGTTTTTTCTTTCTTTCTGCCTTTTTCTCAATTGTTGCCAAAAACATAAAAAACAATCGATCCTAGAAACATAAAAAATATTGATCGTTCAAAAGTTATACTTGTTAGCTTTACGACGATATGCTCTTTTTTTACAATCGAAATAGAAGTTTTTAAGTTACAGGCGTTCAAAGTTGAAAAAAAGTGTATCTTTGAGCTTTTTTAAAAACTACGCATGTTTATGTATGCACTTTTTTGATTTCCAACACCTATAACTCATAAACTACTTTTTCGATTCATAGAAACAGCATATTGCTGTAAAGCTAACAAGTATACCATTCGAATGATATATTTCATGTTAATAGAATGGATCTTTCTTGATATTTTTTGGAAGTAACTGAAAAAAAGCTCAACATTTTTTTCAGTGCTCAAAAAGATGAATTTCCCAAAGTAGTTAATGAAGATAATTTTATGGAATTTTCCAGAGAATTTCCTTCAAACTTGATGTTTCTCTAAAATCATCATGAGATTTTATCAAAAAATATTGTAATATCGTTAAAAACTACAAAATATTTTTTGTATTTCAGATTTTTTTTACTTCTTACTCCTCAATTTTAAAAATTCTATAAAATCTAGAAATTTCTGAAAAGTTTAAGGATGGCATGACAAAAAATTAATCGATGTGCAATAATTTTCAACTGAAAAATTTTCAAATTCGAAATAAAACTTTCATCCGAAAATTGATTTTCGTGAATGTAATTACGTCCTCTTTTTTATTTCAATTTGAGTATCCGGCGAATTTAATTCATTAGCTGAGATTAAATTCGCCGAATACGTTAATTTAAGAACTTTGTTGAAATTCCATTAAACTTGAGACTCCAACAATTTTTTGAATACAACTCAGAATTTCTTCATCAATATGTTTTCAAAATTTTGAGTTTTTTGACATTCGAATATATATTTAAAAGTTATTTTATTCCTGCTATTTATTGTGGGTATCATTATTTCTACAGTTCTCATTAATTGTAAGTTTTAAAGCAATCCATCTCAGTGCATTCTGTTTGAATCAAAACAATTATTCTTACTACGTTTCTTTAATTTATAACGGGACTTTCTACAGAACAAATCAATGCCTACTGAACAGCCCTACGAAATTACACATTTTTAGACGTACTAAGAATATTTCGGAAAAAAAAAAAAATAAATAAGAATATTATTTAAAATATCCTCATTCATTTTCAAATTAATTCGTTAAAAGTCAGTTTTCCCAATTTCAAACAAATTTACTAAATTTCATATAATTTTCTAGGAAATTTCTTGTATTCTTTGTGTTTCTAAAAAATAATCAGAATTTTTTAAGCAATATTGCAATGTCACTGAAAATAGCAAGTGTTTTTATTTGACATAATTATTTTTCTTATTTCTCGATTTCACGAAATTCTGCGAAATATATCAATTTCTAAAAATTTCAAGACTGACATTACGAATTCCAAGAAAATTATTCTAAAAGACATTATTCTCAACTGGAAAGTTTTTGAATTTGAGTTAAAACCCCGATTGCTGAAATCCCGAAAAATAACGTATAAAACATTTTACAGAATTCGAAACTCGATACTCGAAAAAGATTGAAGTCTTAAGTAATAGATTTTCGAAATTATAACTATTCCACCACTCAAATGATTCTTCAAAACGTTTTCAATTCTTGCAATGTATTACCAGTATTATTATTTATGCAGTTCTCAATAATTGTAAGTTTAAAGCATTATTTCTCAGTGCTTTTAGTTTGAATCGTAACTATTCTTACTTCCTTTCTTTTATCTATAAAAAGACTTTCTATCGCTTTTCGAACATTACGATTTCAGATCGATTCGAATTCCCAGCACTTTTATTATTTATTCTTTTTGGGAAAGGAAACCATTTTATCCAACGACACTCGTAAAACTTCGGCTGATTGTCCAATAAAACCTCGAGTATTGGTACTTTCATTCATTCGCAGTAAAAATGAACGGGAAAAACGTAAAATAAAGTCTATTCAGAGAACAGCCGCAAATTTAAACAATAAAATGCATGGGTATTGTTTTCCAGTTTCGGAGTAACCTGAATGTTACAGTTTTCGTAAGGGTTGATTAGCAACCTTTGAATGCATTGATAGATATCTTTCTAACTATAAGTACCATTTAAGTAAATGAACGATGTGTTCCATATCCATCTACAGTACTCCTTCTGAATAGTGCCGCGGTTTTATTTGTCACTCCCATTTGCCGTGATGTCACATCCATGGATTAGAAAAGAACAACCGCGGCACTACTCAGAAGGAGTACTGTATCTAAAGATTGATAACGACCAATCCTTGAAATTAGAAATCACAAATCGTTTCTCTTGCACATGCATCGCAAATCAAGAGTATCAAGATAGCGAAACTTATAACGAATAAATTAACATCTTGGAAAAACTTGGAAAAAGACCTGGAAATCACTTGTAATTTCATTTCGTATTCTGAGAAACTTGATAAAGAACCACAACTTTTATTCTTCTATATATCTACGTATTTATTCTATATACTTATATTATATTTCATCTACTTTTATTTATTGTTATTATTTTTTCTAGAGACTGTCAATTTTCGGATTATGCCACTGCATTTAATTTATTGTATATTACATGATGATGACGATAATAATAATAATAATAATAATAATAATAATAATAATAATAATAATAATACCTTTATTCAGGTGTAATACTTACAAAGTAATTGCAAAATTACCCCCCGCAAGATATAACAATATGTGTCGCAGGCCTGATACTATTTAAACGACTAATTAGTTATAATTATGATTTACATTCGATCGTAACAGTTTAAATCGATAATACCTAATCAAAAATGAATGAACAATGAAATATCTGTGAAACGAAAAAGATTATCCTATATGTATTACATGAACCTACCCTTTTTTAACACAGTGCATATTTGACATCATGATATTTATTCTCGCATCACAAAAACAATATCTCCTTAACCGCGGTATCATCCAAGACCATAAATACCTATTTCTTTATCCTGGTCCAGTGGCGTAACTACTTTAAAAAATCTTGTGATCGGTGGGAATAGGGGGTCCCTCTCCCCTTACAACATTTATACAAAATTTTTCGAAATCTGGAACTTTGGGGGCCTCCAGATCTTGGGGGCCTGTGTTCTTGGAACACATGGAACACCGATAGTTACGCCACTGTCCTGGTCGTTAGCTTATTATGAACATGACTATCGAAACTTATATCCACTGGCAAATCATTGAATATACTATATTTGGTACAACAAAAAGACTTCCTGTATATTTTCTTGTTAAAATTCGGTACTATTTTAAACTTTCTACAGGATCTGGTTCTGTTTAATTCATGATATTCTTTCGGCAATGTCCAGGTGTGTGTGTGTGTGTGTGTGTGTGTGTGTGTGTGTGTGTGTGTGTGTGTGTGTGTGTGTGTGTGTGTGTGTGTGTGTGTGTGTGTGCGTGTGCGTGCGTGTGTGTGTGCGTGCGTGTGTGTGTGCGTGCGTGTGTGCGTGCGTGTGCGTGCGTGCGCGCGTGTGTGTGTGTGAAGCTCGGTATGTCCGGGCTTGAAAAAGTGTATGGTATTCGTGTTTTTTGACCAACCTTTGCTGCGCCGAGTAGTCGGTAGAGAGGCTGGCGTCTTAGTGAAAGTCACGTGATTCGCTCTTGAGTGGACGTTTGACTCACGTGATCTTTTCACTGATACTGCCAGCGCTCCACATGAGCAAACTGAGAAACTGCCACTGGTCACGAAACTGTAGTACACTCGTCCCCCAGTTTCGGACCGTCCAATTCTGGACAGTCAAGCCGGTACTTAAATCATCGTGCAGAGTAAAGTAAACAGTTTCGAAACTTTCGTTTCCTGTGCTGGCGGCGGGATGCTGATTAAATCAAAAATTTTGAAAGGTACTGCCACGTGGAACGGCTGGGCGAGTCACAAGTGATTGTTCATCTCGGCTACGCCGGATTATAAATGAGGCCCCGCTCGTGTGCGGAGAGTCCCGAGGCACCGCCCGAGACCGGGGGACGAGTGTACACTTTTTTCCCCGAGCTTCACCTTCTTGGCAATATCTTGAAGAAGTGTAAAATTGTCCTCTGAACATAACCCTTACTTAAATTCAAGATTTTAAACTCATCATAAAGAAGTGCGGATGAATAGCTTCTTTTCTTATCGAAGATGATTTTAGCAATATGTTTTTGGATAATAGATAAATGCCTCGTGTTATATACATCATAAAGTACAAATCTCCATATCATCAACGGAAGTAGGAAAAAAGAAAAGCGGATGAATGAAAAATCCGCGTTGACAGAGATAATGGCTGAAGTAGGTCGAATCCACGATTACAATTTCGTGGCCGACATTTTTCCACGCGCGATTATCGAGCTGTTCGCGAGGCTCGAAGTGAAATCGCGCGACGTCGACTTTCTTGAGCTTGCTATCTCAGCGGGACGGTAAAACTGCTCGCGGTTAACACCGGCCTGCGGAGCGCCGCGCATTAGCAGACACAAGAGAGGAGCGCGGTGTCCATCATATTCGCGCTTCGCTGGCCGCGCTCGCCCGCGATCGCTTATTACACACATTATGTTTTAATGACGCTCGATCCGCGCCGCGTATTTTCTATAAATTGCATCCTCGCGAGCCGCGGCCCAGCTCTTGACACAACGAGTTATTTATGAAATCGATGGAAAATGCGTCTCGCTTGACGCTAATTGCTACCTTCTTTATCAGGTCATTTTCACCCATCCAATCTGGCTCGAAAACGAATTTGTAATCAATATCAGGAGAACCGGATTCGGACCTTGTGCCGACCCTGCATGATTGTGAACGTAGAAAATAGTATACTATATTTTATAAACAATATGGACCATGTTATCTACGAAGTAGAGATATTTGGTCTTTTTCATTTCAAATCCAACACATAATTCTGTGGCTTCGCGCCATAATCACGAAAGTCACTTGTGCCATAAGGCTCAGTTTACATGATATTCTGATAAAATTTTGAACGTTATGGCAAGTATGACTTTCTAGGTTATGGCTGGAAGCCACAGAATTTAATTACTTTTGGCATACGTATCTGGATAGATACATACCATTGACATAGGAATATAGGGACGTAGTAAATGGTTCTACTTTAGACGAGAGAGGTGTACCGCCCGCGGGGGGTAGGACCATGATCACTTTTTATTGGTTAACACAGTGTGCAGGCTCAATTGCGGGAAAGTTTGAATGTAACAAGTATATTGCATACTATAATTGTACTACGAGGCACTCTTTTAACACAAACTAGTTTTCTGGTCTGTTACAGTATTGAAACAAACAAAAAAAATACATCAAACAATTTATTAAATTAAATTATAAATAATTAAAGTAATAAAGAAAAAACTTAAAAAAATGACAAATCGGTATTAAAAAATAAATTAATTAATGTTAAAATGTCTGTACAAGATAGAGATTTGTTTTTGATCATTTTTTGAAACAACGGACTTGATATTTACATTAGTGACTTTGAAAAAAAAAAAAATAAAAAGTAGTTTTTCAGTAAATCGTTTATTAAACAAACATCAGAATAATCGTACAATAGATAACAATTTTTCCTAAACCCTATTGCCCCTGAAATAATACAGTAGAAACCTATCGGTGTAGAACTTGCCGGTGTAGAAGTCTAATAACCGCGAAAAAATATAGCTTCGAGTAGCCAGTGGAGTCTACTCATGTGGAGATTTTTCGTCGCCGAGAAAGTCATTAAGTGATTGTACTGCATGCCGATTCAAAACTCATGGTCTGGGATCGGGGCCTTCAAATCAGGTTTTATTTTCATTCTTATTTCATGTTTTATAGACTCGCCACTGTATAGCATAAAATAAGAGCCCCAACGAGTCTACATCGGCAGGTTCCTAGTGTAGTACATATCGCATCTGGTGCGAACGATTTTTTTTATCGTAGCGGGAGGAAAAGCCGATTTTTGCCCGCGAAGCGAGCAAAAAAGTAGACTTTTTAGATCGCTATGATAAAAAATCATTTTTAATTAATTTGTATTTGTTAATTAATATATACTGACCAAAAGTGAAAACAAATTCTATGTATTTTGTAGTAATTACATTAACCAAAAATGTTATGTTTCTGAAAAACATTTACATCATCATTATGTTCTTCGATGCTTGAGAGTAGAACATTTTTTCATCCACGACTATCACTCCTTTTTTTGCATGATTTCACGCAGCACTGCATTATGTTTTCACTTTTTTTTAAATTTTCGTCAACAGCAAACATCAAAGTTAACGAAAGCAATTGAAAACAATGTTTACAAAATGTGGCAAAATATATCTTCCGTCAACATGACTTTTGACAATACTCAAAAAACTTTTGAGCATGTGCAAAGTCACTAGCCAATGAAAAGTGGACAGGGTCCAACTCTGCCCCTCGCCTCTGAAGGAACGTCGACCCGCTGTCTTACACTCCGTCCCTTTATTCCTATGTCTATGATACATACCCAATCAAAGTGATACTATTTTAGAGTAAAAAACGAAATATTTTATGCAGATTCAGTGGTGGATCTACGGAATTCAGATCATTTACCAAATCTGTTTTCAATTCATATGAGCTGAGTTAAAAAAATTGTTGATATCGATTCGCGATATATTAGATATTTTTTCACAAACTTTGATAATTTGAAAATATAAATGGAATTAAAAAGTGCGATAATGTCACTCTAACTTTTATGAAATCTTCTTTTTACAGAATTTTTTCTCAATCAGGTCATCCATCAGTTGGAATAGTTCGGATTTTTTAAAAATCGTATTACCGAAATGGAGGCCCACTATTAAAAAACCCGAGACACGTGTCGCGTCAATTTTAATGGACAATCGACAAAACATAGTTCGATCGAATTTCGAATCTCCCATACCTCCTCTAGCCCTAAACAACCAAGAAATTTTTTTTTTTCAATGTTACCATTTTTTTTACAAAAATCGCTATCTGCTGAAAGTTTGAATTTAGAATTTCAAAAGGACCTGAAAAATTAATTTTATTTATTTATCTCATGTTTTCTTCATAAAGTCAAAGATTTAAACTTCAGATTTGGTTCTTCTTGAAAAAACAAATTTTAAATTGATAAAAAAAAAAAATAAACCTCTTAAATATTGAACTATACATTTTTGAATTTCTTCCTTAGAAAAATTTTTTTTCTTGTACGGAAATTTTTATTTTTTCAATTTCATTTTCTTTTATGTATTTTGAAGTTCAAAAAGTTAAAGGTTGCACATCCACAAACTTAACCTTATTTTTGTTTATTTACAATATCAATCGTTTGCAGAGTCAAAACAAGATAATTTTTTTTTTCGATTCCAAGAAGGGTTACAATGCATTCAACACCCCAATCGATTGCCATAACAATTTGCCTAGCAATGAAAATTGTTGACTCAATCTATTAGAGAACGATTGCACGTACAGTTTACTTTGGAAACTATTTGCCAAGTGTGCCCATCACGTAACCATTCAACAAAGGCCACATTTAACTATTTTCTCGGGTTAAAAAACCATGTACTAATTTTTCTGATGAACATGCTCAACTCAATCATTCTTCTAAAAACTGATACATTTACGAACTCTAATTATTCGGAGCTTCATGAGATGTACTCAAACTTGAAATACACATATTTCAATCTAATGGAATGAAAGCCCATTATGGACAACGCGAAGCCGAGTAACGACCACGGTTAAATCGATGCTCCTCGTCTTGTGAGTCACGTCACAGACATTCCGAGACGTCTCACGCAATCATTGCACTATGACCTTTTCTTGTTAATGAAATTTTCACTCTTTCTTAACACGATGATGACGATTCACGCCATTGTTCCGCAACGAAGACGAAGCGCAACAACGCCTTTTCACGGGTGCCAGAAAAATTCTACCTGATATTTCCACGGAACCAATTTGGTTTTTACGTAACCAATCAAATCGATCTGACAAAACGCACAATTTCTTTTTCTTCGTTTATAACAAGTTCTGAAGATTCGAAATTTCCACATTTTTCACCAGTTACGTAATTTTAGGTTATAACTATTATCGAAATTAACATTTTTATGCATACATTTTTGTGTGCAGAGGTTGAATTTACGCAACAAGTTTACGAAAGCCAACTGATCGAAATCGCGTGCTGGATCGATCGACCTAAAGCTTTTACGTCGCTCCGAGATATTCGGTCGATTTCGGGCTAACTTATTTATTGCCCATTGCAGGGCTGGAAATTTACGAGCAGCGCAAATTGCGCATCGATTTTCGCGACCGTTAAGATTGTATCGGCTCGGTTCTCATCGATTTTTCCAAATTGATTTTTCTTGGGAAAAGCGCGCCATTTATGGACCCTGAATGGGCTGCTTGCTTTCCCAGCTGAAAAGGGAAAAGAGAAAACCGAGTCTACCGACTTGGAAAAAGCTTGACGATATTGACGGTCGCCAAATGCTTGATTTGATGCACGCACATGAACACAATAAAGGAAAAATCCGGTACTTTTTACTTTAAAAAATGGTGATTATTATCGGGATGATGTATTTTAAGTTTTACGGTGCAGTATTGTATTGCTGTAATTAAAAATACTCATTTGTTAACTTTCGCATTTTGTGTAGTGTTTATAGTAGAGGCACAACCTGGATTTCAAGAAGAGATGGGGAGGGGGGCAAATTCAAATAATTTTTGCATGAATAAAAAATAATAATTGATATATACAAAATGAAGGACTTTCATATTTAACTCAATTATTATAATACTAGATTTACTATTACGCGCTCCACGCGTTTGTCCACTCGGATGTACTACGCTGGTGAAAATTCCCAATTAAAAAACGAACAGTGAAAGTAGCTATTTTACAATTTGTTTTTAAATTATTTTGTCCCTTAGCAAACGCGGTGCTATCGATTTTCTATCGACTGCTATCGACTTTGATAAATAGCAAACCGATAGCAACTCGATAGCAAGTAGTTCTGTAGCAGGATGTCATCTCCTTTTTCTACCTAAATATTTAGGATTATACAATTTTACTATCATTTCAGAAATTATCATAATAAAATACGTGCATGATTAGACAGCAAAAAAATGCGTTGTTGATATTTATTTTGGTTCAGTCGCATTAGTAATAAACTAACGAAGGAAACTTAGTTGTATATTCTAATTTCAATTTCCCGCGCTACTAACCACCTCATAAAAATCCTATACGTATTCCTATTGGTTTTCGATTTAATATTGATAATTGATAATACGTAGCATCAATTGTTCTTTATGCCAATGCTAAAGAGAATAAAAAATATTGCTAACTAAAAATTCAAATGCCTCGCAGCCAGATTCGCAGCCTACTCAATACCCAATACCTTAAGTTGTAAATCAAAATGACTACCTACACAGATCAAGATGGCTACCCTTCATAACGTCAATGGCTACCCTCCATGAAGCCATCTCTTTTTTCTCTTTTGGTTGAAATGTAAAAAATGCATACTTTATTCAATTCACAAAAGAAATAGATGTTCTAAACCAGCCAATAACGCCACGTGCTGCTATATTTATGCCAACTGTATCTAGTACATATGTTGAATTAGCAACATCGAAGGATGCTGCTACAAAAATATGTGTTGCAGCATCATAAAAAATATGCTAATATACTAATACTTATTTTTTCATACTACCGTAGCATACTTTTTTTGTTGCAACATCTTTCGATGTACCTAATTTATCATGTTTACTAAGTGTGCAGCAGCATAAAACTGGTAGCGTAGCACATTGCGTCATTAGCTAGTATAGCACTTCCATTTTTTCCCGTGATTAAATATTGGTAGTAACTTTGGTTTTTATTTTTTTTTACCTTCTCGGAATAATTTTTTTCTCATAACATAAAAAACCTGGCAAGATCCTTCTAGAGTTTCTGTTTCTCTTTTTCGTCTGTTGAGTATTGGTAACACTGAATACTCCTTGGTAACAAAGAAACTCTCCTTTGAAGCAAAGAAAATTTTACGTCCCTTGCGAAACTTTACGGATCGCGCGTTTTCACGGAAAAATTAAAAAGGAAGAGTCAACTTTTATCGTCTACGCCGAGAATTAGGTGCACTGCAATTTCCTCACACGTTACGCATCGGGAAAAGGTCTCGGAGAATGATTGCGCAAAAACTTTGGGCACCTCAGAATTTTTTCCCCCTGTCTGTAAGTTATTTCTTCTTATTTCTGTTTGTTATTGTTTTTCCGAACACTTGTGAAAAAATAGACCATTTTCGGTTAATTTTCGAATTAAAAGTCGTCATTTCTCGGTTAGTGACAAAAATTTTCATATTTTTCATCCTACGAATTTATGAATAAAGCTGATTCCTGCTTTATTATTCCTGAAAGTGACACCTGCTGCTACAATAGATTGGAATCATAAATCCCGAATGAATGAATCGTTTTCTTTTTTTCCATCAATTTATTAAGAAACACACTTCAAACGCGAGAAATTATTGGAAAATTCCCTTTTTTCGTGCTGTAATTTCATAAAAAGTAACAAAAATTCAGCTGCTACTCTTTAATTCCACTTCAAACCACTCTGAAATTGTCATTTTTTTGTTATACCAACGCAAAAACTACCGTATAACTGGTGCCTTGATTGTGCTGTGTTTACGGTCTCGATAAACATGATTTTTATGCATACAAACGCAATTGGAACATTTTTGATATTTATGGAATCAGACCATGAATATTGTGACGAAACCGAGTGTATGTGTACAAATATAAAAAAATTATGTTACGTTCATCGAGCGCGTACAGGAAAGACGGGAAAGAGAAAACGGGGCTTTTGTGTCAAATCGCCGTGCAATAAGTCAGCGAAATGAGGAATGGCTGATGAGCGAACATAACGTGCATGCGCAATACCGGGCGCAGAAGAAAAAAACTGGGCGAAAAAACGTCCGTGCACTTTTTGCTTTTTTAGCTGGGATAAAAAAGACTCTCAAATGTCGCGTCCTTATTAAACCAATGTTATACAGGGTGCGCCATTTCTTATGTCGGTATTGTAACATTGAATAACTTAAACATTTGACAACCGATTTACTTGACTTCACTTGTTTTGGAAACGTCAATTCAGTACAATTTCAACCATGTATCGCTTCACACCAAAAGAACGCGCTGAAATAGTTACTTTGTACATTGAAAATAGTCGTTCAGTTGTGTTAACTCAACGAGCATATCGTCGAAAATATCTTGGCAAACAGGCACCATCTGACAACACTATTCGTCGTTTGGTGTCGAATTTTTGTGACCACGGGACAGTGAAAGATCGCGAACAACCCGTTCATCAACGACCAAGACGTTCAAATGAACTGATTGAAGCTGTCAGAGAGAGCGTTGCCCAAAACCCAAAAGTTTCATATCGTCACCGCGCTCAGCATCTCGGCATCAGTGGAACCACTCTACGGCGCATTTTGAAAGATGATTTGCATTTGTTTCCGTACAAAATGCAATTAACACAAAGAATATTGCCTACAGATCATCCACGTCGCTTGGAATATGGACAAACAATCGCTCGAATAGTTGATACTGAACCTGATTTTTGGAAGCGAATTTTAATGACCGACGAGGCACATTTCAAACTTTCTGGAGGCGTTAATAAGCAAAATTGCCGCATTTGGGGAACGCAGAATCCACACGAGATCCATGAAACGCCATTGCATGACCAAAAAGTTACTGTTTGGGCCGGCGTTTGCGCCAAAACCATCATTGGTCCTTATTTTTTCAAAGAGAACCAAACGATCGATGGAAACCGATATCGGTGGATGTTGGCTCACTATGTCTGCCCACAAATGCGTGAAAAAGGTCTTGAAGATTACTGGTTTCAACAAGATGGTGCGACCTGCCACACTGCGAATCAAACAATCCAGTTTCTGCAACGAAAATTCCCTGGACGTCTGATGTCAAAAAGAGGCGACATTGAATGGCCACCCAGATCTCCAGATTTGACCCCTCCAGACTTCTTTTTGTGGGGTTATTTGAAAAGTAAAGTGTACGCCAGCAAGCCGCAGACCATTGAAGAGCTTAAGGAAAATATTCGTGCCGAAATCATTGCTATACCACCCGAGATGCTCGAAAAGGTAATGGAAAACGCCGCAAAAAGGGCATATTTTGCTGTGAACAATAAGGGCGGCCACTTGATTGATGTTGTGTTCAAAAACTAGTCTAAATAAATTGTAAAGGACCAAACTAAATAAAAATACCTCATTTACAAAAATCGGTTGTTTTTTTTTCAAGTTATTCAATGTTTACATGCCGACATAAGAAATGGCGCACCCTGTACGTAAAGTTAAACATTAAAAATGCATACTCTTTTAGAAAACGTTACGTAGTACATAAAACATAGAAGAAAACAACAACAACAAAAAATCAAAACTTAGGTTATTTACGTGTGAATTTTAAAAATGGCAGTACACATTTGAATATGTATAAAAATTATGAGGTCATAAGACATGGGAAACGGAAAGTTCTCATTTACCATCCTAGTAACTACGTTACTAGATATTCTTAAATATCAAAAAATTGAAAACGTAAATCATCGTTATTACGAACGTACTCATTAAAATTTTCAGCCGGCAAAAATCTAAGATGAAAATGTCGGAATACTGCACAAAACGGAACTGAATTTTTTTTTTGAAACATTTAAGGGAACACAGAGGCCGTTTTCCCCGCCTCCTCCTTCCACTCATTTGTTTTCCGTTCTATGCGTCTTTGTCGCACTTCAGCAGCCTCTGTGTCCCCTTAATATATAAAATTAGACTGAATAATTTGAGATAGTGATTGCACAGTTAAAAAGTAATAAAAATAGCTGAAAATTACATAACAACCTGTGACAAATTATAGGAAACGATTGTTTGAGAATTCAAAATTTTCAAAACATCGATTTCTTAATGCAAACACAGAAATAACGAAATATGAAAATAAAAAAACGTGTTATTGTCAGGAAAAATTTTAATACATTTATCTCAATTCAAAAACTTAAAATGTTCAATATTCATAGAATATTTTTACTAACAAATGTACAGGGTGATGCAAGATGACCTGGACACCCGAGGATTATAGATTTCTCATAAAGTTTTAGAACGATTTTTCCTTTGCCATTTTCCACAAAACTCAAAATTTAAAAAGTTATGTAAGCCTAAAGTTTAAACAATAAATGCGCTCTCTTGACAAGTGAGGGTCGACTTCACGGATGAAACTTAACCCAAATTTTCTTCATATTTTTTTAAGTCGAAAAGTCCTTAGCTACTTTTCAGAAAACTCAAAATCAAAAAAGATACTCGAGCCTAAAATCTAACGAATCTGATTGGTTAAAACTTGTGAACCGAATATCTTTTTTGATTTTGAGTTTTCTGAAAAGTGGCTAAGGACTTTTCGACTCAAAAAAATATGAAGAAAATTTGGGTTAAGTTTCGTCTGTGAAGTCGACCCCCCCCCCCTTGTCGTGAGAGCCCATTTATTGTTTGAACTTTAGACTTAAATAACTTTTAAATTTTGAGTCTTGTGGGAAATGGCAAAGGAAAAATCGCCTTAAAATTTCATGAGGAATATATTATTCTTGGATGTCCATGTCATCTTGGATCACCCTGTATAACTCACAGATAAGAAAATTTGGGGTAGCGAAAACATCAAACACTTTTTTTGTCAAATCCATCCTTAACATTTTTTTTTGCAAATGCCGCTAAATCTTGTAATTCAAACAATCGTAACAAATTCATTCTTCTGTTTATTCAGACTACAATTGTTTCATTCCATGACCCAGTAAGAAATCGAGGAGGACATAATTAGTATTCGACTCCATTCGTTTCAAATACAGTAAGTTATTGAATTTTAATGCACAGTTAACAAACTTTTACATCTTTGTTCGTACAACGGAGAATACTTCAAGTGCCAGTAATAATAATTATTGGCCATTTACATATAGTCATGAATATATATATATTATTTCACTTTTGTTTTTACTTCAAGGTTGTCGTTCTTTTTTTTTTACTGACAAATAGCACAGTTGACTTGCAAGAAAAAAACTACATTTTTTATCGTCCAAGGCGACGACCGAACAATCGAACATTACAAACGCGTTATTTTTGATTGACGTAAGAAATAACGGTGTGGTCATTGAACGTAGTGCGCGGGTGTCGTTTTCGTGCCCGTGCCTACGCCCGGGAGAGACCTCCTAGAAAATAGTCTTGTCCGCCCCCGCGCGCCTCTTCTTCCTTATCCGCAAATTCAGCGTAATGTTTCCAAAGATCTCATCAATGTTCCTAAAGTACCAAACGTTTAAGCAGCTAGAAATTTTTTTTCTCCTATATTAACTTATAAATTTTTTTCGTTTAGAACTCCAGACACATATCTAATCAAGAATTCAGTGGTTAAGTGCCTAATTATAAAGTTTGATTTATTCTGCATCAAACTTTATCGAAAGTTTTAAAATCTAACAGTGGGAATTTCGGCAGGTCGAATTTTTTAGAAGTATTCAAAAGTTTTTTTAAACTTTTTTAATACCTAATACTTGTCTCAAAACTGTTAGATTTATCCTAAAATTCAAAAAAGCATCTAAATACGTATTATCTTCAAGTTCTAATCTCTCTGTATAATTTTTGTGAATTATGTACTTAATTTTTAGCTTTTAAGACAACCATGAATCTTTTGTGGCTTAAGGAAAACTATGAATGATTCGCTTTTTTTATTACTAGCAAGAAGTCCAGATGACAGAATGGAGAATAGCTAATGATGGGCGTCGAAAAAAATTCCATGTGAATTCTCGACGTTTCTTCGAGTGAAGCAAATCACAAAGTCGTATAACGAAGAATAAGCAACGTTTTACGTAAAAAAGTTTTTATAATTTATCGACTGTATGTTTCTAATAGTTTGTTGAAAATAAATATATAATTTGTAATAAAGACTTAATATTTTTTTTATCATTTCATCACTTGCAATATAACTTAGTTTTGCTTTTTCGATTGCACAAATTTTTGTAACTTTCTTAATTCTTATTATTATTATTTTTTTTTTTTGTTCTTCGATGCCTCTCTAAAGTAAAATTCAAACATTGAAATATTAACCGAAAAAACTGCAGTATTTATTTTTGAAATCGTATTTTCAACAATTATTTGCCTCTACATGTATTATTTACAAACTATTGTGTATGAAAAACTCAAAATTTTTCACTGATATGTCTTCAAAAAAGTTTTTTATTTTTATAATAAGTTTCATTCACGTTTTTTATCAAGTTAAAAGATTTTTAGTGACTTTCGACGTCTACGATGAAGTTGTGTTTAGCGCATTCAATGTTATTGCATTTGCTATAAACAATAAAAAAAAGTTCTACTATGTTCGGAAAATCTTAGAACTCTCGTTTTATTCTTGCGTTTGAATTTTATCAATCCTGATCAAGTTCGAGAACTTCAGAATTACAATATCTGTCAAATTTGATTAGAAATAATTTTAATTTTCTCAAGTTACTAGTTCTAAAATTAACTAGGACATCATAAATTAGAAACGTAACATTCTTAAAGTGAGAAATTATTTATTTCAAGTTCCAAGAGAATTAAATCGTAATTTCAGTTTTGAAATTCCTTTCCCATCCTCTAAAAAAATTTGGCTCATAAAAAATGTTGAAACTCATGAATTTATTATTACGATCAGAAAAATGGTTTTGTTGGGAATACTAAAACTCATTGAAAATGAACAAATTTTATTAGGCGTATATTGGAAAGCAATTTTAGCCATTTAAAAAAAAAGTAACCCTTTTCAGCAGCATCATTCACAACAGTCAAATTTTTTACCAAGTCCTTACCGAATCTGTAATTGCCATTTAATGAAAAGTTAGAAATATTGAAGTGAAACATGCAAAAAAACACGTATTTTCCATTTTAAATTTCAACCTCTCGGTGGCACGTGTAAATGTTATTCGAATTCGATGGAACTTTACAGAGAATTTTTTATGGTACCTTGATTAGGGCTGAAATGGGAAAAATTCCGAGGTCATAGAAATAAGGGGCAACCTAATAACGCTGACACCCAAGGAGATGGTGATTTCAGCTGGATCGTAGTTCAGGACACCGCTTTAAATAAGATTGAATTTTTTCTGCGAAGGTTCCAAAATGTACGAGTTTGGACGCTTCTTCAAACTGAAGAAATCGAGCTTAATCTATTCGTATTCGGTCAACAGCAAAACCCGTGTGCCTCCTCCAGTTGGGGCTCTCCAGCAAGTAGATCTTGCCGTGGTAGCTGCAGTTGAGGCCTTGACCCAGGTGTTTCGAAGACACGAGAGCTCCGCGAGCCTTTCAATCGCTGGTCATGAAGCGATCGACTCTCCCGCTTTGCCCACGGCATTTATCGCCTCCATTATTACAAGAGAATGCGTGCTCCTTTTCCGTTCAAGGTCACGTCGTTATTCATCTAGATTCTGAACAGCGATCTACCACGCTTACACTTCAACAATGGGCAAACTCGTATCTAGAATGAGGATAAAAACCGAGTTGAAAAGAAAACTATCAAAGATTGTACAATCTATTGTCTTTACATAAAAAGCGCAATTTCGCTGGCTTGGATTACGCGAACAAAAGAATGAAAAAATACTCCGGTCGTTGAAATTGGTGCATGTGACATTCGGAAGTCATAATTTGTTGATCATAACACTAATATTTTTCGTATCGTTTCATGACTTACAGTAGGAGGTCATTAACTTGAATTTTCATGTTCATTTATTAATTCCTATCCAAATACCTGTTCTCTTTTTTCCGTTATGACCCAGACATATCTTTATCGTTATTTGCTCACCCACATCATTCACATTTTCGAATTACATTCTCATATCAGCAAACAATCTTGGACGCATTCTTCAGAAAACTTCATGTCCGATTATTCCTCTCATCTTTGTCGAAACCTCGTCAACCGAAAGGAAAAAGGCAATAAAATGAATCGTTGCCCGAGGACAGTTGGCCCGCTTTCGGTTGCACATGGTTGGAGAGCGCGATCTCAGCTTACATTTTTTCCCGCGAAGGCTCGTCCTTCGCGAAGACATTCTCGCACGCGATCCCGAAAATACTTGACAAAGTGGTTTTTTTCTCCGCGACGTCCGCGAAGTCGAGCGATTCGCGGGCTAAACGCAAGGTAAATACGATTTCCTAATGCACGAGACGTTCTTCATCTCGCAACATGCCCCGGATAAAGTGGCACAACCCGGTACCAAGGGTTCGTGATTTTTCCATTTCGTGTCGGTTCTAACTCGCGAATGCAAATAATTTACTTTTTCTTTTATCGTTATCTTTCAAAGGCTGGTGTTGCCTAGTGGGTATAAATTTTCTTGCTACATCTTACGGTTGTTTTAAGGGCCGACACAGTTGCTTTAAAAAAAATACTCACAGTGGAAAAACTTGCGGTTTTAATTTCATTTATAAGAAATATGGCCACGGAAACTCCTCTTCTCAGCCTCCGATGCACTGTAGACTAAGATTTCGAAAACCCAGTCAAAACGTTAAATATTAAAATATTGCATTTTCAAGCCTCGTCAACAGTGTCTTGACATATGCGTCAAACCAATAATTCAATCATTAAATTTGAAATCCTTGACAGTGTCTCAAGATGCGCGTCTAAACAATTATAAGTAAGCAATGGAAACATTAAGAATACAAGAAAATTTAAAGAACCCAGTCAAAATAATAATAAAAATATTATATGTTAAAGCTCTCAAAATTTCCCGACATACGCATCAAAACAATGATAAAAAAAACAATAGAAACATTCAAAAGTATACTAAAACATTGAATGTACCTAGAGTTTCAAATGTTCAAAATTCAACAAAAAAGAAAAATAGATACGTATTCAAGAAAAAAATTTTTCACAGCTTTCCGGGAATCCTCGGTTGAAACAAACAACTTAATGCTATGTAACAAAACATTTAACGTAAATCTCCTTCTGAAGATGAATCAAGAATACATAAGTTTTTTTTTTTTTCGTTCAATTTTTCACGTTTGGAGCTTCAGATGAATCAGTAGCTTTGATTATGAAATTAGTTTTACCATTACGCACTTCGCGCATTTATTTACTTGGATGTACTATATTGCTGAAAACTTCCAATTGGTATTCCAATTTGTTTTCCAATTAAAAATTTGACTTGAATTGTGAACATTGTGAATCTCAAAAACAATTGTGAATCACAGAACAATTCTGAACTCACAACTAACTTCAGAGATTTACACAAGATGGCCACCACCATGATGTCTTCCTCTGTTTCTATTTAGGATTTTAGAAATTATCATGAAAAAATACACATGATTATATTGATATTTATTTTGCTTCAGTCGCATTAAAAATAAACTACCGAAAAAACTAAGTTGCATGTTCTAATTACAATTTCCCGCGCTACTAACCTCCTCATCAAAATTTCTTCTCATACAGAATACTATTGATGTTACTATTGATAATTGATGATACATACCATCAATTTTTCTTTATGTCAATGCTAAGGAGATTTCGCTAGTTAAATTCTTCCCATACAGTTGACTATTTATATACAGCATCAATTTTTCGTCAATGCTAAAGAGAATAAACACTATTGATAACTGAATTCAAACGCCTCGCACCAGATTCACAGCCTACTCAATACTCAATACTTGAGTTGTGAATTAAAATGGCTGCCTCCATAGATCAAGATGGCTACCCTTCATGAAGCCATCTCCTTTTTCTCTTTAGGAAATAATAATTACTGTCTACAAATACTTCACAAGGTTACATTACATCAAGCATACGTATTTGGAATTATAAAACACGAATATTTTGAATAAAAAATAAAACAAATACAACTATTCCCTATTAGTATTTTTTTTTTATTTATTTTTTTTAATAAAAAGAACCAGA
Source organism: Platygaster robiniae (assembly GCA_028476575.1). Taxonomy (NCBI): domain Eukaryota; kingdom Metazoa; phylum Arthropoda; class Insecta; order Hymenoptera; family Platygastridae; genus Platygaster; species Platygaster robiniae. The sequence continues at coordinate 11,752,428 of CM052027.1, read as the reverse complement.
TTTTCTCTTCAACATAGGAGTGTTTCGCCCAGACATGGCAACACTGCTCCAAAATATCATTTTTCAAGTAGTGCCGTGGCTCTGCAATCTTTTAACTGCACGCCCTGCCCAGGTTTCGCGTGACTTGGTCTATGCGTCATGAATTATAGGAAGCGAGGAATTAAGTGACACGCGTCTTTGCTAATTAGATATAATGAGAAGCCGTCCCGGAATAATAATAGCGTGAATTGCGGCCAGGTGTGACTCTAACACATAAGAGATTTTGTTCCCATGGTTTTGGGACTCGATGCGAACATAAGGAAGAGAATGTAGTAGTTAGCTGAACTAAAGAGACACTCTCTAAATATGTATGAAACCGTGGAAAGTTGTTGACTGGTAAAAACTAGTAATTGATTCAATGATTTTCAGGTGAAAATCACTGTTTCTCAAAGACTCGTTAGTCACTGATTTAGATTGACAAGCGAAATCCCTGCTCTTATTCGGAAAAATTTACTTTTTTCTCTGACAGATGCTTCCTAAAACGCAATATTTTCGGGTTGGAATAGAGGGATTTATTATTTATGGATAGAACTAATTTTTTTTACGCATATTACATATCCAGTACACAGTACTAAATGTTCAATATGTCTTATGAAAACACCATTTTTTAATTTCGATACGTATTCAAACACCCAGAACGCCCCTGTTCGATAATTATAGTTTTACGATCACTTAATAACAATAGTTCGCGAATCGAAGAAACGATTCAGTGGGAACAATGGGGCCGAGTTGGTAATGTACGAAGTCACCTATTTCTCTTCATTTAGTGGCATTTCCGGTGGGAGCCACGCTTACGTAAGCAGATCGAACGACACCGCGTTATTCTACGTGCATGAGAAATATATAAACCCCGCGTGCACGAAAAATTCAACACTTTTCCCGCAAGTGACAATGAGGATTGTCTCGTTACATAGGGCTCAATGATATAATGAGATGGATCTATTTCCACAGCCGGCGAGAGCGGCCAGGAAGTTCATAGGTATAATCCAAGATTAAGCGAGCCTCAAACACAGCCCGCTTTGCCACGCTCTATAAATCAAACGGAGAAACCGGCATCGAGTATTTCGTGGTCAGTCATTTTGCTCGTCGAGCTAAGCTTAAAGACCGATGATTAAGAGGGCAATTCTTGGTTTTACCAGCCCTGATGACAGAACTAATTGTCTTGTAATTTTTTTATACCTGATTTTTATAAACGCTGTATCCCGTTGAATTTATACAAAATTACTCAAAGTTTCTGATTCTCAATTTTTGAGCGGTTGGTCTTTTCGAAAAACTGCGAGATACTGAATTTTTCATTTTTCACTGTTATAATTTACAGAATTCAAAAAATATGAACAATGTCTCTAGAACTGTTAATGTTCTGAAGTAAGTTTATTATATGGAGAATTTTCTAGACTTCGTTTTTCATTAGGTACATTAAAATTCAAATTCTTAATTCGTATTTTTCCTAGGCTACGTTCCATTTCTTTTACAAATTCGAATATAAAATTTCGATATTACAGAATCTTTTTTAACATTGTCAGTAATTTTACATAGAATGTTTTTGATGATAAAATTTTGATTTAGCTCAAGTTGGATATACTCGCAAGGCTTTAAAGTTCATGAACTAATTTAATATTATCAAACGTATAATGCTACACATTTGAAAAAACTTTAAAGTTTTAAATATGTATCTCGAATTTTACAATTTCGGTATGAAACTATAAAAACGAAAAATCGGGAGTACATAAAGTTAACACTTCATTAAATTATTCATTTATTATTTTATATGTTGTATTACATTATTTTATGTTATATTTTAATTAATTTATTATTTTATTATATATCATATATTGTATATGCAAAATATCATAGAGAATCATTCGTTATTAAGATTTTATAGTCTAAAACTTGCAGTTTCTATACTGAAAATTAAAATTGCACGAATAACCATTGTAAACACTAAAATGAAAGTGGACCATATGTTAATTCATGTTCTAAACTCCTGAAACTCAAAAAACGAATTCGCATTGTCTGCATCGGTGATTTTTTTACAAATTAGATTCTAGCATTTAAAAATGTACAAGTCAAAATTAAAGAATTTGAGAAAACGTAAGTTTGTATTGAACAGTTGCCAGATACAATCTCGTTTAGAACAAATGGCTTTTCTGGAGTTTTTCATTCCTTCATACGAACATTATATTATTTTTTGATGAAAAAAAAAAAAAAAAAAAAAAACTGAAAAAACTGAAATTAATGAGGTACGTATTCTAATGAAACATCAATTTCCACATTATCAAAGTTTCATTTGATGCATCGTAAATTATTTCAGATAATAAAAATTTCATCAATGTGATAGCGTTGATCCAAAAACCAGTGAAAGTAAACCAAATCAACAAGAGGAGAAACCAGCGTATGTAATGTATTCAGAGATTGATATTTAATGACTGGGATAGTTAATCGGAATACGTTTGAAAGTTGCCATATATTTCTTAGATTAAATCTCAACGTTTCATTAGATTTTACATTCGATTTGATGAAACCTCTTAAAATAAGAATTTGCGATTAACTTTATTACCAACTATGTAGAATATTTGGTTCAGAAAATTTACTCCGAAGATAATTTGCGTGTTACAAAATTTTCAGAAAATATGGAAGATATTACTTTTAGAAATAAATATAACATGAAAAAATTGCATAAGAAATCGTAGAGGATCTTTAAAATTTGTTGTAGATTTTATTGAAATTTAAAACGGCGTTTGGGTAAAGACATTTATCATCAACAAATTGGATTAAATGGAATTTTAACGAAATCTTGTCAATGAAAAGGGAAAATACTGAATTTCTATTCAATAGTTTGGAAATTATGTTTCCTATTTTCAGCACAGGATCTGAACAGTGTCTCAAAAAATTGTAATTTGTTGCGTTACCGTAAAATTAAAAAAAAAAAAAGTTTCCTGTGACCGTTGCTGGTTTTAAAAAAATTTCATTACTTCGCCGCCACTTTTATGAGAAATATCTCCATGTTATTATTTATACATACTTTGAAATTAAAAATTTTATAATTATTTATATTATTGTTAACAGTTGTTTTAAAACTTTGACAGTCTTGAAAATTAAGAGACAGTTCCATAGTTTTTAACGGTTTTGACAGATTTTACCTTAGTTTCTTGTCAGAAATGTCGAAATTTCAAAATGTCAATTAATGTTCGAAAATTCCTAACCTAACCAAACGACTATTTTCGTATTTAAAAATTATAATACAAATTGTACATCAAATAATTTCAGTGATTATATAATAGATGTTGTGTTAGAGTTAACTCCGTGTTCGAAATTGAGGAAATTGTAAAAAATTGAATTTGAAATGATTTAGAAAAACAAAATGATGAACATGATCGTAAGCAAGTGGTCAATTCGGTTGTAGCGCGCATTGCTATTGGCGGAATGCGTGTATTTGCCGCCATACCTCTGATTTCTCGGGAAAAGAAAAGCGGTCGAAGTCGTGTCATATTTTACTCAACAAGAAAGTTCGTTCGAACTTTTCGATTCACCAAGGGAGGAAGAGGATGATTTCAACGAGTGTGTGCTTTGTTTACCTCGCTTCGCTCGGACACAAGCACACACTCGACGAAATCACTTCCTCCCATGTTGAATACAATATTTTTTCCCATACATATACAGACATGACCAATTCATCGACGCGATTTGCAGGAACAGTGCCCTCTTTTTCGGGTATCCGCGATGACTAAGTAATCTCCCTAGGGAGATTACTTTGCGGGAGAAATCGCTTATGTTGCTCCCGCTGAGAAATTCCATCTCGGGTATCCGAAAAAAGGGCGTAGTTCCCGCAAATCGCGTCGATAAAGTGGACATAGCTGTGTATGTATGGAAAAAAAACCTTTAAATTTCAAAAGTTTGTTATCCAAAATTTTGAAGCGAAAAATTAAAATACAGATGTTTTAAAACTTAGAAAAACGTATGTACATATGTATTTTTGATCATACAATATTCGAATTAGACAGTAAGTTTTTCATATTGTAAATAAGAAAAATAAGTACATATTGCACATTCCGCACAGACTCGTAACGACATAAAATTAACCTGATACCATTATCACTACTATATGTGATAAATTTATGTAATACAAGTTCGATTATCATGAGAGCTTAGAATGTACAGTTTTAGAGTAACAAATTTCTTCAAACCATGATTTTAAGTTTCGTTCTGTATAATGGAAATGACATTAATAGACATTATTAAAACTATTCATACATACCGATTCAAATCATACTATTCATAATTTACCAAATTTTAATGTTCGGCAACCTGAAATTGTAGTCTCTAATATGTATAAGGACAAAACAGCGATTGGATTTCAAAAAATTGATGACTATGGGTTATGGGGCTTGAAAAATCAAGATAATTCGAGTTTGGAAAATCGAGGGATTCTAAAATTCACTAAGGGTAGGTGAGGCAAGACGGGGATCGTAACGTGTAACAAATTTTTTCACATATAAAAATTAGTTATATTAGAACAACTTTTTTGCGAATCTTTTATTTGAATTGTATCGCACTCATGAAAAATGAAAATGAATTCATATTTATTTTAGCAATAAGTTATACACGTTTTTTTAAAGTTGTTTTCGGATAAATCAATTACGATTTATTAAAAAAATTTTTTTATTGGAATAATGTTCTAATCTGACTTTACACCCAGCCCGTAGTGAAAAAAAGGAAAACCACCCATGATAATTTTAGTCAGATAAATTTTGAAACAAAAGTTCTCTGCTATTTTATTTCGCCTGAGCTGGAGGTCGTCCACGGCCTCTTTGGGGTACCAATGGGTCTTCTGTTGACCAACTGTGTCTTAAAGATTTTTTTTTGTACTTTCTCACTATTCTGTGAAAAAATGATCAATATTCTTACACTGAGATAATATACCATATAACCTCCCTGTTTTGCCCCTCCGCGTTCTGCCACCGAGGTATATTTTTGATCACCATTGAAGTAAACGGTGACAAATAACGAGACGGTCATGAATGACAGCTTGATTTGTTCATAGTAAGGTGTACTTTAACATAGTATGACTCGTTTAGGCATAGTATTCAACATTCTAGTATTTGCGAATAAAAATCCGATTATTTATAACCAACGACGTATAGTATGGATCGCTAATCTAACTGCGTGAGCAATTTCTTAGTTGAAAAGAAAGGAGATCGTATAGATGAAGATGAAGATATATATATAAATATAAGGGAGATGATATAGTAAGAGATGAATAGGTCACTCTGACCTATCTATTTCTTTCTACCCGTACATGGATGCGCAGTCAACATTAGCGATGCATACTATACGTCGTTGGTCATAACCGACGCTTCAGAATGACGCACCTTGTCACAACTTTTTGGTGAACTGACAAACTCAGCCGGTTCATGCAAAATTTACACTCAGGCACTTTACTGACATAGTTCGTACCATCTCCTCTGCTAAATGTCAATGCATAGCTTTTTAACTATTGCCTACTCCCCGTTTTGCCCCACCTTCCCCTATTATTATTTTCATTAAGAGCATAATTTCACGCCTAATATGATTTGACTTTCAGATTTCCACGTTCGTCGAAATTGGTTTAGGTATTTCAGAAACGCTGCTTTTTTCCCCCGAAAGCGGAAGTGAGCCTCGGAAAGCGGAACATAACCTCGCTTGCGTCGCGAACGCCAACGCGCGACAGGTCGCGCTTCTTTTTCATCGCGCTGGCTTCCTAATCCGGTTAAGCGACGCTGCTCCGCTTCTATCATTCTCTTCCAAGGCGTTACGAGGGCGTTCAACTTGACGCGTGCTTCAATAACTCAAGAGAAAATGGTCATGGAAAAACTGATGGAAGAAAGTGCGACGAGGAAAAAGAATCCTACTCTACTTTTACGACTGTTTCTTACAGTTGAACCAGTTGAAGCACAATCTGGTCCGGATTCACGTCAGAGACAACATAGGAATAGGCAACTCCAAAACATTCCGAGAAAATAAGAAAGTGCGATAATTCTTTAAAATATCTAACAATATTTCAAAATACAATAAAAATGTTTGTGAATTTCTTTCTACATTACCCTGAGAAAAAACAGTTGTTTCAACATGATTGCATTTTCAATTGGTTTTCGAAGAATATTTTTAAAAAATTCTAAGCCTACATCGTGGATTTTCTATTTGATTCGTGGTAAACAATTGTTTCGCAACAATATCAATGTAAAAATAAAAATACAGGGTGCACCACCTGAATCGGGCCAATGTAATGCATAAATATTTTCGACAGTTCTCAAAGCATTTCAAAAAAAATTTTTTTTATTATTACGATAACCTTTTTACAATTTATCTCGGATTGTTCTTAAAAACAATATCGACCAAGTAACCTCCGTTATTGCTTTTTCTTTTTTTTCATTTTCCATCACATTTCCCAGCATCTCGGGCGATAAAGCTGCCATTTCGGCTTATACGTTTTCTTTTAGCTCTTTTATGATCTTCTGCTCGTTAGCGTGAACCTTGCTCTTCAAAAATCTACAGAAAAATAAGTCCGGGGCGTTAAATCTGAAGATCTTGGCGACCAGTCAATATCCCCGTTTTTTGACACAACACGTCTCGGGAATTTTCGATACAAATAGTCTATTGTTGCGTTTGCTGTATGCACCATCTTGTTGGAACCAGAAGTTTTCCAGACCTTTTTCATGCATTCGTGGTAATACAAAGTGCGCAAAAATTCACCTATATCGATCGCCATTGATTGTCTCGCCAGGTCTGAAGATGATGATGATTGATATTGTATCGATACATGGTTGAAATTGTACTGGATTAAATATTAATAAACCGCATTGATGAAGCTAATCGGTTGAAAATTGTCGAAGTGATGCAATTGTTTCATTGACCTAATTCATATCGCGCACCTTGTAGATACCTCTAATAAATTTATTCATATAATTATGTATCGCCCATAAGATTCTTGGATATATTTGTTTGTAAACAACTTACATAAATATGAATGATTTTATTTCTTCCCCATCGATTCTTAACGATAATAATTATTCATAATTATAATAAATGGATGCAAAATGTTAATGAAAAACAATTAGGGGAGCATGGGGCATGTTGGCCGAGTTTTCATTCAGGAATTTTTTTAAATTTTCTCTTTTTGATCAAATTAATCTCAATTTCATCTCAGATAATATCATCTCTGTTCTCGTATTGTTATGGTAATGCGCTGTCATTACCACTTAAAAAAATAAGGCCCTGTTACTTTCACGTTACTTTTTGGAATAAATGAAATGTAAATAACAAGACATCGAAAAACTAAGACTTGAAAAATTTTTTCAACGTGTTCGCGGTTTTTTCTATAGAAATTGTTTATTTTAGATATAATATGATAATCCCTACTTTTTCACCCTAAAAAAAATCAATCAGCTTGTTAAAATTTTAATTTATTTTTTTTTTCAAGTTCACAAAATTTCTAAATATGACATTTGATTTAATGTTACAACAAGGAAACATTCGCAAATTTAATGGATTTTTTAGAGAATCTTAATACCTAACCATATTTTCAGAATATTTGATTTTTTTTTTATTATTTTTCAGTATGTATAAAATGTTGCAGGATTTTTTAGTATTTTTATGAAGTTGACTATTTTTCAGTTAATTGATATTTTGATTTCGAGAATTCCATGATCTAGAATTCAAATTTCATTAAATTCTTTGTATTCGAGAGGATTTTCAACAAATAGTGTCTATGAAGATTTTCATTTCCTTTCATTTTTTTTGATGCTTTTTTAATTTTTCTACAATTTGAAGGATTGTTAAGTATTTCTGAAACTATTCGTATTTTTCAGGGTGATTAGAAGGTTACAGAATTATCTAGTATTTTTACATCATTTTATTTTTCTTGATAAGTGTAAGTATGGCCTCTTGGAGCCAAAGGAATAGGATTCCTCGCATTGAATCGAACCCAGGACCTCTCGATTTTGTTCTCACACAATAATTCTTTTGTCACGCATGAATTTTATTCATGAGAAGAATACTATTCCTTTGGCTCCGAGAAACCATACTGACACTTATCAAGAAACCTGAATTATACGGAGCGATATATCTTTATGAATTACATAATTTTAGTATTTCTATGATAAAAATTGTTTTATAAATTTCAAGAATTTAAAACTCTAGAATTTGAATATTATGAAATTTTCCGTGCTTTACATGATTTTCCAGAAAACAGTGTCATAGATTTTTACTTATTCCAGTATTTTTCGTATTTGTTTAGTTTTTCTATGATTTCAAAAAATGTTCATTATTTTTATATATTCCTGTAGAAATTGATCGATTTCGAAAGATTTTCAACGTTTTATATATATATTTACACGTATTTTTCATTACGTATATCATTTCCGTATGTCTAAGTTTTTATTGAATGTTATGGAATTTTTGAGTTTTTTCAAAAATATCTCTTTGAATTTCCAGAATGACATATAATTGATCGTTTAAAATTTCTCAAGTATTTCAATCGACTTTGCAGAAAATAGTTTCTTTATAGATTTAGAGAACCCTCAATATTTTTTGGATTTTTCACAAAGTTTTACGATTTGAAAAAGTTTCTTATCTTTTTCTAGACTTTTACAAGCTTGTATTCTTAGAATTGAAAGCTCGAGAAATTGAAGTTCTTTTGAATCCTAGAATCACATAAACTTTTGAAGAATCAAATTTAACATAAAACTAATTAAAATCTCGTATATTGAGTATTTTTTGCAAATTTAGAAATTGCTAATAGTCCACTTTGGAGTGGAAATTAAATTTAACAATTGTTCCGAAAAAAATGACGAATATCTAATTTTTCATTCAATAATTGGGAAGTTAAAAATTACTTATATAAGTTTCAGAATATTCCATAAAAAGTTACAAATGGTGTTGAAAACTTAATGAGACAGCTGAAAATAACGGGATTTTCGTTACTCGTTACCGAAAAAAAGTAACTCGTTCCCGTTATCATAACTAGTTAATTAATGTGACGCGTTACGTTATCGTTATAGTAAAAAATGTTACGTTTTAGACTAACCCACTACTTCCAAACCCTGAATAATAATCATAGTAAGTATAATAATTATAAGAAATATTATTTTTACTATTTTTTCTATTATTATTATTGTCATCATTATCATTATTATATGAAAACCTTTATTTACACATCATATGTAAAATTGGATGGGCTAAATAACTTGAATACTAAGTACTCAATTTTTTTTCGTTCCCTCAAAAGTCGTATTTATGTTTACAAATGACTACAGTAGAGTGCTATTAATGATGAAAATCGAATTAAATATATATGTATACTGCTCAGATCAACATGTGAACTAAAGTATGTAAGTAGAAAAAAGTTTATATTTACTTGAATAATTAGCTGACATTATATGATGTAAGTGCATTGGACAAAAAAATATTTTAGTTAAATCACGAATTAATTATTTCTGCAGAAAAAATGTATTAAGGGATAATGACATTGCATTTTTTTAAATCAATATCTGAATTCATTCTTTGCGACCGAAAGTGTAGCGTTACATTAAATATATATTTGTATTTGGAAACATGATATATATTGTACATTAATATAAAAATTTTTTTTGCTACAAACTCAAGTGCTTACTGATGTCGACTAAATTTTATTTTTTTTTTAATAATGATTTGGTACAAACTTCAAAAGTATTTATTTGATTTCAAAAAAACGAGGCTGAAATCACAACGAAATAATAACTTCAAGAGCGACAAATAATTTCAGTTAATCATAAACAATTTTATTCATAGTAAATGAAAACTTTTACTCGCATTTAAGGAGATGTTGGTTCATATGACTATATTAATTTAGATCCCGTAAGTAAGTGAGTTTAATGAATTGGAATGAAAAATTTATCTAAGTCCAGAAAAAACTGGTGAAACAAATAAATTTATTTAATCCTAATGTAGCTGTTCTTTGAGTGATATCTTATAGTGCTTTGTCGCTAAGTAGAGATTCAAACAGTTTTGTATTTATCATAATTTTAGTGTAAATTTATTTCTCAAAAAATTATCTCTGTGACAAACTGACTACTTAGAAGCACTAAAATTCGAAAAATATTTTTTTCTCTCTTATAAACTCTGTCTGTAAGAGAAACATTTGTTTTAACATTGTAATTTAGTCTTATGGATCAAATTTCTAACAGAAAGCATTTTTCATTTTCAAGGTGGGTTTCAGTGCCCAGTTCGTTACCGATGTGGTCAGTTGAAACAAAAATTATCATATTTAAAAACTTTGAAAAAAAATCAACAGTAAAATCTGTGTCTTACCGACATAACACTTTCATGTGTGGTTAAAAAAAAATCTGCTACATTCAAAAATTTTCTCGTACGAGAACTAGGGAAATTTGAAGTTTTTAAGCTTGTTTTGTTGTTAAGTACTAACAAAACAAGCTTAAGGAAGATTCCGCCATGAGTTCCTCTCCGAAGCCGGAAAGGATAGAGAGGAATCTCGCTTCGTTCCGAAACCCTGATGCTATCGTTATCTAGTTATTTGATATAAATAAAAGTATATCGTAGTATTAAAAAAATTTACAGTTTATGATAATTTTCGAAATATCTATTATTACTGAATGTTAGTAGGAGAGGGGAAGTGGGTTAACTTGATGATTACGCTTAATCACATGAGGTAGGGGTCAAAAACAGGCAAAAACGCGAGTAGGTAATAAATAGTTGGTCCTCAATTTCTGTTTACAATTCGGCCAACGTGCCCTATCAAAAACGGTCAACCTACCCCAGCCAGACTTGAAGTAAATAAATCAGAATTCTATGACGATAATAATGGGTTAAAATTAAAAAGCACTTGACATCATAATGATTGTATATCATGAGACATGGCAGGGTAGAGAATCTTTGGGAAAACTCAAATTTATTAGCAATAACGACTTAAATTCTAAATATTCATTATTTTACTTATGGTCATGAAAATAAACAAATGCATGTAACAACCAGAAAATACGTGACTCATCGATCGGTTTTCCTGAAAAAGTTCGTACCTAGAAGGCGCATAAAATATGTGGCAGAAGGTGCCAGTAACTGGTTTTTGACAAAGTTATGAGCACTCGGCCCCATGCTCCCCTACCCCTTCCCTGTATTTCTCTGTATTAATATTCATAATTCATAATTAAAATACATTTAAGATTATTAATTAATATTTTTTCATACCTTTATCTACATTTATATTTGTAACACACTATAAATGAATTATTGTGATAAATTTGAGAATTAAATCCCCGTATCAATTACTGTACTCGTCCATAATTTGTAATTTGAACATTTCCGCCTGCTGGTGAAATAAAAAAAAATAAAAATAAATATTCAAGCAGTATTTTTTGCCACTAACGCAGTTCTACGTCAGATAATTTTTCAATGTTTTTCGATTAGAGAAACCTCGATGGCAATCCATCAAAAATGCGTTGTGCAACGTGAATGACGAAGCTGAGGAAATTCGTGTGCGAGGCCTTCGATGATGAATTTACGTAATGAACGCCGGCGGGAACCGAGGAGATGCATCAGCACGCATCGATGATCTTTTTACGGCTGTATTTATGTAACGCGGGTGTATACCCGCGGTATCTATAAGCAGACGCGCGATTTACGATGCTCGGCCATAGGGTAGACGTTGCTGGACACGGAGCAGGGGGGGGGGGGGGGGAGTTTAGCCAAGCGTGTCCCTGTACATCCGTTTCCGCAGGATGTGTACTCGCTACTTTTATTTTCCATCGGACGATCCGGATGAGTTGCGACTCTAGAATCGATCACCAATTAACGCTAAAATTACAGTTAAATCGTAATTTTTGGGAAGGTATGACACAAATCTGTGGTTTCCCAGAAGAACCAGTTAACTCCACTTTGACATAAAAGAGTCATTGTACATGATTTTCTGCTATATTTTTTGATCCTTGTGTCAAAGTGGAGTTACCTGGTTCTTCTGGGAAACCACAGAAATAGTCTCTGTTAAAAAATTTACAAACATCGTTTTTCAAAACTGGATAGACTGTTGAAGGGCATTATTGCGAGTTACGTACGGACATTCGGGCGGTTTTATCGACATAAATATATCGAAAAGTACTATTAGTTTACTTTTAAATAAAAATTAATAGTACTATGCGAAAGAGCGGGAAATTTTCTATTAGGTGAGCACGTTTAACGGGGAAAGATACTTTTTGAAGGCGTTTTACACTTGAGAGCTAGCAACTTCTCCCGCGTCCCTAACCCATGGTAAATTTCAATATTTGAGTACACTCTCACACTCGAATTTTGTTCCACTTTACACTTTCACTTGACATGCCTGGAAAATTGTTTTAAAACATAGCCACAGATCTTAGCTGTACATTAAAATATTCATCAGTTGTATAATCATGCAAACAATTGATCATTTAGACACTTTTATGTCAAGTCCCGAGTCGCGGGCAATCAAAGTCAACTTTGTTTCACTCGCACACTCGTATTTTCACTCAAAAAGCCGAAAAAGTTTTTTTAAAACACGGTCAGAGGTCTTGACTGTGCATTAAAATATTTTCCAGTTGTTTAATCACACAAATAATGAATTAAAAAACCAATCGCAAGATTTTGGTTCTTTTAAATGTTTTGATGTGTATTTGCATGCATTGGCATGCATATGTAACAGTATGGCGGATGGAACATTTGATGACAGATGCGCGGGAAATTTGAAAAATACATGTACTGGGTGTCTCTTTTATATTGTATCGCATAATATTATATGTATTATTTGATGTTATATTACATTATATTGTGCAATATCATGCTATAATCAATTATTTCAGTGATGAATTATAATGTAGAGTGTATCAGAATATTAAAATTAATATATGAATGATGAGCTTTAAATAATTGTAATTTGTAGTATACATTCATATTACATATAGTATTATTTAAAAATTATAAACTTTTGAATTAAAGTTAAAGAAGTTAAAGAAATTAAAGAACGAAAGGCAATTTCCGGAATTCGCAATATACGGCGCGCATGTTCTTTCGGCGCGTTCCAACAACACCACGATCGGCATATGAAGACGGCCATGTATTTTCCGAGGTGCATACGATATTTTATGCAAAATCAGCAATAACGAGCGATGAGGGTCGTCTGTGAAGTGATTGTAATGTTCTCGTTTACCGAACGTGCGCATAATAGTCAGAATTGGTAATAAAGACCCCAATAATTGTGACCCTCAAAAATTGGACATGAGAATTTTTTTTTCAATTTTTGTTCCGTCAAAAAAGGCGAATTCCGAAATTGAAGAAAAAAAAATCTCATTATGTTCAGTTTTAGAGGGTCATAATGGGGTCATTATGGCCGGTTTTGATTATTATGCGCTCGGTGGGTAAACGGGAACATTACGATCAATTCACAGGCGGCGTACAGAGCTCGTTATAGCTGATTTCGCATAAAATATAAACTGTCAGGGTTTTAAAAACTGTCACAATATCCATTGTTGCAGAAATGACATATATACCAACTTTTTTATTTTTCTAAAAATAGTTTCTTCGAAGTAAATGACCAATGCTGTCAAAACAAAAACTACAATCTCAAACACATAATATATTGAAAAACAGAAATTATGATTATATGCGACTCATAAAACTGTTGAATCATGTGAACTTCAAAAAAAACAGTCAAACTTGTCAAATCTGTCATAAATTAAAACTGCAAAAATTCTTGCAAACTGTAAGCTGTGAGAATTACAAACAATGCCAAAACTTCTGTAATTGCTCAACTACTGAAACCATCAGAACGGTTAGAAACTATCAAAAATTTGATAAAATCTACGAAATAGTCGAAACTCTTATAATCAGTTGAATTTTCAAACCAAAACAATGCATATTAGGAAGTGGATACATTAAGCTAAAACGAACTTCTCGTGGCATCAACCAAGGAGCCTATTTTGAGTTTTCGCATACATTTGATGTATTCCCTCGTCAGTAACAGGGATAAAAAAACTCAAGTCAGAAACGTGTGAACGGCAGCCCAGGAAATCTGGACTAGGTTACGGTTACGCGAGGACAAGTTTTTGATTCGAAATACCACTCCGTTTACTGCCGGGAAAAGTTGTTGAAAAATGCATGAGACCAGTGGAAATTGCGATATTTTCCGGGAAACGCTCATTTCCAAATTAAATTTCTTTCTATGGCCGATTATTTTTCCCCACTAGGAAGATCGCTGTAGGAAAAAGTGCGCAACATTCTCGCTTCTGTTACCGTGAAGAAAGTGAAGCGCGTTCGAAAATATATTGACTTTCTCATGAGTCAATGATTCGCAACATTTTATATCGACGTTAACTGGTCTATTGTTCGTACTAGAAATCGGGCCGGAACCGTTTGCAAGGATATGGATCGTTGTCGGGTCTAGCGTTACAAGCATATGTGCGAGGTTATACGATTTCAATGTCACTCTGTGCTCGGTTCCAGCTCGATCACGATCGAAATCGATTATTATTATTTATCTTGTGCGACCGACCTTCTCTCCCGAGCCAACGGCCCATAATTCTTTTACCAAGTTAAATCTAAACGCAATTTTTGATATTCGAGCTACAAGATTCACCTTTAGGGCAGCATAAATGAAAAATTTCAGAAGGTGGTAGATTTGGTAGGACAATAGTACATTGTGGTACAAGTTTTAAAACGTAGCTTTTTCGACATGTGGCACACGGTACGTTTTCTATAATTCACGAAAAAAATGACAGTTTTTGTCTATCTACTTTCGGTGGAAGAAGGGGCCCCATTTTGCTGAATGACGCACAGCGCGTAATGACGTTTGGGGGACGACGAACGAAATGAAAATTCAGTATAGAAAAAGACAACGCGGTTGGGTCGTATTATCACCAAAATTGCGCGCAATTATTATCGCGCAGTATTTCTTGTACACAATACAGATGTTTCGCGTCCGCAAAAGTTTTATGAATATGATGACATATAACATAACACATTAGTGTGAAATCACATTTACGTGCGCATACACCACTTCGTCATCAGCAATAATCGGTCATTGTTTCCACTGAAAACAGTAGGAAAAACTGTCATTTTTCGTAAGTTATAGAAAAAAGAAACTTCTCATACGTTTAAAAGTTCGACAAAACATGATCAAAAAAAACATCAACAATTTACTCGGTTCCAATCATCAAGCTTTTAATGAAATTGAATAAAAATGAGATACAGTAGGGAACATGGTAAAAAAACTTGTTATACCTGTCTAAAAGGAAATTGAAAATGATGTATATGATTCTTTTACGATCCGAAAAAATCCAGATGAATGAGACAATCAATGAGATCAGAAGACGATTTCCCACAAAAAAAAAGATTAAGGAAAAAGAGATCAAATATTTTTTCTATCGACAATAATTAAAAATTGGTGAAAAACTATCGAAATACTTATCGAAAATCTATTGATTTATCAATCATATTGTTATCTACAAGTATAATAATTAAAGCCTTTGAAAAATGAAGTATAACTGTCATAAAAGTAAAGTATAATTGTCAAATTTGAACACAAACAATAAAAAGAAAAATGCAGTTTATTTAAACATTTTTTTTAGAAATTCGGGTTTCGAAAACTCAATAGAAAACTACACTTTCTTAACAATTTTTTAGGAATTAATCAATAAAAATATATAACCTAGTTTTTCAAATGGAACTTCTTATTCGATTGGTGCCTTCAATTGTACAATTTCTCGATAAAGATTTTTACAAACTTAATTTAATACAGTGCAAAGAAATAGTAGATTTGTTTTGAAAAACAAGATTTACTGCATTCATGAAAAAGTATAATTACAATAAAGAGAGCTTCAAATTTTACGTTTTATTTATGAAAAACTTGATCACACAGTATGTAGATGATTGAAAACTTCAATACTTATAAATGATCTATTAAAGAATTGAACAATCAAATAATGAATATTTGAATAAAGAAATCGCGCTTTTGAAATTTAGTTCTCAATAACTTTTTTTGAAGATTTTATGTATCGAATGTGCAACAAAATAAAAATCAAATAGAAAGACAATAAATATAAAAATTTCTAGAGCAGACAAATTTCTAAAAATAGTAAATGATTTCCTTTAAAAAAACGAGTTTGACTGCATTGTTTTAAATAAGTGGAGCGATTTCTCCTCATCCTTAAAAATTCGTAAATTTCATGCACTGAGAAAAATTTTTATTGTTGTGTAACAGAATTCTTCTAAAAATTACTACATTGTCCACCAAAAAGATACGAAGATGGTAAGTCTTGTATAGTTTCCAATTCATATTAAACACCTTGACAGCCATTTATAAATTTTTGATACGCTATCCGTGTCATAATCGCGATACTCTTATTGTAAATAACAGTTTGAGTGTAGCATAAATTACTAGATAGAAAATTTGCAATACGCGTCAGGTTTTCTGTTGTGCTGAAGAGTGGGAAACGAAATTCTGTGTCAAAAGTTTTTTCATTTTGCGAAACAGATTTTACTACACTGGAACGGACAGTATGCCGCGCGAAGCAGTCTAATGAAATTATTTACGTAATGCTCGAAAGTTTCAAATACGCTTAGCAATAAAGTCGATTCGTTCGGTACTTTTCATACTCGCGGGGAGTATAAATGACCCAATATAGAAACTGCTGTATAAGCTGTGTATTCTATACTACGTTTACACGTGCTGCTTGTTCACTTTGAATAATGCTTCGTGAAATATAATAAATCATTTGCTCATTGTCGCAAATACTAATCATTCGTTCAGTTTTTTCAACTTATTATTATTATTATTTTTTTGTAGATTTTAGCATGAGGGTTACATTAAAAATTGAAAATAAGAAAAAAGCATGATCAGAGCAAAATGGAACGAATATAAAGAGTTATCGGAAAAAAGTACGTACACGCAAAAATATTCTTAATGTTTTATGAGTGTAAAAACTAGAAATTTTGAATGATAAGTGTTCTTAATACTATTTTCATTATAATTATGTACTTTAAGATAGTCATTGAGACGAGTCTAGTAGAATTTTGACTTAGGACGCACCTATGAAATGTTTCCAACTAATTCAAAAAAATTCCATGAGTTTTTCTAGATTCTTAGACCAACAGTAACCTGTGACGGTAGAGTCGTCTTTTTAGCTATTTAATAAGCATGAGATTTCGTCCTAAATATAGTCTATAATTTTTTGCAGACGCACAAGACATTTCAAGAATTAGTTCAGTGCTGTAACTCATCGTTCGTACCTATGGCAAACTACAGAAAAATATAAAGTCTCTTAATTAATACCCTGATCGTGAGTTCGAGGCCGCAGGAGAAAAAATCATACGAATTCCACATTTTTTCGATATACAGCACACGATTTTTGCAGAAATTCTAACGGCACCTTGCGAAAAACGTTATATTAAAGAGTTTGAAAAGTTACTTGAAAAAATATAATGCGTTACGTTACCGTTACAAAAGTGAAAAAAGTAATTCGTCAAGTTACCGTTACTTGAAAAGGAATAGTAACTCGTTGCCGTTACCATTAAAAAAGTAACATCCCGTTGCTTTTTTGAATAAATTGAATGAAAAGAATAAGACATCGAAAAACTAAGGCTGAAAAAAAAAACATCAACGTACTCGAGGTTTTGTTCTATAGTAATGGTATATTTCAGATATATAATAAAAAATGTTAATCCGTACTTTTTCACCCTTAAAAAAAACCATCAGCTTGTTCAAATTTTTCTATTTTTTTCAAGTTCACAAAATTTCTGAATATGACATTTGATTCAGTGTTATCGACAAGGAAACATTCGCAAATTTATTAGATTTTTAAGAGAATTTTAATACCTACCCAGATTTTCAGAACTTTTTCTATTTTTCAGTGTGTATGAAATGTTGCAGGATTTTCTAGTATTTTTATTAATTGGTACTATTTTTCTTTACATCGATACATAGATTTCAAGAAATTCATGCTGTAGAATTCAAAGTTTGTTAAATGAAAACTTCATTGCAAAATGTACGAATCATTCCGAAATAGCGAGTTTCAGGTTGAATGATAAAAAAATTGAATGAAAAAAAAAATTCTGTAATGAAGTGTGATTGAGGCAGTAGTTTTAAAAATCATTTGATATCTAAACGGAAACGATAAATAAAGAAGTTAAATTTGTGTTGACATATTATGAACTTCGATTAATCATTATCTGTCATAATGGCAACTTTAACGAAATCCACCAAAAATAATAATTTCACAATTTTTCATGATTTCTAAATTCCTGTTTTTCCTCAATTGAATCAGTAGCTATAAATATTTTAAATTCTTTTGTTTCCAGCCTTTACTCTTTTTCTATAGTGAATTCAATAAAAAAAATTGTCGTTAAAAATTCTATTTTTAATTAATTAGTAGACATATTTTTGTTTGTCAAAAGAAATTTCCTCTCTACATTTTTTTTATTGACGATGCATTATAACTTCAAATAAAACATTAAATGCAGGCACGCGTAGCGCACATCATCTTTAGGCAAACAAAATTTGAAAAGAAAATCAATTTTAGAATGACATTTTTAAAGTGAAAAAAAATCTCGGTCAAAGATGCAGATATGATTCGAAAATAGCCTTTTTGGGGATGATCGACTATAAAGTGAGGAAAGGCGGAGTCCAGGAGACGAGAAATGTCGTTGCCTTTATTAGGGCTTCTGCCTCAGCCATGCAAACGAGGCTCCGACTTTGCTCGCCTTGCGGAGGTCACCTGGTTCGCAAAACCCGTTCCCGAGAAAGAAAAAATAATTGAAAAAGCTCTTATTTTTCACATTTATGAAACAAAAAGCTTAAGTGTATCAAAAACGCATATTTTGGGCCGTCAAGGCAGTTACGCTAAAATGATTCTGATATTTAAACGAACTGAAAAAGAAACAAAAGCGGTAATAACCACTGATACATATCTTCAAATAAACGTTCAAATAATTATCGAAATTATGAAAAATATTTAAATCCAATCAATATTTTGAAAAGAAAGATACTTGGAATTCTTGACGTTTTTTTGGAAATATCGCAGAGTATCGAAAGCGCACATTGAAAAATGACTAAATATTTCTTTCCCTTTCCGTCAAGTCAGATGAACTGAGCTTGGTACAGGATTTTAATGTTTTTAAAATGCAATAATTGCTAGTTAGCAGTCACAGCAACAGATGCTTTTATGAAATAACAAATGATTTTGATTCAAAAATCGTCAAACATATGTACATGAAATATGAACCATTTTTCGTATTGCATTGTCTTCATCATATCCAGATTTATCAAATCTATATTTATGTTTCCCTACAAAAATATCTTGCATTAATGATAAAAATAGAACAAAATAATCGAGGATAGTCAAAAATTGAGAAAACTGAAAAGCACATTTGGAAAAATGATGATGACTTTTCTCAACTTTCTGAGTACTTCGGGATACTTGAAAAAGCAACGAGAAAGATAAAAAGGCCTTTTAATGAGAGGCAATGAGAGTTGGAGGAGATGGTTTCTCCGCGAATAGGCAAGCAGTGCATGATTAAGATAAGCAAAGTTATCATTTCATATGAAATCTCGCGAAAGTCGGCTCGTCAAATTCACGCTTTTGGTGCACTTATTAGTACGAGTGTGGGCCGAAAATTGAGACGTAATAGCGCGCGTTATTTACAGCGAGAAACTATCGAGTGGGCGGGCGCGTTGAAGCATTAACCCCTGGCAAAGGCATTAAACGTCACTGATAAACCAAAAGCTTTTGTTCGGCCCCGTGAAAGCGAGCGACCTCACTCGCAATTACGAATGCTTTATGCGAAGCAAATTACTGAAGTCTTCAGAAACTGGTAAAAGTGATAAAACACTCGGCTAATTTTCGTATTGCTTCATCGTAGTATTTTCTGCAAATTTGTAGGAAGTATCTATTATAACATCTATTAAATACATCTACCATTGTGGACATTCAGAAAAATTTTCTAAGACTCTTGAACGTTTTTCCGAGTTTAATGGAATAATAATTATGATTATAAATGTTGATTTATTCGTAAGCATATCATTTTTAAATCAGCTCAGAATCTCCCATTTCAAAGAAGAATTGGTATACTTTTCCTACTTTTTTTAGGATTATAACCTAGAGTAAAACTTTCAAATTTATCTATAATTTTACATACTTCGTTTATAACTTTCTTACATTTAAATAACTTTTTTCAACAACAAACATATGTATAGAAGATTATCTTACATGATCATACACTCGACTTCCCCAACGTTACGACTCTCGGGACTGAAAGCGCTCCTTAGTTTACGAACAAAGACGGAACACTCTGATTGGCTACTCAAATCGCGCGAGTGACGTGCAACCAATAGAAACTGTTCACAATCGTAAAGTAGAGAGCGGATGATTCGTAAAGTGTAGAGCGATGTAAAGAAGGGAACGTCAAAGTTGGGGAAGTCGAGTGTATATTGAACATGGTTTGATTTTGATTGTAGTAATATTAATAATGTAATCAACAGTATTTGCATTGGAGCCATATTAATAGTTTTCCCAGAAAGGTAAATACATACTGAATTAATTTAGTTAAAAGTTAGATTTTATATCAATAAACTGAGAAAAAAACCTGGTAATGTGTACTTTTATTATTTAAAAATTTCTATAAAATAATACGTATTTAATCAATACATAAATAATACTATAGTGTATCAAAAATATTAAATAATTTTGTTTTGATTTCTCATTTATAAATTTTTTAGTAAAAAATACTATATTTCTTCCTTGATATATCAAGATTTGGGAATTTCGTCACTGTAATATCCTCGTCTCCCCCAAGAAACGCAGCTATCTAAATTGAGATTCCTCGCTCGATAACGAACATTAGAATTTAAGAATTAATTTAGCTACACAAGTCCTAATCACGCGCTCGTGTTCATTTACACATCGCACGCTTTTTACCTTGTTGCCGTTATGTCATATTTATCATCTGGAGCGTACATCGCGCAAGCATTTCCTTGTTAAAATCCGGACATTTCCATAAATCGCCTTAATTACTAACTCGAGCTAACGATGAACTTTGGACGAGCATTTTTTCTCATTCACTTGTGTCGACACGCGATTCGCTTCCGGTTTTTGCTCTTAAAAAAGGAACGGCCGTCTCGTGAATGCTTGGTCATCTTGTACATTTTCCGACTGAATTACAATAATTCAGCTCCACTGTTAAAAGTTTATGGCTGAATTCTCAGTTGAAAACAGAGCGCAAGTTTTTTTCCGGAAACGTTTTCGAGTCTCTGAATGTGAGTAACTACTAATTCATAAACACGTTACTGAAATTTCTAAACGAACGACTGAAAAGCTTTACTTATTTTACTCTACATGAAGTTTTCTGAACTTTCGAATATGTATTTAAAAAATAAACGAAAATGGAAATAAAATTGTTACCATTCCCTTCCAAGATTTAAGTGGAAAATAATTGTTACCTTGGATTTGTTAAGTATTCATAATTTTTTCAGTTTCAAAAACATCTCTACATTCGGTTACTTTCTACTGAAAACATAAAAAAGTCGATACTATATTTTTAGTAAGATTAGTGACTGAAAATTTGACTATCAACATTTAGCGACTTGGTATTACAGATTTCAACAAGACAATAGACCATTTTACTTTCGTCACAAATGGGGTCACGTGATCATCATTCCATCTTTCTCATATTTTCGGGCAAACCGCATCCCTAGCACGGGAAGCTATGAAAAGGACAGCTATACCTTCTGTTTGCGCTTGCGCTCTCAATGAATAAAATGGTCTATTGGAACTTCACCCTCATAAATCAAACCTAAAATTCAGTCTGAAAACATGTGGAAAACAGTCAGACTATCAAAATTGAACAAGTTTGAATATATACAATTTTATTGGTCTGAAACTTCATGATCAAGAGTTTCATAATTTTTTAAGAACTGTTAACAGTGTAGAGCATCAACCTTCCTGTCTCGAATTCAGTTGACACAAATTGGTATGCGTGGACTATAAACGCCACATGGGCACGTGCTCTATGTGCAACTAAATTCAGGAGAGACTTTATATTATGTCCTCATGAAATACATGCACGCAATTTTTATTGTTGATTTTTCTGCATGACGAATTTTTATTTAACCAGCCATCATTTTTTTTAGGGCTGCTATATCCTCATGAAAATTTGGCAATACAGGTCGAAAAACCTAACCTCTTTCTATATGATTTGATAGTCAT
Source organism: Platygaster robiniae (assembly GCA_028476575.1). Classification (NCBI taxonomy): domain Eukaryota; kingdom Metazoa; phylum Arthropoda; class Insecta; order Hymenoptera; family Platygastridae; genus Platygaster; species Platygaster robiniae. Next base: position 11,730,157 of record CM052027.1, on the reverse strand, counting down.
TTTGAAATTTTCGAGCTTATGCATACGTTCAAATGTCATTATTTTTAGCAAATTGATGTATTGTATACTAATTTTCAGCGATTCAAGCTTCCAACTAGAATTTTTACTAAACTTCCTTATTAAAAATTTACATATTTTTCAAGAATTTATAGACAACTTCATGATTGAGAATTTCTGGTTACAATCAAATGGAAAATGAATTATGTATAAACTGAATATTATTGAATATATAAGAATACAGTAATAAATAATCGTCTTTTTTTTCGTTGTACAGAGTACATTCTGCTTGTTTTAACATAACTAATTATAAAGATTTTCTAATTCATTCATATAACTTGGAATAGGTCAAGAATCTTGTAACGTTCTGAAAAAAAAAAAAAAAATAATAATAATACTATTCATTCATAAATCTCTTTTTGCATGAACACTTAACAGTTCTATATGCTTGTATGCAACGTTTCTTTCCATTTTCAGCGCTTTAGTATGAGATGTGAACAGGTTTTTTCTCTGCGAAACGTGATTTTCTTACTAGGCGCATCATCCATCCGTGTTCTTCATGCTCATTAGACTGACATGTATTCTCGTTCTTAATTTCCGCATTCCGTTACGCGCTAAGTCGGCCGCGTTTCCGAAAATGAAGGCTGCGCTTAAGTTGCGTTCACACTTGCCAGCATCGAAGCGCTCATCCGGTTGTGCGTTTCCGGCAATTTTTATTCAATGTATTTGCAAATAATTGCATGCCATGAAAAGCCAAGCAATGAATTCAATCGGTTTTTATCAGCAGCGTTGCCAAGTCAGAGGTTTTCCTCCTGAGTTCAGTAATTTATCATGGGCCAACAACGAGAAATATTGATAACAGTAAGTGTACAATTGAATATGGAATTCTAATATTTTCTAATAATGATACAAGAAGAAAGCTTTTTCTCTCTTTCATGCAGAATTTCATAATTAGACCATATGAGTTTCTGAAGTAAAATGAATAAGATACTGATTTGTCAATTCTTTGACTTTTTCATGACGGAAAATACTTCATACTCGTTAATTTGGTATCTTTCACAAAAAGTTTGAAATATCTAAAGAAAACCTTCAGAAAATGTATGAAAAAATTCATTTTTATCGTTTAGTTATGAGCTTTTACTCGGAGAAAAAAATAGTAGTTTGAACTTAGTATCTACATTAGAAAAAATTACCAAACAATGTCAAGCTTTGTATCATTGTATAATTTTTCCCTATTTTACGGTACATATCACGACATACTTTTTCTTATTTCTATTCACAACTAGTTTAGCCAACAGTTGAATATAGCAAGTATTAGTAAATATATTATATTGAAAAAAATGCGAACTTTTTACAGCGGCTTAATATTTTGCTTGTTGTAACTACCGTATCAGTCTCGGATTTTTCTTTAACCTGTCTTCGACATGTTACGATATATGAAGGAGTCATTACAGTGAGGTATGATGATTCGGAAAATTGGAGTATTCCAATGTCACATTTCAGCGCTTTAGTATGAGATGTGAACGGCTTTTATCTCTGCGAAACGTAATTTTCTTACATTTTTTTGTATGGGTTAACGATATGTCATGTAAATAAAGGTACTTTTTTTGAGATAAAAAAAAGTAAGAATCCAGCATAAATATCCTTCCCATACTACTTTAAGACTATGTTAAGTGTTGTAATGAGAGAAGTAAAGGACTCGTCTAGGAAGTATTAAAAATTGTGAAAAATTTTATGGTAATTCCTTTATTACCTCCCGACTTAGCTCTCCGACCCCAGATTCGTATGGGAACTCTAATCAGTTGTTTTGTAATTTGACCCATAAACTTTTTCTCAGTGTACTAGATAATAAAAAAAAGTTTAGAATACGTATGTCAGTTCATAAAAAATAAAAATTCTCAATATTATTGATTGTGGAGCAGGAAGTAAAATATTTTCTTTTGTAACTAGTATCTTTTTTTTTTGGAAAGTCATCATAGCACATTACAAAACGTAATGAATGAATAGAAACAATTTATTTGTTTAGATTAATTGTATTCATGCAATATGAACGTTACTCCAAAATATATTATATCTTTCTTATATATAAATTCTAATTAATTTCAACATTGTGAAACAATACATACTGCACCGAAAAAATACAATTCTCCAAGATTCTCCATCACAATGCATATTTTAAAGTGAAAAGTACCAGATAATTTCTTTAATGAATTATTTTTGAATCATACAGTCCGTACACTTAAATCTCTCAAATTTTAACTGTCAATATAACAAATCGCAGTTCGCCACATAGTATGAGGAATAAGGTGGATGGGATGAGTATTATGTACGCTAGGATCTCAAACCTTAATTAAAATAATTACGTGACCTTTATGTAAACTGAACACAAGTAATCGTATCGAAGGGAATAAAAGCCTACATGGCCAGTCCTTTTTTGCTAGGTAACAAAAGATATCAATTCTAGCTCGTCTCTTTCTATACTATAAATAAACATAAAGTTCGTGCAGAATATAATCGACGTGAGCAGCGCAGGGATCGAGACGGGAAAATCACGTGATTCGAGCGCTCTTGTTCGGTGTTGTAAAACAAGGACATTATAGAGGCAAAATAGTATAAGACAGGTCGATGTTCCGTTTTCGTCGTCTCGCCGCAGTGACCGACCGTTACAGATGGGACAAATGTCTGAAAATATCTTGCCAAAAATTGTCTTTGTGCCATTCACACAGTATAGTTTGTGTTCTAGTGCCTGTGACTTATCTTTGAATTGTCATTTTTCCAAACAAAATACGTCTTTCTAGCCCTTGCTATAACAATGGCGTAAAGTTTTTTAAATCCAAATGCCGAAGTTGTAAATCTTAAGATTCTCAAAGATTTCTAAAGTCAGGGGGGTGGCGCTCGGTATCACCGGGCTTGAAAAAGCGTATTCGTGTTTTTTACCGGCCTTTGCTGCGCCGAGTAGTCCGTAGAGGCGGTGACGGTCTTAGTGAAAGTCACGTGACTCGCTCTTGATTGGACGTTTGACTCACGTGACCTTTTCATTGGTACTGCCCACTGATCTATATTCTAACTGGATAGGCAACGCAATACTCCCCACTCCAGCCACGCCGTTCCATTTGAATGTTGCCATTACAGGGAAACGCGTCAACTTCTTCGTGTTACACAGATACGAAGTTCTACGAACGGTTACAATGTATTACGAACCCACGGAATCAGCTGTGTTTATTTATGTATTTTGGTTGATTCTGGTCAATTTTAGTTTTTTTTATGTTGTTTGTATGTACGTTTTGTACATATTAATGTAACTTGTTCATGTTATTTTGAATGCATAAGTCAAATTTTCTTATGTGTAATAGTTATAATATTATCATTATTTCTTCACAATGTAACGAAATTTCATACGAGTGTTTTCGATTCACAATTGCAAATCACCTTCCATCGAGATCTATCTAGCGCTAAAATTTCAAAATTTACAATTTCAAATCATCTCCCTAATAGCTGCGATTTAAAAATACACTTTTCCGCGCGTCTCTCTTTTTGCTTTGTGCGCATGCGCACAACGCGATTTCAAACCTCTTCATGGTCTCCGTGTCGACTCCATCATACACTGGAAAAAAAAGTATTTCAGACAACACTAGTTTGTGCTGACACAGCACGATTAAGTGTTGCCACTACACGGTGGAAAGTGTTGTTGAAAGGTGTTCAAAGGCGTTGTACCAACACTTTTAGGTGCCGGTTGAACTCGGGCTGCTCGGGCATCGTGTTGACAATAGGCGAAAGTGTTGGTTCAATACTTTCGTAGGATTTCTGTTGAACCGCGAGGTGTTCGGACGACTTTGAAGAATCAACACTGTCAATGGTGCCAACTTAACTTTTCTGAAGTGCTTTTTGAAATACTTTTTTTTCTAGTGTAGATGTTCTCCGTGCTGCACCGAGAAGTTCACGAGTTTCCCTGCAATGGCGGCGATCGACAGTTTCCCCACCACTCCAATCCTATTGTCTATCCAGTTAGAATATAGATCAGAGGTACTGCCAGCGCTCTACATGAGCAAACTGAGAAACTGCGACTGGTCACAAAACCGTAGTACACTTTTTTTCCGAGCATCAGCCCCCTGTCCAAAATTAACTTCTATTGTCAACTTTTTGCTTTTTTTTCCTTAGTCATCTACCTAGATACTAGCCAAAAATCGGTTCGTAAAGTAAAACGTAACTTCCATTTGGAAATTTCACGAAAAAACAGCGATTCACGCTTGAAAAACGTATTTTCGACGAAAAATTTACTTTGCGAAATACATAATATACTTTCTCCGTCGTCATAACATCGTGTGTGCCCGAGGAAGAGGAGGCTCTCTTGATCAATGGCATACTTTTGTAATATCATTGGCAAACGTACATTACCATGCCGGAGAAACGGAAATCTGTCAAGCGAGAAGGGAAAAAACTTGGGGAAAGTCAATCGTTCCAACGAAAAAACGAGCTGCTGTGATATGCGTGTTTACAGTACGACTAATTTCAATTTTTATGCCGCCACTGTTTCTTTTTCTTAAAGTTGCCACCTCATGGAACTGTGAAAATCAGAGGTTTATTGAACTTCTTGCGTCTGAGGAATACTTTAAAAATTGTGGGCATCTCAAAGTACGATTTATTCTCCCGAATTTCAAACGTTTCAAAAAATTTACAACCGATTTCAACATTGCTGAATTATCGAAAAATCGGTATACATTAGTTGTGGGGACTTTTGCTTTTGAAGAATTTTCCGAAAATAGTTCGAAATTCGTAGAAACATAGAAATGATTGTTATCATTTGTGCAAACACGTCTAAACACTTGAAAATTCCGAATTTTCTTGCAATATCTTACTCAACATCTAATATTTCAAGAAGGTTATAGAAAACGATTCGTTTTGCCCTTATGAGATATCTCTATAATACTTGAAAATGGAAAATATGTACATATTTATACAAAAACTATATAAATAATAAATAAATAATTATTTCCGATGGTGGGCCTTATGAAAATCCACGCTTTCATAAAGTGATTCTCAATGCGATCCAACATTTTCAGAAAAATGATCTCGATGCTCTCTACATAGCAACTAATGCTCCAGGTACTCTGATATTCACTTAAAGTTTTAATTATTTCAATTTTTTTTTACGCCATTATTTAATTAAAAATTTATTATTATTATTAAAAATATTTTATTAAAAATAAAATTAAAATATTAAAATATTTTTATCTATATCATAAAATGTTTAAGCCTTAACATTCAGTATATTTTCATGCACGAAAACTCAAAAATGAGATATAGTAATGCTTTTACTCCTGACAATCTTCGTTACGCCTTTGTTCATCTCGTTATTAACCTTTATTTCTCGAGTTTTGTAATGTCCGAGTTAATCAATTAAAAATTTTCCAGGTAGGAGCGCATTTAATAGAGTCGAGCGTCGAATGGCTCCTTTAAGTCATGAACTTGCCGGTCTTATCCTGCCTCACGATACATTTGGAACTCATTTGGATAGTCAAGCTAGAACAGTAGATTTAGAGGAAAAAAATTTTGAAAGCGCGGGCCTAGCGTTGGCTGAGGTATGGAGCGATTTGGAAATCGACGGATATCCAGTCGTCGCCCAATATATTACTCCTGATGAAACCGTGGAAGATCCTTAAGACATCGAAATTCATTGGTACAGCAACCATGTTCACAAGAGTCAGTACATGTTACAAGTGATCAAATGCTTAAGGCCCAAGTGTTGCGGCAAATTCAGAAGTGGATTGCTTATGATTCTCCCTCATCGATTTCTCGCGCCCCCTGTTCGAGTGAAACAAACGCAGCATGACATCGTCATATCTGAAGAAACGAACGAAGGACGTTATCTTAATTTGTTGACGCGAAAAGCACTCGATCTGCCACTGGATGTGAAGGGTTCAAACAGATACTGTGGTATGGATTTTTAAAAAATTGAACATTTTACTCTCCGACATCAAATTTTCAAGCACGACATTCAAAACAGATTGTCAGAAAATCGAATTTTTTTCTTGTTTTTAGGTTCCATATGACATATTTTGTTCATCTGTGAAAAGCCAGCTGCAAAGAAGAACGTGCAAAATATGTGAACTGTACCATGCTTCACAAAAATCCGCAACTTTACGCCAGAAAATTCACAAAGGCGAAAAAAAGTTGCAAAAAATTCAGAATTAATACTTCGTCGAGAAACTTCTGATGAAGAGCTTGAATGTCTTGATGAGGACGAAGTTGAAAAAATGTCAAAATACAAGCAACAGACACTAAAATTAATTTCATGCCTGTTATAACGGACTTAAACGAATGGCTGACAAATCAATTTGAGAGTGCTGATTAAATCGACTACCAGGTGTACTCCTAAGTAATTTCCGGTTTTTTCAATGGATGGCGTTCTGTTTTGTACCGCTGTTGGTAACACATACCATATGTCATTTTGTTCAGTCATATCGAGTGCTTAAACTGCGTTGACATTTTCTCGAAAAAATCTTCCAGTAAGTTTTTATTGCGCTTCAAAAATATCGAATTTTGTACCGAATTTTGAGCATATGCGCCATGCATTGCTTTTCATGTTCAATCAGGGGAAAAAAGTGTCCGAAAGCCACTGTGCGCTTGTGGAAGTTTATGGTGATCGTGCATTAACACTTCGAACATGTGAAACGTGGTTTCGACAGTTCAAAAATGGAGATTTCGACCTGAACGACGTCGCACGCTCCGGCAAGCGAAAATCGTTCGATGACGCCGAATTGCAAGCATTATTAGATGAAGACAACACGCAAACGCAACGACAGCTTGCAGATGCGTTGGGAGTTCAACAGCAAGCAATTTCCAAACGTCTGCGAGCCATGGGAAAAATTCAGAAGTGTGGAAAGTGGGTGCCCCATGAACTGACCGAGAGACAAATGGAGAATCGAAAAGTGACCTGTGAAATGCTGCTTCAACGATACAAAAGAAAGTCTTTCCTGCATCGTATCGTTACTGGTGATGAAAAGTGGATTTTCCTGGAGAACCCTAAGCGCAACAAATCGTGGGTGAGTCCAGGTGAAGCATCGACATCGACGGCACGGCCAAATCGTTACGGTCGGAAGGTCATGCTGTGTGTGTGGTGGGACCAGTCCGGTGTTATATACTTTGAACTGCTGAAACCTGGTGAAACTGTGAATGTCGTTCGCTACAAACAGCAAATGAAAGATTTGAGCCAAGCCATTGTGGAAAACCGACCAGAATATCAACAACGACAGAAGAAGGTGATTTTGCTTCACGACAATGCGCCGTCGCATAAGTCGAAAGTCGTTCGTGACACGCTGGAAAGGCTCAAGTGGGAAGTGCTTGATCATGCGGCTTACTCACCAGACCTGGCGCCATCCGACTACCACCTCTTTGCCTCGTTGGGCCATGCCCTTTCTGAGCAGCGCTTCGACTCGTACGAAAATGTACGAAAATGGCTCATCGAGTGGTTCACGTCCAAAGGCAATGATTTTTACTGGCGTGGTATCCACAATTTACCAGAAAGGTGGGAAAAATGTGTAGAAAGCGATGGAAAATACTTTGAATAAAATAAAGGTTACGGTTTTTTTGGAATTATGTGTTTTATTTGCAAAAAAACCGGAAATTAATTAGGAGTACACCTGGTAATTATAAGAATAAGTAAAATTTTTCCGCTCAAGACATTACTGCATTGTTGTCAGAAGAAATTATATAAAAAAATATAAAAAACACTGAATTGTTGCAAAAAACTATGGTATAAATATAAATGAAAAGTATAGGGGAGAGTGGGGATAGGTGAACCACTTTTTTTTATTAACATTATTATGTCTGAACAATTCGACGTAAGGGTCTGCTGTATATAGAAATCTAAAAGAGCCCACATTCCTTGGCATATTAAGTAGGTATGCAAAAATACTATCTTTTGTTTTGTAAAATTTATTTGCTTTCCAAATTTTTCTCTCAAATGGTTCAGGTATCCCCACCCGTGGGGATACCTGAACCACCCTATGGGGATAGTTGAACCACCTTTCAGGATAACACAAAAACTACAATTGTATAAAAAAATTGTAATTTATTTCTTTGTGCATGCCTTTTTTCTGTTCGAATATAAACATTGCACCTTTACAGCATGAAATCAAACATTACAAATTTGCTATTTATTCTTATTTTTGTTTTTTTTCTTTCTTTTTTCGAAGGTTTTCTTGAGTTTTCTGATTGTGTTTTTCCGCGATCAATTTTTCTGCGGTGAGTCTGTAGCAATGATACTCCTTCCTCGTTTTCTTCCCCGAGTCGTCTGTTTTCGTGGTTTAGCCTTTAGGTACCCTCGTAAGTCCTCTGGCGATTTTCCTGGCAAGAACCCACGCATTCTGATCGTCAAAGGAACATTATCCAGGTCAATATTGGGAGACATTGCGGACTCGACTGAGTTATTGTTCCTCGCAGGAGTGTTCAGGAGCACATTTTCATCTTCTACGATTGCCATTTGTTGAGAATTTTGATTGTGAGTGTTTTCTGTGTTCATGTCTCTGTTAGTGTAATCACTCCCAAGAAAGTCAGATGCAGAAAACTTTTGTGGGTTGAAGGGAAAAATTCCACTCTTTTCAAAACCTGATTTGATATTTTTCGGAGTAATCGCAGCATCGTGTGCGGAATGCACACATTCTGCAACTTCGTAAATTGTTAGTGGTTGCTTCAAAGATTTGATCATTGCATCCAGAGATCGGTTGTAGGCAGCTTTGAATGGATAATAGCAAGTAATGTCCAATGGTTGCAATTTATGAGACGTGTGAGGTGGCAGAGTCAAAAGTGTGATGCCATTCCGTTTCGCTTAATCCAAAGCCCGGATAGATAAGTAACTTTCGTGGTTATCCAAAATCAGTAACTTTGGACTTGTCAGTGATGAGTTCGAATATTTTATGAAATGCTCCAACGTTTTTTCGAATAGCTCTGCATTCATCCATCCTGTCTTATTTGCTAGGCCAAGCGTATTTGGTATACCGTTCTTGAGCATTTTGGGAACAAATTTTACACGTGGGAAAACCATCGCAGGCGGCAAGAAACCTCCAGCAGCGTTGATGATACAACATGTCGTAACGAGTACACCTTTTTCTCCACTTGTCGCTTGCGAAACTTGCTTTGTATTTTTGGCAGCAATGAAGTTTGGAGTTTTTGTTGGAACAGTTGTTGTTGCTATTTCGTCTAGATTGAAAACGTTGGAAGGGTCGGAGTATCTGGGCTCCCGATCGTAGACCTTTTGTACATTGTCGTAAAAAATCTTGACGTTATGAGCATTAAATGACGTAGCTCTAGTCAGGCTGCAGTTCTTCGGTTTCCAAAGAGTAATGTCTGGATTTCTTTTGCGAAATAAATGAAACCAGTATTTACCTGCTGTTTCGTTCTCTTTCCACTGACGTGGCATTTTGATGTCATTTTTTAAGCCCAGCTCGAAAGCGAGCTTTCGACATTCTACGCTGCTGAGTCCGAAGCCCATTTGTGAAGAGCGTACGAGGTACTCACACAATTCCTTCTCCTGCTGTTCGGTGAAAACTTGACGTTGTTTAAAATCAGCCTCCAGCTATGTTTCCTGTTCTTCTTTTATCTTCATGACGTAGCGGCGAAACGTAGGACGTGGAATGTTGTGTATTTTTGCTGCTTGGCGAATGCCATACCCCTTCTCCAGATGATCACGTAATGCGGATTTCATAGTTGCACTGGAAGTCAAGCCTGTTTGGGTTTTGCGTTTGTAGTTTCTCACCATTTTGGCATCCTGCGATGGAAAATTTAGAATTAAATTTCATTTTGATGTATTTTTTTTTTTTTTTTGATGTTTTGTTAATTAAAATTCATTTTGATGTTTTGATAAGGTTCAATTTGAAATTTGAATTGAAAATTGGAAACTATGGAAATCAAAAACTAGAAAAAAAAATTATCAAATTCTTTTTTCCGATTCGAAATTTACAAAAGACATCCAATCAAAAGTTTGAAAAAAATTCGTGTTTCACAGAGTATTTTTCGATTTCCATAAATTATGGAAAATTTAGAAAATCAAATTTGGAAAGGTGGTTCATGTATCCCCACAAGTCATTAGCCAATTAGAAGTGATTTGAAGAAAACATGAAATATTTAAACTGAGTGAGTTATCCGTGAAAATATCATAATTTGCGTCTACTTACGATAAAATACAATTTTATGAAATTCAATGCCACTGGCGAAGCACGATAAAATTTTTCCAAGAAAACGTTAGGTCACAATTGAAGCTGCAAACGGCGAATACAAACTTCGATTAGCGATAAAAACGACAACAATCGTTTGACGCGACTGTGCGTGCGTGTGAGGTTAGGATATCGACTAAGTAAGCATCACACATATAGATGGCGCACAAAATCATGACAGAAAGTGAAATATTTGTAGTGGTTCATCTATCCCCGTGGTTCACCTATCCCTACTCTCCCCTATGAGATAATATCATGTATAATAAAGAGTATTATCTGATTATTTCTCTTACAAAATAATTTTTTATTCCCTTTCCGAATAATCCTTTCAGGAAAATTATATTTTTCTTATATATAAAATAGATTGTTTCGTTAGTTTTTTTTAGACAAAGTTTCGGAAAAAGTAAATTTTCATATTGTTCAAAGAAAAAACTTAACATGATCAATGTAAGATAACTTGTATATTTATTTTTCAATATTTTAAAGAATAATTTATTATAATATTTTTTGTAAAACGAAGAATATGTCAGCAATAATGTTAATATTATAACTTGCGTCTAACTATTTTTTCCGTAAATAGTAGTTTATGAGAATGCATCTTATAACACCAAAAAATCCACTTTCGGAGAAATTTAATCACCTTTTTACGATAGAAATTATATTTTTTGTGATGACGTCAACACTTAGGGGGGGGGGTCTATAAAATGATGACAGTTGATGACATGGAGGGGGGAGGGAGTCAAAAATGGGTAAAAAACTGATGACGTAATACGTGGACAGCCCCTTTTCCAAATCATTTACATGGGATTAGGAGAAATTTCAGAAAAATCTTGATCTATTTCAAAAACTGTGGCCTGCTTGCTTGCAGCAGTTCAGGAAAGCGAGTTTCTCGTCATTCTCTTGGTGTGTAACAAAATTTTCAGCTTCACTATTCCTTTGTCAGTTCAACTGCAAGAAAAGTCATGTGATATGGCATCAGCAGTAGAGAATGTTCCCAAAATCGTCAATATGCTACAAGCAGAACGAAAAACTGCAGAACTATCGTTCAGTGAAATTTTTATAGCAGCTGAAAAGCTCGCAAAAGCCACATTCGATGTGGAGCTGAAAGTTCCGAGACTCACGTTAAAGCAAATAACTTGTTTCAATTATAACTCAGCTTCTGTTGAATCGTATTTTCAGTCTGCTGTTTCATTCCTTGCCTTACACTGCAATTAAGCAGAAATTTGTGACGCGCTCCGACAAGAGGGACCTAAGCGTTCAAAAATCACTTTTTGGATTATGAGCGTATTATATGAAATGAGCATCGCTCTTTCGAATGCTATTGTAAGCGAATCTTTTTTTGGAATAGTTTTTAAATACGGAACGATTTTCAAGAACGGTTTTAGAAGCGCTTGAATCCTCTCTCTCAATACTCACACTTTTACCCGCATCAATACCAAGATGCGTCGGCCAAAGACGACCGAATACACGGACGCAAGGCTTGGAATGGTAGGAATGGGTAAAAAGAGAGAGGAATATCGGAAGCTATAATCGAGCTGCCGCTTCTTCTTTCCTTGCTCCTGTAAAATCTACTCTCGGACGCTTAGGTCCCTTTTGTCGGAGCGCGTCACATTTATTGAAGGACACAAAATAAAATTCAAATGCACAGCGTTTGAATTTTCAATCAATATTTTTTGCGTCAGATTCAAGGCGCCGACACCAAAAGTATTAAAACTTTAAGTTAGTTTAAATGCTATTTTGTGTCCTCCAACAATTTTCTGTTTGCGGTGCGATACGCTGATTCAAAATTCGTCAGACAAATTTCTTAATGAAAACACAGGAATCGCATCAAGCTCAATACAGATACTTCTCTCTGGATTTTCTGCAATCGAAAAAGTAGATGAATTGGACTATCTTTCGCCGTACTTTGATGATCGAGTTTCAGAATCCGCTGTAAAAGCAGAGTATAAATTGTAATGTGAGAAATTATTGAGACTCGCGAAAGAGGCCATTGTTTTACAAGTATTAGATTTTTGTAACACGAGCAGATTTCCAACAATCAAATATCTCTTAACTGTTTTGGAAACTCTTTCGGTCACTACCGCAAGTGAGGAAAGGTCATTTTCGACACTGAAAAGAATCAAAACTTACTTATGTAACTCAACGGGCAATGAAAGACTCAGTGCACTTGTTGTACTGTCAATTAATGGAAACTTAGGTATCGATCCGAATGAGGATCTCGAGATTATGGCAGCAAGGAAATTGCGAAATTTTAAATTCTGCCTACTGTAATTGACGCTTTTGTTTGACAATTGATATGTATGTGCGTGACTGACAATTAAAATTAAATTGAGTATATTGATAATAATAAAGCAGTTTTTCACTAATAAGTCCAACTTTGAAAGCAAATATCCATAAAAGACATCCATCAACCATTTCCGCCCCCCCCCCTCCCAAAGAAACAATTCATCACTACATTTTGGGCCCCTTCCGAACCAAATTTCTGGCTACGGGCCTGCGTAGATTAAAGCATTTCCGAAAGTGACCACAATAATTAATTGATGAAACTCATTATTATAATTAATATAAATATAAGCACGGGGATGAAAAACATTACTTTCAACGTATTGCAATTATTTAATAATTGATAATTAACAAATATTAAAATACATTTGTTATTCTCAAATATTTTTTAAATAGTGAATCGAAAACTATGAATATATTATACAGATATACATATTTATACAGAAAAAGAGAAAATTATTTTTTTCAACATATCAATTTCATTAAGTATTAACATTAACCCCCCATTAAAATACGCATTTTATTTTTGAAGTCAGGAAGGATAAGTAATAGGATTGTATCTGCTTCAATTTTATTTCCCAATCTTATTATTCTATGTCCTAATGAATTTTTATCATGAATTTCGACAAAACTTGCAGTCTTTCGCGTATTGTACATTGATTCATTTAAAATAAAACAATTTCTCAAATGACGACAAGTGATAACTCTAGTGAATACATATTTAAAATAAAATGATGGCATTTGAGTGATTGGAGTGATAAAATGACAGTTTAATTAGAAATTTAAGTGTATAATCATGAGTCATATTTGAGTTAGTGACTTTTACTTTGTGAGCTGCAAAGGATAAGAATTCATTTTGGACTTTTTTAATTTTCGAAACCCGAAAATCAGTCAAAGTGACCAAATGGTAAAACAATACATTGATTTGGAAACATAGAATTCATGAAAGTTTAAAATATTTCGTATTCAACTATTTATTTTCTATTTTTAAGGAGACTAGCAAGTTATTAAATATGAATTCCTTTGATACCCATTCAACTTATTCAAAATATTAAATTGTTAATATCAATACTGTAGAAACCTGTTAATTCAAGTATCATGTTTGTAAACGTTAAATTTAATTGTGTTACTGTAAGTTCAGCGAATTTTATAAATTTAGTTTTTAGAATGTTTCTAATATTCTATTTCTTAAACTTTCAAGTTCTATCATGTTTTATGTTCAAATTTAACTATCTATACTTTCGTAAATAAAATAATCAATATTATTTTTTTATTTCAGGAAAGGCTTAGACTCCGAAAACCCCAACCTTCGTACACCAATGTTTATTTAATGAAATTCGTTTTTCCAACTGAAACTGACCAAAAAAAGTAACGGCGAAAACACAAAGGCTTGCGCGATTTTCGCGAAAGCGCCATCGGAGTGTGCATGCACGAGGATATCACGAGTCCATCTGCGAACAAACCGAAACGAAACGACATCGAAATCGACAGAGCCAGACGAAGGAAAGCGAGTGTGTTGTACATCACACGCCAGCCCGAGCCTTCGAAGATTTAGCTAAGCTCGAGTTTCTCTGGTGGAATGCAAACTATTGTTGCGCTCGCACTGAAAGTGCGAGTAAAAACCTCTCGAGCCAGAGTTACCCAAAATGTGCACACAAACTGAGATTTCATCGATGACCACTAATGGTCAAACAAAAAAAAAAAAATGCATATGAAAGGTGAATATGCACAACTTGTTTCTTTGGTTTAATATTGAATTAATACACAATACATGTTACACATTGCATACTTGAGTGTTTAAATTTCACAACTTTAAATCAATAAAATTTTCTACCGTAAAAAATATCAAGATTCAAATATTCAAATTCATCAGTCCATTATCTCCTCTAATTTGAATAAGTTCGTGCAGGCAAGGAAAAAAGTTTAAAAGTTAATGTTATCAAAGAAGTGGGTCCAGTGGAGTTGTAACACCAAAGTCAATAATCGATCGCCTAACTCAAGCAGTGGTATTAATTGCCGTAACTTGGGTGGGGGTGACAGTCGTCTCGAATGAGAAGCTAGGTGACCAGATTGAGGAGACGGCCTCTTTGATCCTCATACACTTCTTCATAGCGTTGCCTCCTCAATCCGATGAGAAGTCTGACAGAACTCATAACTAGAGACTCAAGGGAGAAAGTGGCTATTGAACTCGCTCTTGATTGGAGATGAGTAAAAGGCGGCCATCTTGGACACACAGGCAGTGCTACACAGCCCACGCACAGAAATTTCGGCACACACACAGACGGCCGAGTACGCCGAGTAGCAATGCCAATGTGTCCAAGATGGCCGCCTTTTACTTATCTCCAATCAGGAGCGAGTTCAAAAGCCACTCTCTCCCTTGAGTCTCTCTACTCATAACTACCAAGCCTTTGCAACTCGAGATCTCAACCTTAGGAATCACGATTTACATAAAGTAAACGGCACTACACAGGCGCCACCAGTCTAAGCTGCAAAATAAGCCGCAAATGGCGGTCTTTGCGGCTTCATGCAGTCTGCTGATCCGTGCGTAGACACGGTCATAGACACTAGAAACCAGGATTGGACACTCATTGTGTAAAAAACGGAATCTATGCTGTCAGCTACGTGGGAGGAGCTTGTATCCCTACCACCAGCTCTTTTCTCTCGCTCTTACACATTTCTTTTGAATGGCTTTTGTTGCGCTCGTTGAGAAAACGATCAACGTCAAAACAAGCTACGCCCAGTAACAGAGAGAGGTATAAAAGAGAGAGAAAAGAGCTCGCGGAAGGGATTAAGCTCCTCCCACGTAGCTGACACCATAGATCCCGTTTTTTCGAGCCTTTTTTCGGGCAAGTGTCCAATCCTGGTTTCTAGTGCCTATGGACACGGTATACACACACGACTACTTATGCGTGGAGGTGCGTTGAGCGCGAACACGCTGACACACACTGACGAACCGTGGTAAGCCCGAAGAGAGAGGAACTACACGAGTTACACAGGGCTGATAACTACCTATTTGCTGCGGAGTTTTTCATGATTACCCCCGTGAGTCGATAGAGGGCGATAAGGTCGAAATGGATACCAAGTACACTAGAAACTCACTTATTTTCGGATTAGGTTGGGTTGAGGGGAGAGCGCTTGAACCCCTTCTCTACTACTTTGAGATCGATCTGGACCGCGATATATATTGATACTATTGACGGTATCGATTCGTGCCGTGGCGCGAAAAAATACATGTTGTACATACGTTGTGTTTTGATGAAATTGTCATACGTGTATTGGAAAAAAACGCAGTTTTTGGCATCGTTATCATCATTATACATCTATTTGATCATTTTATATTTATTTTCGAAACAGAAAATTTCTATATTTACTAAAAAAGTTACGAATGTGCTAAATTACACAGATATTTATTAATGCATTTTCATTGTTATGTATTCATGTCATCAAAAGTATTGCCAATTAAATGATAATTTTGACGTCGAGTTATTATTATTTTTATTTTTACTATGAAACCATCATTATAATTTCTAAATAGCTTTTTGGTTAAGTAAACAAGTAAAAGCTTCGAAAACAAAATATTTATCCATTGATGTTGAATTTGAATTCATGCCGTTCCCGCGTAAAAGTGGGAATCGCGCAATGTGAGAGAGTGGGGGTGGAGGGGCAGCGCCAGACCCGAAAATAACTGAGAAAGGCATCCGAAAATAAGTGGAGCCGAAAATAAGTGCATACCGAAAATAAGTGAGTTTCTAGTGTAAGTTATTATTAAAAAGTCGGCCATGTCTGCATATACGAAACAAAAGGAAAATTGAGAATATATGTGAGTCACCACCAAATATACGTGAGTAACCGCCAAAAGAAAAAAAAAAAAAACTTCTCAAGGATGAAAATTTATTATAATACTACTTCAACCACAATCTTGCGATGATAAATTAAATAGCAATATAGCACAAGTATAATTGCAACAATGCTTGATCAAACTGAAATCAGGTTAATCGTAGTCGCCCCGAAACGGTGGGCTTTTTCATGCCAATACGATTAATATTAATTTCACTTTCCCTCCATTCGTCTCCGTTCCACGATATTTATAGACTAATAAATTTCTTTTTACATCTAATGGCATGTATTAACTTTTACCGCTAAAGGAATACCGGAAACTTATCTCATTATCTAGAAATCGAAGTTTCCGACTGAGAATGATGTGAAAAATGATTGTAACATTCGAATCATCGTGCTTCTCTTGTACGGGAAAATAATAACATTGTACGAGAGAACGAGAGACGCCTATAAAATGGCGCGCTTTCTAATGGCTTACTCTATTGCGGTTCGCTTGAAAAATAAAATGTTACCTATTAACTCGTATAAAATGTTGCGTTTCTTAAAGCCTTCCACAGGTTCGTTGAAAAACTTCTTTTTTAGCGATCACGAGAAAGTAGATCGATCGACAGTTACATTTTTAATGTTTTGAAATGTCTTTGTGGCAGTTGATAAATAAATAATAATTTTTTTGAAACATTAGATTTCGTGTGACCTGTTACGAAAAAATTTAAGCTTTCCAAAAGTTTTCAGAAACTTTGGAGGACCTGAAATTGGTATTCAAAAATTTATATCTACATCAATTTTATTTTAAATCTTTTTCAGGTTTTCCACAGGCCAGTTAATTACCTCGGTTGGGTGACCAATGACTACTTGGAATGAGTAACTTTTTTCATAGAACACTTTGAAAACATGAAAAGCAGTAATCAGATATGCTTGCAGTAATGTCAATGGGACTTAATAAATGGGGGAGCCCCGGTTTCTATGATAGAGTCGTTTCCTGACTCGTATGCTTTCATCGTCAATCGTCGAGCTCGATCCCGCTCCGATCCCTCAAGCTCCTGTTGTACACGATACTACTTATTCAACGTAACACTGTTTTTTATGTCACCGAAATAAGAACATTTCCATAGTTCCTTCTTTAACCAGTTTATCATTCAACCCTATCGACATTTTACTCATAACTTTGGTGAAGAATCGTAAAATTTGCAGGTTTTTGTCGTACATATACGAATAATTTAACATACGAAGTAGGCTGACCGGATAACAAAATAGGACGATTTGATTTCCAAAAATGGTATATTACGTAACTAGGACTTAAATTTTATATTTACGAGTGTGAAGTTTGTAGACCGAGGCAAAGCCGAGGTTCACAATCACACGAATGCACGAGCAATGAGCTTTTTATGCCAGAGGTACATAAAATGTTTATAAATAATAAACAAAAAGCTACAAATTTGACGAAAATACGATTTCAAGCTTAAGTAAGTTGAATTTATCATGTTATTCACAGTTACAATTCCATTTTTAAATAATATTTTTGATGTTTGGAAAATGTAGGAATTATAAATGTTATAATATTTGTTATTGACTTGTCGTTATTAAGTTCAAGAACTTGGAGAAGAATATTTTTTACTTTTGGGCTGAAATTATTTAGAATATTTCCATAATTATGACTGAAACTTAGAAATTCACACTTGAACATTTAGAGTATTGAAACTTCGTATAATAGGAAAGCAAACATTTTAAAATTGAAAGCATCGATACAATATTTTCATTTTTTAATTGCTCGAATCTCTAAAATTTTCCATAGCCTCTACTTCGATTTTCGGATGTCATTCATTAATATGACAATAATGTCAAAAGTTTCAAAGAAATTTTCGTGAACCTTCATTTAGTACACCTGTAATCAAGTTTGATAACTACGTAGGTTAAGCATTTTTCAACCTCATGATGATCATGACTTTCATTGGAAATGGAAACTGTAAAAGTTCTGGGAATTTCCAGTAATTGTTTATTCGAAAATTAGAATAATAATAACGTAAGTTAATTAGTAATGGCGAGTTCAGGAGTAGAAATTTTAAAATTATTCTCCAAAAATCTTGAGGATCGTAATTTTTGTTACAGTTTTTATTTGATATGTTGAGATACTTGAAGGTTCGAATTTCAAAGTTCTTTAACTGGGAAAGGTCATGTTAAACTAAAAATTTGTCTTCTAAAAACTTTTGCATCTGAAAAATTGAAATGTTCAAAATTCAATCTGAAAGGTATTATTGTGAAAAAAATAATTTTCGGAAAACTCTAAAGGCCCTTTTATGATGTGTTAATTATCTAAATTTTCCAGAATTTCCTGACATTTTTGACAAATTCTTCAAAATCTGGAAATACAATATCAATGAACCATTTTCAGATTAAGAACTCTATGATTCTTGAATCTTATCAACTTGTGTCGAAATAATTTAAATATGCTGTTTCAAACTTTTTTCAGTTTAAATTCTTCAACTAAAAATTCAAAAAATTCTGAGATTTGAAATTTTCGTCTAGAAATCAAGTTTCGTAAATAAGTGATCATACTACTCGACGATGAATTTATGGAATAATAACAAATTTGTTCATGTGAGAGTAAAAACTGCCTGTTAAAAACTATAATGTTAATAATTTCTTATATTATTTTTTGATGTTTTTAAAGTCTCAACTCGAGAATTTTGCCCTTGATTTGCAAAAAATGTGTTAAAAATTTTTTTGGCATTTATTTTCAAGATATTTACCAAAGTTTGAAGCATGAAGTTTCAACTAAAATACAGTTTAAATTTTTGAAAGTTGTAAAATTAAAAAATATTTCAAATTCTGACTCCATGACTTTCTTTTAGATAAGTAAATCAATAATTTTGAAAATTGAAAAAAAGCGAGAAATATTAGCTCGGAAAACTAATGGAAAAAATCTAATAGTCAAATATTTTCCTAATCAACATTAAGAAACGATTATGCATGTTTTGTAATTTTTAAACTGACAGATTCAACATTATTTAAAAAATGTACACTGTTCAAAGTTCCAAAACTGGGAAAACCTACTTGATAATGCGAACGCGTTGATCCATCATGAGGAATGCGAAACTTTGAAATCTTGAAATTTTAAAAAGTTTCAACTTCTGATTTCAAAACTTCGAATAATTTAAAGTTTGGAAATTTGGTATTCAAACTAAAAATATTTTTGAGTACGATTTTTAAAAATCACAATTAAAATTCGTAAACCAAGTAATACAAGTATTAACACTTCTCTGATTTTAAAGATTCTGAACTCATGAAGTAAAATATAAAAATTTTCAATTTTTAAACTCGTAGTTGCTAAATGATAGTTACAAATTTCAAACTCAATCTATTAAATGTCGCTTGCATTTTCCTTCACTACGAAAAATTTAATGATACAATACCTCGTGCAACTGTTTTACGAAGTTTTTAAAACTTGACATATTTTGCTTTATCTTTTTTTTCGGATTTCATTCCGAAAAAAATCATGTCTTTTTAATACACAATAAATCATAATGTTAAGACTGTAATATCTGTGACGAAATTTTTTAACGATGCAAATTCATGAGCGTAAGCGAAGAGTCGAATATTTTTTGTTTTCGAACGAAAAGTCGCGTTTATTTGATGAAATGCAAATAACTGTTTACGAGTAGTAAATCGTCATCTCTAAAGTGAATTTTGCGAAAAAGAACGAGGATATTAACTCATTAGCTCAAGGTTTTCTTGTTAACATTTTACAGTCTGCCAATAATAGCAATAATGATAGTAATCATAATAATAACAGTAATGAAAGATTTCCATCAACTTCACCATCATCGTCATTGTCTCGATTGAAAAAATACCGATTTATTAACCAAGAACTTCGCTGCAATCGTGAAGAAATCTCTTCAAAATTCATCATTTCATCATCTGATTGCTTTAACGATCAAGACGAATGTCTTATTGTATTCTCATCGCTAGTCACCATAAAAACCACCATCATTCTAATAAATAAGAAAGTCATATCTAAATCGTGACTTAAAAAATATGTCAAACTTTGAATCAGTCGATTCTGCTTAAGAGCGTAGTCAAAATAATTCATCTTTTCACTCGGGTGTTTTAATTAGAAACTTTGTCCAGAAAACTACTTTGTTATAAATTTATTCTACCCAGAAATGTTTTCTATACTGAGCGCATGTATAAATTATTTCAAATTAAACAGAACAAGATAAAATACATTTTCATCGATAAAGAACTTAATTTGTAGAATCCAGAATGTAGAACCCAGAGAACCAAATGTAGAATATACGTATAGTACATATTTCGATGAATGCAAAACAAATATTTGAAAATCTGTAAGTCATAGATAGAGCGTAGATTATTTTATACAAATGACTACATACTATATTTTTTGCAAATTCACCATACCGTTCTGCAAAATTAATAGTGAATCATTGAATCAATTTAATTACACAGTTTTGAAAAAAAAAAAAAAAAAAAAATGCAAGAGAAATTTTTGAAAAAATGACAACCTTAGGTCATGAATGAATGAGCCCCAAAAGAATTTGAAAGTTTGCATCGATTTTTCGAGATATTACCAATTATAAATATGAATTGAAAAATCGTTGCAATACGTCCAATTTCAGAAAATAAAAAAAACATTATGACCTGCTCGAAGAGAGAATTCGTTTCTACAATTTTTTCCGTGCAGAAATTATTATTTTTATCAGTCACCTCAGCCTTAATTTATTTCAGAGAAATGCACCATTATCTTCACGACGGGGCAGCTTTCCCAAATTTGTTTGTTGTTACCATCATAAAGTGTTCAAAAACAGCTAGAAAATTTTTTCTTCCTTTGTAAACTTATCAATTTTTTTCGTTTAATTTTAAACGTTTGAAACTTCAGGCACATATTTCGATATTCTTCAGTTTTCATCTTCTACATCAAAATTTACCTCGCGTTTCGAAATCAATGTTTCTCGGCAAGGTTTCGAAGGCAGAACAAAGGCGTAACCGCGTGATCCCGCAGAGCAGTATCCCAGTTTCTTTCTCAAGCTAATCATCAAGGCCGCGATCCTCGATATCGACACGGGAGCCCGCGCCCGCGAACTACGCGACCCCGCGATTTTCCTCTACTCATCGTGAACCCAAAATCCATATCCCGTGCCAGGGCACACCTTATCCGAATTATCGAACGCGCCCGCACGACAGAAAACTGACGTCTCTCGGTCAATTGCCGCCGTCACGAACCCCAAAAACTTTTTGATCCGCTGCAATCAAAAGTAATGAGGAAATCGTCCAATGTATTACCGAGCTCTTACGACGAACAAAAAAGCTTTTATCTCGTCCCCCTCTACAAACAGCAATTTTTTTTAACTATTTCATCAATTCAATCTGATCCAAAAGTTCGCTCCAACTTAAGTTTTCTCATTTCCTGTGTCTAGAATTCTAGTATCAAAAAACGGAAAAATTTAAAGAAGCATTCAAAGCTTTTCAGTGAGATCCTCAGAGAGAACGCAAAAGAAGTTTCGGGGGTGTAAAACCTTCCCAAAATGTAAAAAAATTAATTTTTTTTAGTAAATATAACAGCGGAAATTCAAATACAACAAAAATCAAAATTTTTTGCCTCTTAAGAAGATCTATGTTAATATTTGTATTGACAAACCTTTAACAACTGAATAATGACATTTTCATTGTAAAATAATGCATTATACAGCATCGTTATTGAATCTCTGCTCGTAATATTTTCAACCTCCAAATTTAAACAGTTTTTAAACGTTTTAAAATAAATGAAAATAAAAAATATATAAATTGTTTAATTTTCACCATGATAGGAAGTGTGACGAATATTTTTTTGAGGAGCATGAAGTTACGATTGAAAAGCGTTCAAAAGCAGCTGGAAAATTTTTTTTTTCTAATATTAACTGATAAATTTTTTAAATTTTCAAAGTTTAAAAATGTAAAATGTCGTTTGACACTATAACTTTAAACATTTTTTTCAAAATCATTCTTATGATTTTTGTCATTAATTGTAAATTTTGAAATATTGTTAGAAAAACATGAAAAATTTAATGTCACACAGCGTTTTGTATTATTTTAAATATTTTAAGCCCGATCTACAATGGCCGGAACGCAGTTTTTGCGATCATTGTAGACCGGGCTTTAGGTGGCATGATTATATTTTCAGTTCATTTTTAATTCAAAACATTTTGTTTTGAACAACATGCAACGTTTGATGATGTCATACGACGTTTGAACTTTCAATCTGAAATATTTTATGTAAAATATTTCAATCATTTTTCACAGTTTACTTGCAAATATAAAATATTTATCTGAAAAAAATTTGCAACGTTTGATATTGTTTTAAATTATATATAATTAAATATGTTAGTCCACACTTCGGTTAAAAGTTATGTTAAAATTGAAAAAAAGATGATTGATTGAAAAAAGAGTTTTCGTAGGAATAATATATTAAACGAAAATGCAGGTAAATGTTGATCAGTTCACGTTAGTATAAATTTTTTATTCGTTAGTAGATTTTTTGTATAAAATATTTCAACGATTAAAATAATTTCATAAGAAAATTTTGAAAAAGCAACCTGGGTGAGAGATATATGTAACTGAATTTATTTTTTTAATTGTTCAAAATTAACACACACTTGTGCAAGAAACCGATATTACAGTTTATCACTTGTTCAAGGGTTACTTACATATGAACAAATCAACGTCGAATTTCGAAAATGCGCTTCTGCAAGAAATAATATACTGAACGAAGGCGCAGGTTAATTAGTCCAAGGTTAGTCTACGTTATTTCAAGCAATTTGTTCATTTTTCCCTCCTACGTTTAAAAGGTATAATCAAATGTAATAATTTTTTACATTTTTAGAGAAAGCTCTTTTAAAAGAGAGTTGGACGAAATAAAAGCTACATTGTAATGTTCCAAGGTCAATCCACATTAGCCAAATTATAAGTAATAGATGTGTTATACCACGCTTTGTTTGAGTGATATCGAAAACATAAAAATTTTAAATAAGTTTTTGATTAAAATTTGCGAAAATTCGCGTGAAAATTAGATAGAAATGATACAGATAATGTCCATTATCACGCGAGTAAATAATTTATAAAATTGATTAAAAATTTTTTCTCAAATCATCCCGAAATTATGAATGAATGTTTTTTTTTCTCTTTCCTTTTGGAAATGTGTAAATAATTTTTGATAATAGTGCTATTTCGGTATTGATGGTCAATTTTTCAATTTGGCCATAACTTGTGAACTGAGGATGGACTAACGATTTTTTTTCCTGGACTAACATGGACTAACGTTGGACAATTGAACCTGCTAAAAAGTTTTTGAAAAATTACACTTCGGGGTGGCCACTTGACGGGGCTAACCCGGCCCTGCATATTACCATCGAATGACTAAGAAAAACTACGCAACCGATATTATTATAGAATCTCAAACGAGTGCACCGTTTCCCATTCCCTCCTTTCTCTAGTTTCCCCCAACTGCCGGACGTAGCCATTATCTCCCTCTAATCGAATGTTCAAAAAGCAAGCTATCGATGCGTAACCACGTTTATATGTACTCGCGCTTTTTGATACCGGGTGAATTCCATAAATCCCCTTCCTGAAAAGTGGCCTGCAGCTAGGGTTGGGTGTTATGTACCGATACCAGTATCAGAGTCCATGATATTTACACTGAAAATGTCAACACTGTCCTCGAGATTTTTTACGGTTCCTAAACACTGGTATCACATTGTATCCGTATGTTGCAAACGATATTTTCCGGTTTCATTGTACATTATAGCTTCTCTCCTGGGGTGATGCAACACAATTTTTTAGGGGGAGAGGCGATCGGAAAAATTTTTTAATTGAAAAGTTGAGTGTATAAAAATACTTTTTTTTTTCAACGTATTAATAAACATTAGTTCTATTATCATGACATCTTTAAAATAAACTTGCAAGCTCAAGCTTTTTCTTTAAAAATATATTAACACTTCCCAAATCGCAATATGTTATTTCTAACGTCCATCAGTATGTATATGTCTTTTCAGTATTTGGTCTATTTTAAGGATTACCTCGTATTTCTATGAATTTCTCATGTCTCTGAAGTTAGCAGTGCAAGGTCAGCAAATCCGAAATTTATTAATTTTATTGCGAAGTGCTTTTAAAATGCTTCAAAAATACGGAAAAATTTTTATGAATGAATTTTTATAAATAAATTTTATAAATAAACTTAACACTCACAAACAAAATATTTCATATAATCCTCCCCGTGATAAGACATCGAAAATTCATTGAATTGTTTTCATTTGATTTTGAACGTTTGAAATTCTAGGTACACATATGACAACCATGTGTACCTGGTTGAGATAATTTTTTTAAAATTTTTACTAATTTCAAGATTTTAGCAAATGAAAAGTCTATTAAATGATCCTCGGAGCCATTTTTTTTCCAAAAAATTCAATAAAATTAATCACCATTTCTCTTCATACCATTATCGCTTTATTCAATTCCCAAGCTTTCGATCACCACTGTTTACGGTCCTCTTCAGAGGTAATCATTTAAGAGACTTTTCATTGATGTTATTATGTAACGGAGCGATCTCGCCAATTTTAGCACATGTTTCACAACTTTCTACGACGGATGAAACGCGACCGCGTTTCAAAATTACATATTTCTATCGATTTTCGGTATTTTTACGGGTTGATAATATTCAAATTTTTAACAATTTGTTGTTTAGAGTTCGAAGTCTATTGAATTATCAGCATTTAAATGGATTTTCTCGTAAACAGTATTTTCCAAGATTTATAGTTGTTTCAAAATTGTTTGTATTTCTTCAGTATTTATACGATTGGAAGAAGTTTTCGGTATTCTGATGAATTATTGCTGTAAAGATTTTCTGGATTTTGTTTCGATGCTCTAAATAGTGAAGTTTTATAAATTTTTGGTATTCTATATATCTCTAGTATTTTCATATTTTTCAACATTTCCAAGTATTTAAAAAATGTACAATTTCGTAGTTTTTTTCAGATATCTCTTCAGATATTTAGAATACGATTGCCTTGTATGCTAATTTTGAAGTATTTCAATTATTTAGATAAATTCATCATAGTACATCATAGATTTCAAGTACTTTGGTACCTATTTAGCGCATTTTTGAGAGTTTATAGGATTCGAAGGATTTCCTGGTGTTTTTATGGATATACACATAAACTTCTAGAATTCAATGCTTTGGAAATTGAAGATTTATTCATTTTTAATTTTTTTTTTAGATTTTTGATGAAATTCAATCAGCATTCACGAGTATCTGATAAAATTTTAGTATTTGTAATATTCTTCATATTTTTCGTATTTCTTAAATTTTGTTAGATTTTTCATATGATGTAGAGATTCTTAGTATACTGATATACTGATAGTATACTGATATATTTCTATAGAGATTCTTAAAATTTACTACTGTAGGAATCAAAATTTAATTTATATCCAAGACCGTTATAAATCTTCGGAAAATTAGATCAGTGTTTACAATAATGTTTCTGATTTCAAGAATTTTTTCCATTTATTGAATTTTGTAAGATTTTCAACCAGGTTTTAAGATTTATATTATTTTTTTAAATTCCTATTATGTATACGGATTACTAGAATTCATGCTCTGTAATCCACAATTCCATAGATAGATATCAATCGTTCATAGAACATTACTATAAAGATTCCTATTATTTCCTAAATTTTTGATAAATTATCACAAAAAACTTTTTTCCTATAATATTGATTTAAAAGTATATTCATTTTTGAAGAAATAAAACATGAGAATATTTCTATAAAAGAATCTCAATGTATATTGAATATACGTGAAATTAAACTTTTTGAAACTCATAACCACACTCTATCCTTGATATGGACCATGTCACTACGAAATTTCAAAAATTCAAAAATCGTTAAAAGGACAATGAAATTTATATTGAAAGAAATCACTGACCTGAATGCTGAATGAGTAAAAAAAAACCATCAAAACGATAATTTTCGTCTTAATTTTTCCTGCACACAAAAAGGTTGCGATATCGTTAAATTACGCAACGAAAATATCGATATAACAATTATCGGTTGATGAATACATCGGTATACAAAGTCTTCGGTATACAAAATATTCCGACGTCAATAGGTATCACCTATACCTGTTGTCGCGCTACGGCGTCGCGCTACGCCATCGCTTTAGCGATCTGGATAGATTAATGCTCGGTGATATGTACTTGGTACACTCAGTCCGCAGTGATTTTTGTATGTACGTTTGCGATATCTGTTTCATACGTTTTTTTAACATGTTGTCAAATATAGCGTTTATTAATCACGACATTGTGGCGCGTTCACAGCGTCATCGGAGTATATGCAGGTTCCGTGAAAGCTCGGACAACAGCACCACATCGGGGTCCCCCTAACTCGTTGCACAATCGCCGTCTGCCGCCGTGAGTGATCGGCGGATACCCACTTTATTCAACTTTATTCGAATCATGAATACAGCCGTACGCGCGCGCTTCGTGACTCACCCTAGCTCTTGGCGCAGGATATTCGCGCGAGCGTAATATTGCGTTCGCCCAGTCACGACTTTACTCCCTGACAAAGAAACGTCGGGACTCGTTTCCTTGACTTGTTTATCATTATAAGATAACATTTTCATTCTTAGATATCATATGGGCTATCGTTTTCGCTAAGGATCACCCTTTTCTCGAAGCCAGGGCCGTAACTAGGCATGTGCAGGTGGTGCGGCGCACCGGGGCCCCCGAAGAATCTTTTTTTTAGACATTTTTTTTCAGGAATCATTTCAAAGCATTAACTAAAAAAGACCCTCGCGACCCGCGAGACCCTCGCTACGGCGCTGCTCGATATTGAAATTCTTAAAGGGAGCTGCCCGCTTGCGGATTTGCACCAATTTACGTCTTTTCAATTTTTACCTGTTGTCTTTCTTGATTTTTTTTAAATTGCTCATCTGACAACTGTAAACTGTCTTTTTCACCTCTCAAACATCGAAAATAAGGATTCGTAGCTCTGCTCCAACGGTGAAAAATAGCGTATTTCAGGTCTACACGCAGACAGGCAATAAACCATTTCTGCCCGCCTACGGTCGACCTGATAAATAATACGCCATTTGGCCCGTCGAAACCATGAACATTGGAATATAGGGACGGAGTGAAAGGTTCTACTTTAGACGAGGGGGAGGGGCGCGGGTTGTACCTCTCGCTGGGGGTAGGACCATGTCCACTTTTGATTGGTTAATACAGCGCGCACGCTCAGTTGCAGGAAAGTTTGAATGTAACAAATATATTGCATACAATAATTGTGCTACGAGGCACTCGTACTTAAACAAAAACTAATTTTGTGATTGATTAGAATATTTAAACGAAAAAATACATTTAATAAATGTAATGAAGAAAAAACATAAGTCAGTATCAAAAAAAATTAGCAAATGTTAAACTGTACAAGATAGAAATTTGTTTTTAATAATCTTTTAGAACAATAGACTTGATATTTACATTGGTGACTATAAAAAAAAATAAAAAGTAGTTTTTTAGTAGAACGCTTACTAAACAAACAACAGAATAATCGTACATTGATATTGATGATAAACTTAAATAAAAAAAAAAAAAAAAATAAGTTGTGGTTATAAACAGTCTCTGGGATTTATTGTTCTTGTTTTTATTTATTTTTTTTTGTAGGGAAAACCCCTGAGGTATTGTTGAATTTTCATGATGCAAAAATCTTAAATAATTCCAATAATGCTCTTATAGGATCTTAATTTACTCCCAATGCATTAAGACCTAAACTACACTTTCCTGATTTTATTGAAGCGAATTTTTGTTTTGAAATTTAATTTTATCGTAACTGGGAAAAACACTATGAACATAAAACAAATTTCCATTCGAATTTTCGAGCTTTCAAATTTGAAAAAATATAAATACTGTGAAATTACCTAGTTTTGAAGAAGTTGAGAGTCTTTTGGTCTTTTTTAAGTTGTTTAGGCATGTTCCCCCCTCACCCCTTTTCATTGTTCTCCATAAAAATGATTGAAATAATGAAAACGAAGAAGTGAAAAAAGACTTTGAAAATATTCAAATCTTACTGTGGGAAATCTGAGTATTAAAAGTCAAATAACTAAAACTCGAATTTTTATTGAAAAGTGCCGCTCTTAAAATTGTAAAATAACTATACATAAAATACCAATTCTGACAGACTATGATAACCAATCTTTAATACATTCAATACAACAAAAACTGCAACAAATATATACACTCGAATAACACTATAAAAAAAGTTTGATCGAGTAAACAACGATGAAAAATTAAATGCTTTCCATTTGTATGATTCTTCTATAGATCGGTTCCAATTATTAAAAATATAATGCACATAGACAAAATACTATTGAGGAGAAAGTTCAATTTTTTAAACAATGATATTATCGGGGTGATGTAAACAAAAAATAACAAAGCATTTTTCAAGGCAAATATGCCAAAGCAAACTGTTCTTGCCAGCTTTTGTGTTTAGCTACTTTGCCAGCGAATTTTACGGCCTAAGTTTTTCTTTTGCATCAGAATACTGTTATTGCACAAACGTCGCAATTTCACTATCTAATGTACTTGATCCGGGTAATTTTTTGCATACCTCAAGAATCCGTTACAGAAAAGGTTTTTTTTTTTCATACGGGATTACATGTACTTGAAATAAATACATAAACTTTTCCAAGCCAATGAAAACAATGTAGATATAGAAGGAATTTTTAATTTCATGTAGATTTAAAGAATTTACACAAAACTTCGAAATTATATGAAACTAAAAATTTCATGGGTTTTTCGAAATCAAATGTCATATATATATATATAAGTAATATACAGTATTTTAATTTGAAATAGCATTTTATACAACAATATACTAATCATCTATACTTAAATAATATAGTAAATTATTATTATATATTTTATTGATGATAATATTTATAATAAAATCATTACATTTTTAATACCTACTCTATTTTA
Source organism: Platygaster robiniae (assembly GCA_028476575.1). Lineage (NCBI taxonomy): Eukaryota > Metazoa > Arthropoda > Insecta > Hymenoptera > Platygastridae > Platygaster > Platygaster robiniae. The sequence continues at coordinate 11,700,816 of CM052027.1, read as the reverse complement.
TTTTTTGTTTTGAATCTTTTTAATTTTTTTACTCTGAAATTCAATTACCTTACAAAATACGAAAATGTGTGTAGAGTTCTTCTAGCTAATGTATTATTTAGTGTTCGGAATTAATCTCGGGAATGCAGATCATGAAAAAGAAATACAGCAACAGATTCATAAATTCAAAAATTTTTCATTAATTTGGCATTTGCAAATTGTTGGTTAGCTCGTTTCTGAAAATGAAAAATCTATATGCAAAAAATTATTGACATATATATACTTTAATAGACCGTGCTAAAATTACTTTTCTTAAATTTATAATAACAGTGCAAAATTCTAAATCTATAAAATTAAAAACATTTCATTTGATGTCCATAATGAACAAGGAAATAATTAAAATTTCTTAAATTTTGAAGTTGAAATGTTTAAATTTCATGTACAAATGTTGTATATGAGTAGATCCAAACATATAAAATATGTATAAATCTTAGCAAACATGAATCTTAATGAATATTGGACAGATTTTTATCAAGTTTAGGAAGTTTCAAATATGTAGTTCGTACACTGAGAAGTGAAAATCGTCACGATGACAATACATTTTCAATTTATATTCAACACCTGACAGAAGAATACATGTGCCTGTTACAAAGATATGTACTCGTAAACGAAATGTCGGGAACGAAATTATATTCAGCGTGATGATCTTTTTGTCCTGGCAGGTATCTGATATCGTTCCTTGCAGCATCTGCCCAGATATCTAGGGCAACAAACAAGTATTGTCCCTTGCCGTATCTTATCGTCACCATGACAATTTTCACTCACAGTGTATCTCTGTTAGTATTATGTTCCAAATTTGACACATTTTCAAAAATTGGTAAATTGTAAAAATTATTTATACTCTTAAATACTGATTAGAGATTATAGTTATACATACATGAATATTCATTAATATTTTTTGTTATTCAATTTTTCAAGATTTGTAATTATATTATATTCATAATAGCTACAAATATTTACTGTGGATTTTTGATTAAGAATTATAATAATAAATTAGAGATTTTTTTCATCATATTTCTTCATAATATGCGTATTTTTTCATTTCGAATAAAATCTGAAGAATTTAGAAAGTATGTATGCAGAATGTACAACAAATACTAATAGGTAACAGAAATTTGTATTATGTAATTATTTTTGGATAGTTTATGTAATTTTTAAAATTTCTAAAATTTCAGATTTACATATACAAGTTTCAAATCTTTCAAAACATTCTAACATTGTCATTTCTTGTTTGAAATGTCTTACTTTAACAATTCTCATATTAAATGAAAAAATACATGAAGTTTCTAAACCTAAAAATTTTTAAGCTTACACTGTGAAGAATGTCATTACTTTAAATAAACTGTTTAAGGAATTTTTCACATAAACGTGTTATTGATATCCAAAAACTAGTATGTATAACAAACTGGAATGAATAAACATGTGTATTAAAATTCATTGTAATAAATTCAACAAAAAGGATATTAAATTCTTTTATCAGTAAATTATAGTCTTTGACTTTATACAATTGTCCAATACATGAGCATATGAAAGTCGATAAACTTTTTCAGGGTTTGGAAGTAACGCGTTACTTGCAAAGCATTACTCTGAAACATTTTTTACTGTAACAATAACATAACACGTTACATTAATTAACAAGAAACAATAACGGGAACAAGTTACTTTTTTTCAGTTAAGAGTAACGAAAATCCCGTTATTTTACGTTACTTTTATCTGTCTCATTAAGTTTTTAGCACTATTTGTAACTTTTTAAGGAATGTTCTAAAATTCAGACAGAAGTAATTTTCAATGTCCTTATTTTTGAATAAAAAATTCTATATTCATAATTTTTAATGGAACAATGTAGAGTATTAGTAACTTGTTTAAAAATATTAAAGAAGAATATGCTTTTTTACTTTTTATTAGAAACTTTCACAATTAAAAGCGTTGAATTTTAGAAATTCACATGGAAATATATAAAAGTACTTAAAATCTATAGATCTCAAAATATAAAGCAGGATCTGTAAGATCTAGAGATCCTGCTAAAAATCTTATGGAATATGATGGATACAAAAAAAAAAAAAAAAAAAAAAAAATTAGGAAAATACTTAAAATGCTATATTTTAATAAGTTTCATGTTATTTGATTCTTGAAAAATTTGTGTATTTCCAGGAATTTAAAAATTCGATTTCTCGAGTTTTCAATTCTTTATATGTTTATAGAAGTCTATTAAAACATAACAAATTTTTTGAATCATATAACTCTATGAAATGTACAAAAATATTGAGGACACTCGAAATCTATAATGAAACTGTTTTCTGCAAAATCGGTTGAAATACTTCAGAATGTTCAGACTTTCAATTTTATCTAATTCTGGAACTTCAGAGATATTTTCAAAAAAACTCAAAAATTTAATAAATACTTAGAAATACAGAAAGAAAATACGCAATGAAAAATATGTGTAAATCTGTAAAACATTAAAAATCTTTCAAAGTCCAGAAATTCATACAGCAAAATATAGAAATAATGAACGATCCTTGGAATCATAGAAAAACTGAAAAAATACCAAAAGTACTGGAATAAGTAAAAATCTATTGAGACACTGTTTTCTGGAAAATACTCTAAAATATGACAAATTTCATTATATTAAAATTCAAAGTTTTAAATTCTTGAAATGTAAATTAACAATTTATATTTTAAAAATACTATAATTATGTGAAAATATTAGGCAATTTTGCAACATTCTATCATCCCAAAAATTACTAATAGTTTCAGAAATACTGAACAATCCTTCAAATTGTAGAACAATATAAAAAGCATAAAAATAATAAAAGGTAATGAAAATCTTTCTAGACAATATTTGTTGAAAAATCTCTCAAATACAAAGAATATAATGAACTTTGAAGTCTAGGGCATGAAATTTTGGAAATCTATATATTAATGTACAGAAAAATAGTACAAATTTATAAAAATACTAGAAACTCCTGCTACATTTTATACATAAAATAATACAAAACACATATACAGATAAAAAATAATATACACTCAATAAATACAAAACACTAAAAATCTGGGTAGGTATTGAGATTCTCACAAAAATCTATTAAATTTGCGAATGTTTCCTTGTGGCTACTATTGAATCAATTGTCATATTCAGAAATTTTGTGAACTTGAATAAAATATAAAAATTCGAACAAGCTGATTGATTTGTTTTTCAGGGTGAAGAAGTACCAATTAACATATTTTACTGTATCTGAAATACACAATTTCTATACAACAAAACCATGAGTATATCGATATTTTTTTTTTTCAGTCTTAGTTTTTCAATGTCTTGTTTATTCAATTTATTCCAAAAAGTAATGTAGAAGTAACGGGACATTACTTTTTTTGATGGTAATGGCAACGAGTTACTATTTCTTTTCAAGTAACAGTAACTCAACGAATTACTTTTTTCACCTTTATAAAAGTAATGTAACATGTTTCATTTTTTCAAGTAACCTTTCAAACCCTGCAATATACCAATACAGGAGTATATGAAATTCAAGTAACACTGTTTTTAAAAACACGTTAATGTTAAAAACTTCCAGGACTGTTTATTGAAACAATAACAAAACATCTTGCTGTGCATATTAATAAATTCATTATGGTTTACAGAGCATCGCAATAACTCAAATCATGAAAGAAAAAATCTCTATTAAAAATTTAATAATTACCTCATTTCAAATAAATTTAGCATCTAAGAATGTCATATCACCAGTTCCTGAAATTGTCAAGTTCTTTCCCACGATTTTAATTAACATAAAAAAACCTACAAAAGTGGACTATGTAAATTTCTTACAAAAAAAAAAAAACTTCAAATCACATTTACAATAAATCATCGAAAACGTAGACTTTCATATTAGGCTATTACCCTATGTCTTTCAATTATTCGAGACAGAAAAATTCCTCTAAATCGACTTTCCAGCCAAAAAAAATAAGGGCGTAACAACCACCCTGGCGCACCCAAAATCCAAATATCACGTTCTTAAAAGTCAAACACTAAACTCGAAACGTACTAGAATCTACATAACAAAATCACAGAAAACGTCAACTCACCGAATATGCGTAAGGCGTGCAAGGAACGAAAAATTCACCGCTCATAATAAACGGGAAAAATTTCCGTGAAAATCCAGCTGACAGAGTTGTATGCGTGCGGAAACGTCAAAAACACGGTGGCGCCATCTTGGATCTCCATCCAATCGGATCATGTCAAACTGCAGCTGTCACTGGCTATCACGAGGATGCGAAATTTATGTCATGCGACGACATGCATATTATCCTTGTTTTATTTATCCTTGGATCGCAGCAATCTAGCAACTGCCATCGGTTTTGGGCCTCGGATCCTTGTTTTTCGCAGCAGCACTTCACTCGCTTCGTGACACACGAAATTCGCGTCGCGAATTCCCGATTTAGCACCTCATAATGTCGCGGATAAAAAATTTCACGCGTTGATTACAAAGGTTCGAAGATTAGCGAGTATCGGAACGCTATACCTCGTGCGTTACGGAGATACACCATTCGCAGTGTAATCATAAGTGTGGACTGGTCATGACTGGTTAATACTGGATACTGGTAATGGTAATGTACAACAATGTACAATGCACATCACGCGCATTTCTCTCTGTGTTATCAAGTGTGAACATTATTAAAAATAGTTCCTGGTGTTCTAGGTTATGACGCCAGATGTCGGCAGTGTTCAGATTTTAGCAACTTAATAAAGGAGTTGCCTTAAAATTAAAATGCCGATTTTTTTTTTCAAATTAAAGATTAGACTTTATAAATAACTTCTGCGTTGAAAAAATGTGATTTATACTGTCCAATTTTTTATAAATAATTTTTAAAAGTCACTAAAATGAGGTCCCGCTACAACGCTACGTGATTGGTCGGCGCATCTGTGACGTCACTTATGTTTGTTTATTTTGATCTTACTATGCTACAACACGGGCCGCGCGCGAATTTTACGGGAAAATGAGCCGAAACCCGGAAAATGGGTTTGTTCGAAATCCCTCAGATAATCTCCCGAACGTGAATTTAGCAACGATTTTCGCATTCTTTGCGAAAAAAGAGTGTTTTAACGTCCCTGAATCCAGAGCTGTCAATCGTTGCTAAATTCACGTTCGGGAGATTATCTGAGGGATTTCGAACAAACCCATTTTCCGGGTTTCGGCTCATTTTCCCGATTATTTGAATTTTTCCGTAAAATTCGCGCGCGGCCCGTGTTGTAGCATAGGAAGATCAAAATAAACAAACATTAGTGACGTCACAGATGCGCCGACTAATCACGTAGCGTTTTAGCGGGACCTCATTTTAGTGACTTTTAAAAATTATTTATAAAAAATTGGACAATAGAAATCACATTTTTTCAACGCAGAAGTTATTTATGAAGCCTAATCTGGAATTTGAAAAAAAAAATCGGCATTTTAATTTTGAGGCAACTCCTCTATTCTTGCTGTTACCGGCTACGTTGAAAGTAAACAATAAACAAACGGGATTAAACAAAATTACTGAGTTAAAAGTATCGAAGTTATTATTTGTTAATGTTAGTAAACACCTGAAAATTATTAATCAACAATGCCATCGCATTGTAGGAAATTTATGGCGTTTTCAAGAGACCGATCCGGAGTAGATCTAGCATATTTTTCTGCTGATACGTGCTCAAATATGCTTCGATCTGCCTAGAAATTGCTCTCAGAGCACTCCGAGAGCAGTCACTTGTAGCACTTTCAGACTAGCCATTCACGGTAGGTTTAGGTTGCTCTGCGGTAGGTTGTTTCTATAGGGTTCTATATCTATATATACAATGGCAGGTAAATGTATAGATACACAATCCTATAGAACCAACCTACTGCGGAGCAACCTCAACCTACCGAGAATGACCAGTCTGAAAGTGCTATTGAAAACGCTGTTAAATTTCGTCTAAAAATTTGACGAAAAATGTCTTTCAGTAACTTTTGTGCTACGGTGACATGGGTTGGCAACACTGATTCACTAAATAAAATTTTTACATTGTCGGTAAGACAGCTCGTGAAAATGAAATGCTGTAGATGGCAGGAAGATCCTCGTTAAAAATACACTGCTCGATCTCAAAATGGACCATCCCCAAACGGATATATTCCATATCGGACGAAATTTCGATCCCAAATCGGACGAAATTTCTTCTGTGAACGGGCAAGAAATCGCAATTTGATTGGCTATCAGCTGAAAAGGTTATGCTTACGATAAGCATGACATTCATACTGCGCAAGCGCGGCAAGCGCTGCCCATTTTCAGATTGGAACCCCCACTCCGATCACGTCCGTTTAGGGATTTAGTCGGGATTTTCCTTCGTCCGTTTTGAGATCGAGCAGTGTAAAGTCAGTGGTGCTCAATGCAGGAAAAATACGTAAACCAATGTAAACTTTGCAACCAGCTGATGTTCTATGGACGCGTTTAACCATATAGCATTTTCATTTGGGCTTTTGTACCTACGAATTGTAGGTACAGCTACGGAACCTTCACCATCGGGCGGGACATTTGAATTCGCCGATACCAGGTCTGGTTTTAGGAAAATTCAAATTTCCCGCCTAATTATGAGGTACAGACATTCGTAGCTGTACCTACTACACTGGAAAAAAAAGTATTTCAGACAACACTAATTTGTGCTGACACAGCACGATTTAGTGTTGCCACTATACGGTGGAAAGTGTTGTTAAAAGGTGTTCAAGGTGTTGTACCAATACTTTTAGGTGCCGGTTGAATTCGGGCTACTCGGGTATCGTGTTGACAATAGGCGAAAGTGTTGGTTCAACACTTTTGTAGGATTTCTGTTGAACCGCGAGGTGTTCGGATAACCCCGAAGAGTCAACACTGTCAATGGTGCCAACTTAACTTTTCTAAAGTGCTCTCTGAAATACTTTTTTTTCCAGTAGAGAGAGGCTATTGAAATTGCTCCTATACTGGGAAAAAACCCTGCCGCTCCAACAGGGAGGAGTACTGTTGACAATTCCCTGTTAACGCAACGTTGCTCCCCTGTTGAATCAACAGGGATTTGCAGTGCTGCAGAGCCGGTACTGCCAACATAGCATGAGCGTCGTCTTGTTATCTATACCATATTATCTAGATAATTAGATACAGCTATATATGAATATACCTATTATAAGTTTTAACGGCTTTCCAGCGTTGAGCACCCTGTTGATTCGACAGGGGACCGTACGGCTGGATTCACGTGAGTTGGCAACGCTGCGTTAACATGGCAACTACGCTAATCATAGACATGAAAACACATGGACTGCTAGTATCTACACTGTAAAAAATCACCTCATAAAAAACCTAACGGGTAAGAAATCATTTTAGTACTCAGTGTCGTCTATTTCATACACGTGGTAGGATAATAACGAGAGGCAAGGAATTCGACTACATTCAGTATGGGTATTAAAATTCCTGGCAGTAGATTACCAGTTAGTAAAATATCGACGCTCAGTTTAGGAAACAATCCGACCTACACTGAGTGTAGTTTTTTTACTATGCCTAGGAAAATAACGATGTGTTCATAAAAAAATAAACGGGTCGTAAATCGACAATAGGTTGGTCAATATCCTACCCGACATAGGTAAATAACTAATCAAGTTAGTCAAAATGCAATGAGTGATTTTGAAATCCAGTGAGTGCAATGCAAGTGAGTGACAGTTTAACCGTATCAGTGACAACGTAATAAAAACGCGGATAAAATAATTTTTCAATTTTCTCATTGTTCTTTTTGTATAATTTTCGGGGTACACACATGTTAAGCTTCGAAAAAATTTTGTGAGATTTTGAATGTGCAGCACATAATGTCATAAAGCATATTTTTTGATTACAATTTTTAGGTTATGCGACACTCAACCATGTACGAAAGCATTTTTAATTTGTAATAAATTATGTCAATTGTACAGATCTGTGGATATTTGACTTTTGTTTTCTTCCTGCTGCCATTATATATGATATATTACCTGTAAAAAACAATTCACATTACATTTAACAGTATAGTCAATAAACTACCCTCTAGTCAAATAACTATCAACTGATCAAATAAATGTCTGACAGGAATTTTCTGAGCTGCTCGTTAATTTCCTACCCTATCGTGAATGAACGATCTTGGTTCGGTTTTTTACGACACTCAGAGTAAGTCGGATTGTTTCCTAAACTCAGTGTAGTTATTTTCCTACGAGATTTTTTACAGTGTAGGCATGGTTGCCATCTTGGCCACAAACACAGCACAAACGCAGTACTACTCAGCGTACTCGGCCGTCTGTGTGAGGATATATATTCGAGTTTATTAATAATAACTGCAATTGCACTTCACTTGATTATCAAATGAATTTTGATGAATTTGAGATACACTTTTAAAACACGTGTGAAAAAGTAAACAGAGTCAGCTGTCCTCACACAGACGGCAGAGTACGCTGAGTAGCACAGAGTAGTACTGTGTTTGTGCTGAGTTTGTGTCCAAGATGGCCGCCATACCTACATCTCCAATCTGGAGCGGATTCAATTGCCACTTTCTCCCTACAATCCGTAGGTACAAAAACCCAAATGAAAATGCTAATAATTAATTATGTGGCTTCTTGCTATAATTGAGAAAGTCACTTGTGCCATAAGGCTAGTTTACATGATATTCTGATAAAATTTTGAACGTTATGCATAGACCTTATACTACATGGACTGCTAGTATGCCGTAAGCCCAATAGAAACAGCCCGGTTAGGCATAGGAGCTGGCGGAGTTGCGGGCTAATTCGAGGGAACGAACCGACCGTACCAGAAGATGTCCGATCGTCGTACGAATGTATACGATCGGGCACCTTCGGGAATGCTCGGTTTATTCCGTACGATACGGATTAAAACGACAGCAGCCGAAGGGCTACGACTGGGTACCTTCGGATACGGTCGGTTGGTTCCGTCGAATTAGCCCGCAACTCCGCCAACCTTAAGTGCTCCTATCAAGGAGGTATATAAAGGAGGAGAGATTACTACCGTGGTGGGGGTACAGAATCGTGGGAGAATATCTGTCGAAAGCTCTAAGGTACCTAGCGTACCAGGCTGTTTCTGCGCATGAGCTAGATTCGCACTGCTGTTGCCAGGCGTTTGTTTATTTTTGGTGACTGCTGGTGTTCAAATCTTGTGACCTGATCCAGGAGTTAAAAATTATTAGTTTCTTTTTTAGAAAAAATCCTGAACAAACCAAATGGGCCGCGTGTGTTATTTGTGCGGTCGAAAACCTGACAAAAAGGAGGAAGTGACTGTACACAAGTAAGTTAAAAAATATCTAAAGTACATTGTATGGAAGAAAAAATATTAAAATCAGCACATAAAAATTTTCGAAACAATATATCATGCAATTTTAAAAGTAACAGTATTTAGTTAATAAACTAAATAAGTATAAAATACAATGTATAATATAAAATAAAGAAATGAAAATATTAAAAAAATTTGCATGTGCGATGAATTTTCTATAATTTTCATACTATAATTTGAAGAAATGTTAAATAAATAACATAAACGTGTTCAATGTTATGTAAAATATATATGCATAACTGAAGTTAGGCATATAACTAATATTACATAACGTACCATATTAACATTTCACAAATTATTTATAGTTTAAGTTCTTTTTTCTAATATTTTTTAAAATTACGAATGTAAGATTAAGATATATAATAAATTATGTAATATATTATCAATACATAATATAATTTAATTTCTATGTTTATTGTATATTTATATTCATTATACAATGTAGCTGTTGAACCTATTTTTCTATTATGTGCATTACCAGCATTGTTGTGATCTGATTGCAGATTTCCGTCAAAGAAAAATGAAAAAGTTCACAAAAAGTGGCTTCGAGCATGTGAATTAACTGTGAAAGATGACGTGTCAAACATATATGTTTCTTCCTTGCATTTTAAAACAAAATACAAAAAATTCGATGCAAAAAGGTGGAACATACAAAATTCAGCATTTCTGTCACTAAATGTGTCAGGCAATGTTAGTGAATCTGATGAAGGTAATTTTTCGTTCCACTTTTTAGAATTAAAATATTTTATTTCTTTTATTTCGTTTACTGAAAATTTTCGAAGAATAAAAATATTTAATGTTGTCGTTAACTTACCTTACAATTATTTCTTTACTGTTCCACAGTTTTAATTTTAAAGATTCTGATTCCTACATATTCAACACCACAAACATTGTTACTAAAAAATAGAAATCATGAGAAGGCGACATACTATAGTAATTGATAAAATTTCATGTAATTGGTTTATTTCATTTCATACAATGTATATAATAATTATTAAAAATATTTAATTAACATAGTAATCAATCAATTTATCATATATTCAATTTATTTTATGTAATAACAAAATTTTATTTTATTTAATGGAGCTAATGAGAACATCCTATAAGAAATTTGAAAAACTTGAATAATTTCACAAGTAAAAAATAAATTCTTCAATCAGTACAGGATTGAAAAAATTAATGAGCAATACTTATACTTTAAATATACTTTGAAAATAAGTAACTTATAAACTTCGACTTTTATTTTTTCATCTTTCTGGTAAGATTTTCAAAATTACGAAGTGAATTAAAAATTTGAATTTCGTGGGTAGATAGTATTTGATATTTCCCCATTTATTCTCCTAATTTTAATTCACTCAAAAAAATGTCCTTTATGCAGAAAACACAGAAAAATCTTTGGAAAACACTGCTGAAGAATGCACCATCGAAAGATCTGCGAAAAAAGCAGTCGAAACAACTCCAACGTCATACTCATTAACATCGTTGAACAATGATATTCAATTATTTACACAATCTAATGAATTACCGGATGGTTGGGGTTTTGTAAATGTTTCACACGGAATCGGCTCTGTTTACTTTGGTGACGAAAGCAATCCCACGAAGTCAATTTTTATCAAGAACGATATGACGATAGAGATTCAAAAAAAAGATACATAATAGTACTTCATAGTGAATAAATTTTTAATCATGAGAAAAAATGCTATCGAGATTTTAAAATGCTATTTCAAGCCAAAGAGAAGAAAATAAATGCATTTTAACCCTGCTTTCCTAAAAAATTATTATTTATTGAATATATACATTATTTATTGAGTCATGGAGCGTACTTTATGATTGATAATGATACTGAGATTATGAAGAGATTATTTAATCATTTTCTGTTAATATTCTACATATTGACGATTTTCAACCTTGTAGATTTCCACGAAAAGTAGGCCATTGTCTTTAGTAGGGATGAAATGCAAAGTGGATTGTTTCAATGATTGGCTAGAATCGTTAAAAAAAGTTGACGAATTATGTGTGTGTCAAGGGGGAGACGATGAAAAATGTTTCGGGAACAGTTTTTTCACTTCTGAATATCCAAAGAGAACCACATTGTATCAACCGTGCGGACACGAACGCAAAAAAAAAATTGATCGTGACCGACAACGGGTTATTCGATTGGAAACATCGCGAATCATTACGAAAAAGAAGAGAACTTTCGTTATAAATCTGAAACGGAAATATGAACGTTTGACAGTGAAGGTAAAAAATGTTATTTATTGCAATTGATGATAAAAATTGAGTTTCCATATACATACTTGTACAATTTAATATCGAGAAAAGCTAAAATTTGATAAGAAGAAAAAGAAATGTAATATTCATGATAATAATATCTGCATTTGGTAAAAAAAAAATAACATTAGTTATAATTCACTTTGCTAAAAAGAAACAAAGAATCTAAAATACATTCACCTCTTTTAAAATTTAATCGATTTTTAGATGTAGTCTGCACGAAAAGAAATTCTGCTTTTAAAGGAAAAATGTGCCAGACAAGATTTGGCTACTGTCGAAACTGCGATTCAAAATCTCCCGAAAGCGCAGCAAGGAAATATTTTAGCGTGTTTGAATGCAGCAAAATGCCAGGGCCATACTGGAATTAGATATACAAATTCGTGGCTGCTGGAATGTCTGCTTTTGCGAATTAAAAGTCGAAGGGCCTACATCCATATAATAAAACATAAAATCATGGAAGTACCGACGTTAGCCACCTTGAATCGACTTTTACATAAATTGAACCCTTCATATGGGTTTCAGAAAGAGTTGTTCACTGTGTGGGATGAAAAAGTGAAGCACATGTCTCCAGAGCAAGTGCGTGGTATGTGCAACTTTAAATTTATGACTTGCTTTTTTTGGGTATTATAATTTTGGAGTTCTGATCGTCTGTGTTGTAGAATTCTTATTTTAATGATCAATTATGTACATTTTTCAGGCTTTATCGTTTTGGACGAAATGATAGTCAGCGAGGCTGTGGCGTTTTGTAGCAAGTCTCTGCTTTTCAAAGGCTTCGTTGACTTAGGTGATTATACTCCCGAGCATCAACGAAATGACCGCGGGGATCACGCACTTGGGTTTCTCTTCCAGCCTTTTCAAGGATCTGGGGTACAAGCAATCGCAGCTTTTTTAAGCAAGAGCTGTGCCGACAGCACTTGTCTGCACAATTTAATACTGGAATGTGTTATTTTGTGCGAACAAATCGGTATCTGCGTTGATGCCATTGTTTCCGATGGAGCCACGTGGAACCGATGCATGTGGAAAAAATTCGGCCTTGGCGGATATGACACATCATGCTCTCACCCATGGAATGAAAAAGAAAAAGAAGAAGACAATGAAGGAGGCACATCCCGGAGATTGTGGTTTGCCTCTGATCCGACGCATTTGTGGAAAAATTTTCGGAATTTTTTCATCAAAAACAACGAAGTTTGGGTAAACATACTGGCAAGAAATAAAAAAAAAAAAAAACAAAACAAAAAAATAACTGTAATAATTCAAGTGCTCTTTTAATCTTTATAGACTCCTGATGGCATAGTCAAGAAAATCCATTTTGAAACGCTACTGAAAGTGGATGGGGAAAAAAAAACTTAGGCTTAAAAGTAGCCTACAAACTAACTGATAATCACATTAATCCCAAATATTATCAGAAAATGAACGTTGCTTTGGTTCTCCAGGTAAATTATGTTTAAGTCATGATTTACAGAAATAAATTGAATGTTTTTCAAAGGTAGAATATTCATATTAATAATATTTTACGTTTTTAAAAGCTGTTTTCTGAAGAAGTAGCACGAGCTCTGGAAGTTTATGCTAATGCACCGAACCCCCCCACAGAGCTTCAAGATAGCCAGCCAACGATACATTATTTGCGCCGAATGCACAGGCTGATAAGAGCCATGTCATCCAGGAGTGCTTTGAATGCATAAAAATTTGACAGTGACAGTCACAAGGTATTTGAACTTCGACAAAAACTAATTTATAAATGAACTAATTCTACCTTTCCATATATTTCGATAGATTGGAAAAGGAACACAAAAAGCAGCAGCTTGATTTGTAAAATAATTTTTTTCAGGTTATTGTTGATTTTTTGGAATATCTTGACATTTGGCAAGATGCTGCAGCAGCGAGGAAGTTTGACTTTATACCGTACAATACATTTGTCGGCATTAAAGTCACACTTAATACGACAGTTGAGTTAATGGAGTTTTTGACCGATTCATGTGGATTCAAATTTTTCATGACTGTCAGAATCACGCAGGATGTTTTAGAAGTAAATTTATAAAAGATATATTTTACAAATAAAATTTATTAAGTTGGATTACTAACTACTATTTTTTTAGGGATTTTTTGGAATGATCAGAAATGCAAGTGGATCGACTGATCATCCTGATGCAATTGTTTTTATTTGCATTTTTCGACTGCTGCTCTTTTACTCGCTGGTTAAACCACCCAAAGGTTCGAATGTCGAGGGAGTAGAAATTTTTGAAACGCTTCTCAGCGTCGAAAATATGAAATTTGAAGAAAACAGGAATGAATGGACTCAATTGAAAGAGAAATTCGTCGATAGAGACATTGAAAACAAAAATTTGCAACGTTCTCGAGAGGAACATGATTACGGAGTGGCAGAGTGCAACCAGTATGCGCAAGCATATTTTGCAGGCCTTATTGCCAACAAAATGCAAACATGGAGTGACTGCGAACTCTGCATTTCAAGTTCAACAAAAATGCATGGTAACCTTGAACGAGACGCTCTTATCAACGTTGCCACCAAGGGATACCTCAAGTTTCCGTCGGACGAACTGTTCGAATCAACATCAGGACTGGAGAAATCAATACTCCTTGCACTTGGAACACAAGGCCTAAACTGCTACTCATTTTTACAAATGAGCCAATTTTTGTTATCACAGAACTTGCCTTTCGTTGGATGCGATGAACACAAAAAAGAAATTACGAAAAAAAAAAATAGATTATTACATGTTTAGCCGAGCCAAAATTCTGGCAAAATGTTACAACAAAGCGTTCAACGAGAAAAAAGAGGAAGAAAGGAAAGTTCGCAAAAATGTAAAACTTGTGTCAAAAGCCAGCAAAAAAGAATAAAAAATTTTCAATTTTTTGCGTGAGGGAATTTGTTTTTTAATTTTGCAAAAATTTTTTTAATTCTAACTCATTATTGTTTAAAAAAAATTTTACAAATTTACTTTTCTAAGAGATTTATTTTCTAATAAATGACGAATTTCTTTTATTATCAATAAATTTCCTCTGCTTTTTTTTTAGATACATTCCTTTCTTAGACCCAAAAATTGATTTATTATGTTACTCAAGTGTCAACATTATTTATTTAGAAAAAATACATATTTCATTACTCATAAAAAAAATCACAAACAACATAAAGTTACTTTTCACCAGGATACTTTTTTCAGACATCATTTGCAATTTTTCATTATTACAGATTGCAAAAGTAAATTGTCATAAAATCACTCAGTGTTTGTAAATATAGAGGAATAGCTCAGTTTATCCATTGCCTTTAAAATAAATATAACATCACCAAGTGATTAAGGTTTTTTCCACTGTAATATTAGAACATGTTCCCGACGATTGTTGATTTTCACATCCAAGGTGGGTTCAATCACAACTTTGAGATTCGAATTGAGATCGTCCTCAGCCTTAAAAAATAGAACATGTTTTGGCGTTGAAACTCTTCCCCATCTTTCAGAAGATAAGGTTACGGAGTGCAATTGCTGACGGAGATTTTCAAAAGTGAAGTCGAGAACTTTGGCATCGATTTCTCAATAAAAAAACCGATCACCGCTGCCTTCAAGATAAAAAAGTGTACTCATTACTTTTTTATGAGTGTAGGAAACAAATTTTTCACTTTTATTAGCGATATAAGTACCCGTTATTGCTTGGAAATCATTTACTCAAATGTACGCGAAAAACGCACGTACGACATGTAAACAAACACGCGCCATCTTGGCAACTACTGTCATGGAGGCTCTCGACGAATTTTGTCCCACCCCCACTACCGGAGTAATCTCTCCTCCTTTATATACCTCCTTGGCTCCTATGTCCAACCGGCAAATGGCGGACTACACTGGGCGGGAGAGCCCATCACGAAAAAAATCCTGAAAATCTCTCGAACATCACTGGAGCGGAGTGGGGGCTTCTCTCTGGAATCGAGCGGCGCGCGTGCGCAGTATTAATATTTCATGCGCTGGCGCAAATTCATGCATACATGTATGATGTAATGTAAACATAACCAATCAGATTCCTCGCTACTTTTCGGCAGGAATTTCGTGATGGTCGGGAGAGGAATTTCGTGATGGTCGAGAGATGTGATGTTCAGGGAAGTGATGTTCAGGAGAGCCCGGTGTACTAGCAGTCCATGTACTATATGGTCTAAGACGTTCCCTCACGGAAATCTGGCGTGAGCAAAGTAAGCCGTGTAAGCTCACGCGGCACACGTCGCTCACGCGGCGTTGATTTATTGAAGGATTGATTATTTACCGGCACGAGATAAATGAGCTGAATTTTAAATCAGCTGAAAATTAAAATTTAAAAGTTTAAATTTCCTGAGGAAACAACATTTGTGATATAAAAAAATACACAGATCAGTTTTTTCTTTTAATAAGCTGTTTACGTGATGATTGTTTAATAAATAATCATAAATAGTGCAGCATCAAAATATGATGATTTTTACTCTTAAAACATTTACCGGCAGATACAATAACGCCGCGTGAGCAACGTGTGCCGTGAGAGCTTACACGGCTTACTTTGCTCACGCGGTTCACGCCAGATTTCCGTGAGGGTTATGGCATCCCATACGTCCCAAGACTCCAAATAGCTCCCAGTTTCAAGGGAGTTACGGTATCTCACTGGGAGCTTCCTGGGAACTATTTGGGATGATTTGGGAGTTTTGGGACGTATGACGTATGGGATGTGTGACTTTCTCGATTATGGCAGCAAGCCACAGAATTAAATTAACCGTTTCATTCATATGATTACTATTAATTTGTTAAAGTAAAAGTAATTATTAAGAGGTGGAATTATTTGTAGAAGTGCGCAAACGGGATTGGCCGGAATGGACATCAGATATTTTTTATAATAATGTTACATTGGTTAAAAAAAACCGCAATACTTTTTCAATATTTTTTTTACTTTAAAATAATTGTGTATGAATACATACAGAATATATAATAAGTAATAATAATAAACATGCATATGATTAAATTTTATGATATGGAAAAGAACAGTATGAAAAGTAATGTATATATAAGGTAATAATTTTAAAATAATTAATATGATACGCTCATTCTATCTTATTGTTTATCTTGTTTATTTTGCTGTTAAATATTTTTTTTTTACTGTGAAATTATTAGTAGTGTATGAATATTCAAAATATAAATCAAGTAATAATAATTTAAAATGCGTATTATCAAATTTTATTATATGTGAAAAGACGGTATTAAAAGTAATATATATTTGGCAATAATTGTAAAATAATTGATATTTTATTTTATTGTTTTGATTTACTACGAAAATTACCATATTTGTGCACAATGTTTCTTTGTACAAAATTTTTGTTTTCAGTGGCATGGATCCGGAGTAGAAATTTTCTAGCGTTATCCCTATAATCTGCAAGGTGTATTCTGCAAAAAAAGGAGTGACAAAGATTAATAAGGTACATTGCAAAATCGAGCGATTTCTGGTGTTGTTGAACTTATAAGAAATTTACTGCATTTTGAATTTTCCCGCGTATTGGTAATGTGTGTAAAATTTGACCGTGCCACCGATGGCGCACCAGTGTTCTTAATATCTCCCTCTCTCTCTCTATCAGTTGTTCTCTCTCGCACTCTCCACCACCATGTTCTTGTAACCGGAAATTGCAGTCACTCTGCACTTCGCTCTCAACACTTAAACATCTCGAAATAAAATCTGTATATTTTCCGATAATCCGCGTGTGTTTTTCGTTGTCTGAACCATACTTCAACAGGTTATGGGCCCAGTGACGTAATACAACGAATATTTCTGCGCGAATCGGTTCTCGATTATCAGAAATCCGTGAAAAGAAATTAGTGCAGAGTCAGTTTTTTTTGCCGTCTGAACACGTGTTCAAATTCTGAAATATGTCCGCGTCCGAGAGCGAACACATGAGAATCCCGAAACTTAACGGCATCGAGGACTGGGCGGCATGGAAATTTCGTGTACGCGTCACCCTTCAAGCGTGCGGAGCGTGGGACTTCATCAATGGAGAGTCGATTCTGCCCACTCTAGCAGCCGGAGGCGACGCGGTGGGGCACAATCGGGAAGTCCAGGCATGGAAAAAA
Source organism: Platygaster robiniae (assembly GCA_028476575.1). Taxonomy (NCBI): domain Eukaryota; kingdom Metazoa; phylum Arthropoda; class Insecta; order Hymenoptera; family Platygastridae; genus Platygaster; species Platygaster robiniae. The sequence goes on along the minus strand of CM052027.1, from coordinate 11,683,099 downwards.
CTGGACAGCATCGCCCAGAAAGTCATCGCGACCACCGTCGAGGAAAAGCCACTCCTTCATATCATCAACTGCGAGTCAGCCAGGTCCATGTGGGAAAAACTATCCTCGATCCACGAGCAAAAATCGGAGACGAGCGTGCACATGCTACTTCAACAATGGTGCGAGATAAAGAAGAATCCGAGTGACGACATCGCGACACACGTGGCTCGACTGGAGGATCTCGCGCACAGACTTGAAAACCTGGGTGAGAAAATTCCAAATCAAATGATTATCACAAAAGTGCTAATGACCCTCCCGCAATCCATGAGTCACTTTATTAGCGCCTGGGAGTTGACTGACCTCGCAAATCGAACCCTTAGTAACTTAATTTCTCGCCTCACGATCGAGGAATCTCGCATGAATGGCACAGCGAACCCCGAGAATACCACTTTCACGGTAAACAGAACATTCGGTAGAAATCAGGGCCCTAACACACACAAAAAATTCCAGAAACCGGGGAAATGTAATTACTGCCATAAACCAGGTCACTGGATCCGGGATTGCTGGAAGAAAAAAGCCTCCGATGAGAAGAAAACCTCTACAGGAGCGGGCAGGGGAGAGGCACTCATCGGGGAGGCTCTGACATCCGGGGACGCCGATAGCGCCACCGACGAAGAGGCCTGGTTCATGGACTCCGGGGCATCAGATCACATGTCAAATCAACGCCAGTGGTTCACAACTTTCACCACATTCGAGGGCAGGAAATCCGTGAAGATTGGCGACGGGAAACTGATTCCAGCCCTAGGACGTGGAGAAATCGACATCCTCGCCTTCGACGGACAAGCGTAGAAGCCTAAGTATCTCAAAAATGTTTTGTACGTTCCAGACTTAACGTACAACCTCTTCTCCTTGGGAGCGGCCCTGAACAACGGCCTTGAACACAAATCCGACAACAGGACCTGCCAACTAATCAAAAATGGGAGGGTGGTTGCGGTGGGAGCTAGGGTGGACAGACTTTTTCAAATGAGATTCAAGGTCATCAGACGAAACCCCGTGGCTACAGCAAACCTGGCGAAAAAGGTCCCTCTGCAAACCTGGCACGAGCGCATGGCACATCAGAACGTGACCCAGGTCAAAAAGGTCCTCCGGGCATCCGAGACAGACTACGTGGATCAGGATTTTTGCTGCACGGCCTGTATCCGGGAAAAGATGCACCGCCTACTGTTCCCAAGAAGCGAGTCTAAAACAACAAGAATCGGTGAGTTAATTCATACAGATGTCTGTGGTCCCATGCAGGAAAAATCACTAGGTGGCGCCAGGTATTTTCTTCTGCTGAAAGATGACTTCAGTCATCATCGGGCGATTTTCTTTATGAAGACCAAGGACGAGACGAGTGACTACCTAGACATCTTCATCAAGAGGGTGGAGAAACATGCCAAGGGTGGAGTCAGGATTCTCAGAAGCGACAATGGACGGGAGTTCGTCAATCAGGTCGTCGCGAGAATAGCAGATCAGCACGGAATCACTCACCAGAAAACCGTGCCTTTCACCCCGGAACATAATGGATCAGTGGAGAGAGAAAATCGCACGATCGTGGAATTGGCCAGGACAGCACTGCACGCTAGCAATATGCCTCCCAAAATGTGGGCCGAGGCGGCAAACTACGTCGTGGGTACCTTAAATTGGACAGGAACGAGCGGGAAAAAGGACTCAACGCCGGACGAGCTATGGTTTGGAAGAAAGGCAGAAATCAAGGACTTCAGAATTTTAAGAGAAACGGTCTATTTCCACGTTCCAAAAGAAAAGAGAAGAAAATGGGACGTCAAGGCCGACAAGGGTTTCTACGTGGGACACGACGTGGATTCAAAAGGGTATCGAGTCTGGCTTCCGGGGACAAATCAGGTCAAGATATTCAGGGATGTCGCGTTCACTGGGGAGAAACACCTCAAGGATGAAGGCACTCGAGCAGAGGTGGAGATAGTCAACATCAGCGCGGAGCCCGACGTTTTCCAGGAACAAGAGCCCGGAAACCCCATCGAGGACATCGATCAGGATTTCTCCTCAGCTCGTGATACTCCCCAGACATCAGAAAACGAGGAAAGCGAAGAATCTAATCTTCCCGAGGAACCCGAAGTCCACCAAGACAACCAGAGATACAACCTGAGAAATCGCGCAAATCTTCAAATGCCTGTGAGGTACCGCGATGCATTAATTTCAGTTTCAGATCTAGATGAGCCAAATGCTTTTGAAGAGGCGACCGAATCCAGGGCATCGAGGAATTGGAAGGCTGCCCTGGACGAGGAAATGGAATCCCTCTTGGATAACGAGACCTGGACACTCGTGGATCTCCTTCGTGACCGACAAGCCATTGACTGCCGCTGGACCTACAAAATAAAACAAGATAGCGACGGAAACATCACACGTTACAAGGCCAGATTGGTGGCCAGAGGTTTTCGACAAACGGCCGGGGTCGACTATGAGGAAACTTTTAGCCCGGTTACCAAGTTTGATTCGATAAGACTAATTTTGGCAATTTCAGCCTCCAGAAACCTCTACCTCGAGCAATTCGACATCAAGACCGCCTTTTTATATGGAGAAATTCAAGAGACGATATACATGCAGCAGCCGAAGGGTTTCGACGACGGAAGCGGGCGAGTTTGCAAGCTGAATCGGAGCCTCTACGGACTGAAACAGGCGTCAAGGTGCTGGAATCAGCGATTCACGGCAGTACTTGGTAAGCTGGGCCTCCAACCCACGAGCTCAGACCCGTGTGTTTTCACAAACAGGAAGCACGACGACATCCTGATCGTGGCAATTCACGTGGACGACGGGCTCATCGCTGCTGCAAGAAAAATCACAGTTGAAAAACTCACGGAGGAGCTCAGGAGGGAGTTTAAAGTGACCTCAGAGAAAATTGGCACGTACCTGGGTGTGCAGATTGAGAAACTCAATGACGGCTCTATCTTTCTGCATCAAGAAGGGTACACAAAAAAAGTCTTGCAACGTTTCCGGATGACCGAGGCGAATCCAGTCGCAACTCCTGCAAATCGTCACCACGAGATGAACTCAGCCCTGCACGAGAATGCATCCGACATGCCATATCGCCAAGTTGTGGGGAGCTTAATGTACCTGTCGATCGCAACGAGACCCGACATAACCTTTTCCGTCAACAGCGCGAGCCAGTACGCCGAGAGACCGAAGATAATACACTGGAATGCGGTAAAAAGGATTTTAAAAATATTTAAAAGGCACAATGAGACACGGTTTATATTTTCCAGCTCGACAAAATGACACTGTTCAGGTCTTCAGCGATGCTGACTACGCCGGGAACACTGAGACCAGGAAATCAACCTCGGGACTTGTCGTGAAACTCGGGAACGCAACAATGACCTGGAGCTGGACGAAACAGAAAACCGTGGCCCGGTCAACCACCGAGGCGGAGTACGTGGCAGCCTGCACCGCCGTGAAGGAAATTATCTGGACGAAAAGGCTGCTCAATGATTTAAAAATCCTGCATGGCCAAACATCTCTCATGGTCGACAACATGAGTGTCGTTAAACTCATAAAAAACCCCGAGTTTCACAAGCGCACTAAGCACATCGACGTGAAGTACCACTTTATCCGCGAGAAATACAATAAGAATGAATTTGTTCTAGGACACGTTTCATCCAAGGATTAACAGGCGGACATTCTCACGAAATCACCGCCGCGGGACACTTTCGAGGAGCAAAGAAAAATGCTCAACATCATCGACTTGGAAATTGCCAAGAAAACCGACAACCGAGGCTGCGAAAAACAACAACAAACGTCAACACGGGCGAACCGACGCGAAGTTGCACTTCCACGGACAGCTGATGCCGGCAGACGCGGGCACGTTCACTTGTAGCGGCATACATTGGCGTAGGCACTGGTGGGTTCGGGCTACTAACCAACATCAAGTTCCAACGAGATCATCGGGATCTGCACCTCAGCACTACGTCGGGCCCAGCGAGGCCGAAGAAAACGAATTATTTATGTAACGGGTATAAATTTCTTTGGTGGGAGTGTTAAACTTAAAAAAAAATTTACTGCATTTTGAATTTTCCCGCGTATTGGTAATGTGTGTGAAATTTGACCGTGCCACCGATGGCGCACCGGTGTTCTTAATATCTCCCTCTCTCTCTATCAGTTGCTCTCTCTCGCACTCTTCACCACCATGTTCTTGTAACCGGAAATTGCAGTCACTCTGCACTCCGCTCTCAACACTTAACCCTTTCAGGGGCGGTGGTACATATATGTACCACTTGTTTTTTCGCAGTTTTTCCGATACATTGCATCGTGTTTCGTGCACAAGTATTTGATTTTAGACTCTCAATGGTTAATGTTAAGTAATTATCATGAAAAACTGTCTCAAATTGTTGATTAGCTATTTGTTATAAATAATTGAAAAACAAAAAATTCTCTTTTTTTTCCCTTTCAGGAGCACATTTTTCTGTTACAATAAATTTTGCTATTAATGGTAATTTAGGGGTTTTTGGGGTCGCTGATTACGAATCTGGTGTCAGAATTGCAAAATTCAAAATGGCGGATCCAAGATGGCGACTATGTGACTCTGAAGTTGAATTTTTGAAACAATGTGCACAAAACACGTTGTATGGGGGTTTTTTGAGTCGTTGATTGCGAATTTGACTTCACAATTGCAAATTTCAAAATGGCGGATCCAAAATGGCGGCTATATTAATGCAAACTCTCAGTTTTTTTGCAATCACACCGAATTTTGACATGAAGGGGTTTTCGGGGTCGGCGATTAAAAATCTTGCGTCAGAATTGCAAGATTCAAAATGAGTGATTGAAGATGGCGGTGTCATTAGTGTAAATCAGAAGTGTATTGGAAATTGGTATGAAACTTGGTATACTGGGATTTTCGAGATCACTGATTGCGAATCTGATGATAGTATTTCAAAATTATTCCACCTCTCAGCATAGCCCAGAACTAACGACGTGGAAGTCAGAGCTACCAGTTCTTTGTGTTTTTTTGTTTTTCAATTTTTGTTTTTTAATTTATTATCATTTTTTCAATGTTTCGTTTCTTTCAATTTCTATATTATTGAATTTTTCTATTTTTATTCTGCTTTGTTCTGTCCGAGCGTAGTCTACTTTTCAGCATGAGACTCTTCAAAGCAATTTTTTTTTTCGTCAATGCACAAAGGAACTTTGCATATTTTACAATAAAATTTAGTGCGCTTATCGTTTACTTTTGTACTGCAATGAGTGCATCTTCTGCGACTTTCATGAACACCAGGCATGTGCGGTAACTGTGCTGTTCTTACTGCAGAAGTGACTTTACATTTTGCTTTCAATGGTGAGTTCAGAGATGGTCTCCCTTTCTTTGGACGATTCGAGACTCCTATTAGATGATCAGCAACTGACAATCTAAAGTCTTTCAGTAACAGCCCTTTTTCTGGAAAAAGCTGCTTGTAGATTATACAAGAATTCACCGTAGTCACATCGACAAAGTGCCAGAAAATTCGATGCCACCACTTCTTACTTTTTCGACTAATTTCGTAGAATGACTTGAGCATGTCAGCTTTGTCGACATACCCCATGTGGATGTTGTAATCTTTGGCGAGTAGTGGACATGATACCATTTTCAAAGAACCATCTTTTTGTCTCCTACTGACCTCTTTTATAACAGAAGGGTCGTGATAGTTTGACAAAAAGAATACTGGCTTTTTATCAATCCATTTTAGCCATCGGAGTCCAGTGTATGAAGTACGAAATTCACTATCTCCTGGCGACATGTTCTTTTCCGCTTTTTGGGTCTTTGGCAAACCTTTCCTATCTTTTCGAATGGTACCGCAAGCCAGTATTCCATCAGCTAGCAAGCTTGCCATCAAATTGACAGTTGTGAAAAAATTGTCGAAGCAAAGACGATAGTGCTTGTGTATTAGAGCATGAGTCAAATCCTTGACGACTCTCTCCCCCAACATACATTCGGTTTTATTGTTTATTTTTCCAGTGTATATTTGAAATTCACAAATATAGCCATATTCATCGCTTCTGACCCAAACTTTATACCCTCTTTTGATAGGCTTCATTGGCATGCACTGTTTCATTGTACTTCTGCCCTTGAACTTTATTATGCTCTCATCAATTGCCTGATTCATACTTGGATCATAGAAATACTGAAAAGTTTCAGAAAGAATCGATAAAAAAGGTGCGACTTTGTACAGTTTGTCATAACCAGGTTCATCCTTTTTTGGTTCTTTAGTAGTACAGGGTGCGCCATTTCTTATGTCGGCATGTAAACATTGAATAACTTGAAAAAAAAACAACCGATTTCTGTAAATGAGGTATTTTTATTTAGTTTGGTCCTTTACAATTTATTTAGACTAGTTTTTGAACACAACATCAATCAAGTGGCCGCCCTTATTGTTCACAGCAAAATATGCCCTTTTTGCGGCGTTTTCCATTACCTTTTCGAGCATCTCGGGTGGTATAGCAATGATTTCGGCACGAATATTTTCCTTAAGCTCTTCAATGGTCTGCGGCTTGCTGGCGTACACTTTACTTTTCAAATAACCCCACAAAAAGAAGTCTGGAGGGGTCAAATCTGGAGATCTGGGTGGCCATTCAATGTCGCCTCTTTTTGACATCAGACGTCCAGGGAATTTTCGTTGCAGAAACTGGATTGTTTGATTCGCAGTGTGGCAGGTCGCACCATCTTGTTGAAACCAGTAATCTTCAAGACCTTTTTCACGCATTTGTGGGCAGACATAGTGAGCCAACATCCACCGATATCGGTTTCCATCGATCGTTTGGTTCTCTTTGAAAAAATAAGGACCAATGATGGTTTTGGCGCAAACGCCGGCCCAAACAGTAACTTTTTGGTCATGCAATGGCGTTTCATGGATCTCGTGTGGATTCTGCGTTCCCCAAATGCGGCAATTTTGCTTATTAACGCCTCCAGAAAGTTTGAAATGTGCCTCGTCGGTCATTAAAATTCGCTTCCAAAAATCAGGTTCAGTATCAACTATTCGAGCGATTGTTTGTCCATATTCCAAGCGACGTGGATGATCTGTAGGCAATATTCTTTGTGTTAATTGCATTTTGTACGGAAACAAATGCAAATCATCTTTCAAAATGCGCCGTAGAGTGGTTCCACTGATGCCGAGATGCTGAGCGCGGTGACGATATGAAACTTTTGGGTTTTGGGCAACGCTCTCTCTGACAGCTTCAATCAGTTCATTTGAACGTCTTGGTCGTTGATGAACGGGTTGTTCGCGATCTTTCACTGTCCCGTGGTCACAAAAATTCGACACCAAACGACGAATAGTGTTGTCAGATGGTGCCTGTTTGCCAAGATATTTTCGACGATATGCTCGTTGAGTTAACACAACTGAACGACTATTTTCAATGTACAAAGTAACTATTTCAGCGCGTTCTTTTGGTGTGAAGCGATACATGGTTGAAATTGTACTGAATTGACGTTTCCAAAACAAGTGAAGTCAAGTAAATCGGTTGTCAAATGTTTAAGTTATTCAATGTTACAATACCGACATAAGAAATGGCGCACCCTGTATCATTCAAATGTAAATGAGATAAGAGGAATGAAAACCGCTTGACGCTCATGACAAAGCTTACATAATAATCGTGTAGTTGCGCATTAGTGGACCAGTAATCGCGGTAAGAAGGTAATCTTTTTATACCCATCAATATATTCAAGCCAAAGAACTTCTTCAATTCATCGATGGTGATGGGCTCGAAAACAATCCCTTTATGTATGTAATAGAGATTTGATTGTTCGACAATCAATTCAATATTCTTCTCAGAGAGCAGACACACAAAAATTTCACCTGTCTGGTCAATACCATCTGGAAAATTTTTTGGGCCACTTCTTTCAGTAAATCGTGGATTGTATTCACATCTACTTTTGTTTTCCCATATTTCATCCATTTTCGCAACGCGACTACTCAGAGGAATGTCATCATTCTCATCAAACTTGCTGTACAAATCGCAATCCATGTCATTATTATGATCATCTAATTTCATCGATTCTATCGGTAAACCATCCTCGGTAATGAAATATTCATCTTCGCTGTTTTCAACTTCTTCATCTGGCTCTTCATCACTTGGAATTTCGATAACATCCACATTTTCGTACATGTCGCTCATTTTGTTTCGTTACCTTTGCTCTGCTTAGAAGTCGCTGCAACTGAATAAACTGTCCAGCCGCGCGTAGTGACTAAGGAAGAGTGTCTTCAGATGAAATGACTTTCTCAGATTGCTCATGGTTAGGTCTCTTGGCACGTTTACGAGTCTAGTCAGCTGCTCTAATCCTCTTAGGACCAATTCATACAATAAAGAAAAAGGTTGATCCATGACTTCCTGAAGTTCTAAGAAAACAAAGAATTTCTTCATTTCAAAAGCATTTCCATTCCTTATCGTAAGGGTGACATAGTTCACCGTAGAAATTGTGAAAAAATTCCAGACAATTTTTCACGCTTTGCAAAGAGATACATTCTTGAATGAATGCAAAAGTTTTTGAATGAATGAAAGAATCACCTGTCTTACCAGAACTTCAGAAAGACATCAATCAACTCCTCTCTCCATTGTTTGAATTATTCCCAACTCGTATGCGCTACGGAAATGACGTTTTTCATTCTTTGTACAAATCTACGTGTTAACTAGCTGAAAAAAATTCGTAGAATAAGCTCTAAATTTCATTTTAAAGTATGCAAAGTTCCTTTGTGCATTGACGAAAAAAAAATTGCTTTGAAGAGTTTCATGCTGAAAAGTAGACTACGCTCGGACAGAACAAAGCAGAATAAAAATAGAAAAATTCAATAATATAGAAATTGAAAGAAACGAAACATTGAAAAAATGATAATAAATTAAAAAACAAAAATTGCAAAACAAAAAAACACAAAGAACTGGTAGCTCTGACTTCCACGTCGTTAGTTCTGGGCTATGCTGAGAGGTGGAATAATTTTGAAATACTATCATCAGATTCGCAATCAGTGATCTCGAAAATCCCAGTATACCAAGTTTCATACCAATTTCCAATACACTTCTGATTTACACTAATGACACCGCCATCTTCAATCACTCATTTTGAATCTTGCAATTCTGACGCAAGATTTGTAATCGCCGACCCCGAAAACCCCTTCATGTCAAAATTCGGTGTGATTGCAAAAAAACTGAGAGTTTGCATTAATATAGCCGCCATTTTGGATCCGCCATTTTGAAATTTGCAATTGTGACGTCAAATTCGCAATCAACGACTCAAAAAACCCCCATACAACGTGTTTTGTGCACATTGTTTCAAAAATTCAACTTCAGAGTCACATAGTCGCCATCTTGGATCCGCCATTTTGAATTTTGCAATTCTGACACCAGATTCGTAATCAGCGACCCCAAAAACCCCTAAATTACCATTAATAGCAAAATTTATTGTAACAGAAAAATGTGCCCCTGAAAGGAATAGGCAGAAACAAGTTAGAGCAGGGATACTATATCGAGGAGAGTTTGCTTGATCGCGAGGAAAATGGTTCTTTTCATCCCGGACGTTGGAGAGAATTGTTCAATGATTCTGCGGTAGGCGACTTGTCAAAACGGCATTTTACTGACTTACGAAATAGTTCTGCTCTTGCAAGGCACGTGAGAGATGAGTTCTGTCGATATTTCGACGAAGAGGGCGAGGTTACATGGCAAGTTGCAGCTGTGACCGATATCATGGATGATTAGAGTGCTTATTGCAGTAATGAAATATATTACGTCACTTATAAAATTGATCATAAGGGGTGAGCAAAATTACAAATGATGATGAAATTATCGTGTGTAACTTTTGTGTGAATTCCTACAAATTTATGTACTTTCTTCCAAGCTTTTGTGACATTTAGTACCAGCGAAAGTAGTGAAGTAATGATTTTTGGCATTGTTAATTAAAAAAAAGAACAAAAATGTAATCAAAATTGCAATTGATTATTGGGGTCAAAACATAGGAAATAAAAATTCATTAAAATGATACTTAACATATTTATTGAAAAAAAAAGCCACCTCCTTAATAATCTTCGTCTGTACTTAGCTCATTTTCTATGAGTGTCAAAAAATTACGTATCACCAGACGCCTTTTTTTGTTCTTCAATTTTAAGAGTAGTGGTTTCACGTATTCGAAGAACCCGTCGATTGCACTTGGCTCAGGAACGGGTAAGAGAGGTGGCACTGTTGGAAGGCTCTCTATCACTGCAGCAATTCGATTAATTGCAGAGTGTAACACGGTCGTTCCTTCGTCCTCGGCAATTTTCTTCTTTTTTTTTTCGTTTGGTGTCGTGATAACACCTCTTGAAGTTGATGGCGTTGGTTGCGACGGCGTTGCTCGCGAAGGAGATACAGAAGACGACAGTTGCTTAGAATGGGGCAAGCGATTTTCTTTAAGATTTTTGTCTGTCTCCTTCGATGGGCCCGCGTCGCTTAGCTTATTTGCGTTTAGATTGCACACCGACATGCTGCAAGTAAACCGCATATTTTATTTATTGCACAAAATATATAGGCACAACGAATATGTCTATACTTTCTTTGCATGTTTAAAATGTGGGTGAAGATAAGTAGTTTGCAGTTGTCAACTCCCTAAGTAATTAGATATTAAATGTTGGACTTTTTGCAACCTTGCTCACAGTCACTCAACTTTTGCGAAGAAAGTATTTTCCTTACAGAAAACTCGTTTTTGACTACTACGTACTCCATACATTATTTGTTATACATCATGTAATCCACAATCACGCTTCTATTGCATGAATTACGGTCACGAGCAGTTTATACGAAATTATTTCTACAACGAAATCATTGACTTCTCGAGAAGTGGTAAAAACATTGCAATTTTTAATAGAAATTTCGATTTCCTTCTCAAAAGTAGGGAATATCAGTAGTATCAAACGTACTTGGTATTATCTTCAACGGTCTGCAAAAACATCAGTCTGTTAAAAAACGGCCACTCAGGCTCTCCTCCATCTTCAAGGACTCAGAGGCGTAGGCACGTTTCGTCCGTCCTTTTTTCATGATGCCTCTGAGAGCGAGCATTGAACAAAGACGCAATGAGGGGACACTGTCCCCTCCCAGCCTCTTTGTCTAATGCTCGCGCTCAAGGCTATGTAAGAAAAAGACGGGCAAAACATGCCTACGCCTCTGCAAGGACCAGTGTGGCTTCGGAACCACTAGGGAGCATTTTGAATTTTCGCCGGAAAGTGTCCCGAAGGTATTTGAATTTTTTTTGCACATGTCTGCAGACCATTGCGGAACTGTGATGGGTTAAAAAAAGATAATGAAACACCCGATACATAGAGTTTAAAATAATCATAATCTAAATTAAATTATGTAAAATGTATAAATAAATATGATGAACAATATTATTTGTAACTATTATTATACCATAATTATATAAATGTGTATGTGTATACTTATTAATATGTTGTACTTTATTAAATATTACATTGAAGCAAATAATTAATTCAATGAAGTACTTAATTGCAATGACTTATAACATTGCACATTAACATATGCAATGATAGAACATATTGATGACTCAGTTGCAGTGCAATTGATTCATTTATATGCATATTATACAGGGAGTCCAAAAGTCACGGCTATAAAGTTAATAGATTGGAAATTCTTGAAATTGTAATACGATTTTTCCTTTGCCTTTTTTTACAAAACGTAGTAGAATTTCAGGAATTACCAATCTTACTTTTAGAGCGTTGACTTTGGGACAACCTGTATATTGAACGACATACAATTACGATAAAATTTACATGACATTTTGTTGTTCTTAATATTTTTCCAATGCTAAGAAAAAAACAAATAAAATAAAATGTTTTGTATGTCAATGAACCTTATTTGCAATTGAAAATATGCAAGAGTACAAAATAACATTTTCAATGCATTCACATCTAAGAAAGGTTCTCTGTGAATCAAATTCTGAATGAATTACTTATTACTCAGTAATGACAGATATCTTGATAATTTTTATGTAGACAGTTACCAAAAAGCATTTTTCATTAAACAATTTTATGACTTGTCAATGCATGAGGAATTATTTTGCATTTGCAGTGAATTTTATGAAACATACATTAAAAAGTGACTGTGCTTCAGTTGACTATTGTGCTTGCAGTGAGCTCATGAAAAATCAGTTTTAAGTAAGAAAGTGCACTAATGAAATATTAAATATTCAAGTACTTTATAAAACATTTTATCATGTTGGAGATTGTTTAAAAAATTAACTCATTAAAATATTAATATCCGTATGTTTTACAAATATTGATTGTAGCTGAAGAAATATTCTAGTGGTAATTTATTTTTTTAATTAATTGAATGAAACTCGAATTTGAAATAAATGATATAATAGTACACAATTATAAAAAGAGAAGAGTTGAAAATGTAGAATTATTAAAATTTCATTATTACACATGTTGATGGAAATTATTTTCAGTGAAAACTAAGACGACACAGAAAAACATACTTCTCAGATTATCGGAAATTTTTTGCCAAGCAGGCCCCGTGTGTTTTACCCCACGTAACTGGGCCTTCATTGTGAAGTCATAAATGCACAGGTATTTTTCGACTTCATCTATCAGATTGAAAAGGTTGTCGATTTCAATTTGTGACATCCGAGTTCCTTTTTTTTTTGGGTTAGATACTTCTACCGGAGTTTTTATAATTTCGTCCTCCTCTTCGAGGCTCGTCAATTTTGACGATGGTACCTCTACAAGTTGATTGCGTTCATTTCTGTACAGGCATAGACCATCGGCTGGAATTGATAAATTAAATGAGATCTTAGTAGGATAATGTATTACAAGCTAGAAAAAATGAGCAAACAGAAATTGACTATTTTTTTTTAAATGACGCAATAGCCATGATTTGTACAATCCCTGTCATTTATAGAAAAATTAAAATACGTATAGTAATTTTACAAAATTAAGTCATTAAACTATACACAACTAGACAATATTTTTAATGCATACATAATTGTAGCGGAATTCACAAAAACGAATAGGTTGATTACTTGCTATAACGGTAAGTGAAATTTTCACTAATTTTTGTGACAGTGTTTATGCTACCTGCTTATTTTTAACAATTAATTACTTCATCTCAAAATAAACACGTACCTGTTTGGGGGTGAAAATAACCTGTTTTCTCACTAGTAACGTAAGTCACATACTTCGAACCGAGACATTCTTGGTGGTCGGGAATCTCTTCTTCCGCGAGACATTTGTCGCATACGACACAAAAAAAATGAAAACTCATCATTAATTTGTATTCAGAATTTTACAGCTGTAAATGCACTAGGCAGAACAAAAAAAAAAATCATATGCTCCACTTCAACGCTGTTTTACGCGCATCTACGCTCGAGCATGTCACTGGAGCGGCCAGCGGCATGCGCAGATGTTACTACGCATAAACGCTCGACGCCAACGCCCAACGCCCGACGCTCGACGCTCACCATGTAATCGCACCTTAACGTTGAAACATCACGGTTTGCATCAACTTGGCACAACCGGATTTTACGGTTAATACGACGGGTTTTTTTTCCCAGTGTAGCGTTGCCTGAAATATTTTTTTTGCCAGTGTAGTGTTATCTGAAATACTTTTCTTTTCAGTGTGGTAGAAAAATTTACACGGAGTTAAATGGGCGTAGTAGGAACTAGGCTAGGGGAATCTGCGAACGCTGATCTCCAATTAGGAGCGATTTCAGCCACTCTCTCCCTCCCTTGAGTCTCTCTAGCCCAATTGGCGACAATTGGCGATAAATCGCCCAATCTGGCAACCCTGACTAGCTGTTCGTAGCGAATTGTCGTAAGAAGTTTAAAAATGGCACTCAGTTCCAAAGGTAAATAAAACCTTCACCCGCAGCCTTGAAATCAGTGTTAATAACAAATAATTCTTTTTTACAGTAACTCATTGGAAGTTCCTCTTCAAAGATGCATTTGATAAACACCCGGGAGTGATACTCTCTACGATGGCGGCTGCTATCATGACAACTTTTGGCGTCGCTAATATGTTGTATCGTCGAAAACAAGGAGGACCTTGCAATAAATTCATGAACGTCTACACCGGTAAGATTTTAAGCTCATAAAAGTAGTGTAAAATAAAAAAGTATTTTATTTGGAGGTTAAGTTTTTTTTTATTACGCAATGATCGGCAGTGGATTTTTTGAAAGATTTTCCGTTAAATATACATTTTGTCGATCCCTGGCAAAGTTTGCGGGACTTAAGTGCAACGATATAGCGTTGCAGTTGCGTTGCACTTGCGTTGCATTCGTTTATTTCAAATAATTAGAGTAATAAATGTGTGTTTATCTATGAAACATGAAAAGTAGTTTACATAATTTTTTGTCGTCATTATTTAAAAACTAACTCTAGAAACCATTTAATTTTCAGAAAAACTAGTATATAATACCTTTCTTAATTTCTATAAAACTGTTGCACAACGTTATTTCGTTTGATTATTGTATTTATTGTGCGTTCCTCCTTGAAACTTAGGGAAATGATAGTTTTTGGTATTTTGAATGAAAATCATGAATAAAACTTCGTAAAAATAGTAAATTTTTATCAAAAATCGAATCATAAGTACCTTTAATGGATCCCAAAACTGATGTTTCATATTCAAAACAAAAGAAAAAAATCGATTGACAGGCGCTTGATTTCGACAGATTAGGATTAAAAGGAAAACTTTTTTTTTTTACTTTCCATTCTCAAAATCGCATGTGCTATTTTGATACTGAGCGTAAATTAATACATTATCCTTTTTTGACATAATCATATGTAACTTTCTTTATTTGATTTTGCAGATGATACGTTTCAATCCAATAAAAAGTAGGAGTTAAATCGAAGAGTAAGATAGAAAAATAATTTTTTTTATTTCTCTATTTCTTTTCGAACAACTTTATTCTCCAAGTTTTTCCTTCTGCAATTTATGAAAAATGCTTCTCATTGATGATCTATCACATTATTTTTTCCGCAGCTTTTTTTAAATCGTTTTTATAGTGATTTAAAAAGTGGAACGCAAGTGCAACGCAAACGCAACGCTACAGTGTTGCATAGACTTTGCCAGGGATTATAACATCTTTGTTTTGAAAATTTAATGTTATCGTTTGAAGTTTAAAGAATTAAAGTGCATTTCAATTTTTATTGCTAAAACTTCATTATTTCTGTTTTTATTTTATTATATTATATAGTATATTTATATGATATATTTAATACTATTGTAAATTCTGTTCGCAAACTTTACAATAGCAGCTTTTGCGAAAAGTGACCAAATTAGAATTTTTCTAATTTTTTTTAAATTAGCCTTTTTTCAAAGATGTAGTTGTATATTGAGAGGTAAAGCCGAAATTGTTACATCATAAATTGTTTATTTAAAAAAATCACTAGAAATGTTTGTGACTTTTAATGAATATTTTCTGAAGTCTTAATGTTTTCATATGACATATATGATGCGATCCGGAGAAAAGGACCCACTGTCTAAAAAATCATCTTCCAGATTATGAGTGATTTTGTAAGTTTCGAATCTGATTTTTATTCTTGTTCAATTAGAATTTTCTTAATTGTTTTTTTTCTGAACTGTAAATGTTTCAGAATGATTGATTTTACCTACGACAGTGTGTTTTGATTCCTTAAAGTGCCATCCTGTAAAGTTTAGTTTTTTGAGAGTAGGTTTCATTTTTTGAATCGCGTCCAGGGATGTGAAATTACTGGTCAGAAAAAAAATAGGTTTGGTCATTGTAATTTCAGGCCATTATTTACCGTCAAATTTCAAAACTTACTTAATATATTTTACCATCAGAGCTCGTTTCTGATCAGTAATTACCGATCATGACCAAATTTTGATAAAAAATGTGACTCAACATAACTGACCAAACAATGTCCAGGTAAAAATCATCAGTCTTGTTATTTCAGATTTCATTATAGGCTTTTCCAATTTTCAAGTAAAAATTCATGAGTGCGTCGGCGTACTACTGCGTTTGATAACCAATATATATGTGAGGTTCCGCGAGGAAAGGTGACTTAACCGAAAAAAGCCAAGTCCTATTTTCGATTGCTCCATAGAGTTAACAAAAAATGCCCCCTGTCCCAGAGAGGCACTACCTCTGGTTCAAAACGTTAAAAAAAATAATTATTTTTTTCCATTTTTGTTCACGTTTAGTTTTACGTGGTCAAATAATATTCTTCAGTCTGTTTTTAAACGTAGCACTTACAAAATGACATTTATTTTATACTGTCTCAAATACCTGTTAATGACTCGGCGTCTCGAGCATTTTCGGTATGCAAGGGTAGTGTCCCTTGGGGATGAGGGCATTTTCGTTGACTCTACGGAGCAATTAAAAATAGACCTTTACTCTTTTCGGGTAAGTCACCTTTTCTTGCGGAGCCTCACATATGTTGTCATAATTAATAATTCGAAAACGGAAACTTGATAGGAAACAAGTGATTTTGAAAGTATTAGCTTAATACTAAGGCATGGAGACGGTCAATTCTACGTCCAAGTATCGATTGAAGAAAAAGGATTTTTTCAAAAATAAAAAAATATATATATTAAGTAAATTACCGAATCTTCTTTTTTTTACGATAAATAATTTGAGAACCCCTCTGCTACGAGATTATTTGAAAAAAGAGGTGAAAAGTAAGCCTTAAAGCAAGCCTCTTTGAGACTGATGACTTCAATATTTCAAGCAAAAATTATATTTCATTATTTTTAGAAACAACAAATTTTTTTACTCTTGAACTAATATTCGAATGCATTTCAGTCAATGGCAATGAAAGGTTTACAAGAACCCATGATATACTTGTGTTCATAGATACGTTTTATTATTATACGAAAAATGAATAAATATAAGGATATAAAATCAGAAATAACTTCTAAAAAGAAGCGACGAACATAACAAGGATATAATGATCAAGAATCTTGAAACTATTTTTTAACTTTATTGCAGTCTTCAATTTGCTGTTTTTTGACACCTTTTTTTTCAGAACATTTTTTTTCTGTTTTTTTCGTTTTATCGATATTTTCATCATTAGAAAATGCAAGTGTTTTCTGGGGAATCTTACTTAAACAATTTTGAAAACAATCTTGACCATTCTTAGTCAAGTATTTCATTAGCGACTGTAGATCTTTAACTTTTTCTTTATTTATTCCGACAGCCTGTGGAGGTTGCACATTTTTGAAATCATCAAAGTTTATTCCGCGATGTATCTTGTATTCAATAGCGGAGCATTCGTAGTTGTTAAAAACTTGAATTTTTTGATCTGGTGAGTAAATTATTTTTACTACTCTACTGACTTGAAAATTTCTAGGCATCTTAACACTCTTATAAATAATAAATTCGAAATTCTTTATATTAAACTTTTCTCTCCTAATAATTTTAAACTGTTTAGATCGTGAATTTCTAACCTCTATAAAGTTAGCACTACCACATGCGAAATGGCAGATGGCATACAGTGATTAATTTGTCGCTTTTTTGTCGTGATTTTGTCGCACAAAAAAAAAATTTGTCGCGAGATTTTTTTAAATATCTTTTTTTAATTAAGTTTGTACTACCACCTCTTAAAAACCGTCTTACAATGATCCGACAAATGTCGCGTCTGGTGCATTTTTTGTCGTGATTTAGTCGTGCAAAAATAAAATTTGTCGCGAAATTTTTTTTCCTTAAATTGATAATAGTGCCGATTTGGTATCAAGTTGGCACTACCAACAATCTTACATTATTCTCATGAAAATCTCGTCTCGTGCATAATTTGTACCTTTTTCGTCGTGATTTAGTCGTGCGAGAATAAAATTTGTCTTGAAATTTTTTTTCCTCAAATCGATAATAGTGCCAATTTCGTATCAAATTGGCAATAACGCCTCATAAAAACGGTCTTCCAATGATCGGACGAATATTGCATCTAGTTCATAATTTGTTGCATTTTTATCGTGATATTGTCATGCAAATAAAAAGTTGTCGTGAAATTTTTTTTGCCTAAATCGATGACAGTGCCAAAATAAAATTTGTCTCGAAATTTTTTTACCTTAAATAGATGATAGTGCTGATTTTGGTATCAAGTTGGCACTACCAACCATCTTACATTATTCTGATGAAAATCTCGTATCGTGCATAACTTGTCGCTTTTTCGTCGTGATTTAGTCATGCAATAATAAAATTTTTCTTGAAATTTTTTTTCCTCAAATCGATAATAGTGCCAATTTCGTATCAAATTGGCAATAACGCCTCATAAAAACGGTCTTCCAATGATTGGACTAATGTCGCGTGTGGTGTGTAATTTATCGTTTATTTGTCGTGCGAAAATAAAATTATTCCCGGTATCGATAAAATCAAAACTCGTGCCAACAACATATCAAGTTCGCACAACGAAACATTGCTAAATATTTTTTAATATTTCGTTGGATATCTAGTCTTGCGCATAGACTGAAAAAATCATACATGTGACATGTCTCTGTAGAAGACACGAAGACGCGAAATCCACGTCTTCAGTCATTACGTGGCTTACTTTAAAATGTCAAGAAGATGTGTTTTAAAGACATCTTTAAACATCTCAAAAACGGCGTCAAAAAGTGTCCTGTGGCAAGACACTATCTTTGCAGTGTAATTTCTCTCTTTTCTGTAGTGAAAAAAAACATTTTTATCGTACAACTTTTTACAAAAAATTGATAATTGTGCTGTCTTCATATCCAGTTAGCTCCTTTAAACATAAGTGTCATGCTATGTTTTGAAGGAAATTAAATATCGCGCATTATTTATCGCTTTTCTGTCGTGATTGCTTATCGTAATCTTAACTCATTTTGGTTATTCAATTTAAAAATTTCTATAGACTACTATGAGTTTGAACTTTTTTGAGATGCTGTACAAATACTGAAACTCTTGACAGTTCACATGAAACTTTAAATAGCTTACAATAAAGTGAACTATCTCATGACTTATCATGAACATAAAATGCTCATGGTTAACCGTAAAGTAAAACTACCGATGGTCACTATAAATGAATATTCTTATGGCTCAGTAATAATTAAATCATAACAGCTGTTTTCAATAAAAATCTAATCACATTATATTCAGAACAAACGCTTTTTTATGTGTTCAAAAACAGAGTCTTTGAAATTTTCGGTTTTGTTTCAGGATTTAAAATCGAAGTATGTACGTTCAAAAAGTTTATGTTTAAAGTATAAATTTCAAAAAGATTTTGCATGTTGTTGATTACTTTCAAATTCCATGTTGTACTTCTCGAATTTAGTATTTAATGAAAAGTTTGTACTGAAATATGTATATTAAATAACAACAAATTTTAAAATTCGTCAATCATTTTGCATTTTGTGTTTTACCTTTGCAGTTCAGAATGGAATTACCTGTCATTTCGTTTCAAAGGTACAAAGTTATAATATTTTTCAAATTGTAAATTGTAAATCTTTGAAATGTTATACTTCATCTCGTCGCACGCGATCCGTGAATTACACGCGTTCCATGGGTTCAGAAAACAAATTGCTGAGAGTTTCAGTTTCACTTTCATCAGTTTCATTTGAGGCTAAAATAAACTTAAATTTTTCCAGAGCAATATACAAAAATAAAGCTCGATAAAAAATTTGAAAACAAAAAAGTTTCTCGCATGTCGAAAATCGAAATTGTAAAATTCAACCGTGATTACTAACATATTCACTGTTGGAGATTCGTTTGTTTCAATAAATTTAAAAAGAGAGCATTAGCAACGCTGAAGTATTGTGATAATTCCAAAAAAATTTAAGGCAGATCTGCCGAAAATTGACTGAGATTTGGCGATTCAAGTTTTGAAGGTAAGCCATTTTCGGGAACGTCAGGAAACCAGTTGTCATTTATTTAGGAAAAACGATTGGTTTAGAAAGAAGAAAAAAAGACTTAAAACATCGAAAGATATTAAGAAGCTTATTTAATTTTGAGTCGGCAAAATAATGATTTTTTTTTTTTTTTTTTTTTTTTTTTTTTTTAATTCGAGAAAAACTTTTTCAGGATAAAAAAGCGTTAAAAACATGCAAGACGAGTCATTTGTCCAAATATTACGAAATGAGTGGAAATGCAACTTGATACCAAGTTAGCACTATCATCGATTGAAAGACAAAGTAATTCGCGTAACTATTCAAAGTAAGTTTTATTTTTGCGCGACAAAATCACTACAAAAAAAAAACAATTTATGCACCAGACGCGATATTCGTCCGATCATTGGAAGACCGTTTACAAAAGGTGGAAGTGCTAATATGATACCAATTCTGCACTGTCATCGATTCAAGCAAAAAAAAATTTCGCGACAAATTTTATTTTCGCACGACTAAATCACGATGCGACCTACTTTTTTTACCCTTTTTTTTTACCTGAGTTAGGTTGCAAATCCGACAATCACGATTTGTCGGATTTGCAAAATTCATCTGTTTAAACTATTTGTTAACAATGACTTGCAAAATTTAAGTTCCTGAAAAACTCATATGTTTTCTATGGTTTTCACGTGCACTGATGATGAGTTCAGTGTTAGGTTTGCAAAATAGATAGGTTCAAACTTTTTATTTTGAACGATTTCTTGCAAAATTGAAGTTTTTGAAAGATGCATATGCTTATTACAGTTTTTTAGTTTGCTGATAATGAATCTAGTGTCAGATTTGTAAAATTGATTGGTTGAAACTTATTTTAACAATTACTTGCAAAATTAGAATTTTTGGATAATGCATATACTTTCTATGGATTTCAGGTGCACTGATAACGAATCTAGTGTTTGATTTGCAAAGTAGATTTGTTTACATTTATTTTTTAACAATCACTTGCGAAATTTAAGTTTTTGAAAGATGTATATGTTTTTCATAGTTTTTTAGTGCGCTGATAACGATTCTAGGGTCAGATTTAAAAAATCGACCTGTTCTTACGTTTTATCGATATTGTTTTACAGCGAACTTTAAAACTATGTTTCGACATAGTTTTAAAGTGCGCTTATCATGAATCTAGTGTCAGTTTTCGTGAAATATTGCTTTGTTTTAACTTTTTTTCTTAAATTACTTACAAAACTGAAGTTTTCCGAAGTAGCATACGCTTTCCATGATTTTCTAGTCTGCTGATCATAAATTTATTGTCAGATATGGATAATTTATTCATTTTAAGATTTGTTCCCTTGTGACTCGGGCTTCTATAATTTTTTATAAAACCCCTTATAAGATCACAGGTTTTCTAAATAAAATTTTTCTTTTTTTTCTAAAGCGGCTTTTTAAAAACATTGCTCTTCATATATAATTACTTTATCAAATATGCAAAACTTTATAAAAAATACAGAGATTTTAGTTACTATGGTTCAAAAACATAACGTTTGATAATTAGATTATTTATAGGTTCTTTTGTTTCTCATAGTTGTTTCGTACGCTGATTATTATGGATCTGGCATCAAATTTGAATATAACTTCTTAATGCTTTATTTGACAAATATTTGAAAAGTTATTAAGTTTGCAGGCCGCATAAGCTAATGCTAGTAATACAGGTCATTGATAATTAATCTGGTGTTAACATTGCACAAGTGTCTGCTTTAACTATTGGTCTCAATAAACTAATGTATAAAAATAAAACTGTGTTCGTATGATGCACTCGCTTTTTATCGTTTTTTTGGCTACCAATTACGAATCCTGTACCTAATTTTCAAAAATAATCCGTGTAAGATTATTTTAATCGATTATGATCTTTTCGTATTTCTTCCTGATAAAGACCTAGTTTCGAAACTTTTTGTACTCTTCTGAGACAATTGGAATCTAACGGGTTTTGCTTGGGCCCAGTGGTCAGGTATCAAAGTAGAGATATGAAAATTGACCAAAGCTTCTCCCACGTAGCCGACAGCATGGGTCCCGTTTTTTCGAGCCTGTTTTCGGGCGAGTGACCAATCCTGGTTTCTAGTGTCTATGCCCACGTCAAATAACTTAGGGAGTAAAATTTATTCTATTCCAAAAGTCGATGCCCCAACGAAGTATTCATGTATTTATTCCGTTATTTCGGAAGTATTAATCCCGCCCAACCCTGTTACACAATCGTGTCTTGAACTCGTTCAAAATGGAATGTAAAAGAAAATTACAAACTGTATTCGATGCTTTTTTGAAAAATCCTTCCATATACATAAACATATAACTATTGTCCTGATTGTAAACGTGTACGTTAAAAATATGAAGTCAAATGGGTCTGAGATAAAACTGATCTGATACATTAATTTTTGGTAGCGGTAAATTTTGTCCAAAATTAAATTCACAGTAAAAGAAATCTTTTTCTTTTAACATGGCGTTTCAAATGCTTGATATTCTTACACTCGCATTTTGTGTTTGTTGAATTCTTTGTTGTCCACACCGGAAATTTCATTTTCATAACAAAAATTGCATGTCGGTACGAGGCAAGCGGAACATAAAATTTACTTCATGATTAAAATAATCTCGATACGCACTGTCGCTTAATGGAATGGTGGAAGTAATGGTTTGAGATTTGTAAAATTCCAAAAAATTCTCATACAAACGAGACATAGTTAGTTCTGGATTGTCAAAGTAATTCAAAATATATTTATCTGAAGAGCAATCTAATGATATAAATAAAAAAATGATTCTTACAACAAATCATAAAGATATTGGAACACTATTTTTTTTATTCGGAATTTGATCTGGTATATTAGGAAGAAGAATAAGAATATTCATTCGTATAAAACTACTGACTGTGCGAAAAACTTGTACAATGCTCGTAGATTAATTTTTTCATAAGTTCGCTCACTTAAACTAAATGATTTTCGTGCTTTCCTCTCTTATCACTTAAATCTTGATCGTTTTGAAGTTTATTTCTAACAGTTATAGATATTTCGACTCCGATCTGAAGTAAACTACACAGAAAATTAAAGCATACTGGAATCCTTATATCGTAGGTCAGATGACAATAGATATAAGCCCAATCACATCGTTTTGTCTTTTTTCGATTTTTTATTCGCGAGACCGGAGAGTAAATAATTTTGAGCCATGTATACACCACTGTTCCAATAAAATTCATAGAGCTCTTTTTGAAAATTTTCATTAACTTGGGTATAACATTTTTTTTTGCAGCATTCAGTGATAAGCGTGAATTTTTTCTCAGGTATTAATTTTTTTGGTTTGGAAACATATTCCTCCCCCTAAGGAATGGAATTGCGAAGAAAGAACTAATTGAAATTTCTCAAATTAACTAGATAATTATTCCTAGTTGTTTATGAATAACATTATGCAACGAATCTAAATATTGTCAAATAATAGAATTAAGAACATGTGATGTTTAAAAATCTTTTTTAATTAATTGGCAGTTATATATTTACTGATATCCAGTTAAAGAACCATAATTTTTTACAATCCACTTGAGAATTGTCAATAAATGCTACTTTTATCGTCCTATAGGGCGAAAAAGTGATCAAAAACGAATTTTTAGCATAATGTAGGATTCTTTATATTTCCAGGAAATTTTAGTTGAGAATTCGTAACTGGGGGCCATTTTTTTAATATTAAGTATTTCAAAAAATTATTCTAAAAAATTTGTCACGAACGTAAATTTTACTGTTTCTTATGTTATCGGAAAGTGTTATTGACTTATATCTTTTTATGAGAGAATTTAAGAAGACTCACTCGATTTCGAGCATTTTTGGAAATGTTTTGCTGCCATTGCTCCGGTTGTTTTTCCCGTTTTCGGCCATTTTTTTTCACATCGCTCATGAATGATAAATAAGAAATCAAAACAATACTTGCTAACTCAAGCCACATTTTAAAACGCCTGTACTAACAGGGTTCTTTGAGAGAAAGAATTTTCAACGTAGTACCTAGATTTTCTTTTTCACGGGAAACTCTAAATCCAACTTTCTTAACATAAAGAATAGCTTTCTCTTGTAACAGTTTTTTGAGAGCTTAGAAAATTAATCTTAAAATCTCTCAAGAGTCAATATTGTGAAATTTTCAGATGATAGGAAAAGTATGTAAGTCCCAAAAAAGCTGGCGTTAGGGCTCCACAGGAATCCAAGAGAATATAACGTGCCGCAACACCGAGCGCGCAGTCAATTTTTACATAAAACGCTTAACGCATTACGCGGCTCTTCGGATTAGTTTATTTTTACTTGATACATAAAACTGACAATCATCACAAGATACATATGGATGTTATTTTTTATTGATCTGCTTATTTCAATTATGCGATCAAATTAGATGAATAAATTTAAATAATATTTTTTAAACAATCAGGGGCGAAATTGAATTACTCGCAAAATGCTTATGCAATTTTTAAGACTTTCAGATGCGCTGATAATTAATCTAGTGTGTAATTTACAAATTTGATTATATAAACATTTTTCAACAATTACTTGTGAAATTCAAGTATCTGCGAGATGCATATGCTTTGTATAGTTTTCAAGTGCACTGATAATGAATCTACTGTTGAATTTAGGAAATTGATTTGTTTAAACTTTTCTTTTAGCATCAAGTTTGAAAATTGGTGTTATTGAAATATGCATATGCTTTCCATAGTTTTCATATGCGCTGATAATAAATTTTTTGTCAAATTTGCAATATTGATTTGTTTAAACATTTCTTTTTTGCAATAAGTTACAAAAATGGTGTTTCCGCAAGGTATATATAGTTTTTATGGTTTTCAAGTTCGCTGATGAAGAATCTTTTGTCAAATTTTCAATACTGATTTGTTCAAACTTTTTTTTAACTTTAATTAAAGGGGTTATATACAAAGTTGAGTAGAAAAATTAGTATATTTTCGTGATTTTTTTGAAGGATGTAATGAACACTTTATTGCTTAATACCAAATACAGTTCAGTAGAACATTTTTTCAAGAACAAAATTCAAAGTTGAACATGAAAGAAATTTTTAAAATTGTACGATTTATAGCCCATCTCCCGAAACGCCTATTTTTCAAAGAGCCTTCCGGTGAACGCGATTGAAGGCGAACCACTCAACCGAAATCAAAAATTTAAAGAAATTATTGTACAAAAACGTTTGCTGGTGTACTCGAACGATTCGTTTGACAAAAAAAAATTTTTTGTTAATTGCAATAACCCTTTTGCAAAAAAAAAAAACCGATTTTCGAGATGTCGATAATTTTAAACGAAAAATCATTTAAACGAATCTTACATTTATATGTAAAAACGCAATCATTCAAGTACACAAGGTTGTAAATGAGCACAATTTAAAAAAAAAGTCATGCAAATCGGTTAACAAGTTTTCAAGTTATCGCGTTCACGGCAACCGTACTTTCGAAAAAACACGATTCCGAGATAATCGCGTTTAAGGGGGGCACTCTATGAAATAATTTCGAAAAATCGATTTTTTTTCATTGCTTTAATCGATAGATATATTATTCAGGAAATTTTTTGGAAAGTTTGAAAGTCAAACTCCGAATACTTTTGAAGAGACAGTTCCTTGAATTGCCTCACGCCACGCCAGGTAGCGAGAACCACGCGCGTGCCGAACGGCCGAAACTCTTTTCTCGCCTATTCATTGTTCACCCTGTTTTCATGGTGTGTTCTGACTTGTCACTGTTTTCCTGGTTCTGCTGAATATTTTTCAGATCCATGTGTGTATACAAGTATAACAGTGTGACTTGACAGGTTTATTTAGTATCCCCGAAATTTCCACATTTTCTCGCTGTTTCTCACGCCAGTACCGATCTGACAACCGATCTTTGACGAGCTGCGCTATGAATCGACATAAAGTTACGCGAGAAAATCGAAAAACGTGGGGTGCGAAGAAACGAAAGTTTCATGGAAATCAGCATGTCGGGGTTGATAACGCTGAAAATGCCGACGAAGTTGAGCCGAATGATAGTGCCGCTGCTCGAAAAATGAATATTAAACGCGTTGAAAATGTTCCTGTTAGTGTTTCGCAGTGTATCGAATCATAGATTTCGTTGCGGTTTTCGGTGCACTTTCGGAAATGCTTGTCTGTGGCACGTGTAAAAAGAAAATTACTTTCGCAGAAACTGGGCAAAAAGGCTTGGGGTTCCAAATTGTTGTCTCTTGTGTGTGCGGTCGAAAAAAAATTCGTCCGGGGCCAATGAGCCATGCCGGTTATGAAATAAACAAACAGCTCGTATTAGTGATGCAATTACTCGGTATCGGGCGTGAAGGACTGAACTTTTTCTGTGGGTTTATGGACCTTTGTAAGGGTATTTCGAGTAGTGCGTACGAGCGTGCAGTGATCCAAATTCATGATGCGGCGAGTGCTATGTTCGAAAAAATCACGAAGAAAGCGGTTGAAGAGGAAGAAATTAAAAATTTCGAAAATGGTCGATGTGAAACGAATTTCAAAGTGTCCGGTGACGGGTCATGGAAAAAAAGAGGTTTTACATCTTTGTACGGCGTCACAACCCTCATCGGAAATTACAGCGGGAAAGTTTTGGATCTCATTGTAAAAAGTTCCTTTTGCCAGGCATGCACTTCATGGCGTTCGAGAGAAGGCACAGAAGAATATGAGGAATGGTTTGAGGAACATAAAGAAACATGCTCCCAAAATCACAATGGGTCGGCGGGAAAAATGGAGGTCGATTCCATTTACGAAATGTTCGCGAGGTTAGAAGAAAAATTTGGAGTAAAATGCCTTAATTACATCGGTGATGGTGACTCCAAAACGTACACTAATATTGTGAAATCCAACCCCTACGGCGACGAGTATCCTGTAGTCAAAAGCGAATGCGTGGGTCATGTGCAGAAGCGGATGGGTACACGACTCCGAAACATAAAAAAGAGTGCAAAATTTGGTGGCAAAGGAAGACTGACAGAGGTTCTGATAAAAAAATTGACAATTTTTTATGGCTTGGCGATAAGGAGGAATTTACAGTCAGTGAAGGATATGAAAAATGCAATCATGGCTACTCTTCAACATTATTGTTCGACGGATGAAAAGCCTCAACACGAAAATTGCCCCGAGGGAACTGACAGCTGGTGTGAGTGGCGCAAGGAGCAGGCAGCTAAAAATTTGAAGTCTTTCAAACACCCCCCGCGAGTAATTCCACCAGATGTTGAAAAACACATTCGGCCTATATACGAAGATCTTTCGAAGGACGATCTTTTACTCAAGTGTTTGGGCGGACATACACAAAATGCGAACAAGTCGCTTAATAGTACGGTGTGGCGCCTTTGCCCAAAACATTTGCATTCAGGGAAAAAAATCGTCGAAACTGCTGCCTTTATAGCTGCGGGAACTTTCAATGAAGGGCACGCCCGATTGTAGTACAAATGCCCGTCCCCAATCGCCCGACGGCACTTTTGCCCGACGGACATTTGCCTGACGCCGTTTGCCCAACGTCGATTGCCCGACGCCATTCGCCCGTTGTATTCAACTCCAAATTCATGTCAAACATACAACGCTACATTCAAGTCCAAATTCACGTCAAACATGCAACGCTACATTCAAGTCAAAATTAGTCAAAATTCACGTCAAACATACAACGCTACATTCAAGTCAAAATTCACGTCAACACACTACGACATTTTTCGCTAAGCATTTGTAACTTGAATGTTTCTAAATTAGGATTGATATTTGAATAATAAATATTTCTAAATTTCGCGTTGTGGAAATGGCAAATATCGACGTCCAAGGACCGCGAATAGCCGGTAAAAAATTAATTATGGACGGATTTATATATGTCCGAAAACTAGGCAGGCACGGTACGTTTCATTGGGCTTGTCAGATATTACGTAAAGGAGAGTGTACAGCTCGAGCAACCACTAAGAATACTTCAGAAGGTGAATTAATAGTGGTCACCAAAACGGAACATTCACATCCTTCAAATCCAGAAACAGCAAAGGCGGAAATTATTAAATCTAACTTGAAAAGAAAAGCTGAAGAGCATCCAGAACTTCCTACCGCTCAAGTTAGCATTTTAAATTAATATAAAATCATATCGACGGTTGATGATAATTTTTTATTGTGATTGATGATGTCTTTTCCCTGTTCACATATATAAAACTTCTACCCATTTTCAATCATTATAATTAATTGACACTGATTGATTTTTTCTTTAACCATAATCGTTTTTATTAGATGATGCGCACGGAACTCAACGATTTACCGGCAGAAGTTCTTGCAAAGCTTCCCGAACGTCCAAATTTAAATTAAAGTATTAGGAGGCAGCGTCGACATGATCTGCCTCAAAATCCAAAAAGTATTGAAGATTTAGGAGAGTTAGCGCATCATTTTCAGCAATCTCGTATGCATGATCAATTTCTTCAGTATGACTCAGCAGACGATGAACGTTTCACAACGAGAGGAAGAGTTTTGGTTTTCGCCACAAGAAAAAATCTTGAGTTGCTTTCTAATAGTGATACGTGGTATTTGGATGGCACATTTAAAGTTTCTCCAACAATATTTACGCAGGTTAAATTAATATTATATAACATATTGGAACATAATATTAATTATTATAACTTATGATTTTACTTTATTCGATATCAGATATTTACTATTATTGGAACAATTACGAGACCAGGTCGAAATAGTGCAGCTGAACCCCAGATGTATGCCTTTCCATTCGTATACGCTCTACTTTCTTCAAAAGAAACGGCTCAATATCAGGTCGTTTTGGAAGCTGTATCATCACTCGCGTCTTCAAAATATGGCATCCGTCATTGCAGACCTCAGAGGATTATGTCTGACTACGAAATGGCCATAATAAATGCAAGTAAAGCGGTTTTCCCGGATGTATCACTAGTCAGTTGTTTCTTCCATTTAGGGAAGTCTGTGTACAGACATGTTCAAAGTCAAGGCCTACAAGCAGCTTATCAGAATCCCGAAGATAGGACGATTCGAAAATACACACACATGTTATTGGCACTTGCAACAGTCCCACCCGAATTCGTGATAGAAGCTTTTGAAATTGTGTACAATGAATGCCCGGAAGACTTGTTAGCTGTTTTTGAATATTTCGATCAAATGTACGTTCGCGGAACACGTGCTCGTGGAAGAGCTCCTCGCCGTCCTCCTCGTTATCCGATTGCTCTTTGGAATCAATACGAAGCTACGCTTGCGGGTCTCCATCGCACAAATAACTTAAGTGAAGGATGGCACAATAAATTTCATATAATGATGGGCAAAGATCATCCCGATATGTACTTATGTTTGAACGAGATTAAAAAAGAACAACAAGAAACGGAGTCGCTTATAACAGAGCTGTCTTTGCGAAAATACGTGAAAAATCGACCGCGAAAGTCATGGCTCGAATCACAAGAACGAATGAGACGCGTTGCATAAGGCTTCCGGGGTTACCGAGAAGAAAACAGAATTATTGATTATTTGAAGGCCATATCCCATGTCATAACAATTTAAATAAATATTTTTTGGTTTTTACTTGGATTTTGTTTTTTTTTTTTTTTTATAAATCGGGCTATTGGCGTCGGGTAATTGACGTCGGGCAAATGGGACCGGGCGATCGGCGTCGGGCAAAAGGGATCGGGCGATCGGTATCGAGAAAATGTCCAGGAAGGTGAAAGGACCGTCGGGCAATCGCCGTCGGGCGAGTGACATCGGGCATTTGGGCGCCTACCCGCCGCGATTTTGTTGGTAATGGACATGCTGAACTTAACGATCGGACAGCAATGCAAGACCATGGCGGACGAGTTGGACAAGGCTCAACTCGCGCGCGCAGGCAAGCGCTACAGCGATTCCACCAAAGAGGCTCGTACGGCTCGAAGGGTGGCTCGATTAGCTGAGAACGAGTTTTTCGAGGATTGTGAGGGAGTACTGTATGGAGCTGGCATTGCTGACTAAATTGGAGACCCGTAAGTCTCCACAAATCATCTTTTTTCCGAACCTGTACTTTGAAGCGCGTTTCCTCAAAACTACGTTTTCCGCGTCCGTTCACACAATTAAAAAAAACTATTGAGCCGATTTTCATGAAGTTATACTTTTTTTGTAGAATATTCTACACAGAAGTGCATGAACCTCAGAAATATGTTTAAAAAATTTATATCAACTTTTTTTTCTTTGAAAACAACAACAAAAAACAAACTTTTTTTTGTTCGTACGGTTTTGTTGCTAAATTTTAAAAATTATTATCGTTTTTGAGGTTTACGCACTTGAGAAAAACTTGCCGATTAATTTGGTATATCACTTGTATGTTTCAGACTTGAAGTCTAGACGATTTTGTGTGAACGGGGAGACGCCTTTTTTAAAACACGCCTCGGGATATCCTCATTATTTCCGCCATTTTTTATTTTTTTTATTCAAAAAAATTTTTTTTTTAACCTTTAACTAACATTAACATATAGTGCAAACGAAATTTTGCTGTATTTTACGGTTTCTGTACAATAAAATGAAGAAAATTGACCATTTTTCTAAGCGTTTCATAGAGTGCACCCTTAAAGTTTTGTGTCTCATTGATTCATGTATAACAGTGATCAATGCGGCGGCTGTCACATTCGATCTAGTGCTCCGAAATAAATGAAACTTAAGGGGTTATATATGTTGAAGTGCAAGAAAACAGGGCAAAGTTTGAATTTTTGTAAACGTATGTAGCCATATTTTTATTAAAAAATTGTTTTACACATTGCGTAGTACAATATTTAATGTGCAAAATTAGCTTGAGAAAATAAAAAATATTAATAATTATAAAAGCTATAACAATTTCTGCAAAACGCGTTTTTTTCGAAGAGGCTCACCGTGCCTACGATTCCAGTCCAACAGTTCAACTGAAAGCATGAAACCAAAAAAAATTAATTAGTATAGAGACTTGTGGTGAACTTGAACGATTCGAAAATAAAAAAAAAAAATTTTCTTGCGAACGGGGACGATTTTTCTAAAAATATCACTTTTTTCGTCTGAAAAAATTTATTTAAAAATTAATAACATCGATATAAAAAATTATACGGAAAAATTGAATCGTTCAAGTTTACGGCAAAGGAATTACGAACAATTGAAAAAAAAAATTTTTGAAATCGGTTAAAAACTTTTTTGGCAATCCAAGTCACCGCAACGACGTTTTTGGAAAAACATGATTTCGAGATAATCGCGTTTAAAGTTTCAAGTATACTTTTGTCTAGTGGAACGGTCAATCAGGTAAACTTACAAATCGTCGTCTATTCCGGGGCCGTAATAGGAGTCCTCTGAAATCGATTTGGCTTCCAAATGGTCAATTTTTTGTTGTCTGAGAGCCATTCGGTTTTCCCTGGTTGCATTATGCGCCCGCTGTTCAGCCGTTGAAATGCGCCTCTCGTCCTCCTGAGCGACGAACTCGTGTGAATTTCTACCACAGGGCACCCCTAATCCCTCGAATATCTTCAAAACTGCTTTTTGACCCTCATTGAAAATGCAGGCAGATAAATATGCCGCAATGCCCACTGGTACCGCGCCTCCCGGAAGATGTTTTGGGGTCAGTTTCCAAATCAACTGATTATAACTTTCATTGTTATTTTGCGTAAACCCGCCGAGACAACGTGCAAGTAATTCATCTTTTGACAAATCTTCGTAGATTAGTTTGATTGCTTGTAAAAAATCTGCGGGAAGTGGTTGGTAGGAATGTTCAAATCCGGGAATTTTGTTCTTCTTCGTCGGCTTTTTCTTGGGAAGCGTAGCGAGAGCTCTCTGCCACTCACACCATGAGTCTTCACCGGCGGGACATTTCGTATGTTGGGGATTTTTGTCAGTTGAACTATAGTGAAAAAACGTAGCCCAAATATAGTTTTTCATTTTTTTGATTGAATGCGGATTACGGCGTATCGCTAAACCGTAATAAACGGTCAGCTTGTCAACAATTTTTCCAGTCAATTTCCCCTTACCTCCAAGCCCTTTATTATTTTTTTTTGCATTCCTCAACCGCGTCCCCATTCTTTTCTGCACATGCCCAATGCACTCCTTCTTTTGCACATCAAGGTCTTGATAGGGCGCTGCTTTCTTTATAGCGGCAAACGTTTTGGAATCGCCGTCTCCAACGTAGTTGGCGTACTTTATCCCGTGCAAAGTTTCGGAGCGTTTGAACATTTCGATCATTGCGTCAACCTCCATCTTCCCGGATGATCCTGAATGATTCGCTGTGCAAATAGGTGAATGTTCTTCAATCCAGTCGGCATAATCGTCAGTATCCTTTTGCGATTCCCGCACTTGGCACAACTTGCAGTACGCACTTTTTACGACGATGTCAAGAATTTTACTCGTGTAATATCCGATCAAAGACGCGACCCCGTACATAGAAGTGAAGCCATGTTTCTTCCATGTACCATCACCAGAAACAGTTACATGATTTTTAATTGGGCCATTATTTGTTTCTACTTCATCCCGCACAACACTTTTCACGACTTGGTTGAAAACTTCTATCACGGTGGTCAAAATGTTTTTCACTATCATGTCGTAGGAACACTGCTTCAAAAATTGTGGCATATCCATTAAGCCGCAAAATTTTGCACATCCCGCTGCTCCTACACCAAGTAATCTCATTGTGAGTATAAAGCGTCTATTTATTTCATACGCGCAATCATCAATACCACTCGAATTGATTTTACGCTGGGTACATTTGCCACATGTGACCGCGATTTTGAAACCAAGACCTCGCGTTTCAACTGGCGCGAATTGTACATCACCGTCGCACGTCTTGCATTTCACCAACAACGAAATAGCCGCGAAAACTTCGAAGAAATTCACGACGATATTCTATGGAGCTGATAACTGGCACGTGAATATCAGGATTCAATTTGAGTTTCTTTCGCGACGCGCTGAAACTGCTATCGTCCACTTCGACGGTTTTAGGATTGAAATACTGCCTTCTTTTTTTAGGCTGCGATTTTCGAACGCGAATTTTCACCTTCGTTTCGCACGTGACTGTATTGCGAGGGCTCATACTGATTTTTGAAGGAATACAACGACTAAAACCAAAGCGATGAAAAATTTACGGCTCTCACGATGCTTATCCTTCGGAAACTTGTATTCGACTATTTGAAACTATTTAAGGAATTTCCTTTCTCCAATTCCGGGAAATCCCAACCCAATAACGGGTTTTTTTAGACACTAGCCCGGCCAGTGTCGTGCGCTCCGCTTGAAGCACCACGTGCCCGTAAAGGAACGAGCTGAAAAACACTTTCTACTGCTTGTATCTCTACAAAAATTTGATACAACATTCTTAAGAACCTATACTGTAAAATAAAAATAAAAAAAAAAAAAACACGATTTTTTGGCCGACTTCAACATATATAACCCCTTAACACAAATATTCTCAAAAGTATGTACATTCAAAATATGGAATATAAAAATTTTCGATTTTTGATCCTGAACTTTGTATATAACCCCTTAAAAAATTGATGTCATTGAAATCTGCATATGCTTTCAATAGTTTTCAAGTACGCTGATGAAGAATCTTTTGTCAAATTTGCAGTATTGATTTGTTTAAACACTTTTTTGCAATATGTTGCAAAATTGATGTTTTCACACGATGAAAATGCTTTTTATGGTTTTCAAATTTGCTGATAAAGAAGCTTTCGTCAAATTTGCAAGAATAATTTGTTCAAACATTTTTTTTTTGCAATGTGTTGCAAAATTTATGTTTTCGCACGATGTGTACGTATACTTTTCATGGTTTTTGAATTTGCTGATTAAAAATCTTTCGTCAAATGTAAA
Organism: Platygaster robiniae; assembly: GCA_028476575.1. Classification (NCBI taxonomy): domain Eukaryota; kingdom Metazoa; phylum Arthropoda; class Insecta; order Hymenoptera; family Platygastridae; genus Platygaster; species Platygaster robiniae. The sequence continues at coordinate 11,649,511 of CM052027.1, read as the reverse complement.
AAATTGATTTGCTCAAACTTATTTTTAACAATTAGTTGCGAAAATGGTGATTTCGAAATATGCATTTGCTTCCCATAGTTTTCAAGTGCGCTAATTATAAATCTTTTTTCGAATTTCGGAAATAAATTTGTTCCAACTCGAGCAGAGGATAACTGCTTGAGAAATACCTACACACCCTCCTTAAAGCTTTTAAGTTCTTACACAATAAAATTTTTTTTCACTCGCTCTGCACGAATATGCAAATATTTCTAGCTAGACTATCGTGTCAGAAACTTTTTTCATTTTTTTTGAGAACCTGTTTTATTGCTTTATATAATAGACATTATTTTTGATCGGAAGGGACCATGTTAGTCCCCGTACTTCGTACACTGAGAAAAAAAAACGCAGTCTAGTAGCGGCTGGACAGCAATGGTTACTGTCCAAAGGGAAAACTTTGAATCAAGCGTAGCCACTGCGCGCTGGATAAGAACCATTCCTGTCTAGAGCGTACTCATGAGTATCTGGGGACATAAATGGAACGGAGAGGTCTCAGCGCTGCCCAGCCAGCACCTATTTTTGTCCCGCGCGCACGTAAACACGCGCCCGCGACATTTTTGCAGGTTTAAATTTTCATGCATCTGGTATGAGTATATGACTATCAGTGCATAGAATATTAAAACTTTATATTATTTATTAAACCCTATTATTTATATTATTAAAAACAAATGAATAATTCGATAAAAAAAATATTTAATCATTATTCATCAAGTTTGATTGGATTATTTACCTATTTCTTTAAATTTTTAGACTATACATTTTTCTATAAAATGTTATTTTATAAAGTAATATTTATTCGGTTTAAGTTATGTCATATACTTATACCAGATGCATGAAACTTGAAACCTGCAATAATGTTTACATTTTTAAAAAGTTTGACGTATACGTCAAACTTGTCAAAAATATGTCGCGGGCGCGTATTTACGTGCGCACGGGACAGGAATAGGTGCTGGCTGGGCAGCGCTGAGACCTCTCCGTTCCATTAATGTCCTCAGATACTCATGAGTGCGTTCTAGACAGGAATGGTTCCTGTCCAGCGCGCAGTGGCTACGCTTGATTCAAAGTTTTTCCTTTGGCCAGTAACCATTGCTGTCCAGCCGCTGCTAGACTGCGATTTTTTTTCTCAATGTAGTAAAGCAATGAATTTTTTAACCCCTTTCTCCGCATGAAGAGATGAAAGACGATCGTGTCCTATGAAAGCTATCACGGACCATGACTAACTTCGAAAATTTATTTCTTAAGTCATATCCAGAGATGCAAAGCAAATTTGAAAACAATTTCCGTTTTTTCGAATTCAGGTTCAGAATAATGCATGTAACCTAAGAGTCGAGAATTTAAGATGGAAGTAAAATAATGGTTATAAGTTATAGGTTCCCACAGTGATACAAACAAACAGTCGATAATTATTCAAACAATCGTCAATTGTTTAAACAGTCGTCAATTGTTTAAACAATCAACAGTTGTTCGAAATATAGATAAATTCGACGAAAGATTAATCAGCGCACATAAGAACTATGAAACGCATACGCATATTTCAAAAACATCAATTTTGCAACTCATTGTTAGAAAAAAGTTATTATTTCAATTCTTCAAATTTGACAGAAGATTCTTTACCAGCGAACTTGAAAACCATAAGGAGCATATACATCGTGCGAAAACATCAATTTTGCAACTTACTGCAAAAAAAAATGTTTAAACAAATCAATATTGCAAATTCGACGAAAGATTCATTATCAGCGTACTTGAAAACTATTTAAAGCATATGCATATTTCAATGACATCAATTTTTTTAATTTATGTTAAAAAAAAGTTTGAACAAATCAGTATTGAAAATTTGACAAAAGATTCTTCATCAGCGAACTTGAAAACCATAAAAACTATATATACCTTGCGGAAACACCATTTTTGTAACTTATTGCAAAAAAGAAATGTTTAAACAAATCAATATTGCAAATTTGACAAAAAATTTATTATCAGCGCATATGAAAACTATGGAAAGCATATGCATATTTCAATAACACCAATTTTCAAACTTGATGCTAAAAGAAAAGTTTAAACAAATCAATTTCCTAAATTCAACAGTAGATTCATTATCAGTGCACTTGAAAACTATACAAAGCATATGCATCTCGCAGATACTTGAATTTCACAAGTAATTGTTGAAAAATGTTTATATAATCAAATTTGTAAATTACACACTAGATTAATTATCAGCGCATCTGAAAGTCTTAAAAATTGCATAAGCATTTTGCGAGTAATTCAATTTCGCCCCTGATTGTTTAAAAAATATTATTTAAATTTATTCATCTAATTTGATCGCATAATTGAAATAAGCAGATCAATAAAAAATAACATCCATATGTATCTTGTGATGATTGTCAGTTTTATGTATCAAGTAAAAATAAACTAATCCGAAGAGCCGCGTAATGCGTTAAGCGTTTTATGTAACGCGCTACCTGCAGTAAGAGCAATTGAAATGGGCGAAAGTACTGCTAACGAGTACTTAAGTACAGAGTACGAGGACTCGAGTACAGTCCGAGTACACGAATCCATATCCTCGTGTACTTGGACGCGAGCAGAGTACCCGGGTATGTCTACTAGAGTACTCGACCTCTAGTCGAGTACTCGAGTACAGTATTTGGCTCCAACTGAGTACTCGAGTCCATGTACTCGAGTACTCAACCTCTAGCCAAGTACTCGAGTACAGTATCCGGCTCCAACTGAGTCCTCGAGTACATGGACTCGAGGACTCGAGCAGGAGCAGAGTATTCGAGTACATGGACTCGAGGACTCGGATTGTACTAGAGTACATGTACTCTGTACTCCGCGTTGTACTGATTACTCAATGTACTCAAGAACGCCCATCTCTGCTCAAAATTTGCAAAATCAAATCTTTCATAAGAAATAATTTTAAAAAATTCTCCTCTGTTAAGATTTTTCGCAAAAAGCTGCTATTTTAAAGTTTTATCTGCATATGGATTTTTTTTCATCAAAACTTGTAGTATTACTCACAAGGAACGTTTTTTTTTTTTCAACCCTAGTATCCTAGTGTCTTAATTTATATCAAAAGTTTCAGGGGTCGTTTTACTTCTGTAACCTCCTAAACATAAAAAAATAGTTTCCGAAATTTATGGCGTTTCATCCTCTCTAGTTTACTATATGTACATTGTTAAACAAAAATTTTTTACAATATTAAAGTAATATTGGTTAAATTTACAATGTTCAATTTTTCAGCATAATTTTCTCGTTTTTTTAATTTTATTGATTCCTCGATTTCAAGTCGCGAAACGTTTCAGAATGTTTATTATATTACTTGAATTTCCATTCAATATATTATAAAATTCAAAGAATTTTGAAGTTTTACTGCTTCTAACCTCGGTTGTATTCTTCAAAACGAAAAATGTTCCCAGAAATGAAATTTTTGTATTAAATTTCTGGATTTTTGAAAGTTGTTTGAGGTTTACAGATTTTTGACATTACGTAATAACAAAAGTTCTCCATTCAACAATTTTAAAGGCTCCAGCAAGATAAGCATGTCAAAACACACCCTTAACGAAATCTATTCCCCGTTAGTTTTCTTAGAGGACTTATAAAATGGTAGTTTTTTCGAATTCAAAGAAATAACATTACTCGAGGCGGCCTACCCCAAATAGCACATTTTGGCTAATAACGTTCTTATATCATGCTGAAATAGCTTATAAGGTTCTTATAGCATTCTAGTAGACGCTTGTAAGAAGGAAAAGGCCCTCAAATTCAGTCTTATAGCATGCTTAAAAAAATCTTGTAGAATTTTATTAGAGTCGTTGAAGAATATCTCATAGTCTTATAAGACTTCTTGTACACTGTTAAAAAAAATCTCGACAACTTGCCACCGAAGTGGGAAGTTGTAATGACGCGATGCGATATTTCGGTGCGAATGAGCTTTTTTTACACTGTCTCGGTGTAAAGTTGGCGAGTTCACGAAATCTCCACTTCGCGGTGTTCGAAACATTATTCAATCGCACCAGAAAGATGTCAGGCATTATAAGTAAGTGCTAAAGTTCACTGTACAGTGTTATTTTCAGCACGGAGACGGTGCGAAAAAAGTGAAAAAAACACTTTACTGTATGAATTGAACACTGTGATGGTGTTCTTCGCGCACATGTGCAGTGAAGTTGAAAGTGAAGGTCGTTGGCGTTGTTCTTTTGTTCCGAGCGTTTTGAGAAAGTGGTTTATGTGCGCTGAGATTTATTGTATTTTTCCCCATTTTTACAACTAGATTATATTATCGCGCTCTTAGGGCACGCAACACAAGAATCATCATTTGTACCAGTGCTGGATTAAGAGCAGGGCCGACGGGACCGTTGCTTGGAGCCCCACGAAAAATGAAAAGAAATAGGTTCTTCAATTTTCAATGGATTTTTGTTAACGTAATTTTCGTAAAAGTGATTCAGAATGAATTAAGTCTAATATTTGCATGGTGAAAAAAATGAATTAGAAAATCTGAAATTGATACCGCAAATAAATGTTAGCCAAATAAATATTTAATCATCGATCAATAAATTGTTGCTTCCTTAAAAGGGGAGATACACCTAAACGGCTGAAATTCAGTCACAAACTTTGCGCGTAGATTGCGGGAAAACTATTAACAATAGGAACCCCAAATTTTGCACAAATAAAGTTTGTATCAACACCTATGAGACGTGAGTCTTGAAAAATGTTGTATTTTTACGCGGAAACTTTAAACGCGTTTTTTCGAAAATTATTTTTCTAGAACGGTGGGACAAGTAGAGAAAGAACGGCTCGACCGATTTTCATAATTTTTTTATATTGAACCTATACCAATGCTTCATAAATTGACATTTCCTGATTTTGCAGAAAAAAAATTTTTTTAACAATTTTTTGCAAAAAACGACAAAAAAATTCAACTTCTTCACATTTTTTACTTTTATTTGATTGAAAAATTTTTCTATAAAAAACCAAGAATTTCAAGTTATAGAAGACGTAAATACCTGAAATAGTATTGTCACGTCCCGATCTCGTTCCATAATTATTCACAATGTATTGCATAACTTAGAGAATCGTTCTAGCATGGACCCGAATGTTCGAATGACGCAGTTTGGATGATTCATAGGGGGGAGGTTGTTTTCTATGTTTTGGCGAGCGTTGTTCATTCGAGCGTCCTGTAGCTCATGTCGAATGTTTTGGGCCTTTAGCCCATCTTAGATATTGTCATAGGGTGACGCGTTTTCCTTTAGCCCATTTCATGATAGTTCTTGTCCTGTAGCCCATTTTAAGATACTGTGTGGGAGATGATGCGTTCCTTTTGGCGGTCCTGTGGCCCGTTTTACTATGATTCAGTTCCTGTAGCCCATTAGATTTTGGGGCCTATATATACTGGGAGTTTAAAGAGCGCTTTGGGGTTATTTTTTCGGTTATTTCCCATGTAGATTTTGTACGTTTAACTTCAAATTATTTTGGGCTGTTCTCTTTTATATTTTGTACCCGACACTTTGCTTAATTTACAATAAATATCTCTAAAAGTATGAGTCTCGCGAGTATTCTTCAAATTTAAACGAATCCCGGATTCATGAAGTTCTTCGAAACCCGGGCGGACCCACCGTTCTCAAAGCACCACGTTACCATGTCCGCTACGCTACGCTACCAACCCCTTCAACTCTTATACAACACGGCTCATCATCCATTCTATCAAAATCTCATACGTTACAAGTATATTTCGTAACAGGCACGGATGTGCGAATTTGGCGAAACGGGGAAATTCTCACATCCGTGCCTGTTACGAACGATATTTTATGTATCGAGGGCATAGAAAACGCGTTTAGAGATCTCGAGCTGGCATAGAAACGCGTTTTCTATGCCAGAGGTACATACAATTTGTATAAACATTTTTTTTAGATTGAGTTCCCGAAACTGTACAAGTCCCACCGTTTGCCTCTGCAAAATGTGCAGGTGCTATTTTAAGGGCTTGGATTCGCGAACGAGGCAACGTTTTTGCAAAATGACATTTATCATTTTGTAGCATATTAAATAAACTTCATTTGTGCCAAATTTGGAGTTCCTATCGTTCATAGTTTTCATGCAATCCACGCGCAAAGTTTGTGACCGATTTCCGCCGTTTGGGTGTATCTCCCCCCTTAAAATTTAAATTGAATAAGATCTTAAGTCAAAGTTGTTTTGTCGGGAATTTATATGGCACGTATTTTATCATGGTAAAAGCGTTATTTCACATTATTTCATTAGAACCAACAACAAATTATCATAATTTTTCAAGAATTTATGGAATAACTTGTATCACGTGTTGAGAAATTTCGGAACTTGAATGCCAGGATTTTCAAAAATACACAACCACCCGATACTGATTATATTCTAGTTTTATTTAATTCTACTTTTACACGACTTTCGCTTTCGCCCGCATGTGGTCTCGGCATCCACCGCCCGAGACCCCCGACTCGATCGACCCCCAATTTAAGACTGCCCTACTTAAAATCCAAAAACTCGTGAACACTTGTTACTCGCCACTCGGTCATTCACCTCCCGCGTCAATGACACCATTCATTCGCCCTAATTTTATTGCCCCCTTGTTCCTTCTCCCTCACTTAAACGTCGTTCCCTAAATCTAAGCTGAAAAATATAAAACGAAGGAAACTCGGATTCTTAACATTCGGCCATCCTAACATGCGTTTGGCCCTCCAAACGAACACAAAATTTTATCGTCGTTCAACATCCACAAAACTCAGTCTCTCTAAAATAAACTTACAATATAAATCTTTAAATCTGCAATTTCCAACATAAGCCTGCATTATACATTCATGGAACTTATTATTAACAAAAGAAATCACACTGAAAATCTATAACTCTAAAATCCGCAAAGTATAAACATACATTTCAAACCCATGATACCTGCAATTTCTTACAATCTAAATTCGCATAATTTACCCTTTTCTAATGCGTTGCTAAACTGATCTCTACACGAATATCTGATATTTCTCCTGAATAACACAATCAATGGGCGTATTGAAGGAAATCAGGTTTCCTTCTCAGACGCTTCAGCCGCTCATTCCGCAGATTCCCATCTTGCACGCCTGTTTCGTCCACAGTCCCTTTATCGACATCCTCTTCTCTCACCTGACTCTCACAAACTTCATCCTCGTCGTCACACTCACTCTCACCCTCATCCTCATTCTCAAAACCCGTCCAAATCTTAAGCTGACTTACGTGTGCCGTTGTTTGAAAACCCCGGTCACCGCTCTCATTCAACCTCCTCACGTGATAGGTGTCACTCAAGCCTACACCAACAATCACCAACGGCCCACAATAAGCAGCCTGCAACTTGACCGAATTTCCCGTCGCAACAGGGTTTCTCTTCATAAAAACTATATCCCCGACCCTATACTTGACATTCTTTCGCCGATTCTTATCATACAATTTCTTGTAACGCTCTTGTTCCCCCGAAATTTTCTCCTGAATTTCTCTCTGAATCTCCTTAGGATCCTGATAACCCTCACATCTCTCCGTTATTCCCCTCAATTCTCCTTCCTGAAATCGCGGTAAATAACCCAGCAAAGCTTCGTACGGCGCGACCCCCGTTGCTGAGCTGACCGTCAAATTTATATCCCTCTCTATAAATTTCAATTTGACATCCCAATCATCCCCTTTCCCATTCAAGGACGCGATTTTCAAAGCCGGAATTAAAGTTCCGTTCAAACGCTCCACCAGCCCGTTGGCCTTCGGATGTCGCGATGAATTCAACGTGTGCTTTATACCGTGATGCACACACAGTTCTTGGAACGCCTGAGATGTAAAACAAGTACCCCGATCCGAAATAATGCGACCTGGCGCCCCAAAACGATCAATAAAATCCCTCACCCGCTTCACAGTACCCGCGGCAGTCACACCTTTGACCGCGTAAACACACACGAACTTCGTGAGGTTATCAATAATTGATAATATATATCTATTCCCCCGCGCACTCGTCGGAAAAGGTCCCAAATGATCTATATTTACAATCCCAAAAGGCCGCGGAGACGGCGGAATTGGGTGCAGTTCCCCCTCCCCTGGACCCGCCTTCCTCTTTGACAAAATACAGTCGAGACAATTTCGAATGTGCATTCGCACATATCGTCGCAACCTTGGAAAGAAATAATATCTTTCAATCTGCGAGGCTGTCTTCTCCACCCCGAAATGGCTGTGAAGGTCATGGTACTTTATGACCAAAGCTTTCCTCATGGCTTTGGGAACCGCGAGGACCTCCGACTCTCGACCACCGCGTTCGACCTTTCTAAAAAGAATCCCATCATGCAAAACAAAGTCCTTGATTTGAGCGCGCTCCTCCTTCGACCTATTATCATTCGCTTTCCTCAAGATATCGACAATTCCACGATATTCTGGATCCGAACGCTGAAACATCAAAATTTCATCCTCACGCGTATCAATCCTCATAATCTCCCCCGTAAAAACTTCCTCAACCTGATCTTCCACTGGAGCTCTAGACAGGGCGTCTACATGTTTCATGCTCTCCCCACTCCGATGCCTGATGTCCATATCAAATTCTGACAATTCACTCATCCAACGTGCAATTTGAGGATTTTTGGTCTTCCATGCATTCAGATGCACCAAACTCTGACAGTCAGTGAACACAATAAACTTGATACCTATCAAAAATGGGCGTAGGCGCTGAAGGGCCCACGCAATGGCAAGCAATTCTAACCTACTGGAATGGTATTTTGACTCCGCCTCAGTCGCACACCTGCTCACAGCATAGACCATCCTCAGGGGCTCTTTTTCTCCATCAGCCTGAAATAGAATCGCTCCTAATCCCACAGCTGACGCATCCGTGTGTAGTTCCGTTTTTGCCGCTCCAGAATTATACGCTCGCAGTACCGGTCTTGCCACCAGTTGACGCTTAATCTTCTGAAACGCTTCCTCCTGCTTTTCTAACCAAACAAAATCTGACTCCTCCTTCAACAAAGATGATAACGGGGCTGCAATTGTTGCGAAACCTGGCACAAATCGTCTAAAAAATCCCGCAAGACCTAAGAAACGCCGAATATCATGCCTATTCTCAGGCCGTTTGAATTTCTCAATCGCGATGACCTTCCGGTCCCCTGGCCAAATCTGCCCCTCTCCAAGAACGTATCCTAAATATTCCACTCGCCGCATTCCAAACCGACATTTTTCCAAATTCAAGGTCAACCCAGCTTTCTCGAGCAGTTTAAGGACGACTTCGAGATTCTCTAACAATTTCCCCCAGGAACTAGCAAAAATGCAAATGTCATCAAAGAAGCTAAAAACAATCCCTTTTTTTCGAGCTTCCCCTAAAACTTTATCCATCAATTTGGCAAACACTCGTGGAGCATTCATCAATCCAAACATTGCCCTATTAAATTGCCCTGTCTGGGTTTCCGTCACAAACGCTGTCTTTTCCTTGGACTCTTCTGATACTGGTACCTGTAAATACCCGCATGCCAGATCAAGAATAATGAAATAGCGCGCATCATTCAACTTTTCCAACATGTCATCAAAATTGGGTATAGGATAATGAATAGGGCGCGTAATCTGATTCAACCGCCGATAATCTACAACCATACGCGGATCCCCATTCTTTTTCCTGACGACAAAAGCTGGACTCGCATAGGGTGAATCCGTCTCAGTAACTATCCCCGCCTGTTTATACTGATCAATCAAATTTTCTAGGTCAGCCCTATCACGAGCGTTGAGCCTGTAAGGTTTAGCCTGAACTGGCTCCGCCTCCCCTGTCTCAATTGCCATTGTCACCTCATCCGTACAACCAACCTCAAAAATATCCTTGGCAATACAACCTCGAAACCGATTTAACACACCACACAATTCATCCCGTTGCTCATGAGTCAACCCCTCATCAGTAACGACCTCTCCAACATTTATAAAATTAACCACCCCCGGATCAAGTAGGACCTTTCCCGTCGCAAATGCACCTTGACGCGACTCCCCTGAAAACAGACTCGGATCGACATTCGAAAAGGTCAAATCATACCCCTTTCGCGTGTACGTAATTTCAAGCGACTCTGTAAAAGTTCGCCCCAAAATTACATCACTCCGCTGCGCCGTATCTGGGACAACGCGCAACTCAATTTCCATCGCCCTTAAATCATCAATTCTCACAAATTCCCGAACCATCCCAGGCGACCGAACTACACTACTCCCAAAACCCTCTAATTCCGAACGCGCATTTATGACTTTGAAACCCGCGTCCAAGACAGCCGAAGCCTTAATTGTACATACTGACGCCCCCATGTCAATCTGCGCCATGAGCCTGCTGGTCCCTACTTCGATCTCCCTCATAAATTTATCACCGTTCCCCATAGAGCCCGTCGAGTCGACAACATTAACCTCAGAACGTCCCTCACCCTTATCTCCCCTAGAAACAGAAACCCTTCCATTCTCTCTACTACTTACACATCTAGACGCAATATGCCCTGGTTGTTTACAAAGATAACATACCACTTCACGACGGCTATTCATACCGCATTCACGCGACAAATGTCCTTGTCCACCGCAGTTGTAGCACCTGATCCCTTGCCCCCTAGATGGCGCACTCCTGTCACGCCAGTTTTGTTGCACCGATTGGCCTCCAGACAATGACGTTCCACCAGATGGCGGCACACTCGATCGCGTACCAAGCACAGATCGGCCTGGAATCCCTCGCTGCTCGTTGTTGCTCATTCTTGGCTCTGCTCTCACATCCCCACTTCGGTTACTGCTCCCTCCTCTCCACTCAACTGCTCTTCCTCTTTTTCCTGCCTCCATTGCCTCGACTCGGATTAGGTCTTGGATGATTTGATCGGTGGTCATGTACCTTTGACCAATCAGGTACCGAGATAAGTCCCGTGACCACAACCCTTCCGCTATTTCGTCCCGGATCTCGTTCACACTGAAGTTCAAATCGCTGCATAGCCAAATTTTGTCAAGCACGTAATCTTGCATGTTTTCTTGATAGCGTTGTACTCGTGCCGTCATCGCTTTCAGCTTCTCGCTATGGCTGCGTTGGTATAGAAAGGTGTTCTTGAATGAAGTGGTGAATGTTGAAAAATCAACGATTTCTTCGGCTTTGGACATGAGCCACTTGAGAGCCCCCTTGCGGAGATGCGATTTTGCGACGCCATATGCCACTGCTTCTGTCCACCCGCTCAGTATTTTCATGTTTTCCAGCTCACTGACCCAACCTCGTGCAAATCCTGGACCCTCATTCCCGTAGAAATCACGCACACTGCCTGTGAACGCTGGAGCCGTTGCGGCCTGAACCTGGTTGTCGCGTTCTCCCAAACTTTCTTGAACTTGCCGGAACATCAGCGTTTGGCTCGCCATTGTAACATTAAGGGCCTGCAAAGCTGCTGCAAGTGCGTTCTGGTCCCCACTCGTTCCTGCCTCGCTCTCGTTTGCCCGATTAGATTGTAATTCAGCAAGTTGAGCTCGTAATTCAGCGACTTGTTTAGCGTGTTCTTGGCGTTCTTCATTACGACGGACTTTTTGTCGCTCAACTTCAGCCATCGCATCCACATTTCTTTGGAAAGTATCGAATTGCTGCGGGGTTATAGGGGCCGACATTTTTCTCACTGAACGCGCGCTAATATGTGCGAACTGATTTTCTTCTCTTGTCCTCTTTTCTGGCACACAAAACTCAGTTTAACAATATGAATTTTCCGCACTTTGCTATTATCCAATTCGCACCACACGCTCTCGCGACACGATTCTTATTTACTCCGAAAAACCGACGCGGCTGTAGTATCCCACTTCTGAATTGTTGAGAAATTTCGGAACTTGAATGCCAGGATTTTCAAAAATACACAACCACCCGATACTGATTATATTCTAGTTTTATTTAATTCTACTTTTACACGACTTTCGCTTTCGCCCGCATGTGGTCTCGGCATCCACCGCCCGAGACCCCCGACTCGATCGACCCCCAATTTAAGACTGCCCTACTTAAAATCCAAAAACTCGTGAACACTTGTTACTCGCCACTCGGTCATTCACCTCCCGCGTCAATGACACCATTCATTCGCCCTAATTTTATTGCCCCCTTGTTCCTTCTCCCTCACTTAAACGTCGTTCCCTAAATCTAAGCTGAAAAATATAAAACGAAGGAAACTCGGATTCTTAACACACGTATGGAAAATTTCCAGAGCAATGAATGGGAAAAATTTTATACAGGTTTTACGTTAAAAACTTCAATAATATTATTGAAAACTAACCAAACTTTTTTCAACAGTGTAACAACAAATAAGATGCCTTTCAAAAAATTCGTTAACAATTTTGTCCCTTTCCCAAACCTCAAAATATAAATGAGATGAATGAAAAAAAAAGAAACTTTCTTTCGACCTTTTTGAAGTTGTAATATAAGTACATCTTTTTGTTATTCTGCCTGCATAATTACCATAATTACACCTTTAGATCATCAACAAAAATGGCTGTTATAGGAATAAATTGCTACTACATTTTTGTTGCTTAGTAATTAAATAGTATACTTCACAACAAGGGCAAGAGGTTAGACGAGTGCCAATGACATCGATCGTGTCAAAACGTCTAACTTGCCCTTGTTGCGAACGATTCTTTTTACCACAAGTGTAAGTTACAGGTGTGATTGTATCCTGCGAGATGGTAAAAAAGGACTCTGCATTTGCAATACGAGCAAATATACATGCTTTTTTGCACAAGTGCAAAACAGGGTCCATTTTTGACCAGTTCGCAGGTATATAATGACATCGGGAAGTTGCACGTGCGGTAAAAAAAATTTTTCTCATTATACTGCTTTAAATTTTGGCTTTTTCACTTAGTATGTATTTTTTCAATTTTAAATGCCATTTTTTTTCTACACTTGAAACAATTTTTGAGTAATTTTAAACACACAATTTTCGAAATTATAAAAAGTGAAGTAAAGTTTTTTTTCTCTCTTATAACATGGCTCTGCTGTAATTAATGAAAAGAATATGTATTACTATTTGTTGTATTGAGAGTTGTTTTTTTTCAAATTCCTAAAATTCTTAAAATTCCTCTCACTATGTTATCGGAAAGAGACCGATGTTATGGAATGTTTGTTCAAGTTACCAGATCATTCCTGAACTACGACGTCCTACTGTATTATCTGTTTTTGCACAACTCAGCAGTCAAATTTCATTTTCATGTTAAAAAAACTTATGAAATTTTCAATCGATTCCGTATATATGAATTAAATAGAAATTTAGAAATGCGAAGTTTATTTTATATCTTTTAATTTTAATTTTCAATTGCAAATTTCAAAAATTTATTTTAAAACTTTATCATCCTAATATAAAACAACAGTTTTTCTATAGTAATTATTTTATGTATAAAATCACATGATTACATGATTTAATATCATATTTCATATAAAATAAAATTATTTTATATGAATTTTTAAAATGATGAAACTGGAAAACAAAACTTTTATGCAACAAACTGAAAAAATAATACGTTTTTCTAAACATTATTTTAAAAAATCTAAAAAGTGAACAACCATGAAAGTTTGGTTTTTTTTTTACAAAAATCAAACGTTGAATGTAAAGCGTTTCGATCCTTGAATATTTATTTATAAAGTTCGGGTATAAGGGATGTAAAAATTTCTATGTATTTTAATAACTTTATGAGCGAGGAAAAAGTGTTCGTAATATCTTGGAATCATGCATGCATCTTGACAGTTGTAAGGTCGCACTGAACGGTGGTAAATTAAAATCTTCGAACACCAATGAGTGTAAGATTTAGTTTACTTTATTGATGCAGAACGCACTTTAACACTAATTTCTCAACACTTTACACCGTCATTCGCACCGAAAAGATGTAATATCCCTCTTGCTCAGATGCGAAAGGCACGCTCTTAAATACGACACCGAACCTCGCACCGAAAGGGATGTGGAATAACACACTGAAGGTGCGAAGATGAAACTCTCGCACTTTTGAGTGTGATTTTAAGTACTTTTTCTAACAGCGTAGATAGTAAATTATCATTTTATTTGCCTGAAATATATATCAATAATTATCAATTGCTAGAGCTCGTGGCGAGTACTGAAGCTCGTGGCGAGTTCGCGGCGTGCTTGAAAAGGGGCGGTAATAATAAAAACGCTGCGAGCTCGCAGCGAGTTTGATTTTCACGCTCGCCGTGAGCACTCTAATCTTGGGCAAAATTCTTGACTTACTCTTGCCAATGTCTTGTACAAGTATCTTGATCCTGCTAGCCACATCTAAATCAAGATTCTTGATCAAGCGTTGGGGTAATCTTGCTAAATAAATCAAAAAAACGAAAAGAAACAAATTTCCCTTGCTGAGGTTGAACCTGCGGTGACTGGTTGTCAGGCTGACACTTTGTCAACTAAGCCATAATTCATCTTATTTATCCAGAGCATGTGAAGCATCATACGTTGCCACGTTTACTTTTATAAATATTTTTTGCAAATTTATGACTATTTCAATGTAATATTTTACACACATTCTTTAAGGTGACACAGAGGCCATTTTCTCCGCCTCCTTCTTCCACTCATTTGTTTTCCGTTCGATGCGTCTTTTTCGCACTTCAGCAGCCTCTGTGTCCCCTACACAGGCCCAACAAAAGAAAAGTACTAAGTATGGTCAAGATCCGCGCTCCACTACTTTGATCCTCTCGTTTCAAGTCAATCAGAAACATAAATGTGTAAATATTAAAACAAAATTACTTGAAAATATTTAAGTTTATTCTCGAGCCTAGCCCTACACTTCCCCAAGATTATGACCCAGAATCTTGTACAACACTTGTGTGTTTCTTGCGGTCTTATTTAGTCCCAAGCCTTGCCCAAAACTTCCCAAAGATTCTGGCCCAGACTCTTGGGTAAGACTTGTGTGGGCCTGTGGCCACAGTCTCACCCTAGTCTTGACCAAGGTTCTTGATAATGTCTAGACTGAGTCATACCCCAGTCTTGACATTGTGTCCTGGTAACCTCAACCCCTTGCACTTCGATCCCCGCACTCCTTTTAGTGCTTCGAAAAATTATGGTTTTTGTCGATTTTTTTCAGTCAGAAAACAGCAACACACGTGAATCATCTTTTGCATATATTTAGGTGCATGTTCGAATTACAAGAATAAGTTTTTTTTTTCATAAACAATTAACCCTTTAACGTCAGAAGGACATGTTTCTCATGTACTATGTACCAGTGCATTATTCACCTCGAAATCGAATTCCAAAAAAATCTCCGCATACCTTTTACACTATTTTCGAGGTCGATCTTTTGATTGCTCTCATTGAAGTTTATCATAAATGACTTTTTTGATGGTTTTTTTTACATAATAACATAACAGAATTTTTTAGATAAATTTTTTTTTTTTGGATAAATATTTTCGAAGCTTTATCAATCTGCCACTCAACCATGATGTGCAAAAATCGTGTCCTCGATGGTTGTTGTTTCAAAATACGCATTGAGTTTTTTTTCTCTAGAGTGATTGTTGCTAAAATATGGCAGTAATAATAACAATTTTTCACAACTTGGATAACATTGTAATTTCGTGGCTTAAATCATGCGGAACTCAAAATTCTTAACGGTTATGATAGTTTTTGATGCTGTTGACAAAGAAAATGATATTATTTACTTGAAATCATTTTGTTTAAACAAATTCTTGGAAAATTCAAGATAACAAATGCTATACGTGCTTTTTTTCATCATTTATTGGCTTGTTGATCCAGAGTTTTACCATTCTTTGTCAGATATACTTTATTTCGCCAACTTTTCAATTGAATGGTTTTATAAATCGACTATACCCAGAAGTTACATGTATTTTAGACGGTTTTTTTTAGGTGGCTGAAGAAGAATGTGAAATTTATTTATATTTGAGTAAGATTAATGAAATGCATTTGTACCCGCCCGAAATCAAATCGTTGCATCAAATATCCGTAAGTATACCTCTTGGGATAATAAAAATTTTTCTAATGAATATTTGTAAGTGAAGAATGTGAGTCTAGCTATTTGGTTGAGCAGACAATTCAGAAATCAAATCAGAAAAAGTTGGCAGATGGACATGTCTATCAATGGATTGATGGAGAGACCAAATATGACGGTGATTTATCGAATAACATACTTTTATTAGCAACAGACAAGAAAAATATATTAGCGTGTTCACTTATTTGACTTATTTGAAATTTTTTTCTCAGAAACAATAAAAAAATACATTATTGATGCTACTGAAGAACACGGATATGAGCTGAAACCTCAGCGCTCGGACGCATTTTTATGTATTATTATTTTTACAATGTTCAACAAAAGATCATCTCAAAGAGATTATTGGTCTACCAGTCCATTTTTAAGAGCCGATCCAGTAACTTCAGCTATGGGACGCATTGAATTCAAAGATACGAAATCACATATGAAGTATCACAAATTGAGCGATGAAAACGCGAATGATAAAATATGGCGTGTCCGTCATATAATGAATATTTTCAATGAGTATATCAAGTGTTTCGGTTTTTTCTGTAGTGCTCTTTGTGTTGATGATATGATGATGAAATTTTATGGACGAATCAGTTTCAAACAATTCATCAAGTCAAACCCGATACGATTTGGGATAAAAGAATGGGCGTTATGCAGTTCAAATGGATATTTGTTTCACTGTCAAATTTACTCTGGAAAAAATCAAGAAGATGATTTTCTACCAAACTGTGTTCAAGGCAGCCGAGTTGTCATGCAAATGCTCCACAAATTTTTTTACCATACTTCTCGAAAGATTCTGAAATACCACATTTATTTCGACAATTTATTTTGCAGTCCCGACTTGCTAGTGCATTTGAAGACATTGAATTTGCGAGCGACTAGCACTGTCAGAAAGAATAGAATACAATTATCTAATGATATCGATGCGAACTCACCAAGGGGAACGTCTAAAGTTAAGCATGATAAAAACAGTGGTATCAACTTTATTACAGTTACTGACTCAAAACCGGTATCTATTCTTTCTACAGCTGCCGGCGTTACACCCCTTTTCAATGTAAAAAGTCATGACACGAAAGATAAAAAAAAAAGTACAAATACTCTTTCCAAACGCATTTAAAGTTTACAACAGTTTCATAGGTGGAGTCGATTTGCATGACCAGCATCGTAACAAACTAATGCCAATTTTTCGATCAAATAAATGGACGTGGGTAATTTTTGCGAGACTTTTGCAAGCATCGACTACGAACGCTACAGTGTTATTCAATTCGGCCAATGAAAAAGACAAAAAAATGGGGACCAAAGACTGCTCTGAAAATCAGTGAACATTACCTGAGTACATCTGATACAGGAAAACTCAAAAATCACACACTTCAAACCATGAAACCCTAAGATATCGCTCAGGAGATAAATGCAATGTGAGAAGTGTCAAGTTTTGCAAAGATTGTGCGGCATACTTTTGCATGAAATGTTTTGAATCGATTCACGCCTGAAATATTCACCTACAGACAAAATCTGTCGAAAAAAAGATAAACTAATTTCAAGTCAAAATACACTAAAAAAATATGTGAAAAAGTTGCACACCCCTTTTTATCCCACCCCCAACCCGTAACAAAAAAAATCACCGATTATCATTAGTATGCACGCCCTGTAGTGAAATTTGTAAAATGTGAGTTGGCTTCAATAATTGCAAAGCATGCGTTTCCTAGTGATACAGATTAGCATCTTGCGTAATCAGCTAATACAAATGAAAAATGATTACTTAATTCAGTTGAGGTTTCTGAATGGAAATTCATCAAACCAGGTCACTTCACAAGAACCAAGTCAAATTCTAGTTCAGCAACCAAAAAAACAAAAAGCATGTGTATCATGTGTTATCTTGAATTTTGCAACAATTTTTTCAAACAAATTATTGTGGCAAATCAGTTTCGTGAAACTGATGACATATTCTTGTTTAGCGGCCCAAAAAACCATGGAAAGCATATGTATCAAGTACAAATATGAAATTGGTAAAAATGTTGTTCAAAATAGTCGTTTAAACAAATCATTTTGTAAAAAAACATGAAATTCTTATTTTGCGACTTAAAAAACCATGAAAAACATGTACATCATGAAAAAATAAAGAATTTTCCAAGAATTTGTTTAAACAAAATGATTTCAAGTAAATAATATCATTTTCTTTGTCAACAGCATCAAAAACTATCATAACCGTTAAGAATTTTGAGTTCCGCATGATTTAAGCCACGAAATTACAATGTTATCCAAGTTGTGAAAAATTGTTATTATTACTGCCATATTTTAGCAACAATCACTCTAGAGAAAAAAAACTCAATGCGTATTTTGAAACAACAACCATCGAGGACACGATTTTTGCACATCATAGTTGAGTGGCAGATTGATAAAGCTTCGAAAATATTTATCCAAAAAAAAAAATGTATCCAAAAAATTCTGTTACGTTATTATGTAAAAAAACCATCAAAAAAGTCATTTATGATAAACTTTAATGAGAGCAATCAAAAGATCGACCTCGAAAATAGTGTAAAAGGTATGCGGAGATTTTTTTGGAATTCGATTTCGAAGTGAATAATGCACTGGATCATAGTACATGAGAAACGTGTCCTTCTGGCGTTAAAGGGTTAATTAAAGTTGGTGTATTAAATTGGAAATCCCGCATGACAGTCATAGACATCCCGAAGACAGTCTATTATAACAGCTCGCGACAGATTGCTTTTGCGCGGTACACGCTGGGAGTCAAGAGTTCTCATCTGAATCATAATAGCGATTTTTTTATGTTTCAGTAGATTTTCATTGAGCAAATGAATTATTGAAACTTTCAAAAACTCGAATAAAAACTTTCAAAGTAATACTCTTATAAAAAGTTGTGATTTTTACGTCATTTTTGTAGCTATTTTTCGTTAAAAACTTGAATAAAAAAATGTTTTAACAATATAAGATATTCATGCACTCGAAGGAAGTCAACTGCGTTGTTAAAAAAGTTGCTTTTATGTTTCAGATAAGAACTATCGACTCAAACGTGTACCACACAAAAATCCGAGCTGTCATTCGGGACTTTGAATAAATCCACCATATTCAATCATTTGTTTATGAAAACAAATTTTTCTGTAGTTAAAGCATGTACAAAAGATATGCAAAAGATGATTCACATATTTTGCTTTTTTTGTTTGAGTGGAAAATAATCGCCAAATAATCATTATTTTTTGAAGCGCTGCCCCCCTCAATCTTTTGAGTTTAAACACATTTTTTTTAACTAAGAAAGTGAGTCTAGGGGGTTCTGCCCCAGGAGCAGTGGTATGCAACCCGCCCGACAAGTCGGTAAGGTAGGGGCCCGGCAGGTATTGCCTCTCGTCGGTAATGTAGATAAGCGATCAGTAATACCTCTTGTCGATAAGTTAGGATCCTATATTGAGGCAAATGGTAGGAATCTAATCTAACCCTGTCGTTAACTGTTATATGGCTCAGTCGATACTATGAACGCTACCTGTATTAAATATGTGATTTTTAGCTGTTATTCATTATATAATTACACAGCCACACAAAAAAAAATATTTTTTCGGGTCTGGAGGTCAGACCATGTTAACTTTAGTTTTCGGGGTCCCTGAATCCAAATCCGAGGTCCAAAAAACCCCAGCACGTCAGGGTTATGACATAACCTCAAAAAACCTCACACAAAATTTTATTTGAGTCCGGGGGTCAGATCATGTTTATTATATGTTTTTTTGGTCGCTGAATCCGAATCCGAGGTCAAAAAAACCCCAGCATGTCAGGGTTTCGACATAACCTCAAAAACTTCATACAATTTTTTTTTCCGAGTCCGGGAGTCGGACCATGTTTACCATATGTTTTTGGGGTCGCTGAATCCGAATCCGTTGTCTAAAAAACTCCAGTACGTCAGGATTTTGATTAGCAAAGAAATTCGCGAAATTTATTCATCCGACTTACGACGCATCCAGGGCACCTCCTCGCGGTGACGGCGGGCAACGGAGTGTGCCTGTGATCCGGCTAAGACCCTGAATTACGTCTTTCATGTCGTCATGGCAGGCGCACGCAAGCGTTTAATGATGCAGAGAGTCGGATCCTCAGTATCGGCGGCTGGTCAGGGTGAGAAAGCGGGCCCGCAGGCGTCGTCATCAAGCGACCGCATTTTCACATTAGTTGGTGACTTGGCTAATGTGGAATTTAATGCTACAAGAAAGCGGCCCGAAGTTTCGCAATCACATGTTTGTCATGCGAATCATGACAATTTTTGTTCGGTTTGTTCCAAATATGAAGTTACATCTTTGCGAAAAACTATTGACAATAATATTTGCAACTTATACGAAGAAATTTTTAATTCAAAGATGGATCAACATAATAGCTGGGTTCCGCGTGTCATTTGTAACATGTGCAAAAAGATGTTGTATCGATAGAAGGCGGACAAAAATAAAGAGAACATCAAATTCATCACTCGAGCAATTTGGAGAAAACATAGTAGCGCAGAAGATAGTTACTTTTGATTAAATAATATCAAAGGCATCATCATAAAGAACAAACAAAAAATTGTATATAACAATGCTCTATCAATGACGGCTCCTGTTATAGTTGATCAAGTTAAATGCTAATTCAATATTGGTCGTGTTACTGAAGTCATCGAATCCGGAGAACTAGATGAGGAAAGTGATTTTTCGAGCGACGACAACGATAGCAGGGGCTCAGAGTACACGTCAAATGAAAAAGTTCCTCCAATTCCTTCATTGGTATCGCAGTTTGAGTTAAATGATCTCGTTAGAGATTTAGGTTTACCAAAAGATGGTTCTGAGCTTTTGGCTTCATTTCTGAAAAAGAAAAATCTTCTGGAACCTAAAACAAAAGTTTCTACTTATCGAAACCGAGACTTCGAATTCCGTTAATTTTTTACGAAGGAGGAAGATTCATCTTTAGTATTTTGTACCGATGTCGAGGGTCTCATAAATCAGCTGAAAGAGAATTCTTACAAAGCTTCTGATTGGCGACTCTTTATAGACTCTTCGAAACAAAGTATAAAGGCGGTCTTACTTCACAACACGAACGTTTATGCTCCTGTACCAATTGATCATTCTACTGTCATGGAAGAGAAATATGATAATATGCAAATACTTTTACGGAAAATTCAATATGAAAAGCATTTATCGCTAATATGCGGAGATTTGAAAAAAATAACCATGCTCCTTGGACAACAGTCAGGATTCACTAAATATCCTTACTATTTGTGTTTGTGGGATAGTAGAAATAGAGAAAATCACTACAGCAAGACGAAAAAATGGCCAGTAAGATCATCGCTAACTCCAGGTTCTAATAACATCATCAATGAGTCTCTTGTGAATCCATCGAAAATTCTCATTCCTCCGTTGCATATAAAGCTTGGTCTCATGAAACAATTCGTCAAAGCCCTTGATAAATCAGGGGCATATTTTCAATACCTGTAATCCAAATTTCCGAAACTTTCTGAGGCTAAGTTGAAAGAAGGAGTATTCGACGGACCACAAATTCGAACTATGTTCAAAGATATAAATTTCATTGGTACAATGAATCGACTTGAGAAAGCAGCCTGGCTTTGTTTTAAAGATGTGGCACAGAACTTTTTAGGAAATAACAAAAGTCCGAAGTATAAAAAGATTGTTGGCAAAATAGTTGAAGATTTTAGAAAGCTAGGATGCCTGATGAATTTGAAATTACATTTTTTGCATGCACATCTAGACAAATTTCCAAATAATCTAGGTGATTTTAGTGAAGAGCAAGGCGAACGCTTTCACCAAGATATAAAACT
The DNA here is from genome assembly GCA_028476575.1 of Platygaster robiniae. NCBI lineage: Eukaryota > Metazoa > Arthropoda > Insecta > Hymenoptera > Platygastridae > Platygaster > Platygaster robiniae. The sequence goes on along the minus strand of CM052027.1, from coordinate 11,627,733 downwards.
CATGGAAACTCGATATCAAGGAAGGTGGGATGCAAATATGATGGCAGATTTCTGTTGGATGTTGAAGCGAGATACACCGAAAGAAGATAGAAAGCGTAAATCACTGCATAGATCTTTTGATGAGAAAAGAACCCGCTATAGTAGCAAACAATAGTCTGACATTTGATTTATGCGTCTGGTTTTTAGATCGTCTATTCCAATCGTTTAATTTTTGGGTTCGTATACTTAAGTCATTCGATTCCTTTTGTAGTCATGTAACTAGTCATTTATTCTAGTAGTTAAGAATTCTACACATCATTTTTCATATTGTAGATGTATACAATTCATTCATCTAATCATTTATTTATTCTTGGTAATCATTCCACGAATTTAAATTTTTGTTGCCAAAAGCCCTTATAAGGGCTATATGATGTACAAAATCCGATCGTGCAACCTCCTCGCGGTGTAAATCGGGTAGCGCTGATGCCGAAGGTCCTATATACCTTTGTTTTGTGTAGTAAATAGGGTTTTTGGGTTGAACTGATTTTTGTTCAATATACGGCTAAAGTCAAAACGTTGAAGCGTTAAATAGCTTAGATAACGGGTTATTTTGAAGGTTATGTCGACAACCTGACATGCTTTTGTTTTTTGGACGACGGATTCGGATTCAACGACCCCCAAAACATATGGTAAACATGGTCTGACTCCCGGACTCGGAAAAAAAAAATTGTATGAAGTTTTTGAGGTTATGTCGAAACCCTGACATGCTGGTGTTTTTTCGACCTCGAATTCGGATTCAGAGACCAAAAAAACATATAATAAACATGATCTGACTCGAATACAATTTTGCATGAGGTTTTTTGAGGTTATGTCATAACCCTGACGTGCTGGGGTTTTTTGGACCTCGGATTTGGATTCAGGGACCCCGAAAACTAAAGTTAACATGGTCTGACCTCCAGATCCGAAAAAATATTTTTTTTTGTGTGGCTGTGTTATCGATTACTATTTTATTTTCTCAGTTTGTTACTTAAATTTATTAATTTACTGCTACGATCGATAGCTGTCTTTATGACCATCTTCCTGCCCCGCCTACTTTTTATGCCGGTTTTTCCACGCTTTTTAGAGAATTTGCTTCTAACCTGAGAAAACAAGATGGCGGTGATCTGTAAAACAGAGGCATACCTTGAGTTTTCTTCCTGTTTTGATCAAATAGTTTTCCACCTCTTTTTTGTGATGTTCCCATCCAATTTCAGGAGCATAAAAAGTAGGCGGGGCAAGAAGATGGTCGCAAAGACAGCTATCGATCGTAGAAGCAGTAAATTAGTAAATTTAAGTAACAAACTGAGAAAATGAAATAGTAATCGATAATTATATAATGAATAACAGCTAAAAATCAAATATTCAATACGGGTAGCGTTCATAATATCGACTGAGTCATATAACAGATAACGACAGGGTTAGATTAGATTCCTACCATTGGCCTAAATTTATGATCCTACCTTATCGATAAGAGGTATTAACAGCCGCTTATTTTCATTATCGACAAGAGCTATTACCTACCGCGCCCCTACCTTATCGACCATGTCGGGCGGGTTTCATTCCACTGCCCCTGGGGCAGAACCCCCTTAGCTCACCTTCTTAACTATAAAAAACCGAATTAATGATTTGAAATTGTATGAAAGAAAAAGAAAAAGAAAACAACCATTTTATTCCTTTTACCATCATATATGTAATATGCAATACCTACAATCACAATAATCAGTGCCAAATAGAGGTCACAAAAATAAGTAACAAAAAAGCAATTTTTAATTTTAAACGATATTATGATTTATTTTAATGATAAACGTGACATTTCAGCCAATAAATCTCAAATACATGTACATATTTTTTTGATTTTTTGCGATGACCAAGCAACATTAAAAAATTTTTATATGGTTTGTTTCTAGTTCTTCGCCCTGACGATCCAAGAATCAAGAAGATCCGAGACTACAATCCCTTTGATCGTTTGGATTTTTCAAAAAAGTAAACACAGTTTGGAAAAAAAGTTGATGAACAACAAATGAATTCATATGACTTTTATCTATAAAGTCTTAGAAAAACTGTTACAAGCTATCATTGTATATACATATTATCTAGATAAATATTGTTTAATGATTATTTAGAAACTTAATACATGCTTCTCTTTGCCAATACTTCCCATTTAGTTATTATTGTTTTTTGTACTTTTCACAAAAACAGGTTTGTACTGATACAGTGTTGGAAATTTTTTTATGAATCATTCATATACAGTAATGCTCACGGTAGTGCAAGACTTGCGGTCTCCACCTTCCACTACGATGGACAACGATTTGGCGGCGAGTCACGCCTCAAAGCAGGAGCGTATTCATATGTGTGATTCCATATATACAGCTATTACGTTTGAATGTTACTAGTAGTATTCTTGTACTTGCGAAACATTTTGTAATCAATTACATTTCTTTCACATTTACTTATATTGTACTCATTTTCAACTATCAAAAGGAACATAGTGAGCAATCAAAGAAAAATTAAATCATGATATTTTTTCTTCAAGATGTTGAAATTATTCTTATCTTTCATGAAATTAAAAATAAATCATGAAAATAATGATGCATATATATTGTTATGCATAACTTTAAACTTTTTTTAGAGAAAATATGTAAAATAATTGATTAATAACGGTGTCTTTGAACTTTTTTCGTTGTAAGTTCTAGATCTGTTGAGAAATATTTATGATTTTTTCATAGAGTAATTATATATCATAATAATAAAAGTTATTTTTATCATCATTGTGTTGATTACACTTTTTAAATATTAATATTCTTTTTTTTTCATCATTATTACAACTATCATTATCGATTACTATTATAGATTTTTCCAATACTCAAGCAGTTACCAATATCACAGGAAATAGGAAAGAAAACAAAATTGGGTTTTAAACTCAATCATAACTTCGTAATCGATGCATCAATTTTCACTATATTCGAAGTGATTTAAAATTTTCATCTCGAAGAAAGGGCTTATCATTAATTTTATCTATAACATAAAATGTGATATTATTGAAAAAACATTTTAAACATTTTACATTGATATTATTTAAGTCTAATAATACATAAATTGTATTATATTTCGTCCTTTATAAGCTGTCCATATATGTATTACAATTTTGTTATTATATAATTTTCAAAATTCAAAGTCATGATTATTGTTTATAGCTAATCGATAGAATGCACAGTTAATTTTCAGATTCTTGATAGTTTTTAACGACCGATTAGCACCGCCATCGTGGCTAAATGTTAAATCAAAAGATTTCAAGAAAACTCCTGAAAATAAATCGAAAGGATTGCGAATGAATGTGAAAAACAAGCATTTATTTTTCAAATGCAATAATCATTTACATTTTTCAAAAGTGAAAATCAATACTAAATGTCTGTAAAATAAATGAAATCAACATTCATTATTTTCATGTGTACTAATTGTATATTTCGTACCAAAAAGCCTAGCAGCGTCTTTTCATGCGCGACGACAGCATTCTCGGAACGAGGGAATGCCAAGGGCCGTAGGCCCGAGGTAATTCCACGAGTTTCGAGAATGTTTTCGTCGCGCGTGAAAAGGCTCTGGCCCCGTGATACGAACTGTACTTTTCTTGGTCGGCGTTTGAAATGAGTGTGTTGGGCGCGCAGCGGAGTGAAAAGGAGAGTCTTACGCTCAATCCGCAAGCAGCCTAACACACTCTTTTCAAACGCTGATCATGAAAATATGATATCAATTATAAATATGTGGAAATGTATATCTTTGTATGTAATTTTTTGAAGTATAAAATAAGTAGGTTAAAATTATTACTCGGATATCAGAAGATTCTTTGGATTGTTGCCGTTACATATTGAGAGCATCAAGTTTCAGCCAGGGGGTCCCGACTCCGATAAGAGCCCGTTGTCCTTTTAATTCCGTCAATTTTTACAATGGAATCGATTTCAGCGCAGCCCGTCGACGTACCGGGAAACAGAAATCCCGCGGTAAATTCGAAATTGTTTGAAATGTCCCTAGAATATTGCGTTGTGATGTATTTTTTGTTTTCATATATCAGCTGAGATCAACGAATATCAGCTGATAATCCAGAATTGTCAAAATAATCTAAAACAATGAAAACATTGATATTTTTAATTATTATAAATCGTTATGGTGATAAAAATACATCCCACAAAATGCCAAATGCAGCTAAATGTTTTAGTGTGCCAAATATATTATAAACAAGGTATGATTGTTATGATCAGTTACGATCATTACGATAAAATCGACGGCGATCGATATAAAAATTGAATGCAGCGCCGCGAAACGGCGTACCCTGAACTCTGTTGAGGTTAAGGCAGGCCTATGCAACGGGGTACATTAGACCATTAGAATCTGCTTTCACGCTGTGGCCACACCAGCCTGTAGGCGCCACATATGCCAGCCGCAGCGGCTCACTCACATAAATCGTTCGGCATATGCGTGCGTCGCATGCGGGCTGCGCGTTGTATTGTTATATTATGATCGAGCGATTCGTGCTATCAGTTGTCAAAGTGGTCAAAGTGTAGTTGTCAAAGGAGCTCGGGAATATTGGCTCAGTGAATATCGTGTTTAGTTAAGTAACACAAATCGCGATGACTACATGTATAATTCACGGCTGTAGTTCGAAAAAAGGAAAAAAACGATTCTGTCAATGAAAACGATCGGAACGATCCGATCGATCTCAGCTTCTTACCAAAGAATATTGGTACGCGTATCAAAAAATATTTAAAAGGCAAATGAGTGGCAAAAATTATGCAAACCCGATGATTTAAAATTATGTTCGTCTCATAGGGTGTGCGAAAATGATAGTTTATGATAGTGCGATTGAGAGAAGAAAGATTTGTAAAGATGAAAACGGAAGAATTCTATTTGACGTAAGTTTTATTAAAAGAAGAATGTTTTATTTATTTACAAAGTCATAATTTTTTTACTTATTTCTCTTTTTCATACTTGACTTTCACTTCCTCAATCAAAACCTTCCGGGTAAATTCAATGATTATATGAGGAACATAAACGATGATTGTTATATTCAACTAAAAGAATTATGTAAAATAAAATGAATTATACATCTGAAAAAGTGAAATAAATGCATATTGATAGCGATTAAGAAAATTAATTATATGAAATTAAATTGAATTAAAAAATAAAACGAATTTATGAATCAATGACAAAAACGAATCTTATAAAATAAAATGAATAAAGTCTTAAAAATAAAAAAAATAAATACATCCAGCAGCTTATTACAAAAATTATGTAATGGAAATGCATCAATTTTTGAAAATTAAATTATTGAACGATCATATCAATGTAATAAATAAATGATATATAATGAGATACTTAAATCATATTAAGAATGAACTCAAGGAGTTATGTGACGTGCCGTCTTTGTGTTCTTTTTCCATTTAGGATTTTTCTATTTCGAGCGAGAATAAAACTTTAGTATTGAATTCTTGAAGACGATAATTTCAAAAGTCATGTTTAAACTTGGTGACTCTGTGCCTTGCTCTGGTGTACGATTACACCCTATCGAATACAAGTGAGAAATGCGTGATTCACATTTATGGCCACTACAATGCTGGGCCTCACGCGTTGACATGAGTGTCGGGATCCGGGACGCTTTCTGTCGCCGGGCCGCTCTCATGTGCAAGCACTTGAGATGTTTTATAGCACGCATTTAGTCCGAATTTTGGGCTTTTGGTATTACTCACTTTACGGAATTTATTTATTTCAAGGCACAGAGGTTTCGGATGTCGCGATAAGCTTTTGAAGTACATGCTGTTTTATGACTTGCTCGAGTTTAGAGTTCAATAATGGAATTTTTATTATCTCATTTTTTGGAAAATGTGGGGAGAGGTTTCAGACCCAATCAGGGAATGAAATCCCCACTTTTTGACCACATTATCCAATTAGAAACTTAAATCCCTACTTTTTGACTTCCGCCTCCCTTTTCTAGAATAGTTTATAAAAATCCTTCGTTGGGGTCGCGGCGAACAGTTGACAGTTGAGATTCGTTTACACAATTTGCGTGTCAGAGAAATCCGCCGCTTCTTATCCGCAAAATCTGTTGTTAATTCCGCATTTTATTTTTTTGTTACCGGTCGCGTCGCGTTTTTGTAAATTTCATAAATTTCACGATTGTCTCTTGTGCTTTTGGCCTTTCACTTTTTTGTCAATTAAATTCTGTGTTCTTTTCCTTGATTAATAAATAAACTTTAAATTAGTCAAAAGTGTTAAATTTAATTTCGCCCTCCCACTCAACAACATCATCCTCCATCAGTCAACGCGGCGGCGAAAAGGGGGCAATCGACGCACTTCTTAAATCAACCCCAATATCAACCTGAGTAAGTAACCTTTTTTTTGTGTGTAACACTTGTGACAGGTGTACCTTCTCCTGGGTAACTTTTTCCCATAAACGACTTAAATCTGTTTACATGGATTTTATTTCAATTTTAAAATCTTCCCTTCACTTCTCAAATTACCCTCCCCGGATACCGCGATACCAACCCCTTTTTTGGGAAGTAAATTTAATCTTTTACACAAGTAGATTTCGGGTCACGTGCATAGTATTCAGTACTGGCACAAAAATCTAACAAAATAATATCCAGGGGTTAGAAATTTTCCCCCTCACCTTCTGACCTCGTCAGAACGTGACAGTTATGTAAAATAGAAGAAATAAATTAAAAAAAGTAAAATAAATTAATAATAATTATCAAATCAATCATTAATACGAAATGAAATAGTAGAAATAAAACAAATTCATAAACCAATGAAACAAAATTAATGAATTTTTGACAATGAAGTTAATGAATAATTGCAGCAGTTGGATAAAAAACCTTTGTCATAGAAATGAATTAATTCTTGTAGATTGAGTCAATGAATCATAATTATAACAATGTAATGTATAAATGGTATAAAATGAGATACATGAATAATAATTGCAATTAAAGAAGAGAGGGATATAAAATGAAATACATAAGTATGAAAAAGAAAAAAATTAATATTGAGGACGATGAAATAAATTAAAAAGGGTCGTCGATACAGTCCCTCCCACTTTTTTGGACAATTTTAGACCCCCCTCCTCATATGTCACACGATGTCACAAAGTCCTGACCCCACTCCTCCCTTCTTAAGGCCACGTCACAATCCTAATTTTCCGAATTTTCAGGCTTTTTTTATTTTTTCAATTTTTCATAAATAATATAATTTTTATCATATTATTATGTTGGATATAACTTTTGTCAAATCACATGTTAAAACATTGTTACTCAAAATTACAGAAAATTACAAAAAACTTTTAAAACATTGAGGTCAAGTATGAATTATTGTTTTCCTTGAATCGCGGTGCATGGCGACTGAAATAATTTTCTTTGAATCAATTTTTTCAAAAAAAAATTTTGTGAAGTCACGCACGACCAACCTACCTCCCCCCAGTCACATTTCATCAGAAATGTTCGATCTGCTCCCCCCCCCCCCCTAAACGTGTGACATGCTTTATGAACGACCCCTAATACGTTATTATTTTAATAAATCCATACAAACTGAAAAAATAAAGTGACAGAAACTTGCCAATAGATGAATTGCATCAAATATAGTATACAAATTTTTGAAAATAAAAAGAATGAATGTTTATAGTCGCATAATATATACATAATATGATAAATATATAGTACTTCAGACACGTGAAATTTCAAAGATTTTTTAGACTTCCACATCTAGGAAAATCCTAAAAACTTTGAAAATCCTAAAAATTGTGTTGACTTTCATTATAATAAAATTTAGCGTGCTCTATACTTTTTATCCAAACTATTCCAGACATAATTGCAAAAACCTAGACTCAGCCAAAATTCACGGCCAACGATATTTCCTTGGACAGTAGAGCTTGAAAAAAAACGATTCTTCGGCTGTTAAAAATGACATGCCAGCTGTAGCGAATTCGGAAATGTTAAACGATTCTGAAATTGTATGTGAATTCAACACAGTCAATGCACCCAGTTCGGAGGCTTCTGAAAAAGTCGAAAATGCAATTACCATAGACATTGACCATTTAGCAGCCAAAAAATTAGAAGTATCGCCGGGTTGGAGCCAACAACGCCTGACTTTTGGCAACTCTTCTTTCATGTTTTTTACAACAGTGGTTGCCAAAATTCAAAACAAAGAGATTATCAATGATTATATCAAAGAAGTCACAGTGTACGAGAAGATGACTGAGAGTTAGAATAGCAAGTGAAAAAAAATTTTTCTTGACAACATTGAACCCTAGATTCTTTGAAAAACTTCATCTTTAAGGACATTTTTAGTAGAAATTTTGTTTCCATATTTCTAAAAAATTTGTGGATGCAATTTTGCACATTTAGAACTTCGAGAATTCTTTATCAATTAACCTTTCAAAAGTTCTTACAGCTTTTTTCGTATGGCAATGTCATTCATTTTTTTTCAGTGCTGTTTTTCACAGTTCAATTTAATTCTTATGCATATAATGTTGAAAAAATTTTAACATTATTGTACTTGACAGTAGCAGGGAATAAATTGATTGAAATTCACGTAGCGTTAAAAATTTACCGACAACCCCGTCGATTTGTGTGTTTTTGAAAGAAATACGGACAAAATATGCTCCATTGACGACCAAATACAGTTAATAACATCAGTTGACAGTGCTATTGTATGTGGTGGTTGTGAAGTACAAGACCCAGGAGTTACGAGCTCTGTTGGTTACAAAAAAAAAGAAACGAAATGGAGACATAACAACTGTCCCATCATTATTTTGGGTCGAGGAATACGTTGTCGAGACTGTAAAAATCTGCTCAGAAATTTCGAAAAAAAAGCAATTAGGAGCATGACGTCAGTAAATGGCCCGAAACGTTTGAGGCTCGCTGAAGAAAGTGGTCTTCCAACTGAAGTTCGGACATATATAGAGGAACTGCGCCGGGATCGAAATAACGCTGTCCGAAAGATCAATACACTCGAGACTTTTGTAAAATTGCAGAAAAAAAAACTGGACGAAGCTAGAATAAAAATATCTAACGTCGAATAGAAAGATTTGAATAAAAAAAGTGGAGGAAATGAATATGGCAAAAAGTTTACAGAAAGTTGTATATGAAATATTCGCAACAGCAAAGGTGGCTCCCAAAAATAGAAAGTATTCAGAGGATTGGACTATGGCATGCATTTAAATTTATTTGCGATCTCCAAAAGCATATGAACTTACAAGAGAATTAGGAGTTTTACCTTTGCCGTGTGTTAGAACAATTCGCAAGTGAGAAGGATTTTTCAATTATTTTTTAGATTGTGTTTTTGCTCATATTTGATACATATATTATTTATTCAACTTTTATCCAAATACATTGTTCTGAATCAAATATTCCATTAAAATAGTAATTCAATCACGGTTCTATAAGATACAATTTATTTAAATATATTTTGACGAAATGTGTAACAACACATTCTTAAAACTTTGAAAAAGTAGGATACATTGAGAAATATTTAACTTGAAATAATTGCAAGGAATATAACAACCTTCAAAGTAAAAGTAAAATAAGAAACATAGAAAACCTTGATATGAATATTTTTCAGCTACATGGCCTGCATCAATTCAAATTGCGGATTTGACCCACAATTTTTCGAAAGTTTGAAATGCGCTTTTGCGGAAAAACCAGATAGTGAAAAACACGGCATTTTATTACTGGATGAAATGTCCACTCGTGAAATCTTACAGGTGCAAACAAAAACATTGACAATCGCGGGATTATCTGACTTTGGTGACGAAGAATCAACATCGTCGGACATGAATGACAAAGCAAATCATGCATTATTACTAATGTATCAACCGTTGAAAAATGCCAACACAGCTCAACCAGTGGCTGTTTTTGCTTCGAGAGGACCTGTCTGTGGGAAAGTTCTTTCGAAATTGATTATAAAAGCAACTATTTTGCTGGAGCGTTGTGGAGTTGCAATTCACGCGGTCGTATCAGATGGTGCCTCCACTAATCGTAAATTTTGGAGTGATCTGGGCGTCACAAGTGGAATTAGATCGATCAGATGTTATTTCGAGCATCCTTTTGACGAAAACAGGAAAGTTTTTGTCTTTTCTGATGTTCCACATTTGATCAAATGTAAAAGAAATCGACTGGAATTGAAAAATTTACGGGTATTTGTGTAGATTAACATGAACTACATTTTCATCCCTGTACTCTTGAAGTGATATTTTATAAAAAATTCAATTTCCCAGTTCGATTTAAATCTTCCTGAAGCACAATGGAAACATTTCCGAGCTTTGTACGAAGTTGACAAAACAATGCCACAAAGACGTTGCCTAAAATTGACAAAAGGCCATGTTGCCTTGAAAAAACCAATGAAAATGAAGGTTTCATTGGCAGCTCAGGTAAAACCTCAACGCTGAATATAAAAGATATAAAGAATATTAAAGAAACTTTAGACATGCCGGAAGACCAAATTTCGTTTATTATGAAAAAGAGAAAAATTATTCATTAAATTTTGCAAAAAGATTTTCAGTGAGTCTGTCGCCGAGGGTCTACAAGCTTATAAAGGGTGTCATACTGAACTCCATGACGTTGAAGGTACTATTGAATTTTGCAAATAGATTAACATTATGTTCGATGCTCTCAATAGAAATGATTCAACGAAAGTACTTATTCCTAGGTGTAAAGATTTTGAGGTAAACGTTAAACTCTTTTTTGTCAACTGTCGCAATGTCAACTTTCTAGAAACTGCACATATATTGTTACGTTACAATTTACGGTTTTTTTTTGGTCATTTAACAGATTCTAGGCGACTCAATCCGAAAATAGGATAATTGGGAAATTATTTCATTGAATAATCTTATCAAACCAGATAGCTTCTTGACAAAGCAAACAGCTGAAGGTTTTAGAGTATCGCTTCACGCAATGAGAGACATGACAATTTATTTGGTTGAGAAATTTGGATTTCCGTATCTGCTTTCCGGAAAAGTTAATCAAGACGCTCTCGAAGTACGTTTCAATGTTTTGTTTGACATGATTCGGGACTTGATTGCAATGATTCATTTTTATTTTCTTTTTTACATAAAAAAATGAAAAATAAACGATGTAATGGATCATTGAAATCAAGTGTACAAATAATTTTTTGCTTTATAGATGCTTGTGAAAACAATGCCAAAAAATGCCATTCTAGGGTTTGGGTGGACACAGTGTCTGCAATTACACAGTGCCGGACGCCGTGCCCTTTTTGACACTGCACATTAAAAAACGCATATGAAAATTATTAGGCTGAGCCTAGCTAATTTGAATACTAAGCTCAGCCTAAAGATTTTACGAGAAGCTCGCGAAATTCTTCAGGCTTTGATGAAAATCTTTACACTTGACCTAGTGATTTTCATAAAAATTTATATGAAAATCACTGGAAGCTAGAAGTTGTACCAGAAGCTGGTGAAATTCACGAAGATTGTAAAATCCCTACGCTGAGCCTAGTGTTCAAAATTAGCGAGGCTGAGCCTGGTATTTTACTAGCGGCTAATATATTTCGGGGAAGAGCTCAAAATTTCTACGTTAAGCGTAGTGAAATTGCTAGCTTCACGTAGTTTTGCGAACGACACGATGAAAATTACGAGGCTCAGCGGGCTCAGCATAGTAATAAAGTAACGAGCGGCTAGCGATTTTCATGAACCTTTTTTTACTGTGCGTGTTCACCTAAGCATATGGGATTATTCTTTTTGAAAGTAATTGGTTTTTGAATTTTGATTTATAGAATAATGCTGCATGAAAAATGCAGAAGTAAAGTCAAAATTCAAAAATCGTAAACAAATGTGGCAGGTTTCGAGATAAGTATTTGAAGAAGTATGGAAGATTTCAACTAGTAGAAATTTTTTGATCTTATAGGTCATGCTGGTCATATCCAAGCTCATGTAGACTCAAAGACTGCTCGACTGCTGCAGATTTCGCAACTGCTGTTTCAGCCATATATCGAATTTAATAACATGTCTCTTTTTTACTAATCAAATCATATCGCTACATAATTTGTAAAGATTTTTTTTACTATTTGCATGGGTGAAGTAAATGCCTATTTTTTCATTTTTTGCTATTTATGTATATTTTGTTTTCACTATTTACTAAAAATTATCTTTATTATTAGAAACTTTTACATGCACACTTTGCAAACAAGTTGTAAACACGATGTAAGCCTCTTATAATGATATGTATCAGAAAGTATGCATAAAGTGCTACTGAATGAGTTTCTAATTTCTTGTGTCTTATAAAGTTCTTATACAATTTTCCACGCTGTTTAAAAAGTTAACTTTGTCTTATAAAAATCCTATTAGGTGACAAAAAAAAAAATTTTTTTTCTTATAAGGTTACTCTCTTATACATAGGGCAAATTTTATAGGGAGTGCACAAATTTGTCTAAGGATGCACAAATTTTTATACGGTTTACTATTACTACGGTATACTAATTATCATTTCATTGCTAATAGTCACTGAAAATTTTTTAAATGTTGCATCTATTTTTTTTTCATTTAGACGTAATTCGAATCCGCAGTGTACGACCCAGTGAACAAAATCAGCCAAACCTCGCCCAAAATGTGCCTAATATAATTGAGTGGGGTTGGCCAATAGTAAGATAATTCTGCGGCCCCTACGTCACTGTTTGGGCAATTTTTTCTTACACTATATTTGACTTAATATTGACCATATGTGGGGTACTACATTTTGACATTTAATAATAAAACATTTGCTCCGTACCAACCCACTTCCAGCTCAGTTTTTTTGTTTTCCTACTTTGTGAGCGAATTATATTTTTTATGATATTTCAAAGTTGTTGTAAATAATTTCCCTATTTTTAATTCACATAGCACCTTTTTCTCCTATATAATATACGATCTAGATAAATACGAAAATCAACAGCTTTCATTTTCTAAAACAGTTTTTAATGCGCTTTTTTTTATTTCAAATGACACCCACATTATTCCTTACACAATTATTGATTAAAAAACTTACTTCCAGACCTTTTATCACGTAAATATTGGGGTAAACGACAATTTATTTTTCGACCTTTTCACCTTCTGAAACATGCAAACATAACCAAAAATCATACAAAATACGACACTCACGGTTTTCGTGATTAATCATATACATTTTTTTGTACAGAATGACGGATTTTTTACTTACTTTCGATAAATATCCGGGGTGTAAAGATCAGTACAAAAAAAACACGATTTCGCACTGTTATTTGCACCGAAGAAGGTGTGAACTTTTGCCATGGCGCGACGGATGCGTTTGTTTATGTTTATATTATACATACTGTCGATATAAGCCCCATAGGTTGGCAATTGTATTGCCCGAATAGTTTACCCCAACATCCCTAGCAAACGCGGTGATATCGATTTGCTATCAACTTTGATAGCAAGTCGATACCAGATCGGTAGAAAGTTGATAGCAAGTCGATAGCATGAGGGGAAAAGCTTCGTGTTTTGCAGATAATATTTACAATGCCAAAAAAACACTCTAAGCTGCCTTTCTATGAATTGTTCTTCTAATTTTTACGAATTTAAGCATGATTTATGTATTTTCTACGGAAATGAAGTCGGTGAAAAATAAAATTAAATCAATGCCCATAATCATGTCTAAATTCGTGAAAGTAATAAGGATAATTCATGAAAAAGATATTAAGGGTGTTTTCTTTAACATTGTAGGTGTTATCTGTGAAAAATGAAGCTTTTTCCCCTCATGCTATCGACTTGCTACCGATCTGCTATCGGTTTGCTGTCAAAGTTGATAGCAAATCGATATTATTGCTTTTGCTAGGGATTGGATAATTCTGCGGCCCCAACAGGACCCCATATTTGGCAACAAAAATTGACCACCGTTAGGGAGAAACAGTGGGCAAACCAATTTCATGGACCTCACGAAATTAGGTGAATGGAGAACCCAATTTTTTGTTCACTGGGGATATTGGAGTCAATCAAAACTCTTCGGAATTGTCATTGGGTTAATTAATACCCTATAGACAAATCAAGGATGTCATTGTTCGGAATTGAAAGATCTTGCGCAGTATAGAATTTTTATTCATATATAAACAACGTTTACAGAGATTCTTTGGTTGTATAAGACAAGGTAGTGGATGTGATGACCACCTATCAACTCCAACGTTGCTACAAATCTACAAGATTTTGTCAACATATACACTTCTGAAGCCTCCAAAGTATGGGAATTGCACTGTTGTTGATAGTGGTCCCAAGAAACCATTACTAAAATTATCTCAAATTCAGTCAATCTATCGTTCCAAACCAAAGAAATCTATCGTTGAATATGTTAAGGAAAAGTTAGATCAAACAATATCTAATGTTCACTGGGACTACTTTGAAGCAGTCGACCATGACTATTGCAGCCCATATCAAGTTAATTTTTTGACATACTATATTACTGGTCGTATGTGCAAATTGTTCATAGAATCCAAAGTAATTGAATCGTGCAATGTTTGCAAAACTGCATTAACAAGCTCGTCATTTAATGTCTTAACGGACAATGTAATTTTACCAAAAGTACCTCCGATAACGAAAATGTCGATTTCACATACCCGAACATTGTTTTGTATAAATTTGCAGTCAGCCTTTAATCTATATATCAAAAACATTGTGATCACCCAGAAGTTGCCTACTTAGTGGTAGATGAGTCTTTAGAATCATGCATTCCCGATTATCCATGTAAAAAACATAAGAAATACATATATTCCCATGCTGTGAAAATCTTTTTGTTGACTCGCATGGATTATTCGTCAAAGAGTCGAAAAAGAGAATCGAAACAAAAAAAAGGTTATCCAAATTTACGCACAATTTAGAGTTTTCGTCAATAAAAAATTTTAAGTTCAAATTTATGTGTATTTTTATTTTTCCGAGCCCCCTGTGTAAAACAAAAATCTTTTGGCAAATTAGCTATTGTCTGTAATTTTTTCATTAAAAGTATTACAATGTACTTCACAATATTTTATGAAATTTGATAATTTTCAAGCTTGAAGAAATCGCATTTCTTTTGCGAAGAAGGTAAATTTTTGAGATCACAAAATTACTTCACACTTTTCATTTTGAAACCAGAAACTTGCAGTTTCTTATATTTCTTTTTCAATTTCGTAGAATCAATCTAAAAATTTGATAATTTTTTTTTGGATGTAAAAAATAAAAAATTGAAAATCTGATGACAAGGTATCTTACTCAGACTTAAAATTCTTGAACGTTATGAATTTTGAAAATTACTGAATTAAAAAAACTTGCAACTTGAAGAAAATTTCTTTAATCCTTCAAGGAAAAGAAATTTTCAAAATCCAGGAATTACTAAGCATTTTCTCTTTTTCAACGCTGAACCTTGCCTTTCTCCATATTTTGGTTTCAAATTTCGTTGAATTCATAATTCAAGAATACGAAATTTTCAGAAAATTTTAAAATTATAAAAAAATTATTCTACAAAAATATGATATATCGCACATTAGGATTTTCACAGATTTTCTAAATTCTTTAACGTTTTGAATTTTAGAACTATTAAGGTAGTTATAGCGTTGGCAATTTCAGACTCTTTGGGTTATTTGTCACAGATTGGTTCAGACTGTGTGGCAGATTTCTCGAGAGATTTGGTAACTTCACATCCACGTTGTTTTTTTCTGTGTGCACCCATTCACACACACGCAATATATACGTATTCCCGAATGGAAAAAAAAGGTCGGATAAATATCGTAGCGATATTTTAAATTATCGCGAGATAATCTTTATAGTGATATCGTCATGACATCGAATCGTCAGGCTCGATAATATCGCTGCTATGTTTTTCTCACTGTGTTGATGCGATATTTACAAAAATACATAGCTGCGATGTTTTTAGATAAATATCTTTGCGATTTCTCATGTCATACTGTAATTATAAATTTAAATGTTGGATAATTAAGGTCCTGATTATATGTAACTCGAAGTACACAAAATGCCGTGAAATTATAATCCAATATGGAAATCGTAGCTTGGGTAAAAGTTTCACGGCATTTTGTGCGCTCTAAGTTATATCATCCGGCACTTCAATTATTGTCACATAACGTGTAAGTTGGAAAAAAATGGAAATATTTAACTGTCTTATAGGATATTTTATTATGAATTCATCAATTTGGAACGGGCGCAAACCACGTATAAATTATTCGCTTGCGTAAACCGCGGTAGATGAGTCGAAGAACTTGAAAGAATTTGAGCTGGGACGTTTCTCTTCCAACCTTTTGCCAAAGAGAGTGCCATTTTTGTTATGCACAAAAACATATGTCAAAAAAAATCTTCGCAACATTCTACCAGAAATGTACAAAAATCATATCCCGAAAAACATCTTCGCGACATTCTACTAAAAATATACAGAAATCATATGCTAAAAAACATCTTCGCGATATTCTGCCACAAATGTCTGAGAATATCCGACGTATGATGTCGCTTCGGTATTTTGAGATTATTTCCCGACTTTTTTTTCCACTCGGGTTGCTGTCTGCTGCAGCACATTGTTGCCATGTTTCTCAAAACTCATAATACAAAGTGACAGTTCATCGGATGTTTTTGGTTTTTTGAAAAATTTTATCAGTATCAAGTCCTATGCTTTAAAAATGTAGAAACTACATGGTTTACTCGATCTAGCTAGATTTTTTCTTATTTTTTTGATAGAAAATGCTTTTGCTACGACGGGAAATGTAACCACGTCCATAAGAGCCCTGGCGGAGCTACTGGACGTAATATTACGTCCCGCTTACGTACCCTTACGTCCTTTTTGTGCAAAAAGAGGACGTAAGGAAAAACACTATTAAAGCGAAAATATGAACTATAAATATTAATGAAAATTATTTTTGTGCAGTTGAACGAGTTTATTAACCGTATACTATTAGGAATTTCATAAATAATAGCCAGATTGTTTATAAAAAGCAGTAAAACGAGGGCTAACAACAGAGTGGTATATAATAATTCGTGATATTGCGCGTATACCGAAATACAAAGTGGATTCCAGATTTGTGGCGCCAATATTTGAAAAGTGAATTCTATTCGGCCGATACGCGAGCAAATGCAGTTTTCATCGCAAAGTGACGCCGCCTCGTCGTGACTTTGCTAAGCTCACTGTCTTTAAGCCTTGTTATTTGTTGTTATTTCAATACGTCCTAATACGCGCGTGTTCTCGTCGGGTCGATTAATTAAAAAAATAAAAACAAAGCTTCAGGCGTTAATCTTCTCGCGTAAATACGTGCTAAGTGTGGTGTTCTGACAAAGTGGAAGCTGGAAAACTTGCAGCATCTTGGCAGACGTTCTTCACTCGTAAAACTGTGAATTCATAACCTCAACTAATCATAATAAACAAGGTAAACAACTTTTTATAAAACATCACTAGCAAAAATTTTGATACCTCCGTAATTTGTGTAATTATTAAAATTGATAAAATTTTGAAACATCCTGAAGTATGACGAAAACTGATTTTATATAAAACTTTCGAAAATTTTTTTCACTAAATATTGCCAGATTAACACAAAATTTGAATATGACATCGAAAATCATGACAGGAACCAGTATTATTTATTACAGAAAACTATCTATTATAAGACATCCCCCAAAATAATGATAAACATACCATCCGATATAGGTATTGAGTCCTATGTATTAACAAGTTTAGATCATCTTGTGTAATTAAAAAAATTCGTCATGATGCCCTTATTTTTTTAAGTATTGTTATAACCAATATTCTTAACGTTTGTTTATCAATTTTACAATACATAAGCTATAAACATCCCTTGCAAAAATTTTTAAACCTCCTAAAGTATTAAAAGATCTTCGATTTTATATATAACTTTTGCAAATTTTTTTCACTTACTAAATATTCCCAGTTGAACACAAAACTTTAATATAACATCAATCATCATTTGAGGAATGAGTATGATTTATTATACAAAAATATCTATTATAGAACATCCCCCAAGTAGTTATAAACATACCCTCTAGTATAGGTATAGAGTCCCACGCATTAAAAAGTTTAGATTATGTTGTGTAATTAGTCAAATTCGACAAACCGCCCTAATTTATTTTGTATTGTTATAACCCACATTATCAACGTTTGTTTACTATTTTTCCATAATATAAACCATAAAACAACCCTAGAAAAAATTTTGAAACCTCCTAAAGTATTAAGAGAACTTTGATGTGATATATAACTTTCGAAAATATTTTTTAGTTACTGAATACTCTCAGCTGAACGCAAAACTTGAATACAACATCAATAACCATATAAGGAGCGAGTATTATTTATTAGAAAAAAATATCTATCATGAGACATCCCCCAAGTAATTATAAACATATCCTCTAGTACCGGTATAAAGTCCCATGCATTAACACGATTAGTTTATCTCGTGTAATTAATTAAATTCGTCATAGAGCCCTAATTTTTTCAAGTATGGTTATAACCCACATTCTCAACGTTTATTTACTTTATTTCCAAAATATGAACTTTAAAACATCCCTTGCAAAAATTTCAAATCGTCCTGAAGTATTAAGAGATCTTCGATTTTATATAGAACATTCGAAAGTTTTTTTAGTCATTCAATATTCACAGCTGAACACAAAACTTGAATCTAACATCAATAATCATATAAGTAACGATTATTATGTATTTATGTATTAGAAAAAAATATCTATTAAAGAACGATTATCAAAATAATTATTAACATACCATCTGGTATAGGTATAGAGTCCCATGCATTAACAGGATTAGTTTATCTTGTGTAATTAATAAAATTCGTCGTTACACCTGAATTTTTTAAAGTATTGTTATAACCCACATTGTCAACGTTTGTTTACTTTTTATCCATAATATAAACAATAACACATGACTAGCAAAAATTTTGAAACCTCCTCAGGTATTAAAAGAATTTTAATTTCATATATAACTTTAAAAATTTTTTTTCCGGTACTAAATATTCCCAGCTGAACACAAAAATTGAATATAACATAAATAATCATATGAGGAACGAGTGTTTTTTTTTAGAAAAAAATATCCATTATTGAACATTCCCCAAAATAATTATAAACATACCCTATAGTATACGGTAAGTATAGAGTTCCATGCATTAACAAGATTAGTTAATTTGTGTAATAAATAAAATTCGTCGATACGCCTGAATTTTTTTAGTAACATTAGAATCTACATTCTTAATGTTTGTTTATCAATTTTCCAAAATATCAACTATGTAACATCACTTGCAAAAAATTCGTAATCTCCGGAACTATCGACAGATATTTGATTTTATGCATAACTTTCAAAAATTTTTTTAAGTCACTATATATTCTCAGCTGAACAAAAAACTTTAACATAACCTAAATTGTCGTATGAGGAACGAGTATTATTTATTAGGAAAAAAAATTATTATAGAACAACCCCCAAGTGATTATAAACATACCCTCTAGTATAAGTATAGAGTCCCATGTATCAACAAGTTTAGATTATCTTGTGTAATTAATAAAATTCGACATAACGCCCTAATTTTATTTTTATTGTTATAGCTCACATTCTCAACGTTTGTTCGCTTTTTTACCATTATATAAACTATGAAACATCGCTTTCAAAAATTTTGAAACCTCCGAAAGTTGTAAGACAACTTCGATTTTACATATAACTTTCGAAAATTTTTTAAGCCCTAAATATTCCCAGCTGAACACAAAACTTTAATATAACATCAACAATCATGTGAGGAACGAGCATTATTTATTAGAAAAAAATATCTATTACAAAACATCCCCCAAAATAATTATAATCATACCCTCTAGTACAGGTATGGAGTCCCATGTATTAAAACGATTAGTTTATCTCGTGAAATTAATGAAATTCGTCATAACGCCCTTACTTTTTTTACTATTATTATGACCCACATTCTCAACGTTTGTCTACTTTAATTTCAAAATATGAACTTCAAAACATCCCTTGCAAAAATTTTGAATCCTCCTGAAGTATTAAGAGATCTTCGATTTTATATACAACATGCGAAAGTTTTTTTTGGTCACTTAATATTCACAGCTGAACACAAAACTTGAATCTATTTTCAATAATCATATAAGTATCGAGTATTATGTATTAGAAAAAAATATCTATTAGAGAACGATTACCAAAATAATTATAAATATACCCTCTAGTATAGGTATAAAGTTCCATGCATTAAAAAGATAAGGTAATGTGTGTAATTAATGAAATTCATCGTTACACCTGAATATTTTTTAATAACATTATAATCTACATTCTTAACGTTTATTCATCAATTTCCAAAATATCAAAAATGTTTAGGATTATATATTTTAACACTATAAATAGACCTTATTCCATTCCGAGAATCAAATGGAGGAGTTAAATAATGTAATATACACTGGTGAATCGTCTAACACTTCGATAATATATGTTCCAAAATTAATAACAATGTAGTATTCTAATAAGTTAGATATTTGTATATGAAATTTACGTATTTCAATTGTTTCAATAATGTGATTGTTCATATGATAAAAAGAAATGCTAAAGAATCATGTATACATTGTTCTGAAAATTAATGTTAAATAACGTCAATACTTTTTCGTTTATTTAATTGAATGATGAATTTTTTTATCTTCATTAAGAATAATTGAAAAAAATTGATAACTTTTTGGATTTTTCATATGATTTCAATCACGCATTCAGAAAATGTAACTTTATTGTACATTTTTAAAATATTAAATAATGAAACTCATATCTATCATTGAAATCTCATTTTGTAGATTGTAATTATTAGTTTCTTTTTG
Organism: Platygaster robiniae; assembly: GCA_028476575.1. Lineage (NCBI taxonomy): Eukaryota > Metazoa > Arthropoda > Insecta > Hymenoptera > Platygastridae > Platygaster > Platygaster robiniae. Next base: position 11,606,888 of record CM052027.1, on the reverse strand, counting down.
TCTTATTTCAGGTACTACTTAACGACGGACTTTTCTCTCAAATTTGTAGTGAGTGCGCTGCGAAACTCAAATCGACCTACGAATATAAACTCGAGATCAAGCAAGCCGACGAATATTTGTAATCGAAATTTGACTTCATTTTGAACGTAAAAAAAGATATTTTTTTACTCGCCGTTAAATTCGATTGGGAGGACGTTCATAGGAAAAACACAGTACCGTCGAAAAAGTGTAATTATTATATTATAATTAGTTGAAATAATAAGATTCGAACATTTGGACGTGAATAATTAGCAAACTGTTAGTAAAATATCGTATTGTCAGTTTTGGAAATTGCCTTATACGACGAAACAAAAAATTGGCATTAAATAATCTAGGCATTTCCAAAATTGTTAATAATATACTATTACTAGTATTATTTGGACAGTATCTAACCCTCGCTCCCTGAGAACAACATGGAAAATGTTGCTCAAATGTTGCTCATACAAATAACATGTAGAGACAAAATAAATGCTTAAAATTTGCTAGAAACGTACTTTGTGAATTAAAAAAAAAAAGGAACAGGATTCGTTGCTCTCTAAATAGAGTATGTTTGGCGATAAATATGTGAAGAGTTAGGTTAGGTTACGTGAGAAAGGCCTGAAGGGGTATTGAAAATAAAAAATAGACCGAATGAAAGGGAGAAGAGGGCAACAGTAGCGTTAATTTATCATTATAAGATGATAAAATAATGATTTATCATTGCAAGATCATGATTTTTATCTGTTTTTGACACAGCAACATTTGAGCAACATTTTGATGTTGCTCGGACGTTGTTCTCAGGGAGCGAGGGGATGAACAATGTGAATTATCATATTTTCATTTTGAATAGGGAAAATGCATAAAAGTATTTTCATATTCTGGTACATTTGCATTTGTATAATGGCGAGATAATTATTGAATTCTCGTATGTTTTATGAAGTATAAAATTATTTACTTATAAATAAATTGAATAAAAGTTGATAATTTTAACATTTGAGTTAATTGTTGCACCGACTTGAAAGTGTATGCTAAAAAACTGTAAAAGTTTTGTGAAAATTAGGGATGAAAAGTCATTGGTCTTAATCCATTATAAATTTTAAGGATTTTGCTAAAGAAAGTTATTTGCATTTAGGATAATTTTTTTACAGTATTGTATTATGTAACAATATTGCTGTTCTATGTTATACATGATTTGTTAATAAAATAACGAAGCAATTGTTCCTTTTTTCCTGCCTCAATCCCGATTGTTCAAAAATTTTGTTCTATGTTATATATGATTTGTTAATAAAATAATGAAACATTTACTGTTGTACCTTGTTTCCTGCCTCAATCCCGATTACTGAAATATTTTGTGCTGAAGCAAAATGAGAAAAGTTTCATGTTTTTGACGAGAAAAATATATTTACAAAACCGTACGCGATCAAAAGTATGATAGAAAAACTTAAATTCGTATATTAATTTTCAATATATTTATAAACGAATTAATTCAGCTTTAAAACTAACTTCGAATTATAATTCATTTTTTTCGAATTTCAAAAATTCAATGTATAATTTACTGTTAATTGCATATTTAATAGATTGAGTTCAAAAATTGTTTAAAAAAATGTAAATGAGAATAAATCAAGAATATTTTCCAATCATCACTAATTTACACTAAACATAAATGTTGTAGTGATCGACGGGATGTCCATTTGAGGGTCGTATAGTTATTTGAATTCAAATAAGCGTTCCCGCCAACGACAGAGGGCAGCACTCATGGTGCTTGCCCCGCATCTTGTAGAAAATCAGAATATCCATGAATGATAGGTCTTTTTACAACGATTTTGTTAATTGAGAGGCCTGCAAAAGTTCGATTAATGATTAAAAATGTTCAATTTGACAGAAACGACCTGTGTTCTTTATAACTTTACACTTTTAATGAGTTACGAAACGTTTTTCTTACGTCCTTTTTTTGCACAAAAAGGACGTAAGAAGGACGTAATACTACATCTTTCTTACGTCCTTTTTACATCCTCCCAGCTCCGCCAGGGAGCCCATGTTATTTTCAATGCTTTTTATAATTAATTGGCACAGTCCATTTGCCTGATTTTTTGAATATAAGCTTTTGTAACAATAGAGATTCAGTGTATAAAATTCCGAAAAATCGTATAGAAAATTGAATGTCGCAACAACCACCTTAAATGTAGTAAGTTTTAAACTTCAAGATATTCTTCATCTCATCCGAGAAAAGGAAATTTTTTAAATTCATGAATAACTACGCACTTTCCATTTTTTAAGCCTGAATCTTGTTATTATCGTATTTTGTTTTCGAATTTCGTCGAATGAAGAATTGATATTGTATCTTAAGATACAAAACTTTTTATAAATTTGTAAAAAACGTACACAACAGAAAAAATCTTAGTTACGTTTATACAAATTTTTGAATTAAGATCGTTCTAAATATTAATAACTGTAAAATTTTCAGACTTTCATACTCGAAGAAATTTTATCTTTTTTTCAAGTCAGGGGAATTTTCGAGTTTTAGTAAATGACTACGTATTTTTTTCAACCCTAGAATTTTTTTTTTCATATTTTGTTTACGAATTTCGTAGAAGCAATGATTAAAAAATACAAGACTCCTTAAAAACAAGTAATAAATAATTTTACAAATTTACAAAAATTGTCAACGATTCTATGCGGACGTTGTATGACCGGTATGACCTGAAAAATATAGCATGTTTAACTGTATAAATGATTATTCAAATTATGAATATTTGATTATAATTTGCATCCAGCTAATCGGTCTTGAGAATTATAAACCGCATTGAACTCCAAATCTCAAAAGTCTCAAAACGCTTTGAAGCCGTAAAACTTGTAAAAGCTTCGAAAAAGAGTGATTGAGCGGGGGGAGCGGGGAGACACTGCAAACAGAAAATTATTGGAGATACAAAAACGGATTGAAACTCACTGGGTTGTAATACTTTTTAGCGTTGGCGCCTTTGATCTCACGCAACTCACGCTAAAAAGTATTGAAATGCTGTGCGTGTGAATCATCTTTTGTGTCTTCCAATGATTTTCTGTTTGCAGTGAAGCACAGAGCGCATCAAGAAGAGAAAAACGAGAGAAATGCGCGCGGGCGAGTCGGCGAGTCACACGTGGTTTCCGCGGTGTTTAGGGAACGTCTGTCCTTGTCATCACACAGATAGAGCGCTGCTGATCTATGTTTGAGTTGCCTACCAAGCGGACTTAGCGTCGCACGGGAACTAAGCCCGTTGCATAGGCCTGGGTTAAGGTTCTATGCCATAAAATTCGGGCGTCGGGACCCCCTGGTTTCAGCACTGGTCGCGCTCCCCTCAAGCGAGAGAGAGTGAGGGCAACACTGAATTAGTAACATATATGTAATACTTCTATATGGCCAGCTCCCTATTCTCGCCTATAAGTGGGATCTCCGACAAATAAATTACGCTAGGTTGCAGGTTAAGAAAAACTTTATAAATAATATATCCTAATAAATAAGGATCTTGAATTATTAAGAAGAGCGTTAATAACCATAGATAATTTTTTCACTATGTACAATATAAGGAGTTAGGAAAAATTCGAATAACCGTTGAAAGCAATATAAAATTTTAGAAACGCAACTTTTACTATACATGACTTTGAATTTTCGCATTAAATACCCAATATGGAACTACGAAAACCATAGAAATCATTAGTAAGTATAAGCGGAATTTGCAAATATATAAAAAATGTGAAATATTAAACTTGAGCAGTTGACTATTGACAAATAATAAATTTGAATAACTTGATAAAACACACTTACAGAGAATATATAACTGTCGTTTTTTTTCAATTTTTTGCTTTAAAAACTCTTGGTATCCTGAAAAATGATTGTTAATGCACTAGTTATCATTGTCCATGACAATAAATCTTCACGAAGTCTTAGAGGAATCATAATTACGCTGTGACTCGCATAAAATCACGGTAAACCGTTGATCATTTTTGAACATTTTTACTGGCTGCATTCTATAAAAAACAGTAAGAACCTTGTATAAAAATAACTAATGATGGTAAAAATTTGAAAAAAAACATTGAAGATGGTTGATTATGTGAAATTCACTTGCATTCAAAAATTATATATTATAATGGATAACCGTCAAAAGTGATATATTTAAAAAAAAAATTTATGACAGAGAAGAAGTTACCTGTTTAAATGAATTTTTTGAAAAAAAAAAAAAAAAAAGGATAAAATGAATGGATTCTCGTATTTGTGATTAAATGATTGAATTCTTATTATGAAACCATTGAGTCCATGAACAATCATCAGAAATTATTCCTCAAACTATAGTGAATAACTGACTACTTTAATAAGTTAAAGTAATTGTTAATAATGAGGAACATTAATATAGAACGCTGAATCTTGAAGAATCATGAAATTCCGTAAAACCGCCAAGAACCATGAGAAACTGCGATACTACTGTAAATTACTGTAGATTGCAAGCAATCAAAAGTGAAGGAAATCATGGACATCAGGCATCATGGATAATGACAGTAAATTATTTTGAAAAAGTCGATAGTGATTGGTTATGGAAAATTATGGTAAATTAATGGTCTTACGTCGGAAATCATTGAAATTTCGATAAATCATTTCAAAAATGCTGGAAAGTCATGAAAAATCATAAAAACTCGAAAACTATGAAAATGATGTATAAAAAAGTACTAAACATGAAATATCTTGGAATGGAAAATCAAAGAATATAGGAATTTATCCCGAAAACTGTTCCTCGGATTATGAATAACTGCTTTACTACAAGTCGTCAAAGATTGAAGGAATCGTTGATATTGACTTTCACGATTAATGATAGTGAATTGTTTTTAAAATCCCAAAGATAGATCATAGAAAATAATATGAATGCAAGTTTGTATGTCGAAAATGATTGAAATCTTGCAAAATTACCTTAAAAATGTTGGTATGTATAATAATAAGTAATCACTGAAAATCAGAAATGTTAAAAAAACATAAGAAATCTTGGAAACCTAATAAAATAACTTCATGAATTGCGGATCTGATACTTGATATTATAGATAATTATTGATATTATAGATAATACTTGATATTATAGATAATTATTATCATGTGAGTTCATGAGAGATTATTGTAAATTATGCTATCAACAGGACGTTTCGTCCTGTTGACAGCAAAAAGCTATTCTAAAAGGAAGTTATTTTATTGAGTTGATACTCTAAACTTAGGCTGCTTTTTTACTTTTTAGCGACTGTACTTTTTTCCTGGTTTTTTCCCTCAATTTTCTCATATAATTCAAATGTCGTTCATTGACAAAGAAGTCATTGCACTTGACCTTTGACATAAGCATAGAAAACTTGACTGTACAAATTGAATTCAAAAGTGCAATACCCATCCTATTTCTGTACTTAGTTTTTACGTTTGTTGCCATGGAAAACGATCTTTTGGCCTCTGCGTTCGAATGTGGAATCGAGCGAATCAAATTCGTAAGTTTTTTTGAATGAGGAAACAAAAAACTGTCATCTTTACGAGAAGAAATGGAGGCTCACTTGTTATCAAAATATTAAATAAATTTGTTAATGGGTGAAATCCCATACATAATTAAGGTTGATAAGAAGAATTACTTTTACAAAAATTGAAGAAATTTATTTTAACAATGTAGGAACTTTCCTGCATTGTATGGAAATATTAAAGATAATACTATGAAGAATTTTCTATATTATCATATGCGTGACTGTTCCTATACTTTTCCAAGAAATTCCATAAATGTATGAAAAAACCTGCATATGTAGAGTTCCATACACAAATATAGAGCAATTTTTAGTTGTTTGTAGGATATTAACTTTTTATGATGCATGAAAAGTTTTTTTTTACAATGTATGTAACATTTAATTGTAATTATAAATTATTTACTATCTATACATATTATTACAATTACAACGAGTTGATCTTGCAGAAAACGTTTTTGGTTTGTCACTTTTTAAATAAATAATAGACTCATTAATTTTAGATTTCAAAAATCCACATAACATTCTTGGACTTTTTGTTGAATAATAAAACATAATTTTGGATAATAATTCCTATTCTAAATCTACCGATCTCGAAAAAAGTCCAACGCCCAAATCATAAAACTTTCGTTTTCCTCAAACAAAATACCTTCTCCCGGTCATCGACGGTCATCCAAATAATGTAAAATTTCACGCTCTTCAAATTACAAGACGCAACACGGCGCAGAGAAAGCGAAAGCTACTCATCTCTCTCTTACATTAGCAAATAGCATAAGAGCGGCTCGGCCAATAAGAGCTCGAAATTTGTAGCATTTTCCTGGGTGGGGAACAAGCTATAGTCGCTCCAGATCCGTTGCCGCAATTCCCCATCCCTGTGTGTCCCTTTCCATGACCTGTCAATTCATTGAAATATTCAACACTTGTGCAAACCAGTATTAATACTCAGATCAGTATTAATCGCTTGAAAATCACCAAACATTGAAATCCCGTTCAACTATTTATACCGTATCTTATCAATTTTTATTTTCTTCAAGTTCATATAAGTCTCACACTTTTCCTCATCAAAAGCCACATGATCTACACTCATATTCCTACCGAATTTCTGTATCGTTCTTATACAATTTATTCATTTCTTTTTTTCTTTCTTCGTACAATCTCTACTGTTGTGTTTTCCCGCGTAGAAATGGCATCTTGTTTCATTGATGCATCTTTTGTTCCATTGTAAAAATATCTACAGCATTTCCAGCATCTGCTTAAATTCAAATCTTCTTTAATTCTGCAACGTTGCCAGCTGACGTAGATAGCTCCCTACCTTATCATGAGCTGGTTCCTGAGCGAATTCCTATTATTATTTTCTTTTTTTTCCAATAAATTTTTTTCAGAAAACGTTAAGTTCTCTGACAGCGATCGTTAGATTGATTTGATTTTTCATGTAAAAAATTGGTAATGGTGTAAATGAATTGCTGTCGAATTGCTGTAATCGAAACCCGTGTAAGTCTACAGCCACTAGAGGGGGGGAAGAGGGGGGGGTGGGGCAGTTGTCGACAACAACTTGTCGTGCGAGGCGAGTAAATAAAGGTATACATAGGGTGACCATATGCCTGGTGCTGGTTAACAGGACAAAATGAGAGGGGGGGGGGGGGTTTAGTCTGTACACTGTACATAAAGATAAAAATCTTATTCACGAGCCAATATTTAATTTATCACTTGATATTTTCGTAATAACAAAACCTTGAATCGCACGTCGTGACTATACAAATTAAGTCATTCTTTTATGAATTAACTGATTCTTAGGTCGATTTTCGGTTATTAAATTATAATTCGCTAAGCTTACTTATATTTTTCTAAACTCATAACTTTTCCAAAAGTGAAATATTTTCTAGACAAAATAAATAGTTTTAAATAAATGGTTTTTTCGCTCCGTATTCAGTATAAATTTGTCAAACATTAGTGTCGATCATCGGAGCCAATGTTTATTCAAAATTCTAAATAAATAGAAATGAAACTCATTTTTATTTTCTTGAAAACTTTTTATATACTTGTTAATTTTCCAAACTTTCGACCTTGTTCACGGTCCTCATCAGGGATCTAAGTTAAAATACAAACAAATAAGAATATTTACAAATTTATCATTTTTCATACCGCAAATTTTATAAAACCAAATTTTACTATTCCCCAGAACAATTTTGCGATTACTTACATATTGAGTTTCTTTGTGGTCAATGTCTCGGGAAGTCTTTTTTCCAAAATCTAAAATTAAATATGAATCTAAATAGAATGATATAAAGTGATCAAAGAAGCACATTCCATGCTTTCCTGGCAATGGCGGTGCAACCGAGTTGGGTTGCATCTCGGTCGCATCATTTATTTACAGATTTCGCGTGATATGAAGCATCCCGCGCGTATGTGAACCGAGTTTATTTTACCTTGAACCCTCATGAGTATTCTCATGTATAACTTTACCAAAAAAAATAATTTTAAACAGTCAAAAAATATGAATTACGGATGCCCGAAAATTTCTACTGTACCGTGTATTTATTTCGCTCTCTCTGTTTACAGAAAGCGCAAACCCCTTAGAGTATCAGGAAAAAAATGTAGGAATTTTTTCTGCGATGAAATCCCGGGATGATGTATGATGCTTCACGTACGGAAATGATTATAAAATGCATTTTAACTCTGTTTATTTTTATTCCCATAAATACATTGAAATGTCAAACTTCGAAGGAGTTGGGCACCATTGAAAACAAAAAAAATCTAGTCCTTTATATGTTAGAGGCGCTACCAACATTATGTAGTCTATGTCTCTTCTACCTTTTCCCCACTCACAGTTACTGGCAGCTTGTCACGCATAAGCTACGTAAGGTGCCGTAAGCCTATACTGGCCTATACGACGTAATTGCGCACACGCAGAATCTCTATCAGCTGTTCATGTAAACGTCAAAAATAGGGTTGTTTTGCACAGTTGCATTGTTTTGATTAGTAATGTGCAAACATTATGTGTGCAAATGTGCGCGAAATTCGGTATCGGTGGCAATTATTCAGTACGAACAAGTTCGGAAACGTGAATTTCGACATGCGATATTGAAAGATTCCATAACCTACAGGTCGCGAAATGTGATCTAGCCCACCGTGATTCCTTGGATTTATCATCGGCATGGGATACGGCGTCAATTGCATCAGATAAGTCAATCTACCATGAATATTTTTTTTTAGTTAAAACATTGACAAAATAACAATCTTAAGCGTTTAATACATTTTTTTTTTTCATCATACAACTTTCATTTTATCACTTCATTTTTTTATGGGTATTTCTTTTAGGGCTGCCAAGTGGCCGATTTTCTGGTTAAAATTTTAACTGCGTAACTTGTAACTTTTGTCAGGTTTTACAAAAAATTCGTATTTCTAAACAGCCTTATTTTAATTACTAATTTTTCAACTGCATAAATAATACATAGAACGTGAATTTTTTTCTATATCTAGAATATATTATCAAAAACAATATCCTTAAACAATAAAGGTTTATTTCATTCAGCCAGGGGTTGGTTCTTCAACTTTTTAAACTTGGCAACCCTAATTTCTTTATACTGCGTCTGATATAATTTTTTTCGTTTATTCTCGCATGCTGTCTCAAGGACAGTGAGCTAATGTTCATTATCGATTCGTTTTCTAAGAATTTATTCAAATCATTTCTCGATGTCATTCAAATTTTTCTGTCATATACAACTTTTGAAAAGCCTGTTTCTTTGTGGAAAATTATTACTTACAGGTACTGCGTTCGGAGTCAAGGTCACCAGCAAAATCGCATAAATTACTCAAATCAAGATAAACGTGTCTAAGGATTCTACATACTCGGTATGCTGACAATAACAATGTGTAGAATCACTAATCTCTGTCCTATATCCATCTAAAAATGGCCAATTCGACCTATTGCAGCTGTTGTTCGTAGAACCTTTTTTTATCATACATTTTTTGAGATTTTTTAGTAGAGTTTTTTTTTCCTTAAAAAAATAGATTAAAAATTCAGGACCATTCACTATTAGGGAAATTACATTTAGAATATTTCCAAGTCTCTGATTGCATTTTTCTGGCACTACATATCTCTTCATGGCTATTTCGAATGTTTGGGACAAGGAGTTCCAGGTTAAGATCTGGTGAAAAATTTCCATGTTCTTTATTTTCAAAGTAGTCTATAAGGCAAAACCAATTATCCACTAATTTTACTAATATTTCTACACAATTTTCATTCGATGACGAATCATTTTTGTGGCATCACAAATCCATCTAAAAATGGCCAATTTGAGCTATTTCAGCTGTTGTTGGTAGAACCTTTTTCAATCATACATTTTTTGAGATCTTTTAGTAGAGTTTTTTGCCTAACTCGATCACATATAAATATATACTACCTATAAATATACATTGAAATGGAAGGAAAAATTAAGTCTACAAATTTATGTACACTTATATGACACGCTGGGAGCAAAAGCGAATTAACGCCAATGTATTTTATATAGGCATTAGATCTTTTTTGTTCTCAGCGTATCATGTATCCAAGTTAGGGCAAGTGCAGAGAGAAGTTGCTGGTGTTAGAGTACCTTCCTTAATTCTAAAAATTTTTTAATAATAAAATTAAATATCAAAATTTATGCTCAACATCATACTTTGAAATGCTAGTTGTCGAATGCACATTTGAATAATGAATAGTTTCTCAGTAATAATCAACTATTTAAAATAAATTCCTCTTCATTGAATAAAATTAGTGTAATTAGAGGATAAAATAAATTCCTCTTTGTTGAATAAAATTAGTGTAATTAGAGGATAAATCGCTCCGTGGAGTTGTAAATAATATCGAGTTTGATACTCGGAGCCAATATTCATATATTATATGAATATTGGCTCCGATATAATATTAGTATATTGCGCTCCAAGGCAAAAAATTAATTTCTCACGAAGGTGAACGTTTCATCCTGAGCCTTCGCCCATGTTGCTTAAGATTTTTTTCATTATAGCCGGTCAAAACGTAGGCTTTTTCTCCTGCTATCATAAAGAAATACTTCTGAATCCGCAGAAATGCATGTCCTTAATCTGCGAATATTAGCAACTCTCGTTGAAAAAACAGTTATTTAAAATTCAAGATCTTTGTAACCTTAGGCTTAGTTTATGAACAGAGAAAATCTTTCAGTTTCCTCCAAATCAAATTGATAATTATTGATTTTTACTCAAACTTAAGGTCTACATTGATAAATTAAAAAATGAAATATACATTTTTTTATTTCAGGTTTTATATTCGGATTCTCAGACTGAATCCTTAAGATTTTTGTGAGTTGTTTTTACAGAAAAATTTGAAAGTCATTTGCTATAGTTCATCTACAGTATTAATATTGAAAATAACGTAACATTCTAGATGTGTATATTGATTTAAAGATTACAATTCCTTCTAAATTTTCAATCAAAATGAAAATTCCGAACTTTCATTTTTTTTAAAGTTTGAAATCCTTCAACGTATGAGCTGTTCAGTGTGAGATTTATGAAATTCATCGAGTTTGAGAATGAATAAAATCCATTTGTAGGCTTTGAGCAAGGTCTAGTGCAAAAAATTAATAAAATTCATAACTTTACAAGTTTTTAAGAATAGCAGAGTATCAGAGATAGGTTCAATAATTACTCACAGTATTTATCAAATTCCAAGTACGTATTCAATTTTCTCTACTTTATAAAAACCTTTCGATACTAAAAATTTTTGATAGAATTGTTTACAACAATGTGATAGTAAAATATGATCAATGAGACACGCATACTTCGCGTTTCGTTTGTTCAGGCACAGAAAAATTTAGTAAAATCAAGAATTTAAAAATACCAATAAGTCCCTTTCAACATTTTCGGAATCACAAAACACTACAAATAGATTTTTCGAGGCATTGTTGCTGTACATTGTTGAAATGCAACATGAAATAATCATAAAGCAGCAAATTTATCGAAAAGATAAAAGAAAAGACACTTGGTTCAGGATAAAACTAAATGTATACAAGTATTTCGAAATCATTTTGCAAACAATGGTGCTTTAAGGCGACACAGAGGCTGCTGGAGTGCGAGAAAGACGCATAGAACGAAAAACAAATGAGTGAAAGGAGAGGGGAAGAAAATGGCCTCCGTGTCTCCTTAAGATTGAAAAATTTTTCAATCTGCATATTTAAAAAATTGAATTTTTTCCAAGAGTTAACGGATTTGTATATTACAATTCATGATTCTACTTTTTCAACACTTACATTTTTTGTAGAATGTACAATAAAATTTTAATTTTGCGTACTTCGCAATTCCCAAAAATATTACTTATTGTCTTTTAGGATCCCTTAATCAAAATCTAAAACACTCAAATTTTTCTACAAAAACTGAACTCATGCGCTTTGCAGATTAAACTTAAAAATTGCGAAAGACTTAAAAATTAGAAATCTAGTGGAAATTTTGTAGCATCTAGATCAGACATATGAAGATTTCATGTTCACTTTTTCTGAATTTTGAAAAATGGATATAGAAAGAACTGTCTGAGTTCTTGGGAAAATTGAGGAATCTGCATTTTTCTATCCTGCACGTAAAATGATATTATTCCAATAAAAACTTCTTTTTCAATTTTTGACAGGACATTTCATTTCAAACTGAATAACATACTGTATGGTTTATGGGAATAATGTAGAAGAATGTCAACTTCTTCGGTTTTAAACATTTCAATATTTCAATTTTCATGAATCTGAAGGCCTTCCAACGTACTATCTACTCTTTGTAAACTTTCGTATTTTTTATTTTTAAAATTCTGCCACTTCAAAGTAAATTTGATATTTCAGATTCAGTACACGGAAGTGATTCTGATGTTTTCTAAGTGAAATTCTGGCTTTAAAAGTGTCCTAGGGACTGTCCATAAATTACGTAACGCCTATAGGGGGAAGGGGGTCCAGATCAATGTAATGGTTTATGAAACCGGGGGAGGGGGTTGAACAAAAATTTAAGTAACAAATTTTAAATGTTTTAGCGTACCCTTCATCGGCGTGAGAAATTAGTATATTTACAGGTATTCAAGAATTTTAAATAATTAAATTTCTGAAAATATTACATGAAAAAAAAAACATCACAAGTTGAAGCAAGTAATTTTGATCACAAACCCTAAGAATTCTATTTTTAATTCAATGTATTGAAAACATTTAAAAATAGGCTATGTAATTCGAAATCCGCTATAATTTTGATTGTATCAATAAGGCTAGTTTTGCAACTTATTATAATTTCAACTGTCTGAAAATTTTAACTTTTTTAATTAAACTCGGAGTATATGATTCCGACTTTTGAGGGCTTCGTAAAATTCTGAAACCATTAGCGTTGAGTTTGTGTGATAAATTTTGAATCCTGAAACTAGCGAAAAATTCAATAGAATCCAGTAAATTCAGAACTTGAAGTAATTTCATAATGTTAAGCCAAAACTTTAGTTATTTGATTGTCTGCTCTCCATAAAAATAAAATTCCAAAAAAGGTCGGAAAATTAATATCTTGTACGATTTCCCACTTGTACTACAAAAACAATTAGGTAATATTTGATTATGAGTTTCAAAAAGGAAACAAAAATCTTAGTATAAGTAGAAAAATGAAAAAAAATTGAACAAATTTCGAGTTTTTTTCTAGAAATTGAGTATTTCTATTTTAAATTCATAAAATAAGACAAACAATGAAAGTATTTTCACCGAAATTCAAAATTTGCATATCTTTTCGGAACTTCAGTATATTTTTAAATCTGAATTTCAAAAATATAACAAAGTTATCAATGTAACACTTATTTGAGTAAATTATAATCGATCCCCTAGTAACCACGTATTTAAAAAATTCAAAGTGTATAAAAAAATAACTGCCGAAAATATTGAAAAAATGGGCATTTGGCAATTTGTACCAATAACGAACCATTTTTTTTAGAACTTAGAAATGGTTTTTTTCGAATTTCAGATGTTTCAAAATATTATAAAGTATTTTTTGGGCCCTCTCAGCATTCGTGCGTGCGTTCACATAATTTTTTTATTAAATAGATAAAGATTTTCGGAAACATTGTTTTTAGTGCATTTATAGTACATCGTTAACGTAGTGGGAAAGATGTGAGATTCCCGAGCATGGAATTTGCCTGTCGAGCGAAGCAATCGTGGCAATCATGAGAGTTGGAGTCGATTTGTATCTCACGAGGTTCACATACTATTTTCTTCATATACCGTAAAAAAAACGCGATCGATTTTTTCCGCGGAACACGCAAAAAAAATCGACCACTTTCACTGTTTCCCGCCAGACTTCCAAAATTGTGTTTTTCTTCGCGGCGTGGAAGAAAAATCTTTGTATGATTCATGTTTTTCATGTTATTATGAAATACAAAAAGTTACTGTAAGTATTTACATTTTTTTTTTTCAAGATTACGTTATGTTACCCTTTGGAGGGAGGGGATTGAAGCCTGTGTGACAGTTTGTGACATAAGGGGGAGAGTATAAAAAAATTCGCAAAATTGCGTCACGTAATTTATGGATTCTACCACATTAATGCATTAAAGAAAACAGTGGCTAAAAAATGATTCACATAATTTCTCATTCGAACTGAAAATTCTCATGTTTGTTTGTCATGATTTTCATAGCTCACTAATTTACTTAGAGGGGCAAGGGGCGGCGTATCGTTTGTTTTTGCACAAAATGCTTGTATCATTGAAGTCGGCACTGTCCAAGATTTGTAGGTGTCAGAGGTGCTCACACACGCAGGTTGCTAGGTCATCTGGATTTTCATGGCCTTAGGTCTCTTCTCAGTTGTTCTGAAAAAAAAAAAAAAAAACCTTTTTTGAAAGGCTATTTCTTGGTAGGAGTCTCACAAGATCATCACTGATGATGAGTCTGGTGCAATAACATGTAAGTGTCTAGAAAGGAAAATTAAAAAATACATGTTGCTTCTCACCCTAATCCACGTCCCAGCAATTAGGGAGAGGAGCAATATACGTTGTTTCCAGTGGTCTCATCAGCACTGCCGGAGCCAAAATGTCTTCATGGCAAACGAAAAAAAGGATTTCGAAAGGCTCGACAATTTTCATGTAAGTTGTGTTGAATGCTCCTCCCAGGATATTGAACATTGCCCCAACAACTCCTGAAACCTGTTCGTTGCCACTACGAAATGTCAAAATTCGATGTATGTGCACAAATTCCACAGGGGTTCCTTGGTACATGCCCCTCACATGTATGATCGAGTTGTCATGCCGAGTTCCTCTGTCGTTTCTTGGTGTGTAAATGGCTCCATTTATATTCACTTTTTAGTGACTCGTTGAAATGTGATCTGGGGGGATTTCGAAGCCTGCATTTTCGATGGCCTGCGCAACATTGTCGTCCATCTCAACAATTTGATTCTGTTGTCCAGTTGGTAAAAAGAAACGCCCTGTAGCTATGTCCGGTGGTACCTCCCACTTCCCGGTGCGCAAATAAGCTGAGATGTTTCTTCGGCCAACAGGTGACACTTGATTCCGTTGATCGAGGCATTCATCGATCATCTTTTCCAGTAAATAGCGGCTTGCAATTTGGCTTTCGCGGTCATTTGGGCTTGTGACATAAGATTTCATTCTGCGATTCAACGATTCAAAAGAGAAGCCAGAGGCGACGAAAAGAGGGCCAAGATCTTCGACTGACTGTGGGATGTGTTGCAATAGATGAAAATTATAGTTGAGATGACGCTCCTCATACAAATTTTCGAACTCGGTTGAATATGCCTGTAGTTGGTTTTTGGCAATCTCCAATTCTTCGGGTGTCACAGATTCTTGGCTCATGATCAAGGCTGCGTCTGCAAACTTCGCAATGTTATTTACAAAACGTTGTGGAATAATATCTTGCAAACACGGTAGAATATAGAAAAGGACAGCGTTCCTGTGTTCAGACCCTCGCATTTGGGCGAAATACTCCATCGCTCTTGGAAGACGTGAAATTTTTTCTGGCGTGCGTATTGTCAAAATGCGTCCGTCGATTTCAGCGATTTGAGCTGGTCGAATGTAGTACTCAACTCGAACTCCTGCAGGTGGCGCTGTTGTTAAAATGAGCCAGTAACATTTCCAATTGCGCTCCCACAAGCAATGCAACGGTTCAACTTGCTGACATTGACGCAAATCCACGCGTGGTATCACACTGAGAGGCGATTTTTGTTTTACTCCCATGTATGTAGTGCGACGATTCACTGCTCGTTCGGTGGCCATTCGAATCCCTTCGTCTGTTTTTTGCTGGTACTCCCAATTTCGATAAATATGATACTTGCCTCGTTCACCAACTCTTTCACCTCTTGCATAACACATCGTGCAGCCGTAATATCCATTACATCGACACATTCCCATCATCGGATATCGCCCTTCGCTATCAGCTGATAAAATGAGCATGATAAAGTGACTGACTATTTGAGCGCCTCCATCTGGTCTCCAAATCACCCCATCCAGGTGCAAGTCTCGCAATTCATCGGCTATTGGAGCGAAAAAAAGTGTCAAATCTGGCTTACGTGGTCCTACATATATAGCCGGCATTAACCCTTTCAGGGGCACATTTTTCTGTTACACTAAATTTTGCTATTAATGGTAATTTAGGGGTTTTTGGGGTCACTGATTACGAATCTGGTGTCAGAATTGCAAAATTCAAAATGGCGGATCCAAGATGGCGACTATGTGACTCTGAAGTTGAATTTTTGAAACAATGTGCACAAAACACGTTGTATAGGGGTTTTTTGAGTCGCTGATTGCGAATTTGACGTCACAATTGCAAATTTCAAAATGGCGGATCCAAAATGGCGGCTATATTAATGCAAACTCTCAGTTTTTTTGCAATCACACCGAATTTTGACATGAAGGGGTTTTCGGGGTCGGCGATTACAAATCTTGCGTCAGAATTGCAAGATTCAAAATGAGTGATTGAAGATGGCGGTGTCATTAGTGTAAATCAGAAGTGTATTGGAAATTGGTATGAAACTTGGTATACTGGGATTTTCGAGATCACTGATTGCGAATCTGATGATAGTATTTCAAAATTATTCCACCTCTCAGCATAGCCCAGAACTAACGACGTGGAAGTCAGAGCTACCAGTTCTTTGTGTTTTTTTGTTTTTTAATTTTTGTTTTTTAATTTATTATCATTTTTTCAATGTATCGTTTCTTTCAATTTCTATATTATTGAATTTTTCTATTTTTACTCTGCTTTGTTCTGTCCGAGCGTAGTCTACTTTTCAGCATGAAACTCTTCAAAGCAATTGTTTTTTTCGTCAATACACAAAGGAACTTTGCATACTTTAAAATGTAATTTAGAGCTTATTCTACGAATTTTTTCCAGCTAGTTAACACGTAGATTTGTACAAAGAATGAAAAACGTCATTTCCGTCGCGCATACGAGTTGGGAATAATTCAAACAATGGAGAGAGGGGTTGATTGATGTCTTTCTGAAGTTCTGGTAAGACAGGTGATTCTTTCATTCATTCAAAAACTTTTGCATTCATTCAAGAATGTATCTCTTTGCAAAGCGTGAAAAATTGTCTGGAATTTTTTCACAATTTCTACGGTGAACTATGTCACCCTTACGATAAGGAATGGAAATGCTTTTGAAATGAAGAAATTCTTTGTTTTCTTAGAACTTCAGGAAGTCATGGATCAACCTTTTTCTTTATTGTATGAATTGGTCCTAAGAGGATTAGAGCAGCTGACTAGACTCGTAAACGTGCCAAGAGACCTAACCATGAGCAATCTGAGAAAGTCATTTCATCTGAAGACACTCTTCCTTAGTCACTACGCGCGGCTGGACAGTTTATTCAGTTGCAGCGACTTCTAAGCAGAGCAAAGGTAACGAAACAAAATGAGCGACATGTACGAAAATGTGGATGTTATCGAAATTCCAAGTGATGAAGAGCCAGATGAAGAAGTTGAAAACAGCGAAGATGAATATTTCATTACCGAGGATGGTTTACCGATAGAATCGATGAAATTAGATGATCATAATAATGACATGGATTGCGATTTGTACAGCAAGTTTGATGAGAATGATGACATTCCTCTGAGTAGTCGCGTTGCGAAAATGGATGAAATATGGGAAAACAAAAGTAGATGTGAATACAATCCACGATTTACTGAAAGAAGTGGCCCAAAAAATTTTCCAGATGGTATTGACCAGGCAGGTGAAATTTTTGTGTGTCTGCTCTCTGAGAAGAATATTGAATTGATTGTCGAACAATCAAATCTCTATTGCATACAGAAAGGGATTGTTTTCGAGCCCATCACCATCGATGAATTGAAGAAGTTCTTGGGCTTGAATATATTGATGGGTATAAAAAGATTACCTTCTTACCGTGATTACTGGTCCACTAATGCGCAACTACACGATTATTATGTAAGCTCTGTCATGAGCGTCAAGCGGTTTTCATTCCTCTTATCTCATTTACATTTGAATGATACAACTAAAGAACCAAAAAGGGATGAACCTAGTTATGACAAACTGTACAAAGTCGCACCTTTTTTATCAATTCTTTCTGAAACTTTTCAGTATTTCTATGATCCAAGTATGAATCAGGCAATCAGGGCCGGATTTAGAAATTTGCCGCCCCTGGGCAAAATAAAAAATGCCGCCCTTTTTCGCTAATTTGATTTTTAAATTTATCCTTTTGAATTTAGGACAATGTTGTGTCACTGCATTTATATGAAACTCTTTGTCATTTCTTTTACTAATTCGTGAAGGTCAAACACAAACACTCTGTTTTCATTAAATCTTTTTTGAAAATGTATTTATAATGTTGTTATGATGAAGATAACATGAATACAATGAATCGTACAGACAATGTAATTTTAAAAACATTTGCGTCTAGCTTTTTTTTCTGCAAATTTGGTGATTACATCTTCGAAGTCTAAAGACAAGAGTATATCTGACTCAATAGACAAAAGAGCTAAACTATTCAATCGAATTTCTGTCATCGTAGAGCGCAGATACGTTTTAATACGTTTCAAGCAAGAAAAAAATCTTTCCGCGCTACAATTTGTGACGGCAGTAGAAATGAGCATTCGATATGCTATTTCGACGTTCGGAAAGATAGTATACAAATCATTGGAGCGGAGGAATCGCATCAACTCTAACGGCGACGATTTATCCATATTTTGGACTTTACAATACGCATGAAAATGTACAAATTCATCACCTAATGTTGACTCAAGATCTGACTGGAAGACAAGCCTAAGAATTTCAGATTTTTCACGAAGTGCAACATTATCTAAATGTTGAAACTTCGTGATGACGGAGAATTTTTCGTTGATGGTTTCGTACGCCGAACACCTTTGTTCTAACTCACTCATTAAACAGTCTAGTATGACGTTGAAAGCATTCACCCTATAACAATCTCGGCCGGTTAACACAGCTTCTTTTTCTCGCGTTTCATCGTTTCGAAGTTTTCTCTTTTTTTTACGTGACAATTCAGAACAATAATGCTTGATGCTTGAAATGTCTAATGCTTTTTTCTCATAGTAATCAAACTGTTCTCGAGTGTCTTCAACTATTTTAATCAGAGCTTGATACTGCTTTACAACTTCCTCCATGTTTATATTGACGTCTTGCAGTTTTTTATTGACTAAGTCGAATCTTGTCAACAAGAAATCCCACAAAGAAAGCATAAATGAAGTTTCTAACCTTTCTAGTTGCATTAAAATGCTTTTTGCTTCTCGTCTCGCGATCGCGTTTTCATGAGCATTATCTTTAATTATCCTCAGTGATTCTGTAATTTGTGGTGAACATTTATTTATTACACAAACGGCATCAGCACGAGCTGACCATCTTGTCGTTGATAGAGATTTTAAAGTCATCGATTGTCCTTGGGCGCATTCTTCAAGAATTTTCCACCGATTTGTAGACGCAGAAAAAAAGTTATATACAGCTTGAACTGTTGCAAAAAAAAAGGATGCTTCGGGACAGCTCTCTACAGCATGCAGACCAACTAGATTAAGTGAATGTCCAGCACATGGAACATAGTCACAAAGATCATTTATTTGTTTGATATTTGCTTGAAGACCAGAATATGATCTTGACATATTTCTCGCATTGTCATACGATTGCCCTCTACAATTTTTGATATCCAGTTCAAGATGTTCTAAGGCTATTAAAACGATATCAGTTAAATCTTCTGATTTATGCCCTGCATTATCAATGAAAAATAAAAACCGTTCAACAGGTTGACCATTAGCTTTCACGTATCTTAACACAAACGACAATTGATCAATGTAAGATATGTCAGGAGTTGAATCCACAATGATGGAAAAATATTTAGCATTTTTTACTTCTGAAATTATAGCTGACGTCATTTGACGCGCAATTATTTCAATAAATTCTTCATACGTGGTTTTCGACAAATAACTCGTACTGCCACTTCCCTTATTCCCAACATCATTAATGTGTTTTGCCATGAAAGGATCAAATTTAGAAAGTAATTCAGTAAGCATAAGAAAGTTCCCATTATTGACAGAACCGAATTTTTCATTTGTTCCCCGAAATGAAAGACCGCGAGACGCTAGACATTTCGTTATAGCTACAACCCGACGCAACACATTTCGCCAATACGATATTTCTTTTTGTAATTCAGTAGCTATTTCTTTATCAATTCGTCCAGATTTTTCAGCTCTCTGTTTCAAATCAGCAACACTTTGCTTGTGGGCACGAGAATTTTCATGATCCAATACACGTTCAGCTGAATGTTTCCAATCAGCAAAACCGTCTTTACCATTTATACCATTAAATGCGCAACCTGTGCTAAAAAGAAGGCACGCGACGCAAAATACAGTTCCTTTACTTTTTGAAAAAACGAGCCATGGACGAGACGTTTCTTCCCCATTTAAAAGTTTTCTTTTGAATAAGTTTGTAGTCAGGTACCTTGATCCACCATCTTTATACACCCTTTTAGTTACAGAGAAATCTGCATCTTCATTTTGCTTGCACCCATGAGATGCTATGTAATCACGAGTAAAATCGTTAATGATCCAGTCTGCTGGATCATCGCTTGGCAAACATTCAGATGCTGCACCTTCTTTTTCAAGTGTAAACTGCTCTACGATTGTACCTTTTTCATCTTGCGTTTTCTTCGATCCACAATCGTGTAAAGTAGCAGCGGAATCTAAACGATAACATAATTTTATTCAATGCATTACATTATAAATCCTGACAACCAAAATGCAACGCTAGAGCGTTGCGTTTAGATTGCCAAAGAATTAATCACATTGATTCTCCAGTGGCGCTAGTAGTTGTTTGCTGAGAAGAAGCATTAGACTGTGTGTTTAGCATCAGCTTATATATAAAAGTCAGTATTGGCCAGGGGACAAATCTACACTTCTTGATTAATTCTTACTAAATTTGGCGCACTTATATAAGCCACTCTCGGACGTATCGAAAGCGTATTTAGAACTTATAATTTTGCATCGTTTTTTGGAATAATTCTTCAAACTTTCCATGAATAATACATAAAGTAAATGTAAACAAACGTGATGCATGTATCAGTAAGTATCCGCCGCAATCATCTAATATATATTGATTTTTTTTTATCAGATTCTTTGCCGATTGTTTGAAATTTAAAAATAATAATTGCACTTTTCTGCCTTATCTGTTTTTATATGATATTGAAGAATGTGTGGAAAAATCCATAATAGAACAAGTTTTGTTTATTTATTACTCAAATTTGAATAATCTAATATATAAAAGTTAAATGGCTTTCCTTTGTTTTAACATTACTCTTGAACGGCCTGATGGATTCGCGTAATTTTTTTGATTCTGTATTCATTTGTCTGTGAAATTTCATTGGCAAACCTTAAGGTTTGCCAATGATAGTTTTCAAAATTTGAAAGAGGTTCATGACCAACAGTCCAAAAAAAAACTATAAAAAAATGGTAAATAACCAATTATTAAAAATAATTTTATCACCTTAGTAATTTTGAACCTTATAAAAACTTTATAAGAAAATGAAATTTCTTATAAGAATCCATTTATAATAAAGTCAACGTTAAAAAAATATTATAAGAATTCAGTTATTTATAAAGTGACCTTATAAAAACCTCATAAGATACTGAAATTTCTCATAAAAAATTTATCGACAAACTTAAAAGAAAGAAAAAACTAATAAAATCTTTTCGATTGATTTTTTATAAAAAATTTCAGTTTCTTATAAAGTTTTTATAAGGGCACTTTATAAGAAACTTAATTCTTATGAGATTGTTATAAGGTAGACTTTATAAGAAATGGAATTCTTATATGAAATTTTATTTTCTTATAAAATTTTTATAATATTCAAAATTACTAGGGCAACATCATCATAAGGGCTAATTAGTTATAATTAGTTATTTGAAAGGAGTTTATGAATAATACGCGAAGTGAATTGCACGAGGTTTTGGCTAGTATATCACGTATCTCTAATATTTCAAATTGTTTATTTCAATCTACAAATTATTCTTCTTTTATCAACGGCTTTGAAACTTATAGAAAATTAACAATTGTGCTTGATATTCCTAGTCAATAATTAATTATATTTTCATAATTATTATATTTTTTTATATTGTTCACTAAGATATAGTATCATTCTTAAAATTATAATAAATTATTTTATTAATTACTATATTCATGATGAATACTATATTTATTTCAAATAATTCATATAATTATTTAAAAAATCATTATTATCATATTATATCATTTGTTACAATAATATAACATGTGATATAATATTATAATATTATACATTTTGTTATAATAATGTAACAAATGATATAATATTTTAATATTATCTCATATTGGATAATATTATTATATTCTATGTTCCATTAAAATCATTTTATATTATGTTTAATAATGATTTTTATTTAAGAAATATCTATTGTTTTTCCAAATTTTCCAACCGTAGTTTCCTTCTAGCCTTAATTTTATTACCCTATTCCATGAACTCGTTGCTATGAAAATTGTATTCCCTTGCTTTGTTTTTTTCACTATTTACGCCACTGTGAATTTATCTAATGAGAAAAGATATATTTATTTACTTGCATGATGTATATTCTGTGCTGCTTCCCTTGTGTCATAAAGGTTGCTAATTGAATTTTCCTGGGTTTCTGAGAAAAAAAACATGTTGGCTCTATAAAACATGAAATCGACACGACAAAATGAAATAAATTCATCATTGATCAAATAAATTTACCTCCTGAACGTGCATTTGTCAAAGTTTCGAGGTTAGACGGTTCATTCTTTTTTTCAACTTTTTTGAAAAACACATCTAGTTTTGGAGTTTTGGCAAGGTTTTGATCAATTTTTTCTGCTATTTCTGCCGCCCTTTTCCTATACTCCGCTCCACTTAATCTTTTTCGACCATCACTCATGTTGAAATAATCACTTGATGTTGATGTTATCAAACTTTAACGACATTTTGCTCACTAACTTGCAGTACAGTGTTGACGGTCCAGAACTATTTCTGTCCACGAATAGGGATTTTCAGCCTTTTTTATTGGTATATTCGAACGTACCAACAAAGTAGGCTAAAAATCCCTAGGTCTTGGACAATTTCTTTCCACTACTGTCCACTACCAGGGTTATGTATCGATAGTTATTTCAAATCGAATCAATATCGAATCGATACTGCGTTGAACACTTTTTACTTGCTATATGACGCAATTTTTTTGCTGCCATCGAAAATTTGCCGCCCTCCAAAATTTGCCGCCCCGGGCGCTTGCCCCGGTTGCCCCTATGGTAAATCCACCGCTGCAGGCAATTGATGAGAGCATGATAAAGTTCAAGGGCAGAAGTACAATGAAACAGTGCATGCCAATGAAGCCTATCAAAAGAGGGTATAAAGTTTGGGTCAGAAGCGATTAATATGGCTATATTTGTGAATTTCAAATATACATTGGAAAAATAAACAATAAAACCGAATGTATGTTGGGGGAGAGAGTCGTCAAGGATTTGACTCATGCTCTAATACACAAGCACTATCGTCTTTGCTTCGAAAATTTTTTCACAACTGTCAATTTGATGGCAAGCTTGCTAGCTGATGGAATACTGGCTTGCGGTACCATTCGAAAAGATAGGAAAGGTTTGCCAAAGACCCAAAAAGCGGAAAAGAACATGTCGCCAGGAGATAGTGAATTTCGTACTTCATACACTGGACTCCGATGGCTAAAATGGATTGATAAAAAGCCAGTATTCTTTTTGTCAAACTATCACGACCCTTCTGTTATAAAAGAGGTCAGTAGGAGACAAAAAGATGGTTCTTTGAAAATGGTATCATGTCCACTACTCGCCAAAGATTACAACATCCACATGGGGTATGTCGACAAAGCTGACATGCTCAAGTCATTCTACGAAATTAGTCGAAAAAGTAAGAAGTGGTGGCATCGAATTTTCTGGCACTTTGTCGATGTGACTACAGTGAATTCTTGTATAATCTACAAGCAGCTTTTTCCAGAAAAAGGGCTGTTACTAAAAGACTTTAGATTGTCAGTTGCTGATCATCTAATAGGAGTCTCGAATCGTCCAAAAAAAGGGAGACCTTCTCTGAACTCACCATTGAAAGCAAAATGTAAAGTCACTTCTGCAGTAAGAACAGCACAGTTACCGCACATGCCTGGTGTTCATGAAAGTCGCAGAAGATGCACTCATTGCAGTACAAAAGTAAACGATAAGCGCACTCAATTTTATTGTAAAATATGCAAAGTTCCTTTGTGCATTGACGAAAAAAAAAATTGCTTTGAAGAGTCTCATGCTGAAAAGTAGACTACGCTCGGACAGAACAAAGCAGAATAAAAATAGAAAAATTCAATAATATAGAAATTGAAAGAAACGAAACATTGAAAAAATGATAATAAATTAAAAAACAAAAATTGAAAAACAAAAAAACACAAAGAACTGGTAGCTCTGACTTCCACGTCGTTAGTTCTGGGCTATGCTGAGAGGTGGAATAATTTTGAAATACTATCATCAGATTCGCAATCAGTGATCTCGAAAATCCCAGTATACCAAGTTTCATACCAATTTCCAATACACTTCTGATTTACACTAATGACACCGCCATCTTCAATCACTCATTTTGAATCTTGCAATTCTGACGCAAGATTTGTAATCGCCGACCCCGAAAACCCCTTCATGTCAAAATTCGGTGTGATTGCAAAAAAACTGAGAGTTTGCATTAATATAGCCGCCATTTTGGATCCGCCATTTTGAAATTTGCAATTGTGACGTCAAATTCGCAATCAACGACTCAAAAAACCCCCATACAACGTGTTTTGTGCACATTGTTTCAAAAATTCAACTTCAGAGTCACATAGTCGCCATCTTGGATCCGCCATTTTGAATTTTGCAATTCTGACACCAGATTCGTAATCAGCGACCCCAAAAACCCCTAAATTACCATTAATAGCAAAATTTATTGTAACAGAAAAATGTGCTCCTGAAAGGGAAAAAAAAGAGAATTTTTTGTTTTTCAATTATTTATAACAAATAGCTAATCAACAATTTGAGACAGTTTTTCATGATAATTACTTTACATTAACCATTGAGAGTATAAAATCAAATACTTGTGCACGAAACACGATGCAATGTATCGGAAAAACTGCGAAAAAACAAGTGGTACATATATGTACCACGGCCCCTGAAGGGGTTAACTTCAAACATCATTTATCTGTTAAAATAAATCTATGAAATATCATTGACATCCTTTGGAGACGAAACAATTGTTATTATCGCCAATACTGCTTACTGCAAGTACCAGTGTTTCTCTTAGGTTCTCAATGATTAAAACTATTCAGCACCATTGGAAATTAAATTTACTCAACGTGGGACGTTATTAGCAATCAAATGTGTATTGTTCATAAGGAATTTTTAAGCAGGATATAGTAACGCTGAATAAAGGTAAAAACATGTTTACATCTATTTCGACGTGTTTCCCATCAATTGCACCACAGCTGTGAGGGAAATTCCATGTGCGTTCAAATTCCGTAGCTACTTGTCTCCATGTACTTTCTGTGACAGGTGCAAGGACAATGGGCTGTAAGACATCCCAGAGTGCTTTGCATGTTTCAAAGATAATGCCCGAAATAGTTGATTCAGCAATGAGATAGTGGTACATCATCGACGTGAGCAAATCCCCAGTTGCAAGGTACCTGCAAAAGCGTGAATTTTCAGCAAAAAACAAACTATTTTTCACGAGTTTCATACTTATGTTAATTAATCACCCTTAGTATGCTTACCCAACAAAGTACTAAGAACTATTTTATTTTTTGCAAATTCTCCAACCATGGACATCCAGTAGTAGGTTTTAGTTCAATAGTAAAGAGAAAGTACAATTCTTAACTTTTCGTTACTGTTCAATTATTGGCATTATAATTTAGAATTGTTGCCCTTTTTTGAGAAATTCAACATAACAGTACATAACTTCCAGTCGAAAGGATAAAAATCTATTTTTTGAATTTCGTTAATGAATTAGTGTTAGTTATACATATAATACCTCAATGTCAAAGCCAGGCGCTCTGCGGCGGGAATAGATTTTCTAACAATATCTTCCTTTGCAATTTAAGGACCTACGAGTGCCAACAATTCTTCAAATCGAACCGCAGACATTCTCATGTAATTTCGAAATTGATAATCATTCAGTAGCAATTCAGGAACAATGGCATGCAAAAAACCATGAACAGGGCGGAGCTGTAACAGTTTTGACACCCACATTCTTCTTCTTCGGCTTTTCTTCCTTTTCTGTAGCTCCGCCGTTAACAAAGTGATAGCTGTCAACAGTAAAACTGTTTGCCTGCGTTGTTGAAATTTGCTGAGTTTTGTGGAGTAGTCATTAGCCCACTGTATATATCTTCTTTCCATGTTTTAATATACTGTAAAAAAAGCATTCAAGTATGTATTATGTGTATTTTCTTAACTTTCATGAGCAACGATATGAAGCAGTAAATTATTAGAGATCCCTGCATCAAAGCTTCCAGTTAATATACCTAGGTGTATATTACATTTCATTAGATTTCATTTTTATTTTTTATCAAAAAGGTTACATTTTAATTTAATTTCATTGTATTTGAATTGTAATGATATTGAAGTTGTTTTCATGCTACATACTGAAAAAAATTCTTAACTGATATAATTTCCTTATTTCGAGCCAAGACGAATTCTACACTCAATTAATGACCCATATTTTTAAAACCTTGCATTGGATATTGACAAAATTTTAAACGTTCAATTTTGAATCGAGTGTAAGAAGCAAACTGTAAAATTTTTTTAATCCTAAAACTGATCTTCCACACTTATATTAGGAACAATTCAATTTCAATGATTTTCAAAGAATTTTCATGTCATGAACGGGAAAAAATAGTGAGGTGGATTTAATTTCTAGTGTTTATTTTTTTAAAGAAGTTTTAGATAACAAAAATTTCAGATTATCAGTTTTGAATGCAGCACAAGTCCGTAACTGAAAAATGTTGTAATCCCGCTTTGTATTTTCATACTTCTGGATTGTTTAAATTAATATTTCAAGGTACTCAAAATAATTTTCATGATTTAACCAAGAAAAAAGAAAAAAATTTACAGAAATAAATTTATTCTTTCTCACCAACATTTTGTACAATATTTATCAAAAATTTTTTTGTGAACTGGAAATCAGAGAATAACGAAATTTGCAATAATTAATACAACTCTCCAGATTATTGATCTAGCGTCATTAGTTATTGTGAAACCTGAATATTGACATTTGTACATACAAGAACTGTGGGAAATTACTTTGACGACTTAAAATTTTCAGCAAGCTATTTATGCTAGATCTAAAAGTGCCCATGCAAAATATCTGGCTTAACACTGAAAGCGATTCAAATTGGGTAGATTATAAATAATTTGAAGATTCTACTTTTCTGTATTAGAAGTAGATATTCAAAAAAATTCCTGGCAGGAAAAAGGGAAACTAAGGCAGATAAATGCCGAAATCTTCCTTTGCTTGCGTCTTTTTCAGATGATTTTTAAATAACTGTAACTGTCACTGTTCAAGTTCGGAGCTGGATGTAATTTAATCTCAAGTAGAATGATTTTGGACTTACTTTAATGGGATCAACTTGAAAAAATTGTCGACTGCAATTAACTTCTTCCATCTCGCTGCGGAAAATTCTATACTAAATATATTATTAATTAATCTGTTTTTTTTTTTATCATCTAGCCATTTTTGCTGCATTTATAATTGCCAGTCCAAGATTTTTTAATTTTCAGATGTACAGTTTGAAAATTAATCAATCAAAAATACATTCAGTGTAGAGCTAGTCTTAGAGAGAAAAAAAATAATTTTACCCTGTCAGGCAGAGGACAATACTCACGCAATAAACAAAAGTCATAAAATAGTCAGATAGATGTCAGAATACATTCCTGGCATCTATCTGACTATTTTATGACTATTGTCTATTGCGTGAGTATTGTCCCCTGCCTAACAGGGTAGGTAATAATTTTATCAAGTTCATCACATGAGAATAATCGAAAAATCATAACAATTAGAATTAAATCAAAATTTGAAGTTGGACGGGGTCAACAGCGTGGCCAGCAGTCATTCAAAAATCATCTGAAAGGAATGCAAGAAAGGAAAACTATCGCCAAGGTTTTTCTTCTCCCTGCCAGTGATTTGTCCAGGTATCCACTGAATAAAAAGCTAACAGATTTAAGAAAATATGTCCATTTGATTTATTCTCCTAAACATTTATAAGAAGAAATGACTCTAACTAACTGATCGAATTATCGGAATAAATTATAAGCAGAGCGTCTAATAATTATATCATTTTACTTATATTAATGTAATAAAAATATAGCGAAATTAGCGAATATGATGAATACATGCAATATGCATTTATGACAGGACTGACAGTGCGATTACAATTTATTTCGTGCAATTTATATATGAATATTATTTTTTACCTTATAGCATATCGTTGCTTTTTTCCTGTTTCATAACAATGGTAACGCTGGCCTTTCGAAGACCTTTAAACTTAACGCCCTCATCAAAAAATGTCAGCATACACTCCTTGGCGTGCAAAACACTTTTTTACACTACAAATATTTTGCGCGATTCGATTTACATATTATTATATTTTCTATTTACATATTTAACTGTCAACAGCAGTCAATAGCTGTCAATGCTGGGCTTGGGCTCAAGTTCTCGCTGTCTCACTTGCTTTCGCTCACTCTCACTCACTCTCGCTCGACGCTCGACGCCCGACGCCGAACGCTCGACGCCCGACGCTCGCCATGTAATGGGGGCTTTAGGTTGGCGTTGCTGCCAACGGGGAATCAACAGGAATCCAATGCCGAAACGACCGAATTTGATATATATATATATATATATATATATATATATCAAATATATATATATCAATATATATATATATATAGTGATACAACGGACAAAGCACAGCTAACTGTCAGATTAGTATTGGCAGCGTTCAGTAAA
Source organism: Platygaster robiniae (assembly GCA_028476575.1). Taxonomy (NCBI): domain Eukaryota; kingdom Metazoa; phylum Arthropoda; class Insecta; order Hymenoptera; family Platygastridae; genus Platygaster; species Platygaster robiniae. The sequence goes on along the minus strand of CM052027.1, from coordinate 11,577,884 downwards.
AAATGCAGATGAAAAAAGCTAGCCGCTAGTGATTTTTATACTACGCTCAGCATAGTAATATCACGAACCACTCTTATGAAATTTCGGTCGCTAGTGATTTCCCGCCAGTGAGGAACGAAAAACGACATCCGCTGAATAAATGACTAGCTTCTATGAATAAACCTACGCTCGGCGTCAGTAACTAGAGGACCTACGCTCGGCGTAGAAAATTTATCACCGCGTGCTTTTTTACTGTCTCTAGTGAATTAAATAGCAGATGGTAGATTTCGTAACGTTGTTCGTAAAATTCTGAGTGCTTGTGATTTTATGAGATGATTTTGTCATTTCTTATTATCCTATTCAATCACACTTATCATCATATGATTTTTATTATCATTCCCATTCATTAACATTCATACGTCGTGTTATCGTGTCTTATCGAGTGGTTCACATAATTAATTAATTTATAAAGAACACAATATACGTTTTTTTCATTAATTTCAACTGAGATTATTCGCTCATCCTAAAAATCAGAAAAATCATCATCAAGTAAAGTGAATTTCGATTTTAACTTTCATAGTCACGATCCAAATATTTCTTGTGCATGCACGAGATATTTGAGGTTAAAAAACACGCTTCCATTCCTTGCATTATTGCAAACGTGTTCATATATTTATGCATATATGCATAATATCAAAATAATTCATTTTATAATGAATTTTTATTTCATGCTTTTTCATGAATTTCAGCTGCATATTACTGGCTAGCTTATTTTCACTATTGTACTGAACGAAATCGCAAGCTAAACCGTGAATTAACAATCCGAGAGGTGAAATTAACAAGCGCTCTGAAATTTACTAGCGCTCTGAAAAAGTCGTCAGAGCTAGTGAATTTTCGTGCGGTGGGAATTTCACTACCACTCCTAGTAATTTCCCCTCGCTCAGCGTAGGTCTTTTGGTTACTGACGCCCAGCGTAGTGTTTTTCAACAACTATTTTTCACTGTGCACACGAGGATTTCCTGTGGCTATGGGGCTGGATTGACGTGAAAGCATATATGTAATACATCTATATGGCCAGAAGGTACTCACTTCCATTTGATTCCATTGTTACCAAAAACACCGCAGCGAACATACGTTAGTTACTGTGCACGGGAATACGATTATGAATGGTCGGTGCTCGGGGGGAGTTGATGGGTACGGGCGACGACGTGCGTGAGGAGAAAAGGACATCATGAGGAATGAGCGAGAAAGAGCATAACATTTAGAGTATATATATATATCTTATTTTTACTCAAGTGAATTCGTGTGAGTACACTCACACGAATTCACGCGGATGCGCGCGCTCGCACTTTCTGAACTCTCAAACGCCTGTCCGTGTCTACAACTACACGCTCACAAAACTCGCCTTGAAATTGGCTGAAGTGAGTACCCCCTGTATATGGACAGCAGAAAGAGAAGTCTCTCCGACAAGACTACGGTCCCGACAATACTCACTGTCCTACTTCATTACGCGTTTCTGCGCCGGCGCGAACTCGACAAATTACACTGGGAAAAAAAACCCCGCCGCTCCAACAGGGAGGAGCACTGTTGACAATTCCCTGTTAACGCAACGTTGCTCCCCTGTTGAATCAACAGGGATTTGCAGTGCTGCAGAGCCGGTACTGTCAACATAGCATGCGCGTCGTCTGGTTATCTATATCTTATTATCTAGATAATTAAATACAGCTATATATAGATGTATCTATGATAAGTTTCAATGGCATTCCAGCGTTGAGCACCCTGTTAAATCGACAGGGGACCGTACGGCTGGATTCACGTGAGTTGGCAATGCTGCGTTCACATGGCAACCACGCTAATGCAACGTTGTAAACTCGCCGGTACCTCTTCCTGTTAACTCAGCGGGGTTTTCCGGTTAACCTGACAGGATTTTTTTTCCCAGTGTACGTGTTTATAATATCGTGTTTACATTCCATACATACATATAGCATGTATAACACCGAACGTATAAAAGATTCGCACATGCATAGTACGCCTATCGTCATGTTCTATCCTTTACTCTTGTCGGAGATCCCACTTACAGGCGAGAATAGGGAGCTGGCCATATAGAAGTATTACATATATGCGTGAAAGCAGTAACGTAAAGTGGGCATGTTGAATCGTCGGGATTTTTTCCTAGTGTAGATTGTGGTGACACAGCACGATTTCGTGTTGCCACTACACGAAAGAAAGTGTTGATAAAAGGGATAAAAGGTGATGTACCAACACTTTTAGGTGTCAGTTGAACTCGGGCATCAGATTGACATATGCTGAAACATTAGTGGTGTTGGTTCGACACTCGCCTAGGATTTCGGTTGAACCGCTAGAGGCGCTCGCACAATTCCTCAGAGTCTATACTGTCAATGGTGCCAACCCAACTTTTCTGCAGTGCTCTCTGAAACACTTTTTTTTTCCAGTGTACCGTAGTAGAATTCTACTACGCCTGCGAATGCTGTTGGAGACGTAGGTATGGCAGCCATCTTGGACACAAACTAAGTACAAACCATATATGTAATACTTCTATATGGCCAGCGTCCCATCTTCCCCTGTTGCAAAGGAGCATCGTGATAGAAAGAGAAAGGAATAAGATGACTCGCGTGGTACTCCGCATGCGTGACTCTCGTACATATGCTCAGTTCTTGGTATTGTTGCACGCATACTACGATATGCGTTCAGGTATTAACTTCAGTCAACTCCTGTGCGAGAGAGAAACGAATCGTCTACGCTCTTCTCTTCCCGATGCTCTTCTCTCTCAAGCTGGCCATATAGTAGTATTACATATATGGTACAAATCATATATGTAATACTCCTATATGGCCTAGAGAGACTCGACGGAGAGAGTGGCAATTGAAATCACTCCTACATTAGAGATGTCGGAAGGGCGGCCATCTTGACACAAACAGAGCACTACACAGGAAAAAAAAGTATTTCAGAGGGCACTGCAGAAAAGTTGGGTTGGCACCATTGACAGTATTGACTCTGAGGAATTGTGCGAGCGCCTCTAGCGGTTCAACCGAAATCCTACGAGAGTGTTGAACCAACACCACTAATGCTTTAATTCCCATAAAACCATATCTTGGTCAAGAAAATTCTCAGATGCACACAAGATTCTTGCCTTAAGTTTCTTTGGTTAGACTTGACATGGTCTAACCCAAGAGATTGAGGTTATAATGACACAACGTCAAGACTTGAACAAGACTTCCCAAAGATTCTGGCCCAGACTCTTGGGCAAGATTTAGGGTGAGACTGTGGCCACATGCCCACAAAAGTCTTGCCCAAGAGTCTGGGCCAGAATCTTTGGGAGGTCTGGGTAAGGCTTGGGATTAGATAAGACCGCAAGACACACACAAGTGTCGTCCAAGATTCTGGGTCAGAATTTTGGGTAAGTGTAGAGCAAGGCTTGGGAATAAACTTAAATATTTTTAATTAATTTTGTTTCAATTTGTATACATTTATGTTGACTGATTGACTTGAAACGGGAGGATCAAAGTTGTGGAGCGCGGATCTTGACCGCACTTAGTAATTTTTTCTGTGAGGCCTTTATATAATGTGTGTAAAATCTTACATTAAAATAGTCATAAATTTGTAAAAAATATCTAATAAAATAAGTGTCGCGACATACCATGATTCACGTGCTCTAGATAAACAAAACGAACCATGGCTTGGTTGATTAAGTTTCAGCCTGACAACCAGTCAGTGCGGGTTCAAATCCCGGCAAAGTGAATTGTTTTTCATTTCGTTTTTTTTTTATATCTTTAGCAAGACTACATCAAGACTTGATCAAGAATCTTAATTTGGATGTGGCTAGCAAGATCAAGATACTTGTACTAGACATTAGCAAGAGTAGATCAAGAATCTTGCACAAGAATCTTGCCCACGACTAGGGTGAGACTGTGGCCACAGGCCCACCCAAGACTTAGGCAAAAGTTCTCAAGATTCTTGCTCAAGTCTTAGGCAAGTCATGGCATGTTTTGGTTTTATGGGAAGGTGGTTGTTGCGACATTCAATTTTCTATACGATTTTTTTGAAATTTTGTACAATGAGTCTCTATTGTTACAAAAGCTTATATTAAAAAAATCAGGCAAATCGACTGTGCTTATTTATTATAAAAAAATATTGAACACAACATGGGCTCTTATGGACGCGGTTGCATTTTCCGTCGTAGCAAAGGCATTTTCTATCAAAAAAATTAAGAAAAAAATCTAGCTAGATGGGGTAGACCATGTAGTTTCTACATTTTTTAAGCACAGGACTTGATACTGACAAAATTTTTCAAAAAACCAAAAAAATCCACTGAACTGTCACTTTGTATTGTAAGTTTTGAGAAACATGGCAACAGTGTGCTGCAGCAGACAGCAATATGTATATATTGCGCGTGTGTGAATGGGTGCACACGGAAAAAAACAAGGTGGATGTGAAGTTGCCAAATCTCTCGAAAAATCTGCCACACACTCTGAACTGGTCTGAACCGAAGTGCGACAAATAACCCAAAGATTCTGAAATTGCCAACGCTACAACTACCTTAAACTATGTCAGTCTGATGCCCGAGTTCATCTGACACCTACACTGTAAAACATTTGTTTGTAAAATGACAGGCAAGTTCACAAAACGCAACAAAATATCACTGTGCTCAGCTTAGTGAAAAAAAGGAACGACTTGTGGAATGTAGAGAAGGCGGTCAATTCACTACGCTCAGGAACGTAATTTTCAGAGTCATCCTGTAAAAAAGCAGTCCAGCCAGCAAATTCCCTGGTCTGCGCGTTAATAAGGAAGCGACCAGGACTAAGTGCAGTGTATTCATAAGCACCATCATTTTAGCAATTGACTCGTGAAAATCACTGTCCGACATCAAAATTACTGGAACCTTGAGAAATTCGCAAGCGTGCTACAAATTTTACTGGGTTGCCCTCAAATCTGCGTGCAGCTTATTATTTCCTAATTGTTTTCAGCCAATACATCATTTTTATCGGTCCTCGCGTATTATTTGACAATCAATGAAATGTACGAAAATTTTCAGCATTATCACTCATTGTTTCGTCCGAATTAATAATGCGTAGTGATTTCTAATAATAATGCATAAAATATTCAGTGCTATCTACAAGATACGTTTCTCTTTTTTTGCGTTGAGCATAAAATCATAGCAATCCTAACGTTAATTGATATTTATCCATGAAACTCATAACCTGCAAAGAAATTAACGTTATTTGAAAAATGAAGCAACACATGGAAGGGCAGTGTAGTATGAGAATTTTTTTATGTTTTTCAGGTTGAACATTGAAAAAACCAAAGAATCCTTTGATATGAATTATAGATTAAGAGAAAAAAAGCACGATCTCTATTTAGCTAGTTTCCATCATTATTGACATTTTTCCTGAAAAAAGCAGAAAGTTACAAATTTGCGATCCTTCCAGAAAATCGCGGCCTTCTATCAATTTCACAGGCGCGATCGCTGTTTTACCGTACTCGGCACAGGTCACTTTTTTATCAAGTCTGAGTACAGTGATTTCACAAACGAAAGTTTTACAGAGTATAAGTGTTGGTACACCTTTGAATCCCTTTTATAAACATTTTCTTCCGTGTAGTGGCAACACTAATTCATGTTGTGTCAGCACAAACTAGTGTTGTCTGAAATACTTTTTTTCCAGTGTACTCAGCGTACTCTGCCGTCTGTGTGGACAGCTGACCCTGTTTACTTTTTTCATACGTGCTTTAAAAGTGTATCTCAAATTCATCAAAGTTCATTCGATAATCAAGTATAGTGAAATTGCAGTTATTATGAATAAACTCGAATATGTATCCTCACACAGACCGCCGAACACGCTGAGTAGTACACTGGGAAAAAAATCCCGGCGATTCAACATGGCCGCTTTACCCTGGTGACGGGGCTGCGAGAGGCTTCCGAGAGAGTTCTGAGTGATTTCTCTCGGAACTCTCTCGGAAGTCTCTCAGAAGTCTCTCGGAACTCTCTCGGACAATTGTCCGAGAGAGTTCCAAGAGACTTGCATATGCTTTTCATGGTTTTTCAGGTCGCTAATCATGAATCTGAGGGCGAATTTGGAAAATAATTTTGTTTAAACAATGTGTATTCACAAATTATAGAAAAAAATTTTCTAAGATGCATATGCTTTTTATGGTTTTTCAGGTCACTGATAATGAATCTGAGGTCACATTTGTAAAATTATTTTGTTTAAACAATTTGTTCTACAATTATAAAAAAAATACTTACTAAGATGCATGTGCTTTTTATGGTTTTTCAGGTCACTGATAGTGAATCTGAGGTCACATTTGTAAAATTATTTTGTTTAAACAATTTGTTCTACAATTATAAAAAAATACTTACTAAGATGCATTTGCTTTTTATAGTTTTTCAGGTCTCTGATCATGAATTTGAGGTCCAATTTGGAAAATCATTTTGTTTAAACAATTTGCATTACAAATTTAAAAAAAAATACTTACTAAGATGCGTATGCTTTTCATGGTTTTTTAGGTCACTGATCATGAATCTGTGGTCAAAATTGCAAAATAATTTTGTTCAAACAATTTGTATTAACAAAATAATTTCGCGATTTCGATCTCAGATTCATGATCAGCGACCTAAATAACAATGAAAAGCATATGCATCGTAGTTAATACTTTTTATTTTTTTTAATTTGTTAATGAAGATTGTTAAAACAAATAATTTACAAAATTTGACCTCAGATTCATGATCAGCGACCTAAAAAACCATGAAATGCATATGCAAGTCTCTTGGAACTATCTCGGACAATTGTCCGAGAGAGTTCCGAGAGTGGACTCTCGGACCCCCGTTGCTAGGGTACGTTACTGCTTTCACGTCAATCGAGCCCCATGGCCACGGGAAATCCCTGTGTGATATGATCTAACTGATCCAGGCCTGTGCAACTCGCTTAGTCCGGCTGTTTTTTAGCGTGCGCTTGGTAGGCATTTGGATGCTACTAACACATAAATATGACGCTGTGTGGAGCCCAGTGTCGTATGTACATATATTCCGATTACTCGTGTATGAGTGAGAAAAATGCGGCTGGAACAAGTGGCGCCTACATACTGAGTGGTACATTTTAGGACGAAGGAGAACAATGTGCTAGCTACCGAGTTGCATACACTGTAGAAAATTCGTTTGTGAAATTGCAATGCCCAGCGTTGATAACGAAGCGACCAACTTTCAGCACGGTAGAAAAGCGAGCACGACCGCAGAATTGACGGACTCCCACAAAAATTGACCGCCGCGTTTTTTTTTGCGGAGCGTTAGACAATATTAATACACGTTCGCTTTTTTGAGGAAAAGATGTAGAAATGATGCACGTTCGCTTTTTTGAGGAAAAGATGGCAAAAATGATGCGCGTTTGTTTTTTTGAGAAAAAAATGGCAGAAATAATGAAAACTAGCAGAAAAGCGAGTGTGCTCATATTTTCTGGAGTGGATATTTATTTTTAATATTAGCTATAGCTAATATTCAAAATAAATAAAAGGCAAATAATATGTACAGTGTTGGTATACCGTAACACTTAACTATAAGTATGAAGGTGAATCATAAAGAAACACAGTAATCAGCAAGGAATATTTTACTCTCCCTTTTACGCATTTTTTTTTACAGAATACAATTCGATTTTATTTGACATAGCTAGGACATAAAACCCTGGCAAAGTCTGCGCAACACGGTAGCGTTGCACTTGCGTTGCAAAAATGTCTGGAAGAAAAATTAAACATTTGATTTTGAAAATCAGTTACTAACGTTTTTTTTTTGTTATTTCCGGTGTAACTCTGATGGGAACTGGCGATGGTGTACGTAGCAGTATTTATCGGGCACAATCGGACAAATCATATATGCATGAATTCGCGCATTCTTTTGTTCTGATGATTTGTGAGAAAGAAACGAAAAATTGCAGGCCGTAATATGAAATGCGTGGGCACTCGTCAGAGTTGTGCGCATGCTCGCAAGATTTGTATTTGTATTGTATGATTTGTATTTTTGATCGTGATTTTAACGTTCGTTTTCTAAAACTGACGATCGACCGTGATTTAACTAAGCAGCTGCGAAAAAGATGTCGCTTCTCAAATTCACTGTGCTGGACGTTGGTCGCTTCCTTATCCACGCCCAGCATAGGGAATTTGATGATGGCCAGCTATTTCACACAGGGGGGTGACACGTTAGCCAAATCGGTGGCGAAAAAATGACATGAGTTACAGGCGGTGCCACTAGTACAGGTGACGATGAACCCCTCTCACCTCATCCGTTAGCGGGGTGGATCGGGGAGATGAAGCGGAAAAAATTCATCACCTGTACTACTAGCGTCAACTGGAAACTCATGTTTTTTCCTCGCCACCACCTTGTCTTACGAGGCATAGCGAATGTCACCTCCCTGATTTCACAAGCGGGCTTGTAAAATCGCATCTCTGAGCAATTGACTGCCCTCTAACGCATTTCGCGAGCATGTCCCGGTTTTCGCATTTTGCCTAATTTTCGTACATCAAAGTTAGGCAAAATTTTTGTAACTCGACCGCGATTTCACAAACGAATTTTTTACAGTGTAGGCCTGGACTGATCTGACAGTCAGCTGTGCTTTGTCCGTTCTATCACTATATATATATATATATACATATATCAATTTCGGTCGTTTCACCATTGGATTCCCGTTGATTCCCCGTGGCCATCGGGGCTGGATTGACGAGGTGAATGCGCCGTGGCCAGCAACGCCAACCTAAGTTGAAACGTCACGGTTTGCATTAACGTTGGCACAACCGGATTTTACGGTTAATAGGACGGGTTGTTTATCCCAGTGTACTGTGTTTGTGCTGTGTTTGTGTCCAAGATGGCCGCCATTTCAACATCTCCAATCAGGAGCGATTTCAATTACCACTCTCTCCTATGAGTCTCTCTAGTACTGCGCATGTGCGACTCTTATATATATAAGTATACTTTTTCAGTGTTATACATGCTATGTATACATGGAATGTAACACGATATGCGCTCGCGCCGGCGCAGAAACGAGTAATAAAGTAAGACAGAGAGTGTTGTCGGGACCGTAGTCTTGTCGGAAAGACTTCTACTTCTGCTAGCCATATAGAAGTATTACGTATATGAGATATACTAGCCATTGTTTTGGTTGACTATATCTATATATATGTACGCTATATATAGATATACATCATCAATTGTTTTGAATGCGCAACGTGGATGCGCAAAATCTTGTGCGCGAGAGAGAAACGATCGTCCATACTCTTTTTAATAGGGACATCATCTCTCACTCTTCTAGCCATATAGGAGTATTACATATATGGCACAAACACAGTACTACTCAACGTACTTGGCCGTCTGTGTGAGGATATATATTCGAGTTTATTAATAATAACTGCAATTCCACTTTGCTTGATTATCAAATGAATATTGATGAATTTGAGATACGCTTTTAAAACACGTATAAAAAAGTAAACAGAGTCAGCTATCTACGCACAGACGGCCGAGTATACTGAATAGTACTGTGTTTGTGCTTAGTTTGTGTCCAAGATGGCCGCCATACCTAAATCTCCAATTAGGAGCGATTCCAATTGCAACTCTCTCCCTTGAGTCACTCTAAATTAGATTACTTCACGAGCTCTTCAGGCTATCAAAATATTGGTCAGACTACAGGTCTATATGAAAATTGTGCTATATGAAAATATGAGCTGCGCTACAAATCGCGGATTGGATTAGATGTGAAAATTTGTGGTATAGATGTCAACAGATAGTTTTTTGAAAGTTGGCCGTAGTGGCTCCCAGTAAACATTCGTGATCTTGCGTGTTCTATGATATCATATGATATCACATACTTTAGCATATGTATGTCATATGATATCACCTCTGCCAATGACATCATATGACATACATATGCTAAAGCATGTGATATCATATGATATCATAGATCACGCAATATCACGAATGTTTACTGGGCTGTAGGAGAGATCTTGTCAAGATACCAATATAAAATGATTATTTAGGGACTTCTGCAGTCAAATGTTTTCGAAGTTTTTATAGCAAAAATCTATAGTATGATCGCTAATGTCGACTGCGCATCCATGTACGGGTAGAAAGAAACAGATAGGTCAGAATGACCTATTCATCTCTTACTATACTATCTCCCTTATACCTATATAAATATATCTCCATCTCAATCTATACTATCTCCTTTCTTTTCTACTAAGAAAATAGAGCTCAAAAACACGATTCGTTGAAACATGCATCGACAGCAGTCCATAAAAGAATAACTTCGAGCCTGCAATCGAAAAAACTGACATTTTTTGGTACGTTATTTATATTTTTCATTTCCAGAATATATATGTGTATTTATTGAAAATTTTCATGCAATATTATCAATGCGATACATTTTTTTGAGGTTCAACTACAGTAAAAGGAAAGTAAAATAAAAGTACATTTTGATGAAAAAAAATATTAAATAAAAATTTGGATAAATTGGATAAAAATTTTAATTCATCAAAATTGAAAGTTTATGAAAAATTAATAAATATAAAACAATTTTATCAACATTTATAAATTCAAAATACATTTGATACATTTTATTTTATCAAAATAGATAATATGATAAATCTTAATTAATTTCATAACTATTTAATAATTCAAATTTTGAAATACTGAATTCTGAGAGTCAGAAAAATAATATACAGATATAACTATAGTAAAAGATCAATAAAAAATATGTTTCATTTCATTATTGAACATATAAAAACTCTGTTACATCTAAACTTATTGCCCTATCGTGCATCTTCTAATATTAGAGCTATTAGAACTATTAGAATTGTGGGGGAAAGGGTATTTCTATTCGCCTCTGACCCCTGGTGACGGGGCTCCGAGAGACTTCCGAGAGAGTTCCGAGACACTTGCACATGAATTTCATAGTTTCTTAAGTCGCTGATCATGGATCTGAGGTCAAATTTGAAAAATTTTTTTTTTAAACAATTCGTATTAACAATTATGAAAAAAATACTCACTAAAATACACATGCTTTTCATGGTTTTTCAGGTCGCTGATCATGAATTTGAGGTCGAAATTGGAAAATTATTTTGTTTAAATAATTTGCTTTAAAAATTATAAAAAAATACTTACTTAGATGCATGTGTTTTACATGGTTTTTTAGGTCACTGATCATGAATCTGAGGTAAAATATGGAAAATTATTTTGTTTAAACAGTTTTTATTTACAAATTATAAAAAAAAATGTACAAAGATGCATATGCTTTTTATGGTTTTTCAGGTCGCTGATAATGAATCTGAGGTCAAATTTTGAAAATTATTTTGTTAAAACAATTTGTTCTAACAATTAAACAAAAATACTTACTAAGATGCATATGCTTTTCATGGTTTTTTAGGTCGCTGATCATGAATCTGTGATAGAAATTGCAAAATAATTTTGTTTAAACAATCTGTATTAACAAAATAATTTTGCAAGATTTATGATCAGCGACCTAAAAAACCATGAAAAGCATATGCATCTTAGTGAATATTTTGTTTTTCATAATTTCTTAATAAAAATTGTTAAAACAAAATAATTTTCCGAATCTGACCTTAAACTATGAAATGCATATGCAAGTCTCCCGGAACTATCTCAGATAATTGTACGAGAGAGTTCCGAGAGTTTTCCGAGAGAGTTTCGAGAGTGGACTCTCGGACCCCCGTTACTAGGGACCTAAGGGTGAGGATGGCTCTGCTCGATCATTGGCTTTTCCCCCACGATTCTAATAGTTCTAATAGCTCTAATATTAGAAGATGCACGATAGGGTGAATGAAAATATAAAAACTATAAAAAATCCATCGAAAAAAATTATTACTTTGGTGTGCAATAAGTAAGTTCTATTTGATTTTGGTTTGAAGAATTAGTTTTTAAATTTTGAAAAGATTATATATTAAAAAAGAATAAAAATCAATATTTTAAAATACACAATTGCAAGTTCATTGAAAAAAATTAGCCATAAATGTTAATTTCAAATTTTTTATGTTTAAAATACTCAAATCGTTATAAATATTTATTCAATAATGCCAATGTGTAATATATTAATATCGATATTTCATAAATATACCAATATATCCACAATTCCCTGGCGATCCTGAGGGAGCCATTATGGACTCTTTTTGGCTCTCTTTTGGACGCTTTATGATTTTGTAAAATTACATGTATTTTAGCCCAATACTTTGTGTAAATAGTCATCGCAAACACATCGGGAATATTTTTGTCCATAAACATTTTACATATATATCGTAAAAAATTGTAAAAACATAAAAATAGTCACGTGCAAACGCAGTGTCATCCTTTACGGAACATACTGCCTTTCTTTAAAACGAAAAATCTACTTTAATTCATTTCGCAACTGTGCTGAAGAAATCTTCGAAAATTCACATATATTAGAGTCTTGATTGAATGAAACATTTTAATTCTCACATACACAAATTAGGACGCCTTTTGGATTTCTTAGGGGTCCAAAAGGAATCCACGGTGTACCCCTTTTGGCTCCCTTTTGGACTCCTCTGGACCGTCCGGGTTCATTAAAATATTTATATCGATGAATATACATGTAAACTCTAAATATGTTAAGCAGATTTATATATGTATACATATTTAGCATACTGACTTTATAATAAAATCTTCAACAATTTTACAAAAATGTTACTGAATAATTTTTCCAGTACAAACATTATTATAAAAAAAATTGATGAATTTTTATTACTTTGCGGGGATTCAACCAAAAATTACTGAATCAGAAAAGCAAGTGGATATTCAGTTTTCTCTTTTCACTGCTGTTCATGGATCGATCAACAGCGTTGATCATTTATGCGGAAATTTGAAAAAAATGGGAAAAAAAAATTCATTTTCAAAACTTGAGCCCCACAGAACGAAATGTTCGAAACTAATTCAGAATGTTACAGACCCCGCTGCAGATTGCGATGCAATCGAACACCAATGACGTCTTTTAGGAACATTGAAGATGCAAGACACTATGTCAATTTTGTGAATGTCGACGCCATCGACTCTGTGAGCTTTTGGGCCTCTTTATGGACATGCGCAACGCACAGGGAGATAGATCGTTTCGAGACCTTGCTGGATTCGCATTGAATGTTTTGGTGCTCCCTGTCAGCAATGTTGTCGTTGAAAGAGTATTTAGTATTATGAATATTGTAAAAAACAAGTTCCCAGATAACACCGCGTGAATCACAATTCTAGCACAGAGTGAATCACGTATGTAAGCGCAATGTTCCCTCAAAGTGAGCTCAAAACGCGTGTATGTGAAATCACATTTTTAGCACACTGTGAATCACATACTTGAGCGCAATATGCCCTCAAAGTGAGCTCAAAATTTAAAATTTTGAGGTTAAATCACACTGTGTACTCAATGTGTACTCACAGTGATTACGCAAGTGTTGGACATTTTGAATTCACATGTGATGATTGTGAGTGCACAGTGACCTCACATTGCGTGCAAATTGTTATCTGGTTTGCGGAATCGAATGACCCTACCAGTTCTCGAAGCTCTCATCCGAATTCGAGTTCATTTGAGCGCTCTTGGTAGGTGTTGCTACCAATACAATGCGACACCAGCCATGATCGCTTTATTCAATTCGAAAATGTATGAGAACAATAATTAAACGTTGACGGCGACGAAAAAAAAATGGCGAATCTTTGTGTTAGACGAAGCAACATCTCTCATTAGTGTTGAAAGGATCAAACACGGAATTTTGTATGAAGACTTTCTTCTTCGTACATATATGTGGTATGGAACAACCACAGCGGATGCCGTGAAGACGCCGTTTTCAGAATTAAGAAGGCGTATTCAGAAGACGGTGAAAGACGGCGAGCAACGGCGAGTTCAGAACTCGCCGTCATCATTATATCTCGAGGCTATTCGTTTTTTTTCGCTTTCATTTAATTTTCGAGGAAGAGCTGACTGGCCGGCGATGACCTTTTTACTGTCAATAGAAAATGATCTCCATAACATTAACCGAGAGTTCAAATTCCTTTTCCTTTATTTTCGAAAATCAGCTATTTGATATGGGCCTATAGTATTATTCAAAGCTTTTGTCATATTGTATTTATTTGTACGTTGTTAAACGAAAAATTAATATTTTTCTAAAGCTTTTTTGCGGAATACATATTTCTCATTTTTGAAGATTCTAATTCTGATTCGAATATTCAAAGGATTCTAGGTACATGAAGAGAAATTTGTTGATGTCGCATGTACAAAGATAGATACTGCGTCAATAAAAAAGTGATAATCCTGGCGTATCAATAAAAATAGATGTGACGTCCATATAGGTTTGATATTCAATTGTTGTCAACATAACCATTGTTATTTTTCTTACAACAATTGTTATACTTGTTATAACGAATGTTATATTTGTAATGTCCATATAATGGACATTACAAATATACGACATCAGTTAATCAATAAATTAAATAAATTACATCAATAATGCTGTGTCAATGTCATAATGTTAGAGGATCATCCAGCCCTGTGCAACTCGTCTAGTTTCACTCTCCCCCAACTGTGTTAATTATGAATATCGCTGGCACCTCTTATCGGAGCATTTCAATGCGAACGCGGCCTTATCGAGAGCGATTTAATCGAATAGCGATATGTCGCGCGGTTTCTATCGATGTTTTGCTAATAACAACGTAAGTCAAACAAAAAATGTAATATCGCAACTAATTAAGCGCCAGTATCTAACATTGCAATAATTATTTAAAAATTAAAAAAAAAAGTAATTTTTCTTAAGCTATTTATTCTTAAATTTTAATCGGATTCCTTTAATATTGTCATTTTACCGCACGCATTATATTATGTGAGGTGTTGAAAATATAATTTTTTCTGATCAGTATAATATTTAAACTCATATCAATCGCATAACTTCACATTTCACTATTCTAACGCATTTTTTTACTTGAAGTCCAACAATGCGCAGCATAATATATCGCTATGATTTTAAACAATTATATTAACGAGTCGGTTCGATCGCAACATATTAATCGTGCTTTGTGAAAAATGCCGTTGATTTTATTCGAGGCATATTATACCTAATTATTTGTATCGCAGCAAATTAATGCTGCTGTATTTTAACGAATGTGGGATACGTCCGAATATTTCTGTTTCTTCACGATATTAAGCATACATTTTTATACCATGCTCTATAACTATTGGCATTCATCAATCGCAAAACTTCAAACTTCACCATTCAAACGCATTTTATTACTGAAAGTCTAACAATACGCAGCATAATATATCGCCATAATTTTAAAAGGTTATATTAACGAGTCGATTCGATCTCAACATATTATTCGTGCTTCGGGAAAAATGCCGTTGATTTTATACAAAGCATTTCTATCGTGGTACAAATATCACGGCGTTGCCGCGCGTTAGTAGTAGTCGATGTTCTCCCCGGAATGTGCTGCCACCTACTACAAATGCGCCTAAAAAGCGCAATTTTTGAAATATGAAAATTAAATTCAAACTTTTGGGAATTCATCCATACTTCGTTCGGGCCATCTTTAAAGTCTTCTTAATTAAGTGTCTAATAAGAGAGTCTCCACCCTCGCGTCTTTTTTTACTTCCTCACTAAAAATTCGGAAAAATGCGTATTTTGCACGCAAACTTACACATTTCCGAAGTCTAGCGAGAATCGCTAAATTTTCACACTGTCGATGAAAACTTGGAATTTTTTAAAACTTACCACAAACAGCTTGTAGCTAGTACTGGTAGCTCGCAACTTTTTATTGTTATTTATGAATCAACCATGTTCGAAAGTAGTCATGAATTTATATTCCTTGCAGTTGAAAGAAGCTGCTCGAATGTTTATCATTTCGATTTAAAGTCAAACAAATTTCAGAAGCTTTTTTATTCGACGCATCTATCTGAATAAGTGCGTAAATTTTTTGACGATCGGCAACAATTACGGAAAATGCCTTAACTTCTTTTATAATAGTTGCATCGCAATTTATAGTAAGCAACATTTTATTAACATGATTATTTTGAAATATTTTTTTAAGATAATACAAATCCCTACGATTCGTTATAGAAATATACAAGATGATATTAGAGATTCAGGGAACTGCCTCGAATGCATTAAAATCTTCAGAGATACTCCAAGTTTGGTACAGTCCCAATAAATTGTTCGTTTTTTGGTTGGCTTCGCTATATATACTATAATATATCAAAAAAGTAGCAAATATTTCGAAAATCTTGGAAAATAGGAGCAAATTTTTGATGAAACCCTCACTTTTTATAACAATTTTCAAAACTTCTCAAATTACTCACTAACGAATGCTTGTAAATTATGCATAACTCTCGAAAAATGTTGCCAAGTTATGAAATTATAGAAAATAAATTTTTCGAATTTCGACTGATGTACTCCATTATCAGAAAATATCCTACGTTTTTTTTCATTTTTGGAAACGCTTAGCATACAAAAAAAAGCACGAAATAGTAAGAATGAGAGTTTACAAAACTAGAAAACTGTAACGCATTACGTTACCGTTACTCACAATCAGGTGAAAAAAGATATTCGTTACGTTACCGTTACATAAAAAGAACTAGTAACTCGTTACCGTTATTGTTCAAAAAAAAGTAACGGTCAGTTACTATCAAATTACTTTTTGAAATAAGTTGAATGGATGAAGTATAAAAGACATCGAAAAACTAAGACTCAAAAAATAGTATCAATGTATTTTTGATTTATTTTAAAAACTGTGAATGTCAGAGATAATAAAATGGTTTGAGACGGAAAAATATTTGAAGAATTTCATAGATATTTTATCCCTAGATGGATATTTTACATTATGTTCATAGTATTTTCTAGTATTTTTAAATATTTCTACTATTCTTACTGTCACGAACCACCGAAGTGGAGCGTGGCAACCGAAATTGAGCGCGGAGTTCAAAACTCCGTCTCAACACCGGGCAAGGGATTCGCAAGCAAGGATGCGGGAGGAGAAAAAAAACAGTAAACAATATCTCAATTCGTTAATACATCATTTATTCATAGAAAACATATATGTCCATATCCCAATTCCCTTACAAGTCCACTTATAATCCATCCATTCCTTTTCAAAACTAACGGAATAATACAATTAATCGCGAAAGATAATCAGTAAAAGAGGAATTAATTCTTAGTCGAAGATTTTCCGGTCGGCGCACGGTAGGGTCGTATCTTAGATCCCCTCTTTTTCCGGAGTTTGGAGGGAACGTAGGTGGGGGGAGATGTGATTTCTGTCACCACGGGGGGGGGGGGTACATACGGTTCCGGGGGAGCGGGGAGTGAGGTAATAGAAGAGGGTGGAATGAGCAAGGCGGCGGGTACTGGTGGTGGAGTATGAGATCGGGGGGCTGGTTCGACTTCCTCGAAATCCGAACCCTCCGACGTAGTTGGAGATAAAGGGGGTAATATCTCGGGGTCAGGTGAATAAGGGGGGAAACAGTCTGATCTTGGTGAGAAGGAGAGGTCGCTGTCCCCCTGAACAGTGTCAAGAAGGGGAATATCGGCGACCGGGAGAGGAGGCGGAGGTGGGGGAGTATATCTCCAAGTGGGATAACAGGATGACGGCTGCAGAGGGGGATGAGGGGATGAGGTTCTGTGAGGTGGGGGGTTCCTCGGCGGAGCCCTCCGAGGATTGACGGATGTTTCGATTAATCGCGGGGTGTGAGAATGGAGGTTGAGGCGCCCGCAAGCCTCGCACTGTACCCGGATCTTCTTCGGGTATGTATATATCGGCACGCCGTAGGCGGACGATATATACCAAGTCACGATGTCCTCCGGGTCAGTGTGAGGGTGATAGGGTCGGAGGGCGAAGCGTCCTCGGGCCTACTGTAATTTTACCCACAGCCACCCCAAACCCCTGGCTGTGAAAGTACTCTCGTGGCCGTTCCCTCTCAGTCCCTTTTCCCGGGCCAGGCGCACGCACTCCTCCTCGACGGCCAAAGCCTTAGGGTGCACTAAGGTAGAAGGGAGAAAAACGGAAATGAAAATCCCGCGTGGGGTAATTGGAATTGAAAGAAAACAAAACAATAACGGAAAATGAAAATCCCGCGTGGGGTAATTGGAATTGAAAGAAAACAAAATAATAACCAAAAAATGAGCTGCCGGTAACTGGATGACTGGATTTTTTCGAGACAACAGGATACAAATATTATAAAATCAAGTGGACTTACTTTTGCGGCTACTAGAGCTTTTCGTGGCTTCAAGAGCGTATTTGTGGCTACGAGAGCGTTTTCGTGGCTCCAAGAGCGTTTTGTGGCTTCGAGAGCGTTTTTGTGGCTCCAAGAGCGGTTTGAGGCTTTAAGAGCGTTTTAGTGGCTATGAGAGCGTTTTGAGGCTTCAAGAGCGTTTTTAGTGGCTACGAGAGCGTTTTGAAGTTCGGAAAGAACTGATTTAGTGACAAAATTCACGGGTTTATATATTCATCTCTAATCTATAAAAAATGGGGGTTCACCTCTATGAGAATTGGACTAGAAAATAATTTGGCATGTTATCGCGCTTCTCTAATTTCGAAATTCGACGCGTCAAGCCGGTCGAGCGATCGCGTTGCGCGGCCGATTGTTTGTT
Organism: Platygaster robiniae; assembly: GCA_028476575.1. NCBI lineage: Eukaryota > Metazoa > Arthropoda > Insecta > Hymenoptera > Platygastridae > Platygaster > Platygaster robiniae. The sequence goes on along the minus strand of CM052027.1, from coordinate 11,559,275 downwards.
CGACCGACTTGTCGATGTGTATCGATGATATCTGCCGCTCGAGGCCGGCGCGTGATTTTACGCAATTGTACGTGACGAGATAGAAATCCCATAACTGTTCAAAAAAAAAAGAAAGATTCCGGAATCTCGGTGAATCTCGGGAAATTCAGGAAAAAGGAAAAGGATTGTTCGTGGATCGTCACATTACACATATACATATTGCTATACATAAATTTCGAACATTTCGTGTTCTACAATTCAAAGTTCATCAAATTTTTCACATGTGAGAGGATTTTTCAGGAAATAGTATCTCCATAGATTTTCATGTCGTTTAGTTTATTTGGCACTTATTCAGTTTTTCTACGACTTGAAGGATTATTCAGTATTTCTGACCCTATTCATATTTTCAGTATACATAAAATATTGCAAGATTGTTTAGCACTTTCATATAAATTGTTATACATATTTCAAAAATTGTGTGCTCTAGAATTTGAAGTTCGTCAGATTGTTTCTGTTTTAAAAAAATTTTCAGAAAACAGTATTCAAATAAATTTTTTTTTTTTTAATTTTTCGTACTTCTGCAGTTTTTCTATTATTTGTAGGATCGTTTACTATTTTTATACATATATAGGGCGTATCCCACTTCTGGTGTCAAAAAAAACCCAATATTCCTCATGAAATCCTAACACTTTTTTCCTTTAGCCATTTTCTGAACAACTCAAAATTAAAAAAGTTATTAAAGACAAAAATTTAAACATAAAATGCCCTCTCGCAACGAGTCGGGGTCGAATTCACGGAAACAAATTTTTTCCAAATTTTATTATTATACTAAAAAAACAATTCCTTTATAGATTTACAGTTTCTTAAATGTGTTTCGTATTGAAGCCTTTGACGACTTGAAAAATTTTATGATACTTTATGGACTTTTATACATATTTCTAGAATCCCTCGTTCGAGAATTTGAATTTTCTTTATTCTTGAATTATATAAATTTTTGAAAAATATAATTTCACTTATAAGAAACTTACTGAAATCTTATATTTTTAGTATTTTTTTAATTTTTGTTTTTGATTTTTTGTACCCATTAAATTACGTAAGATTTTCCAGCAGGATGTACAGATTTTAAAGATCCGGCTATACATAAATTTGTAGGTTAATCGATTTTTCATATTTTTATGTATTTTCAAACGAATTTCTAAAATTTTATGCTTTGAATTTCGAAAGGTACTAAAAAAAAGTAAAAAAAGCACATTTCTCGTCGACGTTTGTATACAAATATTGTTATTTCAGTCTGTTACAATAAAAATTATAAATATATACACTCTAAAAAATTTCAGCAGGAAACTTCCATTTTCGACTAAAAGCCATTAACCAGTCCTATTCTGGAAATACCTCGTTGGTAGGCACGGAAACATTTCAGTTTTGGGATAAAAAATCCATGAAAAACTGGAAATTTTCCTTCCCGATACGGATAAATCCATGCGAGACAGAAAAATTTCCGTTGAAAATTATAATTTCTGTCAAACTGAAAAATTTCCTTCCATTTTTATAGAACAATTTCAGTGGTTTTGTACAGTATAATTTTTTATTCGAAGATAATGGAGTGAAAAATTGTTTATAAATATCTCAGTTTCAGAACATTTCTTAAAATAGTTACAGATTGTTCTAACAACTCGATGAGACTTATAAATGTAATGTGAAATAAATAACAGGATTTTCTTTACTTCTAACCCAACAAAAGTAATTCGTTCCCGTTATCGTTACTTATTAATTAATGTAACGCGTTATGTTATCGTTAAAGCAAAAAATGTAACGTTATAGAGTAACTCCTACTGCAAAAATTAGACGTCAGATCTAACGTAAGATCCTTTGTCAGATCTGACGTCAGATTCTAAACTTATTTAAATAACAAATTAACATTGTTTAACACAGCTGGAAATTGTTGAAATTTCACACGATGGTGTATGTAAGGCCCAAACATACATAGTATACTATGTAAAAACTTTGCAATTTTTAGGATCCAAACTCGGGTCTCCGGGCGTGAAAGACTGTGATGCTGCCACTGAGCCACTTCTACCTTTAACAAATGAAATAAGAAGTTGCTTCAGACTTAACTTTTGGCAGCATCGACTTCGTTGCCATTGAATGATTTACATTCATTGCCAAAGGTCAAAATGGCTCAGTAACAGCATCACAGTCTTAAAAGCCAGGGACCCGAGTTTTAAATTCCAACAATTGCAAAGTTCTTTCATAATTTAATATGCACGTATGAGGTTTACCTATACCATTAAATGGAATCTCAACAATTTCCATCTATGTTAAACATTGTTAATTTTTTATTTTTAAACGAGCCTAGAATCTGACGTTGGATCTGTCGTCCCATCCAAGGTCAGACCTGAAGTCTAATTTTTTTCAATAGGAACATGTTTGGTTTGCAGGTAAAAACGTGAAAAGTGACTAAGCTACGATTTATTATTTGAAATAAGTCATAATTCTCTCTATCACATCAATTTTTTTTTAACGCCCATCATTGATTTTTTAATCGAATAAACCTTGTATAATCAATTAGCACTGAAAGGACAGTTGGAGAGTATCGAGGAATTTTCTTGAATTGAAGTAACAGATGTGACGCGATCCGAGAAAAGGGACCTACTGTCCAAAAATGAAACTTTACAGGATGGGCGATTGAATGAATCAAAACACGCTACGGAGACAAGAATGATTCATTTTTAAAACTTCGTATCTCAGAAAAAAATTTATGTAAACAAATTCTGATTGAGCGAAATGGAAGATCAGATTAAAAACTTACAGATTCACTCATAATCCAAAAAACGATTTTTTGGACAGTAGGTCCCTTTTCTCGGATCGCGTCACAGAAACTTTCTTCACAGAATGAAATTTTCTGGCGAGGCCCAGCTGAAAATAATGAGATGATTTTTCCAAATGAAACGCATGTCAAACGCATGTCAAACAATTTTTTCAGAGTTTGAAAAACTTGTTTTATAATAAGAACAATGTCATACATGTTGCTAATATATTTTAAATAAAAAAATTTTTTTTTTATTTTTGTTACATTTTAGAAAGCAGTAACAATTATAATTGTTCGAAGCAGCGGTATCAAAAAATTTTTTGAAAATTTGTAAAACTTGCTTTCTTATAACAAAAACTGAGTTACCACAATTTTTTCGAATTTTCATAATTTTTTTTCAATAATAATAATATTTTAAAATGCAAAAAAATCATAACTGTTGTAAGCAATATCAAAATTTTCCTTGAAATCAATATTACCCAGATAGAAACTGTGCGACGCACGTAAGTCGCACGAGTGCGAGCGCACGCATGCGTGCAATAATTTGTCCGATTGAGACGCACGTCGCACATATGCTGCGAGATTTTGCGCATGCGTGTTTATCCACGTCAGTGTGATCTATTAGTGACGTGCAGTGACGTTACTGAACATAATATAACCTAATATATTATACGTGACTCTCGTGACCGTGGATGGTCAATCATTTAATCATCAATTATTAAATAATTACAAAATATAATTACAATTACAATTGTAATTTTTTAATTTACTGCAATTGTCAGTGTTAAAAAGTTTGAGTGATAATTATTATTACTCTTAAGGTGCAACTGGGTGACATTTCACCAGTGTGCAGGGGCTTTTTGCAATCGACATTTTTTTTTGTAAGTATATATTGAGAATATATATATCGATAAATAACTTCAGTTTTTTTTTAGAGTAATATGTAAAATTTTAAAGGCAAAAATTTCGTGGGATTATGTTGTGAAAGAAAATTTTATTGGTGTTGGTCTAGAATAGCAATTTCTGGGTTTTAGAAAAAAAAAAAACGTAACCCAGTTTAATTCTTTTGGGCGTTTTTTTAGAGGGAAAATATACTTTTGCTTAGTTTTTCTTTGGGGGGAAATATTCCCCCCCCTCCAAAAACGTTAAGCTGGATTAGGTTTTTTTTTAGAAAAACCCAAAAATTTCTATTCTAGACAATTACCGTACTTATTATGAAATTTGTGAAAACTCTGTGGAACTATTAATTTTAAAAAAGGCTTGATATTTTTTCAGCATATCCATCTGAAAAGGAACCACAGGCCAGGTGCGTTGACGAAGATAAAGCAGTCAGAGTTCTAAAATCTCGGTATATTCAGGTAAAATTATTCATTTTCAAATTACTGTTTCATTTGCTTTCAAGTTATCATATTGTTTACAAATCATTTTTTTTTTTTTTAATTTTTATAAATTTCATTCACTTCATGTTACAATTACGATATATTATAATACATAATTACATATGTAATTATGTATACATATGTAATATATATGGTGTATCATATAAAATGAAATTTATATGTAACATACATAATTAAAACATATTACGATTATTATTATTCCCAGTAACCACAAATCATTGATTCTGATTTGGCTAAGAGCGCACAAACACGATTAGAATAAGATTTTTGCTATGTTATTTGTATACCTATAGCTATGACTCCGATTACTATAATAATCATCCGATTTATTCCGATTATTTCCGATTCAGCGAAATTTCTTTCCGATTAAACGAAAGTGCTTTCAGATTTGGCTAACGTTTCTTTAATTGTAAAGTGGACACATATTCAATTTAAATATCGTTCTTTCAATTGGAAACAAGCCATGTCCAATCGGAATCAATTGATTCGTGGTTACTGGGATTTTTATGAAAAAAATAAGCATTTTCGTAAGAATTACATTGATCGAAATAATATTTAAAAATGATGATTCTTGTCCAAGTTCATAGATTTTTTTATTTATTTGTTTTTCATTATTTGATTGTATTTTAGTGTATGCTCACTTTTGGATTTGCACTTTTTTTTTAATTGTTACAAGACTAATATTTTTTCGATTACGTGCGGTGTATAATTATTTCAATTTTTCAATAATTACAACTAACATGAAGATTAAACAATTAATTGATTACATCAGTATCATGAGTATTATTACTTAAGTAATAAGTAAGTATTATTATTTACTTACATATATATATATAGCCCAATAAGCAAACTTCCGGAAAATTGCTGCCAAATTTCCGGATATAGGCAAACAAAATTTCAGTCAAAACTATAGCTTAATACTTCCGCATTCAGCACGAGGAATTGATTGCAATTCTTGCGTTATTCGGAATCCGCAATTTGAGTGCAATCGAACAGAAATCGTTAACGTGCTCTTTGCCGGCAATTTGACCGAAATTTGACATCAAAGAACGTAATGAATAGGTTTCTGCGAAATTGCTGCCAATTCGCCGAAAGTAGGTGATAAAAATTTCAGTCAAAACCGTTGCCTAATACTTTTGCATTCAGCACAAGGATTTGATAGCAACTCTTACGTTATTCGCAATCCGCAATTTGAGTGCAATTTAACAGCAATATCGGTGGTACCCTTTGCAAGCAATTAGACTTGAATCTAAAATGAATTGTTGCAGTTCGGTAGTTAAAATATTCAGTCAGGAATTGACTGTATTTAAGGTAATAAATTATTCATCAGGAGATATATAGTTTCAGTCAGTTTATTGCGAGAAACACATAAAAGTTACAAAAGGTTTTGTTTAATTAGTTGTACAATTTATCAGCTTCATTTTGTAGCGAATGCCGACTGGTAGCCGGATTTGATTTTTTTTTCTTGTTGTTTAACTTCTGCTTGCAATTTTTCAGTGCACCAGTGACAGCAACTTGAAACTCCTCCCGCGTTGGTTTTCCATAATGATTGCTGACCGAGAGAGCTTCTGAAATTTTTGAATTATGTTCATTATTAAATAGGTATTTAAAAATATATTTCTTACATATTCTATGGCGCTACTGTTCCCCCAAGAAGATAAGAGAAATTTTTGATCTACTTTGATAAATTTCTCGATTTGTGGATTCCACATTAGGTTAAATAAAAAAAAGATAACAAAAATGTAATTAAGTAAATTTTCATTTTTAATTCTCAGAAATAAAAGATTTTTTCTGCATTCATTGCAAGGTTTTTGGTCTAAAACATTGATTTTTCTAATTCCGACTATTCCTTATGTGATAAACACAAAAAATTTTCTATAATAATTCTGAAAATAATAAGTTAATTTTTTTTTCAAATATTTAATTGTTCATTCGAATGATATTTGCATTACATAACTATACATAAAACGTAATTATTAAAGATCATTGATTTCCGACTCACTATAAAGGGCCATGCACATCGTTGTTTTGAAGAAGCACAACTTATCCTTTGCTGGATCAGATCCAAACCAAGTATACTTTAAGGCCAATTCTAGCGAGATCCCCTGCTCGATAGCTGCGTACACGCCATCTTTGAAAGTCACGCAGCCTAGGAATTTGAAAAATCGGACCTGCATAAGAAACAAACAAAAAAGTTATTCATGAACGTAATTTTGTATAGACAAATTATTATGATGTAATGAAATGGACGCTTACGACTTCATCGAATTCCGGAGAATCCTTTAAAAAGGAGTTCATTTCTTCAACTTTGCTAAAGGGAAGGAATTTCGGGCAAGTTGGCATTTCCGAGTCGAATTGAGAGTTAATTTTCTTCATCACGGTATCAACTTTTGATTCCAAAAGTCTGAAACATAATTTTTTGGCCTTTCAGTTATAGAGCAGTCCAACATGTGGAGTTAGAAAAGGGCCGCCTATAAACCTCATGAAGCAAATTAATTACTAATTAACAGTGCAAATTTATGTAGGAATCACATTTTATTGAAGTCGTAATTTTTCTTCTTAAAAATAAAATTTTATTTATCAATTCTCTTAGTCCGTAAAATTGCGTGTTTTTTTATAAATTATGCAACTTCTTTCGTATAATATACCTTATAGATTCTTTTTGCTCGATGAGCATGTCCACCACCTTTTTGATCGATGGCTCTGAAGATTTTCCACTGCTCCCACCGGTGATGGCTGGCTTGTTTAGAATCGTACGACCATCCTGATCATTACTTTCGTCTGGAGAAGTTTCTGCTTGTAGATGAACCTTGACCGATGTCATCGCCGTTGTCGTTGTTTTCGTGGCTAACTTCGCTTTTCTCATTTCTCGTGTACGAACTGTCGCTTGGCGTACTGTTGTTTTCCTTGGAGTTTTCACTGTTGCGATCTTCAGAACCGTCGCTTTCGGAGCTAGTTTCATCTCGTTTTCGTTTTCGTTTTCGTTTTTGTGGCTCTACTGCAGAGAGCGCCGCGCTGTTCGATGAAGTGCTCGGAATTTCTTTCCCAAACGTCGACTGCAAGTTCTGAATTTCATCAAGGACTTTTCGCTGTGCCAACTGTTCATCGGAGGGTTTGGGTCTTTTTGTTTTCAGTTTATCCTCACTTGATGTTGTTCTGTACCTTCGTGGTTTCTTTACATGTCTTTTGACCCGCTTTGTTTTACTGGAAACATCAATATTATTTACTATAAGAAATAGTATATTGTTAACCAAGTGGGGAAAATAGGAGATTCCCACGAGCATGAAATTTGCCCCGCGAGCGAAGCGAGCGTGGCAATCATGCGAGTTGGGAGTCGACTATTTCCCCACGAAGTTAACATACGATTTTCTTTACACACCGCCAAGAAAAATGCGATCTCGGAGGTCTGGCGACAAACTGTCAAAATAATCGATTCCATTATTGGTGATGGGAGCGTGTGGTAAAGTGGTCTTTACTGCACTAGTGCAGTAAAGAAACCACTTTACCATACGCTCTCATTAACGATGATGGAATCGATTACTTTGGCTGTGTGCCGCCAGGTGTCCGAAATCGTATTTTTCGGGCGGGTGTAAAAGAAAAGTTATTTTTCCAGAGAAACCCGAAAAATATGTATTTTTCAAGTGTATGAAAAAAAAAGTATTTTTTGAGCATTAATACTGTGCAAGTACTGTCATTTTATGGTACACAAAAGGTATGCCCTAGTGATTTTGATTCTTATAAAAACCTTATAAACATTTTTTATAAGCATTTTCATAAGCTCGACCTTATAAAATTTTTATCAAAAAAAACTCTTTTTATAAAGCGATCTTGTAAAAACTGTATAAAAAAAATTTTTTTCATAAAATGTTTGTTTTTAATGAAAAATTTCTCACGTATCACAAAAAAGCTAACAAAATGAATACTGTCAATTTTTTATGAAAATTGATGATTTTTTTAAAAATTGGAAAATTTTTCATAAAAAAAATCAAATTTTATAAAAAAGTAAGAGGCTTAAATATTTTTTCATAAAAAATTCAAACTTTTTTTATGAAATTCTCTTTCATTTTTATGAAAAAAAATTTTATAAGGTCGTTTTTATAAAAAACGGGATTCTTATAAAAAATTTTGAATTTTTATAAAAATTTGGCCCTTTTTTATAAAAATCAAAATTACTAGGGTGTTGATGTTGATGGTATGCATTTGGCTAAGCAACTACCGTCGAAATAAGAGCAAGAACTTTGCCGCAGGCTTTTTATGAAATGAAAATCATTGATGCCACATACCATCCATGATTTCAGTACTGCCAGAAGTGCATTGCAGATTAAAGCGAAATAAGCAAACATTTGAAAGAATCTCCATTTTGTTTCAAGTAATTAGTTAATTTTCAAACTATGCTCAATGACTGTCATTGTCACCATTGTCATTTATTTATTCATTCACTCAATATGTACATTTAAAAATGAATCAATTTATTATATAATAATCACAACCTATTTCAAAGTTTTTTTCTACATTAATATTTGCACACTTAACAAGTGCAACAATATTTACAGAAGCACTGCTACTGCAAATTTATCTTTTGATTGACGAAACTGCTCAACTTCGTCGACAGAAAATGATTCCCAAGTTGGCATTCGGAAACATTTGTGCGCGACTTCCGTGATACATATAATTTCGCTACTCTCCTGCAATTTTGAACATTTGTAAATTCCTACGTTCGACGAAAGAACCCCCACTTCATAGAAATCAACCTGATGCATGAATTTTTTCACCGAAAGAAAAACTTTCCCACCAAAAACTAGAATGTTGTCAACAATACGAATACTTGAATCATTCAACATCACGCAACTGTCCCGCAAATCTGTTCTGATTTTTAAGGATGCACTTTCGTAGCATTTGTATTGATGGAATCGTGTACCTACAAATCGAGCTTCTGACAATGGTATAGTATAATGTTTGTGTTTTAACTTGACCTGTTCCTGGTCCTTGTATTTCATCATGTCACATTTTTCCCGTTCCACATTTCTGTTATATATTTGAACAAGAGACTTCCCTTGCTTTCGACACATTTTTCGATAAAACCTCATACTGTTCTCGTAAGGAAATGCTGAAAAGTCTTCGCAAGGACCAAACCGACGTACATCATCTATTATATGTAGCAATCCATGGAAATTGTAGGATAAAATTTTTTTGCCATAAATAGAACCACAAAGCATTACGAATTTTTTCATTGCTGCTTCTGCGAAATTTAAATGTTCAGCTGAGTGAAATTTCGGTGATACGAAAATGCGCATAGCAGAGTGGAAAAGCAAAAAATGTTGGTAGACGTAATCTTTCAGAATACCCTTGAAACATGCTACACTGATGTATAACATGATTTGACGCCATTGAGTTGCCTTGAAATCGCCAGTTTCTTCAAATGATTCAACTGCCCGATTGAAATCCCGAGGACAAAACGTCGAGATCAATTTACTCCTCTCGGACCTCATTTTTATCTGACTTGCTGTGAGTTTTGTGTTCTTAGTATATTTTCCGGAGAAACACGAAAAAATAAGTTTTTTCATGACTCCCAAACATGCAAGATGCATATATTCGAATACAACATCATTGACGGCATCAAAATTCGGCAACTTCGAAAGTGCACTTTCATAGTTATGGTGATCTTCATCAACTTGTGAATTGAATTCTTCATTTGTCCTCCGGTCATGGTCCACTCCATCGAGTACCACGTACCTACCATCGGAAAATCCCTCGATCTTACACTTTGAACATGGAGCCAAAGCTCGGTGGCCTTTATGCCCTAAAATGTAAGCTCTAGCGGGCGCATCCGCAATAAAACAACGTAATTGAATCTCAAACAAAACGTTCTGATAAACTAATCCTCCTTGTTCAAAAATTTCGAGCATCTCAGATACGAATAATAAGAAGAAAAGAGTAGCGGAAGCAGCTTTCTTTTGGCCTTGGTAGATACCGACCGTCTTGGGAACCGATCTTTTTATGTTGGCAATTCGGCATTGTAACGGCCAAATATTTTTCTTTTTCCCAGTGTTTGTTAATCTTGCACCATCAGTGCTAAAATCGAGTTTCAATACCTTAGGAATTTCATGAAGAGGTATTGTTTCTAACACTTGGAAAATACATTTTCTTACCCCGATGTGCAAATATTCACCGGGGTCTATGGAATGAAGAACTGGAGGCAAACGAGGTGTCGAAAGAAGTGTCCTAATATCTTTAGGCAAATAAGAAAAGCAAGGATGACTTCTGAGCAGCTCTACCAACCTGTTACCGAAACACTGAGTCGAATCTAGCATAAGTTCTGCTAAACGTTTTTGGAATTCTGTTCTAGGGTTTTTTTGTGCATGAGAAGTAGCGTCATTATTATTTTGGATTTGTTCAGAATTTTCGATCGATAAATCGATTCCGATAAATCGGGAATCATTTTCTGTCTCTGTTGTACTGGCAATATCATCTCTAAGAATTTCGATCGTGGATATATTAGTTTGGGATTTTGTTTTTTCATCAGTTTCAGGGATAACAGTCAAAATGTTTGCTGTATTGCGCATATTCTGCTGAATTTTTCTTTTCAGCTGTTTCAACCGTGATCTCAGTTGTCTTTGTGATACCGTTCGTAGTGGTCGGCATCTCTTTGAAGCTATGTTAAGATTTCGCAGGGCCCTCATGATTGTTCAATTTATTGACATTAACTACATCCTGCCGAAAAAATTTGCAATTGAAATGATCACTCCATCATTCTACCATCACCTACCTTTAGTCTTAATACTTTTCATCAGTTATTTCATAATTTACCATCAAAACTAACGTTCGTTCATTTTTAAATCGGTTCCTCGTATTAGTAATTCAGTTATTTATAAGTACGTTTATTCAAAAATCATGCATTTTGTGTGTATGTTTTCAGAAAAGCCATAGAACTCATCAATTCAAATTTTCTTTTTAATTTTCAGTAAACCTTTTACTATCAGTAATTGCAAAAACAACAAAATGAAAAGAAAATCATTCAATTTCAAGTATTGCAAATTAAAAAAAATTTCATAATTTCCTGAAAATCTCCTGTCTAACTATAACAAAATATTTACTGGAAAAAAAAATAAATTTCACTTGATAAGTACAATGGCTTTCCTGAAAATATTTACCCCGTGTAGCCTGACTTTTTTTGACTGAAGCATGGTCAAAGACAAATGAAAGTCAAGTAGGTAGATTCATGTAAATATATTCAAAGTTTAATAATAGACTAACATTTTCCAAAAAACCGTGCTCTAAAATCGTTCGTAGTTTTTTAATAATCAATTTTCTACAACGGTCATAAAATATAGCATTTTACATGAGAAGAACCCCTTAAAAGAAAAAATCAGATTTTGATTTCCACCGTTTTTGGATTTTGAACGTTATTATTAAACCCCATTTCGCCATTTCTTGTTTATTTTTTTTAAATCCAAAATTACTTTTTTCAAGTCAAAGGAGATGCTTAACCCTTTTAAAAACAAATTCGTTAAGTTTATTCACCTTTTTCACATCATTTATGACTCTTAAAAAGTTGCCAGTTGGTCTGCACTGTCACTCACTATTTTGCAATTTTAAACAATTTCATAATATTCGAGAGGCGTCTTTTGCAAACGGATTCGATTTCTTTATAAAAAAAAGCACATTTTGAAAAAAAATTTTGTTACACCATTATTTGTAGAAATTCGAATTGATTTATTATTATCTTTTAATTATTGTTATTGTATTTTTATTTATTATTGTATTTATTACTGTCTCTTATTTATTGTTATTTATTATTGTCTTTTATTTACCTTGTCTATTAAGAAAAACTTAAGTTACAATTTTTATCTAACAAATTTAGCTTTACAAACAAGGATATCCATTTGTTAATTTAGAACTTGCACGTGGATGAGTTGAAAATATACTTCGTGTTTTTTAGTTAGGTTGCGTTCACATCTCATCGTTTGATAAACGAATGCTTTCATAGCTCACACAATAAGTACATATTGCCTGAGTTTTTCTGTACTCCGAGCAATTACAAATGATATTTTCAATATGAAGTTTTTTACTCACTTGCCCGCTCCATGGTCACCGCTCGATTGACCATCGTCAGTTGACGACATATTCCTTATTTTGATTTTTGATTCAAGCGTGAAAAAAGTGGGGGGAACGTTCTGAAAATCCGTACAATTATTAATACAATGCGCACGAGAGAGATAGAGAACAATATGTATGAAATATACGAATGCGTTGGAACTAAAATGACAGTACAATTTTCTTCTACGAAAAAAAAAAAATTTCAAAGGAGTTATATTTACTGTCATTAATACTTGAATCTCGTCACTATTCACGAAGTAAAATAAAAGTTGAATAATGCACATTTCACTCACATATTTTAAAGGCATTTTTATCATTTGTACCATATGAAAAAATAAAATTATAATAATAATGCTGGATGTTTGAGATCAATGAATAATGAATATCTTGACTATATATACTGAAAATAGAAAATGTGAAAGTTATTTTTTATTTCAGAGCTACACACGAACTATTCGCAAGAATTTCATTGTAAAACTTTTAATATAACTACTATTAATTCTCGTCTAAATACTCAACTTCAGTAGCCTTAAGAACTATATATACAGTAATCTACAAATTAAGAAATACATATTTCTGATTAGAACCCTTAGATATTTCGATATGTTAATTAATTATTGTAAAATAATAGAGGTCTTTACCAATGATATATTCCAAAGTATTATATTAATATGAAATTTTTCAAATTCCTACTTTGAAAATTGTACATAATGCAAACAGAAAAAATATTCATCATCTTCTGAATAAATTATTTAATATAGTCGAGTAGTTGATTTTCCATTCCCAACTAAATAAAAATGTTTTCAATTTTTCACAGAACCTTTCAGATTCTCATATTTTAATATTTCTTCATGGTAACCATCAATTTAAGCATTTTTCGATTGTCATTATGGAGGAACACATTGGAGAATAAAATTAGGGTTGATAATTACACATAACAAAACTCTTAAAAACCGTTGCAAAGTTTTCTAAATTTTTTATTTCATAAAATCGTTTCAAAAAGAAGGGTTAAAATGTTTAAAAACCATAAAAACATTTGAAAATTTTGAATTTTTAATGCAACTTCATCAGTAAAAAAATTTCCGTTTTCTGACGATGTCAGAGTCGTTAAACACACAGTTTTTAATTCAGCAACATTCCCTAGTGATTTTGATTTTTAAAAAAACCTTATAAACATTTTTATAAAGTTGACTTTATAAAATTCTTATAAAAAAAAACTTCTTTCATAAAGCGACCTTATGAAAACATTATAAAAAAATTTTTTTATAAAATTTTATATTCCGAAAAAATTTTTATCAAAAATATTTTTTTATAAAATGTTTGTTTTTAATTAAAAATTTCTCACGTATCAAAAAAAGCTAACAAAATAAATTCTGTCAATTTTTTAGAAAAATTGATGATTTTTGTATAAAATTTGAAAATTTTTTAAAAGAAAATCAAATTTCATAAAAAAGCACGAGGCTCAAATATTTTTTTATAATAAATTGAATTTTTTTATAAAATTCTCTTTAATTTTCATAAAAAAAATTTTTTATATAGTTTTTTAAGATCACTTTATACAAAAATTGTTTTATATAAAAGTTGTATAAGGTCGTTCATATAAAAAACGGATTTCTTATAAAAAATTTGGCCTTTTTTATAAAAATCAAAATCACTAGGGTTAGGTTTCTGAATTTCGAATTTTCCCAAATTCACGCAATTTACATGTTAAATCATTTTAATTTTCTGTTGCCTATTTCATAATTTTATATTTTCTACAATAGTAATACATTTATAATAATTATTATTATCAGAAATAATTACTGTTCATATTGATAAAAAAAAACGAATATTACAATCATTGTATAAATTATTGAGAAATTTGTAGAATTTTGTGTCCATTATACACCTACCGAATAATTTTCCACAATACGACATTCATAATACCTTTTTTTTACCACATTGTAGAAAAAAAATCTACAATACTACAATAAGTTATTCAGCAAAAAAATAACAAATGCATGGTACATGTTTATACTTAATCATTTCAAAATCTTTTAGTAGTAAATTTTGTGAATAAAAAATTATACTCGTTGAAACAGGAAAATGCAAAAAAAATATGTATGTATTTTATCCTTGGCAATTCCACGTGATTCCACGTACGGAGATATCTCACGATATCTCCTCATAACCTTACTTTTTATATGAGTGAACTTGTTTTTCACTTACCGTCAAAAATATCTTCTGGCTGCGTCTGATCGATGGCGATTGATAATTTACCAATCAAATTTTGACGTGTAACACAACCAAACGTATTTTTCGTGACTCGTAAATAAGGATTAAGGACGTTTTGGCTGGGCGTGATGCCTTGTTTTACCGCGTTTTTGCAAGTCACGAGTCACGTCTCGAAACAGCTATTGTCCCCTCCAACAGCGTCCCCCCACCCTTAATACGCTACTAGTAGCGTATTAAGGGGAGGGGAGCGCTGTTGAGGTGCGAGAAAGATGTAGAGAAAAGAAAGCGCGTCAGAGGAAGAGAGACGCGAAGGTGAAAGTGAACCCATCCCCTTAATATATGAGATAAAGCGCAGCCTACAGTTGACGCTAAACAAAAAAATGCTTTCGCCAACGATTTCTGTTCTATTGCGTTCTAATTGCCACCAAACACATCAAAAACATATTTATCAGATATTAGCTTCAGATTAATAAACATTGTTGATGCAAGAGTTTCTGCCGAAGGAACGTAAAGATATGCGGCAATAATTCTACTGAATTGCTCTCTTTTCCCTATCAATGATTTATTATGTTTTCGAAAAAATCTTATGATTGATAACTCACAGTAGATGATACTAAAACTTGGTAAAAAATATTGCCGCATACAACAATTGTTGTCATTCTACTAAAAATGCGTGCAGCAACGATTTTTGCTCTATTGCGCTCTATTTGCCACCAAACAAATGAAACGAACATTTATCGGATACTGCTATCAAATTGGCGAAAATTGTTTCGGCTACAGTTTCAGTCAGGCAAACATAAATATATGCGGCAACTTTTCCAGCGGATTGTTCTCTCATTGCCCATTTAAAATTTCTTATGTTTTTGCAAATATCTTATGAAAATAATTCAAGGCAAATTATCTGCGAATTGAGCAAAAATGTTGCTGCAACGATTTTTGTCGAATCACTAAAAATGTGTGCGGCAACGATTTCTCCTTTATTGCGCTCTGTTTGCAACCAAACAAATGAAAAAGATATTTTCTAGGCATTGCCATCGCATTGACAAAAACTGTTGCTGCTACAGTTTCTGCAAATTACCTAGAAATAAGTGCGTCAATAATTTCTGCAGTATTGTTCACAAATTGCCTTTTTAAATGTCCGACAAGCGTTTCGAGTAAAGATTTCTAGCAATTTGCAAAAAATTTCAAAGAAATTATTTATAGCAAACATTTCTTCTACATTGCTTGGCAACGTTGGTTTATTGGGTCAGTAAACAATAAGTGTTCTTTTACATTTTTTGATTTCTTTCTTCAACAACATAATATATGAAAATAGAAGTTCAATTTTATCCAAAATTAAAAAACAACATATTTTCATTTTTTCAAATGGAAAAAACAAAGGTCAATAGAAGGTTATGTAATATAGATTATGTGATGAAAAGGCATTTAAGATTATCAATATTAAAATGGAAAAAGTAATTTGAAAATATCTTCAATTTTGGTTGAAATACTTGTGACATAATCACAAGTAAATCAAAATGTAAAAAATATTTTCAAAAAATGTATCTGAAGCTTATGTGATAAAATAATGTATATAAAAACACAGAAACAACTAAAAATGAAAGAAAAAACATCACAATATATTTGATGGTTGATAAAATTTTTAAATATTTGAAAAATATGGACATTTTTGTATCCGTCGCTTACGTGACCCTATCGGAAATCTTGTAATAGTCTGTAGTTTGAGAATTACAAAACTATTACAAGTGGCAGCAGAGCTTGAGCAAAGCTGCTTTCACCGTGAAATATATTGTAATGTTTTTTATTATATTTTTAGTTGTCTCTGTATTATTGAATTTTTTCATATGAGCTTAAAATACATATTTTTCAAGATATATTTTACACAGGGACGTCGCAACTTCAATTTTGATGAATGGGCCCACTCGAAAGTGAGTGATAAAAAAATACAATTACAATTACAATCCAAAATTCATGGATGGGCTCGCGCTCAGTCCTACCCAACCCACGCCGTTCCGATGCCTCTGATATTACATTTTTCTTTTACCTGCTATTATGTCTTGAGTAATTAAACAAAACTTTTCCAAATATCAGATATATTCTGAGATGCCGTTTATCAAATGTTAAATTGTTATTCCAATTAAAAAAAAGTTTCATTCACCATGTATAAAAAAAATGATAAAATTTCTCGTGTAACCTTCGAATTTTCTGAAAATGACTTTTCTCACTCAAAATTTTTGTAAAACAGTCTGTATTGCATAAAATCATTAGAAAATCTCACTAAATTCCATGAAGTTTCCTGAATGATTCAATTCAAAAATTTTTTTTTATGGAAAAAAAAAGTTTCAACAGTTTCTTTTCCCATGGCATTTTTTCATAAGATTCCTTGAAATTCGTTTAATGTTTTTCTACTAAACACAACTTCTTTATACAAGTTTGAAAAGTATACTTCTTATAAAACAAGATCATTCAATAAATTAAGCGGTTTCACATTAAACTTTGTCAAGAGCGGGCAACTACCCACTCTTCTTTTTCCTGTATAAAATGAAAGCATGTATCAATATTTCAAAATTTCATGTAAAAACTAAATTTTCATTCGAATATTAAAAGTTTCGTAATCGACGTCTGAATCATGAAACCTAATGTAGCAATTATTCTATATCATAATGACACGTCCGGTGCACGAACCAAATAATGAGAGCTATATATTTTATCATTTCGCTATTAACTAATGATATCTTTTCTAAAATGATGTTTCAATCACGAATTGCGAAATGCGTCACTACTCCCATGTATTTCTTGTTATCAGTCTTCATAACTAAATCGATTACTCATTTTACTTTTCGAACAACAGGAAAGTGATTTAGATATTTGCAGCAATAATCGCAAAATTGTACATGACGAAATACGTGACTTCCTGCACGTATTTCCCTTCATGTTATCAGTACACGATACTCATTTTCAGCGTATATAAACCCAGCTCTTTATTCAAAATTCGGCACTCACAGTAGTATTCTTCCAAGTTCTAAGTTAAGTTACATTTCAACATTTTTCTGATCGATTGTTTTATAAAAGTATGATAGATAAAGTTCTAATAAATTATTTTTAATTGTGAATAAAAATACTAAGAACAGTTAAATTAAAATAGTGTAACCCTGGAGAGTTGGTGCATCACATAAAGGTTTGGGAGTGTTTAAGATTCGGTATTAGATAAAGTTCGAAATAATTGTTTCAGCAAGCATTGTCAGAGCCATCAGTTATGTTATTATGTAAATAATTATTGGAAATCAAAGAAAGCATTGTGAATTGATCTATTGAGATATTGTAATGTGTAATGGTAAATAATTGGAAACTTTAATTCAATATACGCTAACGCATGTTGGCATTTTAAACATTTTCCTGAGTTTCATTGATAAACCCTCAATACATTTCTTTTCCTCTGGTCCATAAATATATGGGGAACCTAGGGTCGTGTAGGGCAGAGCCTCCTACAACGGTCCTAGTCTGTGAAAGTGGACCCAATTCGGGAGTTTTCTATAATTGGATTTCAACGTTGGTTTGTCTATCTGTTTTGGGTTCGCTCGTCACAACTTTGTTAACGTTTTGTGCAATATGGAATCACATGAGCTGTTATACATGCGTTTATTAAAATTGAAATTAAATTTATACTAACTTGTAAAAACAGGGGCGTTTTTCTTATGCTACGCTTCATCCAACTCTTCATCCAACAAAACATAAACAAAAACAAAAATATAAACATTGTCGTAGGTTAACAGCATGTCAAATAGGCCCATGTGTTGATATACGTTTAACGCATCGAACATAGGTGTTTCAATGCGATATTAATCGAACCCGATGTCTTCGATATAATTTAAGGCATTAATGAGAAAGACTGTACATAAGTCCTGTATGTCATAGAATTTATATAAGAAATATTAACCTAATGTAATCATTATTGCCATATTTTTCAGTTTTGTGAATTTCATGAGATATTTTTTCCCAAACTCTTTCTTAGAATAAGTAAAATTATTGTTACACGTCACCAATGCTGTTTAATACTTAAAAATCCAAGAAATAGAAACTGAACCTTTTTTTTTTTTTTTTTTTTTGATAGTTTTTAATCATGGATTAAATATTCCATCACAGTGAACCACGAGTCTTACAGTGAGCTCACAGAGAGCTTACAGTGAGCTCGTTATTTCCTACCTAAATCGGGCTCACTATGAGCTCACTGTGAGCTCATAATTATTAGATAAAAATGAAATAAAATCCTTATCCCGTGGGATTGAACCGGTGTCGACGAGGCAGCAGCTGTTCGTAGGCGAGTGTCTAGACCACTCAGCTATCGAGGCTTCTTAAAATGTTATGGAAATGGAAGAAAATTACTCTGAATCTGAACACAGCAGTATAAACAACATCCTTTCGTTTAATGGATATAATAAGAAGCTTCGATGGCTGAGAGGTCTAGACATTTGCTTCCGAATAGCTCGTAGCGTAGCAGTACGCCGGTTAGATCCCACTCGAGGTAGGTTTTTTTTTTTAATTGTTCTAGAGATCTAATATGACTATTTCATACTGTAAATAGTAAAATAGCTCCATTTAACATGAAAAAATATTAATTAAAAACCACGGGTCTCACAGTGAGCTGACAGAGAACTCACAGTGAGCTCATAGTAAGCCCGATTTAGGTAGGAAATAGCGAGCTCACTGTGAGTTTACATGTGAGCTCTCTGTGAGACCCATGGCTCACTGGGATACACTTTGAATTTACAAAATACATACTCAGATAATTATATAATTTGAATACCGAAAATTTAGCAAAATTTTTTAGCGAAATTCAAATAGTTCTCTCCACAATGTCAGGTAACGCCTTAACATTTTATTTTACATAATTTGAAGTTAAACGAATCTGATTGGTTGAAACCTGTCCCTTGAATATCTTTTTTTATTTTGAATTTTGTGAAACGTAGCTTATGACTTTTTTATTCAGAAAAATACATAGAAAATTGTAGTTAACTTCGTTTTGAGGTTCTTATCCCCTCTAGTCGAAGAAGACCGTTGATTGGTTATAACTTGTCGCTTTTTTATCTTTTTGGTTTGTGAGTTTTGCAAAAAGTGGCATAGGACTCTTCGCGTCAGAAAAATATATAAAAAAATCAGGAATATTATTGTCAGCGGTTTTTGATACACCCGTATGAGAAAATCATAAAATTTCTCGTGAAACCTTCAAACTCTCTGAAAATGACTTATCTTATTACAAAATTTTGTAAAACAGTCTGTGTTGTATAAAATGATTAGAAAATCTCAATAAACTCCATGGAAGTTTTCTGGATGATTCATTTCAAAAATTCTTTCGTTGAAAAAAAGTTTGTAACGGAGTTTCATTAACTGTGGCATTTTTTCATAAGATTGCTTGAAGTTATTCCTTAATGTTATTCTACAAAATGAAACTTCTTTATACTATCCTAATTAAAAAACATGATCATTAAAAAATTCCAGGGTTTTTCATCAAATTTTGTTAATTTTTTTTAAAAAAATGGAATCGAATAGGCTGCAACAAATGCGTTTATTGAAATTTATACAAGATACACATACATACTAACTTGTAGTAACAGGGACGTTTTCCTCGTGATATGCTTCATGGAGCTTTTCATCGCACAAAACATAAACAAAAATAAAAATATAAACATGTCAAATAGACCCCATGTGTTATTGATATACGTTTAACACATTGAACATTTTTTGAATATGCGCTGAAAGCGTAAAAACAAAAAATATTGTTAACTTACTTAATGTCAACATAATAGTTCAGTATTTGCGTTTCTTATGTTAGAAGATTTGTTCAACAAACGTAGACTATTGTTATAGCCACAATAACAATGACATTACAATTTATTGAATTGGTTGTTTTCCGACTCTGACGATCGCTTTGCTATTTCTTGCTATAGCTGGAAATAGCAAGAAATAGCAAATGGCCGTCACAGCAGCCCATTTTATGAACACTTCTACTTTACCGACCCCCGTTGAGCGTTTGGCAGGAAACTGCTTAGAATTTTTAGGCTTTAATTTCAAATGCATTCAAAGACGGTTTTTAAAAATATAAGGTATCTTGATACTTTGCAAACAATTCAATATAGAATCTAAATACATTGACAAGGAATTTACTTCCATCATTTAACATCTGTTATTCATTGTTACTAATTATAAAAATATTTGATATTAGAATTGTATTAAAATATGAATTTAAAAATTTGTGTTTATTTTGGAATATGACACTTTGGAAATTTTTTTGTCAAAAATAGAAAAATCGTTGTACAATACAGAAAACTTTTCTGTTTGAAATATACATTCAATCTTATCATCTGAAAAAGTTTCCAAAGTGTCATATTTTAAAATGAACACCAATTTTTGAATTCATATTTTATTACTATTCTCATATCAAATTTTTTTATAACTAGTAACAATGAATAACAGATGTTTAATGATGGAAGTAAATTCCTCGTCAATGTATTTAAATTCTATATTGAATTGTTTGCGAAGGATCAAAATGCGCTATTTTTGAACAAACCGTCTTTGAATGCATTTGAAATTAAAGCCCAAAAATGCTTAGCAGTTTCCTGCCGAACGCTTAACGGGGATCGGTAAAGTAGAAGTGTTCAGAAAATGGGCTGCTTTGGTGGCCATTTGCTTTTTCTTATTATTTCCAGCTACAGTAATGCTTCTACTCCTGTCAATCTTCTATCTTTGTTAGCTTCTCTTCCTGTCCGCGCGTTAACACAGGATTGCAATGACAGGAGTAGAAGCAGTAAGGATAGAGATAGTTGACAGGAGTAGAAGCATTACTGTATAGCAAGAAATAGCAAAGCGAACGTCAGGGGAAGGTTAAAAACCATAGCGGGATCTGTGGGATAATATATCCTCACCTAACATTGCATATCATCTCATTGCTAGAAAAAGAATATATGACATTGTTTTTATTCAGGAAAAATGTTTAAATAACCAACGATGCCCTACAATTATTGACTCAATGACATTTTCCATTTAAAAATACGATGGATTGTTCAAAACAATCGACAATGAACAATGTGTCTCAAAAAACACGTCGGTAGAGTGGATATTTCATTCTGATCGAAGATCGGAATGCGACTTGATCCAAAATTTTATAGTTTGTGGTGAGATTTTCACCAATGTGATGATGTGGGATGATATGGGATTTTAAGCAATGTTATATCATCCAACGGACCCGGCTAGGGAATGAAGAAAAAAAATTTCAATCATAATTTTATTACCCACAATCAAATGTTCAGTGCTTTTCTTATTTAATAATTTATTACCTCATTTGTTAACGCTACCTTCAACTTACGAAACACGCAAGTTCCATTTCTTGAATTTTTCGTTGAAAGTGTAAAATCCGAAAATTAGCCCAGCTATTATTTTCTTATCTGAGAATGCTGTTCCCACAAATTTAGACCATAAAGAGTTGCTTACATTTGCGCATGGAGTTATTTACTAACACAAAAAGCTTCAACCCAGAAAACAAAATTGTACAAGACTGGCCCCAGATGCGACCCAGATTATTGAGAAACATTGGTCAAATCTGGGGTATTTCTACTTCCGCATTAAAGTGCAGATCTGGCCCAAAATCATGGGTGCGATCTGGACCATGACTGGATCAAATCTTGAGCGGAGATCTTGATTGAGTTTATCAGGGCCCTCTCTGGACCTATTCTGGACCACGGTTCTGGTGCCCAGATTCTTGTGCCGATCTGGTCCCCAGGCTTGGTTTTTTAGGAACTTCATATTTTGAAACGATGTGAAATAAGTTATGCATTATTTCGAATTATTCTGTTCTAATGAGCAATAAAAATTTAAAGTCTTTTTAAATTCAAATTCAAATTCAAATGGAACTTGTTTGTTGCATAATTAAAGGGTATTGCAAACTTATTTCGAAATTATTTGTTGAATGAGAAAAGCATGTAACTTGCGTATATTGATTATAAAATTGAAATTTACAAGTTAGAAAAATTTCTTACCTCTCAATGACGAATTCAAAAATTGTAATTTCATTGTTTCATAAGTGGACTATAGTGTAAACTTATTAAAACACAAATCATTCAATAAGAGAAGCACGTAACCCGCATTTTTTTATGATAAAATTGACATAAAAAAAATTTTTTTCAACGCGGATTTAATGTACGGGAAAAACAAGAATTTTCATACCCTTTCGGAGGGCGGAAAACGACGCAGATTGACATAAATAAGAAATGCCATACTGACTCCACCCAGCAGTAGAGTTCCGAATCCTCTCCTCGAACAGCCTGACAATTTAATGCGTGATCATTCACCTGTCCCTAGTAACTCTTCATTGCATGCAATCCCTAACGAAGACAGTAGTAGTGATAGAATCAATCAAGAGTATGACTCGCCTGACAATGAAAATGTTTACAATTCTGAAGAGGATGAGGCAGAAGGACAGTCCTCGAGCGAAGATCTCGAAAACTGTCAGGGTGAGCAAGACCCACAAGAAAATAATCAAAATATCTTGAATTGCCCCGAAGATTTACCACAACAACGAAGAAATGCTTTAAAAAATGCGTTTTTGTCTGCTCGAATGAATCACAGTCAAGGCAACATTATTTTACAAACATTACGGTCATTACCTTTTGGATTTACTGACCTCCCAAAAGATACAAGGACAATCCTCTCAACGCCGACAGTTGTAGTTCGAAATTTAATTGAGCAAAGAGCGGATGGTACCTATATTCATATCGGCTTTGAACAGTTGGTATTAAAGAAACTTGAAAATGTGCCAGATAATGTTCTTCCGCAGATGATTCACATAGACGTAAGCACTGATGGTGGACAAGTTCATCGTCGTGGTTTAAAAAGTTTTTGGCCACACCAGTTTCGAATCGCAAACGTCCCTAGAGATAAACCTGTGATTGTCGGTGTTTTTGCTGGAAACAGTAAGCCCAATAATCCATTTGAATTTCATGAGCCGTTTCTCGATGAAATCAGAAAGATTCAACAAGACGGCGGTCTTTTGATTCGAGGTCGAAGGTTCCTCGTAAGAGTACGACTATTTATCGCTGATGCGCCCGCTCGATCTTTTGTTTTAAATCATACAGGTCACGTATCTACGTATCCCTGTTCAAAATGTTGGGTTGAAGGCCATCGGTGTGACAACTCTCAATTTCCTAATACAATGGTCTATCCTGGAGTCGAACATGGACAGAGAACAGACGAAGAGTATAATAATATGGTGGACGATGACCATCACAAAGGTACAAGCCCTCTGGTTCCATTCATGGGCTTAGTTTCACAGGTTCCATTTGAAGGAATGCACCTGTTGTATTTAGGTGTGATGTTCAAGTTGCTGTCTGCTCATGTTTCTGGGAAGTTCGGCTTTCGAAGAATGAGTGCTCGAAAACTAACAATATTAGATGCTCGAATATCATCTATCAAAGAGTTTTGCCCCTCTGAATTCAATCGGCGTCTTTCAAATCTAAGTCAATATGTTCATTACAAAGCTACAGAACTGAAACAATTTTTGTTGTACCTCTTACCAGCTGTTTTCGAAGGAATAGTAGTAGATGATTGTTACAAAAATTTCCTTATACTGCACTGTGTAATACGCATTCTGAACATGGAAGACATCTCTGAAGAAGCTTTCAACTATTGCACTATTGCACTGAAGCAATTTGTCACTTCATGTGAAGATCTCTACGGACAACAATTCATATCTTACAATATACATGGTCTTTTGCATGTTGTTGAAGATGTCAAAAAGTATGGGCCGATAGATTCATTCAGTGCCTTCTGTTTTGAAAACAGCATGCCCGAATTCTGTAAAGCCCAACGAAAGCCTGGGCAAAATCTCGAGCAGTTCTATAAAAGAGCAATGGAAAGAAACGAAGAATCGATGTTACCACAAAACTATGATGTTGAAATGAAATTAGGTCGACTGCATGAAGACGGCCCTGTGCCAGCCGATATAGAAGCTCAGAGGTTTCATCAACTGAGCAGCGTCAGATTTGGTGAAATCAGATTTTCAAGTCAGTTACGGGATTGTTGTTGCCTTGTAGGGGATACAAATATTTACATCATGAAGAATATTCTCAAAAATGGAAATGATGTTCTTCTTGTTGTCCAAAAATTTCAAACAGTTTCGTTTTATTACGATGTTGGTTACACCTCCAATGCTGTCGGGGTTTATTCAGTAAAAAATCTTTCAAACGATATTGAAGTTATAAATATACGCCAAGTAAATCGAAAATGCTATTTGATGCCAAAATGGAGCACGGTTGAAGGGGAAGAAGAGAACGAAATTCAAAACGAATATATTTGCGTCGCTCTATTAACACCGACACAATATCCTCGCAATATGCTATGAAAACTATCTAAAATCAAGATGCACCCTGTCGGAAATCCTTTAATTATTAGATAAATTTTTGTTACGTATGTACAACTTATACGTTTTTACCAACTACACTAAAATTAAAAAAATTCTCATCAAAGAATGTACATTTCTTGTTGCAGATAATTGAATAGTCATAACTGAGATGTCTCAACCCATCAGCAAAGCAACCGTTTCAAAAGGTAAAGAACAAGTTACGTCGGCAAAGCGAAAAAATCCAAAACAGATCGGATGCTCTTCTTCAGGAAGAAAAATCTTCAAATCCTCGAAGTTTTCAACTACGGAATCAGAAAATGATTATCCGCGAAATGTGTTTTCGCAAAATAAGACATGCAACATGAACATGCAAGTATTGTGAAGTGTTGTGACAAACCGTACGAGTGTGCAAAATCCACCAAAGAACAACATGCTTTCTTGCGTAAAAAATCAGCCAACAACTATGCAGAGCAACTTTCAACAAAAAAATTCGCCAACGTATTTAAGAGGAGCTGGAATTTCACGAGCTCCTGTCCAACCGCAAAAGCATCCTAAGAAGCCAGCTCTGAATTCTACGAATGACGTTGCATCCGATTCTTTTGAAAATCTGGAAAACAGCTACAGTCATCCTCTGACAATCTGTAGCACCAAGTCTCCAGTGAAGCCTACCAATTCAAACCAACTTCGTTTCCCACCAGGCGACAATGTCGGGCAGCAAATTATAACTTCACTAAGGTTAGTTCAATAAAAGTGGAATGATAAAATTGTTTATTAGAGCATTTCGCATATCTGAAGCATCTGAGTAAGCATCTTAAAGAAATATAATTTTTACAACGCCTCTATTGAAAACTCAATTTTCAATGCATGTAATTCAAACGCAAGGTTCCAGCTCTAGGGTTGAAACTTTAAAAGTTTCAGCTCTAAGGTTGAAACTTTTGAAGTGAAACTTTGAAGTTTAAACCCTAGAGCTGAGACTTTGCGTTTCAATCCGCTTTACATTTACACGCACTGAAAATCTCGGTTTTTTGAAATCGAGTTCTTATGGAAAATAATATGCATTACTCGTTGCAATCGTTGTGTTTCACCCCTCGTAATCCAACATACTATTTCTACCTGTAAAAGAGGCATAACAATATTCTTTTCTACTTATTTATACGGCTTTTAAACTATGTTTCAGGAAATTGGAAAAGAAAAATTCGATCTTATGCAGCAAAACGAGGAAACTAACAAGAGATTGGAAAGAATTGAACGTTTTCAACAGGATGAGTTAAGAAAAAGACAAAACGCTAACAACCGGGCCTTATATGAACCTTTAGAAGGATTCCCTTTGCAAACTTTGGAAGACCTTCAGCTTTTAGAGAGCGAGGAAAAAAATTCCAACCATTTGAAACTTGTGAGTAAATCTATGCTCATTTCTGGATAATTGTCTTATTTTATTATGATGATACATGCTTTCCCATGGTCTAGTGTTGATCGTGTCCACAGTTCATAGGTATAGTTGAGTGTTGAATTATGAAATATTTTTGTACCGAAACAAGTTGTCCCAGTAAAAATATTAGCTTTGTTTATAATGTTGATCTGATATACTTTGCCCATAGTTAAACAATTGCAAACAAAGCAATAGTATAAATTTATAACCTATAAAATATTATCTTTGAATTGAGAACGTATTAGCAAAAAAAATACTGACTTTTAATATTGAGTAATTGCAAATTTTTAACTGATGTAAAGTATGATTTACAATACAAACACACTATATATTTTTAATAACAAAGTTAACTTGTATCGATGAACAATGTAAATTTTCTATTAGCAGTTAAGAAAAGCTGATGTCTAAAATTCTTACATCGAAACTTGAGATTTAAAATGATAAATGTAAAACATTTCCAAGTTGCAACATTCAAAACACGTATTAATTACACGTATTTTAAGTATCAACTTCGGAAATTCGATACTTATGACAGAATAATACTAATTCAAATGATAAACATCAATCTCCAGAAAATTGACAACTATGAAAATCCGAGACATATCCAAAATAAAAAATGTGACGAACATATTATAAAATAATGTGAAGTAAATTAATCGACATTCTTTAACTATGTGCGTATCTGTATCACTGCAGGCGAGAAAATATTGACCGTATTGAAACCCACGAGCGGTGAATACAAAGTTTCAAATTTTTAATAGAGCGTATTTAACCATGGTAACTTTGTATATTTGAAGTGTTCTAAGTATTCAAAGTCACCGTCGTTGAATAAATTCTATTCAAAATTTGAAACTTTGTACTCACCGTTTGTGAGTTTGATTACAGTCAATATTTTCTCGTTTAAAGTGATGTACTCGCACTATAAAATCGGATGAAGCATAAAACAATATAAACGGAAATATTAATTTTCATTTTCTAGTATGAGCACCTGAAATCAATGGGAGCGTCGAAACTCCGAGACTTCCTCGGTATGTCTGTCAAGGAGTTAATGACAGACGATTTACTGGTTTTATTTACCTGGAAAGGTACGGGAGCAACAAAAGAGTTTCGGACTCTTAAAATTTGTACAACAATTTATAGTAAGTAAAATCCAACAAGAAATAACTTTTTTCTCTAGACACTAAAAAGTCTGTTGCTTCTTTTCATTTTTGTAATTTTAAAACGTCATTCTTGAAAAAGTTTCGTTAGTTCACAAGCTTCTTTATTCATTTTTTTGTTTTGTTTTTATTTCCCATTATGCTTCTTCCATAAGTGTTATTTAGCGCTAACACATACAGAACAAAATATTTGAAATTTCGATAATTTTTTTGACTATAGATATATTCTGAATAATGTCTAAACTTTAATAATTAATAGTCAAAAGTTATTAAAACTAACACCAAAACCTTGAAAAGTATTTGATCATTTGATGTTTCTCTGTAAGTACGTTTTTCTATTATTTTTTTTCATGGATTTTTGTTCGTTTCGCCATTTATTTATGTCTATATTCGTAAATCATATATTTTCTATTAATAACAAACAATAATTGTGAGCAATGCAACCAATGGTTAAAATTCTTTTTATTTTCAGATGCTGCAATGGACTGTACGTTGTTCCCGGGTCCCAGCAGCGTAGAACATTTTAAAAAAGAATTTCTCGAAGTTTTGCGGGCGGCAAAACAACGCTTTAAAAAGCGGGTCCTTAATCATGAAGTGAATGCAGAGAGAAATGACGGACCAGAGGTAGTCAATGGTAACGATGGTCAAGAGAGAGTCTACGACGTTGATGCCGAAGATCAAGAGGAAGTGAACGAAAATGAAAGCGACGTTGACGAGCAAGAAGAAGCAGATAATGCTGAGTAAGTAGCAGATAATACTGAAGACGAAGCAGATAATGATGAAGAAGAAGCAGATGATGAATTCGACGAAGAAAATAACGAATTAAGTTATGATGAAACTTTTTCTCATGAAGACTGATAATTGATTAATAATGATTTGATTAATGCTGTCATTCAATAAAAACATACATGGTACATGATTCAATTGTGTTTCACTTTTTGCTTTATTTGTAAACCTTAACATAATTTGTTTTCCACGTGAAGTTTGAAAAAAATTTTCAATTTAAAAAAAAATCTTTCACATGAAATCTATCAGTAAATGTATACATTTTGCAGGAACACAAAGTAAATAAATACTTTCTGCTGTAAGTTAACAAAAATTTTCACTTTCTGCACTAGAACGAAAAATTGCAGTCAGTAATATCATACCGGCGTGACGTATATTGTAAGTTTTATTTTTTACAGAACAGTAAAAAACATTTTTTCAAAACCCTCACGCGAGCAGGTAATCGGAGACTCACGCGTGCGAAATTTGTGAACTCTCATGTGTGAGAGGCATTTGAGTCGCATATGATGTAGCAACGGTATGCTCTGTGAGTCTCATGCGTGCGAAAAAACTCGCACGCGTGACTCGCATATTGCACGCACTACGACTTCATTTTGCTATCTGGGTAGAATCAAAAAAACAAATTGTTTCTTTTGTTCACTTTTGTAAGAAAATTTTTATCTGGGTTTGCTAAACTCGTTTTACTATACCAAGAATTTGACACTTGTTACAGAAATGTTTTCGATTTTTCATAATTATTTTGTAATATTCGAAGTATATTAAAAAAAACTATTCATTATTACTTCAATTACGACAAAACCTTTTTATTTGGTATCGTCAGAATATTTATTGCGCACAGAAGAATTATCGTCTTGATATTACAATCAAAGTTTAAATTCTAATGGTCGATTTTAGTTCATAAGAACCCACCCGGCGGCGCTTATTTTAGCCAACTTTTCAACATTGGAGTTGGCGAGCCCTGGACCACACTGTTTTACTGGCAGTAAGAAATGGTAAGCAATAGTAAGAAATTTCTATTGTTCTTTTGTGTTCTTTTTACTGGCAGTACTGCCAGTAGCAGCCAGTAGATTTTCCCAGATTTTCGAAACGTACCCACACTGGGAAAAAAACCCTGTCAGGTTAACCGGAAAACCCCGCTGCGTTCACAGAAAGGGGTACCGGCGAGTTTACAACGTTGCATTAGCGTGGTTGCCATGTTAACGCAGCGTTGCCACTCACGTGAATCCAGCCGTACGGTCCTTTGTCGATTTAACAGGGTGCTCAACGCTGAAATCAGGCCCCACGGAAAGTCAACGAGGTCCGGACGTCCTACTCACACAATGTTAGCTCGTGACGCGTCGCGTGTCGATGCGATCTTCCCTCACCGGTCTCCTGGGGCAGGCAAGGGGGAGACTCTCTCCTCTCCCTGCCGCTCCCTTGAACCCCGCATGGTCCAGCCCGCAGCTCGCGTGCTATTCAGCGATTGCATATAGACCAATCTAAATTTTGGAGTTGGGGAACTGTAGACTGAACTCGCCAGCGTTTCCCAGTTTTCACCTTTCACTATTATTTTATTAGGATTAAAATTTTTGGAAGGTCTTCTATTTATGCGTTACAGATTTCCAATTTCTTTTCAAAACATGATTACAAACATTAGTTAGATCTAGGAACTTTGTGTTGAACTTGGTATTTTCGTTGTTTTTTTAATAATTTTCATTCATGATTAAACATCGTGTTGAAAGATTTTTGTTTTTATTTCTCTAAATTTTAATAAAATGTCGACGGTGGAAAAGCGAACTCAATATTTCAAAACGTTTTCTCCAAAAAATTTAATATTGAGTTATTTTGTTCAAGTAAATAAATTACATTTTTAATGCTGATTGTACATTGAATTTTTTCAAAAAATGTATATCACCTTACGGGTATTAACTATGTGTTTTTCACATGGCAATAAAGTAAGTGACAATCGCTTTATTAAATAATATTTTATAATTACTTCTTATCTAGGAAAATGAAAATGCTAACTTAAGTCTGGCATTTTTCACATGATTTTTTATTCCGCAAATTAAAATAATAATAATTGCAATAATGCAGTGTTATATTGTTTTTATTTTGATTATTATCTTTAGATTGCACGAAAGTTTTCCTAACTGACCTACGTGGTATCGTTCTATTGACTATTGGAAAAAAATATGCAAATCATTTTTCCATAAGTTTTTTATTTGATTGCCATAAAAATTTGTTTAAATACAACAGGAAGATTATGTAATATCCTGCATTTCATTTGCGGGATATTTTTGGTTTATTTTCTTAAATGACTGTACATTTGAGGTATGATACGTGAAAAGAATTTATGCATATTTCACACGGAATTGATTTTTGCACCGCTGTTTTTTTTCCTTTTTCGGGAGGTAAACAGAAAGAAGCGAGCGAGGATTCGGGTGTTGCGGCGGTGAGGTTTGTTTACGCAAGCTTGCCAGAAGTCGCGGGAACATTTTTGTTCACACGCGAGTTCCCGGATTTCTCCTTCCTAATGGGGTAAAATCGAGTGTTTAAAAGGACGAGAATTTGGATCATTGACAGCTTTTTCCGACGCGCCGTTCGGCGGTCAAAAGCGGATACGCGCTCTAGGACTTGATACCACGCTGTCTTAGCAGGTATTCGGGGAGTCCTAGTTGGGGAAAAATCTATCGTCACGCTCTTCGAAGTAGCCGTCGTGGCTTTCGAATTTTGGGAAGCTCCTTTACCCTGGTGTCTTTGAAATCGTTTTGCGGTCCTCCCGCCCGCCCTTTGGAGAACCCCGAAAAAGTGAATCTTGGCAGGTGAACTTTTTCCACCGGCGGCCGCTCAGGGTGCTTGGCTTACTGCAGAAGGCCCGGATCGCGTGTCACATCGTCGTGGTGACCACCCGGATCCACAACCCTTATTATTGTGTCCAGAATCGGGCGAGAGAGGAAAAGTAAGTTTCCGAATTATGGATAGTGGGGTGATATAGTTGGGTGAATTATTGATTTAGAGAAATCCGGAGTATAGTATTTTGAGTCAATAAGTTTTTAGAGACGTTTTGTTTATTATTCGGACCTGTATAAAAGTTGATCTCTTTTGAAATTATCGTCATTCATCGCTCTCTGTTACTAGAATCATATCGCGGCGTTTCTAATTTGCAGTGACATCTCACTCTCGAGAACTCTTAGTAAATTGCGCTGACGAGGCGGCCGGTGCGGGCCTCCGCACAAGCGATCGGCGGAGGGAATTTTTGGAGAAGGGAAAATTAGCCACCTGGGTCAAAATACAATGGGCGAGAAATAATTTTCCGGGATTTCTCTACTCTTATCGCAAATCACCTGACGAAATTGTAGCGAATCACGCCTCAGCTATATTCGGGATTCCGTTGTATACGCGACCTTCGGTTATAAAGACGGAAGGTATAGGAATTATAGGTGCATCTACACCTAGGTGTAGATGCACCTATAATTTGCGAGCGTCAGAGATTCTGTTGTGATCGTATGATCTCCGGAACAGGCTAGGTCTGCGGAAACCGTGCCCCCGGGATCGTATACGTAAATTGGATCGAAATTGTAATCCGCCCCCAGTTCCAAAATCCAATGCGAAACCCGGATAATTCGGGACGAAATCTATGAGCCTGCCCCTCAGGCGGGAAATCCTTTGCCTGATCTAGAGATTTATACACCGACTCCTATTCTTGAAAAGACGGAATCTCAGAACGAAACTCCTGTTCCTCCCTCTTTCGTTGACAACTCGGGGGAGTCACATTTATTCCCATTTCATGTAATTAATTAGTAGTTTGTATGCGAAAGAATACGACATATATGATCTATATAATCACAGCGTTTATATAGATATAATTTGAACAGGGTTAAAAGATCCAAAGGGGAACTATCGAGTTATCATTTATCAAACGGGGAATTTTAAAATAGATTAGATAAAGACTTGTGTATCTCTTATATATTCTGTGTGTAAGTGTGTGTGTCGGTATTTGTTTCTGATCCTGACCCTGCCTCTTCCCAATTTTTATTTCGGCTTTGGTGTACTCTGACACGACCACTGTCGAAGTGTCCTTATCGGGTTCATCCCGAAACGTGACAATTATTCCAGGACGAGTACAAAATATTTTTTTTATCAATACCTACAGTTAATAATGTTATTTTAAATGTTTTTATTACTAATGCTGGAGTTTATTAACCATCTTATCGTTTTTCACCCTACTTATTTTGGGCCTGCATTTCGATACAAAATCTCACTTGTCATGTTTTTTACATGATCGCCGGTAATTTTGTTTTCATGGTCTGCCGGTCGTGCTAATTGTGCAGATTTTAGCGTACAAAGAGCGTTCGTGGTCTTTATCGATATTGATGAGCGATTCGGCGTGACTATACTTGCTACATGTGAAAACGCTCTTTCTGCGGGAGCGTTGCTGTTCGGAAGCGTTCTGATTTTGTTTATAACGATGGTTAGATTGGAAAATCGTTTTTTACCTTCCGCGGTTGTAAATACAAAAGTTCTCAACCAAAATGCATCAAAATCTTCGCCTACTTCTACTTCGAAATCCTCAAGATCGTCCATTTCGTCGAAAGCATTTCGCAAATCCAACCACTCCTCTTTCAATCTGTCCATATTGCAATCAGTTTCGCGACAAAGTCTGTTAGCAACAAATCGCACGTCTTCGAAAGATTGTTCTGGAAAAACTGAATACAGAGCTGATTCACTGGAAAAGACCTTTAATTTGCATAAGAATTCATCAGATTGAAAGAGAAGCCGTTTGATTTCTTGGGCACTTTCTACATAAAATGCGAAGTACATCCTACGAATTTCAGGAGCAGCGCACGGTTCCATCGATTCAAGGACAGTTTCACACTGTTGACCTACGTCAATAAGGTTTAATTCTTTGACATCACAATCTTTTTTCCAGTCGACAGTATTCGCGAGCAAAGGATTTTCACGAATGATTAAACAAGACGTTTCAGAATGATAAGCCATCAGCATTTCGAAACACGAAATGTATCAATAAAGTAGTCTTTAGAGTTTACTTAGATCAAATCGAAATTTTCTTACCTACTTTATACTGGTTATATTAAGTAGTATCTGCATACTTAAGAATGGGAAAAAACTATCGAAACATGAATTTACCAATAAAACTGGAAAGAAGAAAATTTCACGAATACAATTTAGAATCAAATAATCCAAAAATTGAAAATCTATCATAAAAGAGTGGTATAAAAGAATTAAATTAATGTTCAGAAAAACATCATTATCAATTTAGAGGACAAACGCTCCATTTATGTACATTACTACCATAAAGAGTAGTTTCTACCCACTGTGCACTGAGTAGAAAAATTCAAGAACTCAGTTTCGAACGAAAGAAATCAATGAACGTTATAGAAAAATGACTTTCATTTTTTTTATGTATGTATATATGTAATTTTTTATGTTTTCTCCACGCGTCGGCTAAAAATATCGTTTAAGAGAAGTTTTAACCCCTTTTGAAAAGATGCAATATTTCGGTAAAATTTTTTCATATAGCATTCGACAATTAAACGTTCATTTTAGAAAAAGCGATTGTCACTTACTTTATTGCCATGTGAAAAACACATAGTTAATACCCGTAAGGTGATATACTTTTTTTGAAAAAATTCAATGTACAATCAGCATTAAAAATGTAATTTATTTACTTGAACAAAATAACTCAATATTAAATTTTTTGGAGAAAACGTTTTGAAATATTGAGTTCGCTTTTCCACCGTCGACATTTTATTAAAATTTAGAGAAATAAAAACAAAAATCTTTCAACACGATGTTTAATCATGAATGAAAATTATTAAAAAAACAACGAAAATACCAAGTTCAACACAAAGTTCCTAGATCTAACTAATGTTTGTAATCATGTTTTGAAAAGAAATTGGAAATCTGTAACGCATAAATAGAAGACCTTCCAAAAATTTTAATCCTAATAAAATAATAGTGAAAGGTGAAAACTGGGAAACGCTGGCGAGTTCAGTCTACAGTTCCCCAACTCCAAAATTTAGATTGGTCTATATGCAATCGCTGAATAGCACGCGAGCTGCGGGCTGGACCATGCGGGGTTCAAGGGAGCGGCAGGGAGAGGAGAGAGTCTCCCCCTTGCCTGCCCCAGGAGACCGGTGAGGGAAGATCGCATCGACACGCGACGCGTCACGAGCTAACATTGTGTGAGTAGGACCGAATCCGGACCTCACTGACTTTCCGTGATGCCTGGCTGGAATGCCGTGAAAACATAATAGGTATATCTATATATAACTGTATTTAATTATCTAGATAATAAGATATATATAACAAGACGATGCGCATGCTATGTTGGTAATACCGGCTCTGCAGCACTGTAAATCCCTGTTGATTCAACAGGGGAGCAACGTTTCGTTAACAGGGAATTGTCAGCAGTGCTCCTCTCTGTTGGAGCGGCAGGGTTTCTTTTCCCAGTGCAAGGTCTAGTGATGGGCGATACTCGAAAAAAATATCGAAATCCGAGTACTCAATACTTTCAAGTTACCGATACCGATCCTATACTATAGCGATACTTTAAAGTATCGATACCAAAGTATCGAATAAAAGTTTCGATGTGTTCGGTTATTCATTACAACAGGGAACTGAACATATTTAAAGTGGTGTTCTGTAGTAACATCTCAAAAAATCGATATTTTTTTCTTGCATTTTTTAACAGGTTATGTTATTATCTATCTTATACAAAAAGGTTTTTCAAGAATTCGGACGGGAAAGTGGTTTTTCAAGGAGGGTTGTGACTCCCTCCGCTGAGTTACCACAGTACGTTTGGCGTTTTTTTCGAAACCACTTTTTTCGAACTGGTTCACACGATTACTAATAATTAAGCGAATAAATTTCGATAAGTTTTTTTTAATGCTCAGAACTGTTGTCGCTATCGTCCTACGGGTGATTTTTTCGATATTAACAATTATTTATGAATTTTCTTAGTCAAAGAAATTATTAAAAAAAATTTTTTAACTTACCAGTTGCGCCATTTTGAACCTTTTGATGAAAAAAAAAGTAAAAAAAAAAACTTTCCTTGGGCGATAAGGGCACTCATATAGATTACAAAAAAATAAGTTTTTCAATTTGATTGTTTCAGACTGGTGCAATTGTGTCATTAACCATGAACCATCAACACATGTTTTTTTGGAGGGCATCACTTATTGGGGCTGCAGTGCAGAAACTAA
This sequence comes from Platygaster robiniae, assembly GCA_028476575.1. Lineage (NCBI taxonomy): Eukaryota > Metazoa > Arthropoda > Insecta > Hymenoptera > Platygastridae > Platygaster > Platygaster robiniae. The sequence continues at coordinate 11,523,809 of CM052027.1, read as the reverse complement.
TGAATATTTTCACTTTTTACAAACCTAATACTGCATTTTTTAGGTAAAAGTACAATACAACTTTGAAAAAAAAAACCGTATCAAAAAATATTAAATACTTTATATAAAGCAAAATTTTGAAAAACGCCTAAAAAAAGAGCTGTTACTACAGAAGACCCTCTTAAGTAAAGTATAACTCGTAGCAACTTACGCTTAGAGAAGTATTTTTGCCTTTTAGGAAAAATTGGTTATATTATTATTTAATTAGCAGCTTTCACTCAAAATTTTATTATTGTATGTACCAAAATTGATTATTCATGTTTTAATGATATTATAAGTACTCGAATCCGGAAAGAATATTTATTAAAAAATGCGAATATACCCAGATAGCAAAATGTTTCTGAAATGCGCGCACAGTGAGAGCACGCGTGCGACTTATATCGCACGTGTGCGACGCACGAGACCTCCATTAATGCGACCACATGAGTCGCATTTGAGATGCATGCTTGCGATCTACGTAAAAGTTCGATTAGAGCGCATGCGCATTTGTAAAATCAGCGGAAAAATTTGAATTTAGGAAATAAGCCAAAAAATTCGTATTTTTAATCTCGGGAAAATATAGATCTTATGTAACTAATGTAAGGTCTGTGCTCGGGAATAAATAGGAAAATTTGAATAAACGGAACCAGTGGGTAAATTTAAAAAATGCAATAGACCACATTTAAAAATAATATTTATTCACTTTTATGTAAATTTTAATTTACAAAGTTTCAAATTCACAGCTTTTCTTTTCAGCTTGTGGCACATTTCTGCGAAATTTTTCAAACATTTATTCAAAAATTCATTCTAAAATTAGTCTACAATTTTTAATTATCATTTAAGAGCCAATATGTATCTCAGTTATTAAACAATACATCTTTTACAGTTTTCTAAGATTAGTTTAACAAAGGAAAGGGGAAAAATAGTAGTTTTTTCGAATTCAGGTAATGAACAGCATATTTATCATGGTCTACGAAGGAGACAAAAAGGTGATCCAATATCGGATTATCCTTTGCGCGTCATTCGTAGGCCTCAAGAAGTGTTATTCACAGCCTAAATCGAAAACAGTATTTTTTTCCTTTTTACGACGAGAAATATCCATTACTTGAGCTTTTTTGGGGAGAAATACGTTCTTTCTTTTAGAACATTCATTTTTTTCGTCAAATAAAGAACGTCATTTCTTCCCGAAAAAGTTCAAGGAACAGATGTTTTTCGCCGCAAATGGGAAGAGTCTTTTTTAGGCTGAAACTTGGATATTTTTGAGGTAAATGCATATTCTACGTAAGGAAGAATGTGATTGCATTGAACAGTATTTAATTTGTAAAAGCTGTATGAATAACCGTTATTTTAATTTCTTTCAGAGACATAATAAATGGCGAGAGCTTGAAATGCATATACTTTAATACTGAGAAAAAGATTGGCTCGAAAAATATCATATGTTAATAAACTCAATGAATAATAATGAAATAATGATTTTTTTCTATTCACTGTTATCTTCATCGTCATCTTCCCTTTCATTTGATGATTCCACTTGGTCGATTCCTAACTGGCCTTTTAGGTTTTGTATTTGCTGCGCAAGTTTCTGTTCAGTTTCGAGCCTGGGTAAATTTTGAGGTTGAGTTTTTGTTTTTCTTTTTCCCAAATTTTTAAATCTTTGTTTGGTAGCACGGAGGATCTCCTTCATATGATTTTTGAAGGAATCTTTGTCCTTCGGTCCCTCAAATGTACTCTTGGTCGCGGCAACTGAAATTTAGAAAAGCACGCTATTATATAATATTGGTTATCAATAAGGATTTTGATAATTATTTCTCGTTCTTACGATATAACATATTGCAGGTTTTTGTTTTGCTAAACTCTATTTCAGCTGTGTTGTTCCAAGATACATTTGATGCAATAAATTCATCAGTCATGATCTGCTTCATTGCGCAGCTGAGGAACTCTCTCGCCGATGAACCACCCAGCTTTATTAAATGCTGGTACTGCAATTAAAAAATCATTAGATGTTACAATGAATATGTGACACATCTGAAACTGCGTGGTAATTCTTGCAACAGATATCTTTGTGAAATATTAATAACATTCTTATCTAGGTTTTCCTCTATAATCACCTCTTTACAGAACCAGTTTTCAGAAATTTCATCATGCAGGAAAGATTTCATCAAAAAAAAGGATGAGTAACTCACAAGCGTTTCACGAACTTCATTATTTTCTTCTTCCAATTTGCTGAAATCTTCCAAGGAAGATATGGGGAACCCAGTTATTGGCTCCAACAAAGTTTTATTAAAGCGTTCTTTCTCTGAAAGTTTAGCATCTTTCACATCCTTTGCTATTGCATCAATGGTTTTCTTGAGTTCTGTGGTTTGATTAGTCACCAGTTGTAACTGCTTCTTAACGCTCCTTAAAACAGAATGTTTTTTCTTGTTTTGTAGAACAAAAGTTTTCATGTGAAAAGTTTTTGTTAAAAGAGAAATATATCAATTTGAAAAAAATTCAGCTCAAGTTAGGGAGTATATGTATATACGAAAAGTTAATAACATCATAACTTTGTTAGCTTTACGATTATAATGTTAATTAAGATTTATCTATAATTTGAATTTCATGACTAACGTTAGACTGAGTTATAATTTACAACTGTTTATATCTAAAACGGCTTGTTTCTTGAAATGAGACATTCGAATACTGAGATTAATTAATTGAGTTATTGTTAAGTCAAGTTATACTTGTACAAGGGCGTCAGATAATAATTTGTCTATTTAAAGTATATCAATCATAAACAGATTTTTGACTTGCTTGTCTAAAAAGATATAAAGAAAAGTTTGGTTCGTAAATGTTATATACATAGAACTATAACTGTTACAAATAACATTCTTTTCTCTAATTACTTTGTAGACATTTCATTTTAAAATAATTGACGTATTTAGAATATACATTTTTGGAGATGGAATGACTTGGGAATTCGTACAACGAAATAGTTTTATCCGACATCGTCAAATTTTTCAAGCAAGATCTTAGAGAATCTTTTAACTTTGGAAAAGAGGTACTCACTGTATATTTTGATCTAATTTTTTCAACATGCCAATGACGATAGCAGTTGGTTCGAGCGTTTGGTTGTATAGTGAATCCACATCTGGCATCGTTTCAGTGCTATTAAAATATAAATAAGTGATCATATAACTACATATACTAAAACAATCAGGAACTGAAAGAAAACAAACTGAAAAAAATTTGCTTCAATTATTTCTTTGTTTATGCGCCTAACTAACAGATGCTTTGACTGTGAAGTAATTATTGTGCTATGTTTTTTTTCAGAATAACATTTGTTCTTTAATCATCATTTAGGTGATATTCATAGTAATTTTCATGGTCATATTAGACCAATATTCAATTTTTGAGTTGTTTGAAATACTGTCAAGTATTGAGTACTACATACATTTCATTTGCCATAGCGAAAAAATTGATTAATGAGATGAACCCAAAATTATACGAATCGAAGATAACACTACTTTTTCTTTCTGGACAACTAATTTAGGACCAAAATATAGAAACTTACACATCGTGAGGATGTCTGTCACTCTCTGAAGAACGTCTCCTACGAGAATGAGGACGGGGACTTCGGGATCGGTCCGACTCATATCTATGGTCATGTTTTCGACTTGATGACCTACGATAAGGGCCACGATCATCTCTATAAAATTTGGACAAAAGACACCATCAGAAATCTGGGATACATTTAATGAAGGTTTTCAATAAAGTTACACGAATAAAAGCTCATACTATTTTTTCCTTCTGGACAATAAATTTGAGAAACAAATATAAAAACTTACTCATTATGAGAATTTTTGTCACTCTCTGAAGAACGTCCTCTACGAGAATGAGGACGGGGACTTCGGGATCGGTCCGACTCATATCTATGGTCATGTTTTCGACTTGATGACCTACGATGAGGGTCACAATCATCTCTATAAAATTTGAAAAAAAGACAACATCAGAAATCTAGGATACATTAAATTAAAAAATTTCAATAAAGTTACTCGAATAAAAGCTCATACTATTTTTTTTTTGGAACGACTAATTTGAGCAGAAAACATAGAAAATAATTACGAAAAATTGATATAATTACATTTGCAGTACATATAATGCATTACTTTATACAACTTTAGTTCAATCTCTTCAAATAAATCTCATAATTTTTCACTGAAAAAAGAAGCTTACCTTTGATCTCCTATATGGTCTCTTTTATTATGTCTTCTATCTCCATCATACGTAGATCGTCTAAATAGAAATAAAAAAAAGTACCTGTTAATAAAAGTTTCCAGCGTACCAAAATACCAAAATCTGTAGCCATACTATTCAACCATTTTGCAAATTCAAAGAATTTACAATCGCATGTGGAATAAGGTTTGCCATAGCAAAAAACATTGATTAATGAAACGCGCAGAAAATTTTAAATTGTATTACTTTTCACCGTTCCTCTCTACTGCAGGATACTGAGGGGACGAAATGAGGGGAGGAGTAGGCAACTTCGATGAGGTTGAAGGAATAGCCGTTTCATCTTTTTTTTGTTGCTCAACCAACTGCTGCAGTTTCTCGATCTCAAGTCTCATTTTTTCTTTATTTGTTGTTCGTTTCTTTTTTGTAAATATTTCTTCTGAAGAAGTTGTGTCAAATTTATTTGGACGGTAAATCGGCCTTCCACTTTTGCTTTCCGTCAGAAGTTTTTTCCCTTTCATGTCTTAGCTTCTGTAAAACACCATAATTCATTGTAGTTTAAAAAGAGGAATACTATCTAAAAAGTTGTGAGAGAAAAAATTTGTAGAAAGTTTTGCATTTTTTGAGTCACAATAGTAACTATTTCAAACAAAATATTTAAATGAGTTTTATTCTAACATCCTTCGATGGAACTAAATGACGAGAATCAAAGTTCGTGATATTAAATAAAAATTACACGAAGAAGAAATACACCATGTTGCATTAATTCGTAACTTTGCTTGTTTAATTCACCAAAATTTTACATTGAATATCTAGGAAAAATAGGAAAATAAAGTGATGGATCAATGCCACTTGGTGTACGCAACGGTACATACACTATAAAAATTACATCATTCGAAAATTGGAAGGAAGGTTGTCAAATATTGGGAGTGACAAAATCCTAAAAAATAATTTTTTGCAAGCCCCCAACGAAAAATTTGTCTACATGTTATTGTTAAAAGTACAATGAAAAACGATTCGATTTTTAAAATTTCAATGCTAACGACTTTGTTAGACCCTAGCAGGCAAAAGGCGACGTTTTCGTTTTCCATTCTGAAATAGCATAAAATCGATTTGATAGATTTTAATTGTCATAAAAACTTCATCAATGTTGGAAGCCTACGTTTTTTCATAATTTTTGACTACATTACTGTAAAATATATTGAATTTTACTATAAATATATACTAAGTTTTTTCTCGCGAGTAGAAAAATCCTACTCTACCGAACAAGGGCATACGAAATGAACTTTGTTTCAGTACAAGCCTCTGCGCGTGCAAGGTTTTACAATCGAATAAAATAACAATATAACTATAAAATCAAATAATGTCTGACTTTTAACTAATTAATTAAAAAAATTAAAATAAGAATGGTTAAAAGTGCTATTTTAGGGAACATGAAATCTCCCGAAAGGCGACGTAAAAACGTCGCCAAAGCCGCCAAAACGTCGCCTTCTGCCTGCTAGGGGAGTATTTTCATTCATAGGCTTATCATTATAATGAAAAGTCTAAGTGTACTTACACTTAAAATAATTGTCAATGTTCAACTTTCTTATTCTTTTCTAGAAATTTGTCACATTAGGTTGGGTGGTAGAATGAAAGGAGTGAGTAATGACACATACACAAATTCGTCAGGAATCACGTTCTCTTCCTCTCCTTCAATTTCGCTCCATTTTGGCATCAAATAACATTTGTTATGAATGTCTCTCATATTGACTATTTCCAAATCATCAGACAAACGACTGATTGCGTGCACACCCACAGTTTCTGACGATAACCCAACGTTGTAATACGGTGCACAAGTGCGGAATTTGTTCACAAGCAGTCTGACGTTTCCTTGCGTTCGAACAATATTTTTTACAATGCCAATTTCCAAATTTTTCAATTTCAAACATCAGTTCTTGCCACTACTCTCAATTACAACCTTCCCTATCTGTACTTTTCTAAATTGTTCAAACTGATCAGGATGAACAACATCGAGGAGAGGACCGTCAGCATGTTTCTTTGTGAGTTTGAAATTATCATCGTTCATTGGTTCGTTCTGTAATTCATTTCGTTCACACAACCTTTTGTAATATTGCTCAAGGTTTTGGCCAGGTTTTCTTTAAATGTTACGAAACTCTGGCATATTATTTTCATAACAGAAGGTACTCAAAGAGTCTAAAGGGCCAAATTTCCTCACGTCATCCACGATGTGTAAAAGATTGTGAGTGTTGTAAGAGAGGAAACGCTCTCCATACAAATCTCCCGCAACAGTCACGAAACTTTCTAAAGCTGCTTGGCAATAGGTCAGCTGGTTTTCAGTAATAGTTTCAGAATTCAAACATCGTACAACACAATGCAGCAGTAAGAAGTGGTCGTAATTATCATTGGGAAGTACTTTTTTCAAGAAGACTGGGCCGACATAAAGCAAGAATTGCCTGAGCTGTGTAGCCTTCATTTTTTGAAATTTCGTCATAATCGACGGGTCGCGATTAAAATCGCTTGGGCAATACGTTTTGAGCAATTCCATTCTGGAATCCAAAATTTGCAGCTGACGTGCCGTGAAACGGTTACATGCAAAGTCCCCAGTGACTAAAGCTGTTAGTAATTTCAACATGACACCCAAGTAAATTAGGTGCATACTCTCCGATGGCACCTGCGTAACTAAACCCATGATAGCTGAAAGAGGGCTAGGGCCTTTATGATGGTCTTCATCAAGCATTTGTTGACACTCATCGTTCGTTCTCAGGCGATGTTGAGTGCCAATGAAAACTGTTGCCCCGTCAGCACGATGCCCCTCAACCCAACACTTGGAACACGCATGGAGGGAATTATGACCATAGTGATTGAGAAAAAAGGCTCGGGTAACTGCGTCGGCGATGGATAATCGAAATTCGAGAGGCAGAAGCCTGTCATTTATTTGCAAGCCACCTTCTTCAAATATTTCTGTTACTTCATTCAGAAGCGGTTCCAGAAACTCATACGGATTAGTCGGTTTTTTGTCACCTAAGAAAACGCCTGCAATGATTGGTCTATTGTCAGCAATGTTGACGATGCGATATTGCACAGGCCAAAACTGTTTACAACCGTGTCGGTGGAGTTGTCCACCATCCGAACTCAAGTCAACGACAATTCTTTCAGGTAGCTGATGAGCAGGAACGTTTTCTAACTTTTTTCGGATCGTCTTACTAAAACCAACATGGAGATACGTTCCTCCAGCTCTTCTTTCAATTAGGTTTTTGACAGTGACGGTAGGAGTGTCAACTACAGTTCGCGTATCCTTTGGCAAATGATGTAGATTAAAGGGGTGTGCACGTAGAGTTTTGAGGATTATATTGCCTTGGGTATGATTTATATTTACTGTTAAAAAAGCGTTTTTCAATGCAGCTCTGCATGCCTCTTCAATATCAAACGGGTTGTTCTGCTCAGCATGATCATGAGGGTCATTGTTTTGATCGTCATTGCCAACATTATTTTGCCTTTCATCATTTACTTCATCTTCACGTTGGTTATCGTCAATATTATTTACATGTACGTCAACGTCGTTTTGCAGTACGTCGTCATTTAAATCATTGTCTACTTCTCTCACATTTATTTCGTTATGAGGTTGTTCGTTTTCAATTTCTACATTATTTATTTCATCTTGTTCATTATCGCCTTCTTCATTATCACTAATGTGAATTTGAGGCTCATCGTTTACTTGATCTCCAGGAAGAAGACCTACTGCATTTTCTCGAATGACAGCAAGACGACGTATTTTTTGACTTCTGCTTAGTTCATTGAATGGTGTGTACCTTTTAGACATTTTTCAGTTGAGACCAAAATTGAAAATCAGGAAGAGGTAACTGTAATTGAAGCAATAAAATACACTGAAATCAATTTTCATGTTGTTGAAAGTATTAACATTTCGTTTATAACAGTTTGAATTAGTTTCTTTGTGAGGGCAATTTTGGAAGTACTTTCGCAGTGGAACAACATGCTATTCTTTCAGTTCTATACATTGCAGTAAATAAATACTTTGAGCCGTTACGAGTAACTTTTTGAGCATTTATATATTAATTCACGTATTAGAGCCCTATGGGAGATTCTGTAATACTGTACCAAGTGTATTATTACAGTGTATTACAGTCATTAAAAAATATCGATATCGTGTTGGAAAAAATATATATAAATTGAGTAAGCCTATTCATTTTCAAAATTCGTACTTAGCAATTTTTAATTTCATTTTAGTTATATAAAATGTTCCGGTGTAATAGGTGTAATAGGTATTACACCTATTACACCTATTACAGAATATCTCAGAGGGAGGATATAAAAGCATATTTTTCAGTTGAAATTATCAGCATTTTTTATATTTTATGCATTTCCAATAATTCATTACTTGAAGTAAAGACATTTATTTACTCTCCAGTAAAAAAAAAAAAATTCCCAAAAAAAATTGAACTTTTTCTTTGTTATTATACAGGGTGTCTCAAAGTCACTTATAAAAAAAACACCATGGATTCCTTATTGAAATTTAAGTCAAAAAGTCCTTTACCACTTTTTATAAAACTCAAAATTCAAAAAGTTATTTAGGCCTAGAATTTAAACAATAATTGCGCTTTCTTGACAAGTAAGTGTGAAATTCACCAACCAAACTCTGATAAAACTTTCCTTAATATTTTTCTGAGTTGAAAAGTCCTTTGCCATTTTTCACAAAACTCAATATCAAAAAAGATATCCAGGTGTCAAGTTTTAACCAATCAGATTTCTTAGATTTTAGACTCCAATATCTTTTTTGATTTTGAGTTTTCTGAAAAGTAGCAAAGGACTTTTCGACTCAGAAAAATGTGAAGAAAATTTTGTTCAGAATTTGGTTGGTAAATTTGACCCTTACTCGCCAAGAAAGCGCAATTATTGTTTAAATTTTAGACTAAAATAACTTTTTTAATTTTGAGTTCTAAAAAAAGTGATAAAGGACTTTTCGACTTGAAAATCAATAAGGAATCTATGGTTTTCTTTTTTATATGTGACTTTGAGACACCCTGTATAAAAGTTTGTTTCTAATATGCAGACTGTTTTTCTGAAGCGCGATTGTCGTACGTGTGTGTAACGCAAAATCACGATTTTTAAGCCTTTAACATCAAAAACTATGTTCGCACCTGTGAGCAATCGTCGATTTAGGCTCAGGTGATTTTACAGCTTTTACAAATAGCTATTGCTTTACACAAAAAATATCGAAATTCACGCCCAAAATGAAAATAATCAGAGATCAGAAAAAAAATGTTATAACCAATAGGTAAAACTTTTATCTCATCAAATGACCTACGAAACAACATATTCAAGTTTCGCTAGAATCAAAAAGCAGGTCCCAAATGGACCGGTGGATTTGAAGTAGAGACTCTATGTAGATGAAAAAAATATGAGGAAAGTGTGAAATGAGCCTTAAAAAATGTTCGATTTGTGAGAGCAAATTCTTTATCTTTAGCACGTATGATTTATTTTATTTCAATTAAATTATACAAATACTAATTATTTTTGATAATTTTTTATTACATTATAAAAGTTATCACCTACAGACTTGAAAAAATGTTTTTTAGCGAACAACGTAATACGAATTAATTTGAATAAGAAGCATGAGAATTTTAAGAATTCAAAAATAAAAATGAGTAACGGAAGTAGAAATAGAATCTAGATTGAAAAAATGTGAGCAAAACGTCAAGTACGCTATGAAAATGTTTTCATTTTGCGAATATTTATAAAGTACGAATTTAATTATCGTCATAATCATGGAAGTAACGATTACTTGGAAGAATAGTCGACAATTTAGCATGATTACAAACATCACACTCTCAGTCACATTATTTTATTAAGGCTATGATGTACAAAATATAAGATTATTATTTTAAAGTTGTTTGGAATTAAAATCTAAGAGAAAATGGAACACAAATCAATGTCTAGAATGATAGAATCACGATAAAAAAAAATTTTAATGTATTAAAAGTTACTGTTATAAAAAAAAAAATCGTAGAAACAAAGAAGAAAAAAACAAATGATGAATATACAGGGTGTTTCAGGAAGAGTACTACTACCGAAAACCATGGATTCGTCATGAAATTATAAGACGATTTTTTCTTTGCCATTTTTCGCTTAACCTAAACTAAAAAAAGATATAAAAATTATAAGTTTAACCAATCAACAAGCTCCTGCGAGGAGTGGGGATAGAAATCACGGACCAAAATGATTCTGAATTCTTCCCATATTTTTCTCAATCGAAAAGTCTTTTGCAACTTTTCACAAAACTCGAAATCAAAAAAGATATTCGGGTCACTAGTTTCAGCCGATAAGATTTCTTAAATTTTCTGCTTGAATATCTTTTTTGATTTCGAGTTTTGTAAAAACTGGCAAAAGTCTTTTCGATTGAAAAAAATATGGGAAAAATTCAGAATTCATTTTGGTGCATGATTTCTGTCCCCACTCCTCGCAGGAGCTTGTTGATCGGTGAAACTTATAATTTTTATATCTTTTTTTATTTTGAGTTAAGTGAAAAATGGGAAAGAAAAAATCGTCTTATAATTTCATAAGAAATCCATGGTTTTCGGTAGTACTACCTTTTCTGAAATACCCTGTATATTAATATATGTGGCGTGGAACGAAGAAACGTACTTAACAGCCCCTGGCTGTTAGGTAAGTTTCTTCGTTCCATGCGACATATACATATTAATAATATTAATAATAAAAATAGTAATAATAATAATAATAATAATAATAATAATAATAATAATAATAATAATAATAATAATAATAATAATAATAATAATAATAATAATAATAATAATAATAATAATAGTAATATGTGTGTATACATAATAATTATAATAAATAATAATTATAAATGTTAAAAATTAGACATATTCTAGAAAGAGTTTGTACAGGTTGTCATAATGGTCATAAGGTACATTCCAAACACGGCAAAATTATCATCTACCGAGTAAACTACATACTCGAAAAATGAAATTTAAAGTAGATGTGAGAATAACAGAAAAAAACTGCTTTAAGCATTGTTTGGTATTATACATCAACTTGAAAATCAATATAAAAATTGTAATAATAAAAAAATTATATGATTATTTCATTATGATTCAGTTTTGATTGGATTTCACATTCAAAATTCAAAAATGCAAGAGCGCCCTCGGGTCCCTCGGTAGCGCCTTCAGTAGCCGTGGCACAAATATGGAATATTCTTATAGCGCATGCACAAAAGCTGCTCAAACTTTTACTTTGGGTTTATTTTTAACTGAACTGGAAATATTTTTACCGAAAATTGGCACTTTTAAACAGTATTAACATTTGTTTGGTTCACTGCAAATGAGAAAATATTGGATGGTTCAAATTCAAACTCGATGACTTTGAATACTTTCCATAAAAGATTAAAGTGCCGACATGAAAAATATTCAAAGTCATCGAGTTTGAATTAAAGATTTGACCATCCAATTTTTTCTCATTTGCTGTTTTTAAAATTATTATTTTAGAGCACGATTACAAAATTTTGTCGAAAATATTGTTGTTTTTAAAAACATGTTGGGGCGTGATTCCATGGCCTGGACATTTTTTTTTTCAAAATGTCAAAACTATTTTAAAGGTAAACATTGTTAAAGTAATCCCATATGTTATGAAATTCAAATAGAAAAAAATTATCAAACGTGATGATTTCAGCGAGTGTGGCCAAAAGTTTTAAATAATATTCGATATTTTTTTCAAGTTCACCAATAGTAACTTTGGTTTCTGTAAACTTTTTATAAAACCGTTTTTTCTATAAAATCTTTATAAAATGACAGCATTTCTACATAGTTGTTTTTAAAATGAACTCTTTAATGATTCTGTCATTTTATATAGGTTTCATAAAGTTTTTATTAATTTCACTCAATAAAAATACTAATTACAACTTCGTACAACATTACTCTTTTTCAGAGTCACCTAATAAAAAATACCAAAATTTCATAAGGAGTTATAAAAAATTAGTAGGCTCAATAAACAAACTATTTTTCATTCACTGAAATAACAAAATTTTTTTGTAGCTTCCACTATTTAATCGGCACAGGGGAATTTCGAAATGCCCGGATCCGAGGCAGGCTATACAGGCCAGGGAAAAGTTAATAAGTGATGTCCGAAGCCAAGAAAGGCTGCATGAACCAGCAAGTGCTTGGGGGAAATAAGTTCGAGCTGAGGAGGCTCAATGTCAAACAATGCGTTTTTTCATATTTTTTCTTTATATTTTAATTGATTATTATTATCAGAGTCACTGATGCTTTCCAACGTTTAAAATGTGAAAAATATAAAAAGTCTAGATTTTTTTTTCAGTGTTTCAGATTTAATATATTATTTTACAGACACGTTTAATGTACACCCAAGCCCATTGAATCGTATACCCCGAGTTAGGTCGGCCTATGCCTTTCGGCATATGGCTGACTATTTGGGGTATACGATTCAATGGGCTTGGGTGTACATAATTCTTGTATGTCATAGAGTATCCATAAAAAACTCCAACCTAATGTAATCATTGTTAGCAATTTTTTCCAGCCTTGTAAATATTATTAGATATTTTTTTCAACCTGTTTCACGGAATAAGTAAAATTAATGTTACACATCACCATTGCTATGCTGTATTTAGAAATCCAAGTTAAAGAAGTTGAAAGTTTTGTTTGTGTTTTGAATTACAAATTTAATATTTCATACACTTTGGATTAACAAAATACATACCCAGATTATTATAAAATTAGAATACCGAAAATTCAGTAATACTTGTTTGCAAAATCCAATTATTTTTTTCTGCAATGCCAGGTAACACCTTGACATTTTATTTTAATTTATTCTGAACCTCTTGTTTACAAACGTATAATGATGATTAAGATAGATGAATTTCGTTCATGAAAATGAGTCACCAATAATATTCGACATTTAATAATCAGATCAATGAAATTTATTTTATTTTTACTTGTAGATTTTATTTTATATACACTCTACACCTTCCAAATTCCTCTTTTATGAAATTACAATTTAAAAAATCACGCATAATTATTTTCGCTAATGTGTTGAATATTGTTCCATGTTTTAAACTCTATTACATATTATTGTAACTACTATCATTATGTGTCAGCAATGTTATTTAATTCCATTACCTGTTTTTTTCATTTTTAATAAAATTATTCTGTTATATTCTTGTATTGTGCCGATGAAGAAAAAAAACCTAAAAAATGTAGATGAGACAATTTTACTTTCAAAAATTTTTTCAGTATCTTACCAAGTGATTTTGAATAAATACTTTTTTAAGTCAATGATAATTACAATAAGAGTTCAGTCTGATTCAAAGTAGAATTAAAAAATTTATGATAGTAAAATTTTTATCAAATTTTCAAAGCTGGGATTTCTCTATATAATTAAAAACTGCATGTAAATTACCTAAAACACTGATATTTAAATTGGAATTACAAAATTTGAAATATGAATAATATTTGGAAACAAAGTAATATATATTTTTGGTTATTCTGCAAGTTCGAAGATTAATCATTGTGTTAATTTTTCATCCAGTGCCGAAAAAATACTCACTTTTTTTTACAATTATATCTCCCACTGATGTTTTTTTTTCCTTTTTTTAAGGTGGTCACGGTCACTGACGATTGCTGACGGTCACACGCGGTTTTCTTTATTTTCCGCACTTGCTCATCAAATGTTGGGTTATGTTTATCGTCCCCTTCGCACCGACGCACGCACCGACGTGCATACATGTGATAAAATGGCGCGTTCGTTTAAATAATGTAGTGAATTATTTTAAAAATAATGTTAAAACGGTACAAACTGGAGTTCAGCACTACTTCATATACAGGTTTTAGTGATAATAATAATACGAATAATAATAATAATAATAAAAAATGTGCATATACTATGTAATATAAAAAATTTTTATTTCTTGTATTTTTATTTTTTTATTTATATATTTTAATTATTATTATTTCTATAGTTTTTCAAACTAGCAAACTAGCTAGGAGGGTAGCAATAATTATATATTACAATTTTCGTAAAACGCACAAAGGTCTCATCCTGTGCGTTTAAATTATTCGAAAACGCACTATAGTCTCATCGCGTGAGCCCAAAATGCACGCGTGACTTCATATTCATAGCGCATTCGCGCGCACGTGTGAGTGCGCATGTCGTGCGCTTTTTGTGCGACGCACCATTGCTATCTGGGTATCTAATATTATAACCACAACCAAAACGTTCCTAGCTATATTTGTTGTCAAGTACTCCCAGTCTCAATGATTTGTTTCTTTATTTGCCTGATTACCTAGATTTACCATTAGAAATTTAGGGAAATCAGGCAAATAAAAAATCGAATCATTTAGACTGGGTGTACTTCCTCAAAAAAATTGAAAATACTCAACTAAATACTTTCCGATGAAATAGCTTGCATAAAATGTGTGAATCATTGATTATTATCTTGATGAATTTTATAATTTTATTATAAGAATACTTCCATAATGAAAATGGATCAAGAACCTTCTTTTTTATTTTCATATGACGGCAGAAACAAATGACGTTGTTGACATTGCTTGAAACAAGGTGAAACAAGGGAAAGGTTGAGTTACAAAAGTTACTCGGTAACCAAAGATTGCCATCTGCCCTAGTTACCTTCAAAAGTTCAGTATCGAAGCGTCGATACCAATAGTAAAAGTATCGGCATTCGATAGTATCGACTTTTAAAGTATCGGTATCAAGCATCGAAATATCGAGTACCAAGTACTCGATATTCAAAGTATCGAGTAAGTATCGCCCATCACTAGCAAGGTCCCAAGGTCTGCCAAGGTCTATGTAAACTCATGATAGCAAACAAAAGGTCTCGTGATCGAAAGCTATTTTGAGATAATGTTATCATTTATAAGAAAATTGTCGATCGGGGGCAGTGTAAAAGATGGTATTGCTGAAAAAAGCGCGAGCAAATCGCAGGACATCGTACTAATTAAGGACGAAAACTGTCTTAAGTCTATGATGGAGACCGAGCTCAAGGAAAATGTTTATGGTGATTATATTTGACATTTAAACAGTAATCAACAATTTATCAACACGTATTTCAAAGCTTGTCTAAGCAAATATTTTTGAAATACGTTGTTGTTATTTTACTTCTTACTATTATTTGTTTCATAACAAATATTATATATTCTTATTTCTTTAATTGACTGCAGTTGTTCTTCTTGAAACTATTAAACTACTTCACAGAACTTGCTGTTGCTTATTACTCTTTCTTAGTAAAAAGTTTAAATTCTCGATATTTTTAACATGTACATCAAGTCATTGAATCTGACGCATGGAAAATGAGACACATTTTTGAATAATTTTTCTTTCGTGAATTTCAATTTCTGTTTGTTGAATTTTTCAAATTTGTTTCATTAAATTTGGAAAGTTACACGAATTATAGTGATGCATCACTATAATAAGAATACAATTTTTCAATAAAAGTTTACATTCGTATAAATTCGATTGTAACATATTCTTGAAATTTTTAGTATGTTTCAAGCATATCAAATCCTTAAATATTGAATCTTGAATTTTGGAGTACATTATTTCTAATATATACAAATAATTTTCTATTGATTGAAATACAATAAAAATTATTGTTGCTAATATAAATTCCATATTTACAATTCATAATCCTCTACCAGTTTTTATCAAGAGACTTGAATTTTATGGAAAATAAGGGAAAAGAGCATCATGCATAAAATGATTATAACATTAATTGTAAGTCATAAAATAATTTATGTACGTATAATTTTTTCCGCTTACATAATTTATGCTTTTTATTTATTAGAAGTTTTGTATTCATATAGATATTTTAAAACATTCCTTTTTTTAAACGTTAATTTATTGAGATATTTTACTTCATTATATTTAATTTACATACAGTGCCTCCGCCTTGAGGGTGATCACCAAAATTTTTCCAAGTCTTTATTTTTCCAATTACTCTATTTTTCATGAAAAAATAGAGTAACAGATTGAGGTATCAGAAAGTCGGATTTTCAACAAAAGATGTGACTTGCATGTCCCACCTTCAGATACCTGAATCTGTTACCCTACTCCTTTAAGCCAGCTTCACACGATGGAAGTTTTGCTGCTGGATTATCCAGCACAGAAAATAGCACTGTATCTATCACGGAAAACTTGCGGCTCAGCTAGCAGCTTACCCTCGCCCCCACTAAAAATGCCAATCCAGCAGCAAAACTTGCATCGTGTGAAGCGGGCTTTAGTGACAAATTTTCGTGTTTACCTTCAAGACAGGCGTACATATACATTCAACATTTGCGTTTTATAATAAGCTATGATAATGATTATTTGTTTCATAATAAATTATACTGCTATATTTTTAGACAGAGCTTAACATGTTTTCCAGAATATTTTGTTACTTGACATTTTGTCTCTAAATTGAACAAATAAATGCCATCAGCATAATCAATTTTTTATCTATTTTGTATGCTTACTTCACTTATTTATTTTTTCTAATAAATTTTATTGTTTAATTTTTTTAATAATGTTTGATATTGTATTATATGGATGTCAACAATTTTCTCCTATTTTTTAATAGGTGGGCCTGATGAAACACTCTTTGGTTACTGCCCTGATTAATTGTTAGTATCAAATCGAAATTGAAAGTTTTCCCATTTAATTAATAAAATCGTATGCAAAATTTTAATGTTTTCCTTTTATTTCTGATATTTAATATAGACATTTCACAGCATTCTATACTTTATATTATATGTGAAGCTCCACAGGAAAAGGTATCTCATCCAAAAAGAGCTAAGGTTTATTTTTGATCACCTCGTAGAGTCAACGGAAATGCCCATGTCCCAAAAGGGCACTCTGTGGACCCCGCAAGTTCTCTCGACGTCCTAGGCCTATACGGCGATTTGGCACGGTTTAAAATAAATGTCTCCGAAAATTTGGAGCGTTCAAAAACTACCCTTTACTTTTAAAACCCTGAATTACTCAATTATTTTGAAACTTCGAACTTTCAAAAAGACATTTATTTTGTAGCGTGGCAAATTGCTGTATAGGCCTCTGATGTCTCGAGAACTTTCTGTATCGGCAGGGAATTCCCCTATAGGACGGGGGGCATTTTCGTCACTTCTATGGAACGATCGAAAATAGACCTTAGCTCTTTTCGGATGAGATACCTTTCCTCGTGGAGCCTCACATATGTATACATAATGAACTTTCTTGTATTCAATTTGATAAATTAAATAAATATTAGTTGAGTTTTTTTTGCCAGAGATCACATTTTTGTTCATGAATTATGTACTACCATTCATCTCATTGCCCATTTTAATGGAGATGGAAAACTTTCGTTGTTGATTATTTTCATTATGTATTGTAGTGTTAAATATCGATAAGGGTGTTTGATGATAAAACAGTACAATTTTGAAAATTGCCTTCATTTGACCAGTGACTTTAAAAACATCTAAAAAGTAAGGGAAGGTTAAATCAATCATGTTTGGTTACAGCCTTAGTTTCTGTAAGTTAAGAGTTAGGATATTTAAATTTGTCATTTCTATTACTTTCATAACTAATTGTAAAATACAAGGGCGGCGTCTCAGCAAAATTTTACGTAAAGGGCAAACTCAAATGTCAAAAAAATCAATGTTCATTTCGATATATCAATAAAATTTATTATATTTTCATAATATCACAGAAATCGATTCCCAAACTCAAGGCTCAAGCTTTTACTTATTAAATATGTGGCGGGGTATGAATAAACAGACCTAGCAGGCCTAAACGTTTTGGCAGATAATCCTACTCAAGGACATCAGAAAGTAAACCGAAATTTTTGGGCCTATTAAATCGGTTTCTTCATAACGCGCCACCTTAGACCATATAGTACATGGACTGAGCATCGCTTTTGTTCAGTGCTACAAAAAGTCACCCTAATATAGGAGCGTGTAGTAACAGCCGAACAACAAGTAATGATGTATGATAGTATATATGTATATATGTATAGATATACCGTGTATATATATATATAAATATATGTAGCATGGACTGAAGAAAGGGTACTAACAGCACCTTGGCGCTTTTCGAGAAAAACGAGATTGAAAAGAGAAAGTCCCTAAGTGAAGCATTGACCGCCCAATTTTGTACCTCAATTTTTAATGAAATAAAAAAATCATACATTTTTAAGAGTAGACTCGTTTGATAGAGCAAGATTTCTATATTCAGAATCACTGACTATCTCAAATTCGATTTTTGGCGCTGTTGATACCCTTTCTTCAGTCCACGTCACATATTATTCTGAACCAAAAAGTCCTGTACCATTTTTCACAAATCTTAAATCGAAAAAGATACAAGTAAAGGCATAAAATCTAACAAATCTGATTATTTAAAACTTGCATCTTTCTTCATTTCAAGTTTTGTGAAAAAAGGCAAAGGACTTGACTTAGAAAAAATATTAAGAAAATTTGGATCAAATTTGATCCGTGATGTCTACCCCCACTTGTCGAGAGAGGGCATTGATTGTTGAAATTTTCAGCTAAAATAACTTTTTTAATTTTGAGTTTTTTGAAACATAACTAAGGGAAAATCGTCTTAGAATTTCACGAGGTATTCATGGTTTTCAGTTGGTACGGTGACTTCCGAACACCCTCAATGTATACCTAGTATTTCTGGAAATTTTAATCAGGCGTGTAGGCAAGTGGGGGTTTGAGGGGGTCAAACTACTCCAGAAATCCTCATAAAATTACTATTTCATGTAAAAATAATAAATACTATAAAAATAAATGAGAAAAACACACATTTAAAAGAATAATGCAACAAAAATTAAATAAGTACAAATCATCAAAAATGACTATTGAAATCTTGAGAAAATAACAAATGGTTCCATCTGAGTAGTAGGTTTAGGTATTTCAGTGTCCTGTTCATTACTTCTTCGTAGACTTTGCCTATGTTGGGTAATAGGCTAATAGGGCGGTAGCCTGTGATGTCTGTTTTGTCTTTCCCTTTCTTCAATATGAGAACTACTTTTGCAGTTTTCCAGAAGTCCGGGAAGGACAGGGTGTTGAGCAGGTTGTTGAATATGATGGTGTAATACGTACTGAAATTGATTGGCAGGTGTTTCAATGCAATGTTGGGTATTTCGTCGACGCCGTACGATTTTTTGTTGTTTAGATTTGTGAAGATTTCCTCCATTGTTTCTGTGTTGGTGAAAAAGGTGAAGTCGAAGGGCTGTGTAGGGTTCGTTGCTTTGTTGTTGGGATTGAATGACGTGATGTGGGTGTTGTTGTGGTCATTTCTGTGTTTGTCTATTTTGAGGATAAGCTCTGCTGTTTCCCTCTCTTCTTTGAGCGCTTTTTTCCAGCTTTTGCACTTCTGTCTATTTAAGTTATTAGAGATTGTGATAATGTTTTTGTTTTGTGTTTTCTACAATTTTATGCTCTAGAATCGAAGATTCTAAAATTCTAAAAATTATTAGTATTACAATGAATTTTTTAGAAAACAGTAGTTATCTTCATTAATTTCATGTCTTACACGGATCTTTGAAACTTCAGGTACTTGTTTAATATTCATGAATTGTATTGAATTTTCTAGTACTCTGATGTATTTCCTATGAATTTTCAGAATTAGATACTCTGAGATTGAGAGTTTCTAAATGTTGATTAAACATTAAAAATGTTAACAAAGAGCTAATTCATCGTTAGATTTTCGTAATACGTAAATCATCTACGAATGAAGGATCTGAAATCAATCCGAGCTAACTCTCGAGATAATTTTTTAGCTGTTATTAAAATAATTTGACAATATTTGAATGACGCATTTTTGAACATGAGTTTGATTGTTTGAAATAAAAGTATTTGTTACAAAAAAATTACTGAGTATCAAAATTGTAAAATCTAAGTGGATCAGATCTTTAAAAAATTTTGCAGAGTTTTTAATCACACTTCTAACTACAGTAAAATTATCACATAAAAACCTTATTTTCTCCTATTCCATAATCTTTCTTTGATATTCCGACCAAAAGTAATTAGTGGCTCGCTGTATTGCTGTATAATAGTTCATAACTATGATGGTAAATAAATCATTTTGTGACTCATTTTTGAAAGGTGTTGTTGTCTGATGCGGCAAAGCTGAGAACTATGATCAAATGAGTGAGAGAAATGCTCCTTCATCAAATAATGTGCGATATTTTACACTACGAGTAAGGTAAAAACGTTTCTTAACGACATAACTGTACAGCTTACAAGTAGTCTTACCTAAATAGTGATGTATAGGTAGTGGGTTAAGGGAACAGTCCCCTCAAGAGGTCTCAAAAAATTCATTTTTTTTTTTTTTTTTTTTTTTTTTTTTGCTTATTTGATTAGGCAATTATTGAAGATTATACATTCGAAATTCTAGCTCGAAATTCGAAATATTTCAGAAGATACATGGACGTTCCGTCGGTCATGCATGGCGCCTGGCGGCCGCGCAAGATAAGAGTTTGAACGAACGCGACGATCACGCTGGGTCCATTATCGAAGGACCCATGGGCATTTTTTGACAGTTTTCGCATTTGCTGATTGATGTTGTTTGTTTTGTATACCTGTTTGAAGTGACATGTTGGTTTGTGTATCAGGGAGATAATATTTTTCGGGATAGTTATTTTTTCGACCTTCAGAGCTACTTAGTAAGTCTCGAACACTTGTATGGTGAAAATATGTATCGGGGTAACGACATTAATTGGATTTCGCAATCGAAAAGTTTTGGATATCGTGACAAAAATTTATTTTTGTCAAGCTTGTTTGAAATGGAAGTCAAGAAAAGGAACTGATGAGTATAAAACATGGTATGACGAGTACAAAGATGAATGCGACAACAACTATGACAGTTCCGCGGGTAAAATGGAGGTAGATGCAGTAAATGGAATGTTTGCTAGGTCTGAAGAAAAGTTTGGTGTTAAATATCTGTATTATATTGGGAACGGTGACTCGAAAACTTACAGTAGTATTGTGAAAAAAAATCCATATGGCGATAACTTTCCAGTTAAAAAAGTGAGTGCGTCAGTCATGTGCAAAAATGGATGGGAACGTGCCTGCGAAATCTGCGAAAAACGGCGAAACTTTAGGGAGAGGAGGACTTACAGAGGCGTCGATAAAAAAACTGACTATTTATTATGGTTTGGCGATACGAAGGAACGTCAATTCCGTCAATGAAATGAAAAATGCAATCATGGGAACTCTATTTCATTACTGTTTAACGGACGAGGCCCCAAACCACGAGCACTGCCCTGAAGGACCTGATAGTTGGTGTGACTGGCGGAAAGCTGAAGCCTCTGGGAAACTTGCGTCTTATGAGCATCCTCCTCGCGTTATTTCACCTGCCGTGGAGAAGCTTATTCTTCCAATATACGGAGATCTTTCGAGGAAAGAGCTTTGGACAAGGTGCTTGGGCGGCCACACTCAAAATCCGAACGAATCATTCAATGCTTTAGTGTAGCGCATGGCTCCAAAACATCTACACACGGGTCACAAAAGTGTGACCATTGCCGCGTACGTGAGTGCAGGAATTCTCAACGCGGGATACCCAGCGCTCCTGTACATGATGGGATTGCTGCAAATGCCAATGTGGCAGCTATGCAAAATGTTCGCCGATCAAGCGGAAGAGATGCGACTTCATGAGGCTGACGAACGCAAAAAGATCAATGCGAAAAAGGCTCAAATGGCTCGTAAACCCAGGGAAAATGAAGAAAACGAGTTTTTCAAAAAATCTAAAGGGATTTTATTCGGACCAGGATTAGCTGATTAGCATTTCATAGCTGTGAGTTGCTCAATTTTTATATTTTACGTAACGAAATCTTAAAAGCGCGTTTTCTCAAAACAATATTTTTACATATTGCGGGAAAGATAAAACAAAAAGTTCTCAACCGATTTTCTTAAACCAAAGTTTTTTTTGTTGAGTACAAAAAACTGTCCTATGTGAACGACGGATTTTGAAAAATTCCGATTTTTTATACCTTTTTTATAAACAGATAACTTAACAAAAAAATCACTTTTCTTTTTTCATCATTTTTTTTTGTCTCAATTTTCGAATTTTAAAATTTCCGTAGTTCACATAGAACAAATAAGTCTAACGAAGAGAACAGAAAAAAAAATTTTCAATTTCAGTTGAAAACTACGGCCGCTATCGTTCCCGCTGTGGACTCCGTTCCCGTCGAGACACTACGGTAATTCCCGGATTGCTCAGCGAATTAAAAATTTTTCGAATTAATTTTTTTTGTAAATAAAGTTCAAGATATGAATAAAACATATTTTGAAGTTCTTATGTCTGCGATGTTTTTTTCTGTGAGAAAAAAAATCGGGGAAAAACGTTCATTTTTCGCGCTCTTGAGGGGACTGTCCCCTTAATGCGAAAGAGAAAATTTCAGTACTTTTCATCAATGCCAAGTCCGATTCAACCGATAATTTTATAAATTCTTATCCCACATTTAACATGATAACCGAAACAAGAAGATCTAGAATTCAACAGTCACATACTATCGTTATTGGCGACATTATGAGCAAAAAAGCAGTGGAATTTTTACAAAAAATGAAGTATTTACTTGTTTTCGTAATTAGGTTCAATGTAGATTAATACTTGATAATGTTCTAAGTAGACTTAAACGTAACGATTGTGAAAAGTAACAATAATTTCATGTTGCACATTGAATTGCACATTATACTTTATAAATATTACAGTGAGCCACTTATTACTTTTGGCCGGAATATCAAAGAAAGATTATGGAATAGGAGGAATTAAGGTTGCTTTGTGATAATTTTATTATAGTAAGAAGTGCGATTAAAAACTCTGCAAAATTTTTTAAAGATCTGATTCATTTACATTTACTGTTAGATTTTACAATTTTCATACTCAGTAATTTTTCTGTAACAAATACTTTTATTTCAAACAATCATACTCATGTTCAAAAATGCGTCATTCAAATATCGTCAAATTATTTTAATAACAGCTAAAAAGTTATCTCGAGAGTTATGTGACGAGAAAAATCACAGGCGAATATGGCCCCGAATTCGCCCAATTCTCGCACACCCCTCGCCGGCACGTCGCGACCAAACACAAATTCAGCAGGAACGCCAGTCCCGTAAGGACGCTTAAATCATGCTACTCATATCGAGTGCAAAACGAAAAGGAAATAATAGCAAGAAAAGAATCAAAATAAACAAAAAATAATCGGTCACCGCCAGACGCGGAAAAGTTCGTTATAAAAAGAAAATAGAAAACAATACCAAATAACACAAAATAAGATAGTAAAAACAAAAAAAAAAAAAAAAAAAAACAATCATAATTCCAATTTATTATCAAATATCAATATCAAAAAATCACTCCTAAATATATAAATCAATACCACTCTACAATAACGCGAAAAACAAACTCAAAGTGCAAAAACAAACCAAGATTTCTCACAAATCAGAAATCAATGCAACCAAAAAAAAAAAAAAATCAAACAGCAAAAAATCTCAATCAAAATGCAAAAACAAACCAAGATTCCTCACAAATTAGAAAATAAATGACTCAACTCACAATACCTCGACGCTCGAGCTCCGGAGGCGTCCGTCTTCCCAGATTACAGAGGCACAAAAGCCACGAAAAACTCAAAAACTCTCCTGAAATTCCCCTGCCCTACGCTCGGTTACCGAACCATTCCGGAATTGGCCGAATTTCCCCTCGTATAGAAAATCCTACTCATCGCCGGCTTTTCCCTGCAGAGGTGCCAGAATGATGCCAGACTCGGAGAGCGAGCGATTTTCCCTCTCTACTCACCTGGCGCGTCAACTGTCCCCGCTTACCTCTCTCCTCGTTTCTAATATGCTTTCTAATTTCTTACCGAAATTGAAATTTTTCGTGATCGCTCGCCGGGGCCGAGCTCGCTTGAGAAAAAAAACCTGTTTCTTCTAATACATCGCAGCCACTGGCCTCGAGTTGAATTATTTCAAATTTAAATGCCGCCCGAATGTTTTCCGTGGTCAGGGTTTTTTGCGCGATGTAACTAATTATTTCAATTAATTTAGAAAATTCATCTTATTGACTAATCAGTCATTTTAATAGATTTCCTTGATCTTCAAGGAATGATTTTCATCATGACAATAGTTAATGAAAAAAGAAGCATTAATGTTCTAATGTTACGTTTTTCTATTTTCACTGTACGACCATTTCATAACTTACAAAATTATTGATTAAATCCGAACATCCAATAATTATGACCGTTGAAAAGTATAACACAACCTTTGTTTGGTTCATTTTTTATTGCCGAGCCAAAAATTAATCATGAACCCACTGGAAAATAAACGACTTTTCAGAAAAGTTATATTTTCAACATTACATTATTGACTAAATTTGGAAAAAATATACAATTGCCAGTATTATACATATTTTTCACTATTTCGCATGAACTACATATGCTCCTGTAAACAACAGCAAAAATTCTTGAGCAATAAATCATTTTTTCTATCATGAAACTTAAAAATTAAATACAATCAATTGAACAAAAATAAAGTACCAGAAAAACGTAATTCATTCGTTTCCGATAATTGTATATTTATTCGTTTATTTTCAGATAAATGATGTACTCCGACATTTACTAGCGTATACCTTAATCCCTGAAATAAATAAGTATAAATCCTACGATTTCAGTGCATCTTTAAAAAATACTCACGATTGCACTTTCGAAATAATTCAGGTATCGACTTTGAAAATTAAAAGTACGCAAATTTACTCAAAGGTGTACATTCATTTGATAATCTTCTAAACAACTAAATTTCAAAGATCAAATTGTCTGAATGTTATACAAAATAAACTGTGTAAACAACTTGTAAGTACATACTTCTATTATTCGACAACCCTAAAATAACCAAATTGAACTCTCGGTTAATTTCGTATACTTTGAGGTAATTTCCACGACACCCATGAGGTAAAGTCGAGGCGCGCTTTTTTGGTAACGATGGTCTCCCTAATCGCAATGTTTATTATCCATCTAAGAAAATGTTTTTTGTTGAAGAATCATAATAGTAATAGTGATAATAATAATAATAATAATAATAATAATAATAATAATAATAATAATAATATTCTACGATCGATAATATCCGTTGTAATTAGGCATACTCCACCGCCTGTTTAAGGTCTATTGATTGATCTGTAATTTGCTGAAAGTAAAATTGTTCGGGCAAAAATTAATATGCGATGGGAAAAAATTAATTAGAAAATAAGTAAGGACTCTAGTTATATGATTTTTGGATGGTTTCGAAATAATTTATTCAAAATCATAGATACAACTGTTGTTAACATCGTCGCTTTCTTCATTGTTTTCTCAGTTTTTTTTTTTTTCAAGCGAGCTCGGCCCCGGCGAGCGATCACGAAAAATCGCAATTTCGGTAAGAAATTAGAAAGCATATCAGAAACGAGGAGAGAGGTAAGCGGGGACAGTTGACGCGCCAGGTGAGGAGAGAGGGAAAATCGCTCGCTCTCCGAGTCTCCGAGGCTGTGGAGAGAGGGTAAAAATATCGCATTCTGGCACCTCTGCCCTGGGATTCAGCTCCCGCTACTCCCGTGGACGCCGTTCTCGCCCGGGGCACGACTTCTCGGAAATCCGTCGAGAGTCGCCCTCGAAATGAGACGCAGTCCAACAAAAGATAAAATCTGGGAGTTATATCTGTTGCAGGGAAGCTGACTGGATCGGGAATCGAGCCCATGCAACACTCCTAGCCCATCTCGACGGCAATACGCGCCCGTCGCTGATGGACCAGGGTGTCACGCTTCCCCCCGGTCCCCCCCCCAGGGATCCCACACAGGCTAAACCCAAATATAAAACCGAAAACACCCAGGAACCTCGTTCCCAATAGGGTGCCCGACGATGAGCTGCAAATTAGTGGCGACCCTAGCGAGGGCTTAAATATTTAATAACATCAAAAATAATAATGCAAAAAGAAAAGGAAGAAGAAAAAAACAAATATCACAAAGACGAAATACTGCATTAATCACGAGACCACGCCTCCAGAACTCGAGTCATCCAATGTATCGAACAAAAATATATCAAAATAATAATCATTATGTAAGGTGGTTTTGTAAGAGAGAAAACATATTTTATATCAAAAGAAACACACTTTTATTCTTAGAAGTTCTTACACTCCTCGCGTCTCGCGTCCGATCGCTCGCCTTGCTTCCTTTACACTCTCTCCTTCTCTTCCGCTTTCCACTCTACATACCACTCATCTCCGCTCATATCCGGTGGCGCGCGCGACGTAGCGCGCAACATTTCAAATGCGGTGTAATGTTAAATATCACGTTTACAGTTCGGCCAGCCCTGACACCCGTTCGTCCTCGAACGACGTGGAAAAAAAAATTATTTTTTTTTTTTTTTTTTTTTTTCCCCCGCTAATACAAATGGATATACCCGTAAAATGTAGAGTCTTATACTTATATACGTGCTAACGACTTTCGCAGAAATCGTCATTAAGGACGAAGGAAAGTCGGGAAACGGACAAAAAATCATTTCTCATTCAGAAACGCTGCCTTCCGCCATAGTCGCATGTTCCTCGGTTCCCACGTTCCTTCGTACCTTTTCTGTGTCAGCTGACACTCGGGAATATCTTCCACAATGTACCGGTTGTTACGTAACACTTTTGCGACCTGGAATGGCCCCTTAAAACTGGGTTTAAGCCTAGGAGATATTCCTTTTGTAGAATCAAAGTTTTTCAACATTACGTAATCACCTACGTCATAAACGTGAGCTGGCTTGCGTTTTTTGTCCGCTTGCTCTTTCGATCGAGCCTGTTGTTTTACAATATTATCGCTTGCTTTTGCTCGAATCTCGCTCAGGCAAAGTTTTTCTTTGTTGACATCCGAAATAACAAACTCCGCGATTGGGTCATGAACTTCACCGCGTTGTGTGACACCGAACAACAACACACTCGGAATTTCTTTCGTAGACGAATGAATAGTATTGTTCAACGCGTATTCTACTTCATTCACAACTTTCATTCAATGTTTGCCAATTTCCGCATCCGACAATTTCGCAAGCATAGGTCCGAGCACACGATTCACTCTCTCAACTTGACCGTTTGCTTGAGGCGATCCTGTGGCAATTTTGACATGGTAAAAATCGAACTCCTCCGCGAAAAAACGAAATTCTTCAGAAGTAAAGCAAGTTCCTTTATCCGATACGAGAGTTTTCGGTTTACTGTAGCACGCGAAATAGGTCTTAACTTTGTCGATCGTTTCGCGGCTTGTAGTCGATTTGGTCGGGTACAGTCGCGTGAATTTGGTAAAACCATCGACCGCTACCAGAATGTAATTTCTACTAGGGGCTCTCGCATCTACTACTGACACGTGATCTACGTAAACGGTTTCAAATGGCTTGTCGCCTTTCGATATATTGATGACTTTACCCTCAGTCTTTCCGTACGCGGGATTGTATGCAATGCATTTGAAACAGTTCTGAATATGCTCTGTCACCTTTTTCCTTAAACACGGGAACCAGTATGTTTTATGAATAATTTCAAACACTTTGTCAAAGCCCATGTGCCCCAATTCGTCATGATATTTGAACAAAAGATTTTTCTCCATTTCTTCTGGGACATAAAAAAGCAATTTGTCGTCTTTCTTTCTATACACGACCCCGTTACGCATCTCAAAGAATTTGTCTTCGTTTTTCTCTAACCTTCCCTTAATTGTGGCAATTTTTTTGTCAAGGTTTTGAGCAATGATCAGGTTTGTTTCGAATGTATTGCATTCTATAACCGCGATGAAGTCGCAACGGCTCAACCCATCGACGTGTGTCATGCGTGATCCCACCCTATGCTCTGTTGTATAGTCATAATTTTGAAGTTCTGACACCCAGCGGGAGATCCGCTGGTTGATCTCGTGTTTATTTAACGCTAACGCCAGTGAGTTGCAATCGGTGATGATCTTAAACTTTATCCCGTACAGATAAACACGGAACCTTTTCAGGGCATAAACTATCGCCAACATCTCGAGTTCGAAGCTGTGATAGCGGCTCTCAGCGTCTGACGTTCGTTTTGAAAAATAGAAAACTGGGTGCCACTTATGGTCCGCGGCCCGTTGCATCAAAATCGAGCCGAAGCCCCTTTGGCTTGCGTCGCAGTGTAATTCGGTCTCCGCGCGGGGGTCATATATCATTAATATTGGCGCGCTTATCAATTTTTCTTTTAAAACGTCAAATGCCGCGATTTCTCTCTCGCCGAATTGAAAAGTAGCGTTCTTCCTCAACAAATCATAAAGGGGTTTTGCAATTATCGAGAAAAATTCAATGAATTTTCGGAAAAACGATGCTAAGCCGATAAAACTTTGAACATCTTTAATGCACTTTGGAATGGGAAAATCACGAATGGCTTCAATGCCGTGATCTGTTGGTTAAATGCCATTTCCCGATATTTTGTAGCCCAAAAATTCAACTTCAAGCAACAGAAAAGAACACTTCGTAATTTGCAACTCTAGATCGTTGTCAACAAGTAGTTTGAAAACTTTATTCAAGACATTCAAGTGGTGTTCAATTGTTTTTGTCGCTACCAAAATATCATCCATGTAAACTACAATATCCCCCGAATTGATAAGCTCCCCAAGTGCTTTGTTTACAAATTTTTGGAAATGCCTAGGTGCTACCTTGAGTCCAAAAGGCATTTTCAAAAATTCGTACTGGCCAAAGGGCGTCACAAAAGACGTATATTTAATTGATTCTTCAGCCATGTCAATGTGGTAAAACCCATCTTTCAAATCCAGAGATGAGAAATACTTTTTGTCTCGTAAAACATCGATTTGATCTTCAATCAAAGGCAGGGGGTAATTGTCTGACTCGAGGTATTTATTTAACGTCCTGTAATCTATACACATACGCATCTTCCCGTTCTTCTTTCTTTTCAGAACTACGGCCGACGCGTACTCCGAATCGCTTTCCCTTATCACGCCTCGCCCCAACAGATCATCAATTATGATCCCTAAGTCATTTTTCTCAGCAAACGATAATCGTCTCGGGGGGAACCGGAAAACACCTTGATTTTTCAATCTCAGACTTAGTTCCATTTTTGTTTTCGGGTTTTCGGGTCTCTCGGATCCTAAATAAACATTTTCGAACAACTGTGCTGACTGGTTCCTGAAATTGAGAGAAATATCAGCATTCATTATAAGCTGACAGTCACTATCAGTCCCCTCGACCTCGACCTGCATAATTTCATTTAAATGATCATCATCCGCATGCACCTCACCTCCGTCACCGCCCAGGTTCTCATTCTTTTCCGCAATACCCAGGCCAAAAATTCCAAACGCATCGCGCCCTAATATAATCGAAGAAGACATTGTCTCATTTTCAACAATGAAAAGTTCGATCTCACGCCAGGTGTCATTCATGCGACATAATGTTTTCGTTTTTCCTACAATGCGTAGCTTCGAATCGTTAACGCCATGAAATTCTCGATGGTAGTCCCTGTGGGGAAAGTTGAAGTCCGGATTCACGAATTTTCGCTTAATGAAACTTATCGGACTCCTGCTATCTAACAGAGCCCGTAGTTGCACGTCGAATGATTCTACCTCGTCACCAAAACGTAAACATATGTTTGGGTAGAACTCGCTATCAAATTGAGAAGCTTTCTCGATATTACTAACTTCGGATTTGAACTTTCTTTGTTTCCCCGGGCAATCCTGAATTTTATGTCCCATAGCTCCACAGCGGTAACACGAACCCTTTTCCCTTGTCTCTTTTTTACAATAAATTGCCAAATGGCCAAAAGAAGAACAATTGTAGCAGCGTTTATTATTTTGCCCAGAAGATTTTTCGAAAGTTTTGTTTTCGGATTTTAAATCGAGTCTTGCAAATGATTTATTATTTTCAAATGTGTCTTTACTTCTAAATTTACTCTCGACCTGGGGCTTCCCTTTCAAAGAAATTTTTTCAAAAGCACAAAGTAAACTCTCCTTTGTTTCAAATTGATGCATTCTTGCCTGATCGCGTAATATTTCGTATGGTATTCCCTCAATCAAATATTCGACAATTTCGGACTCATCAATTTTCGCGCTATTTGCTAAAATGACCTTATTATAAGCGTAATCACTGAAAAATTCATTTCGTTGCCAAACGCGGTTCTCGAACTTTTTTCTTAATTGCATTTTGCTGGACTGCGGGAAAAACATTTTCCTAATCTCCGAAACTAACGCGTCTATTGACATATTCAAATGCTCCGGTCGCGAGTGGAACCACGATAAAGCTTTTCCCCTAAGTTTTGAACTAACGATGATGCGCGTCACTTCATCACTAAGGTGGTACGCGTCGCGAATCATACTTAATTGTCGGTCCCACGCCTCAAAATTCTCGCTCCTACCATCAAAAGTCCCTAATAATTCGCTGACTGAGTTCACGGACACTTTCTGGGTTACCTCGATGTTTTGGTGGTTCAGCGCTGTCACTTGTGACGTCTCCGATGTTGCTGCCCACTGTTGTCCCCTTGCCTGTGTGATTCCTGGTATGTCCGTGACCTGCGATGGCGCTGCAGTCATGTACTGGGGTTGGATCTGCGTCGATAAGTAAGGCTCTTGTGGTTGGTACTGCATCGGGGCTGCGCGGGTATGCTGCGCTGCTTGTAAGTTGCTTAACTGTGCCGTCAGCATGGCCAGCGCCTCCTGCATCGAGGCCATTTGCTTCAATATGACTTCCTGATTGGACATTTGGCCGCCATTTTCACCGCTCGGACACTCTGATGTTGCCTGGCGTAGCGCCTCCTCATGTTCGCGCACCCAAGTCTCCTCCGGGTCCAGTTCCTGTAGACGGAGCACCAAGTCGTTTTTCGTTCCCGTCGTAGCCGCGCCTTTCGTGCTCAATAATTTTTTCAATTCCGCTGCGGTCAATTTAGTCGCCATGATGCGGTGTTCGACACAAAGTCACTAAAATAGCTAAGCGAGTTACAAACCGCACAGTCCCACTAGGCCGACTGCCGTCTCCGTAACTAGTCGCTCGCTTTACTGACACAAAGTCACTGAAAGTCTCGAAGGGAAACCACAAACCGCACAGCTTGCACCGAGTTGACTGCCGTCTCCGTGGTTTTTCTCACTTTTTCCTCGACACAAAGTCACTAAGACACAAAGTCACGAATCGGGACCGCGCGCGTACCAATTTTCATGCCGGAAACCGTTATTCTTAAGTCGTTTCGACACTTAGAGTGCTGTCGGGCGTTGCGGCATCTTCCGGCCCCACGTGGTCGCGTCACCGGCCCGTTATTTTTTCTCGTAAATATTATCGAAATCGCACTAATTTTGTCAGATTCGCGAGCTCAATCCCACTTCTGAGCTGTAAGGTGGTTTTGTAAGAGAGAAAACATATTTTATATCAAAAGAAACACACTTTTATTCTTAGAAGTTCTTACACTCCTCGCGTCTCGCGTCCGATCGCTCGCCTTGCTTCCTTTACACTCTCTCCTTCTCTTCCGCTTTCCACTCTACATACCACTCATCTCCGCTCATATCCGGTGGCGCGCGCGACGTAGCGCGCGACATTTCAAATGCGGTGTAATGTTTAATATCACGTTTACAATTATAATATTGATGAAAATAAATCTTGATTTTCCAACACTCCCATTCATCTCACACCATCATACAAGTAATGAAATTTGCGCATATTCTTAATCAAAACAGCTTTTGCAAAACAGGATTCCAAAAAATTTGATTCTCTTCCGTACTCAGCAATGGTGCAAAAAGAGAGAGAAATATTTGCACAACGACCTACAGGCCACTCGAATAAGCCTTTTGGCGTTGTATTTTTGTTTAACATTTTGTTATATACAAGTACATCAAAAAACGACTTAAATTAAATTTTTCTGTTCGTGAAAATTTACAAATAATTGACATCCAAGAGTAAATAAAATATAGTCGGAATAGTTTAAATTGGCAAAATAGATCGTCAGCGATTGGGTGACAAAAAATGAATAGAAACAACAATTTACAATAATAATGACAAAAAATCTTTTTGCAAAATTAATCTGGATTTTAGTTCACATTGTCAATACCTATCGAAAAAATACCATAACGAGTAAAAATAATTTTTGACCATATTTGAGTGATCTGATTGAGGAGTATATCCTCCTTGAAAATACTACCTATTTTGTGCTAAATTTCAATAAACTGATGTCAAGAATTGTATGATTCCTAAGTACAATTCAAAATTATATTATTTTTTCACCCAAGAAATCTTTTTTCCATAGCACGAAGCATTTGCGCGGTAAAGAATAAATGCGCGCAAACGAACAGCACAGTTTTGGCACCTCGCTCGACTATGTTTTCGACCAAATTGGACCGTTACAAAATGCGGGCGATTTTGTTTCTCAACGGAATACGAATGATAATTGAATGAAGTATATGCGATTTTTTTCCGAGTCGAAATACGATGAAGAAGACATTTGTTTACCAATTTGTTATAAACAATTATAAAATTTTTACATAAATTGCAAGTTTTCGAATCGGAAAAAATCATAGTAAATCTACGTTATATCACGATTCGATTGCCACAAAAAACATAAAAATCAGAAAACTAGATCAGCCACAATTAACTCGGTAAAAAAAAGTGATGAAAATCTTTGATTGTTAATTTTATAAACAAAAAAATTTTTTGAACGAAATCACTTTGGATTTATATCAGGAATGGTAAACACTATCGTAAAAAAATCAATTTCAAGTCGATTTGAATTTTCATCCAATTTGGGTGATCCGTTTGAGAAATTCTGACCGAAATATATTATTTTTATGTAATTAATAAATTTTTTACTGTCACATAATCAAAAATATTTTTCATTTATTCATAAATAATTAACGATTATATTCACATCAAAGATTTATATATTCTGTATGAATATTATTTATATATTATGATTTTATATGACGATAATTAATTTTTTGAAAAAAAAAAAAAAATTTATTTTTATTATTATTCATCTATTATTATTATCTTTATACTTTGATTATTCATTATTATTTATAACTGTTTTTTTCATTTTATTATTGTATTCATCGATTAAGATAATTTGTTATTGATTCATATCATTGTCATTGATTATCAATTGATAATCATACGATTTTACACAATTTGACGTTTGACGGCATCAAAACATAAGTCTGTCTTTCTCTCGAACTATCACAACTCACAAAATGTCACAAACTAATATTGTTGGGAACACTTCTTGTGATCCTCAACACTCAACACACACTGGTTCCCAACACTGCTTGTGTGTGTGAAAACATGTGAACACATCACGTCAATATACATACAAACTTTTTTTTACAAACGAAACACTTAGTAGCGCAAAAAGTGTGATGTACAATAAAGCTTCCCGATTTTCCCAATTTTAACAATCATTAGTGAAAATATAACAGTAGTTTAAATAATAATTAATGTATGGAGGGAAAAAAACAACGAATTGGACTATTTTCCGCGCAAGAGCGTGGCGCTGCGTATAGAATAAAAACATAGACGTAAAAAAATGGCGGATTTAGAGGGCCCAGCTGTCAATCATAAAAAACTGAACATTTTGCGAAAAATGGAAAATCTAATAGCCTTTTTCTACGCGACGGAAGCGTGAAAATGATTGTTTCTTGGTGCATTGTGTTCAAAAAAATAAAATCAAAATTCCTAGTCAGTTTTTAGTGCGGTGTTGAAAAGTTTTATATGATAAAAACCGATTTATCGGATTTCAAGGCTAATGTTTGGAGAATAGATACTCGGCCGGTTTGACATTTTTTTTTTTTTTAATTAGCTCTCATAACCCGGCCGGATTATTTGACTCCTATAAATTTGTAAGACAACAATATCAATATAGAATTTCCATGCCTCAAAGATTTCTATTATTTATTTCTATCTTTTTCATATTTTGCAGCGTTCATGACATTTCCAAATCTATTCCAAGTAGTATTTTTCTAGATTTTTCATATTTTTATAAAATGAGTATGTAAATTCTAAGTATTTAATGTTCTAAACTTCAAAGTTATAAAATTTTGTAATATTTTAAATGATGTTTCAGAATACAGTTTTTTCATAGATTTCTAGTGTTTCAAAGAATTCAAATGATTTCAGTAATATTCATATTTTTTGAATATTAACATACAGTTTTCTACCATTTTTCAGCTCGTTTATGGAATTCTTATACAGATTTCTAGAATTTGACGCTCATAAGCAAGGGGCAAAATTAATATATGTACTGCCCCCCCTTCCTCCAAAATTCTTAGGAAACCATCCTTAAACTACCTAAGATGATTGTTCAAATTTTTGACCCCCCCCCCCCTCCCTCCCCAAGTAATATTCTGTAAGATTTTCAGGAACCCCTCCCCCTCAAATCTTATGTAATATTTTCCAGGTAAAATTTTACATGAAAAACTTTTTTTCCATTTATTATGAACATTTATCTCGATCACATCAATAAACTGATTTCTCCATATGTAATTATTAATAACATATTAAAGAGCTCAGCCATCGTCGGTCCACTCACTTCGCAACCAGTCTGACACCGAACTTATTAGTGGCACACTTAATTCATCTTATGAAAATTCTGATCCTTTTTCCACTTTAACATTGATATCCACACCATCATGAAACTCTACAACTTTGCAAATTTTTGATTGCTTCAAAACGAAAAGACTTTGCCCTTGTCTACGTTTCAAAATCGAAACTAGTTGAATAGTTTGAGTACGAGCACAGTCTTTTCTGTGGCATTTTTTGAACATCACAGTAGTTTTTTTTTTGTGGCAAAGTACTGACCACAAATATCACAAACTCGATCAACCAACACGTTCACAAGCGATGGACAAAAAAATCATTAGGTATGATTTCGAATTGTGGGCTTGACCAATTGTAATTTAATGCAAGACAGAGAAAAAAGGAACAAAATGTGTTGCTGTTTCGGTCAGCTGTTTGTGAAGGAATCAAAAGCGAATTTTTTTTGACACAATTTTGCTGTTCTACACGAATAACACTTTATCCAAGATTTATCAACTGAAGCGTAAATATTTTGCGACATTCTGAAAGATTTCTTTTGAACTTTTGTTAAATTAAATATCATTTGAGGTTGATTAGAAAATAAGATTTGTACGATTGTATGTCTGTTTCTTTTGACATATTGATGTATTGTTATCATCGAAGAGATAAATCTAAAATAACCTGTTATGGCCGACGCATAAACAAATAAGCACAGAACTGCCAGTGTCGTATAGCTCACATAAGAGCCAATGTTAACCTTAATCTCCCAACATCCGCGCCCTCTGGGAAGATGAAATGGGTCAGGTAACTAATATTATGAAAGAAGAGGTAAAAAAGGGAATTTTTGATTAGCTGCAAAAGGTGACTGTGTCGCTGCCTATGAAGATGAAATCGACCGGAGAACTAAAAAATGTGTTGAATTTTTTGCGGAGTTATACGACACTGAGAACTGCACATAACTACAGAAGAGAGGTTATCGATTTGACTTTTAGATTTGATAGCTATCGATCGATATCGATATCTTAAAATCGTTCGCGATTATCAACAATTCAAAAATGTATTCATCACTTCTATATATTACGACGAACTATCATGATTTTCTCCACAAATTGAAGCAATTGGAACCTTACGTAAGATAAAAAATTACTCCCCTCCTCCCCCATCGTAAGATTGAGTAAGAAATCTGCTGACCTTCTCCCTCCCTCAAATGTCTTACATAATTTAAGGATGGCCCCTAGGGGGCAGATTCTCCCTTAGCCCACTACAGGTGGGGCTCACTGAGATTATCAAGACGCTGAGATTTTTCATTGGCTGTCCTTCTCGTAACTTCTCGTTTTTCGAACGTACTGCGCATGCTCGACACATGCACAGCTAAACATATACATGTATACACGTGTTTTGACATATGTATTGCCGTATGCGCATTACGGCCGAAAAACGAGAACTTAAAATACAAAAGAATAAAACGTTTCTCTCATCTTTAACATGGGAGTGAGCCCCCCCTGGCCCACTAGTTGCTACGTCCCTGGAAAAATGAAACGTTAAAGTATTTCACGTTCAGTTTTCAATTCTAAAAAACAATTTTTAAATAATTTGTATTTTTATAATACAGATTTGTTGCGAACAATAAAAGACCCTGAAAAACCTCAAACTCTGGAGCAACTTGACGTTGTGTACGAAGAATGTGTGCAAATTTGCAACTCGACGCCAAGAGGGATTTCCGTGATACGAGTAGAATTTAATCCCACAGTACCTCATTGCTCTTTAGCAACTCTCATAGGACTGTGCATCCGAGTTAAACTGGAGCAGAATTTGCTATCATCGTTCAAGTTAGATATTTACATCAAAGAAGGGACTCATGCTACAGAACAAGAAAGTGAGTTGTTTTTAATTTTTTTACTGTATCTGGGTGTCTAATTGTAAGATCAAAACATTTTTTAACATGATCGCATAATTTCAAAAATAAAGGTCACTACAGTGTGATATTGGAGAAATAAAAAAAAATTTATAAAAGATCCAGATTTACATGATGAAAATAAGAGATCGTGTTGCATCTAATATTTTGTTATTGAAACATTGAAACAACAAAATATTGAAATAAACAATATGAAACTCTGAAAACTTCAAATTGTAAGGTTTTAAATTCAAAAACTAAATCATCTTTGGTTTTGACAAATTGAACATAAGTACTTTTGAAACGCGAAAGTCGACGATACAAAACTTGAAAATCAGAAAGACATATAGGGTGTGGCAAAAAAATCGGCGGTACAAAAAAAAACCTGTAGTTCCTAGCAAAATTTTAAGACAATCTTCGATTTGCGATTTTCGAAAATTCGCAAACTTGACAGAGATACGATTTTTCGGAATCCCATTATTCTAGCCACTCAGAACGCGTCTTTAGGCGAAGCTGAATAATCCGGGAAAGGCAGTCCAAGACTACTTTCTCTCGGATTATTCAGCTTCGCCTAAAGACGCGTTCTGAGTGGCTAGAATAAAGTAATTTCGAAAAAATCGTATCTGCATCAATTTTGCGAATTTTCGAAAATTGCCTTAGAATTTTGCAAGGAACCCCCAGTTTTTTTGTACCGCCGATTTTGCGGCACCCCAGCAAATTCGGTTCTCTTAAGAAAAAGAATCCATATTATTCTGTTTCCGTGTAAACCTGTAATGCTAATTTACGAAAATTTTACTAGAAATTCATCACCGTTATCACCAGTTTTTTTTTTCTTTTTGACAGTTTTAATTTGATACTTTTATGCAGTAGTAAATGTGAAATTCTATTTTCAAAAGCCTAAAATGTTTGCATAAAATTTTTTTGAAATTCTGAATACGTATACATCGTTTTCAGTAAACAAGCAGATCAACGACAAAGAAAGAATAGCTGCGGCGATGGAGAACCCAAATCTTAGAGAAATGGTAGAAAAATGTATAGCAGAAGATGACTGAAAAACACTAATTTTTATGGTGATCGTTGTTCGTTTATTATTGTTAAAATCTTGTACATATTTATGTTTTCGACAGAAATTGTTTATTACACATTTCCACATGAAAATTGTATACTCGATAAATAAATTTTTTTAATTGGTGTGTTCTTGATTAGCATTTAGTTGTGAAAGTTCTTAAAATGTTGTTAATAATTTTATTATTTCTGAGCTGGTAAACAAATTACTTCGCACGTAAATTTCAAATAAACATTATACAACGCATTATGAATATAAACAAAAAGTCCAGTTAACTCATTCAAAATTTTGATGGGTAGTCGTGCTTAATTCAATTTTAATTTTGCATATTTTCCAGCTTTTTTGATTCGCCTTCTATTTATAATTTACTTGGAATCAAGGAATTGGGTACGAAAATTTGCAAAGGTCCTGTGAAAAAATTGTTATCATCAATTTTTCAGAGGAAATACAAGCAGTAACGAGATTAGGTAAAATTACTCCGTGTTTTTGTAATTCATAAACCCAAATTTTCTTTGTTGCTGTTTCCGCCTATTAAACTTTCAATGTGTTTCGTTCATTCGTCTCGAGTCATGTAAGCTTTTTTCATCACTAATTTTCCATTTTTTTACATTTCTTATTTCTGTAAGTTACCATGTAAAGTCTTTGTTTCGTTTATTTTACAAGAAAAAAATTGCTCAACCTTCGTCCCTATCGTCTGATCTTGCACAAAATTTGTTCCCTTATCAAAGTATCCAATAAAAGTTTGGAAGAAGTATTCATATCGATTCTACAAAATGGAACACTGTTAACAGGGTAAAATATTTCGTTTTGCACTTCGTCGTTTGTGAAAATGGGACTTTCATCTTCAGAAATTATTTAGATGGCAAATCTAAACCATAATTCTGATTAATGTTTTATTTTATGTACGATAACTTGATACGAAAGTCAAGACATACAATTACAATAAGTAATATTGTACAAGTGTTTGCCAGCACTAAAAACAATGTCTCCACGAAAAGACAAAAATATTATTATATTATTATATTAAATATTACGAAGACTTGAAAAAGTAAATTTATACTGATGTATATTTATTACAGTCAAATCTGTCAATAATACCACTGTCTACAGTGCCGCTTTCCCAAGGGATACTCACTTTCATTTGACTCCACTGTTACCAAAACTTGACCTGTTACCAAATCTTGAAAAAAGAAGCGCACCACAGTGTGTTACTGTGCACGGGAATAGGATTAGGAATTGGCGGTGCTCCGGGGAAGTTAAGGGGCGCGGCAGACGACGTGCGTGAGGAGAAAAGGACACTATGCGGAATGAGCGAGAAAGAGCATAACATTCAGAGTATATCAATATATCTTACTTTTACGCTTAATTCACGCGGATGCGCGCGCTTACACTTTCTGGCACTTTCAAACGCCTGTCCGTGTCTACAATTACACGCTCACGAAACTCGTCTTGATTTTGGCCGAAGTGAGCCAATTTGGCCCTGCGCTTTCCCTCATTTTGGTTCATGCGATGCCCCCACTTCTAAACTGCTCGTTCTAATCATACTGGCAATATCATTAAAAACAAATGCAGTTTTTTGCGCGATTTTTAATAACTTGATTTGTAATTGTATACTTCATGAATTGAGGATTTTGTATGTACATCAGGGTGTCCGCAAAAGCAATTTTTTTTTTCGTACCCGCCCAAAAAATCACTCACTGGATGAAATTAAAGAAAAAAAATGTTTTTTTGCAAAACACGCACTAAAGCATTGCTTTAGTTCATGTTTTCAGGGACTGAAGCATTTGCCCGTCGTAAATGGACGTACTCAAAGCAACCATACAAGTCCTCCAATTGCATTTTTCTTGTGTTTTACAAAAAGAATCGTTTGCATATCGAACCGTGAGACGTGGTTTTGTTCTTTGACCAAATATCAGCCTCGGTTACGCCTCTGTTGATAAATTGGTCCTTGCCCTGAAAGCCACGTTTTAGATTCTCGATACAAAATATACTATTTTCGTTTTTTACTCGAGTATGCGCCCGAGTGAAAATGATTTTAGTCTTAGATAGCGGCTTAGACATTATAATAGATGGACTGCTACTAGGCAGAAATCTCCCAGCCTCACATAGACCGGTGAATGTGACGTCACGGACGACGAGTACAGCCAAACGCGTTTGATCTTGCACGAACGCTCCTAAATAAAAATAAACATTAGTTGTTGATAGTTGCAAATAGTGTGCTGTAAAGTATTACAATTTGCAAAATGCGGGCCAATTGTAATACTGAAAAGTTTTTGTTTTCTATTTTCATTATTTTTTTTTAAATGAGTTCTGATATTAACGAAAATTTTAATGAATAATGTGCCATATATTTACTTCTGTGAATTGCTACAAATAATTTTTCGTCCTATTATATAAGCCTTAATAACAAAGATAAAGCAATTTTTTCTATTTTTTAAAATCATTTTGCAAGAAGACGTCAATAATTTAAAGGATTTATTATTATAATCTTTTGTTACTTTAGTTTTTTTTATTATAGATATAATTTTTCGATATTTACATATCATTACTCTAAATAAGAAAAAAACTCTAATAATTATTCCTTTACGTCACATGCCAGTAATTCGCAGGGCCCGTTGCGTGTTCGTACGAAACTGGTGTATTCGTGCGTCCCTGACGTCACGATCTGAGACCGCTTAGTTTTTCTAGTAATCATATGAGGAGTACAGGGGGCTGAAACTCTTATGGACGTCCAATGATGTCTCTACCGTAAGATGGCAGTAGCATCTCCTATGCTATCCCGTGCATTGATTTTTACACGGGAGTTTCAGACAGAGATGGGAGATCCCGAAACAAATCCTAGCTTTCAAGAGAAAGGGAAGTCAGCTGGGATTGACGAAGCTGCTCGTCAACGGGCGCGAGATTCGAAAATTCGAACGTTGCTGCTGCGTCAGTCCTCTTGAGTCCTTCCGAGGACCGGTTTTGACACTGGTCGCGGGCCGTGATTTCCAGAATATGCCGTGGTGGTATAATCAATTGTTCCGAGTCGACGATGACTTGCCTGACAAGTTGTTGTATCACTTGCGTCTCAGGAAGATGAAAATTCGAATTTTCACAAACGCGAGCAGGTGAATCATGCGAACGCATAAACAGTTTTACTGTTTCTCTCGTTTTATTTTGTTTAAGGTTATTACACACCAGTAACATTACTTTTTTTTCATAAACCGATGAAAATTGGAGAAGTGTCGTAATTTTTGGATTAAACGCAGTAATTAGTAATAATTGCAAAAAGTTTTAATCTTTCGGAAGTGTTTTTTTTTTTTAATTAAGAAAATTTTGAGTAGATTGTATTGTTTTACAAATTTCGAAAAATTGAAAAATATTCATAAAAATAAATGTATTAAATTAAATTTTTAAGTGTATTTAAAAAATTCGTTAAATTCTAAAAAATGTTCTTGATTTTACTAAATTTTCTTCATTACCATACTTGTTTGAAATATGAACTTCGACGTTTTCTTCATAACATATTAATAAAAATCTCAAAAATTTTTAAAATGTCAATAAATTATAAAGTTTTTTAATGTGCCGGGCAGGTTTTTACATTTTTACGTACTTTTCGAAATACGTAAGAAACAAAATTGTGGATGTTGAAGGCGTCCCTAAATTATGTAGCAGAGATTTTCTAAAGACTTTAGTTAAATTTGACAAGTTACAAAACTGTTTTGCTATTATATGTTTTTTGTGTGATAATCAACTGTCTGAGACAATTCGAAATTGTTGAAACTACTTAGAAAAAATTACAACCTTAATAAATTTAAACTTTTACAGCTATTAAAACTCTTACAGAAAATGTCAAAACTGATGTTCCATAAAATACAGACTGTGCAAAAATGTTTAATATAAACGCTGAAAATCTGCCCATTATTCAGCAAAAACTTATTTTGTCGGAAAAGAAAATAAGAGAGGAAGGAAGATGAAAAGAAAACGTCTTCCGAGTCACCTTAAAAATAATATTAAATTGAAGAAAACGTGGAAGAAAACACTTATATGTAGCAATGGTAATTAGGTAATTAAGAAATCAGGACTATGAAACGCTTATATGAAT
Organism: Platygaster robiniae; assembly: GCA_028476575.1. Lineage (NCBI taxonomy): Eukaryota > Metazoa > Arthropoda > Insecta > Hymenoptera > Platygastridae > Platygaster > Platygaster robiniae. The sequence continues at coordinate 11,482,018 of CM052027.1, read as the reverse complement.
ATTACAGTTGCTCAATTTGGGTGAGAATTTGGAGAAAAAGACGGATTGCAGATTATTAACTTCGCGATCAAGTGGAGGCCCGAGTCGAAAATTTCAGTGAGGATTTTGGGTATAATTTGAAGATATTTAAGGAATCAGTCGATCGCAGAATCTCCATGTTGCCAAATATCCTCGATTTGTACTCAAAAGGCTGCTTTAGTCCTGACTAAGCACATTAAGGATAAAAAGAGCATACTAAATAGTATCGATTTGTCCTTAAAATGCTCACTCCGCTAGCTTTAATGCTGTAAAAGTCCTCAATATACTCACGTTTTCGCCTTTCCTTGTGCTTAATCTGTCCTCAATATGCTCATTTTGTATGCTCCAAAAGAGTTCGAAATCCTCAAAAGTAGTACAAATAGTGAATAAATAACCTCAAAAAAAAAAGTTCAGAAAATTATTTGTTTATTCAATAAATACGCTGGCGAATAAAATGCAACTTTATTGCGACGCTATAGCGTCGCAGTACCGTCTCACTTGCGTCGCACTGTTAAACACGATGAGAAAAAGTTATGTGACGAGCGAACTCAGACAACCCAACGATGATAGTCGTAATCCAGTAACGTTGCTCCTTATCTATGCTATCCTCCGCTCACTCGTACAGAAAGGACCCCAATAAAATCTCTGCTTAAAGTGGGCCCTCAGGTTGTCTTAGGAAATCAGGGGTATAAATTGAAAACAACAACTTCTATAGATTTCTATCCAGCAGAACTGGAATTATTATTGTCAGTATTTCTTTACAATTTCAATGTTCATAATTCTTATCTTAATCTTATACAAATCCGATAAACCAATTATTATTATTAGTATTTCTTCACAATTTCAATGTTCATAATTCTTATCTAAATCTTATACAAATCCGATAAACGAACAATTTCAATGTTCATACTTCCTATCAAAATCTTATACAAATCCAATAAACCTCATTACAACTGAAATACAACTTCTTATTCTAAATGTTCAAATCCCTCAGCATCTCAGAACCAAAGTTCTCCCATCTCAGCCATTTCTCTCATTAGTGCAGTATGGTTTTCAACTTCTGCATTTCTTTGTTCTAATTTCCTAACTTCAATACTTGAGGGTTCTTGCGGCTCTTTATCCAATTTAAAATTCTGACCTCTTTTGCAATACGTGCATGTTACGTGAATCTGTTTATCTAAAGTTATTAAAGGTATACCGAACAGTTGCGACGCTTCTTTTGCTATCTTTTTATCGATCTCCTCCCACGAAGTCTCCTCTTTTGGATCTAATTTCCTCAAAATTCGGAGTCGATTATACAAATTCAGAGCTCCCTTTTTCTTAAAAATGGATCGATGGGCACTGGGCTTTATTCCCTTCCTCCTAGCAGCACTTTTAACGATCCAGAGCAAACCTTCTACTGTCCCCACTGTAATATATTGACCGATCCAACATCACTATAATTATTTACGTAACCCCTTTTAAACTATTGAAATTCTCGAGTTATTGTATTATTTCATAAATCTAATTAGTTATATTTAAGGAATATCTTAACAGAACTTTAATTTTATTATTTAGTTTGATAGAAAAATTATTAGTGATTATTTGTCCAATTTCCAGAATAATCCGTCATTATGGTAATCGTAAGGTTAATCATAATGATGGAGTACCAAACAAACTCAACTCCCGAGGTACCCTTCTAGGCTAGTATGGAAACAACTTGGGTAGAGATAAATCTCTACACCTAGATGGCGGTCCGGGTAATTAAGAGTGTTTAGTTTTTATACTGGAACATAGTTAATTTTGAATATTCTTGAATAATTTTACTTTTATTTATGCCGCGTGGAAATAGAACTTGAATTTGAAACACAGTTCCAATCTTCTTCTTGATTTCCACTTAGCGCTGATGGAGTCAGAGAAGTCGTCGTCAGGTCGGACTTCTTTACGGACTCGTCGGGGATGGTTCTGTTGTCTGGGACGTTTTTCGGACCCTTAGAGAATTTTTGGAACGTTTGACTTTAGAACTTCTCCGACGTTATGCCAAAAAGCGCGAGCTTATATACTACCGAAACTTGAAAAATAATAGTGGAAGGGAAAATAGCGGTCTTCCGATTTTTCCGTTTCGGCACTTTTTCTGCCGTTTTTATCCGCTATAGATTTAGATTGTAAGTTTTGCGAAATGTTTAATCGTTATCGAATGTTCTCTAAATGCTGATTGTTAATTATTATTGCGCGTCGTTATGCTATCGCCGCCTGATAAAGTCCCGAGTATTATTCTATTTTCAACAAATCTAGAAAAGTTGTAAGTTTCCTTTTCCCTTTATATTTTAGCAAGAAGGGCATAATTTATAGACGAGCTGAAAAAGCACGCTCGTCACAGATAGTCAAGTAAAAAATCGAAGGAAACCTTGCTAAATCAGTACGTGGTACCTTTTTACACCTATTATATTGCAAAACACGCCTGAAAAATCGTCAATTTAGCGTTTTCCAGTCCAATAAACATCGGGCATTAAATATCGTTGACACGCATGTTTAACGATGCTTTTTATTATTGTACAGTGATAGAAATACATTTATGAGGTATCAAAATGAATGGGAAAGTATTTTTATTTCCATTTCACATCATCATTCACGTGAAATTCATTAATTGAGGGGTCTACAGAGGCTTCAAAGTATTTCATTTCTTGTGGCCCAACCTAGATTTTTTTCAAATTGAGAACTGCTGTCATCTGGTCAGCCAATCACCGGATGAATGCCATTGCTTTGCCAATGCCACGCGTATGAACTTGGCGGGAATAATTCAAAATTCAAATATGTACTTCCCTTGAAGGACTTAATGAAATTGTTTTGTATTTCTGTACAGGAATGTGTATCTAACCACACAATATTTTTATCTTCACACGCTTATCGAGCGGTGATAAAAAAAAGAGTGAAAAAATCAAAATTTTGATTATTGTTTATAGATTTTGAAGAAACTCCAGGTTATAATAAATAAAAGGAAGATACAAAGGAAAATAGGGTGCTTTCGATTCAAATATTCTGAAGCAGTCTCGCGATTGTCTGTTCATCGCGATTATTGGCGATCATCAAACATCAATCGCTACATCTCATCAACTGTCGCCCATAATCTCTATCAATCAGCATCAATCATCATAGCGGACATGGCGATGGTGTGAGGTGTCAATGAAAAGAAAAAAAACAACTGAAAACAACCGTGTCATTATCTCATCGTGAACTCAAATTTCAAGTTTTTAATAAAAATCGTAATTTTTTTTTCAAAGAAACATATGAAAAAAAACCTTCAGTAGAACTAGTAAAATATTTTCTTAACAAAAAAAAATTTTTGATATTCCCTGCTGATAGAATCGGATCGGAAAAGATTGAAAATTTTAACTCGATCCGCTTTGATCATTTTACATAGTGGATTTGTCACTAGTTTTCCCTATCAAACCGGATCGAGAAAATGCCATATCTGGATTGGAAAGGATCGGATATGATCGAGATTCTTTTCAGGATTGAACGGGTGTAATGTTGCACTCGTCGGGGTGATGACGAGTGAAAAATGGGTTGCCGTCCACTGATGGTTTTCTCGTGATGAGGGGGTCAGTTGCAGGGAAAAAATTCGTAGAATACTTGTAATTTATCTATTATAACAGGTCTTGATTACTCGTACATGGTTATTTCTAAAAGCCTCTTCTTATCGCCCGCACTCCTCTTTATAGAGAGGTTTTATCATTGTAACTGTACGCATAGCCTAATTTCATGTTAGAAATATGATGAAACTCCCTGGATAAGATTATCTATGTTCGCTTGAATGATTTAGAAATTAAGGTCTTCGATTGATAAAATATATTGAGAAATATATTATTTGGGACATTACACCCCCCTCCTTAAGTATAAAGTTATACTTAACTTTACCACTAGATTTTATCTTTAATAATACTTTCGGAGCGTCTTTGAACTCGAGAAAAATGCTCTGTTTCTGGGTTATCTAAATTTTCTTCTTCCATTATCTCTGACAACCGTAACCGTCTTTCGGGAACGGTATCTTTTTCTGGGCGTCGAGACGAGGATCGAGATCTACGATTTATGCACAAACATTTTTTAGGCACAGCTAAACAACTTCCCGAACCTGGATCTTCATCTGGACGCTGACGCAAGTAATTAATTCGACGGAGTCCTAAAGTACATTTATACAACAAGAAAATGCAACCAATCGTACATAGGATGTAGAGAACAATATGTGTCCATGAAATTTGTTTCCGTAATTCATGCGAAGATAGGGTTTCATCAATAGCGTGCGATATAACATCAAGTTTATGACTAGCTACTCCTAAATTTGACAAATCTAGCTTTATTTCCGGCAGTTCGTTTAGATGCGGAAGGATGCTCAAGTTAGTTTTTTCAATTTTGCAACAATCATCAAGTACAATATTAAGCGAAATTGTTTTTATTTCGTAATCGTAACCGAACTTTCCATCTGTCCTCAGTATACTATTTGGCGTGTAAGCTATACAATGATCATTTAAACTCAAAAATCCTGTACCCTGTATTCGCAAATCCTTGGGATCAGATTTTATACAAGAGACCGTTATATCTTGCATTTTCGGAGAAACAAACAACCACAAATTCTTCCGATATAACTTATGCCAAATTTCATCTTTTATCCGAACAATACGCGTATCGCAAGAGGTCGGGTTGACCCGTTTCACATTGATCATTAAATCTACTTCACAAGGTGGATCGTCTCTGACATTCGAAAGAGTTTGCTCTACCTTACATATGTAGTTATTTGTGGTGGTTTCCGCACAAAGTGACATATCGTTGAATAAACTATAAATCGTCTTCGAATGAGATAACGCTGAATACTTGGCCCTAGGTTGAATGAAAAGATAACTGTCTGTATGCTGGACAACAGGCAGGGGAATCAATTGGAGGAACTGATACTTTGTTATCGTAGTTAGGGGCATTACAATGATAAATACTAAACGACCTGAAGAGTAATAAGATTGTATCTTTATCAAATGCATCAAAATGTTTCCATTAATTGAATTAGGTACAAGTGGGAAATTTAGACCATCTGGTAAAATTCCTGCAGTATGTTGTAATTCTTTTAAATATTGATCTTGACTAAGTACACTAGGGTGTAAAATATTAGTTTTGGCGAAAAGTATAGCGTTGGTTAGTGCAGAAATTTCATCGTTAACTTGGTTTGAAAGAAGCGTTAAAAACGAAAAATGAGACAAAAGACGTATTCTCAGTTCAGTTTTGTATTCGCTTTTGTTATAATTCTCTGTTAATTGGTTTATTTTTTGAACATTTTCATCCAGAGTTTTCTGAGCAATATTTACATTAGAAATCGTTTCATTGAAATTCGTGATAGTAGTCCGTACGATTTTGATCTGATTTTTCAATAAATTTGCCATCTCAATTTCTTCCTTCTCTAGCTTTGTAATTTCAGAATCATAATATTCAGCATCGTCTTTATCAAGATTTCCTGTCAATTTTTTAATTACTGTCCCAACAACATTAATAGGTCCCCTCTTAGTTCTAGTGTTTTCCTCCAGTAGTTTTTAATAATGCTTCCTTACGTTTAAATTCGGGTACAAGTCCTTTTAAAATTTCCAGCGAATATTGACAAGGTTGCGAGAGTTTCTCGCTGCAATATTTCGTAGCCATTTCATATCCATTTTCTACAAGACTTATTTTTTCATCAACGTATGATAAATCGAGATATGTGACCAATCGAAATGTTTCTGAGTAGAGCTTCAAATCACCTAAGTGATCGTAATATATCCCAGGAGTGAAGTTTAAATAACGTATTTCATGAGCAGACACTATCGCCAGCTGAAAAACCCTGTAATTAATGAAAGTTAGTGAATATTTATCCTCTCTCCCCCTCTTAAGCAAAATATTACTTCTCATGAACTGTATGCCATTTTAATCCTATCTTTATGTACTACAACTTCTTTTCTACCCATTTTCAACGTAATATTCGATGGCGAATTGATTTCTGTGATTAAAAAAGGACCAATATATGGCTTTTGTAATTTTTTCGATCTGGAAGGTTGTTCATTTTGTAAATAGACTTTATCCCCGGCCTTGTACACAACGTTCTTCGTTTTTTTGTCATAGTACGATGTTATGTGTGGCGAATTGCAATACATATATCAATAACTACACCGCTTTAAATTCCTATCTCTAATAAATTAGTTTCTTTATCTGAGTAGAATTTTTCATTTTTTATTTCAATCAAAGTTCATTTTAGAAACGATATTCATTTTTCAATATTATTAATTTTTGAACGTACATTTCATTCTTCAACAACGGAACATTAAGATAGCGCAGATCGTTAGACCATTCAACACTCGTTACCTCAGATATCATTTTCGTAATTTTATAAAACCTTATCGGAGTCAACTCGTTCTGGGGATCACGTTCAATTTTTATCTATTCTCTTTCCACAATTAGTATCACAATGAACTAAACGACTCAATCACCTATTTCCTCCGTATAAGAATGAATCGATTATTCCACTTAATGTTACTACTTTGGAAATGATTCTTTTTAACGATAGCATTCATTACCCTGATCGCGGTCATTTGAAAATCAATTATGTCAGAAATCAATTCAATATAGTATAATCTGGGATTTTTGGGACATTTACAACTAATCATTCTGTCTAATGATTCTACACGTGGGCTCCCACTATCATTTGAGTGGGTATATATATATATTCCTCTGAAAATCTGGGACAGTACAGTTGCTTTCCGGACTTTTACTCGTGAAATACTTGTCAGTAAATCTGGAATCAGGTCTTCAGAAACCAGTAAGTTAGTTCTTCGGAACTCGCTGATACATTCAACTCTGTTTTTCTGCATTTTATTTCTAGTTCTTCGGAACTCGCTGATACATTCAACTCTGTTTTCCTGCATTTTATTTCTAGTTCTTCGGAACTCGCTGATACATTCAATTCTGTTTTTCCTGCATTTATTTTTAGTTCTTCGGAACTCGCAAATATAATCAATTCTATTCTGTTGTTCTGAAGTTATTTTAGTTCTTCGGAACTCGCAAATATAATCAATTCTATTCTGTTTTTCTGAAGTTATTTTAGTTCTTCGGAACTCGCAAATATAATCAATTCTATTCTGTTTCTCTGAATTTATTTTCTGTTCTTCGGAACTCGCAAATATAATCAATACTATTCTGTTTTTCTGAAGTTATTTTAGTTCTTCGGAACTCGCAAAGATAATTGATTCTATTCTGTTTTTTTGCATTTAATACTAGTTCTTCGGAGCTCGCAAATATAATCATTTCCACCCTGTTTTTCTGAATTTATTTTGTTCTTCGGAATTCACTAATATTTAATTTCAACATATCTGTTTTTCTGAACTCTTTTAAAGTTCTTCGGAACTCGCTAAGTCTCCGGACTCACTCTATAGCCTCAGTTGAAACATAATCTCTTTTCCTCAAAGTGCCCTTCATAACGATAAACGGTCTAGCAGAAGCCAGGGCCATAGCTAAAGCACACGGTGTACGCCCTGGGGGAGGATTCAGGGAATTTGACGAGAGGGGCATCCCGGAGGTCTGGATTTGGACAAAATACTATCTAGGGAAGATACCAGGCATAGAGGAACTCCCAACGCATCTTCTTCCCGCGTTGCCGCAAATAATTGAGGCCCAGAGAACAAAAGGGTTGGGTCGAATTAGTCAGAAGAAAAAGCCTTATGATCGTCATCCCAGTCAAGTTCTCTCCTCAGACAACCAAGGTACCTGGATTCAATGCAGGCATTGTGGGAATGTCTTTAAAGAATCAGAAGGCCAACGAGCGACTACATCTCGAGGAACGATATCTGTAAAAAGCGAATGCCCGTATGCCCGTCAGCGGTCCTTGGATTTCTGCAGCCAACGCCCAGGACGTCGGGAAACCCCGAGAATACCCTTTCTTCCTGCCCTAAACCTGTCTGTAAGGTCCTACCCGGCAGTCGACCTATTTCCCTCGCTCGGGGACGGCGCAACATCCCAAGTCGGTATCACGCACGAAACAATCGCCCTCCGATTGTCATCGACCTAACGGAGGACGAGTCTGGCCCAGGGCCTTCAAGGGCAATCCAAAGGAACGGGACATCCACCCAGAATATAACCCAGAACGAAGGCATTCAACTGGTGCAGACCGAAGAGCTCCCGCATCACTTCCTTCAGGCTTTGCAGGATCATCAGAGACAAGGTCAACACGCAGAAAGTAGCCGTAATATTGAGCCCCTCACAAGTTATCCCGCCGGAAAATCAGCGCGCTTCCTTGGACCAGAGAATTGCTGAAATACTGGGAACTTCTGCCGCACAGCAATCCCTTCCTGGTGCATCAACAGCATCTCCACCTCCGTCACCCCGAACAGAAGCTCTCCTGCTGGAGGAACCCCTGAGGACGAGAACCACTCTGGCAGAACGTCTAGCGCAACGCTCCCCTTTGCTTCCCTTCCCCAGCCTAGAGGAATTGTTCTAATCTGCTATAAAGTCGACGTTATTAATAAAGAGGAATTGTTTTAACCTGGTATAGAGTCGACGTTATGAAGAGAAACCTCAATAAACAGTTTTCGTGTATTCCATGTACTCTTGTGTATCATTGACAACTCCCTCTCTTACGAGAGCCTTCCCTCTGGAGGCGCCTGAAGTATTTCATCAATACATAACAACGACTTATTTTTCTCCTTTGAGTCGAGTAAATTATCACGAGCTATTTCACGAGATTTCTGAAGTTTCAACCGCAAATTATCTATATAATCATCATAAGTGTATTTGAATTCAGAGTTGGTAAGAATTAACGATGGGAGCTCAGGTTTATTTCTAAAAACTAATTGATGTGGCGTGAACTTGGTAGATGTGTGAGGTGTAGAATTGTAAGTAAACATAGCAAAATCTAACCAGGAATCCCAATCGTTTTGATCTAAATTGACAAAATGTCGAAGATAATCAGCAAGTGTGGCATGACTTCTTTCGAGTGCACCGTTAGTTTGAGGATGATAAGCAGTCGTTCTCAATTGATTTATCTTAAAAAGTTTTGCGATTTCTTTCATAAACTTGGACATGAAGTCACTTCCTTGGTCAGTCAAAATAGAAGATGGAATACCAAATTTACAAATAAAGTTCCGTGTCAATACTTCAGCAACTGTTATTGCTTCGTGGTTTGGAACAGCGTAAGCTTGTGAAAACTTTGTCAGATCATCTTGCATTGTAATTATAAATTTATTTCCATTTTCAGTCAAAGTAAGTGGTCCTACTACGTCAAGAGCTATGCGTTCAAAAGCTTTTGATGATGTCGTTGTTATTTGCATAGGATTCTTATTTTTCTTTCGAACAATTTTATTCTCTTGACAAGATGTGCAATGTTTTACAAAGTGCTGGATATCTTGTTTCATATTTTTCCATTTATAATAACCCTTTATTCTTTGATAAGTTCTGTGGAAACCCGAATGTCCAGAAAATGGAGTTGAATGAAATTCTTTCAAAATCTCTGGAATCATTTCTGCTTCTGGTTCGACGATGACATCAGAAAAAATCCGAACTTTGATATCAGTACCTCGAAACACATATCGTAATATTGATCTTATCTTATCCCATCTGAGTTGATCGAAGCCAGTTCCAAATTTCGGTAAACTAATAGACTTAATATCTTTTTCCAAAAATAAATTCCTCAATGTGCAGAAAGTGTCAAAAACAGATTTGTATTCACACGAATCCCAATAATTCTCCTTGACGATAAGATAAAATACAGTGCATTCTAACCCATTTATGCAAACAACCTCGTTCATTTTCGGTTCCTGATTTTTTAATTCCTCAACATGATTGAACATCTCTTTTATTTTAGAATTAATGCTGCCTTCAAATTCCAGATCGGCGGAAATACAAATCGCGTAATCATCGCTGCTAGAAAAAATTGAATCATCGAATTCTTCCAATTTATCATAAGACAACATAGAAGACTGTAATTTTTTCAAAAAATCAGAATAATTTCCGAAAAGAGAGTTAGAGTTCAATGACAAGACAGTTGATTCTTTCGATTCTATTCCAGGATCAAAAACGATCCTGCTTAAAGCATCTGCCTGTACGTTCGTTTTTCCCGGTCTATATTCAATAGTGAATGAAAAATCTTGTAATTCTTCTCTCCAGTTGAATATTCGTGAAGATGGTTCTTTCATTTTATTTAACCATTGCAAAGGTTTATGATCAGTCACGATCTTAAATTCCCGCCCGTAAACATATGGTTTGAAATGTTTGATACCGTATACAATGGCATATAATTCCCGATCGATAGTAGGATAATTTCGTTCATGACAGTTTAAAGTTTTGCTAGCGTAAGCTATTGGTAAATCCTTTCCATTAAAATCTTGAGAAATAACGGCACCTAAAGCAACCTGACTCGCGTCAGTAGTGATAGTGAATGTTTTACTAAAATCGGGATATTGAAGAATTGGTTCATTTGTCAGTCTACTTTTCAAATTTTCAAAAGACTTCTGTTGTTCTGATGTCCAGTTGAAAAGGGTATCTTTCTTCAATAGGAGAGTCAATGGTTTTGAGATATCGCTAAAATCTGTTATAAATCGTCTATAATAGCCTGTGAAACCAAGGAAAGATTTAATTTCTTTTTGAGTCTTAGGGACTGGAAAATTCAAAACAGCCTTAACCTTATCTGGATCAGGTTTTACCCCCTCTGGAGTTATGAGGTGACCCAGATACATAACTTCCTCTCTTAAAAATTCACATTTGCACGGTTGAAGCTTTAAGTTATGCTGCCTTAATCTTTCAAAAACTTCCCTTAATCGTAGTGTGTGATTTTCTAAAGTATCTGCATAGACAATTATATCATCGAGATAAATCTGTCATCGAATTCCCTCAATACCGGACAAAACAGCAGACATTAATCTTGTCTGTGTTGCAGGGGAATTTTTCAAACCCATAGGCATTCTAATAAATTGAAAATGTCGCCCTAATGCTGAAAATGCAGTTTTTGGTGCATCTCGAGGATGGATTTTCACCTGATGAAAAGCAGAAGTCAAGTCAAGAGTAGTATAATATTTCGCATTTCCTAAACTCTCTAAAACAGTCTCAATATTCGGCAGGGGCTGGAAACTACCAACTGTCACATCGTTCAAACGACGATAGTCAACAACAATTCGCCACTTTACTTCGTTAGAAGCATCCCTTTTCTTTTTCACAACCCATATGGGTGCGTTCCATGATGATTCAGATGGCTCGATTATTTTATCTTCGAGCATTTTGTCAATTTGCCTTTTGACTTCTTCCTTCAATATCTCCGGATAGCGATAAGTTCTCGCGGCGATAGGAGCATCTGTTTTTGTGTGAATTTCGTGTTGAAGTGTATTCATGCATGTAAGTGTGTCGCCTTCGAGATAAAAAATGTCATTGAATTCAAAACATAAATCTCTAATTGATCCTGTTTCCTCTTTGTTAAGGTGGTCAAGCCTTAAACAATTTTCGAGTTTTTCATTCCTCTTTGGATCGAAAATTGATTCAACTTTTAGGATTGAACTAGATTGAGATGGTTTTTCGATTTCTTCAAGTTTCACAATAGGCATATCTATTTCAACACATATTTCTCGAGTATTTAAGATGGATGTTAACGCTTGAGAGTGCATGTTTACTGTGACACAACTAGCAGATAAGTAAATTCCGTTATCAAGTGCAGTTTTCGGAATAACTCCTTCTTTAATATCAGAATTGATAATTTTGACAGGTATGATCATTTCACATCTAGCAGGAATTTTTAGTTTGTTTTCGTTTTTCAGTTCCCGTTTAGGACAAAATTCATTTGCAAATAACTTTTTTTCTATTTCATTTTGGGGTGTAAAAGGTTTGGAAATATGATATAATCGAATTGAATGATAAGAAAATTCTAAAACATCCTTTTGGTAATTGCATTTCATTTTATGCACACGTAAAGTTTCATTTCCAAGAATTCCAGCAAACATCACAGGAAAATCTTCACGAACAATATGAAAAATGGATGTGTATTTGTGATCATTAACTAAAATATCGAGATAACAATATCCTAGAGTTTCCATCGGTTCACTAGCAAGTCCTGTTAATGTAAGTTTATAGTCATCGTAAACTCCCGTAGAGTCTTTCAAGAAATTTAATTTGATCAAAGAAATATCAGCACCAGTGTCAAGTAAAAACGGGAGTTGGTTGTGAGTTGTTTGAGACGCATCTAATAGAACATAGGTTGTTGAGCCAGCATTTACAGAGAGTGAGCCTTCAAAATCGACACGCTTGTCCTCGGGTTGGCTCGATTTCCCGGGGACCCGAACAAGTTTAAATTCTCGGATCGAGAATTTTGAGGGCGGAACATTCCTTCGCGTTTTAATTTCTCAATAAATTCTTGTTTCCTACACTCCGAAATATGATGACCTAAATTTTTACAGTAGGCGCAATTCACGATTTCGTGTCCTCGATTCAATTGAGAATTCACTGGTCTCACGTTTGATTCAGTTTTGATTCGAGTGTTCAAATGATTTTCATTTTTTCCAAAATTTCCCGGAAAATTACGATGATAGCATTGCGAGGTTGAATGATTTGTCCGATAGCAAATTTCACATTGTTGAGTAGCTCGAACATTAAGATCTTGGAATTTTGAAATTTCTAAGCGTGAATTTGATTCGATTTCTTCTGCTACCGCGAACTGAATTGCGTCTTCTAAAGAAGTTGGGTTCTGAGCCTTGACTAGAATTCTCAATTGATCTCGAAGTCCTAATATAAAAACATTCAAAGCCTGTTTTTGCAACAATTTAACACAGGCAGCACGCTCAACTTTAGATAAATCGTCATCTAAATTATTCGTTAATTTGAGTAGTAAGTTTTCAATTTTAGTTGAGTATGATAGAACCGCTTCCTTTTTGCCCTGTTTACAAGAAGATAATTCGAGTTGCCATTGCCCCGTTGATCTTTTTTCTGAATATGTGTTCACTAAATGACTACGCAAGTTTGTCCAATTTTCAAAATTCCGCGTTTTCAATAAGGCCCTATCGTTATCGGTAATTTTTGTTTGGATGATTTTGAAAATTATCTCTTCGTATTCCTCCCCTACAATCGATAAGGCCTTATCCGCATTATCAATAAACTCATATAATTTTAAACGATTTCCGTCAAATTTAGACAACATTTTTTCAGCGATAGAAATTGTAACAGCTGCCATTTTAGTAAATAAATCTTTCACAACAATATTGTATAAAAATGCAAGTCGTAAGAATTCAGTGCGATAAATTTGATTTCGTGAACTCACAAGAATAAAAAGTCCCTCTTCATTGTTGCATGAATTGTTGAAACTAGGCCAAGATTTTAGATTCGACGCGCCGAAATAGTAGTGGTGTTGATTTTCCCGGCGTCTAGCAAATATTAGATGTTGCGTTGACCTTGTTGGTGATTCCGGAAATCGGCAGACTCCGTGACGACTGCTTTATCAGTCCCGAAACAACGAAAAGGAAGACCGTGGTGAGCTCCGTTTGAATACAAGGAAAAGACGAGTAAAGAGCATGATCTCTTTTTAAGAGTTGTGAGAGTGTCCAAGAAATCAGTGATCGGACCTCAGAATACCAGAAGATAGTTTTATGTCCCCAGGTGTTGCGGGTGTCCACTGCAAACCACACCCCTCGAATATCCACGATTCTTGCCAACAGAATTATGAAAAGCGAAATCCCAGCTCCTTCACCAATTTTGTAATGTTGCACTCGTCGGGGTGATGACGAGTGAAAAATGGGTTGCCGTCCACTGATGGTTTTCTCGTGATGAGGGGGTCAGTTGCAGGGAAAAAATTCGTAGAATACTTGTAATTTATCTATTATAACAGGTCTTGATTACTCGTACATGGTTATTTCTAAAAGCCTCTTCTTATCGCCCGCACTCCTCTTTATAGAGAGGTTTTATCATTGTAACTGTACGCATAGCCTAATTTCATGTTAGAAATATGATGAAACTCCCTGGATAAGATTATCTATGTTCGCTTGAATGATTTAGAAATTAAGGTCTTCGATTGATAAAATATATTGAGAAATATTGTATTTGGGATATTACACGGGATTGGAAAAGATCGAAAATTTCAACACCATCTGCCTCGATCGTTTTACATAGTGGATTTGTCACTAGTTTTCCTTATCAAACCGGATCGAGAGAACGCCATATCCTGATTGGGAAGGATTGGATATGATCGACTTTTTCTAGGATTGAACTGGATTGAACGGGATAGGAAAAGATCAAGAATTATTGATCCTGTCCCATCCATTCCCATGCTCGTTATAAAATAGGTAGGATGCGATTGAAAATTATAAGGATATTTTAGATCATATCCGATCCAAATGCTATTATTCTCGATTTGGGGATCGAAATTCTTGAGACGTATCGCACGAAAAATAATACATGACAACGTTCATTTTATCGTCCTATGAGTCATTATTACTTGTTTGATAAGAGTTTCAAGAATAAGGCCTTTATTGATATGACAAATTGACAAATTCACTATGTACAACCACCAAGACAGAGTGGATAATATTTCTATCTTTTAGTCCCGTTGTATCTGAACCGATTATTGAGCTTGGATATTATCAAAATTATATAAAAATTTTTTTTTGTTATGATCGCATTTGATTTCAATACTCAACTCTTGAGAAGATTCCAGTATCATATTATTCTAGAAATATATGTATAACAAATACAAAAAGATATTTTTGAAGAATAATTGAAAATGTGCGTTTTTTTTTCTTAGCACGTTTCTTTTAATACGTGCTTTATAAAGAATCACTTCGACATGAGAAAATCCGAGTGTGATTTTTGAAAGTAATTCTGAAATTTCCCGTCAACATGTTTTTCGTGTTAATATGATACCATATTAACGTTGTTACTTTTATAAGTGCGACGACGCTAGATGAATGATTTATAAGTCAACGATGACACTTTGTGTTGAATGTAGTAAAAAGTGTTTTATTCGTCGTATCCTTTGTTAACATAACATGAGAGGTTTTTAAAAAATTGTTCCTTTTTTTTTTAAGGTAAGTTACATATTGCATAGTAAATAAAAATATACATAGTATAAGTATGGAAGATAGTATGCTCTTTCAAAGTCATTCAGAAACATGAAATCCAACAAGGCTCTCTTCTACTCTTTATGGTGTCTAAAATAAAAAATGCATTGGAACCCTGAGTTATCCGTAATTATGAAATATTCATCACGATAAAATATTAGAAAACATGTGTAGAGAACTCTATATACTTTCAATTTATAATCCTCTATGAGTAGGATAGGATTAAAAAATATTGTTATTCAATAATTCGTTGAAACATGCAAAGCAACTGTTTATTCGTAAATAAACTATTGATAATTAGTTCCGGATAAATTCGGCATTGAAGATTACTTAATAGATGTTATAATGAAATTTGTTTCGCCAGTAACGGGGGTCCGAGAGTCCACTCTCGGAACTCTCTCGGTCAATTGTCCGAGATAGTTCCCAGAGACTTGCATATGCATTTCATGGTTTTTAGTGTCGCTGATCATGAATCTGAGGTCAAATTCGGTAAATTATTCTGTTTAAACAATTTGCATCAACAAATAATGAAAAAAACAATATTCACTATGATGCATATGCTTTTCATGGTTTCTCAGGTCGCTGATTGTGACACGCGAGACCCCAATTGGGGAAAAGCCAACGTTGTCCCCCGATGTCCAGAAGAGGACCAATGCAGAGCAACGGCTCTACCTGGCCCTTGGGTTGTAGGAATTGTCCCGAGGGTATTAAATAAAAACAAATAAAACTTTATACTGGAGAATGCTGTCGTACAGCGTTATTATTTAAATAGAAACAGTATTACAAGGTTCCGCTCTTTACACGGTCATTGTCATTATAATCTTTCCATACAAATATACCATCTATGCCGAGTAAATGAAAACAATGACAGGTACCAGGTCTGGCAACGTTATTATAGAAGGGTTGACGTCTCCGAAAGAGATGCACACTCATCAATCAATCTCCCTATTTCAAGGTTTAAATCCCAATCTCCCGTCTTAAATCTTTTGGTGAAACACTCGTCCAGTTCTGAGTCATTATCAAAAAGTTTATCAATATCAAGACCGAGATCCCCGTGATTTCCTGAATCTACTCTAAACCCTACTCCATTGTTCTCGGAGATTTTATCATCGATGGTTTGAAATTTCCTCTTCTTCGTATTCTCTGCTATCTTAGCTTCTATCCTAGCTGGAGTACAAAATGGCTCGTGTTTATCCAGATCCAATTTTAAACTTTGGAAAGCTCTACTCCCATCCAAATCAATCAATGAATCCCTTTCTTCATTGATTAAAAATCTCGCAAAATTGGGACTATTTCTTGCGGGTTTATTTGCTTTCCTCCTCTCTCTCCTGGACCTTGCGGCACACCCGCGTTGGTAAGTCTCGAATTTCGTCAATGTTTTGTACACTAAACCCCACAGAAAAATACAGTAAAAACGACAGTATTAAATTCAGTCTCCAACAAGATAAATCTGTACGAAATATTCAATATAATAGTCTATAATTTCAAATAATTCTTGTTAATAAATCTGGTTCTTACTTCTGGAAATAAATATATTAGCCTGTTACAGTGTCGTTGGGTGTATATAGACGCAATAGGGCCAGAGCCGCAGTTTTCCTACAAGAGGGCGGTTTTGCCAAGGCGCAATTCAATTTCGGCAACAGCCGGCAACTTTTCCTAGATAGGGCAGGTTATATGTCAACTGACGCAATTTGTATTAGAACGCAATGCTTCGAAGGCTCGAACGCGATTTTTCAAGGCAAAGCGCGTCTTCTTATACTCGAAAATCGAACCATATTTTTAAGAGGGGGATAGATAGCAATGAAAATTGGTAGAAGATAACAACAAAAAAGAACGAAATTAAAAATCATATTCATTTTTATAATGTACATCATTTTCTATTATCAGGTAATGTTTCGAAAATGAAAAGGTAAATCGTTGAAACTTGAGTAGATAACCGACGTGAAGTAAGTGATCTACCCAAATATGTCATTATAAATGTTCATCATTTGCTCATTCAGGTAGTCATTCAAGCTACCATTTGACTTATTGTCATTATCCTTCGATAGCTTATCTAATGACGCTTTATTCTCAATGTTCGAGTATTTTTTTAAGTGAAATAACAAAACTATTCAACACGACAGTGGCGTGTTACACTGATCATGAATCTAAGGTCAAATTCAGAAAATTATTTTGTTTTCACAATTTTTATTAACAAATTATGAAAAAAAAAATATTCACGAAGATGCATATGCTTTTCATATTTTTTTTGGTTGCTGATCATGAATCTGTAACGAGCGGACTCATTATTGAGCTTCCAGCGATGTAACGATTCTCATTCGTACGGAGAAAAGGACCAATGCGGGGCGACCGCCCTGCGTGACCTTTGAAGTTTGAGGAGTCCAAAAGGTTAAGAGGATATTAAAAGAGAAAGATCAAGAAAACATTTAATTGCCCTTGGGCTGTTTATTCACAAACCAAACATAAAATCTAATATAATTCTTTACAAGTTTTTTCTTTTTAACGCTCGCTCGCATGTGACTCTGGCAATTTTATTTTAAAGGAGGTAAGCATTGGGGGGGGGGGGTTGAGTTCTTCTATCATCTTTCTTTCTAAAACGTCATAGAAGCTGTCTTCGCAGAAATCGAAGACTTCGTCGAAGTTCTTGCCTAAATTCTCCTCCCAATCCCTGTCGTTCTTTAGTGGCTCTTGTTTGATTGAAATCTTTTCTTTTCCTGACTGAGGGGGATCCCTAGTATAACCAGAGCGCTCTCCACACTTAGGGCAGGTGACATTGATGGTTTGATCGGGTACTTGAAATGTTACTCCAAACAAATCACTAGCGTACCTAGCTACTCGGGCATCTAATTCACTTTTGGTTATTCGTTGATCGAAGGGTAGACCCTTCAAGATCCTCAATTTAATCCAAAGTCGCTTGAGGCACTCTAGAGGTAGGAGGCTTTTCCGTCGAAGGCAAAAAGTGACTTGACTTTCCGTAAAAAGCACGGGTTTATATACTAAGAACTCCCACCCAACTTCTGTATTATCTTAATTCAAAAAGTTAGAATAAATCCGTTGTAATTCGCAATAGTCGTTTTGCAAAAGAGTAAATTAAGATTACTTTGTTCAGTGATAGTAATATTTCGCAATTCGTCATTTTGCGAAATAATCGTTAAGATTATTTCGCTTTGTAATAGAAATAATCTACAATCGGATTCGCAAAATGTCGTGCAAATTGTTCTTGTGAAATAATAGTCAAGATTATTCTGGCTTCGAAAAGCTTATCTTGAGAGCTATTGATACCCGAAAATCGAATGCTCATTATACTTCCTCGTTCTAATGATTCTCGTTTGAGAATCTAAACGAGCGGGACGTGACTCCGCTCGTTACAAATCTGAGGTCGAAATCGCAAAATTATTTTGTTAATACGAATTGTTTGAACAAAATTATTTTGCAATTTCGACCTCAGATTCATGATCAGCGACCTAAAAAACCATGAAAAGCATATGCATCTTAGTAAGTATTTTTGTTAAATTGATAAAGCAAATTGTTTACACAAAATAATTTTCCAAATTTGACCTCAGATTCATTATCAGCGACCTGAAAAACCATAAAAAGCATATGCATCTTAGTAAATTTTGTTTTCATAATTTGTTAATACAAATTGTTTAAACAAAATCATTTTCCAAATTTAACCTCAGATTCATTATTAGCGACCTGAAAAACCATGAAAAGCATATGCATCTTAGTGAGTATTTTTTATAATTGTTAAAACAAATTGTTTAGACAAAATAATTTTTCAAATTTGACCTTAGATTCATGATCAGCGAGCTAAAAAACTATGAAATGCATGTGCAAGTCTATCGGAATTCTCTCGGACGATTGTCCGAAAGTTCCGAGGGAAATCGCTCGGGAGTCTCTCGGAGCCCCGTCACCAGGGTTATTCTAAAAACTTACTGAATACGATGGAAGATCCAATCTAGAAAGTTTTCATAGATTAGATTCAAGGATAAGATTGGAAAAATCTACACACAATCATGTTTTTGGGATCAAATAAGTCGATCCAGAAAACCTGATTGTACGTGAACGAGAATCAGATTACCAAAACTTTCATCGGATTCGATATGACTGGAAAGGATTGAGTCTCTATCATGTTTCCATGATGAAATTGGACGATCCGAAAAACACTATCAGACCTGAACGAGTAATTGAAGACCGAAAAAGTTTCCCGGATTGTAGACGATTGCCAAAGATCGAGAATAGCGATGCAGCCGATCACTTCTAGTCAGATCCGATCCCGTTAACTTCAAATCTCAATCTACATTTTTCAGCAGAGTTATTATGATTCATTGACATGCAACAAATTTTTTTTCATAATGACATCGAAAAAATTTATCTCATGTTTTCAGAATTGTAAATTTCGTGCCGATCTTGGTAAAGAAACTTCATTTTGTTATTGGTCTGCATTTTTACGTTTAATAATTTACTCTCTGCGAAATCCACGAAACGGAAACTGTCAGCACAGTTGAAAATATTGTGTGGTTAGATATATATTCCCGTACAGAAATACAAAACAATTTCATTAAGTCCTTCAAGGGAAGTACATATTTGAATTTTGAATTATTCCCGCCAAGTTCATACGCGTGGCATTGGCAAAGCAATGGCATTCATCCGGTGATTGACTGACCAGATGACAGCAGTTCTCAATTTGAAAAAAATCTAGGTTGGGCCACAAGAAATGAAATACTTTAAAGCCTCTGTAGACCCCTCAATTAATGAATTTCACGTGAATGATGATGTGAAATGGAAATAAAAATACTTTCCCATTCATTTTGATACCTCATAAATGTATTTCTATCACTGTACAATAATAAAAAGCATCGTTAAACATGCGTGTCAACGATATTTAATGCGCGATGTTTATTGGACTGGAAAACGCTAAATTGACGATTTTTCAGGCGTGTTTTGCAATATAACAGGTGTAAAAAAGTACCACGTACTGATTTAGCAAGGTTTCCTTCAATTTTATACTCGAATAACTTTTTTTCATCGTGTTAAACAGTGCGACGCAAGTGAGACGCTACTGCGACGCTATAGCGTCGCACTGAAATTGTTGAACATCGTTTTTTCTTAATATTAAATTGAGTGGACCCTGTCTACAATTAGAAACATAATTTTCAGAAATTAAAATATTTGTGACGAGCGGGGTTTACCCACTCGTCTAAATTTTTATTTTTAGGAATAATATTTTAAAAGAAAAATTTACTGTTTTATAAAAAACCTGAAAAAGAAGCTATTTTTCTAAACGTTAAGATAGTGCGCGGTGATACCTAAATCACGGCGATTTCACCGACGCTTTAGAATGTCGACACTTACGAGTAACGAGTAATCTGCAATCAATCTCGTACAGGAAGCAAACGGACTAAAATCATTTCGTGATAAAAACGACTATTTTCCTCTCGATAATGAAACTATGATTTAGCTTTTCAACAATGTAAAAATATCTAACAATTCATGCAATCTATATCGGATACAAACGAACGAAAAGACAGCCGAAACGACCGAAAAATACGCTGAAACGAACAAAAGGGAAACCAAATTTTACCACCTTTTTCTCTTTTCTAAAATTCCCCTCACTTGGGAATAGAATATAAGCCCGCGAATTTGGCCAGAAATCCGGAGAAATTCTCACGTTCGACATCCGTAAAGACTTCTCAGAGTCCAAAAAACGTCATAACAGAGAACTATCCCCGACGGGCCCAAATAAACGTCCGACCTGATGACGACCTTTTCAGCCCCACCGATATTGGCCAAGTGTCTATCGATACAGAAACCGGAGTTGTACTCCAGGTCCGAAGATTGGTTGGCACGAGGATAAAAAGTTACAAGTAATTATCTATTCCTTAATATTATTGTAAAGAATATTGTAGAGCCAGGAATCAAGCAGAAGGGATTTATCCCGACTGAGTTATTGTTCCAGAGCAACTCGTTCGAGGTATTCGCAATTGTTCCAATCATTTGAAATAATAGATTACTTAAGAAGCATTTATTATCAGCACTAAAGCGATGTTGGAATAAATAGATAAAAGAATATAAAATAAAATAAATTAGTAGAATGAAATAAGACCATTAATGAACACTGAATAGATAATGTGAAACAAAGTCAAAATAACATGAAATAAACAATAATGAATAAAACAGAATTAGGTGAAAATAATAATAATAATAGTAATAGAAACAAAATGAACAATATTGAAACTAAGGGATAACATTAGGGTCTGAAGGGTATTAGTTCGAAGCGTGAAGAGGTATAAATAATATCTGGGATTAAATATACATGAATTAGAATTAAAAGAGTAAATTATGAATTTGAAATACATAAAAGATAAATTAGGTCAAAGTTTGAATAATATACTAGCCTTTCCATTTTTATTGCAGTGCCCTTGGTAGAGGATTTGACGTGGGTTCTTAGAAGTGCTATAAAAAGAAAGGGGATAAAACCAAGTAGTAATAGATATGTCTATAAAAGAAAGAATATACTGAATTTGTATAATCGCCTGAGGGTCCTCAGGAGGCTGAAACCAAAGGATCAGATAACCTGGGAAGAAGTGGACCGCGAAATTGCAAAGGAAGCTTCTCGGAATTACGGAATATCTCTGATAACGCCAGAAAAACGATTTAGAACGAAAAGTAGAAACTGTGGAAATGAACAAATGAATACTTTGAATTTAGAGTCAGTCGACAGGGAAATAGATAATCTATCGCGACTAAATGAAACGCACAGAATCCCCCCGAATCTTTCAATTCCTTCGACAACAGAGAACAAGAAGGGGGAAACAGAAAATGAAAAAATAAAACCCTCAGAAGCTTTAATGCTAGAATTGGCCGATATGGGCAAATTATGGTTTTCGAATGTTGTCGGAATCAAAAAGAATTATCTGAATACAAACTCGAATATTGAGGAACAAAAAAAAAAATTATTCAAATACAAATGCTAATATTCGAAAATGTTAAATAAGAATGAATATAAATACAAATACTAATGCGAAGATTGAAAATGTTAAATAAAAATGCGAATATTGGAGATGTTAAATAAAAATAAAAACAAATACGAAAATTGAAGAATAAATAAATAATATGAATAAATGTAATTGCATTGTAGCACTTAATTTTGTAATAAAAATCGTATTAAACTGAACTTTATTCTTGTTGTCATTTAGATCACCCGGGTTCCAAAGAATCCCTTCCAAGGGTCCCATCGGGCTGAGTATTCGTTTGGGGTCCTTTTTCTGAACAGCAAATTGTGGATTGACCATTGGCCGAGGATGAAAGGAAAATAGATTAACGTTGGATTAGAAAAGGCTTTATAATACGTTGTCGTCATTGGCTATTCGCAGTTCGCTCGTTACATATTCTTGCCTATACTGGGTTTCGAACTCGCCATTTCTCGCTCTCACTTTCCTAGCTAAACTCACGCAACCTAACCACTAAGCTATTTCCTACATCGACTAACGTATTGAGTTTTTATGGTCCTTACATGTGGATCCTTTAAATTTTAGAATATAGATCATTATTACGAGAAGGTCGTTATGCAGTGTTTTTATATCGTAATATTATCTCTGTCGTCTTACTTCAAATATTTTCTAGGTTCCGCTAAAACCTTCATTGAAATTCCTATTATATATAAGTAAAAATATAAGAGCCTGAATAATCAACCTGAAAATAAAAATAATGACGCTACAGTCTTGAGGTGATAAACAATAAACTTTTTTGTTTGAACTTTGCATCAACAATTACTTGCAAAATTTATGTTTTCGCAAGAAGTGTATACTTTCCATTGTTTTCAGGTGCGCTGATAATGAATGTTGTAACAAATTGATAAATGAGTTTAAACTTTTATATAATCACTTGGATAATGAATGTTTTTGCAAAATGCAGGTTGCGTCGATAATGATACTGGTGTTAGATTTATGGATTTGATTTGTTTAAACTTTATGGATAAAAAGTTGCAAAATGAAGTTTTTGCAGTATGCATATATGGGTCATTCCATATCAGATTTACAGCTGAAAAATTTTTTCACACAAAACCTTTTTTTTTATGTTTTTTTAGCAATTTAAATCGATACGTATTTTTTTATTACGCTGTTTTATGAAAAATTGTCATAGTTATGAATTTTTTTCGTTCCGCAGCATACAAAATTTACTTTTTTTTAATATTTGTTTTTGTTTGATCAAATTATCAAAACAATTTGATTTTACCCATGGAAGTTGACCAATGTTAAAACTTTTCATACAGCTATGAAAAAAGTTATCTGATAAATTTGTTTATGTAGAAATTGTGATTTTTTATAAACAAATGCCATTATCTCAAAACCGACCTAAAAAAAATCGAATTTTTTTCTATGTAATTTTACATATTTGCCCATAGAATATGTCCTCAAAATTTCAAAATGGAGAATTGAGCAGTTTAAGAGGTATGACCGATTATGTGGAGTCGCGTCAGCTCGGAGCGCAGCACCACGCACCGGCTAGTCACTCTAATCGGTTGACGCAGTTGCCCATTGTGACTCGTCAAAATTTGAGGATTTTCGATATTATTTTAGAGCCGAAAGAAATAACACGTCAAATGCATGAGAACAAAAAATAGAAGCAGGAAACCGTGCTGTATTATAATATAGCACGGTATTCGTGACGCTAAATCATTAATTTCCTAGTCAAATGTTTTATGACACCTGTAAAATAAAAAATTCTTCTTAATCCGTATTCTGAAAAATCCTGTAATAACACTTGTCATTGTTCGGAACTAGTAAGATCATTTTTCATTTCAAAAAATTTGCGGTCTTCAGGATTCCAGGAAAATTCTTTTAATAGATCCACATAGTTTTACCAAACCAACACTTTTCCAATTTTTCCTCGGTTGTATCCTCAGTTCGTAGACGGAGTTGTAGTGTTAAGCATCGGTTTTGAAAATGTCGTCCGAAAAATTTTATGACCGTTGTTGCAATCCGTTTAATAAGTCATCGCATGGATCGAAAGTGCATAAAAAAAATTTGCGGTTCGCGTCTGCGTCAATGTGTAAAAAAATGAAATCGTTGAAGAATACGGATAAGTTGTGCGTTCCTTGCAGATTGAAAATCGGAAAAATGACAGTTGTTAAATTGAATGAGTACTAGAGTGCTTTATAGAGTCAAAAATATTCCTAATTGTATACAATTTTGCACATGAAAAATTTTTTTCAATTTAGATGCTTTTGTTAACAAAACTGATGCAGAAAAATCAAATCTGGAAATCCTGTCTGGATATGAATCTGAAAATGAATCCGAAAACGATTTTGAAAACTTCGACGATGACAATTATTCACTTTCCGATTTTGCGTCAGAAGTAAGTTAAAAAGCATATAAATAATAAATATTGTTACTGCGTTATTTATATCTAATTACAACTATTTATAAATTCTAGAACGAATCTGAATACAGTCCTGAATTCATTTCTGATTTCAAAACTACGTTTCACGATCCGGAAAAAACTCAGCAAGAAAAAATTGAGCTTTTGACACTTCTGGGTACAAAATGGAGTGTCAATAAAACAGCAAAAATGATCAATACTTCACGCTATTTAGTCAAAAAAGCTAGGGAATTAAAAAGAAAAGGCATTGCTGTAACTCCATGCAAAAACTACAGTAAGAGAAATCATCCATTCTATTATTTCTTAATCGTGGAAATTTCCTACGTGTTATTCTTAAAATTTTTATGTCCTGTAGGTTAACAAATTTCTGCTAAAACCAAAAAGAAAGTCGTAGAGTTTTATGAACAGGAAGATATAAGTTCTCTTATGCCCGGACAGAAAGACACGAAATCTGTCAAAGTTGATGGAAAATCAGTGATTTTTCAAAAACGCCTTGTCTTAGGAAACTTGAAAGAAATTTACGATAAATTTCGAAAAGAAAATCCTGATTCACAGATAAGCTTATCCAAATTTTGTTCTCTGCGACCTGCTCACTGCATTTTAGCAAACTCAGGGGGAACTCACACAGTTTGTGTGTGCCCTATTCACGAAAACATGAAGTTTATGGCATCAGGTGAGAAACTTGGACAAACTTGAATTTTAGTTCGTATGTTATCAATCTACATTATATGTGAAGTAATATTTTTCATCTTTATTATCTGGAATATTTTGTGCCCTCCCCCTCTCCTTAAAAATATTTTCTAAAGATTACTTTTGAGTTTCAAAATCGTTTTATCATTATAGTCATATTGTTTCAAAAAGAAAAATTTATTTTCAGGAAGCAACGTCATAAATTTAATGATAAAAGACAATCATCCTGTACACGTTTATCAAGATGTTTTGTCGCTCATGCTTTGCTCAAATCCGAATGAGCAATGTTACTTCGGTGAATGTGATTCCTGTCCAAAACAAAAGTTTTTAGAAAACTTACTGGAAGACATCTTCCGGAAAAATGAAATTGAGCAAATTCGTTACAAACAGTGGATCATGCAACCTAGAGCCGCCTTACAAACAATGAATGTTTCTAGAAAGGAGTTTATTTAAGAGTTTTGTAAATATGGTCTAATTTTCCTAACTCATTCGTTTATTGCCACTGAGCAATCAAGTTTTTACAGAAGTATTAAGAATAACTTGAAAAGTGATCAATGTCTTGTGATATATGACTTCGCGGAAAATTATGCTTTCATTATTCAAAATGCAATAACCGGGTTCCATTGGAATAATGACCAGGCCACTCTTTTCCCGATCGTTTTCTATTACTTGGAAAATGGTTTAATTTGGCACAAGACCCTTGTTTTCATTTCCGATTGCAAAAAGCATGACTCTGTGGCGGTTTATGTTTTTTTTAAAAGCATTCAATGAATTTTTGTCAGACCTCCATGTAGATATCCGGGAATGCATATATTTTTCCGACGGGGCACCCCAGCAGTTTAAAAATGTTAAGCATTTCACAACTATATACTACCACCAAGCTGATTTCGGTCGATCTGCGCAGTGGCATTTTCACGCTACGGCTCATGGCAAAGGTCCATGTGATGGAGCTGGTGATAAACTAAAGCGCAAAGCACGGAAAGCTAGTCTCCAAATGACATCGGACAAACAAATCGCTTCAGTTTCAGAACTTTATGAATGGGCAGTACAGGATGAATGTTTTTCAAATATTTCTGTATTTCTCAAAACTGAAAATGATTACAACACAGCAGCTGAATTTTTGAAAGATCGGTTCGCGAAATGTAAAACGATAGTGGGGACTCAAAAATTTCACTCTGTTGAACCTGCGGAAAACTTTCAAGTGAAAGTGCGATCTTATTCTAAGTGTTCAAAATTCCAAACAATGTCTTTCGCGAAAACACAATGTAGACGCTCTTCGAAACGAAAATTAGAGTAATTATACTAGTAAGCATTTTTGCACTTGTAAAAAGAATAATCATTCTTTTCATTTTTTCATTATTTTTATTATATTTGTAATAAAGTATGATTTGCAACATCATTCATAATTTGTTTTGATTTTTTCGTTTAAAGTGTATCAAATTCCGAATTAATCTCAAATAAATCTGTGCGACCCATCATAATCATACGTTTGGAATGAACAGTCAGCGTATAGTGCTGCGCTCCGAGCTGACGCGACTCCACATAATCGGTCATATCTCTTAAACTGCTCAATTCTCCATTTTGAAATTTTGAGCACATATTCTATGGGCAATTATGTAAAATTACATAGAAAAAAATTCGATTTTTTTTAGGTCGGTTTTGAGATAATGGCATTTGTTTATAAAAAATCACAATTTATACATAAACAAATTTATCAGATAACTTTTTTCATAGCTGTATGAAAAGTTTTAACATTAGTCAACTTCCATGGGTAAAATCAAATTGTTTTGATAATTTGATCAAACAAAAACAAATATTAAAAAAAAGTAAATTTTGTATGGTGCGAAACGAAAAAAATTCATAACTATGACATTTTTTCATATAACAGCGAAATAAAAAAATACCTATTGATTTAAATTGCTTAAAAAACATTAAAAAAAGAGGTTTTGTGTGAAAAAATTTTTCAGTTGTAAATCTGAAATGGAATGACCCATATGCTTTCCATAGTTTTCTGGCGCAATGATCATTAGTTTGGTGTCAAATTCACAAAAACGATTTGTTTAAACTATTTTTTCGTACAAGTGATGTATAAAAAATTACATTTATTGTAAGACACCTGGAAATCGAGGAAAACATGCATCTCTTGAGTACTCAGATTTTTCAACTATTTAACTTACTATTGCTTAAGCTAGTTAAAATTTCGAAAACAACTGATTTTTGGAGCCAATATCTTTTTATCGCTTGGGTTTTAATAAACAATAATGAAACCATTAGAATAAACTTTTTCTAAATTAAAATTGAATTTAAATGGCTATTATTATTATCAAAACCCAAAAAATAAAATCATATTGGCTTCAAGAAATCGGTTATTTTCAAAATTGCAATAAAGTGGAGCCGTTATCTGATTTAAAAAAAAATTAATATTTCATTTTCTCTGCCAGACGCGTAGGTAAATGTTCAAAAAACATAATTTACATATGTGTCTTGCGAACAATGTGATATTTATAAATAAATTGTATTAATATATATTGGTGACCAAATATTTATTGCAGACAACCAAAGCATATGGTACAGTGAACCATATCACACGTTGTTAAGATAATCAAATTGTTTTTTAAACTGGATAAATAATTTTTACCGACTAATAAACATTTTCATCGTCCGTAAACAAAAAGTTTACAACGGTCTAGAACACCTTATTCACTTGATTCTACGCTGTACTTAATATTTGCTAGAAAAACTAATCGATAACTTGGTTCACCGTACTAAACTAAGCTTATCAAGTTCATATGCCACATATAACAAAACTGACTTTTAGGTGTACAGTCTTTCTCATTAATGCCTTCACTTGAATCGAATTTGAAAACATATTTTCGCGTTCGAAATAGCGGAAGGATTAATGAGAAAGACTGCATCATAAGTCTTTGGTAAAGTTAACTAATTTTTCCATTAATATCAAACATAAAAGAATATATCGAGGCTATATTTCTAAGTACGAATAACTGCAGTAGCGTAATATGAATAAATTTAAATGGGATTCAAAAAAATCCATTAGATCAACATATCAATTGAAGTATAATTCAATAAAAAAAAGCTTAGATGGACTGTAACAAATAGTTCGGTTGTATTCATTCTTTTAGTTATATCCAAGAAAAATTTTACATTTCCAAATACTATTGAAATGAAACTGAGATACAGTGATTGTTAGGAAATGCTAGCTTTGTGTGTAATAAACAATTTTAGTAGAATAATATTTATTCTACATATAGCTGAACAGGTCAGATTAACGAAACCGTATTCTTTAGTTATTTTTACTATACCGGCTTGGTTGCTTTAAATATCTCTACCATATACAGGATACTGAAAAATTTAGTCAAATACACATTTAACAAAAGACGGTAAACTAAATGAATTTAGGCAATCATGCTATTTCTATTCTCTGAGTGTACGTAAAATCCACATATATACATTAGGGTTTCACTTATTTTGACGATGTCGGAAAGTAGACCTAAGGCAATTAACGACAATGGTGTTAAAACTATTCTTTTTTATACAAACAGGTGTACTGTTTCTAAAAACTTCGTCATCGTCCCTGTCGAAAATTTAGTCACAGTATGTATATACACGTGCTTTTAAGATACTATTTGCATTTGTGCTCCAGTAAATCGAAAAGAGTTAGAATAGTAATTGCAAAATGTGACATAATAAAAAACAACTGCAATTTTTACTTGAATTTATTTATTTAAAATAATAAAAAGCCTTTGAAGCAAAACAAAGTTTTTTTACTTGAACGAAACATCCTTACAAATACTTGAATAAATGATTTCATCAAAATAGACTTCAAAATAATGAAAACAATAAAAAAATGTTAAAAACTCAAAAAATATTTTATAGATGCAGGCAGTTTTCGTGATGTGAGGATATTGAGCTTATTTTGAGCATTTTTATGGAACGAATTTTCATCTGAGTATTTTAAGTACACTATCAGGATAAAAAGTGTACTTTGAGGATAATATGGGGACTTTTTCCAGCCCTATTAAAAATTCATAAAATTGTGTGAGGACATTGAGCACATTTTGAGCATTTTAGTGCGGCTTT
The DNA here is from genome assembly GCA_028476575.1 of Platygaster robiniae. NCBI lineage: Eukaryota > Metazoa > Arthropoda > Insecta > Hymenoptera > Platygastridae > Platygaster > Platygaster robiniae. The sequence continues at coordinate 11,452,760 of CM052027.1, read as the reverse complement.
CATAAAATGAATACAATAGAAACGAGTATTTTGGGTACGAAATGAGTACTTTGAGGATATTTTGAGGACAAAATTTTTCGACTCGGGAGATTCTTCTCAGGAAGATGAAAACTAAAATTTTCACCAACGTGAGCAGGTGAATCATGCGAACGCAAAGATACAACCTTAATAAATTGTACAGAAAAATGCCGAAAACCATTAAAACTTTTACAGAAAATGTCAAAACTGATGTTCCATAAAATAAGGATTGTATAAAATTTTTCAATATGTACGTAAGCCGAAAATCATCTGAATTATGGGCCAAAAAATCATAGTTTGGTCCATAAAATCAATGTGTAAATAATAAAATTGTTTTAAATGAAAAATCAATGATATCGTGGTTATTGTTTTAAAATTTAATGAAACTAAATTTCTGGTTGATCATTATGTTACTTAATAGATAGTAGATATGTTTGCTTCAACAAATATTTCTTTCGTGAGTGTAAATACCTTTTTTCGAGGAAGCATTGAAAACGAAAAATATTTCTGGAATTTCAACTTGTTGATATTTTTTGGTCCGGAATCCGGAATTTCTGAATCTTCTAACTTTGAACAATACGTTTTCGTAGTTTGACAGGTTTGACTCATAGATCATTTGCATATACATTTTTGAACTTGCATGGTCACCTTCCACTTCGTCTGCAATCTGCATAGTCTTAAAAATCTTGTTGTTATAGCTTATCTTATCCCTTCTCCAGTTGAAATTTTTGGAGACAAAATTTCTCCCCATTTTCACGGTTTTCTTTCTCACTTTGTTTTCAGTTCTCGTGACACTAACATCTCCGCGGTAAGCCAAAAAATTCGTTAACGATATTCAAACAATTTATTTATTCGCTCTTTTCTTTACTTTTTTACTCGAAATTTAGTGAATTCTGACGGGTTTTTGGGTGTGTTCGATTGTTATTCCTGTTTTATATTCGTGTTTTATTCTGCGATCAAATTCTTTTAAAATTATATTGAGAATCATTCGTTGCTGAAATTCCAATTCTACGTTCAAGTAATATATTCTCGAAGTAAAGCTTTTTATAGTAAAAAAATCGTCTTGCTTGAAAAAGTTTTTATTTTTATATCATAGTTTAGAGAAAAACATTTCGTGTGTGTGACCTTTAAAATGTTTTAAAACTGTTTCTAAGTTGTTCGAAATGTTTTTCAGTTGTTTAAAAATATCTAGATTTTTACTTTCACCTTAAATCGTTTTCTCAGATTTTTGCGATATGATCTCAAAAACGTTTTGTTTTTTAGTCCGTATGAAATGGTGTTAATCAGGTGCTGAAGTTATTCTTTTCGTTTCCAACCTCATTTTGATTCATAAAAAATAAATCTACATTCATTTCAACATGCTAAGAGTAAAAAAAAGTAATAAGAAGAAGTTTCTTCTGTCTACATTAGAACTTCCGAATTCCAAACCATACCTCAAAGCCGTGCCAGGAAATGAATTCAGTTTCAATTGAGCACGCCGATGCAATAAGGGCCTCTCTGCTCGAAACCGGGTTAAAGTATTGTCCAAACTTTTTTGTTGAAAAAACTTAAAACAAAAAATACCATAATGTTCCGCTTGATAAATCACATCTTTTTCTTAATAACAGTTTTTTTTCTGATAATTTGTTTGTCCGCTATTAAATAAACAATATGTTTTTTCATATCTTCGAAAATCTATGTCGTTCAGAACTAACATCGCCGAAACTCGACTAATATATAATCGATTTTGATGAAATTTTTTTTGGCTGCATTCTATGAAGCTATAATCACCACCCAAAGCAATAAATATCCGGGGAAACTCAAAATTATCATAAATAATAATTTATTTAGCAGTAGCGGTTTGAAATGATAAAACTTTTTTTCGACATGTGAGGAAGTTTTTCCCGATGGAAGTTAGAAAAACTTTCAGCGTAGAAGTTGGTCAGGACGATTCAAGAAAGTTTTTAAAAAGAAAATTATGTTGATTGAATCAATATTTCATAAGAAGAGAAATCGATGTTTTATTGAAAGCGTGGAACGCACTTCGACGCGCGCGCTTAACATTGTTGCTCGCGCGCTCGTTGTTCTCGGGCTTGTTTATGAAGGAATTCATTGTTTTGCATGAAATTTAAGGATAGTTATTCGAACATCAGTTTTCAACATTTCACATGCAATTAAAAATAACTTTTATCAGTTGAAAAACCGCTGAAACTTACCTTTCCTCGCTTCTAATCCTAGTCATAATATTACAACTTCTGACACTGCAAAATTCGAAAGGCATCGAAAATTATGCAATATCATGTAAAATTTATGTTTTTCATGCCAATAGGTAGAGAAAAAACAGAATGTTTGTATCTGAAAAATTATTAACTGCGAACTAACATATTTCGTAAGTACATCGATTTATATTCTATATTTATATTCGTTCGAAAAATAAAAATTTGCTTTGTGTTAAACATTACGATAATTCAGGTAAATCGAGCTTCAACATCCTTTTTTTATTTATTTTATTTTTACTTTGTTTCTGAATATTAAATAAAGTAGTTGAACTATGGGGATACGACGCCCCCCACTCCTCCAACCATCACGTGAACTTCCCCCACCCCGCGGCCACGCCCTCCCCTCATCAGTAAGGTAGGGTGTCGGTAAGGTAGGGATCTAAGATGGCGGCGGTCGGTAACTTTTACCTGCGGTCGGTAACTACGGTCGGTACCTATTATCTGGAGTCAGTAAATTCATAATGAACACCTATGCAAATTAATAAACATTTTTTATTGTTTTTAATTTTTTTTTATTTGACTAAATGATTAATATAATTGTGTATAATGATTACATATATATATACTTATACTTCCTTAAATCTACTCTTCTACACCATACTTTTCCCTCATATACCCATTCGTCCATACGACTGTTGTTTTAAAAAATTCATGCTTTCGACGCTCTTCAATCATTCGTTCACTTAAATTTACAGAGTCTTCACGATTGTTCAAACAAAAAAAATCAGGTGCACTTTCACTCCAGTTAAACATTCGTTCTTTAAATAACAATATTTCACATATTCTATCACGCTCGCATTCATCCTCACATTCAAACAAACTTAGCTCTAAGGCTTCAATCTCTAGCTGATATTTCATCCTTAATCGACTGAACTCCTCCTGACGTTCCGAAAACTCTTTATTATTTTTGACTACCAAGTTATTCAAATTATCTATTTCTTTTTCTATCGCATCGCTCGTGTCCATCACTCCATTTAACTCAGCGACGTCGATTCGGATCTCCTCTACCACCGACAAGCATCTCAGTGCATCGAGCTCGCGTTTCTTTAACAAAAAAAAAAAAAAAAAAAAAAAAATGTGACAAAGTACTCGAGTGTATGTATAAATAAATATTAAAAAATAAGCATTGTTACAGAAATATTGAGCTATGTAGAAATTTCCGAACTTAACGCTAAAAATGCAACCGTCACTGTGTACTAACCCCTTAATCCGACTCAAATCCCTATTTCACTCGCGCGCATCCTCAAAGAACAACGAAAAAAAAAAAAATTCACACTAACCACAATTAATTACTTACCGAAATGAAGTGTTGGCCAACGAGCACGTACTCTTCCCCGAGTATCCAATGGGTATTTTACAACCCATTTAACAGCAAAGATTGTATGAGGCGTACAATTATCAAAACGTACGCCTCATTTGTAAAATCGTAAAATTTTTCAGGTAGGAAAAACTTGTCACTCCCGAAGAAAAATGAGGGATACATTTTATATTATAATACTTTTGGAGTAGAAAGGTGAGAAGTGATTTCTATAAATGGTTTTAGGCGACTGAGATTGAAAAAGAATATGCATTATGCTCGAATCAATTTTATTCCAAAGATATTTGGAGTTGAAATTGAACACCGCCAGCAAATTCATAAACACCATGGGTCCTAATCACCTCACGCGAGAGCCCGAGTACCCTATCTTTTCTAACATACCCGAAACAACGAGCGCAGTATAATCTCAAGTGCGCCTATAAAATTGTTTGGGGTATAATAAGACTCCTACATTCCTACAATGCGGAGAACTGTCAACATGTCTTAAGATCTCGTGAAAACGTGCTACACACAGCGAACATAGAAAAATATCAAAAATCATTTTTTCCAATCAAAGAATCTAACTAAACTCATAATAAAATTTCATCTCAAAAATGATGAACTGTTTGATGTTCACATGATATATGACTACGTAAATGTAATTCAAGTATAAAATAATTTTACACAACTATTTATGTTAGAAAAACTCTTAAAATTTCAAGACAGTTACCATTTTCTTTATAGTACCAGGTTTCCCGAATGTAAATGTAATTTGAGAATCGACAAATTTCATGTTATTATTTAGACTACGAAAACACTAAAAATTTGACATCGAGATAAGATTTGCCTGATTTGTTTATAGTATCGGGTTTCCGGATGTGAATGTAATTTGAGAATCGACAAATTTCATGTTATTATTTAGACTACGAAAACACTAAAAATATGACAACGCGATAAAATTAGCCTCATTTGTTTATAGTATCGGGTTTCCGGATGTGAATGTTATTTGAGAATTAATAAATATAGAACCAAGTGTTTATATGAAAAAATTGTGACGTAGATGCAATTCAATCTCATTAGTGATTTTTAACAGCGGTATCCTTTGAAGGTGGCAAATTTATGACCTTTGTTTACAAACCAACTTCCGGCTCAAGATGTAATATGATCCTGATGTTTTTTCGCTGCGCAGTAGTCATTTGATACTTTTGCTTACATTTTCTACACAGTTGTAATTTGAGTATCCTGTTTTGTTTCGGACGTCATAGTCATTTGATTCCATTATTTACAGATTCGATTATCTTTATCGATCAATTCTCAAAATCCATCTATGACTCATGTTGAAGAGTGGGGAATTGGTGATGACGTCACCTACCTCTATATAAGTCAGTTCAATTTTACAATCATTAGTAACTCACGTTTCACACATCACTCTGACCATCTCAATTTCGATTCGCGCGGCTTCTCGCAGCATTCCGTACCATCTTATTTTTGATTCGCGCGGCACTCCGCGTCATTTAAATTCGCGTTAATTTGGGCCGGTAGTGAAAAAAGCTGGATTGATATATTTTTCATCCCACACAACGATGCGTTTATCTCTAGAGGGTTTTTTAAAAGAAATCGGCAACGAGTGTTCCCGTGAGGTGCGCACTTATAATTACATGTGGAAACTGACGGCGCGTAAAATGAGTGAATACGAGTTTCAGCCAATCGTTCATTGTCACGCGTGTATTGGCAGTTCAATTGATTGGCGTATAGCAGCAACGATCGGAATCATTGAGGCAATTTTTGTTGACGAGTTCAAGCATATTTTTCACACTGGCAATGGGAAATTCGAGCTTCCAGAAAGAGAATTTGTGGACGGCGGTAAATTTAGAATAAAATTGGAAATATCCTACCCTCATTGGGACAGGTGCGACTTTGAACAAGGTAAGCGACTCGACGTTTTCGCGCAAAGTTTCAAAAATTTATTATTAACGGGTAATCAAGCAGATTTCTTTATCATCACCCCCGATCGTACATTCAAAGTGCACAGAGCGATTCTCGCAGCACAATCTGAATACTTCAAAACTTTATTAAACGGCGTATGGAACGAAACCGAAAACTGTAAAATTTTTATTGATGAGTTCACCAGTGACATTATTGAACGTTTTTCATCATTTTTATATACCGGAAGAGTGGATTTTCGCAAGGATCATCTCGATATTGTTTTTAATTTATATAGAGCTGCTGATTTACTCCTTCATTTCAATTTCCGAAAACTGTGCGCGAAAGCAATTATGAATCGAGTCGTGCCTGAATATTTTAAAATAATTACATCATTTTGCGAGCTTTTCCCAAATGATGAAGTTATATATGAAGTCGCGAAAGTGAAAAAGTTTTTCTCACTAGGTTAAATCGTGAGATGTCGTGGCAGACTTGATTAACGAGTTTACCCGAACAATGCCGAGTATACCCGAACATTGCCGAGTGTTCCCGAGCAAACGTCGTGGGAACTTATTTAAGTCCAGTGCTACAGTCTCATGCTACAGTTTGTCGCGCTATGGTTTGTCACGCTACGATTTGCCGCGCTACGATTTGTCGCGCTACAGTTTATCGCGCTACGGTTTGTCGCGCTACAGTTTATCGCGCTACAGTTTATCGCGCTATAAAATACTGTATTTCACGCGAAGTAGCTCAGTCTTGAAGTGAACGTCATCATGGCTATAAACAATGCTAAAGACGTGGTGCGTCGACAAAGACAGCTTTTGGCTGCAGGTTCGGTCGGTACTCTCGAGGCAACGGCCTTGATCGAGGAAGCCGACGCGAGTGTCCGGGAACTGATGCAATTTGGACGAAAATGCAGACCCGAACAGAAACTTCAGTGTAGGCGCATCATTGTACATTTGCGTAGTTACAGTCGCGAGTTGAGTGCATACCTAGTGCGCGGTGGGGACCTCGGTACCTCCTGGGAAGACGTCGAAACGGCGTTCAATCGCAACCTTGAAACCGGAATGATCTTTAATCTCCGCCACTTGGACATCAACGAATTTTTGGCGGAATCCAACACAGTCTTTGTAACCAAAATCAAGGAAGTTCTACATAGACAAAACGCGCTGAAAGTATATACTGTTCTCGATGCCGAATTCACCGTTGTCAAGGGTGACAAAGAAGTGACGGAAATGAAGAGCTTCTTCACAAAAACAACACCGATATTGGCTACTACGGACTTGGCAGAATGGTTTCTCCGACACGTTCAAGATCGTCTACCTCGTGACATTGAAGAGTTTCAACAAAAAGATTCTGGGTGGACATTGCGAAGAATCATCAGCCTCACCATTCACATGAACAAATACAATCCCATGCACGGAGGCTCCTACGTGGATCTACCTGGACCAATCAAAAGAAAGCAAGCATGCATAAATATTGAGAATTTTGACGACGAGTGTTTCAAATGGGCGATTCTCTCAGCCATACATCCAGTCGACGGCAAAAATCACCCTAGCAGACTCTCGCATTAAAAAAAATACGATGGAGAACTGAACTTTAATGGACTCTCGTTCCCGCTCGCGCCGAAACAAGTAAAAGTATTTGAGAAACAAAATGAAGTGTCAGTGAATGTTTATATTTTGGAAAAGAAAAAAGAAAACTATACCGATGCGCCGATTCATGTGACTGAAGAGAAAAAAGATCAACATGTGAACCTTCTCCTTGTACAGAATTATTATATTGAGGAAGATGATGAAGACAATCAGGAAAATGAGTCCCTGATTTTCCACTACGTCTGGATCAAGGACCTTGCTCGCTTGGTGTGGGGTCAACTACCAAATCATAAAGCAAAGTACCACATTTGCGACAGATGTTTGCATTATTTTATAACAGCAGAAAAGTTGACCGCACATGAAACTGATTGCAAAGAAATTAATAAGTGTAAAGTAAAATTACCAGAAGAAGGGAAACCAAAATCAATTTCAATAATCATAAAAATTACCTCAAAGTGCCGTATGTTGTATATGTCGACTTTGAATGCATACTCAAAAAAATCGATTCAAAAAGTGAGAAAAACACTAAAGTCATTCAAATTCACGAAGCTCACAGCGTAGGGTATTACGTAAAATGTAGCTACGACGAGAACCAATCATCTTACAAAAGCTATCGAGGTCTCGATCCAGCGCAATGGCTTTCCAATGAGCTCGTGGCTCTATCTCATCGAGTCAAGGAGAAAATGAATAATCCCAAACCTATGAATCAACTAACACCGGAGCAACAGTTGAGTTGGCATAATGCTCAAACCTGTCACATCTGTAAGCAGCGATTCCTGAAAAGGATTGAGAAGGAGGGTGACATAAAAGTACGTGACCACTGCCACTTGACGGGGGAGTTTAGGGGAGCAGCACATAGCCGATGCAATCTCCAGTACCGAGACGCTCTCACGATTCCCGTAAGCATATTTTATATTGGAATTATATTATTTTAAATTTGAAAAATAATTATTTCAACAGTTTGTAAGGTAATAATTTTTTTCTTTTTTTCAGAAAATTTTTCACAACTTGAGTAGATACGATAGCCATCTTATCGTAAAACAAATTGCGAAATGTGTCGAAGGAAGGATCAACCTCATACCGCAGACCATGGAGAAATACGTCTCATTCACTAAATACATCAAGGACGACAAAATTTCACTCAGACTCATAGATTCTTTCCGCTTCATGGCCTCGTCCCTTGAGAAACTGGCTTCTTATTTGTCTGAAAAGACCATTGTGAGGAGAGAGTTTAACAACTACAACGAGCAGCAACTCCAACTTCTCATGAAAAAAGGAGTCTTTCCATATGAACATCTAGATTCTTGGGAGAGACTGGATGAAGGTCAACTACCACCGAAAGAAGCCTTCTATAGTTCACTGACGGATGAGGACATTTCTATCAATGACTACTGGTGAGTTGAAAAAAAAAAATTCACTTGTCAGGACTATGAAAATTGACATTTTTTTTTTTCTTCTGATGATTCCAGTCATGCTCAGTCAGTGTGGGACAATTTCAATATCCTAACGTTGGGCGAATACTCTGATCTATATCTTAAGACCGATGTCCTCCTTCTCGCTGACGTGTTCGAGAACTTTCGCGACAGTTGTCGGCGGGTGTACAACTTGGATCCGGCTCATTACTACACGCTACCGGGATTCAGTTGGGACGCCATGCTGCAACATACTGGGATCGAGCTTGATCTTCTCACAGACATCGATCAACTCCTCTTCGTCGAGCGTGGCATCCGAGGAGGTGTCAGCCAATGCAGTAGTCGTCATTCATGTGCAAACAATCCCTACTTCGAAGTCAACTACGACCCGAAACAAGATAGTAAATATATCATGTATTTTGACGTCAATAATTTATACGGATGGGCTATGACTCAAAATATGCCTCACGGGGGTTTTCAATGGGTAAAAAATTTCGATGAAAATTTTGATTGGAACGTAGCTGATGATTCGAAAGAAGGGTATATTCTCGAAGTTGATCTTGATTATCCCGAAAATTTACATGATGTTCACAACGACCTACCATTTTGTCCGGAACATAAAATTCCTCCCGGCTCAAAACATCCTAAATTACTAACAACTTTAGAATCAAAGTCGCGTTATGTAATACATTATAGAAATTTGAGGCAGGCCTTGAGTCATGGTCTGATTTTGCGAAAAATATATCGAATTTTGAAATTCAAACAAGCCAATTGGCTTCAAGCATACATCGATCTTAACAGCAATTTGCGAAAATCTGCTAAAAATGAGTTTGAGAAGAATTTGTTTAAATTGATGAATAATGCCGTCTACGGTATAACTATGGAAGACGTTAGAAAACGTATGGATATGAAACTTATTACGCAATGGCCAGGGCGCTATGGTGCTGAGGCTTACATTTCAAAACCGAATTTCGTTTCACGTACAATTTTTGATGAGAATTTAGTCGCCATCAAGTTGGCACGCGTCGAGGTTACAATGAACAAACCCATTTACATTGGATTCTGTGTCCTCGATCTGTCAAAAACATGTCTATATACATTTCATTTTGATTTCATGAAACCAAAGACAAACGCAAAACTTTTATATACAGATGCAGACAGTTTAATTTATGAAGTGAAAAATTTGGATCCATACAAATTGATGAAGGAAAATTCGGATTATTCCGATACTTCCGATTATAAACTCGAAAATCGATTCGGAATTGAGTTGAAAAATAAAAAAGTCGTAGGTATCATGAAAGATGAATGTAATGGTCAAATTATTACGGAATTTGTCGGGCTTCGCAGTAAAATGCACAGCGTGCGAGTTAAAGGACAGGATAGAATAAAAAAGACAAAAGGCGTCAAATCATCCGTTGTAGCGAAAACTTTAGACTTTAACGACTACATCAACTGTTTGTACAACAATACCACAGAATACCGTACCCAGCATCTTTTCCGATCACACTTACATGACATTCAAACAATCCGACAAAAGAAACTTGCACTAAATCCATCAGACGACAAAAGATACATTTTATCAAATATGGTTGACACTTTGGCTCACGGTCATTTTAAAAGAAGAGAATTGATGAACGTCGACGAGGAATTGTAAATATCAATGAATATTGCTCTAAGTGAATAAGGGAACTGATGAATGTCAACGAGGAAATGTAAATATCATTAGGTTAGGCAAAACTGTAAATAGCTTTTTAGATAGTATCGTGGATTAGGCCTCCTGAGGAAACCACGTAAAAATAAAACGCGCCATGCATTTTACCACCCCATGCGAGAGGGCTCTGGTGGTGCGGAAATGAATTCAGCATTATAAATTTAGTCTTATGTATGCATATTTTGGTAAATAAAAACAACTGTTCTATATTTCGTATTCTTTATTGATTACATATCCTTCTCATTTATCCAACAATTATGTTCACTGTCAAACCCCAACCATTTTACATAGACTTTATTTCCACGTTTGCGTAGCACTTTTTCGACGAGGTATACATCTGGATGCTTCACTTTGGTAAGTTCTTCGGTGTGAAATCCTCCTTCGATGGGTTGATCTTGATAATCTTTGAGCTTGTACGTCGTAGGATGTGTTGGTTTCACAGCAGCGATGGTGAATATTTCCGTTGTTCAGTTTGGTGTATATCCTTTCTCAAAGATGTGCTTGTATTTGCTGATTCGAACTTTGTCACCGACGTTAAATTTCCTTTTGTCTTTCTGTTGCTTGTAATGATAAATTTCATGGAGTAGACGTTTTTCATCGGCTGCGGTAACATCTTTTGGCTTCATCTTGATTGTTCGATGTTTGGTTGCATTGTAGCTTGATACAAGTTCCGGCAGAATATCTATCCATCGGTAATGTCCTTGGAGAAAAAATCGTTTCCACATCCTGCCCTTGAGTGTTCGATTAAAACGTTCACAGATGGATGCCTTCATGCCGCTGAATGTAGAGTACATGTTGATTCCATGTTGTTTCATGAGTGCTTTAAAGTCCTTGTTGTAAAACTCTTTGCCTTGGTCGACGTGGAGGTTCTTGGGTTGACGATCTTTGAGCGCAATCTTCATAGCAGCGGTGACGTCGGGACCGTTTTTGGTTTTTATTGGTACAGCCCACGCGTACTTGGAGAAGAGGTCGATAACGGTGAGCAGGAATTCGTAGCCTTTGTCAGCATACGTAGTCATGTCGATGAGATCGGCTTGCCAAGTTTCATCCAGCCCTCGCATATTAACATGGTGACGACGATAATTTCGTCTTGCAGGTTTATGGAGTTCTTCCACCAGGGCTTTTTTCACATTCATCTCTCCAACGTCCATGGTGGTAGTGAATGGTGCGTGTGTGTACGTGAGCTTTTATTCGTAAACGTCCTTTTGTGATGTAACATCGACAAACACTTCCTTCTCGATATGCTTCAAACGATTCTGAATTGATGAAATTATTGCAGCGTTTTCAGTCACATGTTTTTGGTACATGTTAGTCAAGGTTTCCAACGATTTCTTCAACTGCTCCATTCCCATTGTCAGCACTTCTTCGAAATCAATAATATTTTGATACGAAGCCCCATCTCTCTCGTAATCACCCTTTGCAACGTTAACTAATTTTTTATGTTGAAGATCGTAATGACCTTCAGGTGTCAATTTAAAACCAACACCAGGTGGCCCACGTATTTCGCGGTTTTTGGCTAGATGTCTTCCAAACATATCTACACTTGTCATTGTCTGGCTTGTGAATGATGCTGTATGATCCATGCCGCTTAATATATAATCTCAGCTTCTCGCAGCTCTTCGATGATTGAGTTGATTTCGTTGGTATTACTGTTGTTTCCTGCATCTTGTGATGTGAGTAGAAGCCGCAAACGATCGACGAGCTCGTTTGGATCATCACAATGCACATAGTCGATGTCACGCAAGCGATTGACCACGTTGTAAACTCCTGTGCCCACTTACTTGTCAGCAATGTATGTGAGATACTTTAAATCTTTACCACCACGCAAGCTCGTGTCTGGTCGATAATTTTTTCTGTCTGCGCTCGTTTGCTGAATAATTTTTTTATAATTTTCTACATCAATTTTGTTTACAATCAAACTGTTTGGTATTTTCTTAAACAGTAGTTCTGTAAGTCCTGGCGTTTTCTCAAACTCCTCAGTCCCCACATAGTCAGTATTTTCTGCGAAACTGATTGGGGTATTTCCAATGTACAATCCATTTTTCAACGATCGTACTCCATACTGCATGTCGAGATTCTTTTGCTGATTCTTGTTTTTCAACATGTTCAAGTATTTCTTCAGAGTGTCAACAACAGCTGGTGAGCTCGCGATACTTGGAGCAAAGGTTTGATCCGTTTGATTAAAGCTCTCGAAATCTTCACTCTGTGGCTCAAATGTTTCCTCCATCGTAGGTAATTCTTCTTTAGGTTCCTCCTTTTTCACTGATTCCATCTTGCGGTCCCGTCTAGTCAATGACTGAAGGAAATCGATGATGGGCTTGAAAACTTCTCGCACCGATGTCTCAACTGCAGCTTTTCCTCGTTTTAGCAGACGATGTTTGCGACGGATGGCTTCGCTGGCTTGTACAATGTGGTGTAGTACATCTTTAGGCTCCATCTTCTTTCAATGTCGAGATAACACTGGCGTAGTCACAGCGGAAACATTTTAATTTATAGTGGCAAAGCAATCGAATCCTTTTCTATACCGTCCTTGTTCGCTATCCTTGTCAATGACAATGAAACCATACTTGTCACTCCAACATTTCGAACATAAATCCCGGAATTTTGCAAATGTCATGTCAGTGTTTACGTGATCATCGTATACATGTTTCAAGTTCATATCATCTTGACGAAACAGTATGAGCATATCAGCATTATCCCGCACCAAGTGTTTAGGAATGCGCGCATAAGTCTGACAGAGATAAAAACTGTCTACATCTCGATGCCGTCCCATGCAAAAGTATGCGCGTATGTTGTTTTGTTTTTCACATGCCACATCATCGAATATCATCACCGAGTTTGGTTTAACTTCCTCGACACTGACAACTTGCTCATTGTCGTTATATGGAAAGTATCCGACTCCTTTGATGGGTTCAATGATTTTTTCTAGATACTTATATTTAGGCTGCTCGAGTGACTTTGAGTAAATGTACACGTTCTCGAATCTCAACCCGTTTGGATGCGTAATCAGTGAAAGGAGTGCGTTGGTTTTGCCGCAATTTGAGGGTCCACATATTATTGCGTGAACTGTATTCGGTAATAGTTTTCCATGACGTTTGAATTTTTCCCGCTTTTCCACCACACTGTCAAAGTTTACAACAGGCAACTTGAAACTCTGCGGTGTAAACTCCATGACTATCTGTTAGAGTCTGACTCGAAAATCTATTAATACGGAATATTTATAGCTTCGAGTTCAGTTGAGTAATGGCGGTGAAAGGATGCGGACTCGTCAACAATATCATCAACAAGCTCCCTGTTGAACTACACATTCCCGGCTATCAATTTTGTGGTTCAGGCACCAAGCTTGCTAAAAGATTAGCACGTGGGGATCGTGGTATAAACCCTCTGGACGCAGCCTGCAGGGAGCACGATATCGCGTATTCGAAAAATCGTGAAAATCTGACAGCTAGACACGAGGCTGATAAAGTTTTAGCGAAAAAAGCTATCGAACGTGTCTACGCCAAGGATTCGGGAGCGGGTGAAAAAACTGCAGCTCTTGGAGTAGCTGGTATCATAGGAGTCAAGCAGAAACTCGGCATGGGATTGAAAAAAAATAAGAAAAGGATGAAGAAGGTTCCTTTGAGAAAAGTCATCGACGCAGCAAAAGTGGCAGCTAAAGCTGCAGGTTCTGTGCAATCAACATTGAAAGCTGCAAGAGCCCCGGTGAAACAAGCAGGAGGGAAGAAGAAAGTTCGAATACCACGTGTACTACCTGTACCGAGCAAAACTGGGGGCATTTCACCTGCTTTTTTACTCCCTTTGTTCGCGGGATTAAGTGCGACAGGAGCGTTAGCAGGTGGCGTTGCGAGCATCGCTAGAGCTATCAACGACGCCAGAGCCGCCAAGCGGCAATTGGACGAATCAAAGCGACGTAACCTCAAAATGGAATCGATCGCCGTTGGAAATGGATTGTATTTAAAACCATGGGGGACTGGAATGAGAATGCATTTAAAAAACGTATAGAGCTATCACACCGAGCGCTCACCGATAAAGATTTGTTAAAATTTGCCAAAATGTTAAAGATCCCATCGTTCCGAGGTGTATACATGCGCAATGATTTACCGCAAAACGGACCTCGCAAATATGAGGCTTCCATCGTCAATCCAGACGATAAAAACAGTCATGGGACTCATTGGGTCGCATATCGAAAAATTGTTAATAAAATATTATACTTTGACAGCTTTGGTAATTTACAACCACCTCGGGAACTTGTGGACTATTTCGGTGTTGGTAGCATTATTCAATACAATCGCAATCAGTATCAAAATTATAACGAAATTATTTGTGGTCATTTATGTCTCAAGTTTTTACTCGATAAAAGCGTTGTGAGTGTGTGAGTGAATATCAGTATACAGCGTGCAGCCATCATGGATACACTGACTCTAACCCTCTCGGGAACATCGTCTGACTTGGAGGCGCACTACTTTCCTCCTATTGAACTATCGTCGCGGAAAAAGTATTCATTGGGCTTGGTCGAACTGTTGACCTTCAATTTGATCCCCAACATCGACGTTGGTAGTAATAAGTTTTACGTTGACGGTAGAGTGTATACTTTACCTCCAGGTAGCTACGAGTTGGACGGACAGCATCGAGCGTTACTCGAAGAAAGTGTTGCCTCCGGATATCGAGCTTCATCTGCAAGCCAACAGTAGCACGCTACGCAGTGAAATCAAATGTAATCGAACCATCGATTTTAAACCAAAAGACTCTATCGGAAAACTTTTGAGCTTCGATCCACTTATTCTCGAAGCTGACGTTGTACACGAGTCGCAATCACCTGTGAGAATACTCGCTGTGAATGCCTTGCGCGTCGAATGTAACATCACTACAGGAGCGTACATCAACGAGCGGCGCGTGCATACCATTCACGAGTTCTTTCCCGCGGTGCCTCCAGGATATAAGATCATTGAAATACCTGCACATGTCATTTACCATCCAATCACCGTGCAGGCAATACATCACCTGCAGCTCCGCATTCTGGATCAAGACGGACAATTGGTGAATTTTCGAGGAGAAATCATCACCATCAGATTACATCTAAAGGGAGAATAATGGGAATCGTCTACGGAGAGTATAAAAGTTCCGCAACATGTCCAAGAGTCATCATTCGGCACAAAAATCTCAAAGTGCTCACACCGCAGAACGCGCAGTTCCTGAAAAGTCTCGGTTTAAGAGTAAAATTTGCTGCTGCTTCATCTGTCTGATACCATGTTATCTATCGAGAAAAAGATCGTCTTCGACGAGTCGATAGCGCAGTACGAGGTGCACGCGCATCAACCGTACGCGTCGTCGACGTACAACAACAACGATGAAATTCGCATCAGTGTACAGAACCAGGATTTGTACATGTTGCCAAGCAAGAGTTCACTACACATACGAGGACGTTTAACGAGAGCTGACGGAGCTAATGTCACTCATACATCTATAATCAACAATGGGATAGCCCGCATGTTTGAAGAAATTCGTTACGAGCTCAACGCCGTGGAGATTGAAAGGGTGAAAAATGTTGGCCTAACAACTGCAATGAAAGCCTACATCTCGCAAAGCCCGGATCAAAAGGACTTGATGGAAAATGCTGGATGGATTCTTGACAATGCAAGATCATTGGTTGACAATCATGGATATTTCGATATTTCCATCCCACTGCAATTTATCCTCGGCTTCGCCGAGGACTATCAACGAATCATCGTCAATGCTAAACATGAACTCATCATTCTCCGAGCCAACACAGATGTCAACGCCATCATGCAGACTGCGGTTGTAGCTCCCGAAGTTCCCGAGGAGTTTAAAATTACCCTCGACAAAATCGAATGGATGATCCCATACGTCAAGGTGTCGGACGTTGAAAAGATTCGAATGTTAGATTACATCGCTCGCGATCCTACCATCGCTATAAGCTTCAGGAGCTGGGAACTCTACGAATATCCTCTGCTGCCTACAACCACCAAGCATGTGTGGAGCGTGAAAACTACGACTCAACTGGAAAAACCAAGATATGTCATTGTAGGATTTCAAACAGGGCGGAAAAATGCTCGCGGAGCGAATACGAGTGGCTTCGATACTTGCACTTTGCGTGACATCAAGCTCTATCTCAACTCGCAATGTTATCCTTACACGAATCTGAATGTCAATTTCGATCGTAATCAATTTGCAGCGTTGTATGAAATGTTTTCAAACTTTCAATCATCCTATTACGGTAGGAAAAACGCCCCATTGTTAAGAAAAGGACAATTCAAGGATCTAGCGCCTCTCGTTGTCATTGATTGTGCTAAACAAAACGAGTCTCTCATTACGGGGTCAGTCGATGTTCGTTTAGAGTTTCAATCGGCTGCGAATATTCCAGCTCAAACTGCGGCTTATTGTCTCATTATACACGATCGCGTTATCGAATATCAACCAATCAGCGGCATTGTCAAGAAACTGTGAAACATTTGATTGTAACTACTACGCATGCGTTGTATGTACTCGCGAGAACTCTGTGGTTCTCGATCGATATACTAATAATGAATGAATGAATTTTGATTATCTATTACATAAGAAGGTTCTATATGAGACGTTTTAGATTATCTTTACATGTATAATCAAGTATATAAATACAGATAATTACTCTACTTTACTCAGTCGAGATGGATAGGTCAAAGGATGAACGTCGTTGTCTTTTAAATGAAGATAAATTATCTGACAAGTATAAGTCTGTGTCGGATAAGAAAGAGAAGGATGAGAAAAAGCCTAGTGTCAAGTATGAAAAATTGAAGAATTAATGTGTTGGTGCTGCTGTTGGTAGTAGTTGTGGATATAAAAGGAGGGGATATGCTAGAGAGCGTCAGTCTATCAAGATGAAGTACATCGTAGATGTCCAAGGATTTTCCGTGCAACGAACCTTTGTTGTCAAGGAGCTGGCGGTATTAAGGCTCGAAGCCTACGACGTTGATGCTGTCACGACATTATTCAAGTCACCATGTGCTTGGGATGGTTTGCCGCCAAAAGTTAAGGCTGCTAATTTGTGGCTAACACGAAACTATCATGGTGTGCCTTGGAACTCTGGAGATGTGCTCTACGAACGGTTAGATCAAGAGCTTAAGAGTCAACTCGAGGATGCCAGTTTTATATTCGTGAAAGGATTGGACAAAAAGCGTTGGCTGAAGCAGTACACAAATACGGTCATTATCGATTTGATGGATATGGGATGCCCGTCCCTGGAGAATTTGCGCGTCTCTGCATGCCCTTACAACAATTTTCATCGACCTGTCTACGATCATCATTGTGCCACGGAAAACGTCCGTCGCCTCAGGATGTGGTTAATGGAAAAATTGGGCGATACACCATCAATGAAGAGATCTTTCACCCTACTCTCATACGCTCATTGGCTGCACAAGTTGGATTCTGAGGATATTGCTGCGCTTCCACGAGAATTTTTACTTTACTTCCGGGAAAAATGTATCGCTCAAGCTTGGGAAAAGTTGCCTGTGCATATGCAAAAAAATAAAGAATTTCTTGCTCGTAGACCGTGTGATAAACATTGGAATTCAATGTCTGATGATTGTGTTAGTACGCCTCTGATGATAAGAGATTGTAATAGGTGTAAGGAGGAAAAATTGTAATCTTGTTGGAAATAAAAATGAAGGGGCTACTCTTGTGGTTGAGCCTCACAGCAAGGGGCTAGGTTGGGGCCCCTTGCAAACAAAACAAAAAAAAAAAAAAAAAAAAAACATATATTGTTTATTGTAGACTGTAACCTTTAAAGAAAGTTCCATGGTGACGTTATCATTAGAATATACATGTTTATCAAGAATTATTTACATGATTAAAAGTATCAAATTACTTCTACGCAGTTTGAATTTATGAGTCATCGCTTAGGAATGTTATCGCTTCCGGAAACGTGTTGAAACCTGTCGAGAATTGTTGACATATAACGGCATCGTTTCTGAAAATCGACGAGTTGTCGAGAATTGTTTAGTCTATGCGGTTGAAAGTATCAAATTACTTCTACGCAGTTAGTCATCACTTAGGAATATTATCACTTCCGGCAGCGTGTTGAAGCCTGTCGTGATGACGTCATCGTACGTGTTGAAGCTAACTGCGTAATAGATTTTCAAGGTCAAGCGAGTTTAGACTTGTCGTTATGACATCATCGCACGTGTATACGCTAATTGCGTAATAGATTGTTCAAGGTCGAATCATGACGTCATCGCTTACGTAACTGCGTAATATATTTTCAAGGTCGAATATTCCAACGTATTTTCGAAAGTTCTAGAAATTGTAGCGTCCCTAGGTCGAATATTCTATTTATAGATGATGACGTAATCGTTTCCGGTAACGTGTTTGAACTTGTCGATATGACGTAATCGCGCCTGCGCAGTAAATTCAAGGTCATAAACTCCTTAGAGTCCGCGCTTGAACGCTGGAGCGTCATTCTAAAGACGAATTTTAAACGAACAACATGGACTTTGCAAAGCTTAACCAAGTTGCTCGTGGAGGAAATTTTCTCCCAAAGCGGAGGGTTGTCGAGTTAGAAGTTAACAACAGCTTTCCTGTGAATGGAATTCGCTCTGTTGACACGAAATTTGGAACTAAATTCATCATTGCCCTGGACGACAAATTTGAGGTGTTTCTACCAGAAAGGATCTGCGAAACTCTGAGGAAAGATCCGAAGGAACTACAAAAAATTGAGACCAGCATCAAGTTAGCGAATCCAGTGCATTTTCGTCTTCTCGGAGGGAAATTCAACGCCTGCGAGTTTACTTTAATGAAATAAATGTATTGTAAATATTGTGTCATAAATTGTATCAACGGAAAACGAATAAATAGAAAAAAAAGAAGTATATATAAACCAATAAAAAATGTAAAAAAAGCAAACCACTCAAAAAAAAAAAAATAAATAAAAACCAACAAAAAAAACCAAAAAAAATCAAGTAAATTGAATAACGGGGTGATTATCTCCTGTTTTACCGACCGTCGCCATATTGGATTACTACCTTACCGACCACAGGTAACTATTACCGACCACCTCCATATTAGATCCCTGTCTTACCGACGCCCTACCTTACCGATGAAGGGTGGGGGTGGCCGCGGGATGGGGGAAGGTCACGCGATGGGTGGAGGAGAGGGGGGGCGTCGTATCCCCATAGTTCAACTACTAAATAATGTGTCTTATTTACATAAAATTCAAATTTTTTCTGCATTCCGCTTGTGAAATATACTGAAAAAGCGATATTCATTTATTTTATTTTATAAATAAGTTAATACATATGTTTTAAAATCATAGTCAACAAATCCTGAAACTTGTTGTTTACATGTCCACGTTCAGGAAAATTTTGTGTATCCGAATCTAGTTCAGTTTTTTTAGTTTTGAGACAAAAATTATCATTTGTTTATCGTGTAACAATGGCAAATCAGTCGAAATTATCTGGTAATACCGGGAGAAAAAGAAAACGAGATGAGACATCATGGATTGGGAATCAAACAAAAAAAGACAGAAATGAGTTATTTTCTTTATGAAATTTTTTTAGCCGTAAATGAAAAATTCCAAAAATTCATCGAAGAATTCGAGAAAAATTATGCGTAAAAAAACGTAAGAAAATAAAAAAAAGGAGGAAATGAACTTTTTCAACATAAAATGCAAAAACAAAAATGCGAAAGTTAAAATGAAACAGTCTTTATGAAAAACTCTAATACGTAGTTAAATGTACATAGTTTGTATTGAAAATCGAAGCGTTACGTATCTGGGATCGATTATCGGAATATTTCTCACATTGTACATTCTGACTTTGCAACGAATGTGAAAATATAGAATATACATCGATGTACTTGCGAAACATGTTAGTTCGCAGTAAATAAGTTTTCAGATACAAACATTCTGTTTTCTCTCTACCTATTGGCATGAAAAACATAAATTTTACATGATATTGCATAATTTTCGATGCCTTTCGAATTTCGCAGTGTCAGAAGTTGTAATATTATGACTAGGATTAGAAGCGAGAAAAGGTAAGTTTCAGCGGTTTTTTAACTGATAAAAGTTATTTTTAATTGCATGTGAAATGTTGAAAACTGATGTTCAAATAACTATCTTTAAATTTCATGCAAAAACAATGAATTCCTTTTTAAACAAGCCCGAGAACGACGAGCGCGCGAGCAACAATGTTAAGCGCGCGCGTCGAAGTGCGTTCCACGCTTTCAATAAAACATCGATTTCTCTTCTCATGAAGTATTGATCCAATCAACATAATTTTCTTTTTAAAAACTTTCTTGAATCGTCCTGACCAACTTCTACGCTGAAAGTTTTTCTAACTTCCATAGGGAAAAACTTCCTCACATGTCGAAAAAAAGTTTAATCATTTCAAACCGCTACTGCTAAATAAATTATTATTTATGATAATTTTAAGTTTTCCCTGATATTTATTGCTTTGGGTGGCAAGTATAGCTTCATAGAATGCAGCCAAAAAAAATTTCATCAAAATCGATTATATATTAGTCGAGTTTCGGCGATGTTAGTTCTGAACGACATAGATTTTCGAAGATATGAAAAAACCTATTGTTTATTTAATAGCGGATAAACAAATTATCAGAAAAAAAACTGTTATTAAGAAAAAGATGTGATTTATCAAGCGGAACATTATGGTATTTTTTGTTTTAAATTTTTTCGAAAAAAAATTTTTTTGCTTAGGTTGGAAGAACGGACAATACTTTAACCCGGTTTCGAGCGGAGAGGCTCTTATTGCATCGGCGTGCTTAATTAGAAAATTATGGTGTTTCGATCGGAAAATTCTCGTGTTTTTTTTTCACATTTCGAATCCTAAGTGTACCAAAAAATACTTTATCGAAATCACTTCAACTTTGCGCTTTTATTTATATACGACTATATTACCAGGTAGTAATATAAATAAAAATCGAATGAAAAAGCAAAATATAAAAAAAAGAAAAAAAAAAAAAATTCCATAAAATATAAAAACAGTTTTAGTTTTTTCATAGTTATTTCTCATTTTGAATACGGCAAATACTTTAAAGTCTAATGGATCACAGCATCAGTTGATGGACCATGCTTGTATGGCCCCCATAAACCAATTTCCGGAAAGTTGCTGTCATATTGCCGTAAATTTGCAACGAAAATTTCCAGCAATAACTAACATTTATGTTTCCGCAATCGGCATTAGTATTGAGAGAAATTGTTGCTGACAATGGAATACCACAATATGACGGAAATCATTGCGCTGATATTGACAGCAATCCGAACACAATTTGCCCGAAATGATTTCCACCAATAATATCTTCATTTATGGAATACTTGTTGCTTTTGTTAATTTTGAAAATTTTTATTGGTAAAGTGCATGTTATCAATGTATTCTCATTATTCATCACGCTCTCAGAAAAGGTACTTCAGATCGAAAATATGATCTTCGAGATTTTCATGATTCTCAGTAGAGAAGAAAAAGATCTTTCAATCAGTCTGTTCAGTATTTTCATACTTAAAAAACTGACGACTTTATGCATTTTTTCACTACAGTATTACGATACACAAATGCCAATGCCACGCGATCCTGAAAAATTTAATTTTTCAGAATTTTAAGGTCACTTTTCTTAAAACTCAACACGTATACATAATGTTGAAAAAGATGATTCTTTCGCAAAGTATAAGTTTCTAATTCATAAGGGTTGTAATATACAGGCCCGACGAGAGAGGGGGGGAGACATGGGGAAACCCCCCGGGCCCGTGCTCCCAAAAGGGGCCCACTAATCATAGGCAGAAAAATTTTTTTTCGTAATAAAATTGGTTTTTAACTAGCAGATTCAAAAGAATCGATTTTTTAAAGTAAAGAGTTTGTAATACATTGTAAGTAAAAAAAAAAGTAACAAACAATTCAAGTATTAGTTTCTAAATTTAGCGCTGTTTCAAAACTTGTATGTGTCCCACCATCCAATGTGACGCGGTTTCTAGAAAGGGACCTAAGGACCAAACTCGTTTCGGCTTAGTTTCTAATGCTTTTGAGTCAGATACTGTACCCAACCGGTTTTGGTCCTTAGGTCCCTTTTTAGAAACCGCGTTACAAATGAAGGCATCACTAATGCTTGCTCAGCGCCAGCGGCAGCAAAAAAGGGGCCCCCTAGATTCTTGCCATTCTTGCCATGGCTAACATATACATAATAATATAATGAGTGGCAGAATCCCTTAAGACGACTCGGAAGACATTCACTTTTCGTCCTTCTTCCTCTCAACCAGTTTTCGTTCTACTCGTCTCTCTTGCGCTACAGTAGATTCCGAGTCGTCTTAATTAGGCCGCGATTGCCATCTTTGTTTTGACATTTACACTGACTTTCACAGCTGACACATTGGGCTGTCAATCTGTGGTCAAATCTTTGATACTTTTTCACATTTTCAACTAACAGCGAAGATTGGACATTGAACAAGGAACAATATATGTAGGTAAGTAACAAAATTACTATTCAGATAATCATATTCGTTCGTTTTAGATACTAATGAACATGTTTACGTACATAAATGAAGGGTTATGGCAATGCTAGCCTATCATATACTTCCGTTATGTGGAATTGAGTATTGCGTCAACACATAATAATTAACTTTGAAGGAAAAATTTAGTGATTGATCCACAAAAACAAAACGTTTCAAAAAGCTTGAATCATTTAAGACGACTCAGAAGACTTTCTCATTTCATCCTTCTTCCTTGCAACTGGTTCCCGTTCTACGCGTGTCTCTCGCATTACAGTGGGTTTCGAGTCGTCTTAAAAATCACACTTGAAAATGATAGTCTCATAAAGGCAAAGTTCATGCTTCAAAATTAATAAACAGTTTTAGAAAAAGTTTTAGAAATTTAAGTTATTATTGTTAACGAATTCTTCCAAATTCTTAGAACAAAAAAAAAAAAAAAAAACAAAAGGAACACAAATTAGCCGATTTATTCATTGCTCCAGTTTTTTCGTATTGGAAAGCAGATTTTAATTTGTAATTCACATTTCAACTTTCAGATTGAATTTATTATGTTCAAGCATAAGTCTGGGGCCCAAAAGCGCAAAGAACGCTTGGAGCGCGAAAAAAAAGAAAAAGAAGGTGCCAAACGACAAAAAAATCTTTTTGGATTTGATTTCGGACGGATAAACAGTAATGAAACTTCAGAAAGTACGATCAAACAAATCATAACTTACCCATTTTTTCCATATTTATCTCATAATTATCAAGTGGTTCATTTTATGAAAATTTGTAAATTATTGTTTAAGACATAATGATTAAAATAGACAGATTTTTTCTTTTAAAAATGTTGGCATTTGAGAAGGTCTGGTGAAATGGATATTTTTAAATAGTAAAAAGATAAATATTTATTGTATATTTCTAAAATTTTTGCTGTCAAAAATTTAATGATATTCTATAGACAATTAGATAATTTGTTTTTTATTATGACTTTCAGATTTAGGACCTGGTTCCAACATTCTGCCTGAGCCTACAGTAGGAATTGTTCAACAATCCGAAGAAGAAACTTCAGAAGGTGCGGTCAAACAAATGATTGCTTTAAATGTATTTCGAGCATAACTTATACAATCAATAGGTTCTTTTGATATTCATCTCACAATTATTAAGTGTTCATGTGTAAAAATTTTTTAATTTAATATTTACTATATAATTATCAAAATAATGTTTTTTTGTTATGGCATTTTAAAAAGTCTGGTAAAAATAAATATTTTGAAATAGTAAAAGCATAAATATTTGTTGTATACCTCCAAAATTTTTCTTGTCTAAATTTGAATGATATTTTAGAGACAATTAGATCATTTGTTCCATATTACGGCTTTTAGATCTTGCACCTGGTTCCAAACAAGAAAACAACGTTCCACATGAGCCTCCAGTAAGAAACGAATTAGCAGAAACCTCAAACGATGGTGTACTTGTTCAGCAAGTCAAAGATGGAACACCTGAAATGAGTTACAATCATGGTTCACCTTCGAGGAAGATATCAGAAACTGAAGATATACGAAAGTCTAAAGAAAATCAAAAGCACCTGAATGATTTTGATATAGGCACTATATGCACTGACTTTTTGCACCCCGACGTCGTGAACGACATAATTCGTCGAGGTCACCAAAAATTGCCATCATCTTTTCCTCGTGATCGAAACGATGAGCAATTTTCTTCTTCGCTATTATCAAAAACTTTGCCAAATAGGGAGATCGTGGAACGTGATTGGTTAGTATGGAGTAGACAAATGGATGCTTTTTATTGCTTGCCTTGCCGTTTGTTCAGTACCAACACCTTCAACCGTCCCAAACTTTGCCGCCCGGAAGGATATTCAAAATGCCAAGCTTGGAAAAAACTGTATGACAAATTACCAGGCCATGAAAATAATCAAGATCACATACAGTGCTACATTCAATGGCGCTCATTGCAAACTCGAATTCGTGACGAAACTTCAATCGATACACTTCTCAATGAAAAGATCGCCAGTGAAACTAAAAAATGGCATGCAATTTTACGGCGAATTTTGAGCACCATTTTGTTTCTGGGTGAACGAGGCTTAGCATTCAGAGGTGATAGCAATCTTCTCGGAGAACGGAACAACGGAAATTTTTTGGGCACTTTAGAACTGATCAGCCAATTCGACCCGATACTTCGTGAGCATTTGGAGAAAGTCAGAATTTCTCAACAAGAACACAAACGTTTACAGGTCCATTATCTTTCCGTTGATATTCAAAATGAATTCATTCAAATTTGTTCACAACATGTCCTATCAACCATATTAGAAGAACGAAAAGTTGCCAAATACTTCTCTATCATCGTTGATGCCACGCCTGATTCAATCCACGTTGAACAAACTACGTTTATTTTGCGGTACCTTCATTTTGACTCGGAGAAGAGGATATTCACAATTCAAGAACGATTCCTGGCTTTTGTCGATTGCAACCAAAAAACTGGCAAGGCGATCGCTAATTTAATTTGTGATACTTTGGAAAAGTACAATATCCCTTTGGAAGACTGCCGAGCACAGGGATACGACAACGGCTCTAATATGAAAGGACCTTACAACGGAGCCCAACGTCACATTCTTGAAAAGAACCCAAACGCTGTTTATTCGCCATGTGCAACGCACAGTCTTAATTTGTGTGGTGTTGACTCTGCAGAAAGCTGTACAGCAGCTATCACTTTCTTCGGAGTTGTTCAAAAATGTTATGTGATTTTTGGGAGCAGTCCACAGCGTTGGGAAATTTTGAAGAAAAGTGTACCTGGTTCCCTTCATAGACTCTCAGATACAATATGGTCGGCTCGAGTTGAGGGAGTCAAACCTTTTGCGAACCATCATCCAGGATTGAAAAAAGCATTAGAAGGCTTAAATGAACTCACTTTGACAGCAGAAACTCGCAGCGATGTGAACGGCATTCTAAAATATATGAAAAATTTCGAGTGCATTCTGATGTCATCAATTTGGTCAAAAATATTGAAAGCTATCAATGAAAGGAGCATCATTCTCCAAGCCAGGGACGCCACTATCGACATAGAAGTTCAGAACCTTGACAGTTTACTGTCTGACTTGAATCGGATTCGAAGCCAATGGGATCAAATTTTAAATGAATGCAAAACAGTCGCCATTGCATTGGAAATTTCACCAACGTTCCCTCACACCCGGAAAAGAAAACTTAAAAGACGTTTTGAAAAAAATGAAGAAAATGATACTCAGACGGAAGATCAAGAGACTGATTTCAAAATCAACACTTTCCTCGTAATTGTTGATTCGGTTATTGCAGGAATTTCCAATCGATTTACTGCTATGAAGGATTTGAATGCAACTTTCTCATTTTTGTGGCGATTCACGGCGATGGACGAAACTGAAATTCGAGAGGCAGCCACAAATTTTGTCAAGAAACACGAGTCTGACGTCTCTGAAGATCTGGAGGACGAAATGATCCATCTGAAGCACATTTACAGAGCCAATTTTGAAAAAGAGCTGTCGCCGTTTGCATTGCTGAATGCAATCTACATTCGAAATTTGGAAACCGTATTTCCTAATATTTGTGTTGCTCTTCGTGTATATTGCACTATTCCAGTTACTGTTTCCAGCGCCGAGCGATCTTTCAGCGTTTTTGCCAGAATTAAAAACTTTCATCGATCGTGCTCCACACAAGATCGTGTTTCAGGTCTTGCCACTCTTTGCATAGAGGCCCCTTTAGCGAGACAGTTAGATTTCGATGTTCTTATAAAAAACTTTGCGGCCCAAAAAGCAAGGAAAGCTCATTTGTAATTGAAAAACACTTGTTTTTGAAAATTTAATTACCCACAGTTATCAGTGACCAAGATTGAAATGTTGACTATTACAACGCATCAATAAAAAATTTTTAGCTAAAAATTGAACTTTTCCTTTTTGTAACTTTGCCTTCAACGCTTGGGTAAAATATTGAAGATTCATTCTTATAAATTCATAAGATTATTTGTTAAAAAAAATTGTTTTGAAATGAATAAACTTGCCTTCATATAATCAGAAGGTAAGTACATAGTTATTGTCTCAGAAACTATATTTTGAAATGATTAGGGGGGGGGGGGGGGGGCAAAATTTTATGTCCCCCGGGCCCGGATTTTCTCTCGACGGGCCTGGTAATATATATACATTTTTATTATTATAATATATGTCATGATTAGAAATGATGAAGGTTTGTTGTCACCAGTGTGGTAAATTCAAAAATATTACTGGGATAATATAAAATCATTTGATAATTATCATAAATAAGATAAATTAGTATAATCAATATATAATCATATTTTCTACAATTTCCAGAAAATCACTGAAAATTTTTGGCTGCTTGTTGCCAGAAATTGTTGCAGGCAAAAGTTTTCGGCAGAGTTACTAAGGAAATATCAAGGAAATTGGTCCGAGAACATGTTTCTGTCAGATTTCTAACGTCTGTTTCCAATATTTTGCCGTTATTTGCTTCTGTCATAGACCTAGAAATATGTGCGGCAATGATTTCTGTTATATTGTGGTTCAATTGCTATCATGATTATCTGGAAATTATTTCGAGCACGAATTTTTAGCAATCAATCGGAAATGTGACAGATATTATATCTGGCAAACATTTCATTTAGATTTCTCAGAAACGTTGGTTTACTGGGGCTGATCTAATGTATTTGGCTAACGAAATACATTATATGGTTCTTCGAAAATGTAATGATCAAAACGATCGTAAATTGCTGTTTCACTATACTGTCTCTCCAAAATTTTTATTGACTTGTTGGGAAAATATACATAATTCGAAGTATTAATAGCACAGACAAAACGTCTATGCTATGCTATTTATTTTTGGAACATTATTTATTAATAACTCATTTATTTATTGAAAAACTCATATATTATTCTTTTGTTTGTACTTGAAAATTCATAACCTTGCCCGTCCTTTGCTACTTTGTGCCCGTACTTCTACTCAGACCTGGCTACGGGCCTGTTGCCATCTGACTGGGCAGTTGTAAAAAAACATGTTCATGTTGCATTTTCAGAAGAAATAAGGCTTAGGGTGTCCATTCTTGGCTTAAAATGAATTCTTTCATTGAAGAACGTAGATTTTAATATGTTTATTTCATCAAGAGACCCGGTAGGGTTGAGAAGGCTGAGGTAAAAAAAAATAATAATCAAGTTGCCTGACAGCTTACCGGGTATCTATACCCGAGGTATAGCGATTCTGCCGTACCGACACTCACATTTTGGAAAATATTTCCATTTTAAGACTTGATTGAGTGCCGCGTGACACTAACTCTGGAACTAGAATTTTTTCCCTTTAATTTTAGCCCTAACACTTCACAATACGTTCCTTTGTTCACTCAGGGGACAAGAAAACAGTTTGTTTTTTTTCGTCAACACGACACAATTTGTTCAGACTAGGCGTGAATATTTTACTGCAAGGCTTCCGTTTCCGACTGTACTGACGCCCTTAGCGAACGTTTTTGGAAAACCGGTTTTAGATCGATTTGGATCAATACTTCAATATATATTTTTTTCACGTGATTTTAAAAATAAACCGTTAAATAGAATATGACACAAAAGTAGCAACACATTCATTTATCAACATAAAATAACGATTATCATTGCTCTCACTTTTTTTGAGCCGAATCAAAAGTCATTTTTTTAAATTTATTTTGTGTAAGTGACGTGCGTGTGTATGTAAAACATTGTTTACTTCTGCTTGTCGTCTGCTGTCGTGCTGTCGTCAGCAGCGTCAGCAGCTTTCATCAGCTGTTGATTCGTTTGACGTGACTTATAGTCAAGGGCGTAGTCAGGATTTCTATTAGGGGGGCAAAAATTTTCGTCATCGACCGTATTTAAAAATGATATCATTTCTCGTAAGGATAAGTTCCATTCGTTCCATTCATTTTACATTCAAAATTTACGTTGAAATTTTTATGAGTTTCTCATTTTCTTATGAAAAATCTGAATTATGAAAATTGACCTAAGAAATAAAATGAAATACTTTCCTTCTGTTTGGTCTTTCAAGAATGTGCGTAAAATGTTACTTCGAAACGGTCGTAAATTTGCAGAAAATATTTATAAAAATAAGCATTGCGCGGGAGATACTTCACATGCAGTAGATGATCAAGAAATAACGTGGCTTAGTTGATACAGCGTCGGCCTTACAATCAGTCACCGTGGTTTCAAATCCTCGTTAAAGTAAAATTTGTATTTTTTTTTTTTATTATTGATTTAGCATGATCCTGCTAACGTTTGGCTAGCAGGATCAACGTACTTGTACAAGACATTGGCAAGAATAGGTGAAGAATCTTGCACAAGAATTTTGTCTAATACTGTAGCAGGACTGTGGCCACAGGCCCACCTAAGACTTGGGCAAGAGCTCTCAAGATTCTTGCTTAAGTCTTGGGCAACTCTTGACATCTTTTGGTTTTATGAGACGTGTTGTTATTATGCAATGTTATGCAATGGTTTCAGGACGATGTTTATAAAGGGTGCAAGTGCAAAAAAAAACTGACGCTCTTTTGAGAAATCATTACTTTAATATCAACAAAAGATTTGCACAAGAAAAGTAAGCAGTTTAACGTAAGCATGATGCATGTATGAAGGATTGCAGTTACTTTAAATAAATAATTATTCATTTATTCCATTCTCTACTTTGATAAACTATCATTTCAGTCAACAATAGTTTAAGTAATCTCGTGCACATTTAAATTTCAATTATCCTCTCTTCGTACTTAATAAGTTATGTGCCCATAACGGTGCTCATATTTGATCTGTATATCCATATGCAATGAAACAAACGCTTCAGAACAATAAAAAATCTGGTTAAGTATACACTTATATAAAACTGTATGACGGGAATTATTTTCCAAGTTATCGCAACATAGTGTATCCTCGAGAGTGACATTCTTTTCTCGAAGATGAGGTAAGAATAATATTTTAATGTTAGATTCTGATAAGAGATATAACATTCTAGACAAAACGTAGTTGATGGCCCATACGAGGAGCCGCTAAGGACTTGAAAGCCAAACTTTATGGAATAATTGCACATATGTGAATAGAATGAATTTTCTTTCTGAAAATAGTGCAACACCTTTTTTATGGAAAACAAAAATAGAACCTTGCATGCGTGAAACTTTAATACATTTTTGCAATTTTTCAAACATTTGTAAGAAGGAAATCAATGGAAAAAACATAGGTCACATTATGTTTTGTCGCATTTCAAGTAATAATTAGTCTCTCAATATGATTTCAGAACTTTTCTAAGCGGCAACTGAAAACTTTTGACGCGTTCCTCATGAAATATTATATATTCGAATTAGCCTTTTTTTATGATTTCACAGCCTTCGTAAGCCGAGAAGAAAGGCGTCAGTTGTAAATCTTTTGCAGTTGTAATAATTTTGCAAAGAAAAGATGAAATTATTTAATATCTGCCTTTTTTTTTATAAAGATTGAATCCGAAATCATACTTGGGTTACTGACCTTAGCCTTCATTTTTAACATTTTAATGTTCGATAGTGGGGGGGAGGTGTTTAGGACATTTCTAAATACTCAAAATCCAAATCATATTGTTATTTGGACTTATCATTTAATTTGTTCAAATTATTGACGAACACCCTTTTTTTATAAGTTCGTTACGTTTGAATGTGTGAAATGGGTTCTCACAATAATCTCCCATTTTGTCTCGAACACAAAATCCCTCCCGGTTCAAAAGATCCGAAATTGCTCACTTTAGATTCGAAAACACATATTATTCACTATCGAAATTTGAAACAAGCATTAAGTCATGGACTTATTTTGAAAAAAATTCATCGAATCCTCAAATTCAAACAATCAAAATGGCTGAAACTATACATTGATCTGAACAGTGAAATTCGCAAGAGTGCAACTAACGAATTCAAGAAAAATTTTTTCAAATTGATGAACGATGCGGTGAACAGGAAAATGTTGGAGGATGTTAGAAAACGACTCGATATTAAACTTGTAACCAAATGGCCAGGCAGATATGGTGCGGAAGCCCTCATCGCGAAACACAACTTCACTGCGCGAACAATTTTCGATAAAAATTTAGTTGCGATGAAATTAGTCCGACTTCAAATTACTATGAAGAAACCGATATACGTTGGCTTCAGCGTCCTTGATCTGTCAAAAACGTGTCTTTATGCTTTTCATTACGATTTCACTACTAGGGGTGGACATTTCATACCAAGCCTTCACTGTAAAAAATCTCGTAGGAAAATAACCACACTGAGTTTAGGAAACAATCCGACCTACTCTGAGTGTCGTGAAAAACCGGACCAAGATCGTTTATTTACGATAGGGTAGGCAATTGACGAGCAGCTCAGAAAATTCCTGTCGGACATGTATTTGACCAGCTGATAGATGTTTGACAAGCGGGCAGTTATTCGACTAGAGGGTAGTTTATTGATTATACTGTTAAATGTAATGTGAATTGTTTTTAACAGGTAATATATCATAAAGAATGGCAGCAGGAAGAAAAAAAAAGTCAAATATCCACAGATCTGTACAATTGACATAATTAATTACAAATTAAAAATGCTTTTGTACATGGTTGAGTGACGCATAACCTACAAATTGTAATCAAAAAATATGCTTTATGACATTATGTGCTGCACATTCAAGATTTTACAAAATTTTTTCGAAGCTTAACATTTGTCTACCCGGAAAATTATACAAAATTATACAAAAAGATTAATGAGAAAGTTGAAAAATTATTTTATTCGCGTTTTTATTTCGTTGTCACTGATACGGTTACACTGTCACTCACTTGCATTACACTCACTGGATTTTAAAATCACTCATTGCATTTTGACTACACAGCAAACGAGAAAATATTGGATGATCAAATCCTCAATTCAAACTTGATAACTTTGAATACTTTTCATGTCGGCACTTTGATCTTTTATGGAAAGTATTCAAAGTCATCGAGTTTGAATTGAGGATTTGATCATCCAATATTTTCTCGTTTGCTGTGTAACTTGATTAGTTATTTACCTATGTCGGGTAGGATATCGACCAACCTATTGTCGATTTACGACCCGCATATTTTTTTACGAACGCATCGTTATTTTCCTAGGCATAGTTAAAGAACTACACTCAGTGCAGGTCGGATTGTTTCCTAAACTGAGAGTCGATATTTTACTACCAGGTAGCTAATCTACTACCAGGACTTTTAATACCCACACTGAATGTAGTTGATTTCATTGCCTCTCGTTATTTTCCTACCCCGTGTATGAAATAGACGTCACCGAGTACTAAAATGATTTCTTACCGTTAGGTTTTTTACGAGGTGATTTTTTACAGTGTTGGCTGAAAATTAGCAGACAGTATTTTGAACGTATCGTCTGCGCGCATGCGCAAGGCTTGAGGGGAAAAATGTTTGTCGTTACCGGTAGCAACCGAAGTACCGGGACACGAGCTAGTAAGTTCGACGGCGAGTTTGTTCGATTGTAATAAAACCCAAACTGACGGCCGCGCGAAATTCAAATTCTTATTTAAATCTGCTTGTAAGCCAAAGGCTCTTGCTATTGTGAGTGATTCGGAGATGTCGTAGGTTTAGTGATTCCGAACTATTGCTCGATCGCTCATGATCGCTCAGTAATGAACATGCAGTCGGGAGGAGTGTACGTCTTTTTTCAATCCCAGATAACGCATACGTACTTGATATATTGTACTTTTTTTTAATGAATATTCGTGAAATTCAGTTTTCGCAGAATGCAAATCCATTCCTTGATTTTCTGGTGTGCTAAACATAAGTCTGCTGTTAGATTCAGGAGCATGATTTGTTTGAAATTTTTTCTAACAATTACCCTATGGAAAATCTTGTGATTCATGAATTACAGACTATACAACCGGCAAGGTGGATTCCGATTGTACCAGATGATCATCCAGATCATTTCATTTGAATAATTACCAACATCACAGTGTAAGAGTTGAAGTTTTATATGGATCTTTCATAATAGTAGTCACTGAAAGTACATTTAATAAGTTAGATGCCAGAAAAATATGAATTATATATTTCGCACCAAGAAAAGATCAGGTTGATCAGCTGATATAATAGGGATCTACCCTGCTGGTTGTAATAGTTATGTAATTCATGAATTACAGACTATTACAAGATTTCCCATAGGGTACTCACAGAATTAAAGTTTTTGCAAAATCGCGTGTGCTTTCTATGATTTCCAGATGGGCTGATAACGAATCTGGTGTCAGATTGAAAAAAATGATTTGTTTAATATTTTTTTGATAATAACTTGCAGAACCGAAGTTTTACGGAATCGCGTATGCTTTCCACGATTTTCAGGTGCAACGATAACGAATCTGTTGTCGGATTCGCAAAATTGATTTGTTTAATATTTTTTTCAACAATTACTTGCAAATTTGAAGTTTTTGCGAGATCTCGTATGCTTCCAATTGGTTTTCGAGTGCGCTGATAATCAAATGTCCGATTTGCAGAATTGATTTGTATAAAATTTTCTTGAACATTTACTTGCAAAATTAAAACTTTTGCAAAATCGCGCATGTTTCCAATGGTTTTCGGGTGCGCTGATAACGAATCTGGTTTTGGATACGCAAAATTGAATCGTTCAATATTTTTCGTAACAATAATTTGCAAAATTAAGAATTTTGCAGAATCGCGTATGCTTCCCATGTTTTTCGGGTGCGCTGATGACGAATCTTGTGTCAGTTTCAAAAATTGAATTGTTTCAAATTTTTTTCTTTGATAACTTGCAAAATTGAGATTTTTACGTAATCGCGTATGCTATCCATGGTTTTCAGGTGCGCTGATAACGATTCTGGCGTCGAATTCGCAAAATTGATTTGTTTGATATTTTGTTCAACGATTACTTTCAAGATTGAAGTTTTGCGGAATCGCGTATGCTTTCCACGATTTTCAGGTGCGCTGATAACGAATCTGGTGTTGGATTCGCAAAATTGATTTGTCCGATATTTTCTTGAACAATTGCTTGCAAAATTAAAGGTTTTGCAAAATCGCGTACGCTTTCCATGGTTTTCGGGTGCGCTGATAACGAATCTGGTGTTGGATTCGCAAAATTGATTCGGTTACTAGATTTTCCAACTATTACCTGCAAAATTGAAGTTTTGGCAAATTCGCGTATGCTCTCGCTGGTTTTTGGGTGCGCTGATAATGAATCTGGTGTCAAATTTGCAAAATTGTATGGGTTAATATTTTTTTTGGAACAATTACTAGCGAAATTGAAGTTTTTGCAAAATCACGTACGCTTTCCATGGTTCTCAGGTGCGCTGATAACGTATCTGGTATCAGATTCGCAAAATTGATTTTGTTTAATATTTTTTGATAATAACTTGCAGAATTCAAGATTTGCGGGATCGCGTATGCTTTCCACGATTTTCAGGTGCGCTGATAACGAATCTGGTGTCAGAATTGCAAAATTGATTTGTTTAATTTTTTTTTCATCGATTACTTGCAAAAATTGAAGTTTTTGCGAGATCGGGAATGCTTTCAATGGTTTTCGAGTGCGCTGATAATGAATCTAATGTCCGATTGGCAAAATTGATTTGTTTTATATTTTTTTAAACAATTACTTGCAAAATCAAAGTTTTTGCAAAATCGCGTATGCTTCTAATGGTTTTCGGGTGCGCTGATAATCAATCTGGTGTCAGGTTCTCTCTCAATTCTTTTGATTGAATTTTTAGCTCAATGTTTTGAGTGAATTTGGATTCACTCGATTCGAATGAGATTTTGACTTTAAGCGAATGAATGCTACTACTCCTGACGTTCGAGTGAAAAAATCACTCAAATCTTAAGAGTGGCTGCTTACATGGTTTCTATGGTTTCTATAGTTTCTATGGTTCGAGTAATTGGATTTGCTATTGCGTAGAGTGACTTATATGTGTGTGTGCGCATTGTCACGAACCACCGGAGTGGAGCGTGGCAAACGAAATTGAGCGCGGAGTTCAAAACTCCGTCTCAACCCCGGGCAAGGGATTCGCAAGCAAGGATGCGGGAGGAGAAAAAAAAACAGTAAACAATATGTATCTCAATTCGTTAATACATCATTTATTCATAGAAAACATATATGTCCATATCCCAATTCCCTTACAAGTCCACTTATAATCCATCCATTCCTTTTCAAAACTAACGGAATAATACAATTAATCGCGAAAGATAATCAGTAAAAGAGGAATTAATTCTTAGTCGAAGATTTTCCGGTCGGCGCACGGTAGGGTCGTATCTTAGATCCCCTCTTTTTCCGGATTTTGGAGGGAACGTAGGTGGGGGGGAGATGTGATTTCTGTCACCACGGGGGGGGGGGGGGGTACATACGGTTCCGGGGGAGCGGGGAGTGAGGTAATAGAAGAGGGTGGAATGAGCAAGGCGGCGGGTACTGGTGGTGGAGTATGAGGTCGGGGGGCTGGTTCGACTTCCTCGAAATCCGAACCCTCCGACGTAGTTGGAGATAAAGGGGGTAATATCTCGGGGTCAGGTGAATAAGGGGGGAAACAGTCTGATCTTGGTGAGAAGGAGAGGTCGCTGTCCCCCTGAACAGTGTCAGGAAGGGGAATATCGGCGACCGGGAGAGGAGGCGGAGGTGGGGGAGTATATCTCCAAGTGGGATAACAGGATGACGGCTGCAGAGGGGGATGAGGGGATGAGGTTCTGTGAGGTGGGGGGTTCCTCGGCGGAGCCCTCCGAGGGTTGACGGATGTTTCGATTAATCGCGGGGTGTGAGAATGGAGGTTGAGGCGCCCGCAAGCCTCGCACTGTACCCGGATCTTCTTCGGGTATGTATATATCGGCACGCCGTAGGCGGACGATATATACCAAGTCACGATGTCCTCCGGGTCAGTGTGAGGGTGATAGGGTCGGAGGGCGAAGCGTCCTCGGGCCTACTGTAATTTTACCCACAGCCACCCCAAACCCCTGGCTGTGAAAGTACTCTCGTGGCCGTTCCCTCTCAGTCCCTTTTCCCGGGCCAGGCGCACGCACTCCTCCTCGAGGGCCAAAGCCTTAGGGTGCACTAAGGTAGAAGGGAGAAAAACGGAAATGAAAATCCCGCGTGGGGTAATTGGAATTGAAAGAAAACAAAACAATAACGAAAAATGAAAATCCCGCGTGGGGTAATTGGAATTGAAAGAAAACAAAACAATAACGAAAAATGAAAATCCCGCGTGGGGTAATTGGAATTGAAAGAAAACAAAATAATAACCAAAAAATGAGCTGCCGGTAACTGGATGACTGGATTTTTTCGAGACAACAGGATACAAATATTATAAAATCAAGTGGACTTACTTTTGCAGCTACTAGAGCTTTTCGTGGCTTCAAGAGCGTATTTGTGGCTACGAGAGCGTTTTCGTGGCTCCAAGAGCGTTTTGTGGCTTCGAGAGCGTTTTTGTGGCTCCAAGAGCGGTTTGAGGCTTTAAGAGCGTTTTAGTGGCTTGTTGTAACCATATATTCATATTTGTAACATACGAAGAATATTTCATCATACATTTTCGAACAAGCAATATTGTAGTTATGACAGAAATAGATATCATTTAATTACTCAAGCGCTTCCTGTCTAAATTGCTATTTTATGCCGACTCATGCTTCGAATCACGTATTTTTCCTTTTGATATCATTAGTCATTTATGCGATCGGGAACGTTCTAGAATATTCGACTCCGTACGATATCATTAAGTCATTTATGCGATCGGAAACGTTCTAGAATATTCGACTCCGTACTGTATATAAAGCCAGCGAATTCGGGAGCGAGCGGTTCAGAAAAAGTCTTGAATCAGTTCGGCATTAGTCAGTCAGTCACAATCCAAGTTCAGTTTCGCGATTCACTATCCGTTGTTTGCAGTTGTCCGCGAAATCGCTCGTTGTGTTTTCACGATTTGACTCTTCACAGAATTTGTGAACTTTTACCAGAAAGAAACTTTAAACGTTGTGTAAGCAATAAAGCTGTGTTAAATAAAACTAAGTGTATTCGTGACATTTTGAGATTATTGTGGAAATCCCTGCGAATCCCAACATAAACTGGTGTCAGAAGTGGGATTGCGTAACTGATCCTCCTGGGAACCGTGACTCGTGTGGCTCATCCCCTACACCCGGAACCATAAGGACGGACCAAAGAAGCTGAGATTCGTGGATTCTCCATATTCCTGGGCAATCAAGTTCAACACTGCAGATCAACAACGAGATCAAAAAAAAAAAAAAAAAAAAAAAAAAAAAAAAAAAAAAAAAAAAAAAAAAAGGAAAAGTCATTGCAAGAGTGAGTACAAAATATCGAATCGTCTCGTTACTCGACAACATTCATAAACCAAATCTCCAGAAGTAACCCGTATTGCCTCCCAAATTTCCAACTCCTTGCAAAATCATTGAACAAAATGCCGCAAACCCAGATGAATTTGCCTGATGGTCAAAATGACGTAAATTCGTCTTCATCGCGAACAGAGACTGGTAATCGAAATACGGAAAGACCTCAATTCACTGTTGATTTTTTGATAAAGCTTATTAATAAAAAATTCGATGGCGACCGATTTAAAGTAAAAAGTTTCATAAAACAGGTTGATGCTGTTTTTGAACTGGCACATGTCTCACAAGAACAAGCCTTGCTTCTGTATGTTAAGAGCCAAATTACAGGAAAAGCCAGGGAACAAATCGACACACACTCGAACCTTACAACTTGGGAAGAGATTTCCGACCTTCTCATAAAATTGTATTCTGATAGAAAAAATTTTGATCAGTTACTAGAAGATTTACATTCCACTTGTCAAAATCAAAATGAAAATATTTCCTCATATTTCCAAAGACTTGAAAATTTGTCATCCAGAATTCTTGCAACGGTCGACAGCTCTGGTGTTAACGAAATTGAGGTTCCTGGACGAATTGCTATGGTGAAGCAAATGACGTTAAATCGTTTTATTTATCATACTGTGCCCCAGATTTCCCAGATGTTACGTTATAAGGACTTTGCGAGTATAAATGAAGCATTTACTGCCGCATTGATTGAAGAAAAAGCTTTAAAAACGCGCCTTTCTGGCAATTCAAAACCTACTCAGGTTGCTTCTTTCAATAAAAAATCATGCGATATTTGCAATCGGTCTAATCATTCTGCCAGCGAATGTTTTTTCCGAAACAAAGATAATACCAGAAGATCCAATACTCGCCAAATTTTCTTCAACAGCAATCATTCCCACTCAATTCAAAACCAAAATCACGGGCCAAAATTCGATTCAAATTCCAACGCACAGACAAAGCAATGCCGATATTGTAAAAACCTTGGTCACACGATTGAAGAATGCCGAAAAAGACAGTATAATAATTCGAGGCAAAACAGCCTCAAATCGGACCGGAATTCAGTGCATTTTGCTCGAAATTTCGGACACGAAGAGGCAAATTTTTGCGGAATAGACTCCGAAATGAAACCCCCAGATTCCGAACAATAGGATGTACCATTCCAGAACCAATACCAAACCCACAATTTACTATTTCAAAATCAATCTGTAACTAGATTGAAAATTCTAAATCCACTATTTCGAGTTCAATTTCAAATTCAAGACCCACCTTTTCAAAATCGATTTCAGAATTAACTCCAAACCAAAAGACTATCGATTCAAAGTCGGTTGCAAAATCAACCGAAATTCCAAAACCTACTATTTCTCGAATTCCAAAACCTACTATTTCTCGAATTCCAAAACCTACTATTTCTCGAATTCCAAAACCTACTATTTCTCAAAATCCAAAATTCACTATTTCAAAATCAAAACAAAATTCAATATCCACTATTTCGAAATCAATTTCACAATCAATTCAAAATCCAACCCAAAACTCAAAACCTACTATTCCGAAATCAACTTCAAAAACAATTCAAAATCCAAAATCTACTTTTTCAAGCTTAACAAAAAATTCAAAATCTACTATTTCGAAATCAACTTCACAATCAATTCAAAATCCAACCAAAAACTCAAAATCTACCATTCCGAAATCAATTTCAAAAACAATTCAAAATCCAAAATCTATTATCTCAAACTCAACTCAGAATCTAAAAACTACTATTCCGAAATCGATAACGAAGTCAATACTTAATCGAAAATCTACTGTTACGAACGTAACTACAGATACGAAACATACAGGGCAAAATTCATTGAACAATTCAATTTCGAATCGAAAATTTGTAACTACCGAACCAGATTTGACACAAATTTTCCAGAATTTTTCGCGATCCGGCATATTTGTTAATGGCAATGATTTAACGTTTGTAATGTTTGAATCTGAAAACTCGAAATCACCTGAAGGAATTCTGAAATTCTTAATTGACACGGGAGCTTCGACGTCGATTGTAAAAAGCTCAAGTCTTCGCTCATATGAAATCACGGATAATAAGACTATCATATTAAATGGTATAGTTCCTAATATGCCATTACAAACGATTGGAGGAACTGATTTAATCCTGAGTATACATAGTTACGAGATAACAACAACTTTCCAAGTGATCGATACAGCTACAAATATTCCATTTGACGGTCTTATTGGGTACGATTTTTTTATTTCGCAAAAAGCCAGAATCGATTTTAGTAAAAATGCATTGAAACTTGAAACAATTCCCTTTGAAATACCCATTCAGAGAAATACCGATCAAAATCCAGGCTCTTACGTCACAGTAAATGGGCGTACTGAAACAGTCATTTATATAAATGTAAGAAATCCACTGAAACTTGAACAAGGAGTTGTTATCGC
This sequence comes from Platygaster robiniae, assembly GCA_028476575.1. NCBI lineage: Eukaryota > Metazoa > Arthropoda > Insecta > Hymenoptera > Platygastridae > Platygaster > Platygaster robiniae. Next base: position 11,413,329 of record CM052027.1, on the reverse strand, counting down.
GCAAGAAATCAACGACGATCGATCACTCTTAGTTCCTAATTCCATTGTAAAAATAACTCCTGATGATAGAGCCTTGATAACAATCATCAACAGATCCGATGAACGTAAAACATTTGTAAAACCATGCGTAGAAATAGAAGAAATTCCGAAACAATCCATTTCATTGAACATCAATACAGAGAGAAATTACAATTACACAAATGAACGAATAGATGAATTGACAAAAAACCTAAGACTCGATCATATCCACTCTAATGAACATCGTGATATGGTTCTGGATTTATGTAAGAAATATCATGATATATTCAAATTTCCAAACGATCATCTGACTGTCTCTACAGCCGGAAATGCAACAATCAAATTGAAAGATGAAACACCTATTCATACTAAGTCTTATCGTTATCCTCAAGTCCATAAAATTGAAGTGAAAAAACAGATTGACAAAATGCTGAAACAGGGAATTATAACACCCTCTACCAGCCCATGGTCAAGTCCCCTATGGGTCGTTCCCAAAAAGCTTGACGCATCTGGAGAACAAAAGTGGAGAATTGTGATCGATTACCGCAAATTAAATGAACAAACAGTGGGTGATGCATATCCCTTACCGAATATTGAAGAAATCATAGACCAATTAGGGAATGCCGAATATTTCACCTTACTCGATCTCGATAGCGGGTTTCATCAAATCCCTATGTCTCAAACAGATGCTCCAAAGACAGCTTTCACGACTCCTGAAGGTCACTACCAATTTGAGCGCATGCCTTTTGGACTTAAGAATGCTCCTTCTATTTTTCAGAGGGCAATGAACAATGTTCTTACTGGGCTTACGAACAAACAATGTTTCGTATATCTCGACGACATTGTCGTGTATGGCTCAAATATTTCCGATCACATTGAAAAATTGAAGGAAGTCTTTGACAGATTACGAGATTACAATCTCAAACTTCAAGTTCATAAATGCGAATTTCTTAAAGATTCATGTCATTATCTAGGCCATGTGATATCAAAAGAGGGAATACGTCCCAATCCATCAAAAATTGAGTCCATCAAACAGATTCCAAGACCAGCAAATGCTAAAGAGATCAAAATGTTTTTGGGAATGGTAGGGTATTACAGGAAATTTATAGAGAATTTTTCATCAATTGCAAAACCTTTGACCTTGCTTCTGAAAAAGGAATCAAAATTTCTTTGGGAAAATGAACAGGAAATAGCATTTCAGACTTTGAAAAAGATAATAAGTAGTGAACCTTTGTTGCAATATCCAGACTTTGATCATAAATTTTCTTTGACAACAGACGCCTCTAATGTAGGCATAAGCGGAGTATTATCTCAAATTAAGAACGGAAAAGATTTACCTGTAGCCTATTACTCTCGAACCTTGCAGAAAACAGAACAGAATTATTCCACCACAGAGAAAGAATTACTTGCAATAGTCCAATCAGTCAATCATTTCCGACCTTACCTTTACGGTAGAGAATTCGACATCTATACTGATCACAGGCCTTTGCAATGGCTATTCGATTGCAAGGACCCATCATCTAGATTGGTTAGATGGAGATTAAAGTTGAGTGAATATCAATACTCAATCAAATATAAACCTGGTAGAATAAACTCTAATGCGGACGGATTATCCCGACTATTTCCCCAAGAAAATAATACTCAAACGGAAAATATCCATCTTGCTCATCACAAAGGTTTAGAGTTTCATGATTATATACAGTTTTATTATTCAAATCCAGACAATATCGAGTATGAAAAAGAGAGTGCTGACATATCCCAAATTCATGGTAATATAATTTTATTCTGGTCTCAAGATCTTGACAAAAGGAATCCTCATTCAGAATATATTCAGTCGAATTTTGATTTAGACAAAGTTTCTCCTCATACAAATAGCATTTCCAAACTTGTTAAAAATAAACAATGTATTTACTTGCTTTTTGTCAAAAACCTACATCATGATAAAGTAGAATATCGCGATTTGTTTGAAACGCTGCTTGTTTTAAGAAGAATGATAAGAAAAGATAAATTCAAAATTTCAGCACCAACTAAAAATTCAAATATCAAACCAAATCAATTAAACTTCATGCTTAAATTTATATTCCCGAAAAACGAAATTAAATTTTTGGACACTGCAAAGATCACTCCTAGAAACGAAAATGAGATCCAAAGAATTCTAGAAGATTATCATTCGAGTAAATTTTCTGGTCACTCCGGATTTATTAAAACGTATTCTAAAATAAGAAATCAATATATCTGGCCGACCATGAAGACTGATATTCGAAAATATATTAAGAATTGTCATTCCTGTCAAGTAAACAAGACTAATTTCAAACCCACAAAACAGCCAATGGAAATCACAACCACGGCTGAGACTCCATTTGAAAGACTTGCGATAGACATAGTTGGCCCCTTGCCTATCACGGAAAAAGGAAATCGATTCGTAATGACTGCCCAAGATGACCTTACAAAATATTCATTCGCCTATCCTCTACCAAACCACGAAGCCAGAACTGTTGCTGAGACTCTAACTCACATTTTTACATCCTTTGGAATTGCAAAAACTTTCTTAACCGACCAAGGAACTGATTTCATGTCCCATCTTATCAAAGAACTGAGTAAAATATTCCAAACCAAACACCTTTCCACTACGCCATATCATCCACAAACCAATGGAGCATTAGAAAGATCACATTTGACGTTAAAAGATTATCTTAAACATTATATAAGAGCAGGACAGGACAACTGGGACGAATTTCTTGAATTCGCCATGTTCAGTTACAATACTTCTATTCATACAGCTACAAAATTCTCCCCTTACGAATTATTATTTGGAAGGAAACCATACTTGCCCTCTTCAATAATCAGGGAACCTGAATTTCGTTACACTTACGACGATTATATAGACTCATTAAAATTCAAAATTAATACTTCATTTAAAATTGCACGTGAAAATCTAATTGATTCAAAGAAAAAAAGCAAAGAATATTACGATAGAAAAATCAATCCCCATGAGTTTCATGTCAATGACCTCGTACTTCTGGAAAAATGTAATACCGATTTTGGGAAATCAAAGAAATTATCACCTAAAAGAACAGGACCCTACAAAATAGTTCGAGTTTTTGATAATAAAACAGCAGAAATAAAAATAGGTAAACGAATTAAAAGATACCATACTAATATGCTAAAACCATATTTTTCAGAACATGCAGATACTGATCCTCCTCGCAATCTTCCTCCCATCACTCGTCATCTCCGATCCAGACCTTTATACCAATAAAGAGTTCCCTAAATCGAATGGAATCTTCTATCAAAATTTGGGCGTTGCCAAACTTGCATCCTCATCCTTGATGTTAATGACGCACGTTAACGTAACATATTTTGATCAGGCCAAGATTATTTTAAAAAATCAATTGGAAGAAACACGACGTCTCTGTAAGTTGACCACCCCTGACGAAAACCCCGGAAAAAGTCCGAATTTTCAAAACATTCCTTATCATTGTGAACAAACTTATAAATTAATCGCCGAAGAATTCAGTCGATTCCAGTCCGATTTGAAAACCTTTAAAGAACTTACCAGACAAGATGATCTTGGAATTCAAAAGATTAGAAAACCTAGAGGTCTTATTAATGGCGTTTCCTATTTCCTGAATTGGGCTTTTGGCATACCGGACGCAGACGATGCTGAATATTATACTGACAGTATTGAGACACTTGCAAATTCTAACAAGCAGACTCAAATTTTGTTGAAATCACAAATTCAAATCATTTCAAATACAATTAAAAATCTTAATGATTCTTTCTCGTCACTGAAATTTCAAGAGAACCTGATGAATAAAAACATAAAAAAGATAAATGCATTTATAATTGCCACAGAGAACGCTATTGCCAAATTAGAAATTGAAGTAGTCGTCAACGAACATTTCATTATGCTCAGGTCATTAATTAATAAAGTATCCACTCTATGCACTAATTACATCCATGCGATCGATCTCGGTAGAAATGGTATGATGCCAAGTCTTATCATAACTCCTGAAATTATGTTGAAAGAATTGCAAAAATATCAAGGGGAATATACATTATTGATTGAACCGGAAACTGAGAATATAAAATTGTTATATAATACTGCAGATGTGCATTTACTGTATTCAAGAAATTGCGTCATTTTTGCCATTAGATTTCCATTAGTAGAAAAAGCTAAGTTTGATCTATACCGCATGATTCCTTTACCAATGCGCCACAAAGGACAATCCAATTTTTATTCCTATATTAAACCAAAATCCGATTTCCTGATAGTATCCCAAGCAAAAACCCAATATTCACTTCTGGAAGATTTGTCGAATTGCGAGGAGTACGAACGAGGAAGATATTTTTGTTACAAACTCAACACTTTGACGTCAACCATCAACGCAAACTGCGAATTTTCACTCATGCAAACCACGAGAATTCCCGATGACTGTGAGACCTCAACGATCAAGGCCAAAATGGAGTCATGGACCAACATCGATGGAAATCATTGGATTTACATACTTCGAGAACAATTGAGCCTCACATGCATCTGCAAACTCAACAACAAGGAAACCATATTCGACGTGCCTCTCACTGGATCTGGTATGATCAGTCTAGACAAACATTGTAAAGGATATACAAACTCGTTTATGTTAAAACCTTTTAATTTTGATGCCGTAAACATATCATACTTTGTACCACAATCTAGTAGTATCATAGAAGATGATTGTTGTCTTAAATATTCTGAAAAAGAAAGTCACTTTGAATTACTCGAACCAATGCACCTTTCTAATTTAAACACAGCAGATCTAAAATACGCAGAAAAGAAATTGTTAGAATTCGATGAAGAAATTACAAATCAATTGAAAACTCCTTTCATTGTCAGACACATTAGCTGGATAAGTATAACAATCGGAATAGTTGTAGCGGTCATCTTACTTTGTTGTCTTTATAATTGTGGATGTCTGAGATTGTTAAACTGTATGAGGAATAATCAGCGTAAAAGAATTGAAAGCGAGAATGGAACAAACGTGATAAAAAATTTTGTTAATTGTTGCTTCGAACCTCGGCATCGAGATAATGATTTTCAGAGAGAAATGTCTGTAATACGAAGACGAAATTCAGAGATTCAAATCGAAGACGAGATTGAAGGTGAGAGCTGTATTCATGAAATTTCCCGTACTGGTTTGATGCCTATTGAACGAGCAGGGACTCCAGTAAAGACATCCATGAAGAAGTATGCTCGACGAACCCCCTTTTAATCATTGTAAAATTGTAGATTTGTAAAATTGAAACTTACGTTTCAATTTACCCTAGGGGGGAGGAATGTTGTAACCATATATTCATATTTGTAACATACGAAGAATATTTCATCATACATTTTCGAACAAGCAATATTGTAGTTATGACAGAAATAGATATCATTTAATTACTCAAGCGCTTCCTGTCTAAATTGCTATTTTATGCCGACTCATGCTTCGAATCACGTATTTTTCCTTTTGATATCATTAGTCATTTATGCGATCGGGAACGTTCTAGAATATTCGACTCCGTACGATATCATTAAGTCATTTATGCGATCGGAAACGTTCTAGAATATTCGACTCCGTACTGTATATAAAGCCAGCGAATTCGGGAGCGAGCGGTTCAGAAAAAGTCTTGAATCAGTTCGGCATTAGTCAGTCAGTCACAATCCAAGTTCAGTTTCGCGATTCACTATCCGTTGTTTGCAGTTGTCCGCGAAATCGCTCGTTGTGTTTTCACGATTTGACTCTTCACAGAATTTGTGAACTTTTACCAGAAAGAAACTTTAAACATTGTGTAAGCAATAAAGCTGTGTTAAATAAAACTAAGTGTATTCGTGACATTTTGAGATTATTGTGGAAATCCCTGCGAATCCCAACAGGCTATGAGAGCGTTTTGAGGCTTCAAGAGCGTTTTTAGTGGCTACGAGAGCGTTTTGCAGTTCGGAAAGAACTGATTTAGTGACAAAATTCACGGGTTTATATATTCATCTCTAATCTATAAAAAATGGGGGTTCACCTCTATGAGAATTGGACTAGAAAATAATTTGGCATGTTATCGCGCTTCTCTAATTTCGAAATTCGACGCGTCAAGCCGGTCGAGCGATCGCGTTGCGCGGCCGATTGTTTGTTCGACCGACTTGTCGATGTGTATCGATGATATCTGCCGCTCGAGGCCGGCGCGTGATTTTACGCAATTGTACGTGACGAGATAGAAATCCCATAACTGTTCAAAAAAAAAAGAAAGATTCCGGAATCTCGGTGAATCTCGGGAAATTCAGGAAAAAGGAAAAGGATTGTTCGTGGATCGTCACAGCATGCTTGTATAGTGTGTATCAGTGTACAGTGCGTATAGTGCACACAGACACAACAGACGCATTTCTGTTAATCCAAGTGCTGTATCAGGGCTGCCAGATATGGCCGAATCCGGCCAAACTGGCCACTTTTCACGGTCCGTGGCCACTGGAAATTCAGGTTTTGGCCATGGCCGAATTTCTGGCTGTTTTGGAAAAATTTGGCCACTTGTTGGCCGTTTTTTAAGTTGGCAGTGGAATGTTCAAAATAACTAGTGCGGCACTAGAGTACCACCGCCGTTGCGTGACTCATTGTTCGCAACAAAGACAACATAATGTGTTAGAGAGAGAACGAGCAAGTTTCGTTGCGTTGCGATTCGCAACGTGTGCGCGGTGTGCGATTGTGTGTAAGTTCGCAACGTCACACACATCTGCACATACACATATCGCGGGCGCGATTTGGGCCAATTACTTGCAACAAAGGTTGTTGCTAGTGTTGCTAGTTGCTACTGTTCACTACAGTCACTATTGTTTCTGTCAACGAAAATTTAGATTATAAAAGTTTTATTCAATTATTCAATAACGTGTCAACAGCAACTGAATTTTATTTTCTTATTATAAACGGGTAAGGAAAATATTAATTCTTTTTGGTCATACGAAAAAAACAATCGAAACCTTAGTGTTTTGTATTTTTGTTTGTACACAGATGCAAATGAGATCTTTTTTCTCTTGCTGAAATGGCGAAGGCGAGCAAAAAAAAGCTTGAAGCTACGGCCTCGGTGCGAAAATACAATAGAATATGGGAATCCAATGACTGGGCGAGAGGTATGTTCTTACAGGGAATATGTTTAATTTTATACAGAATATGGGGTTATGTTTCTCTCCCTATCAATCCTGCAGTTGTATTATTATGCTACTCTTATACCACTGTTATGCGACTGTTATACGACACTATATAAGTATAGTCGAATATCATGCGAATTCTTGCGAAAATTGCATAATTTTTACTTACTAAAGATATTAATTTTATTATTCTGTCTTTTTTTTCTATGTATTAATAATTTTTTTTCCTTTTTATTAAAATTTGAAATAATTTAATTTAAGAATTTAATTTTTTTGTAATTCGAATATAAACGTTTGTCCAGTTATATAATACAGATTGAATAAGCCTCTAATTCTTTATATGCAAGGTTTGGTTTGATACGAGTAATTACTGAAACTATTCCTCATGAAATTAGGTTAATTTGATTCATAATCCTATTTTGATTTTGACAAATAATATTATTATTTCCTTTATAATCAAATATATTATTATATAACTGTTTAAATATTTGTTTATATTATATTATGAGTAAAATTATGAGCTGAATTTGATTGAACACCATTTTATTTATTTGAGGGAAATCAAATTAGTATCAGGTTTTTTCATTGAGAATGTAAGGAAAATATTGATTAATTTTTTTTGATAGAAATTAAGAAATATCATTTCAACGAAAAAAGTACCAACGCGATAGGATCTTTTGAAGACATCGTTAGAGACAAATTTTTTTCTGTTTTACAGGTTGGCTTTGCAAGAATGAAAATACTTCTCAAGCCAAGCAAGCATACTGTAAAGTGTGCATGACGGCCATAAGAGCCCATTATTCTAACCTGAAAGCCCACGCCAAGGCAACTTCTCACAAAGAGCAAATGCGAAAATTCAACACGCCTCCCTCTCAGAAAAAAATCGAATTTACACCTTCAGTGGACGAAAAACAGCGAGACATCAAATTAGCTCTCCACATCGCAGCTCATTCATCGGTGGAAACGATGGACCACTTGTGCGAATTACTCAACACTCTGAAACTGGAAAGTGGGACCATTCGAATGCATCGCACCAAGTGCTCCAGTATCATCAATCACGTGATTGCCCCCAGTTTGATGGAGCAATTGGTAAAAGATTTAGGAGATCGTCCGTTTTCTCTTATAGTAGACGAGTCAACAGATGTTTCTGTGTTCAAATACTTATGCATTTGCATTAAATATTACTCAGAGGAGCAAAAAAAGTTCACAACGTCATTTCTAGGGTTGATTGAAATTACAAGCACTAAAGCGGATGATTTAAACAGACATGTCACGGAATACGAAAAAGAAATTGGGGTTAACTTATACAATATAACTGGTTTAGGCACTGATGGTGCGAATAATCTTTGCGGTAATAATCATTCTCTTTTTACTCTCTTAAGAGATAAATTCAATCCTGACTTGCAATTGTTGCGTTGTGTTTGTCATTCGCTTAACAATGCTAGCTCAAAAGCAGCTGAGCTACTCCCATCTTCTATTAATTATCTTTGCCACGAAATTTATAACCATTTTTCATCAAGTGCCATTAGGAAAGAAATGTTCAAAGCTGTTTTTGATGCTGACAAATCGAAACCACCAGATCAAACAGAACCACTCAAATTCGTTCAAATCTGCCTAACCCGCTGGTTATGTCATTATAATGTTGTGAGAGTGATAATTGAAAACTGGAAATATTTGAAACCTTATTTTGAAAAATTTGTAGAAGCAAATCCTAAAGATTACACGGCCAAAACTTTGCTGGCAATGTTAAAAGATGATTCCAATTATGCGCACCTTCTTTTTCTTAAACCTTTATTGCGTGAGGTTAACGAAATAAATTTGTTGTTTCAAAAAAATGACATTGATGTTGGACAGGCTCACGAAGATCTTGAGAGTTTGCTTCGTGTTTTAGCTCAAAAAGTCATGAAACCATTGTTTCTTACACACAACTCAGAAACTTACATGATTGTGAGGAATGTCGACAATCCACATGCTTTTTTGTCTCCTGGTGATATAAATTTTGGAATCGAATGCACACGTTTTTTGAAGCACAGCAATATGTCCACAGAAGACAGAACAACATTTGAGTTGAAAGCATTCCTGTATTTGAAAGCACTGACTTCAGAAGTTTCTGCGCGCCTACCTAAGCATTTGTCAGTGTTGAAAAAGGTACAATTTTTGAGTCCAAGAATGTGCCTCAATCAAAATCGATGCAAATTCAAAGATTTGCCATACTTGAATTTGTACACCAACAACGACGAATGCCTTGGTGAAATGGAAATGCAATGGCAGAAACTTTTGACAGTTGATTGGGTTAAAGTTTGCAACAATCCTAGCGTTCTAAATAATAGTTACAAGTTTTGGCCACTCGTTTATTCCTACAAAAATGCGGGTGGAGATCTAGCTTTCGAAAAGCTTGCTTTGTACGTACTTAAAGTACTGTCTGTACCTACTAGTAACGCCGTTGTAGAGAGGGCCTTTTCTGTTATGAATTGCGTCAAAAACAAGCTGCGAAACCGAACGAAGACAGAAATGCTTTCCTCACTTTTGCGCATCCGTTTGAGAATTATGGAAACTGGTGTTTGCTGTCATAAATTCGAGCCAACTGAGTTAATGTTGAAAAATTTCAATTCGAAACAAATGTATCCTCCGCGAAATTTGCAACCTCAAAAAGCTTCTGAGTCGGTCAACACAGTCGAAAATGATATGATCAATGAACTTTCGTCAGAGGAATTGGAGCTGCTTCAAATTTTGTCAGAGGCTGAATATGATTGCGTTATTTCTCTGTAGATACATTATTAATCTTGCTTTTTCCTTTTCTTTGATGTGTTTACTAATTGGAATTTAGTTTTTTTTTGTAATTGCATTCTATATTGACACTTTTTGTCTTATTTTTGATTGCACATTATTTTTTCCACTCATTTCTCATTTTCTTTCGTGCAATATGTTGCCAAATACACCTAAGAAATAAAACATTCGTTCCTAAGTGGTTGTGAGTAGAAATAAGAAAACTATTTTCGACGCCACATCAGTATATAGTATGCACAAAAAAGTTTATATAAAATAATCTACAAGTTATAAAGATGAATATAAAATTAACTTAACAAAAAAATATATCATATAGAAGATATGAGGCAATATACGATATAGTAGAAGTGTAAGAGGATATTGAAATACACAAAAAATGTCTATCAATTGATGATTTGTACTGCGCTAGAAATCAAAGAGAAGACTGGTCTGGAAAGTATTATAGAGTAGTAAAACATCAAATGTGATGTCTCGTTTTTACAGTGTAAGTTCATAGTTGCAACAATTTTGAATAAATAATTTATAGAAATCAATATTTTTTTGTGGTTTTTACTATTTTTGTCGACTAATCTTCTGATTTCACGTTATAGGGAAAAACATTATTTTAATTTTTTTTAAAAATCGTCAATTTAAAATACATCAATTTCAATTAGTTTAATTAAGGAATAAAATATTTAATATTTTACATTTTGCGACGGGTTCAGAGTACTAATCTATACTCTTGAAAACTTTCTCGTGCAAGAACTAGGGAATTTCAGAGTTTTTAGATTTGTTTTGTTGGTATGTATCAGCAAAATAAGTTGAAAAATCTCAAATTTCATTATTTCTCGTACGAGAAAGTTTTTAAGAATAGGCCCCCTGAACTTAAATTTTCGAATTTTCTCCAGGTATATGGATATAATATATATAATAGTATTTGGCCGAATTTCGGCTGGATCTACATGGAGCGTTGGCCGAATTTGGCCGATTTTATCTGCCAGATGGCCGAACGACCTCCATTTTTTCTGGCAACCCTGCAAATGGTCACTATTGAAACATCTCCTGCAACGCGACCGAAACGTTTCTTTATCGTTGGTGCAGCGCCAATAAAATGTTTCAGTACTCTATATTTTCAGTCATCAACTATATACAACAAAATTCATGAATATTTTTAGAACACTTCAGATTTTTCCAATTTTTAAGAGTTATTGAGCAATCTTCAAAATTTTGGATTTTTTGAAATTTTGGAAGTTTAAACGATTTGTGTTAGAGCATTTAAAAAAAATTGCATTTTGTTAAATGAAAAGAAGTAGTTTAAAATTTGGTTTAATCAGAGTTTCAGGTACTTTATATTTTCTGTCATCAATTGTACCCTGGTGAAAATTGTGGCACAACATTTTAACCTATAATCTGATCTTCCGAAATGGCTCAGGTGTCATCACCTCGGGTTATTACACCTGACAATCCAGGTTCCGAATCCCCTCTATGGCAAGGATTTTTTTCAGGTTGATTACGATGATTATAGCGTTGTTCAGGTATCACCAACATTATCAATCTAATTACTATACTCGGTTTATTATTTTAATTTTTTGGTTTATTAGGATGATTCAAAGGCGTTTCAAACGCGTTTCATGCGTAACCAAAAGAAATGTTTCTTTCGTGTTGCATTCGCGTTTCGCGAACTTGCCAGGGATACTGTACAAAACATTGTTGCAACTTTACAAAATTTTTATTAAACATAGATACTGAATATTTTCATACTTACGAATTGGGTTACAACAAAAAATCATAAACATTATTATTTTTGTAATTTTATGCATAATTTATTTGTGTATTTTTAATTGTTGTTTAGTAAATTATTATTTTTTTATTTTCAAAATGTTTAAATAAGTATTATTTTACTGTTTGAATAATACTACAAATTTCAACTATCGCATAATATGAATTATAACCAGTACTAAATATTTTTATGCTTAAAAATTTTGTGACTCTACATAAAAAATCCTAAACATAAATAATTACTTATATTTTATTTGATGTATAACATTTAGTTTTGTATCATTTATTGTTTTTTCAGTAGATTATTATTTATTTTCTTTCAATATTTTATCAATAGTATGACTTTCTTGCTTTATAGAGGAATAATTTTTTTAACTTTCACAAAATATGTATTATAAGTACTAAATATTTTGAAACATACAAATTTTTTGACACTTATAAATCCGTAATATAAATATAATTTATATATTATATTAAGTATAGTTTGAATTTGTTTTTGTTATTACATAACTTATTGATGAAACATTATTTACTTATTTACAATATTTTTAAAAAAAATTACTTTATCGCTTCCCGGGAAAAAAACACTTGCATGATTCATGCATGTAACATTCAAGTTTTTAAATGCTTGATACTTGCATGTTTCTTGTAAGAAAATCACGCATGATTCATGCAAGAAAAATCTTGCATGCTGCATGCATGTTACATGCATACAGTATGTATTTCGAAAAAAGCGTTTTTTATCCGCTCGCATGCATGCACCATGCAAGTTTTGCATACATGTCGCATGCATGCACCATGCAATTTTAGCAACATGTCGCATGCAAGCAGCATGAATGTTGAAATAAGAGATTTTTTTTCATTGTATAGTTTTCGCATTGCATTTATTTTGCATTACCTTTTTTTTGGAATTAAAAACTGTATGATAAATGTTCATTACTTAATAAAATGGAAATTGTTCAAGAAAGTTTGCAAGTGATTGTATTACCGCGCCTTTGTAGCGCGAGTAATGATATATGTGCTCAATCTGCTGGAGACATGGGCTCAGAAGTATTAGGGAAAATTAATTTTCCCTAATACATGCATTTGCTTTAACCATTCTACACAAAACTTGAAAAATGAGCAAAAAAATCCAGCAGCCATCTGGTGAGTGTTTGGGAGAGCGTGCTTTCCCGTACACTCACCTGATAGCTGCTGGATTTTTTTATTTATATTTCAAGTTTTGCGTAGAATGTTTAAACCAAGTGCAATTCGAAGAGAAGTTGTATAAATATATTTATTGGGCCTATGTCTCCAGCATATATGTCATTACCCGCGCTACAAAGGCGCGGTAATGCAATCACTTGCAAACTTTCTTGAACAATTCCCATTTTATTAAGTAATGAACATTTATCATACAGTTTTTAACTCCAAAAAAAAGGTAATGCAAAATAAATGCAATGCAAAAAATATACAATGCAAAAAAAAATCTCTTATTTCGACATTCATGCTGCTTGCATGCGACATGTTGCTAAAATTGCATTGTGCATGCATGCGACACGTATGCAAAACTTGCATGGTGCATGCATGCGAGCGGATAAAAAACGCTTTTTTCGAAATACAAGCAGCATGCAAGATTTTTCTTGCATGAATCATGCGTGATTTTCTTACAAGAAACATGCAAGTATCAGGCATTTAAAAACTTGAATGTTACATGCATGTTTCGTGCAAGCACACTTGCATACAGCATGCAAGTGACATGCAAGCCTGCTTGCATGTTATTGCATGCATGGTACTTGCATGAATCATGCAAGTTTTTTTCCGGGTTTTTGGAATACTATTTCGACTTTCACAAAATATGCATATTGTAACATGTACTGAATATTTTTATAATAGAAAATTTTCTTATAATCCAAAATCCTCAATATAAATAGTACTTAAATTTTTACGTATATATATTTATATTCATTTTACTATTTACAATTACCCAGTCGGCATGTAATATTTCGAAACGTTTTAGAAACATTTCAGAAAGATTTCAAATGTTTTCGAAATATTTCTGAAACATTACATGCCGGACGGGTAGTGATTGATCAGTAAATCAATATTTCATATATATATATATATATATATATATATATATATATATATATATATATATATATATATATATATATATATATATATATATATTACTACATTTGATCGCATTACTTATGGTTTATTCATAAATAAATTTTTGCATAAATTAGTACTTGTTCATATTTAACATTACTTTACTGTATTTAATTTTACTGTTTTATTTTATATTTATTATCATTTGTACACGGAGAAATCCCAGCCCGAGTGGCAATTGTTTTGCTCATCAGTGACCGTTGACTAGCGAAAACTGGCGTAAACAAAATTTCAGTGAACAGTGACGGGGCTCCGTTGAACGGCCCAATGGTGATCATTGAGCGCTCAACGGCAGCTAGTAGATAGATATCGTCAAGAGCGGCCTTGTTCTATGCTCGTTACAATTTCCGCAATTAGTGTGCCACCTAATAGCGGCACGTGAGCAAATCGCTACGGACCAATGCCCGTACACTTGTCACCATTGACTGAAATTTCGTTTTCGCTAGTCAACGGTGACCAATGAGCAAAACAATTGCCAGTCGGGTTGGAATTTCTCCGTGTACTGAATTGGTTTATACTTCAAAGCTTGGTTGCAACAAAAATCTGGATATAAATATCACTTATATCATTTGATATATATCATATTTATTTTTTCATTATTTATTGCTTTTTTTCAAATTTATATTTTTTATTTACAATATTGTATAAGTAGTATTACTTTATTCTTTTATGTAATATAATTTGAACTTTCTTATCTTCTTTTCTTTAATTTCCACGAAATATGTACTGTAATACCTAAGATACTGAATATTTTTGTAGTTAAAAATTTAGTTACAACAAGAATTTCCAAGTATAAATATTACTTTCAATTTATTAAATGGTTCATTTTTCTCTATTATTAATCAACTAATGATAAATTAATTTAAATTGATATATTACTATATAATGTTCTTTATTAACTTATTTAAAATAATAATTCGATATAACTTTATTGTTCTATTGTTTTATTATGAATTCATTTTGATAAGTACTGGATATTTTTTCCCTATAAAATTCAGTTACAACAAAAAATCAAAAATATAAATATTGTACAAATTTTGTTTTATAAATTTTATTTATATTATGTAATAATTTAATAACAAAAATAATGCTCATTTATTTTTCATATAATGATATATATAAATATGTTATGTATCATTTATTCATAGATTATTATCCATTCATTTACAATATTCTGTTATTTTGTTTAAAAGTCTTAAAGCTTTCAAAGAACAACTGAATGTTGATAACTGCAATATTTCTGTTTGATTCTAGAGACGACGAGACAACGGCTGAAATAAAAGTTGAAAATTAATTTTGAAAATAAATTTGTACAGTATAATTATGAATACATTTTACTACAGGGTGCGCCATTTCTTATGTCGGTATTGTAACATTGAATAACTTAAACATTTGACAACCGATTTACTTGACTTCACTTGTTTTGGAAACGTCAATTCAGTACAATTTCAACCATGTATCGCTTCACACCAAAAGAACGCGCTGAAATAGTTACTTTGTACATTGAAAATAGTCGTTCAGTTGTGTTAACTCAACGAGCATATCGTCGAAAATATCTTGGCAAACAGGCACCATCTGACAACACTATTCGTCGTTTGGTGTCGAATTTTTGTGACCACGGGACAGTGAAAGATCGCGAACAACCCGTTCATCAACGACCAAGACGTTCAAATGAACTGATTGAAGCTGTCAGAGAGAGCGTTGCCCAAAACCCAAAAGTTTCATATCGTCACCGCGCTCAGCATCTCGGCATCAGTGGAACCACTCTACGGCGCATTTTGAAAGATGATTTGCATTTGTTTCCGTACAAAATGCAATTAACACAAAGAATATTGCCTACAGATCATCCACGTCGCTTGGAATATGGACAAACAATCGCTCGAATAGTTGATACTGAACCTGATTTTTGGAAGCGAATTTTAATGACCGACGAGGCACATTTCAAACTTTCTGGAGGCGTTAATAAGCAAAATTGCCGCATTTGGGGAACGCAGAATCCACACGAGATCCATGAAACGCCATTGCATGACCAAAAAGTTACTGTTTGGGCCGGCGTTTGCGCCAAAACCATCATTGGTCCTTATTTTTTCAAAGAGAACCAAACGATCGATGGAAACCGATATCGGTGGATGTTGGCTCACTATGTCTGCCCACAAATGCGTGAAAAAGGTCTTGAAGATTACTGGTTTCAACAAGATGGTGCGACCTGCCACACTGCGAATCAAACAATCCAGTTTCTGCAACGAAAATTCCCTGGACGTCTGATGTCAAAAAGAGGCGACATTGAATGGCCACCCAGATCTCCAGATTTGACCCCTCCAGACTTCTTTTTGTGGGGTTATTTGAAAAGTAAAGTGTACGCCAGCAAGCCGCAGACCATTGAAGAGCTTAAGGAAAATATTCGTGCCGAAATCATTGCTATACCACCCGAGATGCTCGAAAAGGTAATGGAAAACGCCGCAAAAAGGGCATATTTTGCTGTGAACAATAAGGGCGGCCACTTGATTGATGTTGTGTTCAAAAACTAGTCTAAATAAATTGTAAAGGACCAAACTAAATAAAAATACCTCATTTACAGAAATCGGTTGTTTTTTTTTCAAGTTATTCAATGTTTACATGCCGACATAAGAAATGGCGCACCCTGTATGAAAAAAATTTTTTGAATTTTCTTTTTCCCGTCAAGTATACACTCATAAGTTTAAATTAAAATTATATATTTTACTCTGAGAAAAAATAAAAAGTTAATTTTACTATGGAGAATGTAATCTACATGCATTAAAAAGGAATATTTGTGGCAATACTATTGTACTTTGTCATATGTAGAAGAAAAGTACCGTCGAAAAAGTATAATTTTTCCTTTTGGGCGGGCCCAGGGAGAGAAATTACTTTTTTCTTTTTCTTCTATATATGACAAAATACAATAGTATTGCCGCAAATATTCCTTTCTTAATGTGAATGCATGTACACTACGTTCTCCGTAGTAAAATTTACTTTTAAATTTTTCTCCATGTAAACATTCACCCCTTAATAGGGTCGTAAATACAACTCAACAAAGGGTGAAAAATCACTCGATAAGAGTGAGTAATCTTTCTTTCTTCGAGTCAAAAAATCACTCAAAGGATGAACGAAAAATCAGTCCATGAAAAAGTGCAAGGATTCACTCGAACGAAAAGTGCGAATTCACTACCTTTGGAGTGGCAGTATTTTGGCTACCTCTTCGAGTGAATTTTCACTCTTTTCGAGTAAAAATTCACTCGAAGGAATTAAGAGAACTCACTAAATTATTTTGTTTGATATTTTCTTGAACAGTTACTTGCAAAATTGAAGATTTTGCAAAATCGCGTATGCTTCCAATCGTTTTTAGGTGCGCTGATGACGAATCTGGTGTCGGATTCGCAAAATTGATTTGGTTAATATTTTTTTGATAATAACTTGCAGAATTGAAGTTTTGCGGGATCGCGTATGCTTCCCACGATTTTCAGGTGCGCTGCTAACGAATCTGGTGTCGGATTCGCAAAATTGATTAGTTTAATATGTTTTTCAACGATTACTTGCAAAATTGAAGTTTTTGCGAGTTCGCGTATGCTTCTGATGGTTTTCGAGTGCGCTGATAATGAATCTAATGTCCCATTTGCAAAATTGATGCGTTTGATATTTTCTTGAACAATTACTTGCAAAATTGAAGGTTTTGCAAAATCGCATATGCTTCCAATGGTTTTTAGGTGCGCTGATAACGAAGCTGGTGTTGGATTCGCAAAATTGATTTGTACAATATTTTTTGTAACCATAACTTGCAAAATTAAGATTTTCGCAAAATCGCGTATGCTTTCCATTGTTTCCCGGTGCGCTGACAACGAATCTGGTGTCAGATTTGCGTAATTGATTGGTTTAATATTTTTCCGAACAATTGCTTGCAAATTTGAAATTTTAGCGACATCGCGAATGCGTTTCATACGTCTCGGGTGCGCTGATATCGATTCTGGTGTCGGATTCGAAAAATTGATTGGTTTAATTTTTTTTTCTAACAATTACTTGTAAAATTGCAGTTTTTGCAAAATCGCGTATGCTTACCATGCTTTCCCAGTGCGCCTATAATGCATCTGGTGTCAGATTTTCAAATTTAATTTGTTAAATATTTTTTTGATAATAACTTGCAAAATTGCGATTTCCGCCAAATCGCGTATGCTTTTTATGGTTTTCAGGAGCACTGATAACGAATCTGGTGTCAGATTTGAAAAATTATTCGTTCAATATTTTTCTGATACTGACTTGCAAAATTAAGATTGTTGCCAAATCGCGTATGCTTTCTATGGTTTTCAGGAGCGCTGATAACTAATCTGGTGTCAGATTCGCAAAATTGATCTGTTTAATATTTTCTCTAACAATTACTTGCAAAATTAAGATTTTCCCAAATAGCGTATGCTCTTCGTGGTTTTAAAGTGCTTTGACAACGAATCTGGTGTCAGATTTGCCAAATTGATTGGTTAAATACTCTCTTAAACAATTACTCGCAAAATTAAGATATTTGCGAAATAGCGTATGCTTTTTGTGGTTCTTAAGTGCTCTGACAACAAATCCGGTGTCAGATTTGCAAAATGGATTTTTTCAATATTTTCTTCTACAAATCTTCGTATTTGTTTGTTTTAAAAATGTTGAGATAATTAAACTTCACGATAAATGGGCTGTAATAGCAACTGTATAATAATTATTGACAAATTATTAGCTAAAATATTAAATTTTTACAATTCGTCAAAGCACACTGTAAGGCAACTGGTTTATTGTATGTACGAGAAAATCGCTTTGTACTTTGAACAAATGAAGTGCACGGTTGTCATTGAAAACACCCGACATACGAAAAAAAAAATTATTCATGCGAATGGAAATTCAATATTAAACAAAAAAGGCAGAAGTCGACAACTAAAGGATCTAAGCTTATAAAAGAGACATATTCAAAGACCCTGAGTACGTAAAAAAAATTAATTTATTTTGACAATGGTTAATTCTGTTTACTCCTTCCACTTATATGACAATATAAACCACCGCTTACAGTATGAAAAATACTCTACAACTTACAAGTTTGAAATAATGTAAAGAGGTACCCAAATTCGTTTGATGAAATTCTACTTCATTCCAGTGTAATTTATTCGTATTGACTTTAACTGCTTTTTCGCATTCAATGCTTTTGCAAAACTCTTGAAATAAAGTATGTTGTAGTATTACTTAAGGGGGGAACCTGGTTTAGAACGCCGAAAATTGCATGATATTTAGCACAGTTTCTAAGGCTGCTTATCTTATGAAATGTTTCAAGTACTGTTGAACTAGGTCATAGATACACAAATCTTGCAAAAACAATTTATTTTCATGTTATTCGATAATGTTAAACAATAATTATTCATATTTGTTTCGGGCACTACTTGCTTGAAGATTCTCCACTGCGTACACGATAGCAATCGTCCTATTTATCAGAAACATGAAAACTAAAATTTTTTTTGCACTTTAGAAGTTTATCTTCTATTTAAACCTAAAAAATTTTTTAAAATGTTAAAAATTGCAAATTTTATGGGTGTTTAAAAAAAATTCTCGTTTCACTGACGAAATTTTGAGATAATTAACCACAAAAACAATGGATTAAAAAAATTTTTTACGTAGTTTTTTAGGTTCTTATACAAGCTTACTATTTTAGCTTTAAAAAGAGCTATCACTTATAAAAATGCGGCAATCACAACATTTTTAATCGTGTACGCAGTGGAGAATCTTTAAGCGAGTAGTGCAAGAAACAAATACGAATTATTATTGCTTAACATTATAGAATAACATGAAAATAAATTTTTTTTTTGCAAGATTTGTGTATCTATGACCTAGTTCTACAGTACTTGAAACATTTCATAAGATAAGCAGCCTTAAAAACTGTTCCAAATATCATGCAATTTTTCGTCGTTCTAAACCAGGTTCCCCCCTTAAACATCGATTTTTACTTCGTCAACGGGAAATTTGTTAAAAAACATCATATAAATATTAAACGATTTTCGAAAACAAGTTAAATGGCTACACATGAAGCATGCAGTAGTGATAGTAACTCTTTCGGCGATTAATTAACCATCATCAGTTACCATATCGTTACCCATTCGAAAGTTACAGAGAACTTCTAAGAGAGTTACATTTACTCTGTTTTGCCACGCTGTTGGGCAAGCCAGAGCTTTTGCCGATCGTAAGATAAAATTAACTTTATTATAGTATTATTAAATATACAATTCGATCATTTTAGGAGCCACTTTTTCAGGTAGTATAAACCATGAACATCAATTCGAACTTTCGGCGTATATTTCGCCCTCTTCAGGAACTACAATTTTAATTTTTCTATTTTATTACATTCTCATATTACGAATTTGAGAATTGTCAATTCAAATATGTGGGACAGACAAAGAGATGTTTAGGAACGAGGATAAAAAAACACGAAAGTAATATTAGAAATTTAACGAAAAATCAATCGGTTTTGACAGGACACAGAATTCAAGAGGGTCATGATTTTAAATGGGATAAAGATAAAAATTTGAAATAAAGAGACAGATTACAGGAAAAGAATGATGTCTGAATTGATTTTTATTAAGGGTACGGATAATACACTAAATAGACAGAATGATACCGAATTTTTGAGCTCGGTTTATGATGCTTATATCGATGACGTGGTGTAAATTCTTATCATTCTATATTCTCACTAATAGGACACGTAATGGACAGGTTTCGTTCATTACCTGAAAATGTATCGAATGACTAAGATGGTTTTATGTGAACTATTAATTTAATATTGTACCATCTGATATATATTATTATTGTGAAATGACGAGGTTATAAAAATGTAAGTATTTTAAATATTGTACAAAATTTTATAGAATTAATATGAGAATGAAATAAAATAGAAAATTAAAATTGTAGTTCCTGAAGAGGGCGAAATATACGCCGAAAGCTGGAATTGATGTTCATGGTTTATTCTACCTGAAAAAGTAGCTCCTAAAATTATCGCCTTGTATATATAATAATACTATAAAAATGGAAGGAGTGTATAAAAAAAATAATAACTTCATTATATTTTTATACGTTCAACAGAACAGTAAACATGAATTGAATAATAGGAATAGAAAGATAACAATATTAGTTTGAAAAAATTATTGAGAAAAAAATGATTTTGCAATGACTTGTTCGAGTAGTAGTGAAAATGAATTTCTACTACTAATGTGATGCTAGGTTCGTAAAAAACGGATCACAAACGCACTAATAACGTATCAGTCCTGCAAACGATATCATTTTTATAGAAAAATTGTGTCGACATATATCTTTACAAAATTACTCACGTTAATTTAACACTGCATTCAGAAAAAAATCGAGTTCTCCGAACTCTTGTCAGAGTTGACTCAACTCGGTCGCTCACTTTCTTCTAGAAGAAATCGCGCGCCAAGTTGAGACAACTCGGTCCACCGAGTTGGCTTGATTAGAGTTGATTCAAATCGGCCACTTGCTTGAGAGAACTCTGGATCGGTTTTTTTCTTTAAACGAGTCAAGTGGGGGAGCGTCCAACATTATTCTTTTTCGTGTGCATGAGCATCATTACCTAAACGGGTTCTTTATACTCGCCCAGAATGCCGAATAGCGGAATTTTAAAAATTAAGGAGAGATGGAAATTCCTGCGCGCAGGGGTTCCCATTGTTACTCCTGCTGCGACTGTCCCGGCTTTTTCAAAAAATGGTGAAAGTCGACCACAGAGTTCTCTCAACTCTGTGCCTGAGTTCATTCAAATCGGTAGTAGAGTTGGGAAGGGCCAAAAAAGAACTTTTAGGACCTGCTTCTCCCAAGCCGGCAGCCGAGTTCTCTCAACTCGGTTAGCAAAGTTGATTCAAATCTATTCGTCCCAACTCGGTGACCGAGTTGAGACAACTTGATTTTTTTCTAAGTGTATATTCATGAACAGTGCACCAGAAGAATATGGAAAGCTGATGCATAGAGCAATAACTGCATTATTGCAATGGTTTAAAAAAGTGAACAAAAATTGTTTTAGCGACTCTAACATAAGATTCGTTGCCAAAGGACTTTAAAACCACAAAGAGCATATGCGATTTTGCAAAAACTTCAGTTTTGAAGTAATTGTTTAGGAAAATATTAAACGTATCAATTTTGCAAATCTGACACTAGACTCGTTGTCGAGCACTTTTAAACCACAAAAAGCATACGCTATTTCCCGTAAATCTTAATTTTGCGAGTAATTGTTCAAGAAAATATTAAACAAATTAATTTTGCAAATCGGACACCAGATTCGTCATTAGCGCACCTAAAAACCATGAATAGCATATGCGGTTTCGAAAGAATCTTGATTTTGCAAGTTATTGAAAAAAAAAAATATTGAACAAATAAATTTTTTTAAATCTGACACCAGATTCGTTATCAGCGCACCTGAAAACCATCGAAAGCATTCGCGATTTTGCGAAAATTTTTATTCTGCAAGCTAGTATCATGAAGATATTTAAAAATTTAATTTTGCAAATCTGATACCTGATTCATAATCAGCGCACCCGAAAACCATGGGAAGCATACGCGATATTGCAAAAATTCAATTTAAGAAGTAATTGTTGAAAAGCATAGTAACTAAATCAATTTTGCAAATCGGACATTAGATTCATTATCAGCGCACTCGAAAACCATTTGAAGCATACGCGATCTCGCAAAAACTTTAATTGTGCAAGTAATCGTCAGAAAAAATATTAAACAAATCAATTTTGCGAATCCGACACCAGATTCGTTATCAGCGCACCTAAAAACCATGTATAGCATACGCGATTACGTAAATATCTTAATTTTGCAAGTTATAGAAAAAAAAAATATGAGACAAATCAATATTTGGAACTTGTCAAAAGATTCGTCATCGGCGAACCCAAAAAACCATGGGAAGCATACACGTTTTCGCAAAATTCTTAACTTTGCAAGTTATTGTTACAAAAAATATTAAACGATTCAATTTTGCAAATCCAACACCAGATTCGTTATCAGCGCACCCAAAAACCATTGGAAGCATACGCGATTTTGCAAAAACTTCAATTTTTCAAAAGATTGTTCAAGAATACCATATATAAAACAAATCAATTTTGCAAATCGGACACCAGATTCATTATCAGCACACCCGAAAAGCATTGGAAGCATACGTGATTTTGCAGAAACTTTAATTTTGCAAGTAATTGTTCAAGTAATATTCAAAAAATCAATTTTGCGAATCCGACACCAGATTCGTCATCAGCGCACCCGAAAATCGTTGGAAGCATACAATATTTTGCAAAACCTTCAATTTTGCAAGTAAATGTTAAAGAAAATACCAAACACATTAATTTAGAAAATCTGACACTAGATTCGTTATCAGCGCACCTGAAAACGATTGAAAGCATACGCGATTTTGCCAAAACTTCAATTTTGCGAATCAGACACCAGATTCGTCATCAGCGCACCCGAAAACCATTGGAAGCATACGCGATCTTGCAAAAACTTCAATTGTGCAAATAATTGTTCAAGAAAATATGAAAAAATCAATTTTGCAAATCGGACATTAGATTCATTATCAGCGCACTCGAAAACCATTGGAAGCATACGCGATCTCGCAACAACTTCAAGTGTGCAAGTAATCGTAAAAAAAAAAAAACAAATCAATTTTGCGAATCCAACACCAGATTCGTTATCAACGCACCTGAAAATCGTGGTAAGCATACGTGATTTTGCAAAACCTTTAGTTTTGCAAGTAATTGTTCAAGAAATCATCAAACAAATTAATTTTACAAATCTGCCACCAGATTCGTTATCAACGCACCTGAAAACCATTAATAGCTTATGCGATTTTGTAAAAATCTTAATTATTGCAAGTTATTGAAAAAAAAAAAATATTAAACAAATCAAATTTTTTCAATCTGACACCAGATTCGTTATCAGCGCACCTAGAAACCATAGAAAGCACACGCGATTTTGCAAAAACTTTAATTCTGTGAGTACCCTATGGGAAATCTTGTAATAGTCTGTAATTCATGAATTACATAACTATTACAACCGGCAGGGTAGATCCCTATTATATCAGCTGATCAACCTGATCTTTTCTTGGTGCGAAATATATAATTCATATTTTTCTGGCATCTAACTTATTAAATGTACTTTCAGTGACTACTATTATGAAAGATCCATATAAAACTTCAACTCTTACACTGTGATGTTGGTAATTATTCAAATGAAATGATCTGGATGATCATCTGGTACAATCGGAATCCACCTTGCCGGTTGTATAGTCTGTAATTCATGAATCACAAGATTTTCCATAGGGTAATTGTTAGAAAAAATTTCAAACAAATCATGCTCCCGAATCTAACAGCAGACTTATGTTTAGCACACCAGAAAATCAAGGAATTGATTTGAATCCTGCGATAACTGAATTTTACAAATATTTATTAAAAAAAAAATTCAATATATTAATTACGTATGTGTTAACTGGGAACGAAAAAAGACGTACACTTCTCCCGACTGAATGTTCAATAATGAGCGACAGGGCTCGTACTCTTCCGTGTTAAATGAGTGTCCGTCGAAAAGCGCCAACTCGTTAAGGATTAGAACTAAAATGTATACGTTAGTATACCTATATACACAGTATATATAGATATCTTTTACATATAAATTTCAGTTCCAATCCTTAATGAGTTGGCGCTTGTCGCCGGACACTTCTTTATAAGAGGAGTTCGAGCCCTGCTGAGCGATCAGGGGGCGAAAGCTGGCTATAAAAAACCGTGTTCTCACGACTAAGCGGTGGCGCCGACTGGATAGATTACCCGGGTAAAGTTGAACTAGCGTCTGGCCTCAGTAAGAGCGAGAGAGAAAGGAAGCATTAGGAGAGAAGGAGAGCGATAGAAAGTGTCATGGTGCTTTACTGTATTTTGAGGCCTCAGCTTTCCCCTCTGCTGAGCGATCGAGCAATAGTTCGGAATCACCAAACCCACGACATCTCGGGATCACTCACAATAGCAAGAGCTTTTGGCTCAGAAGCAGATTTCAATAAGAATTTGAATTTTGCGCGGCCGCCTTCTTGGGCCTTATCACAATCGAACACGTATGTCGGACTCCTTGAAAAATTAGGGATAGGGACAATTTTAGCCACTACGTGGCGCTAAGTGTATTGTGGGTAGAGGAAGCGAGAGGCAAAATTAGTTCTCCTTATCGTTTCTTCACGTGTTCCCTCTCTGTCCTCTCCGTCCCCCTCGCCTATTTACTCAACGACTCGACTCAACCGACTTGATCACTTTTCGTGTTTCCTTCGCGCTTACACATAGAGTGTCTTTTTTGTATCATCGTTGCGTAAATGTATGCTTGCTATCCGATTCCAAATGAATGATGACACCCTTTATATTATTCTCTTATAACGCATTTTAAAAATCATCATTTTTTTTATATATTTATTATAGGTCAAAAAACAATATATTTTTTAGATTTTTAATATTGTTGTATATATATATCAATTTCGTAAAAATTTTTCTAAAATTCATTTTTAATTGATCAAGTTATTTTTTTTGTTTATAGTAAAATAATAAGACATTTAAAAAAGTTACAAATATGGACTGTGAGTAAGTTTAATGTACGTTATAAAGAAACAACACTTTTATAGTATTTTATTTTTTTATTTATCATGTAGCATAGTGTTTTGCAATTTTTTCTTATGTCTATTTTCTTAACTTTGTCGTTAACATCCCTGCACAATTTTGTCATTTTTACATTTAGAAAAAATTCAATTACGAAAACCATCACTTTCACTTTGTGTTCCCTACATGGGAAAGAAAAAATGTTCTGGTTAATAGCTTCTTGTACAAGAAACATCGAAATGTCGAGTCGATTTTTGTTAGCATCGAAAATGTCATTGAGTTGACATAACATTTTGTGGAATGCAAAGTTAGGGTGACATAACGCTTCACCTTCTGTGCTTCGCTCCAGGACGAGGCCCTCTTTCGAAATAATCGACGTTATTAAAGCTTTTTTACAAAGCTCGCATTCTTTAGCAGGCTTACTCTTAAGTAATCTAAGGCACACTCGTCCTGTAACGAAGTACATTATACAATCATTTTCAATCAACGCACAATAATCGTGATCTACCGCCATCACGTCGAACACATCCCAATCGTCATTCTCAACGACATCGTCCAATTGTTTTTTCAAAAAATCTAATCGACTGAGATTTCCAGAGTTATATGGTTTTTGATATACTGCTTCAATGTCGCTGAGAGAAATCACGGAAGCAACCTTATCTTGAGGAAACGTTGAACAATTTCCAAATTTCGATGGCCGAGGCATTATTGTGCTATATAAACTTAGAAGTTTATTAATTTGCAACGCAGTTGGCATTGCTGGATGATCATTGCACCCTGCTGCTAATCTGAGGCATCCAAAAAATCGCTACGGAAGCGACAAAAAAAATTAGTTTTCTCTCTCTCAAGCATTTCTCTTTGAACTTATTTCGGTTTTCGTCTACATTTCCAAGAATTTGAATAATAAATGCGAAAAAAACCGAACTAGGTTAAAAGACAAATGCGAAATAATTCTTAAAATCAGATAACATCAAATCAATAAAAGAATTCGAGCTTTTGCAACGATCATAGAACAATTATTGGGCTACAATTGTGAACTTCCCTAACATTAACCCAATTATTGTCCAATAATCACTAACCCAAATATTGCCCAATTGAATGGACGGAAAGCAGAACCGTTCGAGCGCTCGGCTAAGCCGGCACTCGCTCGGTTCTGCTTTCCGTCCATTCAATTGTCATTATCAACGATAATTGATAGTGACATGATATTATTAATAATTGGAGTATACGTTCAGTCCAAATGAATGCTTCATAATAACACCAGAAACACCAGACTTTCGAGTATGCCTCAGTATACTTGCATGATTTTGCCCAAATCCCATTTTTCACCTGTTTGCATTCAGGTTTCACTGAAACGAGAATGTCAACAATGAAACTCCATCGGTTTTAAATTAACCTCGTGCCCCTTCTTACTGACTGCATTCTCATTAAGAGAAAACCATTGGCGTTTTGTAGGTTATTTTTGTAAAAACAATTTTTTTTTCCCTCAAAGTTCATTATTTTGAAAAATAAATGGTTTTTACAAAAATAACCTCTTCCATATTTCGCCCCTGTCAATGGTTTCTTCTTCAGTATGTTTTTTCAATCGTAAATTAAATTCTATGCCGAAACTAATTTTCATCATTCAATTTTGATTAAATATCAAAATTGAATAATGATTAAATAATGTACTTCTACTGTGATTAAATAATGTACTTCCAAGCAATCCTGGTTAACGTTTCCGGTTATAACCGATGAAAAATTGAAGTGGGAGGTCAAATAATCAACCATATCTAGGGTTGAGCGCAGGGTCGTTTGTAATCAATTTTCGCACCTTTAATTGTTCCCATTCGTCAAGCCTACGTAGCGCATCTTCCAAGATCTTGAAAAAATTATCAGTATGTTTATAAACTCAATTACCTTTCAATAAAAACAAGAAATTTTTATTTCATCATTTGCTGCTATGATCGAGTTTAACATTTACTTTGTAATCGGCATTTCCTGGCTTTAGTCCTTCATCTTTTTCCCTGCGATTCAAAGCATTGAAAATCGAGTCCATCCACTCGCAAAATTTCGCGGTGCTCTCGCACAATTTAAGTTTCCCGTAAATTTCTGTAAAATCTCAATCCCCTTGCGACGGATTTGCTTAAAACCTTAGAAGAATATGAAAAGTCAGAAGCGTTACAGGCCGCGCAAACAATAAAAAAATATATGATTTTTAATACCTGGACAGCGAGGCATACTCTCATCTCGCTAGTATTGTTCAATACGAAATGATTGATCGTTAATTTCGGGCAAATCGGCATTGGCTGGACATGGTCTACGTCGTATAAATGTCTCATTAGACTAATTTAATAGGAGGCTCATTTAAATCCACCTGAAAGAAGAAAAAAAAGATTTCGAATTACATAGTGTTACAGTCTGTTTTGTCCAACTATGCTTATTAATTCGAAAATTACCTGCAAGCCATGCTTCGCTAAACGGTTTCTCACCGCCTTGAGAAGATGAGGAGTGGTGTCTGAAAAAACGAAAATTTTCCTTTTTGCATCCAAGGGATGTATAAAGTGACTTTTAGTTTCGCCAAACTTTCCAGACACTCCTACTTCGTACCAAAGTTTTCGATTAGAAGATCCTCCATCTGATACGATTCCATGGATTTTGACATCGCATTGTTCCAGCAGTATTATCGCTTTGATCACGAGCCTTGTCAATTCGGGGCCATTGCATTCATTGGTAGCGAAGAAGCTTATTGGTTGGGCCTTATGGGTGTTACCCAACGGTTGGTACATGAAAACCAGTCCTTTGCTGGCCATTTTGGTGGGTTCTTGAGCTGTTCGATTACCGTCTCCATGGTCTACAAGCCCCTCGTACGTCATTGTTTTGAAATTCAATCGGACTCTTCGTCGTGTTGCGATTTCATCTAAAAACAATAAGCCATGCCTCTCTTGCTCCGGGAATTGCGACATTGATTGTTTAAACAAACGGAAAAATTCATCATCGAAAACACAGCAAGACGTTATCCTTGACAAGTACCTTGAACAGATAATCAAAAAAAGAATTTAAATGCACAGAGCAATGCCAAAAAGAATATTTTGCATATAATTTGTTATTAATCCAATATCTTTAGTATTGTAATTACTTTCAAAATGACAACTCAAAATTTTTAAAAAACCTAGTATTATATTTTACGTGTTTTCAAAAGGATTTTGAAATAGGTGTTTTTATATGTAGCATGAGCCTCAAAATTATCAAAGAATAGTTCTTTATGGTGGTAAGCATAATATGTAACTTTTGTGAACTTACAGACGAATTGTGCTAATATGAAGAAGAGGTAGCATGTTGTTTTCGCGGATGAAGGAATATCCTCTCGGTGAACTATATGGCAGAGAATACAGTTCAATAGCCATTCATCAGAGTATCTTTTTCCTTTTTTCCCTTTTTTCCTTTTCTTTCTTCTTTCACTGACATTCTTTCGTTTTTTGACAAGTTGCTGCCCATAAGAATGTTGTCGAGGAACTGTTCTTTAATTTCCTTCATTTCTTCAGTTAATTTTTCTAATGTTCGTTGCAATTTTCCACTTTTAATTGACTTTCTTTTCGCTTTTCTTAAAGCTTCTCTTTTTTGCGCCAAAATCATGTCTATGTACTTTTTGACTTTATTTGATAATTTTTCTTTTCGCAACTCTTTTGCAGATTCTTCATTCGGAGGTGGTTGTTTTCTTTTTCTTGAGAGAGTTGCCTTGACTTTTTTACAGAAAGTGCATTGAGTGCCATCGGTTATAATTAATGGACAATCAATATGTCTCAAATGCCCATGCGAATCTTTGTAAGACGAGCTATTTGGTTGGAAAAGCGATGAAAGTTCAGAGCCTGAGCAAACAGTTAATTGGTCGGCGTACCTCAAAATTTTTTTCAATTGTTCGACTGATTCAAAACGCGCTTCATCTAAACCCTGAATTCCCAATCTAGAGAAATTGAATGGTCTATCCATCACCCGAAAATCAAATGACAAATCTTCGTACACTGTGATTTGCTTCAGTAAAAACATTCCTGTCTAATAGCCATGTTTCGGAACGACAACATTAAAATACTTTATAATAGATAAATTATTTATATCAGTCTCCAATTTGCACCATGATAACGGAATGTCAGTGTCATTTTTTAATTGATCAAAAATTATTTTGACTGAATCATGAATGTCGAATTCTTCGGTAATTGGTTTTTTGGATTCGATTCCATTATTGTGTGAATTTAAAAGTTCCGAGGGACGTGTCTAAAACAAAAAAAAACGAAGCTTTCTTCGAAATTCAACATTTCAACATTCATTCTTGGATATTCTTCAATCTACAAGTTTGCAAATCAATTTAAACTCAATTCCATTATTACAGACACTTAGTTTCAAGCATTATTTATTCTATACACGTACTCTAAAGGTTAACAAAATACATACAAAAACCAATTTTTTTTTTAGTTTTTGAGTTATTTACTAAGTACAATACATGAAAAGGTCATCAAAGTACATTCATAAAAGAAAAAGTCACAAAAAAAAACTCCGTAGAGAACTCACCGGATTCACAGGAGGTTCCTGGATGACATTTATGGGTGATGATTCAGATTGTTCACAAGGAGGATGTGTAACGTTCTTTCGGGAACCCTGAGCTTCTTTCCTCGTGTTTCCATCTTTTTTGTTGCTCTCAAATGTAAAAACTGATGGCACAGCATCCTTTTTCAATCTTGGATTCTTATACGGTTTCTGAAAATAAAAAAAATAATTATTATTTATATTATTTTACTTATATTATCAATTTTTTAACTAATAACTTTCAATAATTATACATTGTTCAATTCTATTTGCCTGTTGTATAATTTGTCCATTTTTATCCTTCAAAACTGCGTTCCATTGAATATCATTTTCCAAAAAGTGGAGGTGGCAAACGTGATGCTTGCTTGTAATCTCAATGTCATTTCTCTGTATTGCCTTTTGCCATTCGATTCTCCGATTTTCATTTTTTGTACCGTAAAAAAATGCACTTTCTCCTTTCCTATTTCTTTCACTACTGAATTTTTTGCCTTTGACGGGCAATTTTTAACAATGCACGTTGTAGGCATTTTTAACGTTTTTTCGGTTTTTTCACTCACAAATCACGAAAATCACGATAAAAAGCTAAAAATATACGACCCGGCTTAACACTTTTGCGTTTGACATACGACTCGCTATAGGAAGGTTAGAGCGGCTAGAGTTTATGGAACAGAGGGGAGAAGAGAGAGGAGACGGCAACCACGAGGTGACTTCCCCCCTCCCCTTTACCCCTTACCCACAATCAGTCTCCCACAATGTAGCCAGAGCCATCTACGATTTTAGTTCGTTTAGAACCTCAGATGCGGGTCACGGCAAATGCATTGGCGACATAGGAAGTCCGACATATCTGCAATCGAAAAAATTCGCCGTCCAACATACTAGCTCGTACCAGTAACGGCCAGAATATGAAAAACAAATGAATGCAGCCCAGTTTTTATCTCGGTAACCTCAATTCTGTTGTTTACATCTGTCAATTTAGCTTTGGGACTTGAGGGAAAGGCAGAACGCCAAGCGAATCCAAGAGATGTCACCGCTGTATTCCCCCCACTTTTTAAGATTAAAATTTAACACGCAAGTGGTCCACCGCTGTTCACTACGACTGAAGGTCAAGCAAAAATTTTGTAGTGCGATACCGACAGTCTTATATGTGAAAGTCAAAACCTCAATCCGTATGGGTTCCCTGGCAACCCAAATGTAACGCTATTGTAACGCATAGCGTTGCACTTTGCGTTACCCTTTTTAAATCGTAATAAATACGTTTTGAAAAAGCTCAGGCATCGAACCTTGGTCGAATTGAGTGAATAAGAGTTTTCTGCATCAGTTTTACCCAGTAAACCTGTGAGCTCACTGTGAGCTTAACTGTGAGCTCACAGTAAGCTTACAGTGGGCTTCCAACTTCCGCTTTTCAAACACGGCGTGAGCGTACTGTGAGCTCACTGTTAGCTTCCATGGAAAATCTCGAGGTGAGTTTACTGACGGTTTTCTGTGAGATACTTGTGAGTTTTCCGGGAAAAACAAACTTGCATTTTTTATGTATGCCACATGCATCAGCATGCATGTCGAAATATGCGATTTTTTTTTTCTTTCTTTTTTTGCATTGCATTTTTTTACGCATAGAAAATTGCAAGTTAAATTTTCAACCATGAAAAATTGTTCATCTATATTTGTAGAAAATTAAAAAAAAACATATTGGACCTCAACTTCCTAGCGATTGCGTCTACCGTGCCTTTGTGGCACAAGTAATGACACTTACTAGGGAAATGGGCAGAAAAGTATCATATTAAATAACAGGAGACATGCACTTGATTTAAGCATTCTACACAAAACTTGAAACGTGAGAAAAAAAATCAGCAGCCATCTGGCGAGCACTTGGGGAGAGCGCTCGAATTTTCAAAATTTGAATTACTTTATATTCGACGCTTGACTTAAAAGCCAACGTGTTTGAGAAGCGGAAGTTGGATGCCCACCGTGAGCTTGTGGCGCGTTTTCGCAGATACACAATATTATTTAAAGTGATAAATAAAACACCCACGAAACGTCACTACTAGATTTAATTCCAAAAGATTCAATACTGTACAAATTTTAACAAATTGGAATTCGGATTCGTTTCACAATTTTTTGACGTGGTTTTTTTTTTTCGAGGAAACTCCATTTCTTGTCCGAGGTCGATTGTCGATGAAATAGAACCCGGAATCAGCGTCGTCTGCTCGGCCGACGGCGCTGCCGGCGGTACCGACCAATCAGCTGCGAGGAGTCATGCGATTGGCTCCGTCCACTGGCATCGCCACATCACTCCGCCTGGAGCAACTTGGGCGTGGTTGTAGCCGTCAAGTTGCGCAGAGGGAGCAAAGCAGAGCCCAAACGTGCAAATGTTTTCCCCACTCTTAGGTACTCTGGCTGCTGAAGAGCGGGAGTATCCGTGAGCGGGAACGTAAATGTGTGCGTGAGAGCACACGCACGTGATCGCATGCGGCATGACGCGATAACTGCAAACCGGGTTTAAAATACCCTACAAGCCGTATAACGGGAAAGCTGTCCTTTGATTAATGATTTTGTGGATGATAATGAATTGATGTGATCTCCGATTTTCATCATTCGATGCAATTCGATGTCTACATTTTTTAAAACTTTTCCACCATGCTGTCGATTTATCCGATTTCCACCAATTTCGACTTGTAAATTATTTTTTCAGAACGTTTTCATATAATGTCGCAGTATTTTCACTTGCAGTACGATAAAATACGATTTCAGACATCGCATACGAATGTCGAATGTTGAGCGAAATTCGCATATTTGAAAATGAAATATACAGATGAAAAATTAACTTTAACATTAAAAATTTTTTTATTTGTTATTATCTTTTGATTAAAGGAAATTTAATACGTGGCGTGAAAGTGAAATTGCAACAGTGTAATAAAAATCGACCGAAACTCGCCATTCCTCGTAATATTTTTTGAAAGAAGTTTGCATTATCTAATGTAATGAACACTCTAAACAGTACATGTACTATTATATGACCCAGAAGCGTCATTCTAGATTTGAATCATTTTTTATTTATCCAAAATCATTGTATTTCAAGTTCAATAACCCTGCGCAGTCGGAAATGTTATAGAATCGCATGTGTTTATGTAATATGTGAAGTTTGAAAGGCTATTATCATCAGTATATGAGAAAAAACACAGTATTCTGGATACACCGAAATTCATATAAACTACATGAGAAAATACTGAAACATTTACTTAATGTCTGTAATTTATTTTTGTATAAAATTTTTATTTGAATAAATTTGGACTTAACAATTTAAAATATTGTTAAATACATGCGACATGTGAATATCTTGCTCGCAATTTTCTGCATATGCATACACCGTTTCTCCAATAAATCGAATCTCTGCCAAAAAATAGAATGCCAAATCCCAATGTGCACTGTTGCGTTAATTTGTAAAGAAATTTTGAACCTGCAGCTTATTATACTTTTCAACAGCAAATTTGATAACTTTTAATAAAAATAACACTTAGACATCATTCGTTCTATGAAATGAATAAAATAATACAATTTCAAACAAAAACACGAAGTTTGATCTTTCATGTATAATATGTATAATTTAGGAATATAAATATGCATTATAATATTAATGTAGCATTCTTACTCGACAAAATTAAGAAAGCTTAGGTACACACATTCTTAGAATAATAAGCTTGAAAAAAAATGAGGGTTTTTTAATTCCCCGCAATTACTGATTGAATAACTTAAGGTCTTGTGTAAAAACCAGTAAAAATTTTTATGTGTGATTTTTCATTTTGGTTCGGGGACCAATGAAAATCGAGAAGCGCTAAGAGCTTCCAAGAAGGCTACGAGATATGCAAGGCAGCTCTCTACCTGTTTTCGAAAGTCAATTTTTCCGAATTTTTTCGTTGCACGCGCTTCAATGCACTCCGAGATTCCAGTTTTTTCGCGTAAAAAAAGTTTATTTTGCGTTAAAAATGGTTCGTTCGTGTTGTGTTTCCGGCTGCGGAACGCCGTCAAGACTACCTTCACACGGATTACCTTTGCGAAATGCAAATCTTACGAATTTGTGGCTGAAAAATCTTCACCTTGAGCATATGATCGGCTGTAAGTATTAAGAAAAATTTTACACTTATGTTATAAAAGAAGCTATATTGAAAACATATTAAATAACATGTTCCGAAAAAAGAAAATCAGTTGAAAAGCATAATTTTATTCAATTTAATTCATTTAATTTAATTCAACTGAAACAAGAAGGTACCATTGTTACGAAGTAAAGATTAAACAGTATTTTCAACGATAGTTTTCAAAAAGTATACACATGATACCGAAATACGATTTTTTCTAAATCAAAAACTCAGAGAAAAAATACATATTTTTTTTGAAATTCCCCTTACCACACCTCGAAAAGTTGTATTCGATGCGTCCCTGTGAATGATACCTTCTTAGGTGGTCCTTAAAACAACAGAAAGCTTTCCAAGAGTCCTGATGAGTCTCGAGGGACCTTCCGTCAAGGTCGGGACAAGGAATAGAAACGAACAGAAATCGACAGTTGTACAGAATAAAATTTTCTGAAAATTCGTTTTGGTTCGAATATAAAATTACAACGTTTCAGCTCGCAAATTAATTGTTCAGTAAAAATTGGGAGAATTGCTCAACTATAAGTTATACGTTAAATATATAAAAGTTTTGTGAGTTATTTTGGCATTTCGTAAAATAAACTATGTATTTTTCAACTAAGTTTGATTTTTGTTAACTGCATTTCGGATTGCGGCACGTGGTATATTGGAATTTTTCAATGAAATGATATGAAGTTAAGAATCTCGATTTTGTATTCAAAATTTCAAACATTAGTATTCATAATTTTTATCATATTAATAAAAGTTGTTCATTATCTACAGTAAAAAATGTTAGTCAGAGTTATTCTTAAGAATAGTTTTTCCAAAAAAAAAAAAAAAAAAAATGCTTCCAGACTGGAGATTGGAACACGAGTCCACCAACACGACGTCCAAGAACTTAGACCACTCAGCCACTTGTACATACACTTAAAGTTTGAAAACAAAAAAAAACTTACTATAAATATAAACCCAGCGGTAACAACTATACTCTGTTTCAAGCGTTATTAATGTTTTTTTAATAAAACTTCTGAAAATTCTTTTAATTAAGAAAACCACTATGATTTGAAGAAAAATTTTCAATTTAAGGCATTTTTAACAAACGTGCGGACTCTGCACATTCACCAAATCTTTTTCAAAATTTCCATTTCAAGCATTTTTTATTGGCTCCCTATTGATTTAAGATTTCGATTCTGGTAGACTTTAAAGATATTCCATAATATACAATTAAGTTTGAACGTGCCTATAAGTTTTAATCAGTTATAATACGATGAAGATGGCTTAATTGGCGAATTTAAAAATATACTAAATCGAAAAAAAGAATTTTCGTTGCAATAAAATTCTAGATAAGGTTTGTTATAAGTGAGGACAGTTTGTTCTTCAGACAGTAATGACGACATTTTTAATCTTGACATAGAGTGAATTTATTCTAATTTTAAGCATCACATTGCGAAGAGAACGTGTTATAATGTTTTATTTATTTTATTTGGTATTACTCAATCATGGATGTTTCTATTTATACAGGCACTCCAATGGAGGAACTAAAAAAAATGCACGTATGTTATGAGCATTTTCCTGATCTTCCAAAGGGTACTACTATTCGCAACATTCCGGACACTGTTCTCCCCGTTTACGAATGCGAGTGTCACCGACGAGTAGCCAGATGTAATGGAAAAGCTGATGCCGAGAGTATTGAAGTTTCGCAAGAAAAAAACATTTTTGAAAAAGACTCAAATAGTCAACCAGCAAGTGAATCTTCATGTCTCATAAAAGAAAGGGAGGAATTGAAGATTAAACAATTACTTTTGGAAGAAACAGTGAAAAAGCAAAACGAGCAACTGAAAGACAAAGATGTAGAACTTAGAGATGTAATAGCTAAGTTAGCAAAGTTGGGACTCGAAAATGAAAAACAGAAAAGTCGTGCAAATTTGCTAAGTCACAGACTTCGCAAAACCCAAAAAGAGTTGTATGCTCATCGAAGAGCACTTGCTTCAGAGAGAAGGAAGCGTCAAAAAAATCAGCTTCGTCGTGGACAAAAGTGGGAGACTGTTGTAAAAAATTCTGCTGGCATCACAAAACCATTCATGGAAATGATGCTGTGCAATTTTTCAAAAGTTCCAAAGGTAAGACATTGAATACTATGTTCTGCACATGAAATTATAGAGCCAATTGTTATATTACATTAATCTATTCAAACAAATCAATGAATCATTTATTCTATTAGATTAACTTTTTTTTTTGAATAAAAAACTAATCTCCCAGTTAAAATGTTATTCTTTGAATTGATTAAAGCCCAAACAAATATCAAATATTAGTAAAATATATTACCAAAAAACATACTTAAAACGGAAATATTACTTAAAGTTTCAAATGTTAGGAAAAGTATGTACAACATTAATTTCTTCTGAGTAATTTTATTTTGGTATGAATTCAAGTCCAAAAGGAGATAAACTATATTTAATAAAAGAATCTAATAAAATATAATCACAATTATAAACTTCAAATACTCGATTAACTTATGTGAAACATTTGACAGGGCAACAAATTCACTCAAGAACAGCTAGGAGCTGCGTACGTTGTTTATAAAATGGTGGGGAAAAAATCGTACACGGTATTCGGAGACATTTTCGACAAAAAAATTCCTTGCATTCAAAGTCTTTTACTCTGCATTAAAGACATTCGTTTGACAGAAGGGATCAATCCCATAATTGAAAAATTCCTGAAAAAACTGGCACAGAGCAGATCAATTGATGAACAAGTTGTCGCTTTGATGTGGGATGAGGCAAGTTGCAGTTACAATTTTCGTTCAGTTAGTTATGAGAAAATAGAGTTTTAACTAAATTTTCAATTGCAGATGGCCATCAAACCGACCGTGGAGTACGACACGAAAGCAGATGAGGTTGTGGGTGTTGAGCGATTCGGATCAAACTGCTCACCAACAATTGCCAAGCATCAACTGGTGTTTATGATTCGATTTCTAAAAACAGGGGAAACACTTCCGTTATCCTACGCTACAACAGGAGATGCGGCGAGTAGCGTTCAACTACAAAATGCAATAAAAAACCACATATCATGCCTGCAAAAATGTGGTTTTCATGTGATTGCTACCATTTGCGATCAAGGAGGGCCAAATTGTTCGGCGATATCAGAATTAATTCGATTGTCGAATTTGGCTAGGTCCGAGCGAAGAAGAAGTGGCCTTGAAAGTGGAGAAAGTGCGTTTTTTCCCTTGTTTTTATGTTTAAAGATATTGTATTATTCGATGTCAAACTATTTGCAACGATTTCTTACAGGACCAACATACGAGGTTAATGAGAAAGAAATATTTCATGTGTGGGACACTCCCCACCTCATCAAGGGAGTGCGAAATAATTTGCTAACAAAGCACATCGAGTTCGACAATTCCAAAATGAAAATAAAACCTTGGGACGTAATTCGTCGAGCTTGGATGATCGATCGGGCGATCAATCCACGAAAACCCAGTATGAAAAAAATCACGGCGGAGCACATTGTTCCCGAAAAAATTCATAAAATGCGTGTTAAGCACGCTGTGCAAGTTTTGAGTAGAACAATGGCCGATTTCATACAACATGTTGCAGAAAATAAAAGTGAGTTCTAGGGTTACTGTTTCATTCTTGTGTCTGTGAAAAATTTTATAAAAATATTTTTTTATTTCAGTTTCTGCTACGGTGGAGAAAATTTGTCCATCAATCTTGCAGAGAGCAAGGCTATGGTCACCTTCATCCTGCTAGTAAATCGCCTTTTCGATACTTGCAATACCGAAAACTGCGATGAAAAAACTGTTTTGCGAAGACCAGTGACTGGCGACTCTCAGCACCACGTCATTTGGGCAGGCTGCAAGAATTCAACCGATTCAAATTTTTCTCCTGGGATGAGAAGAGAAAGACGTTCGTGCCAAACACCATTCCTTCTGTGAGTAACTGGCTGTCTACGATTTACTCGTTAGAGCACATTTGGACAGTTGTAAGTACGAAATTTCCCTTTCAAGAATTGAAAACAAAATACTTGAATCAGGACCCGATCAAAAATTTTTTCGGTCAAATTCGTGCACATAGGGGGAGAAACATAGTTCCGACGCCGCGCCAGTTCTCATCTGCATATGTTTCGTGTATGATGAATAGTTTTACGACAAAATACAGTCGAGATCGGAATTGCGAAGATTCCATTACTGTTCCTTTTTTGCTATGTTTACGTGAAGAATTTTCAGAGCCAACGCCGTATGTGTTTGCAAAGGGGAACTTTGTCTCTCTCCCAGGCATGTTTCCCGTTGAAAAACAAACTCTGATTGAGAAATATAATGAGTCAGTGGTTTCAGTTACGTCAGAAATTCATCGTGCTGTAGGTTACTGTTCTCATTGCCTCGATTTTGCAAAAATTTCCTGCACTTTCCATTGGCCATCCATTTGTATAAATTTGCAGAGACAGTTGCTTGGAATGCAACTTGATTTTGAAACAAGTTCTTGTGATTTTGAACATGTTCCATTAATTGATGTTGTTACTGACACTGTACCACGCAAGATAATGCAGTATTGGTGTGCCGAAGTTAATAAAAAATATTTAGCTTACGTTGAAGAAAAGAAAGAGAGCTGAAAGAAAAGGAAAATTAATGCAAGCAAGTCATTCAATGACGATCCGGGGAGTGAAGAAAACAGTTTCGGTTTTGCGAAACGAAAGCCGATAAAAAAAACTGAAGACAGCGGGTACTGCAAGAAATTCAAAACGGTTTGAATGGCGATCGGTGCCGGAAATGCAATCGCGACAATGCGAGTGACTTGTTTGTTACTTTTTTCAAAATGCTCTCTTCTGTAAAGTAACTAACTGCGTTGATAACACGATTTGCTAAGTTAGGTAATAGTTGTGCGTGTGTGCTATGATTAATATTAATAAATCTTATTAATTAATTTACCATTGTTATTATTCCTACCCAACAAATACACCGTTTTGAAGTACTTTTATATGGAAATTATTATTTGAAGTTCCCGATATACATATAAGAGATATGAATTGTTCTTGTATGTGAATGTATAACTGATTATAATATATTGCTTTAGCGTGCACATTATTATTTTATTACAACTAGTTATTTTCAGAACAGCAGTTGCTACCGTCGTAGATTTTTTAAAACTATTTTGGATTTTGCATTATCAACGCTAATATATGCTACATTAATTACTACAAAACTGAGAAAAAAGTGTTTTTTTACAAAATTTTCGTGCAAAACTTGGTTATTACATTCCTAATAGTTTTTCGCTTATTTTTATTATGTATAACACAATATATTTTACAGTTATATGGAAAAAATAATAATTTTAATTAACACAGATGAAAAAAAACCAAACGTATATAAAAAATTTTAAAAGATTAAGCCAATATGAAAAAGAACATTGTTCATGAATATTTTTTCTCTGGGCAGAGAAATTTTAAGTGAATTTAAAAAATGTTTACGCAGATCCTAATAATATTTCTTCTTTCCAAAATACATAATTACTGTTTTTTTTTTTCCTTTTATTTTGGTATCAATAATTTTAAGTCATGCGTTCGAACTTTGTGTTGGGTCAATTGCAAGATGATTAATTGTATTGAATCTAATTCTCTAGTGTTCGGCGGCCGGCGAAATGCGGCGAAAGGAAAGAACATTAGGGAAAGGCGAACAGTATTTGACAAAGAGAATCCGAGACAGAGAGACACACGCACGCAGAGGCTCGAAATTCTCGGATTCTCACACCCACAGCGACCTTCCTCATTTTAGTTCGAGAAACGAGAATTTTGGCAGATGGCGCGGTTGTGGGATATTTATATACAGGGCTTATGGCACTTTGCTCCCCCTGAAGTTGCGTTACCGTGCGTCTGATGTTGTGGTTTTCGCAAGCGCCGTTTGCGAAAACATTTTCTGTTTTCTGTAACGAAAAAAAGGCGGAAAAGGAGAAGGATTAGGAAAATGAAATTTCAGGGTAGCTGCGTCGTGTTGCGACCGTGATCGTGTGTGCCAAATCACTGGAGTGCCCGGGTTTCCTGCCGTGATACCTCCTCAGGATCGCGGGTTTCCAAGGTTTCATTTTTGCTCGTGGCTCCGGGAATACCGTTGTTGTCGTCGGGCGCATCTTCCGTTCGTTCTGATGTCGGTTTTGGTCAACTTCTGCAGGCTTCCAGGTGACTCTTCTTGATGTTTTCTCGGGGAGTTTACGACTTGCTTGTCACTGGCTGGTGTTGTTTTTCCTTCGCCTTGTTTCAGTGCTGGTGAAAACGGTTTTCCGGGGTGGTTGACGATTGTCGGAGGTTCTTCCGGTGTCTAGGTGTCTGAGTGTGACGTAGTAGTCGTGTTTGTGACTTGGTGTTAATCCGTGGCCTTGATGAATGCAGGTTTGATCCTCTCGATGTTGATGTTAACTTTTTTTCCTTTTATGTCAACGGTGAAAACGTTGTCCGAGGGTCGGTCTAACACCTTGAAGGGGCCATCGTAAGGCGGCTCGAGGGGTTTCTTGATTCGATCGACGCGCACGTAGACGTGTGAGCACGTGTGAAGTTCTCGATGAACGAAAATTTTTCTGCGGACGTGGTGAGTTGCAGGTGTTGGTCGCATCGTTCTCATGTGCTCTCTGAATTTTTGGGTAAAATAGTGTGGATCCATAGGGTGTTCTTCGTTGATAAAAAGTTCACCTGGGATCCTAAGTGTTGTGCCGTAGACCATTTCCGCTGCGGAGGTCCCAATGTCTTCTTTCAGGCAGGTTCTCAGGCCGAGGAGGACGGTGGGGAGCGTGTTGACCCAGTCGATGTTATTCTGGCACATTATGGAAGCCTTGAGCGAGCGATGCCAGCGCTCCACGATGCCGTTCGTCGCAGGGTGGTATGCTGTCGTCCTGGACTTTTTTGCACCAACCAGGTGAGTGAGGGCCTTGAAAAGGAATGCCTCGAATTGTGAGCCCTGGTCTGTTGTAACGACGGTTGGAGCTCCAAATCGGCATACCCATGTTCTGTAGAAAGTGTCGGCGACTGTTTCAGCTGTAATATTTTTCAGAGGTACAGCCTCAGGCCATCGTGTGTACCTGTCAATCATTGTGAGGAGGTACGAGAATCCTTGGGAGTTTGTCATTGGCCCAACGATGTCCAGGTGTACATGAGCAAACCATGTGTCAGGTACAGGAATTTTCTCCAAGGGGAGTTTTGCGTGCCGGCTGACCTTGCACCGTTGACAGTTGGGGCAAGTTCGTGCCCAGTGGTTGATGTTCTTGGCCATTGATGGCCAAACGAATTTTTTCTGTGTCATTTTTCTCGTCGCACGTCCGCTAGGGTGCGAGAGTCCGTGGAGGATGTCGAAAATTTGTCGGCGATGTGCTGCAGGTACGTACGGGTGAACTTCTGCGGTTGAGGTGTCGCAAAAAATTGTTGAGTCCGTTCCGACTAGTGGTAATTTCTGCAATTTCAATGAGTTCTTTGATTTCAGCAGTGTTACCAGCTCCTCATCGTTTTGTTGAGCCGCAATGAAACGATGAGGAAGTTCTCCGCAAGTTCCTCTGTCGTGACTATTGTCGGCATCTTGATGGCATCAATCCTGGATAGGGCGTTGGCGATGACATTGTCCTTGCCCATGATGTAGGAGATGTTGGTGGTGAATTGGCCAATAAAATCGAGTTGGCGTAGTTGACGGGGTGAGGCCTTTTCTGCTTTTTGTGCAAAAGCAAAGGTGATGGGTTTGTGATCGGTTTTATTTGCAGTTGTCGGCCTTCCACCATGTACCGGAAATACTTGATGGTGCTGTAGATGGCCTGCAGCTCCTTGTCGTAGGTGCTATAACGGCGTTGAGTCGCACTGAATTTCTTGGAGTAAAATCCGAGTGGTTCCCAGGCGCCGTTGTTCAGCTGTTCGAGAACGGCTCCCATGGCGGTGTCGGAGGCATCGCATTGTAGGGCAAGGGTGATGTGCTCTAGAGGATGGTGAAGTAGCATTGCCTGGGTGAGTTGTTTCTTGCAGTCTTCGAAAGCCTGTTCTGCTGCTGGAGTCCATGGCACGGGGCGCTTGTCCTTTTTTTTCGCTCCGACTAGGCAGTCGTGGAGTGGGGCCTGGCTTCCTGCAGCATTTTTAAGGTGTTTTCTATACAAATTGATAATACCCAAAAATCTTCGCAGGTCCTCGATGGTTTGGGGCTTCTTGGCGTCGCGAAGTGCCTCGACTCGGTCAGGCAAGGGTTGCGTGCCGTCGCCGTCAACCAGGTGTCCCAGAAATCGAAGTTGTGATGCGCCGAAGATGCATTTTTCCAAATTGATGATGAGGCCGAACTTCTTGAGACGCTCGAAAATGGTGCGGAGGTGCTGTTGATGCTCCTCGTCGCTCTTGGAAGCTATCAAAATGTCATCGATATAAACGTAGCAAAAGTCCAAACCTCGAAGAGCCGTATCGATGAATCTTTGGAAGGTCTGGGCTGCATGTCCAAGTCTGAATTGCATTACTGTGAACTCAAAAAGGGCGAATGGAGTTATGACAGCTGTTTTCGGCACATCTTCGGGGGCAATTGGAATCTGATGGTATGCGCGTGTCAGGTCCAGGGTAGAAAAAATTTTGCAGCCACTTAGGTGGTGAGTAAAATCATGTAAATTTGGGACGGGGTACTTATCCGGGATGGTTGCTGCATTTAATTGTCTGTAATCTCCGCAGGGGCGCCACTTGTAGTTTTTCTTCGGGGCCATGTGTAGTGGGCTGGCCCATTGGCTGTCGAATGACTTGCAGATTCCTTGCTCCAGTAAGAAATCAAATTTCGCCTTGGCTGCCCGCAGCTTTTCTGGGGGAAGTCGTCGTGCTCGTTGCGAAACAGGAGGCCCTTCCGTGAAGATGTGGTTGTAGACCTCCCTCCGGGTTTTCACCTTGTTCCTCGATGGAATTGTAATTTCCACAAACTCCCTGAGAAGGTCTTGATACCTGCAGTCGTGGGAGATGGTGGAGATGCCCTGGTTGTTGTCGGTGGAAATGCCGGCTGTGTAATAGAGGTTAGTAACCTTGTTGATAACCTTCTGTCGACTAGTAGACCGAATCTTTCTAGGAAGTCGGCGCCGATGATGGGCTGTGTGACATCGGCCATTGTGAACGCCCGTTGAGTTGACGTCGTAGTCCCAGATCCAGGGTGAGGAGTCGTTCGCCGTAGTTTCGATGGCGGAGTTGTTCGCAGCGTAGATTTTGAGTCTTGCTGGTGTCGTCGGCCTCGGAGACAAGGTTCTGGGCAAGACCGAGATGTCGGCTCCGGTGTCCACGAGGAAGTTAAGCCCGGACTTTTTATCCCTGACGATGAGGCGGTTTTTCTTGTTGTGGGAAAAGGAGTCCTATGGGCCTTTTCAAGATGGCGGCCGGCGTGGTATTCTTTTCCGGGCTAAAATTCCCCGTTGAAATCGCCGGCGTGCGT
Organism: Platygaster robiniae; assembly: GCA_028476575.1. Lineage (NCBI taxonomy): Eukaryota > Metazoa > Arthropoda > Insecta > Hymenoptera > Platygastridae > Platygaster > Platygaster robiniae. Next base: position 11,369,733 of record CM052027.1, on the reverse strand, counting down.
TCTTTTCTTTCCTTTTTGGAGAAGGTTGTTGCGATTCCTCGTGAATCCTTGGGGATGGTGAGGATGGGCACGTTTCGTTTAAGTCAGGGTCACCAGTTGTGGCGTGTTTTCGCAGATACGCAATATTATTTAAAGTGATAAATAAAACACCCACGAAACGTCACTACTAGATTTAATTCCAAAAAATTCAATACTCTACAAATTCCAACTATTCTACTATTACAAAATTCATTAAATTATTACTAACTATTACAACAATTCTACGACCAATCCAGCCGCGAGGAGTCATGCGATTGGCTCCGTCCGCTGGCGTCGCCACAAGCTTACTGTGAGCTCACAATTAAGCTCACAGTGAGCTCACAGGTTTACTGGGTAGCAATCAACTCGATGCAAATAATGCTATATTTGTCGATTAAACGAACTTACCTGTAAGTGAAGTTCAATCGTAATTATACGAAGTACATCGTTCGAAGAGATTATCCTATTTGTAGCTGTCCAGAATCAGAAAAATTTTACAGATCAGACCCCATTAGCTCCATTGAATTTATACATCTTTATTGATAACTTAAATGTTCTACATAACTTCTAAACATACACCCTGACCTTTCCCTCTCTTTCAACATCTTTCACTTACAACCGAAGTCGCAAAACTACCTCCCGATTGGATAGGCTGATTATAATGTTTCGCAAAAATCTTGGACCTACTTGACCATCCGGCAGTCTTCCTAATTGAATCTATATTCACGCCTAATTTCGATGCCTTTGACGTCGTGGCATGTCTCGTCGAATGGGCAGTAGAAATCTCTGTGTCTATACCGCCTATTTCTAATGTCCCTTTTATCCACCTGCTCACTGTCTGGGAGCACACTGTTTTGTAAGGTTTTCTTAACATCAAAAACAATGAATCAGTTCCCCATCTAAATTCCCTCGTCCTTTCTATGTAACTTTCAATTGTACGAGCCACGCAAAGCTCTGGCTTTTCCAACAAGTAAGGCAACACCAAAAAAGGCTGAAATCTGCCTGGGCCCGAGGTCTTTATCATTTCCGGGATCCTAATTAGTGATCCGGAGTCTGTACTAGTTATATTAGAAATCCTAATTTTAGAAAATGTTTGAACCCTGTGGGCGGTTGCTAATGCTAATAAAATTATTGCCTTCTGAGTAAGCCTCTTCATATTCAATGAGGATAAGGGAAACCATTCAGAAACTACGTCAAAAACCTGGTTCACGTCCCAAGTGTAATCGTATTTCGGTTTCATCGGTCTCAATCGAAACACCCCCCTCAGAAATCTAGACAAATCCTGATATTCCCTAATATCTTCGAGCGCGAGTAAGGAGATAGCTGATCTTTCCGTGTTCAAAGTACCGTACGATTTCCCCTTTCTAAAGTTCCTTGCCAAAAATCTCAATAACTTCCTTTTATCCACGTGGAATGGGTCCTGACCTTTCTTAACATTAAAACTCCACCACTGTCTGAACGCTGAATTATAATGCTTCATGGTCGCCTCCGATAGCGAAGCCAACATAATTTTCAACGCCTTTCCTGGTATTCCCTTCAGCCTGTACGCTTTCCTGATACAGTCCCGGACACCAGGGTAAGGTGGCGGCTCAGCGAGTGTTCCTTTCTGAAAGGAGATGAGAATAAGTCCTCATTCGGACTGAAAATCAGTTCCTCTCCCATAAGGAGCTCTTTCCACAAGGGAAACCATGGCTGCGTTGGCCAATATGGGACAACTAAAATCCCCTCTGCCCTATCCTGCACTATCTTCTGCAATGTCCTCAGAATAAGTGAAAATGGAGGGAAAGCGTAGAAAAAAAAACTCCCCCCAGTAAATTGTGAACGCATCTATTGCGATCGCCTCGAAACTTGGGTACCAGGACACGAAGTTCTCACATTTTCGGTTATCTCTTGTTGCGAATAGGTCGACCTCCGGTCTACCTAACCTATCTACTATTTCCTGGAATGCTACATCTGACAGCTCCCATTCAGTGTTTTCATTCTTGATTCTTGACAAACTATCTGCCCTTACATTCTCCTTCGATGAAATGTAAGAGGCAAAAAGCCAAATTCTCCTTTCCTCAGCCCAGTCCCAAATTTCTCGACTAAGTTTGTTAAAGTTCTCATACCTTACTCCTCCCATCCTGTTCACATATGAGATGGCTGTTGTATTGTCTATTCTGAGTAATATCTCACAGTTCGTCTCTTTGTCTGCTAACCTTTGTAATGCAATAAAAACTGTCCTCAACTCTAGATAGTTTATATGACATTTTTTCTCCTCCTCTGACCAGAATCCGAAAATCTCTTCCTCATTACACCACGCCCCCCAACCCGACAAGGAGGCGTCCGTATAGATCTCTAATTTATACTCCCCTCTCCTAATGGGTTTCCTTGCCCTATCAATATTACGAACCCACCAGTGTAAGTCTCCCAGTATTGAGCCTGGAACTCTCATTGTACCCCTATAGTCATTCTTTAACCTGAATAACGCTAAGGCCTTTTCCTTTTCTAAAACTTTTGTATGTAGAAATCCGTATTCTACACCTGGACATGTGCTAATCAATGAACCAATTATTCGTGCAAATTCTCTAATTCTACATGTATCTTTCCTAATTAGTCCCTGTCCGAGTTCCTTTACTCTCTCTCTTTTCTCTGCCGTCGGTTCTACAGTCATATAGTTTGTATCTAAAATAAATCCCAAGAATTTGCATCTGTTTCCTGGGGCCAGATGACTTTTCTGTTCATTGATAACGAATCCTAGTGACTTTAACAATTCTGTGACGAGCGAGATCGGGAACAATACTATAATTATTATTTATTATATTATATTTTTTCCTTGTTAGGCTATGCGCCTAGGAATAATTATTCCTTATTCTCGTCGACGCAGAAAAGGACCCTCCATAGACAAGGGCCTATGGTGACCCTTGTTCGACTTTTCAAGGGAGTCGAGGGAATTGTTTTAAGGGTTAAATAACAACAACTTTAATACAATTAAATGTCATTGTGTGACCTTATTATTATATCTTTAATACATACATGTAAAATTATATTTAAGTACAATAACCTAATCTTGGTCGCGTATCTCTTTCCCTAAAGTGCGTAATTCTTCAATCGCTGACTCTGGCAAGTCAGTATCATCATTAGCATCGTAAAAATAGCTATTTCCTAGAAAATCGTAGAATTGTTGGTTTGCTGTTCCCGCCCCTTTTGGGCCCGAAAGAGTCTTATTTTATTTCCCTATTTGCGGGAGTATCGTTGAGAGAATAACGTTGCGACGTTTTACAATTCTTGCATGAAAATTTTAGTTGTTTTGTAGGAACCACCAAAATTATTCCATATTCTTTAGAAGCCCTTTTCGCTATTAAATCATTAACTTCCTCTAAACTGATATTTTTCCCTGGAGAGCAAGTTTTCAAAACTTGTAGACGATGAAACAAATTGATTATCCCTTTTCTTCTAAAAATAGACCTTTTAGCACTTGGTTTGACCCTATGATGTCTGATTGTACTTTTGATATTCCAAATCAAATTCTCGGCGGTGGGCACTAAGGAGAGAAATTATCGCAAGGTTTAAAAGAGAGGAAGAGAGAGAGAGAGATACATATACATTTTAAACACCCTAACCATAAGAATTCTAATTGGCAAACTCGACCATTATGAAATGTAATATAAAGTTATTTGATTTATCTGGGACGGTGGTTATAATTTGAGGTCCTTTTTTCCTTCTGCCATAATTAGTCAAGCTGCGTTCGGAACTTACGCTGCCGGGACAAGGTCTCGACACTTAAATAAATAACGGATGAAAGTACAAAATGGATTTTATCAAATATAACAAGGAAGATATGCAGTTTCTTACTTTCAAAAAGTTCACAAAGATTATCCTTCTATCGATGGTTGGGCACCTCAAGCACAGCTTGGGTTTTAATTGGTCCGATCGATATTAGGCAAGGTATATGGCTATCTAGGCTGTCGTGAGGTCGAGCCTTTGGGCCGGGGAAGTATTCTTTCGCTTTATGGTGAACTACTTTTCGGGGCTTCTCCTAGGAGAAGAAAGCAGTTCGAAAGCTCGAGAACGACTTCGATTCTGCTAAAAAATACGCAGGTTTATATACGATTCGGAAAAGAAATAAACGGACCCTTTTTGGTCCGTTTACATCCGGTTATCGCTAGATAGAAAAAGTGCAAAATCATTATCTATTCGAAAATAGTTTTTATCGTAGAGTCATTATTCTCATGCGCCAATATTATCAAAGTTGAATGATCGAAAGAATCGTCATTCGTAAAATAGCTTTATCAAAAGTTAAATAATTGAAGGAAATGTTATTCAAAAAAAAAAAGGAGGTGATTTCATTTCTCGTGCTGAAAGTTAAGAGATAACACAAAATTGCGCTTATCAAAATTGATTCTCTATTACATTTCATGAACATTAGTTTTCAGCGTCGGCGAAATCATTACGATTCAGATAGCGCCGCGCATTATCATTAATGCTTAAAAAAAAAAAAAAATGACTCTTTTAGAATTTCATGAAAAGGATATATTTTTTTTTTCAAAGTAAAACTTCAGACGAGGGGAAAAACCCCGCTCGTCACAATTCCTCAGTCATTTCCCTATTTTTACAGCAAATTTCCATTGTCCTCCCTATTAGTAGAAAATCATCTAGATAATTAACTGAAAGGAGACCCTGTGATCTCAGGAAATATAAAACCTTTCTCATTATTTTCGTGAAAATATATGGGGAAGTTGACAATCCGAAGGGGAGACAGACGAATTCATAGAGCGTGCCCTTAAATTCAAACCTCAGGTATTTCCTGCTATCCTTATGCACCGGCACCGAAAAATATGCATCTTTCAGGTCCAATGTACACATAAAATCACCCCTCGAAATCACCCTTGTCGCCGTCCTCAGGTCCTCCAATTTGAAATGGGTCGCCTCTATAAATTCATTAAGTCCCCTCAAATTAATTATGAATCTAAATTTTCCGTCAGGTTTAGGTACCAAAAAATATGATGATAAAAATTGACCCCTAACCGGTTCACAAATCTGTATCGCCCCCTTTTCTAAGAGCTTATTAACCTCATGACCTATTGCAACGCCCTCTTTTTCTGAAAATTTCTGAGTCGGTAATCTTTCCTGTCTAACTTTCCCATTAAACTGAATCTTATATCCCTTTATATAATTCAAGATGACTTTATCATTAGTTATTTTCTCCCTCATTTCAAGATGGCGCCCAAGCGTCCCAGCAATTTTACCTACGTTTATTTGGCCCTGGGATTCTTGTGGTCTGTCTGGAGTTTCCTTTGGTTGGGCCAACCTCCTGATGACGGCTGTCGTCTCCCCAGTCCTCGCGTAGGAAAACGTTGTTTTCCCCTGATGTTTCGGGTTCTGTTGTGCCGTTTCTTCCAGTTTAAAAAACTTTTATTAGCGCCAGAAAAACGGGTCTTTTCTGGTTTCTTCAGATATTGACTGACTCTCTCTATTGCCTTCGCTTCCTTTATTTTCTCCGAGAGTTTTCCTCCAAAAAGGGATTCTCCAGTCTCTTGTGATTCTAAGATCTCTCTTGGTCTTTCGGAGGCCTGGTTGTATAAACGCTTTCCTTGACCTGGTAATGTTGCGTTGTACTTATATAAGGAGACGCCCCACGTCCCCCATCTGCTCGATGAATGCCATCACGTCGAAAGATCCATCTTTTTCATTAAGGATGTCCGTCAGGCCCGTACCAAGTCCCATAATCGCGGCCCCCAGCAACTTCTGGTCGTCAGCCATGTGCTTGTCTCTTTTTCTGGCAGATTCCGACATAGAAAATTTAATTTCCGCATCTAACCCAGGGGCATTGAAGGGTTCTTCTGCGGCGTACTTCTTCAAAAACTTCTCTGTGGTATCTGTGTCGAGTCCCTTCTCAGCAACAAATTTCCACAGATCCAATATCTGAGGATGTATCTTAGTCTGGATTGTTTTGACCCTGTCTCGGTTGTCACCTAATTTCTTGAGGATTTCTGCGTCGAGTTCCTCGAATTCTCCCTCTGATTCTGAAGCCGAGTTGTCAGAGATGTCCTCTTTTTCGCTCTCTAAAAAACACAAGTGAGTTAGGCCCAGTTCAGACATGTTTTACCACTCATGTAAACTCGTCATAAACTTTTATCGGCTTTGCCTGATTCATTGGTCTGTTTTACCTCCCATGTAAGCGCACCAATAATGCAAAAACTCCAGAAAAAATCATAGTCTATTCTTATTAATTTTCCCCTTTTTTTCTTCTTTTTTTTTTTTTTCTTTTTTTTTTGAGCCCCACATAGGGTATCGTCAAAAATCATCATCGAATATTTTGGTCTGTTTTACCACACGTGTAAACTCACCAATATTATAAAAACCGCAAGAAAAATCATGTCCCATTTTCAGGACATTTCGCCATCTAGGGCCGATTGAAGACATCATCAAATATTTCGGTCTGTTTTACCACACGTGTAAACTCACCGATAACAACGCTCAGCCTGTTTTACCTCTCGTGTAAACGCGCTGGCGAGAACAATTAATTGTCTTGCCAATTTTTGGGGTTATGTCATCCCTCTCGCGATGAAGTTTTCCTACACGGACAAACTACTGATATTTATTTACCTTCGTGGTCTGATGATATTTCGTCGCCGTCGTTGTACTCCGGGTCTACGAGTCCTGCTGGTCCTGGTTGTCCGGCAACTTGGGGGGCGGGGGGATCCGACACCGATATACCAAATTTCTTCGCGTAATTCGAGAAAATCTCGAACTCCCTCGCGATTCGCTCGTCTTCACTCTCCTCTCGTTTCCGTTTCTTCCCGTATTCACTCATTTTACGTTGTTTTTTCACTTTATTTCTGTATTTTTTCACTCCAATAATGTTGTATCAATCGCACAAAACAAAAAGATGATGATCCAGGTGGGAGGGACAGTAGGTACCAACTGAACTTTTCGCTGAGGGCTCTGAATGTTGTGGCAATCGTGCAGGATAAAGAGTATTACAAATAGGATAATCTCGAGAACGAGGTGATGAAGTATAATTACATATACTTAACGTTAAATAAATCACGTATGCAATCGTTCGCTTTTTTTTAACCACATATTTTACAATGATAAGTGAAATGCACAATGTAAATGTGGGTATCAAATGAAAAAAAAAAAAACTTCGGATTCGTCATTTTTGGTTATTCCAAATGAGTTGATCGTTTTTGAATGAATTGCAGAGAAAAAAAATTGAGTCATTTTCAGGCTAAATATTGTAAACACAGAATTAGGCAGGAGTTGATCACCGTCAAATGGCGTCTGCTGGCTGCTGCGCCTTTTGACATACAGAACCACGACCAATAAAAAAAAAGCTGCGCGAACTGAATAAGGCGATTTAAATTTCCCGCCGTTAACAGCCTAGCGGTCCAGTGACACTCAACTCTGTAGCAATGACAATATTCCCCCCAAAATTGCTCAAATTTATCGTACTCGTAACTCTTGCGAAAATCACTAAACTTTCTCAAATGCCTTAAAATTAAAAACTTAACTTCTTCCGCTTATTTTGGTACCACATTTTCATATTGCATGGTTTGCAAAATGTTGTGAAATCGTAGTTTAAAAAAGGTAAATGAATTAAGACACATTTTATTTAACGCTCAATACATGTCATACTAATGTTCTTTTTGGTGTTTTTCTGATGAAAATAAGTGTATAAAACTACAAACTGCACAAATCTACCGTTTGCCTGTTCCTAGGCTTTTTCAAAACGTAATATCGACGATTTAAAAGTGTAACGCAAACTGTAACGCTACAGCGTTACATTTGGGTTGCTAGGGTTGATGATGGACCATGCCGATCATTTTGATACATCCGACTATCCCATGAACAACCGATTTGGAATTCAACAGCTTAACAAAAAAGTCTTGGGTCTCATGAAAGACGAATGTAATGGGCAAATCATTACCGAAGTTGTGGCTTAAGGAGCAAAATGTACAGCTTGCGCGTCGAAGGTAAAGATCCCTAGCAAAGGCTCGAGGACGCAAAAGGCACGCAAAAAGCACAGAACTCCGTGCTCATTGCGTTCCAACTCCGTGCCTTTGCCGTCCTTTAATAAATTCTCCTAAATTTGAAGCTGGAATGTCTTGTTTTTGATTACATGTAATAAATAAAGTCAATTTCTCCGTTATTACCCTGGCAAAGGCCCGGGGACGGAGTTTCGTCCTTTTTGCGTGCTCTTTGTATCCTTTTTCCGTTCCCTGCTGTTTTCTCAGCAATTATTATCAAATCCTATACATTTTTCCCGAAAATTGCTTTTTGGAGTGTTATGTTCTTGAAAAATCAATTTTGACTTAACAATTTATAAATAATTTAATTTTTTTTGCCAAAATGACTTTACACACATTTTTCCGGAATCTTCCTTACCGACTTTTTTGCTTGATAGTAATCATGTGATCACGGATTTAATTTTTCGACTTTTTTAATTATTACATGTAAAAACACAATTATCAACCATATAATAACGGAGAAATTGACTTTATTTATTACATGTAATCAAAAACAAGACATTTCAGCTTCAAATTTAGGAGAATATATCAAAGGACGGAAAAGGCACGGAGTTGGAACGCAAAGAGCATGGAGTTCCGTGCTTTTTGCGTCCCCGAGCCTTTGCCTGGGTATGTAGTTGATAATTGTATTTTTACACGTAATAATTAAAAAAGTCGAAAAATTAAATCGGTAATCGCATGATAACTGTCAAGCAAAAAAGTAGGTAGGGAAGATTCCGGATGAATTTGTGTAAAGCCATTTTGGCATAAAAAATAAAATTATGTATATGGTAAATTGTTAAGGCGAAATTCATTTTTTAAGAACATAACACTCCAAAAAGCAATTTCCGGGAAAAATGTATGGGATTTTGATAATAATTTCTGAGAAAACAGCATGAAACGGAAAAAGGACGCAAAGAGCACGCAATAAGCACATAACTCTGTCCCCGTGCCTTTGCCAGGGATAGAATTAAAAGAGCCAAAGGTGTCAAGTGTCCGTTGTCGTGAAAACTCTGGATTTCATGGACTACACTAAAAATTTCTTAGGAAAATGACCACACTGAGTTTAGGAAATAATCTGACCTACTCTGAGTGTCGTGAAAAACCGAACCAAGATCGTTCATTTACGATAGGGTAGGAAATTAACGAACAGCTCAGAAAATTCCTGCCGGGCATGTATTTGACCAGCTGATAGATGTTTGACAAGCGGGCAGTTATTTGACTAGAGGGTAGTTTATTGACTATATTGTTAAATGTAATGTGAATTGTTTTTTACAGGTAATATATCATAAATAATGGCAGCAGGAAGAAAAAAAAGTCGAATATCCACAGATCTGTACAATTGACATAATTTATTACAAATTAAAAATGCTTTTGTACATGGTTAAGTGATCCTACAAACCATGTCGGCGCCAACATTTTTGTCGACAAATTTGTTGACACCTATAATTACTTATTGTTATGTATTATATGCACATGACATATGTCTTGAATAGTTCAAGACTCACATAGAATGCGAGGGCGTTATCAATGAGAGTGAACTGGCGATAATTAACAAAGGTTTATTCAAGTCACAACTTAAATTTTTCACATATGTTGATTTTCTGGACTTTCGTACGGCGGGGGAGGAGTGCGAGGGCAGCGAACTCGTAGTCCTTCTGGGGCAGAACCTTGGTCGATTTGCATCGGTTCCTCCAAAAGCCTGGCCTCCGTTCGTGGGGAAACAGGGGGTGAATAAGGTGGGGGTAGCCAAGTTTCTTGGGGTGCGTCGTCGGTGAGGTCGACGATAAGCGTGGGTCGCCGGCGTCGAAACGTCAACCCACTTTCCAGACTACGACGCCAAGGGGTGTGGGTATCGGGTCCTCTACTTCTACCAGTCCTCCTAGTGGAAGATCTTGAAGTTGACGAGCCGGGGTTGGAATCACCCTCAGACTCTGCCCGTGAGGTGCTCGCCCTCGGGGCTGGTGAAGGAGAAGAGGGAGCCGCACAGCGTAAACCTGGGTCGGTGGGTAGAGGTAACTCGACGTCAGGATTTCTGGGTGTCGAAGTTGAATCCTCCGAGGTGGTTAATCCCTGTTGTTGCGGGATGGTCCTGGTTTCCGGACGTAAGGATGTTCGCGCCTGGGTGTATCCGAAAATGATACGCCGACAATCACATTCCAGGCGTACAATTTTCCTTCCCTCAGTAGGTCGTACACATGTCCTGGTGTGGCAATGCCGACAACAAATCTCCACCGCTCGTCCTCCCGTTGTGAATCTCACTCGACTGGGGATGTTATCGCGGGGCCTCCTAGCGCCTAACCGATAAGAGGATCGGCTCCTTTCTCTCTGAACGGCTATTATCCCTGGTAGGGCATCCCGTAGATTTGAAGGTAGAATATCGACTCCCGGTATCCTCCCGGAGTAGAACTTAATGACTACCCAGATTTCGGGGTAGCCTTTTAGGTCGAATGTTCTAAATCCGGCGCCTGGGGGTATCCCATGAATCCGGGCTGCGTGTCGCGCGGTCTCTAAATCTTCTATTCCCCCTATGTTATACACTAAAGAAAATTTCGTCAAAAAAAATGTTCTCGTAGAACACACAAGAGATAAAATCAAAATGTTCTCGTAGAACTCAAAGAAATCAAGTTAAAGCACAGAAAAATCAAAACCGTTCTCGTAGAACGCAAAGAAAAGTATTCAAAATGTTCTCGTGGAACACAAAAAAAAAAGTAAAATCAAGCACAGAAAAATCAAATAAAATCAAGGATAATAAAGAATACTAACTGATATTGTTTCCAGGGGAAAACACACTGAACTGCACTGTACAACTAAACTTGAACTGACTTCAGCGGATGTGAATCTGAACAGAACCAAACTGAGTTTCTTATTATGAGACTGAAACGTCGGGCTTTTTATACCCAAAATTTTTAGGTGGGAGGCATGAAGTAACTAATTTATGAAAAGATTATTCGTGAAAAACAAGAAAATTTACTTGGATATCTAAGCAAGTTAATAATCACTGCTAAATTGTATTGAGTGATTTCAGAATTTGTTATTGTAAAAGGCGGAAATCTCTAACGACAATAAAATTTTGCCCAAAGTGCGATGTCTCGACTTTATCAATTGTTAAAACGAATCGGAACGATTTTTCTCGTTTAGCTTCGTAATCGAAATGAGCTCTCGTCTTGTTCCTATATGTTCCTCGTTTAGGAAAAGATATAACCAGTATTGCGAAGTTTCTAAAGTTGATATCTGTTACTTTACCAAATGAGTGTGCCGATAAGTTTCTATTTTTGGTTCTATTTCCAGGATAAGAAAAATTTTAGCATGTTCCAGCGTTATTTGATAATATGTGTTTTTTTTTTCAGGTTTTATTAAAAATTATTTTTTTTTTTTCTAGATTTTTTTTTTTGAAACTTTTTACTATATATTGCGATATAATTTGCAATATATAACATTATATTTACACTGGATTATAAAAATTATTCATTATTAGATATCCCTAAGGTAAAACAAATGTCTGAGTGCGAAAACTTTCAATGAATAAAAAAAAAGCACTTGAAAATTGACGAAACAGCATGTCGACGTTAATGTTGACAACAATGTCGCCGACAATGGTGTCGACAGTACGTCGACATTTCAGCAATGTCAACAGCAACGTCATCAAGATGCAGCGAATTTGTCGACTGACGACAAATTTGCTGTGTCAAAAAGTGACGTATTTTGACATTCGACATTTTTGTCAACATTGGCGTTAATGGTTTGTAGGGAACGAATAACCTACAAATTTCAATCAAAAAATATGCTTTATGACATTATGTGCTGCACATTCAAGATTTCCCAAAAATTTTTCGAAGCTAACATTTGTCTACCCGGAAAATTATACAAAAAGATTAATGAGAAAGTTGAAAATTATTTTATTCGCGTTTTTATTACGTTGTCACTGATACGGTTAAACTGTCACTCACTTGCCTTGCATTCACTGGATTTTAAAATCACTCATTGCATTTTCACTAACTTGATTAGTTATTCACCTCCCAGATAGCAAAATGAGCTCAGGTTAAGCCCAATGTGAGCGCACGCGTGCGAGATGAAACGCACGTCGTGAGCTCAGAAACATACTCAAATGAGGCTTCATTGACGGCGCATATGAGTCCCACACGTGCGAGTTCAAAAAAATTCTTATTCGTGCGCATGCGCAAACGTATGAGGTTAGAATGATGCAGGAAAATATAAATTTATTTAATAACAGGAGGTTTGAAGAGTCAATTATTGAAACGCTAAACATTCTGAATGTAATTCTTTTATTATTTAAAATTATACAAACTTAAAGAATATTCGAAATTCTAAAAAACCTACACAATGTATGCGGATTTGTATAAATCAAATATAAATCAATCAAATTGCGTATAAATCATAGGATAGTATATTTTTTTAATTTTTTCAGATAAACTGGCCCAAACTTTTCAGTTCTAAACTGGAAAATTTTTTGGAAATGAATTGTAGAAGGTAAAAATAAAAGTTATTTAATTGTATAATTTTTAACAGTGAATTTCATGATTTTTAGGAAATTGAAAATAATTTTTCAACTTTTTATAGAGGAGTTCAAATTTATAGCTTTTGACAAGTTTTCATTCTGTTTTACTGTCTTTATTTCTTGAAAATCAATATTTTGATACCTTCAGCAAAAATATGATTGCAATTATTTTTCTATATAAAATAAATGTTATTTCAAAGTTAAAATAATAATTATTGAAAATTATCTGGAAAAATTTATTGAATAAATTAAAAAATTTGATACTCTTCAAAAATTGTGCATAGATCGACTTGGTATCATTGGATAGTATGATTTTCTTAATGTTTTCATATTTACTCATCCAAAATTCATGGTTTTAAAATTAAAAATTTTTAAATACTTTCTGGAAATTATTTGTAGACTGTAGAAAGAAAAATAGTAATTTTTGTTTGTATCCTTTTCAACATTGAAATTTTATTGTATTTATCGAAGAATTTTTTAGCTATTGGATATTTATTACACGAATAAAAATATCTCATTTTTGACAATCTAAAAAATTGTTTAAAAAAATTCCTATAATTGCAGATTTGATTTCGTTGGATTAAGGAATCGGAAGACATAAATGAGGCTTACCTGTTTTTTCACGGAACTATTTTAACCACTAAAACTGTTAATTTTGATTAATTTCTGCGTTCTTCCACACACTTTCACACGCTTGTTTGTTTACGTTTCACTCAGTTTCACTTGACTTCTCAAAAAAAAAAAATAGGTTATGGTGGAAACGCCCACGAAAATTTGACCAGAGTAAACACACTTCTCATCACGTGCGCGATGACGTGCGGCCAGAAGCACAAGGAATCATGCGTGCATTCCGGCCCCGTGCAACTTCGTTAGTTCCCGATTCATGCTGTGGCACCGACAAGTTCACACACATCAAGCTTTTGGATTGTGTGCATGTGACGACAAGCTTCGGCTTGATTCGGCTCGGGCCGCGGACCAAGCCGGATCCCGTTCGCCCGTTCGGCTTTTCGCTGAACGCCAGCCGGGGCGTTCGTCGAAAAGGGTTGGAGGGGCGTGGAGGGTGGGTACATGAGGAACCGGGCGAACCGGGCAAACATCAACTCTGATCAAATCTGCCGTTTGGTAGCATCGGTAAGCATCGGAGTGATTCCACGGTGCAAGCTGTGCGAGTCAAGCGGTGCAAGAGGTGCAAGACTTGCAAGGATAAAGCATTGTATCAGTTGTAATTAAAAAATCACGCACTCAATTTTGCAATGGAGAGATTAATTTGAAACGTCCTTATAGACAAATCGAAAAATTTTCGTCAATATTATACACTTTTTGCTGCAATGTCTTGCACTTTTTCGATACTAAAAATTGACATGCTTCAGAAAGTATTTATTTTTATTTTACCTATTCTATATGTACTTTAAATGCTTGAAATAATTAACTTGTGTAGTTGATCAATTTTTTAAACTATTTAGTTGTAGTTTTAATTAAAAATATTTGTGTAAATTGATATTTTCAAAGAATTATGATTCGAAGTGTTATCATTTATTTCAATTTTTTTCTGTTATTATTACTAAGTATATTATTAGTATTCAGGGCATAACGACGTAAAACGTTATTTTCTACGAAACTGAAATTTCTCGACAATTTGTAGTTCTGGTATAAAATATGATTTTAATTATAATATTTCTGATTAAAAATGAGCATTAATACAGTTTTTATTTAATTTTTTACAACTAGAAAAAAAGGAATATTGAAATGAATACATATCTATTTAAATAAGCATTACAGTTTTTTTACTTGAATATAAGTGAGTTTTTAAAAGAATTACCAGTAATAAAAAACCTCAACTTAAGTCAACTATTTATTACATTCAAGTAATAACTTTTTCTGGTACTTATTCTGATGAGTATTCATGCATGTAATTCAAGTGACCATTTCTCGAGGCGTGTTGGAAAATATTTTCAGTAAAAGAAAATGTTACACCAGTTGATAAATTATACATATAGTTTGTTGCCAAACTTTAAAACAAAAATAAGAAAACAGAACTGTTAACAAGCATTTTAGATTTGCTGGAGTCATCTATTTTTGTTTAGAATTACTATCACAATAGATTACGATTCATGCATGGATGAGAAAAACATGAATTATTTAATTTTTTTTAATGAATACTATACGATTCGAAAATACATTAAGATTTGATTGTTCCAAACACCCGTGTCGTGTTAGCAGTGTACCAATTTTTCATCAAATAAATTAGATCACAAAAGTTAAATTTATGTATTGAAATTATTGAATTTTGAATTCCACAATGAAAACCTTTTGATTATGCTAGGAAGAAGTTAAGTTGGAAATAATACAGCAGAATTTCTTGATAACTTTTCTTAAAAAGAGAACTTGTTTCAAATAAACACTGTGAACAAGAACACGAAAGTAAAATTTTGCTAACAATACATGATTTTAATTTATTGTTGCAAGACGTAGAAAAAATATCTTTTGTTACCAAGAAAATCAATAGATAATCCGACCGTAAAACAATATTTGGATTTACGAAAAAGATGATAAATTGTTCGATTGTTAAATAGGGCAACGATAATATTTCGAATGTAGACGTAAAGCATTTATATCTTACGTTCATTAAAATTCACGGACTTATCCATAATAAAAGTTCCCGCGAATTTTGTGGATTTTGTGTAAGCGTTTGTATTTCAAACGCGTTTACATGATATTTGCATGCATTCCGTACAAACTGCTCTATCAAGTCAGGAAATAAGTTTGGAAAAAAGTAGTGATACATGTTCTGCAATCAAGTGGGATATAACGAGGGAGCCTAACATAGCTTAATGAAAAAAATAACAATTATATATGTTTTCAAAAAATATATATATTTAAACAAATTTAACAAAAAAACAAGGAAAAAAGTAGAAAACTGATTTTTCAAAAATGCATCAACTGTGTGTGAACTTCGACAACTTTTTTTGATGACGATTCTTCTTTTCGACATCTCTTGACTCTTTGACGAATTTTCGGAGTGGAATCAACAAAAACATTTTCACTGCTTGTGAAATTACATAGATGCGGTGTTCGTTGCAAGGAAAATTAGGAATGCAAGTTTGCACAGCTTCATCCACAACATAATAAGATGCTTCTGGAGATGAGCAATGTTTCTGAAAAAGAGTCTCCAGACTGATCACAAAATTAAACAAAGAAATATTTGGATGCGTGAAATCAGTATTGTCTATATTGTCAGTAATAGTCGTCACGTTTATATAGTCTGTTACTACATTACAAGTCTTGCTTGTCAATGCAGTTTTGCAAACACTGCAGGATTCAATTTTTTTGCATTCCAGCAACATTTTGCAAATTCGTCCTGTCACGTAGTATGACAGGCAGTCAATTCGAAGACGACCACAATAATCGTGATCGACAGCTTCGAAGTAATCCCAGTCAACGTTGGCAATAATTTGCTCTAACTTTGTTTTTATGTTTTTAAGAAATGAGGTCTTCTATTGGGGAAGGTTAGTCTTTAATTGCGACAGTTTGAGGAGAGGCTTTTTTGGACCACTGACAGGAATGGAACAGTTTCCATACTTCGGAGGTTTCAATAAAGAATAGGTGGACAAAATCTTATAAATTTGCAGAAACGTTGGGGTCGATGGGTGATCGTCGCATCCGCCACCTTGCCTCACACAACCGAAAAATCTGTAAATGATGCATAATACAAGAAGTTACACATAGTAAGATACTCCTCTAAGAATGGCAGTGTCATCACTTTTGTCTATAAATACAGGATGGCCACAATTCCACGACCGATAATTTAACCAAATTTTTTCCATATTTTTCCAAGTCGAAAAGTCCTCTGCCACTTTTTACAAAACTCAAAATCAAAAAAGATATTCCAGTTTGAAATTTAACTAATAAATGGGCTCTATTGAGGAGTGGGGATAAAAACTAGAAATCAAATTTTACAAGAATTTGCCCTATTTTTTTCTGAATCGAAAAGTCCTTTGCCACTTTTTGAAAAACTCAAAACCAAGAAAAATATTCAAGTTAGAAATTGAGCAAATGTGATTGGTTAAAACTTCTAACTCGAATACCTTTTTTGATTTTGAGTTTTTTAAAAATGGCAAAGGACTTTTCGGCTCAAAAAAATGTAGAAAAAATTCTGGTAAATTTTGGTCCGTTGTTTTAATCCCCACTCCTTAATGGATTGCATTGATAAGTTAAATCGTCAGAGCCCAAATCGACGATTGCTCTCAGGTGCGAACATAATTTTTCATGTTGAAGGCTCTAAAAGTGTGATTTAGCGTCACGCACAGAGGCAAAAATCGCGACTTTAGCGTCTGAGACATGAAAAATATTTTTATTATTTGTTTGAAAGTGTTTTTCAATCATTGTTTTGAAAGTTAAATTTTGTCGAACTGTGTAATATATATTATATCGAATGATAACGTATGACATCACATTCAATATACATGTGTACAGGGTATATCCAAAACTACGGAGGATACTTTGCCTGATTTTTTTCAGATTTTTCTAAGACTAAAAGTCCTCTGCCACTTTTTACAAAACTCAAAATAAAAAAGATATTCGAGTTTGAAATTTAACCAAAAAAAGCGCTCCTTCGAGGAATGGGGATAGAGATCATAGACCAAAATTCACCGAAATTTTCTTCATATTTTTTAGAGTCAAAAAGTCCTTTGCCACTTTTCAAAAAATTAAAAATCAAAAAAGATATTCGAGTTTTACATTCGAGAAATCTGATTGGTTAAAACTTCTAACTTGATTATTTTTTCTGACTTTGAATTTTAAGGAAAGTGGAAAAAGACTTTTCGACTCAAAAAAATATGAAGAAAATTTTGGTAAATTTTGGTCCATGGCTTTTATCCCCACTTGTCAGAAGAGCGCATTTATTGGTTGAATTTCAAACTCAAATATCTTTTTTAATTTTAAGTTTTGTAAAAAGTGGCAAAGGACTTTTAGTCTTGGAAAAATCTAAAAAAAAATCTGGCAAATTATCCTCCTTAGTTTCTGATACACCCTGTATAAATAATATTATGACATAATATTTATTGATGATTAAAACCATTATCAATATGATTAACAATGAAATAAAAATTGAAATACATAATCATAACATGAAAAATTTTTACATTAAAACAGAACGATAGAACGAAAAAATGACATAATTAAAAATTTTAAACTCAAAACTCGGAATTTCTTGTTTACGCAAATCAAATTAATATCATGCGAAACTCGTTTCTTCTTGGATTAAGGCGTTCACATTTTTTTTCGGTCGAGTCACGTAATCGAGAGTGTAAAATGGGGCTGGTCCTGATAATCTTTGAGCTTGTACGTTGTTGGATGTGTTGGTTTTAAGGGAAATATTTACCATCGCTGCTGTAAAGCCCGTCGAAGGAGGATTCTACACCGAAGAACTCGCCAAAGTGAAGCATCCTGATGTATATCTCGTTGAAAAAGTGCTACGAAAACGTGGAAATAAAGTCTTTGTAAAATGGTTGGGATTTGATTGTGAACACAATAGTTGGATAAATGAAAAGGGTAAGTAGTCAATAAAGAACATGATATATAGAACAGTTGTTTTTATTTACAAAAACACGCATACATAAGAATAAATTTATAACGCTCAATTCATTTCCGCACCACCACAGCCCCGCTCGCATGGGGTGGTAGAATTCGTGGAGCGTTTTTGGTGACGTGGTATCCCCAGTAGGCCTAATCCACGATCTATATGTAGCTTATCATCAACTATACCTTACTTGTCTAAAGCAATATTTACATTTTCTACGTCAATGTTCATCAATTCCTTGATTTTATAATGACCCCAGGGAAGTGTATCCGTGGAATCTTCGAATCGACACCGTTTGTTGTCAAATGGACTCAACGCCAGTTTGGTTTGTCGCACTGTTTGGATTTGATGTAGCTTGGTCCTGAAGAGGTATTGCTGTCGAATCTGTGTGACGTTTTCCCGCAAGCATTGTACATAGTCGTCAAAATCAATGGTTCGCTTAACGACTGCAGCCTTCACTCCTTTCGCCTTTTTCATACGGTCCTCGCCTTCGACTCGTACGCTATACATCTTGCTGCGAAGCCCCACAAATTCAGTCATGATTTGGCCGTTGCATTCGTCCTTCATCAAGCCGACGATTTTCTTGTTGGTGAGAGGCAGCTGGAATCTGTTATCCTTTGGGTAGTCGGATGTATCGAAGCAGTGGATGTTGTTCCGCATGATTTCGTAGATGTTTGAGTTTTTCACTTCATAAATGAGGCTGTCGGTGTCTGTGCAGAGCAGCTTGCAATCCACCGTCTTGTTCTTCATGAATCCGTAGTGGAAATCGTAAACGCAGGTTTTAGAAAGGTCCAAGACGGCGAATACAACGTAGATTGGCTTGTTGAGGACAACTTGAACTTGAGAAAGTCGGACAGCTACCAAATTTTCCGCAAAGATGGAGCGAGCTTTGAAGTTGGGCCGGGCGATGAGAGCTTCCGCGCCGTGTCGTCCATCCCACTTCGTCACCAGCTTGACAATTGCTCGTTTTCGCACGTTCTCCATCGTCTTTCCGAATACGGCATTGTTCATGAGTTTAAATAAATTCTTTTCAAACTCGTTAGTGGCACGTTTCCTCATGTTGCTGTTGAGGTCGATGTAAGGCTTGAGCCACGATGATTGATTGAATTGTAGAATCCGATGAATTTTTTTGAGCACGAGTCCATGTTTCAAGGCCTGTTTCAAGTTGCGATAATGAATCACGTAGTGCTCTTTTCGCTCCAGGGTAGTCAGTAGCTTCCGTTCTTTAGATCCTGGAGGCGCCTTTTGCTCGGGACAGAAGGGTAAATCTTGATGTTGGTCATGAATCTCATCAGGATATTCGAGATCCACTTCCAAAATATATCCAACGTCGGCGTCATCCTCCACAGCCCAGTTGACGTCATTATCGGCCCATTTGAAGCCATTGCATGGAAGGTGTTGCATCATGGCCCATCCGTAGAGATTGTTCACGTCATAGTATACCAGATACTTTGTTTCCTCATTCGGATCGTATTCGGCCATGTACGGGTTGTTGGCATGGGAGTATCGGTTGCTACACTGGCTCACTCCTCCCCTGAGTCCATGTTCAATGAGCATCATCTGATCGATGTCAGTTAACAGCTCCAATTCCACGCCCATGTATTTTAGCATGGCATCCCATGCGAGTCCCGGCGTTGTAAAGTAATGTGCGGGGTCCAAGCCGTAAACGTCGATGCATTTATCGCGGAAGTTTTCAAACACGTCACTCAGTAGCAGTATATCAGTCTTCATATACAAATCCGAGTATTCCCCCAGCGTTTCGATGCCGAACGTATTCCAAACATTGCTGGCATGACTGTCAACAAATAAAAAATAGTACTAATCATAATGATGATAATTATAAAAATAAGAATAATGATAATAACAATAAGAATAATGATAATGATGATAACAATAAGAATAATGATAATAACAGTAAGAAGAATGATAAAAACAAAATTATAATGATAAACTTACGAGTAGTCTTCTACAGTAATGTTGCTTCCGTTGAGGTGACTGTAGAATTGATCGTGGGATGGTAATTTTTCTTCGTCGAGTTTGCTCCAACCGTCCATGTATTCATACGGGAACACTCCTTTTCGCGTCAGCAGTTGAAATTCAGCCTCATTCAAGTGATTGAATTTACGACGTGTTATCCGTGTTTCGTGGAGATAGGATGCTAGTTTCTCCAACGACGAGGGCATGAATCGAAACGTATCCAGAAACCTTAAAGACACCTCACTCCCTCTGATGTATTTCGTGAAGGAGATGTACTTTTCCATGTTTTCCGGTAGCACGTAAACGCGTCCCTCGATGCAAGTGGCAACTTCTTTTATGAGCAGGTGACTGTCGTAGCCGGTGAGGTTGTGGAACATAACCATGATTGTTCGCGGATCCTTGTAGTTCAGGTTACATGCGTTGTGAGCAGGGCCTCGATACCGTCCGGTAAAATGACAATGGTCACGAACTCTTTCCTTTCCAAGTGGTTTTTCACAAATGTGACACGTAGATGCCTGGATGAATGCAACTTTCTCCTCTTGAGTCAACGAATTCATGATTTTTGGATTGTCATACAGCCCTTCAAGCTCCTTGACCAAATTGAGAAGTTCTTTGGAGAACCAATCGGCGGGTTTAATACCTCGGTAGCTTTTATAGTAGGACCGGCTCGCATCGAAACTACATTGAACAAAATATCCTACACTGTATGGTTCCTGCACTTGACAAACTTGTGTGTTTCCGTTATCGTTTGCTTCCACTTTTTTTAGCAGACACTCGAAATCGGCATACACCACGAACGGAACTCTTTCTTTGTTATTAAAGTTTTTGAATTGTAGAGTGTTTTTTCCCGGTGAAGGTAGGACAACGCCACACTTGTTGATTTTTTTAACAATCCACGTCGTGAGCCTCCAATTTTTCGGTGGTTTGAAAGAAATGTAGACATCTATCGCAAATGTAGTGCTTGTTTTTGGATTTTGTTATTTGCGAGCGAACAAGCCTGGAAAGATCCTTGATCCACACGTAATGGAAGATGAGTGGTTCTCCGTCGTCCTCTTCCTCTTCGTTCTCATCATCCACGTAGTAGTTTTGAGCGAACAGAAGATTTACGTGCTGATCCTTTTTCTCGGCTGTCATGTATAAAGGTGCAACGATAAAACTTTCTTTCTTCTTTTCCAAAATGTATACATTGATTGACACTGGATTTTGCTTTTCAAATTTTGAGAAATCCTTTGGTGCGACGGGGAAAGCAATTCCTTCAAAGTTTAACGTATGTTCATGTTTTCTGTAATTGTAGAGTCGATCTAAGTGTGTTTCTACTGGATGAATCGCCGAGAGTACAGCCCACTCGAAACACTTGTCGTCAAAGTTTTTCACGTTAACACACGCTTTTTTAGTCTTGATTGAGGGAGGAAGGTCGACCCAGGAGCTCCCGCGCATCGGGTTGAACTTGTTGATGTTGATGGATAATCTGACGATGCTGCGTAGACCCCAGCCGGATTCACGCTCCTGGAACTCTTCCACTTTGCGCAGTAGGGGCCTTTTCACGTTGTCCACGAACCATTTCCCGAGATCTGTGCTCCGTAGGATTGGAATGTTTTTTGTGTGAAACGCTTTCAGTTCGAGCACTTCTTCGTCGTTTTTCACTATGCTGTACTCGGATTCAAGCATCGTGTTTACCTTGACCGCATTTTTTTCAGTCAAAATATTTTTTATTTTACACTCAAACAAATTTTCCGCCTTGTTTAAAAAGTCTTCGAGGTCTAAATGTCGCTCGTTGACTATCGAGCCGGTTTGGAGACGTCTCGCGAAAGCCGATTCGACGTCTTCCCACTCGATTCGATCGCAAACTTCACCACCGCCGCGCACTGTGCCGCTCCTATGCAGGAGTCTATTGTTTGTATGCAATTGTTGTATAATGTTTGCACACTGCAGTTTCACGACATTGTTATTTTTTTTGAACTTTTGAAGTTCACGAACACTCGCGTTGGCTTCCTCGATTAGGGCCGCTGCCTCGAGAGGATTCACGGGTTGCATCGATAAAAGTTCTCGTTGACGCCGCACCACGTCTTTGACTTTGTTTATAGCCATGATGATGTTTAAAAAAAAAAAAAAGCGACAAACCGTAGCGCGACAACGTAGTGCGACAAATCGTAGCGCGAGACTAAAATGAGTTCACACAACTTTCACTCGACAATGTTTACTTGGTTATGTTCGGGTACTACCACGACATATTACAACTTTGTATCATAAACTTTTTCGCTTTCGTAATTTCATATGAAATTATATCATCCGGGAAAACGTCACAGAAATCACCAATTATTTTATAATTTTCCTGAACAACTCGGTTTGCAATGGCTTTCGCGCAAAGGTTTCGGAAATTGCAATTCGGGAACATATCAGCGACTCTATATAAATTAAAAACAGTGTCAAGATAATCCATACGAAAGTCCGCCTTCCCGGTATATAAAAATGATAAAAAGCGTTGAATAATATTACTATTGAATTAATTAATAATCATTTTGTTGTCTTCGGTTTCCTTCCATTTGTTGTTTAATAAAGTTTCAAAATATTTCGATTGCGATGCGAGAATGGCTTTATGAACTTTGAATTCTCGATCGGGCGTGATAATCGAAAAATCAGCGTGACTACCCGTTAATAGCAAGTTTTCAAAACTTTGCGCGAAAACGTTGAGTCGCTCACCTTGTTGAGAGTCGCATCTATCCCAATATCTGAAGTATACGTTCACGTCTACAATAAATTTGCCATCTTCCCCTAATTTCCCTGCTGGAAGCACAAATCCTCCACTGCCGGCATGGAAAATATGCTTGAAGTCGGGGTCAACAATAGTTGATCTAGCATATTCTTCGATTTTTGTTGCTAGTCGCCAATCAATTAAAGTATCAATACAAAAGCGATATTCAATAATTGGTTGATATGTGTCTTTGCTGATTTTACGCGCACTCAATTTCCATATGAAATTATAACTGCGCACCTCTTTGGAGCACTCGTCACCAATTTCTTTTAAAAAATCACATAGAAATAAGTTCATTGTTATGTTAATGAAAAGTATTTTTCTGCTTTTTCACTATCGGTCTGAAAAATAAATTGAAGTTGACGCGAAGCGAAATTAAGATGGTACGGAAGCACAATTTAAGTTGACGCGGAGTGTTGCGCGAAGCGATATTAAGATGCTTAGAGTGATGCGTGAAATGCGACTGACTAATTATGGTAAAATTGAGTGGACTTATATAGAGGTAAGTGACGTCATCACCAATCCCCCACTCCTCAACATCACAACTCCATCTACGTCACAATTTTTTCATATAAACACTTGGATCTATATTTAGCTCAGATCAAATTACATTCACATCCTGAAACTTGATACTATAAACAAATGTAGCAAATCTTATCTTGGTGTCATATTTTTAGTATTTTTGTAATCTAAAGAATAACATGAAATTTGTTGATTCTCAAATTACATTCACATCCTGAAATTTAATATTATAAACGAATGAGGTAAATTTTATCTTGATGTCATATTTTTATTGTTTTCGTAATCTAAATAATAACATGAAATTTGTTGATTCTCAAATTACATTAACATCCAGAAATTTAATATTATAAACGAATGAGATAAATTTTATCTCAGTATCATATTTTTAACATTTTTGTAGTATAAATAATTGTCTTAAATTATCCTATACTTGAATTATATTTCCACAGTCATATATCTTGTGAACATTAGACAATCCATCATTTTCAAGCAGGAATTTCAGTATGAATTTAAGTTAGATTCTTTAATATAAAATAATTTCTTCATTCGTGATTCAATTCCTATACGCTTTCGTGTAAACTTAGGAAATGTTAAAAGTACTCCGCAGAGTAGAAATGTAGGGTCTTATTGTAACCCGAAAATTTTTATAGGCGCACTTGAGATTTCAAGGCGCTCATTGTTTTGGGCACGCTCGAAAAGACAGGGTGCTCACTTGAGGTGAAGAGGTTCCAATGGTGTTTATGAATTTGTACATGGCATTCAATTATATTTCCAAAAATCTGTATCAAACCAAATGCGTGTTCTTTCTTCGATCACAGTCTAACGAAAACCTCCAAAGAGTTAAAATGTATCCATCATTCATTTTTGAAAACGTGAAATTTCCCTTCCGGAACGTTTCCACAATTTTTCAAGTGAGGAATACATTGCAATAGTAGTACACTTGATGCAGTCCCTACTACTAAATGGATTTCATACCAGTCATTGGATACTCGGGGAGGAATATGTTGTAATCGCACAACAATTCATTTCGGTGAGTCATTAATTCTAGTGTGTGTGCGCGAGTGAAATAGGAAAATAAGGTGGGATAAGAATATTTTTTTGTATTATTACATTTTTAAAAGAAACGGGAACTCGATCGAATGAGGCGCTTGACCGCGGTGGTAAATATTTTCCGCGACATCAGTCAATTTAATGTGGTGATGGAATCGATTAATCAGATGGAAAATGACATCGAGACTTTGAAGGACTTGCTTCAAAAAAACAACGAAGAATTTTAAAAACGTCATGAAATGTTTAGTGAATTAAGAAAGAATTATCTATCGGAAACTGTAGCGTTTGAAAAAAAATTGTCTAAGTGCGAGGATGAATGTGAGCGAATTAGAATATGTAAAGTAATGATATTGAAAGAGCGAATGTTTGTAATGAGTAAAAGTGAACATGATTCGTTTCGTTTAGATAATCTCGACCAATCTTTAGATTTAACTTATCAAATAAATGAAGAGAGCGAAAAGTATTATTTATTAAAAACTCGACTTATATGCATGAATGGATATATGCGTGAGGAGTATGGTGCAGAAGAGTAGATTTAAGGAATGATAAGTATATATATGTAATCATTATAAAAAAAAAAAAACAAAAAAAAATCTAAAAATTGAATTTGATAACGGGGGGCGAAAACCCTCTGTTTGTACAACAGAGGATACGCCCCCTGTTTTACCGACTGCAGGTGATTATTACCGACACGGGTAATTTACCAACCGCCGTCATCTTAGGTCCCTACCTTACCGACGCGGGGAGAGAAGGGGGGAGTTACGTGATGGAAGTAGGAGTGGGGGGGTCCAGAACCCCTTCAGTTCACCTTCTTATCTGAGATATATACTGACCAATCTATTGTCGATGTACGACCCGCTTATTTTTTAACGAGCGCATCGTTATTTTCCTAGGAATAGTAAAAAAAATACACTCAGTGTAGGTCAAATTGTTTCCTAAACTGAGAGTCGATATTTTACTACCTGGTAGCTAATCTACTACCAGGAATTTTAATACCCACACTGAATGTGGTCGATTTCCTTGCCTCTCATTATTTTCCTACCCCGTGTATGAAATAGACGACACTGAGTACTACCAGGTGTACTCCTAAATAATTTCCGGTTTTTTTGCAAATAAAACATAATTCCAAAAAAACCGTAACCTTTATTTAATTCAAAGTATTTTCCATCGCTTTCTACAAATTTTTCCCACCTTTCTGGTAAATTGTGGATACCACGCCAGTAAAAATCATTGCCTTTGGAGGTGAACCACTCGGTGAGCCATTTTCGTACGAGTCGAAGCGCTGCTCAGAAAGGGCATGGCCCAACGAGGCAAAGAGGTGGTAGTCGGATGGCGCCAGGTCTGGTGAGTAAGCCGAATGATCAAGCACTTCCCACTTGAGCCTTTCCAGCGTGTCACGAACGACTTTCAACCTATGCGACGGCGCATTGTCATGGAGCAAAATCACCTTCTTCTGTCGTTGTTGATATTCTGGTCGGTTTTCCACGATGGCTCGGCTCAAATCTTTCATTTGCTGTTTGTAGCGAACGGCATTCACAGTTTCACCAGGTTTCAGCAGTTCAAAGTATATAACACCGGACTGGTCCCACCACACACACAGCATGACCTTTCGACCGTAACGATTTGGCCGTGCCGTCGATGTCGATGCTTCACCTGGACTCACCCACGATTTGTTGCGCTTAGAGTTCTCCAGGAAAATCCACTTTTCATCACCAGTAACAATACGATGCAGGAAAGACTTTCTTTTGTATCGTTGAAGCAGCATTTCACAGGTCACTTTTTGATGCTCCATTTGTCTCTCGGTCAGTTCATGGGGCACCCACTTTCCACACTTCTGAATTTTTCCCATGGCTCGCAGACGTTTGGAAATTGCTTGCTGTTGAACTCCCAACGCATCTGCAAGCTGTCGTTGCGTTTGCGTGTTGTCTTCATCTAATAATGCTTGCAATTGCGCGTCATCGAACGATTTTCGCTTGCCGGAGCGTGCGGCGTCGTTTAGGTCGAAATCTCCATTTTTGAACTGTCGAAACCACGTTTCACATGTTCGAAGTGTTAATGCACGATCACCATAAACTTCCACAAGCGCACAGTGGCTCTCGGACACTTTTTTCCCCTGATTGAACATGAAAAGCCATGCATGGCGCATATGCTCAAAATTCGTCACAAAATTCGACATTTTTGAAGCGCAATAAAAACTTACTGTAAGATTTTTTCGAGAAAATGTCAACGCAGTTCAAGCACTCGATATGACTGAACAAAATGACATATGGTATGTGTTACCAACAGCGGTACAAAACAGAACGCCATCCATTGAAAAAACCGGAAATTACTTGGGAGTACACCTGGTAAAATAATTTCCTACCAGTTAGGTTTTTTACGAGGTGATTTTTTACAGTGTATGTATACTGTTTGGACAATGAGGTTATGACGTTCCGCTCGCAACGACTCTTCCGTTCCTGACTCCATGAAATCCAGACAGTCGAGCAAAACAAACTCGCGTTTAATCCGTTTGATGACAAACGTTTCGTTTTACCAAACACAACGGACACTTTGGCACATGGTCATTACTAAATATCACGATTAATGGAAATGGAATAGCGCTTACTGAAAAAACGGTCAACTTTTTGACCGTTTACGGTCAACGTTGACCGTTAATGGTCAAAAATTTACGGTCGACGTCGACCGTTTACGGTAAAAAAACGGTCAACTTGACCGTTAACGGTGAAAAAACGATCAAGTTGACCGTGGTTTCGTACGGTCAACATTGACCGTAACGATGAACACTGTCAAGTTCACCGTTACGATGAACTTGACCGTAAAGGTGAACGTTCACCGTTACATTCAACGTTTACCGTTACGGTGAACGTTCAGTAGTCCCCGTTACAGTAAAAGTTTACCGTTACGATCAAGTTCATCATAACGGTGAACTTGACAGTTACGCTCAACGTTCATCAACTTGACTCTTGTTGATGTCTGACCGTTTTATTAAAGTTGACAACAACAGTTAACCTGACCGTATAGTGGTCAAGTCAGGTATAGGCGTTACGAACTTTATTATTACGAAAAAAAGACAAAACGATAAGCAATTTCGATTACACTTTTAATATTGCACGAAAAATACAAATCATACATGCAGCACTTTAAACATTATTATTTTTCTTTAATTGCACACGAAAAATACAAATTATAGACACAGCACTTTGAGCGTTTTCATTTTTTCTGGTCTTTAGCAGAATTAGAGCATTTATCAGAAATGATTTTTTTTATCGAATGTTTCAACTTCTCTTGATTTTCTGTAGGAAATGCGGCGCAGATGTAATCTGGAAAAAAATTTTTTAATGCTCTTTTGATATTGGAGAGCAGATTATAGAAAAATCAATCAGTGCTTTAAAAACGAAATAATGAATAAGAATTATATTTTGCCTACAAATTCATACCAGTAATTGCTTTTTTGCGATGAATGTCGAGTTCCGGCTTTCTTTCTCCATTTTTTGACCTTTTTCCTGTGAAGGAGCAGAGTCGAAATTCTTGGGGATGAAAGAGGGCTTGAAGCAAAGACTTGATCAAATCTCGAGGCGAATTCTTTTTGTCTTGTACTAGATCCAAGATTGCTGGATCAATAGCGTAACGTCCATTCGCTTCCAATTTCACTTTCTTTGCAAAAGGCTTACCACATTCTGGTATTTCATCCTCATTATCCTTTTTAACATAAAACATTAAAAATGTTATTGTGTCATAAAATCACAGCGAGAAATATTAATACGCTATACCTGTTCATGATCTTTATCAGCTTTACCCTTGCCCGCATCTAATTGGGCAACCTGCATATTTTGTTCAACATTTTGTTTAAGAGGGTTCTCGACGTTTTCTTGGAGATTTTCATCAGTATTTCGCGATTCGACATCATCGATAAATTCACAGGCATATCCACTCTTGAAGTTAAAGAGTTACATTTATAATTTTCAACATACAATAACATTATGAAAAATAGTTCTAATTAGAAAGAGAAAATTTGACAGACATATTTTTAAATGATTACGAAACCAATTTTCTGCTAAAAATTAATCTCAGATAACTATCTAGGTAGAATATGATTAAAATATTGATTCTGCTTATTCGATGAGTCCCTTAGTAATATTGCAATACATTGTCATTTTTAATTTAAAGTGTAATTTTTTTCGAATCATGCCTTTTAATTTCAAACTGTGAAAGGATTCAATAAATTCAACATTTGTTTTGTCTTCATCGCAAAATTTTAACTTGAAACGAAAATTTAGAATGTGTACCTACAAATGAAAAAGTTTTGAATATTATTTGCGAAAACAGTAAAATTAGTTTGCAAAAAGAGTTACTACAAGAAATCCGAAAACCCATGAAATGAACATATATATTTCGGATCATCTAAGTTGTAGGAAAAGCATTATACATATTCTACATACAGAAAAGAAAAAAATTTCAAGAATCCTATTCTTTTCTAGAAAAAGTTCTTTTATTCATTAATGATATAAAAAACCTGACGAACCAATGGATCATGAATTGCGTGTTGCTCATTTTTCAATTGTATGGGTTCGATTTCACACTGAAATGGTAGATTTTGCATGGGTGTACATTTTCCATCATGAACCTAAAACGTCGATTCAAAAACATGTTTTCACTATAAAATGTCATTAAATGTTTTATTTATAACATAACTGATTTGTTATATCATTGATACATAAATGTTGTGCTACTTACCACTAAAAGATCTTCGAGAACCGTTTCTCGTTCACGTTCATTCCCTTCCTGAAATTGTGGCACATTAAATTTAGATATCTAATAAAAAAAACTTTGGACAAAATAGATAGCTTCCATAAAAGACGTGTTAGTTTGAAGAAAGAGGGGCATCATTTAACCATAAATATTTTTCGCAATTTAATTTTTCATTTCTTCATTTTGTAGTTAAGAAACAATAAGGTAAAGAGATTTTTTTAAGTAAATTTGGATTTGAGGATATTCAGAATGAACATATAAAAAACTTTGCGGTAACATACAATATACACTATTCAACAGAATTAAAAAAATCAGCTATATTTAATTTTTAGACTGTGACATGACACTGGGGAGGAATTCGCGAGATATTGTGTTAGAAGGTGGGAAAGAGTTTAAAAAAGCCCAAAAAACTATAACATCAGTAATAAATGTTTCCACGTGGAAACAGTTTGAAATGAAATAATTTCTTTTCACCTTTCTACACACGCTGCAAATATAGACGGACTTTCGCGTCAAGGAATCAATTGTCCCCAACGACTGTAAAATTTCGCGCGTAGTGCTTTCCATGCTTGAAATGTCTGTTTTGAAATGAAAATGCATTAATTTCAACAATATATACCTAATTTTTATTTGTTCTTGTGAGATTTTTAAAAATTTCGATTATTTACTAATTTTTTACTGAAGTAACTTCGAAAATATACCTTACACAAACACTTCTGTAAATTGCATTTTTTCAAATTTGAAATATGTTTCTTCTTGTTTGTTCTTTATTCTGCTGTAACTTACTTTTCGAAGTGGAGACAAGGTTTTTGTAAATATCACGCTCTTTTTGCAAGTCGGAAACTTTTTTTTTTAAAAAGGTGACATCCTGAGTTGACCTATTTGACATTAGATCATCGTCGTTCTCTTCATCTGACAAGTCACTCTCCTTCCAGTACTTAGTGTTTTCCTGAAGTGTTTCAGAAACATTTATGCTTTAGAAACAGCGATACACTACTACACGAGCCGCGTCTAGACCATCCTTCTACCCAACCCCTTTCATATTTGAAGCCCTAATATACATATATGAATGAGAATTACCAGTTGCTTTTCCATGACGTTCTTCTTTAACGCATTTCGAATAATATTTTTTTCCTTCAGAGTTTGACTCATCAGTTTCTAGAAAACGTCGTTTATTTAGAGTTTCGATTGTTTAAATTGCGAAAAGTCGCAAAAAACCATGTGCTAATTTCTATATAAAGGAACTTTGATGTAACTTTTGCCGAAAATGTTTGACATTTTTGGTCAGCAAGGTAATGTACAAAATAAAACGAGTTGATATAAAATAATTCAAGATTTTAATGTTTTAACTCATACATAGCCATGAAACATTCATTAAATAATGTAACATGATGTTTGATTACTTGTCTTTTCGGCGATTCAACGTCTTCAGAGCTAGAGCTGTTTCTTTTTTTCATGCGGGTAGCTCTGCTTCTCTTCGACGTATTGGTGACATCGTGTTTTTCGAGAGTGCGTCGCTTTTCACACATGCTCGTCCATTCTGAAATTCACAGATCTCTTAGTATAAGATGTCAGTATGTTACAGTACAAAATATTGTATTTGCGTATGAGTAAATATAATTCTTTACAAATAGTACACCATTTGCAATGTGTGCAAAGCATAAATGTTTCTGAAACACTCCAGGAAAACACTAAGTATTAGAAGGAGAGTGACTTGTCAGATGAAGAGAACGACGATGATCTAATGTCAAATAGGTCAACTCAGGATGTCGCATTAAAAAAAAAAGTTTCTGACTTGCAAATGGTGTATTACACAATTAGTACAAATAAAATTTAAAAATTATAGAACAGCTTTAATATGTTACACGTCACATGACAATCAATTTTTTTTTTTCATGAAAAATATGGAAAAATATTGTGAAAGTATTATGTAACACTTATTTTGATTTACAAAATTATTAATGTATCTTTCGAGTTATTGAAGTGATACAGTATTGATTTTTTGTATAATGACTTTTAATTTCATGTATTTAAGTACCTTGATATAAAAGAATGATTCCACTAAACGAATAATAAATTGTAAGTTTTATAATAAATGAATTATATAAAATCAATTCGTCTCTTCAGATTTACTATTCGAAATTATTTAATTTACAAAATACCAATGTTTCAAATAACAGATTAAAATTTGATTGTATAAAAAATTATTATTGTCTTCTTATTTCAACTATATTTATAAGTACCTACAATTTTTAAATTTTGAGTTTATTATGTACATCATTTATTCTGATTTTCGGTGTCAAATTAAAAATTTTATATAATTTTATTTTCAAAATTGGTATTATATCTGCAATAAAAAAAAAGGTTTTTTATTATTCAATGTCATTTTTAAATTATGAATATGAAAAAAAATGCTATCCAAAAAATTGAAACAGTAACGTACTGCTGAACCTAGTTTAAAAACATTTCAAAATTAAACAAATATAAAATTTTGGTTTTTTGGAGCTCAAACAACGATGATTTATTGTATTGATAGGTAAATATATTTTGAATATTTTTTTCAAGCACTTTCTATCGTATATTCCTTCAAAAGCTCGAAAAATTTCTGTGAATTTCTGAACGTGACGTTTTATCCAATGTTGATAATGAAAATCTAGCTGAACAATTTCATAATTGTCACAGACAGAATTCAGTTGATCATTTTTAAAAAAGCGTCATTAAGGTTACACTGTTCTCTCTGAATCAAAGCTAAAAAAACAAAAATTGACTGCCACTGCGAAGAAACTTTATAATCCAGAAATTTTTGCAGAAAGCTTACTTCGAAAATATAAATCGCTTGGAAAAATTTTTCATTACCTCCATACGCAAGCACTCGCAAAATTTATTTAACTCTTTTAAAATATATTTGTTTTTACTCTTAATACGCATAATTTTTTTAAATCTTTTATATAGATTCTCAACATATAATTTTTTTTTCTTACTTTTTGAGTATTCATGTAATTTAAATAATTTAACGATATTTTTACTGATTTTTATATAGATTTCTAGAATAATATGCTATAGGATTCAAAGTTCAATAAATTATGGAGAACAGTATCTGTACAGAGTTTTTGCGTATCAATTTTATTTCTTGTATTTCTCGCATTTCTATAGTATTTATGAAATTACGAAGTATTTTTCAATATTTTCATACATTTTCAGTATTTTTTTAGATTGCTATGTGGTTTAGAAAATTAAATGCTCTTTAATTCAAATTTTAATAGACGTTCGATATTCTTATATATTTCTGAGAAGGTAACGTCCACATTGATTTGTAGAATTTTATAGATTTCTTGTATTTTAATATTTTTTTAATATTAACAATATCATGTGCCCTTTTTGTGTATTCTTTTATATTCTAGTCCTATAGATATCTCTCAGAATTTGATGCTTTAGAATTCAGAGTTTCATATATCTCAAACATTCATTTTGGATTCTTCAGAAAACAGTTTTTTTATACAGATGTCCATAATATTTTTTTGGTACTGTTTTAGTATTTATACAATTGAAAAAATTAAATGGTAATCTTTTAGGAAAGGGAGCCACTGTATCCTGGATGCATTTTAACAAAATCAGAAAGTGATCTCCTTATCATGGAATATTGCGTCCGCCATAACATTACTGATGTTGCTTTGGAAGAACTTTTGGAACTCATCAATTGCCATCTACCAATAAAAGTATTACCATCTATGTACAAATTTTTGCAAAATTTTCCACCGATCGCGACTATGATAACATATTACTATTGTGATGAATGTTTTAAACTTTTAAACTACGGCAATATGGGCATATCGCGATGTGCAAAGTGTCAGAAAGAGTTTAATATCAAGGATTCGAAACGAAATGGGCATTACTTTATATACATTCCACTCAAAGAACAGTTATCGAAGTTGCTCTCCGGTCCACTTTTTTTTGAACTTAATAGAGATGCTCCAGATGATGAAGTGTTTTCGGATGTCACCAGTGGTACAGTGTACAAAACGCTAAGACAAGATGTTATTTCCGATTGTAACATATCTATACAATGGAACGCTGACGATGTCCAGCCGTTCAAAAGTTCAAAGGTATCCATGTGTCCAGTGCAAGTTTTAATTAATGAATTAGGTTATCGTACAAGGCAGAGAAATATTCTTTTATGCGGTCTATGGGCAGCTACGAAGAAGCCTGTCCTTGATTTATTTTTAAAACCTTTTGTTGATGAACTCCACGACCTGCATGAAACAGGATTTGAATGTCTACCGCCGGACTATGTTAACCCGGTCACGATCAAAGTTCATACAATTCTCGCGCCTGTTGACTCAGTGGAGAGGTGCGCTTTGCAAAATGTTCATCAATACAATGGTTTGTGTGGATGTTCATTTCGCTTAAATCCTGGTGAACGTGTTCCACAAGGAAGAGGGCATGCACGTGTGTATAGAGGTACAGATATCAACCAAAGAACAATAATGCAACACACGAGAGATGCGATGGAAGCTGAAGAAAATGAAACAGTTGTTAACGGATTTAAAGACATTTCTCCATTAATGATGTTACCCATTTTCAATATCATACAAAGTTTTCCCCCAGAGTACATGCACTGTGTATTGCTTGGAGTCGTCAAATTGTTTCTCATGTCATGGCTAAATTCGAAAAATTGGGAGAAGCCTTGGTACATAGGCAACAAATTCAAAGCACTCAACGACAGATTATTGAACATTTTACCCCCATGTGAAATAACACGAGTTCCACAATCTTTAAAAAACATCAAACTTTGGAAGGCTTTAGAATTTAAAAATTTTCTCCTGTACTTCTCTCTGCCTTGTCTACAAAATATACTACCTCAAGTTTTTTTCAAAGACTGGTCCTTACTTGTGTACGCAATCTACATATTTAATGGACAAAAAGTTCAATTTGAAGCGTACCAAAGTGCTTCAAGAGCGTTACAACGATTCGTTACTGATGTTGAGAAATACTACGGGAAAGAATTTATGAAATATAACGTTCATTTGCTCCTACACATACCCCAAGGAGTAAAAAACTTTGGAGCTCTCTGGGCATGGTCCGCGTTTCCATATGAAAGCAATAATCAGGTTCTGAGGAATATGTTAAAAAATTCTCAAGCGATACTACAACAAATTTGTAAATCTCACCTTCGATACCAGTCAATAAAATACATGGACACGTTTGAAAAACCAAATTGTAGCGTTGTAGGAAGAAAACTGCTCTTACAAATGCAACGGAAATACAGAAAAAGAAGTGGCCGCAAAGTAGTATCGGATAATAGGCTAGTCGTTTATGGAAAGGGAGAATATCAGTTAATAGATATAGTCGAGAAACTAGAGATTCAAAGGAGCACAGGACAAAACATTCAAGAGAAAGTTGTTAGGTATGATAGATTTCTTTACAGCAATATGTTGTATCACTCTAGCAATTACAAAAAAATGTTTAAGCGAAACAATGCAATCATTGAAACATCGGCAAAACAATTTATCGAAATTCTAAAAATTGTGTGCGTCACAACAGAAGCTGAGCATGAACAGTACGTTGTAATAGGCAATACTTTCGAAGTGCTACGAGACACATTATGTAATATAGGAAATATTCCATCCTCGTTCTTTTTACACTCCGTTAGAAAAACAAACAATATTGTCGCGTGTACCCCACAAGAAATAATCAACAAATGTATTCTCATCTCTGGCGACAGAAAGACTTTTATAGTTAAATTGGTCAACAATATGGAGAACGAGTAAAGCTCATGTTTCGTACACGTAAAGAGAGTTTATTTTTACAGACGAATGAGTAAGTCATGTATCGGAGGAACGTCTGTTATATTGCATGATGCTTGATTATTTCCAATCAAAATTTGTATACGACTGTTTAAAATAAATATGATATGCAGAATCGATGTCAGTTGTTTACATTTTTTGTAATCGATATTGAAAGAGAAATGAGCACATAACGATTGGCTACTTACAAAAATATTGACGTTAACTGTAAACAGTTTACCGTAAACGGTAAACTATCACCGTGAACAGTCAACTGTTGATCGTAAACAGTGAATGATCACCGTGAACAGTCAACTGTTGACCGCAAACGGTGAACGTTCACTGTGAACAGTCAACTGTTGACCGTAAACGGTGAACGTTGACCGTAAACGGTGAACGTTGACCGTAAACGGTGAACTGTTGACCGTAAACGGTCAACCTTGAGTGTTAACGGTGAAAATTGACCGTTAACGGTGAATATTGGCCGTAAACGGCCAAATTTGACCGTTTTTTTGGTAACCTAGGTTATGTGTCTGTACATAAAAATCGTGACTAAACGAAAGTATGTGTATATGTGAGTGCAAAATTTTTTGTAAAGATATGTATAAGCTCGTGGATTAGGCCTACTGAGGATACCCCGTTGAAAAAACGCGCCATCAATTCTACCACCCCACACGAGACGGAAGCGGGCTTTGGTGGTGCGAAGAGAATCCAAACGTTGATTGTCAATCGACTTTTCGTAGATGTGTGTGAGCTAATTAGAACAAATAAGTGATGATAAATAAAATGTTATGTATACCAAACACTTGTTTTATTTACTCGTGTAAAAAAAAAAATGTCGTAGCCGGGAATCGAACCTAGATGCCAGTCGTATGAGACTAACACTTTAACCACTATCCACTTTCACCAGCTTTTTCAAAGTTTCACACTTTTAAAACAATTCATTCCTAATTAATTTTGCAAACGAATCGTAGGGAAGAAATTTATTTATTTTTTTAAACGCATAGAGGCACCCACAGAAGGACGAATAAAAGAATCATCTTTCTTGACATCTTTGATGATTTACAACAGCCTCCTGCAATTGTAGATTATTTTGATATCATTTCCATGATTCAATACAACTGTAATTTCAATTCAATCTTCTGTGCTAACTTTTGTCTCAGAACTCACACTCACCCTGGTGACGGGGCTCCGAGAGACTTCCGAGAGAGTTCCGAGAGACTTGCACATGCATTTCATAGTTTTTTAGGTCGCTGATCATGGATCTGAGGTCAAATTTGGAAAATTATTTTGTTCAAACAATTTATTTTAACAATTATACAAAAATACTTACTAAGATGCATATGCTTTTTATGATTTTTAAGGTCGCTGATAATGAATCTGAGGTGAAATTTGGAAAATTACTTTGTTTAAACAATTTGTATTAAAAAATTATGAAACAAAAATTTACTAAGATGCATATGCTTTTTATGGTTTTTCAGGTCACTGATAATGAATCTGAGGTCAAATTTGGAAAATTATTTTGTTTATACAATTAGTTTTAACAATTTTAAAAAAATTCTTACTAAGATGCATATGTTTTTCATGGTTTTTTAGGTCGCTGATCATGAATCTGAGGTCGAAATTGCAAAATAATTTCGTTGAAACAATTTGTATTAACAAAATAATTTTGCAATTTCGACCTTAGATTCATGATCAGCGACCTGAAAAACCATGAAAAGCATATGCATCATAGTGAATATTGTTTTTTTCACAATTTGTTAATACAAATTGTTAAAACAAACAATTTACAAAATTTGACCTCAGATTCATGATCAGCGACATTAAAAATCATGAAATGCATATGCAAGTCTCTCGGAACTAGCTCGGATAATTGTCCGAGAGAGTTCCGAGAGTGGACTCTTGGACCCCCGTTACTAGGGCAGCTGAGTGACTAGTCACTCTTTTTTTTGTAATTGCAATTATTAGAAAAAAAGAGTGAAAGCCGGTTGTAAAAATGTTTTGCCAATAATTCCCTAATCAGTTTTCTACAGAAAAAAATAGGTAGATTTAAAAAATCAAAATTCAAAAAATGTATGCATTTATAATATTAATTAATAACAAAGTCATAAATTATATAAATAATTAATAAATATGAATTAATAATAAAGTTATATATTATATAAATAATTATTTAATATTAATGAATAATAAAGTAATCGTAACTTGAAGGCTTGAATTAATCAATACATCTTACAGATGTGGAATAATTAAAAATGAATTTTATGTCAAGACTTAGATCTCATTCATTTTTTGTAACAATTTTTTTATTAAATTTACTAGAAAATAGTAGGCAGATAAAAACTAGAAAAATTAACGATAGTCATACCTATGGATTCAATTTATGAAAAAATAGAAATTTCGAGATGTATCAGAAAATTTGAACTTTGACATTTTGGAAGTATGAGAATTTTTCAAACGGTAAAATTTTGCATCAAAAACTGCATTTTGTTGATACATATGAAACTTTTTTTCTCATAATCATCATTAAGTGTTTTATAAATTCATCAGTTTTCAGTTACAATTTTTTAATATAATTTACTGCAAAATCATTCAAACAGACACGGGTCCAGATCTTCTCAGCCCGTAGGGGGTTAAATTATTCTTACATTGTTGCCTGCCTGGGAGAAGTTTTTTGAATATCGCGGGCATTTAATTGCTGTCTTTTTCCGCATGCTTAATCTTTATCGTGTGTCGTTTAATTGAATGGCATTTTAGATCGGCATAAAACGCTGGCAAAAAATAAAACTATTTTCGGCCGTTGACGGGATGCCCGCGTGTGATGTGTGTGTAAGAGCGTGGGCCTTGGGTGGCCGTGGGCGAGTTGCTCGTGGTTGCTCGATGCAAGCCGAAACGAGAAAGGAACCCCGAGTCCAGCCGAGTCTTTACACTGTTTACACTTACACCGATGTCACCGATGAATAACCGACTAACCGTACCTTCTGCGTAAAGTAAAGGATCTTTTCTGCACTCCTCTCAACTCCTCTTCACTCCTCTTAATTCTTCTGTAGAGTGTTATATGTGATCGTATCGTTCACATTCTTGCCCGGGTGATATTGTTTTCGACAAAGCCGACGACGCGGTAGCATTTTTTTTACCTGATGATGAAAATGATGACCAAGTGCTCGTTTTTCGTGTTGTTTTACATCGTCCTTGTTGTTACACTTCTGTGCGGGACGGCTTGTGCTTTCAATTTGGAATCGCGGATACCTGTTATCAAGAGGGGCGCGCCCGGTTCATATTTTGGCTACTCCGTCGCCGAGCACCAAGAATTCATCGAAAAACCAGATAAAAGTAGCATTGTTAGCTGGTAAGTCCTTCCTTCATTTAGTATTGAGTTTGACAAGTTGCGTTGTTTGTTGTGACCAGGTGATATCGTCGTAGAAAATAGCTCGTTTTGGCACTTGACGAAAAAAGATTTGACAAATTTAGAGTAAAACGGCATTTTCGCGACTTCGCCGTAAAAAAAAGGAGTTAATTGTTTTCAAAAAACAACGATTCAGAGATGTGTAAAAGTTTATAAACAAGCTCTGCCGAGTTGAAAAAAAATTTATTGATGTAAATATTAATTTAAAAAATTCGTTCATATAGATGAAGTGACTTTTGGCGTTAATGTTGGAGAATGTAGGTAATGTCGATCAGAAATAGGGAAAATGAACGAGAATTCCGATAGATTTTCGAGAATTTCAATAAATTTAATATTCATAAATCTGTGGCTTCCTAACTTAACAGACAAAGTCACACATGCCATAACGTTTAAAATTTTATCAGAATATCATGTAAAATGAACCTTATGGCATCGTGACTTTGTCTGTTATTCCTTGGAGCCACATAAATTTTCTCTTAAATAAATTGATATATTTACTGGCGCATAGGCAGGGAAGAGGGATTAAAAGATTTCAGCCACTACCGAAGCTTAGATGAAATTAACTATTAATCCATAATAAAATAAAAAAGTATTAATAATTAAGTATTATAATACAAACGTTGAAAAATATAGATAAAAATTATAATTAATGATGAGATAATAAAAAATTATCAAGAATGTCCTATCTGAAACTTAAAAAGGGACATGGTCTACGGTTTCATGTAAGTCCTGAAAGGTAAACAAAATTCAGGATACTTAATTTGGTGGCTCTCAAATAACAGTGACTCTGGAATCCAAAGATTTTTTTCTGAAAAACCTAATTATACATGTAGAATGAGGAGAAAGACATGTTTTTACAACTGCTACAGCCTAGTTAACAAAAAAATTATAATTAATGTAAATGTTAAAAATTAAACAAACTTCGAACCTTATAACATCGGATTGTCGATACCAATATAGAAATCCAGAAAATAATGAATACAAATTGCAAAAAAAATATTGAAAGTTATAGAATTATACTCTCTTTATCTGAATCTGTTGAATCTCAACATGTAAATCTGTTAAAAATTTTGGCTGAAAAATCTGTACTTTTAACAGATATCTGTCAAATTCAACAGACTTTCTGTTAAGTTAAACAGATTCAGATTAAGGGAGTACAAAAAAAATGTTTTCTGAAAAAAATAAAACGAAAATGATAATGACTAATTTCTAATGATACTTTAAATTCTAGAGCATCAAATTCTACAAAACCTATATAGCAATATGTGAAAATACGGAAATAGAAGAAATCTAGAAGAAATGAAAAATCCATATTACATTTTTTTTTCTGAAACCTAAAAAATTACTGAAAATCTATCGAAACCGAAATCTTATAACATTGAATTCTACAAATTAATATAGCAATCTGCGAACATACCATCTGAACAAAAATCTGAAAATATATTGAAAAATTCTTGAAAGTATAATGAATGTTGAAAAATGTGAAATGTATTAATAATCTTTTAAGACTCGAGAATTATTTAGCATGATTTTCTCAAATTGATAAAACTTTTGGTTTTAGAAAAAATATTTGATCTCTGAAATATTCGAATGAAAACTTTACAAAAAGCAAAAAAAATTTTCAAATCAAAATCTTATTTGAATTTTGACTAAAAAATTTTATTTAAATTTACTGAAAATCTGTTGAAAAGTTACACTGAGCGAAGAGCGCACTACTGATCGCGGCGTTCACCCCACTGACTGAGGTGCCAATGAAAATTTCCGTTTCTGCTCCACAGAGTAATGTATTCACCCGTCTAATCGCGGAGCTAACCCCAACCATTAGGGTGCTCCGCACTGAGTAGGGTGCCGACCTCAATGTTTGCGGAGTTCTAAAAATGAAAAATGCTCGTGCAAGTCTACAGCTGATTTGCGATTCCAAGCTGATCAACTGATCAACAAAACAATGTGGCGCGTGCATTTTTCATTTTTAGAACTCCGTTAATATTGAAGTCCACACCTAACCCAGTGCGGTGCTGGTCCGAATACATCGGGTCCTTGCCACGATGGTTCAGGAGCGACTCATTGGTGCGAGCACCCTAATGGTTGGGGTGAGCTCCGCGATTAGACGGGTGAATATACTACTCTGTGCAGCGGAAATAGAAATTTTCATTGGCACCTCAGTCAGTGAGGTGAACGCCACGATCAGGGGTGCGTTTTTCGCTCAGTGTACCATGTTCTTAAATATAAAAAAAATTATCAAAATCTTAAAAATTTTCTATACTGTAGCAGGGCATTTCCCCAAAATCATGGACATGAACTATCAAAATTAAATACTCGAGTAATGTAGTTTTTTGTTTATATTCAAATTACTTAGGGTTCTAATTGAGCATTATGCAGTTGTACATCATGATCAGTTCAGGAATCTACAAGCAAACAGCTTACTAACATCATGGACGCGTAAACAGGCTTCAAGACATATTAGCTACCTCTCGTTTTAAGGTCTGAAAAATATCTCAAAAACGAAAAATGCCACTGATTACTGATAGCGGTGCGATATAACTATCTTCAAGAGTATTTTTCATCAAGTGATTTTTTGTTAATAGTTAATTT
The DNA here is from genome assembly GCA_028476575.1 of Platygaster robiniae. NCBI lineage: Eukaryota > Metazoa > Arthropoda > Insecta > Hymenoptera > Platygastridae > Platygaster > Platygaster robiniae. Next base: position 11,328,796 of record CM052027.1, on the reverse strand, counting down.
CATATTTTTTCATGGCATTCAACAATTCGCAAATGATAACGTCCGTACGTAACGAAAAACATACATATTAATGTCTCTTGCATTGTAAAACGATTCTATTCACTTGAAAATTCGCATTCGAAGTTAAAAATGTGCTAGGTTTAACTGATAATTTTTGTAGATTTTTTAAACTAGTAGAAGTTCAGCTTTTGAGCGTTACGTACGGACGCTCTGTATATTCACTCATATATCCAAGATATTTAAACGATGATTTTCGAAGTTTACCATTGTTTACTTTTGAGATTACATTTCATCTGTTTCAATTATCTTGAGTGGCGATGAAGCAACAAAAGAAATGAACAAAATAACTCGAATTAGTTATGACATATATAAACAACTGTAACGTCAGTGCTGTTAAGGGGAGCGTTCTATGTTTTGGCTTGAAAAAAAATCGATTTTCTCTTATTCACTTTATTTTTTCCAAGACATATTTAAAAATTTGTTTGAGAAATTTGAAGTGAATATCTTGCATATTAACGATGTGCTAAGTTATTTTATAGCACACAGTGTCTAAAAATCATATGGTGCGTGACGCCCTTTAACTGCGTTTTCCTGAAAACTATGTTTTTCAAACTGGTGCTGGTGTGACGGATCACGCAAGAACGACTTGATCGATTCTAATGAAATTTTATACTCTTTCATAACACGTAATTTTGCTGGAATTAATGTTTCGCATTTTGCAAAAAAAAATTTTTCTTCATATTTTTTACACTAAACCATTGCAAGAAATCCAATTTGTCACATGTAGGTGTCTAATTAGATCAAAAACATTTATAGAATAAAACGTCAATATCTGAAAGATGGTTATATCTAATTATTTTTTATAAAAATTTGATTATAGCTATCTTTGAACAGGCTCTAGATGCCACACCGTTTATCTTTACACGCTGCGCAGAGTTAACTTTGGGTGCATTGTTTATGTAAATCAAGCACCATTTTTGCAAATTGTGACAATTTTTCGTATTTTCATATGAAGAATGAAATGTGTATGAAAATTGTTGTGCCTAACATGAACAGATTTATTCATATCCAGACGCAAAGTTTGAATACGATTGTAGCCAAAAACATAGAACGCTAACCTTAAAATGCGACCAGTGTGGTAAACATATCGAAGAACTGAATCCTCGAAACTTCATTATTGACGCGTTAGTTATGTTTTTGAATTACAAGCCTTAGACAAACCAACCACTTTCAAAAAAGTTATGGATCCGATCACCTTCACTGAAGACTAATGTTCCTAGAGAAGAGCGCGTTGCTGTCGGTATGAAAAATTACAGTAAAATTATCCCATATACTATCTAAATCTTTGAATTTTTATGATTTATCTTTGAATTTTCAGTAAAATAAAAAAAAATTTCAATTTTTACCGTTGCTCATGTCTTATCAATATGCAATGTCATATAAATATTAAAAAATTCTATTCATCAAATATATTAAATCAGACCTTTCCTACTCTTTTTAAGTTCTTGTATTTTGTGTGTGATATAAATTGAATAAAATTGATAAGAATAACATATTTTTGCTCTTGAATATGGCCATTACAATGACTGAGTTAAAATGTCTGTACGTAACGACTTAATGTTCGTACGTAACGTTTATTTTTTATACAAAATTCATTAATCTAAAAAAAGCGAAGCAACAAAGTTGTAAATCATTATTATTATCGTGATGCCAGTGCATTAAAGAATCGAAAACCACAAAGAGCCAATGAATATTCGATTTATATTCGCAGAGTTTTCAACGTAAACATAGCAAACAGAAAATGTGTGTCACTGGCGTCCGTACGTAACGTTTTGTGTTTCAGTACCCGAGAGTCCCTTTTTCCTAAATAATTTTCTTGCTTAAACGTGCTTCCTTAATAGGAAATTTCCTGCTTTTTCGCATGGTGTTATTGATATTTATTTCAAAAGTGAAATTATAGTACTTTTTTATACATTTATGTCGAACAAAACGTCCGAATGTCCGTACGTAACGCGCGAAAATGCCCAGCATCAAATTCTCAAAATATATATAGCAATCCATATAAATATACCAGAATATACTTCGATGTGCCTGAAGTTTCCAGCATTTAAAATTGAACAAAAAAATTTACAAGTTAACAGCTAGAGAAAAAAATTCTTTAGCTGCTTTTGAACACTTTTTGATCGTAACAACAAACATAATGCTCTTCAAAAAAATATTTGTCACACTTCCTAGCATAATAAACAATAAAATAATTCACATATTTTTTATTTTCATTTAATATTAAATGTTTTGAACTTCAGGTACAAAGCACTTCGAAATATTATTTTACGAAAACGCAAGAAAATTTTACTGTTAATCCTAGGGTATGCAATTCAAAAATCTGTGTCAAGTCATGAGATACCAAAAAATCTTTAAAACGTGTGAGCGTTGAAAAAATTATGAATCCTTCAAGTTGTAGGTATAAAAACTAAAGAAATATGTAAAATATCAAAATTATGTTAGAAAATTCTTACTTTAGTGACTCGAAAGTAACATAAATTGAATTCCATTACAATAAATACCTATAAAAAAGATGTGCAACTTCATACTCCGAATGTTGTTGAAGTTGAAAATCCAGAAATTTAAAAATTAAAAATTGTACTTCAGTAACTACATCGTTAAAAATTGAACATTATATTATAAAAAAAAAGTTATATTTTCGAAAAAACTCTCCCGAAAATGTTTTCTGTTTACGCTTCTGTATTTATCGTCTTATAAATGTGTATAATTATGGCACTATAAAGAGTTTTTGAAAAATAAAGCTTAAATAGTCGTAAAATCTCTTAATATGGCGTGTTTCTCACGAATAAAAATTTTGTTCAGTGAAAATGTCCACTTCAAGAAATTTACACATGAAACTAAAAAATAGTGGCTTCTTTAAAAATATATATGGAAGTCCATTCAAATATTTGAGAAAATGGGCTTTAAAAATTCACATAATGACTATTTCATGAATTTTCTAACGCAAACGCTTTATGTAAAAAAAAAATTATATATACAATCGTCCCTGGAGATTCTTGATCTTCGTGAAGAATTGACGATTTTTAAATATTTTACAAATTTTTAAGGTCTACCTTTGCAGGAAGTCACCATTGTGCAAATTCACTGAAAAATATTAACAATGGTGAGAAAGTTTATAATCTACATATGTTTTCCCTAAAATTATGGTTATTTTCCTTTCATGTCATATTTATATCTGATAAAACATCATAAAAAAAATCTGCCTTTTATAATACTTTCTTAAAATGATGAACTGAATTTTGTGACATTTATTCTTTAGGCACACATAAAGTTGGCTCCATGTCGACTGTTTTGTGAACAAACTGAAAAAAATTGCGAACACGCTGTGAGAATGAGTAGTAATAAATTGATAAATGAAAAAAAAATCTCAGCTCATGTCATGATGCTTGGTTTTTCTTTATTTCGTTAGTAAATATCGAAAACTGAAATTTTATTGTTTGTGTGTGCATAATGAAATTTTGGGGCTAATATAGATTCCGCAGTTGACATTTGATGATATGACATCTTAAAAAATTTTTCGTGCTAGAAGAAAATACAATATAAACTGCTAAAGAGTTAGGCGACTGAAAAAAAAATTTTTCACTGTAACCAGTACGGTTAAAGTCAGCGATCATCATGATGCATTTTTCTCAGTGTATTAACCCATTAGCGCCTAAACGGACGTTTTTTCGATCAACTTTTGAGTGGTGAAAAAAACCATGTAGAAAATTTTGAAAAAAATCCAGCCAAGTTTTTTCTAAGCCGAAATTTTATCAACTTTCAGAATCTGGGCTTGTTTTTTGATACTATGTGAGCCTTCATTGTAATTAACAATTTAACGAAACAAAACGTGAAATTTTCGAGTTCGATCACTTTTGAAACCAACGAAGCACATAAAAATCGAATCCTGAGAACCGCGAAAACTGAAAATTTCGCGTCCATGGACATTAAACTCGAAGATTCATGCGCTGTTTTTAAACATTATGTAAATGGCGCTCTCTAAAAAAATTGATTGCGATTTTTAATTTATCCGATTCCGACATTTTACCATAATGTGGTTAAAAACTCAAAGTATACGTTTTTTCGGTCGATGATCACAAATATAACGTTTTTTTTACAAAATTCAATTGTTTAAACAATTTATTTAAACAGACTGTGTTCTAATCGCATGATTTTTTTCAAGAAAGGCAGATTTGTGATGTACGGGAAGAAATACGCCAGAGAAAATGTTTTATTGGTTTTTTTCATTACAACACAACAACGAGGTTAAATACTTATAAACAAAATCTCTTCGCTAGGGGCGGAACATAAATATTTAGTTTTTTGTAGCAGAGTTAGATATAGTTGCTTGAGTGTTTTCGGTTTCTGATGATAAATATAACATTGTACTTGCAAAATTTTTTGTTAAAACAATTGTTGTCAATTCAATAATATTTCAAATTGACTGTTTTTTCAAAGAGAATTTGTCTTTGTGGTTAGAGGGAAAACAATGTCGAGACATATATATAAAAGGTATAGCTTATATACATTGATGACTTTTTTGATGATTTCCCATTCTTGTCTTATCTAGTTTTGTGGGGTAGCGGGGAGGGTGATCGAGACTGTCCATCTGTATGTGATCTGTCGCCGAAAAAAGCACCTGTGCGGGAAATCCATCTCGTAAATTCTCGTATATCACCAACTGCGTTATCTTTAGGCCTATAACTGGATATTTTACATCATTATCAGGTTTATATGTGGGAACATTCTTTTCTAGAGATAAAATCTATTCACATGTTATTAATTGATTTTCAAACAGTGAGCTATTGAAATTCATAATATGAAAATAATAGAAATAAGAAAAAAAAAAAAAAAAAAAAAATACTAATAAAATACGAAAAAAAATTAAGAATATATAAAATCGGTAAAACAGTAGACCCTCGAATTACGTTTACCTTCTCGTGGTGAGAGTCGGGCAACGACCATATTTTGTGTCGGCTAAAAAGCGTATTCAAAACTCAAAGTATTAAGTTATACTTTGAGTTTTTAACCACATTATGGTAAAATGTCGAAATCGGATAAATTAAAAAACGCAAGAAATTTTTTTAGAGAGCGCAATTTACGTAATGTTTAAAAAAATTTTGTCTAATAAATTTCCAAATGTATGTAAATATTTTTCGAAGAAAGAAATTGCTCACAATATATTAAGGTGGTACTAGCGCGAGTTAAATTTTCCTTGAATTTTATTCAAATTTTTGTCACAGATAATTTGCGGGTGAAACTATACACCAGTCAAAATTTCAAAATTTTCGACTGTCTGTGAATCGAGGGAAAAAATCATAGTAATGTCATTGACATATCAACAATAATCTACGATTTAACTGGCACAATCTGGCAACGCCGCAATAGTGTAAGTGAACAGTTGATACTCAGCGCGGAACTTCAAGTCGTCAAATTGGTCAAATCGCATGTTTTTTATATTTTACTAAACGATCGAAACCGAAAAATAAATTTTTAAACCATCATGCTTTCATAAAGCTTGTTTTTTTTTGAGTGGGGTTCAAGTGGCTCAAATCAAAACGGCAGAAAAATTTCAGGAATGCAATTAAGTAACTCCCTGGTCACAGCGAAATCTAGGCCAATATTGTTTAATCGTGGTCAATCAATATCGTTCCTATAAAAAAGTGTAACACTGCTCCATATCGCTCCTACATCGGCTGTATCTAGCTGTATTGCTCCAGCATTGCTCTGACATATTTAAATCAACATCGCTGTTTTATAGATCATTCAACGTATATACGACATCGATTGATCTATACAGGGGCGATGTAGACTAAGATCTGTCGGAACAATGTCGGAGCGATACAGCGAGATACAGTCGATGTAGGAGCGATATTGAGCAGCGTTACACTTTTTTATAGGATCGATATCGAATGGCCGACATGGCCAACATCAGACTGATATAGGACCTGTATTTCACTGTGATCGGGTCCCGGCACTAAGGTAGATGGCGGGACGATACACTTTTTGCTCAGTCTGCTTGGTTCAGAAAAAATAGGTTTGCTAGAGCGAAAAACAGCGGGAACAAGCCAAAAAGAGAAGTTCCCCACTACTCAAATACTCGCGAGCTCTCGCGAGTGGCACGTGGCACTCGCGGAAGCTCGCAACACATCGCAGGAAAGATGTCAATTGATGTAGATGCCGTATCTGGATGTATAAATAATGAGCGAATAATTAATGTGACATTAGTCATTAGGCTGCAAAAAGCTCCAGTAAACTTCCAACTGTCTATTCGATATGACGACTATTCGAATACGTTAAAAACTTACCTACCGAACCCTTTCTTCAAATAATGTCGCATGGAATAAGTTTTTATACTATTTCTTGTATAAAACAAGACGAATATGTGTTTTATTAACATGGTAAACTGGTCGAGTTCTGTTGCTTGATTTAACAGCATTCGGAGTTATCCTGAATATAATTTACCAATCGTAATTCAACAAGAATCAGAAAGTTTCGTTGCGTATATTAAAATAAAAGGTGATTCGAAAACTGCACGCATGATGATGGACATGGAAAACTCTTGAGTCTTCCTCGAACTATCGATTGAAAATAAGGATTTTTCAGAAAAATATAAAAAAATGTACTACCGGCCTCTTTTGTCAAATAATCTCGGAAAAGCATAGTTTTCAAATTATTTATTGTGAAGAACAGGAAAATTCCGCGCTTTGCTAAAATAGAAATATGCTTCAGTTCAGTCGCTTACTTACGCAACCATAAGAGGAACAATTAGAATAGAGATTATAATTTTCCAATTTCGAATCTTTATCCATCTGAGAAATTGTTCAGGTTTATTAAAAAAACAACTGATTTTGGAACTACTAAGTAAATGATAAGGCAACGGGACGCTCGCTTGTACGACGAACTATCGATTTAATGGAAGCAATTTTCGGAAAAATAAAAAAATTGTTACAGTCCTCTTTTTTCGCATAATCTCGTAGGGGAGACGTTTTCAAACTATTTATTGTAAAAAACATGAAGATTTCATAATTTTCTGAAATGAAAAAATGCTCGAGTTTGGTCGGTTACAGACGCAACCAGCTTAAAGACAATATAAATAAGCAATGTAATTTGCCAATTACGAATCTTTATGTGTCTTGCAGTTTGTTAACGTTATCTGAAAAAACGAGTGATTTTCAAAGTATAAACTACATGATAAAGCGTCGAGAAGCTTGCTTGTACGACCAACTATCGATTAAATTGAAGGAATTTTCAGAGAAATAAAAAAAAATTGTTTCAAACCTCTTTCTTTGCACAATCTCAGAGGGGAAAGGTTTTTCAACTATTTATCCTAAAAAACAGGAAGATTTCGTTATTTACTGAAATGGAAAAATACTCGAGCCCTGTCGGTTACTGACGCAACCATCTTAGAAACAATTTGAATAAATATTGTAATTTGCCAATTACGAATTATTATGTATCTAGAAATTTGTTAATGTTATTTGAAGAAACAAGTAATTTTCAGAGTATATAATACATGATACGGCGTCGAGACGCTCGCTTGTACGACGAACTATCGATTCAATTGAAGCAATAATCGGAAAAATTAAAAAAAAATTATTACCAACCTCTTTTTTTGCATAATCTCGTAGGGAAGAGGTTTTCAAACTATGTATCGTAAAAAACAGCAAAATTTCGTTATTTACTGAAATGAAAAAATGCTCGAGTTTGGTCGGTTACAGAGGCAGCCTTGAAATTTACAATTAGAATGTGGATTATTATTTTCTATCTATGAATCATCAGGTTTCTGGGTGCTTGTTTACATTTATGGATAAGGAAGTGATTAGAAAACCGCACGCACATTAATGAGACTGCAAAACGCCTGATTCCAAATACCACTATAAATTGAATTTGACTATTTCGCAAACACATAAAAAAATTTCCCTACTTCCTTTTTTTTTGTTATAACCTTTATTGATAAATTTTTTATTATATGTATTAAAAAAAGTAGGGCGATCTTGCGCTTTACTGACATGGACATTTGTTCGAGTTCCGTTCCTTATTTACGCAGTATCGTGTTTTATATTCAACAATACTGATAATGGTTTGTCAAATGCAACGATCAAGGATGTGAGAGATAAGTTTCGTTTTTCAGTTAAATTAGTGATTGTCAATCGACACTTATAATGATAAGACTGTGAAACGCTTTGGTTCACTTCCAACTATTGATTCTACGTGAGGTTTTTTCAAAAAAATACAAAAACATTCCCAATGACCTATTTCCACTATTAATTCTGTATCAAACAAGTTTTCATATTATATATCATTTATTCCACAGCAAATGCATAGTTTGAAAACGTCTCCCCTACGAGATGATATGAAAAAAGAGGTTTGTAACAATTTTTTTTCATTTTTCCGAAAATTGCTTCAATTAAATCGATGGTTGGTCGTACAAGCAAGCGTCTCGACACCTTATCATGTATTTTATACTTTGTAAATCACTTGTTTTTTCAAATAACGGTTACAAACTTTAAGACACATAATGATTCGTAATTGGCAAATCACAATCCTTATTCAAATTGTTTCTAAGATGGCTGCGTCAGTAACTGACCAGACTCGAGCATTTTTCCGTTTCAGTAAATAACGAAATTTTGCTGTTTTTTACGATAGATAGTTTGAAAACCTCTCCCCTACAAGATTATGCGAAAAAAGAGGTAGGTTATATTTTTTTTTTCATTTTTCCGATAATTGCTTTAATTGAATCGATAGTTAGTCGTACAAGCGAGCGTCTCGACGCCGTATCATGTATTATACACTGAGAGAAAAAATATTGCGTCATTCGGCAGAAAATATTGAATTAATTCTCATACGAGCTAGCAATAAGATATTATTCGTAAAAAAACGTAAAAAACCCAATGAGGCATTGTAAAAAAAAGTTTTGTCGCGTTTGGTATAGACGCAGATATTTTTAATCTTTTTTTACTGCACGTGTTACAAAGGTCAAGAGCCGTGCGTTTAAAATTTGACTACTCTTAGCGCTGTGTATACTGTGATGCGCCGTTATGAATTTTACTAGACTCATGTTGCGATGAACGTGACCCACTCTATCGAAAAATGCGAAACATAGCTTGAAAATATTGCAACACGCGCCAAAAAAGTTAAAAAACAATTGAGGAGCGTTTTTTCATTTGTTCTTTCTATTTTTGATGGTTCTTTTTCTTTCTCGCATCCCTATGCAAGCAGCTTCAACATCATCATCCAACCAGTGATGGGAGACGGGCTTGTTTTCGTCTTTCACGCAGATTGAGAAGAGGTAGCGACGTCACAGAAATCCCAGCTTTTCCGCTCGTCTCCGCGTACCCCGCCGCGAGAAACTACTAGGACGTACATGAGACAGAGGTCCTAAGTTTCTCCACTCACCCCCGCGTACCCCGGTCTCTTGGGACCCCGGGACCAAAATCACTTTTTCTATGCATGAAATTTGCGGTAAACATAGCTTTGAGTTCCGGTTAGAACGATTAAAAAGGCGCTTTTCCAAATGCGAGTATGCTGCAGGTCCTATTTAAATGTATAGAATGATTGTGGCATACGTTTATTATGTTGATTTGCATAATTATCTTTGGTAATTATTTATATCCACCTATAAATATCAAGTTTCCGGTAAATTTATTTATTTGAACGAATGATTCTGTAAATAAAATATCACGATCGTAGAAAAATTAAGTTAGATTTTATTCCCACGAAGTTCTGTTTTAAGTATTTTATATCAACTGAAAAATCTGAAATCTAGTACATAAAATTGAAAAATTCGCCATCACGCATGATCACGCAGTGGATGCAAATTTAAAATTTGAAAAATCCCACGTAAATTTATTTAATAACGGCTTGAAGCGAACATTGTGAAATTAGTATCCGAATTGACAAAATTGAAAATTTTGAAACGCAACACCTTATACGACTCAGAATTTTGTCACCATAAAACTCGAAACTATATTGACTTATTGAATAAATATATATGTCCTCATGCCCACAAACGCAGGATTAAAAATTGATATTCAAACAAATAATAAATACTCAAGTCTACTGCATTAAGCAATGAAACTTATAAAAACGCGCTAATAGGCAATCATGTGATATTTCGATCATATATAATTATAAATTTAAAAAAATTAAGTACCACATTATATGAAAACGCTGCAAGAAGGTGGCAAAATATTATTCCGGGATTTTTCTTTCTTTCGTTGGAAAAGATGAGAATGAAGTTGAAAACAATATAATATATTTTGTCAAGTGGGTTAGGATTTATAAAATTTCGTGAGTAAAAATATTTCTCGCTGGCGCGAAATCTGGTAAGAACAATGTTCTTAGTTATAATTCAAATGATGCTTTCCCAAGCACCCCTGCGCTGATGGTCTTACTTGGACTAATAAGGTCATTTTGCAATATGAATTTCATGTTCATTTTGCATAATCATCTCAAATAAGTGCATGGAATTCTTTTTATTCGTTTTTATCATTAGGGAATTTGGTCACTTCAATGAAATAATTATATCGGAAACAAAATCAGTCATTACAAAACTAGTAGTTCAAATAAAAATCTTGTATTCAACATTCTAGTACTTTTGTACTGTTACGGAGGCGAATCATATTATTAAGGATATTATTTTGTGACCGAATAATTATAATATGTAACGTAGTAGTTAAATCTAGATAGATATAATCGAATTAGATAAAATACAGCATTTCAGATTTTCTTCTGCATAAACATCTATGCTGAAAAAATTGAATTTTGAAACCAGTACTGAATGGTTGAATTTCGTGAATCATACCGAATTTTTTCGTATAATTATTCATTATTATCATTGGATTCAGGTGTACAATATTAGTCAACGCAAAATTCATAGAAAGTTGAATAAATGAATAAATTAATGACTTCGATCTTCCAGCAAAGATACTTTCATATATTTGTGCTCAGGCTTCGTTCGAAAAAATTGATCTAAAATATTACCGATTACAATTCTGAAAAAAATTATTTGGTACTAATGATTTTAAAAATCAAAACGATTCTCTATCATTAATGATTAAAATGATATATGATATTTATAAATGATACATGTATAACATGGCCTACATTATACATACATATAAACAATTTAAATAATGTCGGGGGATTTACAGCGATAATTATGAGATTTCTTTGTTATTAATTATGAATATCGTCATATTTGAATTCATTTCTTGAAAAGAATTTACGCACTCATATGTAAATAGGACAATCGGCAAAGTGACGTTTGGAAAAGGCTCCGCTCTAATCAGAACTCATAGCTCTATCTATGTTTACCACTGTGTTTACCACCAATTTCATGCATAGAGAAGTGTTTTTGGGCCCGGGGTACGCGGAGACGAGCGGGTAAGCTGGGATTTCTGTGACACGTTGCTGCCCCACTCGTGCTACAGGCTGCGCGAGCAAAACCTGGTGTCCCCCCATCACTGCATCAAACATCAAAATCACGAACCTGCAACACACACAAACACGCACGCACGCACGCAAGCACACATCGCAAACATATTTCGCTTCCTCGCCCCTATACACATATCTTGTCGCTCACTGTAACGCTATACATGGGGATGTTATACTTCGAAGTTTAATATAAAGGACGCGCAAGGTATGGATACATCTTGCGAGAGAGTTCTGTTCTTTTACTCTAGGGAAAAATAAAAAGGCGTTAAAGTGAAAATGCTAATTCTTGATACTTTAAAATGAATCCAAAAATAAATATGTAATGATAATCGACACCAAGATATGAAAAAATATATATACAGGGTGTTTCAAAATGAACTCCCTTATTTTAATACCTCATATCTTTTTTTCTAGAGGTCGCATTGGTCGAAGTTATAGCTCGTTAGAAAGGTTAGTCTTGGGAGTTTTTCGCTATGGTACGGTACACGCCAGTCGAACGTGCTCAAATTGTCGAAATTTATATCCAAAATAATCACTCGATTGTCGCGACACAGCGTGCGTTTCGAAAGAAGAACGCCCGGAGAACAGCGCCTGACAAAAAAACAATAAAAAGTTTGTACGATAAATTTTGTGCTACCGGTTCTGTGGGTGATGTGTCCTTTGCCTATAAGAGTCGCAGAGCGCGCTCGGATGAAAATGTCGAGTTGGTAAAGCGAAGTGTCGCCAATAACCCAAGAACGTCTTTGCGACGCCGCTCTGCTGAACTGGACATGTCTCAAGCGACTGTACGACGGATCATTCGTGAGGATTTGAAGCTGTTTCCCTACAAAATCCAATTAACTCAGAAATTGCAACCCACTGATCACGCCCGACGTCTGGATTATGGTAAATTCGCAAAAAACATGGCCCACACTGACTCCAGTTTTTGGCAGCAACTCATCATGACTGACGAGGCTCATTTTTTACTTAATGGAGCTGTCAACAAACAAAATTCTTGCATTTACGGCACAGAAAACCCTCAAATTTTTGAGGAAGTACCGCTATACGATCAAAAAGTGACTTTTTGGTGTGGTGTGTGTGCAGAACGAATCATTGGCCCCTTTTTCTTTGAAGATGAAAAAGGCAAACCTGTCACTGTCAATGGAGCTCGATACCGTGACATGATAAAGAAATTTTTACGACCACAAATCGAGGATGGTCTACAGGATTTCTGGTTTCAACAAGACGGTGCTACAGCACACACTGCAAGGGAAACAATCAAGCTGCTGCGAAAAATCTTCCCCAATCGCGTTATCTCCAAAAATGGCGATTTTGACTGGCCACCAAGATCTCCGGATTTAACGGCTCCTGATTTTTTGCTGTGGGGATACTTGAAAGGGAAAGTTTATAGCAATAGTCCGAAGACCCTAAAACAACTCAAGGCCAATATTGAACGTGAAATCGCGGCGATTTCTGTCGAGACACTTCAAAATGTAATGAAAAACGCTGAAAAACGTGCACATTTTTGCATTACAGATAAAGGTGGTCATTTGCGAGATATTGTATTTGCAAAGTGAGTGTAATAAATCTCCAAAGCCTCTTATTAAAGATATTTTTTACGGTTTGGTTGTAAATCTGTGTCCTTCTTTGAAATCACGAATAAAAATAGGGGAGTTCATTTTGAAACACCCTGTACTACCAAAAATAAAAAAAACGAAAAAATGTTGCAATTACTGCAGAGCGTGTTAAAACTTTTGTTTTTAATTTTGAAAGGTACATACAGATTTTAGTAGTAGTTTGGACATTTTTAATATTATTCGTATTTGAAAAAAATTTTTTTTATATACTGTGTAATCCAATTTTCACAATACTTCTTGTATTTTCGAGACTTGTCATAAAATTATCATCTATTACTTTTGAATTTAATTTTTAAGTAATTTGTGATAATATACGAGATTGTTTGATCTTGGAATAATTCTTTTACAAACTTTTTTTTATTGTCTCAGGGACTTGGTGGTTATTTAATTATATAGTTCATGATGAAATTTTAGATCACCCATTAATAATTTCATTGAAAATAATTAATATCAACCACTATTTTTTATCGGGAACTAAATCATTAATTCATTGCTTCAATCATTATTTTCAATAACGTACAGTGAAAAAATGATAACTCGAGAAATTGATGTATGTACATCAAAACATGTGATTTCTTCCTAAATACAGTCTATCATTTTTTGCAGACACACTTTAAACATCCATTTAATGCTGTAATTCAACGCTTGTACCTATGTCGAACGATAAAAAAATATAAAGTCTCAATGAACACCCTGAACGCGAGTTCGAGGTCGAAGAAGAAAAAATCATACGAATTATGCATTTTTTCGATAAAGCACATGATTTTCGCAGGAGTTCTTACGACACTGCAAAAAACGTTAAAAAATTATAATTTTCCATGTTTATTAATATCGAAAATCATTCAACTTTGTTTTGTAACTTTAGTACTGGTTGTGAGACAAATATTTATTAAGGTTTTATTACAAAAGTAGTATGAATAAATGATTTTCTGAGAGGTTCTTTTTTTTAAGTATGTAATTTTCTGTTTCGTGTGTTTTACACATTCAAGTGGCATACATCCTGTGAAACGATGATATTAACCATTAATGTACGAATAATAACAATTACAACAGTAATAATATTATTAATAATGATAAATAAACATCCATACTATTGAATTTAGATGTATAAATAATTCATTTATAACTAATAATAAAAAATTTGGATCTTCGTGATGGTAGTAGCAGTTTATGTATTAAAGATAATAATAATGAAAATTATATTAGGGTCAGAATTCCTGAAAAAGCCATTAAAAAATGACCAATTTTTGTTTTGGTCGAAATGATGAAAAAATGATAGGTCATTATCATCCTAATGACTTGACAAAAGGAAAAAAATTAATTTTTTTTTTTTCAACAGTTTATTGTTACATGAAGTTTTTGGATACTTTTTAAATAAATACATTTTCCTAATAAATCAATCAACCGTTTTGAATTAACTTTTGGAATTTGACAGGAAAATATAATGAAGTTTATAAAATCAATGGAAAAATTCTCAAAAAAATTTTTTCACATCATTTTTTTATAACTTTTTTATAAACAAATGATTTTTAATGGTGTTCTGCGCTTTTTAAAAATCTGAAAAAAATTACAATATATAAACAAACCGTGAGGAATCCAAATCCGTTGAAAAAAGTTTGGAGCCGAAATTATTTTGGAAGCCATAATTCGAAGAAAGCTGCGCGGCGTGCCCTATCTCATAGGCGTGCATCGCATTCTACGGTTCGGTTGTCCTTTAATTTATGCGCGCATTTTTGGAGACTTTTCGAATCTCCAGGACGATGACTTGCGATTTCAAAGGTTTATTGTTTTAGATAAGATAGTCTTTTTCTCAAATTTCGTCGTAAAATTTCAAATTAGTGGGTTACGAAGTCTAGTCGTTTTTCGTCAGTTTTTGAGTTTTCGTCAGTCGTCCAAGATGCCGAATCCAAACGCGTGTTGTAATCCGTTAAATTCAAAAAACCATTCTCGCGTTTATAAGGGGATCAGAAAAGTGACCGATACCTGGAATTCGATTTATTCAAATTTAATTGGCGAATATGTTTGCAACACATGCAGAAATACTATTCGAAAAAAAAATATCTGTGTTTCTTCGCCAAAATTAACGCAAGAAGGAGTTTCTGGATCAATTCAAAACTCAACGTCAGATGAAAAAATGAGTAGCGATATCGAATCCGACGATGATTCTGACTGTGAAGGTAAGACTTATAACATGTTATGCAATAGTTGATATATAATGATTATTTTTATATATTACAATTCTTTTGAAAGTATCAGTAAAAAGTTACTTGTATCAAACTTTTTCATTCTTCAATTCAGTATTTGATGTTGATTTTTTTAGCGAACAAAGAAATGAATGAATGAAAGTATCATAATTTTTTTTAGATCAATTTTTTCCGCCTACGAGTGATAAAATAAACAAGAAAGATTCAATCATGCCAAGCGCTGAGAAAGAAGCTGATGTTGCGAGAGAAATCAAAATTGCTTTAGACAAAGAAAAAGATTCAAATAAAAAAATGCAGATAATAACTTCAGTGCCAATCGATTGGAATGAAGCGAAAATTCAAAAATTGTTGGGCGTTAATCGCTACATGGCTAGAACTGCTTTGAAACTTCGTCGATCATCAGGATTTGGTGCAGCACCCACACCGAAACCTGGGCGTTGCTTATCAAATACTGTTTTCGAAAATGTCAAGCAATTTTATGAATCAGATGAACATAGTCGCATTATGCCAGGGAAAAAAGATTGCATTTCAATGATGATCGATGGGAAAAAAGAAAGTGTTCAGAAAAGACTGTTACTTAGTGATTTGAAATGTTTGTACGAAGAATTTATGATGAAGTATCCAGGTACGAAAATCAGTCTTTCAAAATTTACAAAACTACGACCAGCTAATTGCGTAGTTGTTGGATGTAGTGGCAGTCATAACGTTTGCGTTTGTCCACCAAAACATGAAGCTCAAAATTCATGGATTGAATCGCACTTTGGGAAAAAATTTAAAAAACGATTCGATTACTGAACTAACAGAAAAAATGCTGTGCCCTCACCCGAACGAGAGTTGCAATTTGTTGGTATGCAATCAGTGCCCGGATTTTTCTATGATATCCATAAATCTTCGAAATCAGCTGAATGAAAAAAAAAATCGCTGAAATTAGTTTCAATCAATGGACTTGTACTGACAGGTGAATTTTGAATTTTTGTTTCTTTCTTTTCTTAGACGTCGAACATTAAAATCAGTATTTTAAAAATTTGATGTATTTCTAGGTGTGAACTTATTGATAAAGTGGAAAAAAGTTCTGAATTTTTGAAAAATTTGGAGGATGAAATGCCGTTTTACCTTAAACACGATTACATTTCCAAATCCCAGGCTCAATATTTGATATCAGCCAAACAAGATTTAGAGGAAGGACAATTTTTGGTGACTCTTGACTTTGCCGAAAACTACAGTTTTAAGATACAGGACGCAGTTCAGGCTTATCACTGGTCTAATGATCAGGCAACATTGCATCCTTACGTTATTTATTACAAACTTGAAGAAAAAGTTGTGAATGAATGTTTTGTCGTGATTTCAGAAGATAATCATCATGATTCATATGCAGTGAATTTGTTTAATAAGAAAATGATCAATCATTTGCAACTTTTTTTTGGAAGTGAAAAAGTTAAAAAAATTATTTTTTTCTCTGATGGTTGCGCAGCTCAGTACAAAAATAATTTCATTTTTACAAGTTTATTGTATTACAAGAAAGACTTCGACATTGAAACTGAATGGCACTTTTTCGCGACTTCGCATGGGAAAGGCGCTTGTGATGGTGTAGGAGGAACAGTCAAAAGATTGGCTTACCGTGCAAGTTTGCAACGTCCAATCGACAATCAAATAACGACTCCTCGCCAATTATTTGAATAGTCGGTTAACTACTTTGAAAACATTGTCTTCAAATTTTGTTCGCATATTGAGCATGAAAACGAAAAAAAAGCATTACAGAAACGTTTTGAGAGACTGAAAACAATCAAAGGAACGCGAAGCTATCATTGTTTCATACCCATTGATTCAAAGAGTGTTGCATGCAAAGTCATTTCTTCATCTACGGATTGCGATGTTCACAAATTATTGTAATGAAAAATTTCTTCATGCCTAATTATTGTTTAATGTTAAATAAAAATCACTTTTTCAACCGTACGAATACAATAATTACTTTCTCCTTGATCATAAAAACTTCCAATTTAAATCACTTCCCGACTACAATGGCTCGAAAGGCGTACAGTACAATGCACGCCAATAGATAGGGCACGCCGCGCAGCTTTCTTCGAATTATGGCTTCCAAAATAATTTCGGCTCCAAACTTTTTTCAACGGATTTGGATTCCTCACGGTTTGTTTATATATTGTAATTTTTTTCAGATTTGTAAAAAGCGCAGAACACCATTAAAAATCATTTGTTTATAAAAAAGTTATAAAAAAATGATGTGAAAAAATTTTTTTGAGAATTTTTCCATTGATTTTATAAACTTCATTATATTTTTCTGTCAAATTCCAAAAGTTAATTCAAAACGGTTGATTGATTTATTAGGAAAATGTATTTATTTAAAAAGTATCTAAAAACTTCATGTAACAATAAACTGTTGAAAAAAAAAAATTAATTTTTTTCCTTTTGTCAAGTCATTAGGATGATAATGACCTATCGTTTTTTCATCATTTCGACCAAAACAAAAACTGGTCATTTTTTTATGGCTTTTTCAGGAATTCTGACCCATTATAAACATAGTTGATATACGTTAATGCATGATAAGTAATATAAAATAATATGATACACAAATAAAAATCCTTGTGAATTTGATCCTTATGGAAACCTTATGAGAATCTAATTTCTTATTATGTGAACTTCAAAAACCTCATCTCAAGATCTTAAATTTCTTATAAGAATGTATTTGATAATATCTCATAAGAATAAAGGCTTATGAAATTTTGTTGATGAATTCCTTATGAAAAATCGAAATTTCTTACAGTGAACTTCCACCTATCTATACCTTCACTGATCTAGACTTCCACCTATCTAGACCGTATTCTTTCAGTTATCTATAGTAAAAGGTTTCCCTTCAACTCCCATCACCAAAAATTACGCGACCTATGGGACAGAAGAGTTAAATAGCAGGAACTTTTAATGCGTGTGATTGTACCAGGTGTACTCCTAAGTAATTTCCGGTTTTTTCAATGGATGGCGTTCTGTTTTGTACTGCTGTTGGTAACACATACCATATGTCATTTTGTTCAGTCATATCGAGTGCTTAAACTGCGTTGACATTTTCTCGAAAAAATCTTGCAGTAATTTTTTATTGCGCTTCAAAAATGTCGAATTTTGTACCGAATTTTGAGCATATGCGCCATGCATTGCTTTTCATGTTCAATCAGGGGAAAAAAGTGTCCGAGAGCCACTGTGCGCTTGCGGAAGTTTATGGTGATCGTGCATTAACACTTCGAACATGTGAAACGTGGTTTCGACAGTTCAAAAATGGAGATTTCGACCTAAACGACGCCGCACGCTCCGGCAAGCGAAAATCGTTCGATGACGCCGAATTGCAAGCATTATTAGATGAAGACAACACGCAAACGCAACGACAGCTTGCAGATGCGTTGGGAGTTCAACAGCAAGCAATTTCTAAACGTCTGCGAGCCATGGGAAAAATTCAGAAGTGTGGAAAGTGGGTGCCCCATGAACTGACCGAGAGACAAATGGAGAATCGAAAAGTGACCTGTGAAATGCTGCTTCAACGATACAAAAGAAAGTCTTTCCTGCATCGTATTGTTACTGGTGATGAAAAGTGGATTTTCCTGGAGAACCCTAAGCGCAACAAATCGTGGGTGAGTCCAGGTGAAGCATCGACATCGACGGCACGGCCAAATCGTTACGGTCGAAAGGTCATGCTGTGTGTGTGGTGGGACCAGTCCGGTGTTATATACTTTGAACTGCTGAAACCTGGTGAAACTGTGAATGCCGTTCGCTACAAACAGCAAATGAAAGATTTGAGCCGAGCCATCGTG
Organism: Platygaster robiniae; assembly: GCA_028476575.1. Taxonomy (NCBI): domain Eukaryota; kingdom Metazoa; phylum Arthropoda; class Insecta; order Hymenoptera; family Platygastridae; genus Platygaster; species Platygaster robiniae. Next base: position 11,309,683 of record CM052027.1, on the reverse strand, counting down.
GAAAACCGACCAGAATATCAACAACGACAGAAGAAGGTGATTTTGCTCCATGACAATGCGCCGTCGCATAGGTTGAAAGTCGTTCGTGACACGCTGGAAAGGCTCAAGTGGGAAGTGCTTGATCATGCGGCTTACTCACCAGACCTGGCGCCATCCGACTACCACCTCTTTGCCTCGTTGGGCCATGCCCTTTCTGAGCAGCGCTTCGACTCGTACGAAAATGGCTCACCGAGTGGTTCACCTCCAAAGGCAATGATTTTTACTGGCGTGGTATCCACAATTTACCAGAAAGGTGGGAAAAATTTGTAGAAAGCGATGGAAAATACTTTGAATAAAATAAAGGTTACGGTTTTTTTGGAATTATGTGTTTTATTTGCAAAAAAACCGGAAATTAATTAGGAGTACACCTGGTATTTTGTTTTACGCTAGCATTTGTTTTTGCATGCTACCCAAGATCGCTGATTGGCCGAGATCATTCTCACGCGCGAACTAATATGAATCGGCTTTGAAAACCACGTGGAATTGTGGTATGGTGGGAGGAGCCCCTCTCGACTCTAGATGGCTGAATGTTTACATTTTCAGCAGGTCTAGATAGTCGGAAGTTCACTGTATAAAGTTTCTGTAAAGTCTCCTTATCAGAACTTATCTACTCGTAGGAAATTTTATTTTCTTATAAGGTTTTATTACAAGGATCAAAATTACTAGGGAGTATTCTCAGTTATCATCGATATTGATATTTATAATCATCATGATAATTGTGTTCAATACATAAACTAATGCCATCACGAAGATCAAATCTTTTTATGATTTGAATAATTACATTATACTTGTCGATTCGATAGTATAGACGTTTATTTATTATTATAATTATTATCATCATTTTATCATTTTTCATTATCATTATAAAGCTCTTAGAAATTGATTTATTCATACAATTTTGTAATAACTTTCATGAATATTTCTCTAACAACCAGTACTGAAGTTACAACAATCGTAGAATAATTTCTATAATCAATGAACATAGAATATTATAATATTACAGGGTTTGCAAGTAACACGCGCATTACTTGTACGGCGTTACTCTGAAACGTTACATTTTTAACTGTAACGATAATGGGAACGAGTCACTTTTTTCAGTAACCAGTAACAAAAATCCCGTTACTTTACGTTACTTTCATTTGTCTCATTAATTTTTTAGCACAATTTGTAACTTTTTAAGGAATGTTCTAAAACTGAGATAATAATAATTTTGAACTTTCTCATTTTTTAATAAAAAATTATCTATTCATAATTCTCGATGAAAGAATCTGGAGTATTAGTAGTTTGTGTAAAAAATTGACGAAGATTAAGTTTTTTACTTTATCTTAGAAAACTCGCACTATTCAAAGCGTTGAATTTTAGAAATTCGCATGAAAATATGTAAAAACACTTAAAATCTATTCAGAAATTTTGAACATTTAATTTTATCTCATTCTGGAAGTTCAAAGAGATATCTTAAAAAAAATTAAAAAATCCCACAACATTCTATAAAAACTTAAAAATACAGTGAAAAATACGTAAAGATAAATACGTTTCCATATAAAGAAACATTGAAAATCGAACGAATCCCAGATGATCATGCAACAATATTTAAAAAAAATATACGATCCTTCAAATCATTGAAAAACTGAAGAAATACGATAAGTATTGGTATAAGTAAAAATACATCAAGACACTATTTTCTGCAAAATCTTGTAAAACACGGGAAATTCCATTATGTTCAAATTCTAGAGTTCGAAATTATTGAAATTTATACAACAATTAATATTACAAGAATACTAAAATTAAGTAAAAATACCAGAAAGTTCTGCAACATTCTATAATCCTGAAAAAAACGAATAGCTTCAGAACTACTGAACAATCCTTCAAATCATAAAAAAATTGAAACAGTATTTCAAAAATCGAATGAAATGAAAATCTTCATAGACACTATTTGCTGCAAAATCCTCTCAAATACAAATAATTTATAGAATTTTGAATTCTAGAGCATGAAATTCTTGTAATCTATGTATCGATGTAGATAAAAATGGTACAAATTTATAAAAATGCTAGAAAATCCTGCAACATTTTATACATACTGAAAAGTACAAAAATTTCAAAAATTTTGAAAATCTGCGTAGGTATTAAGATTCTTTCAAGAATCTAATAAATTTGCGAATGTTTCCTTGTGGCTAATACTGAATCAAATGTCATGTTCAGAAATTTTGTGAACTTGAAAGAAAAAAAAAAAATTTGAACAAGCTGATCGATTGTTTTTGAGGTTGGAAAAGTACAGATTAACATTTTTTATTATATCTGAAATAAACAATTTCTATACAACAAAACCACCAGTACATTAATGTGTGTTTTTTTTTTCAGCCTTAGTTTTTCGATGTCTTATTATTTACATTAGGTTTATCCAAAAAAAAACGTAAAAGTAACATGAGGTTATTTTTTTAATGGTAACGGTAACGAGTTTTTATTTCTTTTCAAGTAACGGTAACTTAACGAATTCCTTTTTTCACCTTTGTAACGGTAACTTAACGCTTCACATTTTTTGAAGTTACTTTCCAAACCCGGTAATATCATCACGTTTTTCGCAAGTTGCAGTTAGAATTTCTGCAAAAGTCGTGTGCTGTATATAGAGAAAATGCGGAATTCGCGTGATTTTTTCTCTTTCGGCCTCGAACTCACGATCTGGGTATTAATTAAGAGACTTCATATTTTTCTATCGTTCGCCATATGTACGAACGTTGAATTAGAGTATTGAGTCGATTCTTACAGTGTTTTGAGTGTCTGCAAAAAATTATAGACTGTATTTAGGACAAAATCTCATGTTTATTAAATGGCTAAAAAGACGACTCTACCGTCACAAGTTAACGTTGTTCTAGGAATTTGGTAAAACTCATGGAATTTTTTTTAATTATTTGGAAACATTTTATAGGTGTATCCTAAGTCTAAATTCTACCAGACTCGTTTAATGACCACCTTAAAGTATATAACCATAATGAAAATTGTATTAAGGACACTTTTTATTCAAAATTTCTAGTTTTTACATTCACAAAATATTAAGAATATTTTAATGTGTACGTACTTTTTTCCGATTACTTTTTATATTCGTTTCTTTTTTCGATGGTCATGCTTTTTTCTCATTTACAATTTTTTTTACAACCCTCGTGATGAGATCAACAAAAAAAAAAAAAAAAAAAAAAAAGTTGAAGAAATTGAACGAATGATTAGCATTTGCGACAATAAGCAAATCATTCATTATATTTCACGAAACATTTGAAACTTTCGAGCATTACGTAACTAATTTTACTAGACTGTTTCGCGCAGCATACTGTTCGTTCCAGTGTAGTAAAATCTGTTTCACAAAATAAAAAAACATCTGATACGGGGTTTTGGTTTTCACTCTTCACCACAACAGAAAACCTGACTCGTATTGCAAATTTTCTATCTAGTATTTCATGCAACATTCAAACTGTTATTCACAGTACGGGTATCGCGATTATGACACGGATAGCGTATCAAAAATTCATAAATGGCTGTTAAGGTGTTGAATATGCATTGGAAACTATACAAGATTTACGATCTTGGTATCTTTTTGGTGGACAATGTAATCTTTAGATGAATTCTGTAAAAATGTACAACACTTTTTTTCTCCGTGTATACTCTGAAAATCACTTGTTTCTTCAAATAACATTAACAAATTTCTAGACACATAATGATTCGTAATTGGCAAATTACAATACTTATTCAAATTGTTTCTAAGATGGTTGCGTCAGTAACCGACAGAACTCGAGTATTTTTCCATTTCAGTAAATAACGAAATCTTCCTGTTTTTTAGGATAAATAGTTGAAAAACCTTCCCCCTCTGAGATTGTGCAAAGAAAGAGGTTTGAAACAATTTTTTTTTATTTCTCTGAAAATTCCTTCAATTAAATCGATAGTTGGTCGTACAAGCAAGCGTCTCGACGCTTTATCATGTAGTTTATACTTTGAAAATCACTCGTTTTTTCAGATAACGTTAACAAACTGCAAGACACATAAAGATTCGTAATTGGCGAATTACATTCCTTATTTATATTGTTTTTAAGCTGGTTGCGTCTGTAACCGACCAAACTCGAGCATTTTTCCATTTCAGTAAATTATGAAATCTTCATGTTTTTTACGATAAATAGTTTGAAAACGTCTCCCCTACGAGATTATGCAAAAAAAGAGGACTGTAACAATTTTTTTATTTTTCCGAAAATTGCTTCCATTAAATCGATAGTTCGTCGTACAAGCGAGCGTCCCGTTGCCTTATCATTTACTTAGTAGTTCCAAAATCACTTGTTTTTTAATAAACCTGAACAATTTTTCAGATGGATAAAGATTCGAAATTGGAAAATTATAATCTCTATTCTAATTGTTCCTCTTATGGTTGCGTAAGTAAGCGACTGAACTGAAGCATATTTCTATTCTAGCAAAGCGCGGAATTTTCCTGTTTTTCACAATAAATAATTTGAAAACTATGCCTTTCCGAGATTATTTGACAAAAGAGGCCGGTAGTAAATTTTTTTATATTTTTCTGAAATAGTACATTATGTTGCTAGCACCAGAAGTTCCACTTTTCATGGCGAGGCCCGTGTTGCATTCCGAAGCATAGTTCCGAGGACCGCCGCAGGCGGTCCCTCGGAACTACGCTTCGGAATGCAACACGGGCCTCGCCATGAAAAGGGTCTGGTCCGCAGCGCATACGGTACTTTTTGCAAAATTTTGAATGCAGAAGTAAAGCTTCTGCCCAGCCTAAAATTAGGGACATGGTGACTGTTTTTGAATCGGTGGACTACGTCCCTTTAAGGTAAGCGAAACTGCGGGGGGGGGGTAAGCCTCGTCCGCGGGCGGTGAAGGGGGGTTCGGGGGGGGGCCTCCGGCCCCTCCGATTATTATAAACGCGTAATATAAAATGAAATACAAATTATAATTCAAACTCATTCTTTATTCGCCATCAAATATTTGTTTACATTTTTTGGAAGTTAATGTTTATGGTACAATTATGAAAAACGAAATCTCCATTCGTCGCGTTTTCACTTGTCGCGAAACGGTTTTTTTTTAATATTTTCTTTACTTTTTTTTCAATTGGCATTGATTTGATTTTCTGCCGTAGTAGCATTAATTTGAATTTCTCCCGTAGTTAAAGTGCACGTTTTCATGCATCTAGCAGAAGATTTTGCAATATATCGTTGTGCTACGCGGTCTGATTCCCAACTCCCCAATTCTTTTAGTTGCATTACATTTCCTTCCGCGTTTGATAACAGAGTTGCCGCCGATCTGCGGAAAGCGTGTCCCGTAAACAAATTAATATTCTCTAATTTCAGAAAAGATGCAATTTGTTTCGGCATTGCTGCAAACGTATGTTTCCCAATTACTTGAGCCGCGCATTTACCATTTTTCATTTCACAAACAAGCGATTCGATTCGATATTTTTCGGACGCAAGTCTATATACTTTTTCACAATCGCGGAAAATTTCTCGTCAATAAAAAAAACCCGGTCTGTTTCGGTTTTTGATGGCTGCACTGTTACTCTAATTGTTTGTCCATGGTAAGAAATGTCCTTCATTTGTAAGTTTACGAGTTCGCAGTCCCTTATTGCCCCGCTTGTCGCAAATATAACGACAACCTGTAAGATGTGAACTTTGAATTGCGGTTTTCCCATTTTTTGGTGTTAAAAACTTACTTTGATTGCCAAGTATTCGTCATCTGGTGCTTCTGCCAAGAATTGGGTGTAATCGTCGCTGGTGAATGTGGCCGATTGTTTGGGCTTGAAACGTTTATTTTTCGATTTCAAAAAGTCTTTCAACTTTTGAAATTTGCTGATGTCAGTCCCCCCTTCTTTTTCGTAGATTTTGGCTTGCAGCATCGAGTAGCGTGACCACAGCGTCGATGGAGAGAGTTTTTTTTATAAGTCATCAAAATGTGCCAACAACACATTTTCCGTAGTTAAAGACGTTTTTTATCAATTTTCCAATCCATGATTTTCGAATAGCACTGCTGATATAATGCCACCGATTTTTCTGGAATTTTGAATTTCCCGAGTTTTCCTACTTGCTCGCGAATTGCCGGAGGAGTTGTGCTACGTTCACGATTCATGTTTTCGAGTGTACAGACAAGACAGTAAAAACTAACGCGTTTCAACAGACGGATTCGAATTAACTGATGATTCGTCTGGACTCGTCAGTGACGAGGAACAAGGGGGAGAGGGATTGGGTGCATTTCCAGGTAGAAGGTCTACCTGGAAATTCCAGCCTTGGGATTCGTATCTATTTATTCAAGATATTGTACAAGATCATTAATCATTTGTTTGAGGTATTGTGTTAGATCATCAATCACTCTTTACAAAAGTTACCGTTGAATGGATCGGAATTCCAGACGAAAATGTATTTCGTTTTATTTCTGACTGGCACATTTTCTTCGAAGAAAAGTACACTTCTCGTTCCTAGGACAGAAAAGTAAACCCATCAATAAGAAATTCCACAGACCCACCGACACCGTTCAAAAACAGTCACTTCCGTCCCTAATTTTAGGCCTGCGAAGCGTCACTTCTGTAAAAATTTTGCAAAAAATCCTTATTTTCAATCGATAGTTCGAGGAAGACTAAAGAGTTTTCCATGTCCATCATCATGCGTGCAGTTTTCGAATCACCTTTTATTTTAATATACGCAACGAAACTTTCTGATTCTTGTTGAATTACGATTGGTAAATTATATTCAGGATAACTCCGAATGCTGTTAAATCAAGCAACAGAACTCGACCAGTTTACCATGTTAATAAAACACATATTCGTCTTGTTTTATACAAGAAATAGTATAAAAACTTATTCCATGCGACATTATTTGAAGAAAGGGTTCGGTAGGTAAGTTTTTAACGTATTCGAATAGTCGTCATATCGAATAGACAGTTGGAAGTTTACTGGAGCTTTTTGCAGCCTAATGACTAATGTCACATTAATTATTCGCTCATTATTTATACATCCAGATACGGCATCTACATCAATTGACATCTTTCCTGCGATGTGTTGCGAGCTTCCGCGAGTGCCACGTGCCACTCGCGAGAGCTCGCGAGTATTTGAGTAGTGGGGAACTTCTCTTTTTGGCTTGTTCCCGCTGTTTTTCGCTCTAGCAAACCTATTTTTTCTGAACCAAGCAGATTGAGCAAAAAGCGTATCTTCCCGCCATCTACTTTAGTGCCGGGAGTTACTCAGTTGCATTCCTGAAATTTTTTTGCTGTTTTGATTTCCACCACTTCAACCCTACTCTTTGTTTTGACAAGAAGGTTAGGTAAAAACCCTGCGGCGTTGCCAAACGTTGTCTCAGCTGGTCTCAGCAACGGCTTATATGAATGTAGCTTCTGTTGGAAAGATGCTTGCGGCAACATTCACTCTGTAACTCGCGCTAGAACCACCTTAAATGTTAATACTTGATACCCTTGATCAATCATAGCAGAGCCATATTACTAGAGAGAATAAAAACTTTACTCCACTTTTTATTGTTCCGAAATTAGTTAATTTCAAATTTTTCAAAAATTTTTCCAAGTGTAGAAAAAAATGGTAATTAAAATTGACCACTGAAAAATACACAACAAGTGAACAAACCAAAATTTGAATGATTATAACGAGAAAAAAAAGTATTGAATTCACCTACTACCAAAAATGTAGCAATTTATTCTCAACATAGCCACTCTTTTTCACGATCCAAAAGTATCATTATACAGGATGAATAACAAAAAGATGTATCTACATGTATAATAAAATATCAAAAAGCTCAAAAGGTGGTTTCATTTTTTTCATTTATCTCATTCATATTTCAGACTCTGTAATGCAATTTTTCCATATTTTTAATGAGATCAGATTTTATTTGATAGAACAGGGTGCTCCGTCGCTTATTTAGATAATGGCCAACCTGCACGTTTAGAGCGATTATGAATTCAACTATTTGAGGCTGGTGTGACGGGCACTTTTCGTCCCGTTACTGGATTTTTTTTTTCTATATGGTTTTCTTCTTGGCACACTTTTGATTTATGGGTACCTATTTCTCGCAAATTTTAAACAGGAGCTTTACGAATCGTTGGTGAGTGATTTCAAATTTGTTTATGTAATTTTTTTTATTGTTATCGTGCAATTGATTTTTGTTTTTGTTATCAAGTGGCTCTTTTTAGTCTTTAAGTTGGCGACCTCAAACTTTTGTTTTGGATACTTTGTTTTTTTCACGTTCGGGATTTTCACGTTTTGGCAGCTTGTAAAATAGGGGCTGCAACGAGGGAAGTTTACTCAAGTAAAAGGTGGAGCTATTCTAGTTTTTTTTTCCCATTACGATATCCAAGGTCATCTGAAAAGGAAGATTCCCTCTGTGACAAGCCCTTGGACATCCGTGTTGCCGTTTGCCGGGATGAAAGGTTTGGACTGACTTTCAAGGGGCTGTCTGCGTCGAAGAGAAGATACAAATCCTTACAGAATTTCAGAGGCTGGGAGATCATGACAGATTCGTGCTGCCGATAAACCTCGGATCTCGAAAATCATGAACTATCCGGTTGCCGGAAAACCCCGGGTGCCCTAAAGCCTGAGTCTGTTTACGACCCTAGAAATGGTAGTGGACCCGTAATACTCGATAAGGCCTTTATAAAATTTCCGAAGAAGTTCGAGTTCATCCGAAAAGATACGATTTCGATGCCCCTTCCCTTCCTTATCGGGGAGATAAGCTTTTTGGAAGCGAAGACAGGAACTCTCGAAGCGAACTAGGAGATTTTAATTTTGATATATTGAAGAGAGTTGATTTTGAGGTTTTGAAGAGTGAAGCTTTAAAGATTTTAGTAGAGAAGCTTTTGAGATTTTGAAGAATGGATTGTGAGATTTTGAAGGAGAAGCTTGTGGAATTGGTTGTGATCGCCAACGAGGACCGAGGCTCCCGTGCTGTTTCGCTTCCCATTTTGTGCTCGCCCGACTGATTTTTTTTTTTTTTTTGTTTTGTTTTTTATCGCCTTGTAGGATTTTGCCGGATTGGCCCCGAGTAGGTTTTTTTTATTGGAATCGTTTTTTTTTGTAATATACATTTTCGATTATAATTCGGAACAGTTTTTCGTTGTTGTTGAGGTCAGCTATTTTCTGTTACCGTTGCCAAAATCAGTATTTCCTGATTTTTTTTGTATGTTCAGAGTGGACATGAGGATTATTGAATAAATTTCAATTTATTCGTTTGAATTCTTGTGTTGAATTTTTTTTTTGTTATTGTGTTAGTGTGGGATTTTGTTCATGGAATTTTTGGTTACTGGGGATGGGATTGTGAGGTTTGGTTAAAGATCATCTTAATTCCAGCGGGTCAAACTTTTGGATAATTCCGCTTCAGTTCCTTTACGTTGAATTATGTTTTTTTTTTATTATTTCGATTGGATCTGGCGAAGAGGGCGTCAAGAGGGGAAGTATTTTTTTTTTTTTTTTTTGGTATTTTTTCTCTGATCTCACATCACATATTGTATGGTTCGATTGATAATAAATTTGATGGCGTTTCCGAGCAAATCGACAACCTCTCCAGCAAAACTCAAGCGTGCTCTACGCAGATGATATAAAATCAAATATTCTAATTGTTAGCAGCAACATTTGCTCACAAACTAAACCAGATTCGTCTGCTCGAAACCGCTATTCAACAGTCAGTCATTTTGAAAGTTTATATACTTTTTTTAAATTTCGGCCAAATGATAATTCTTGGTTGTACTTGGTGGCAAACACGGAAAGAATGCTGTATAGCTGCGTTTGTTCAAGATGCTAAATGATGTAAATCAAACGAGTTTTTTGTACGTACTGTTTGGAAAAGATTTAATTTCAAGTTACTGAGCGTGTTTTCTTTTTTTTTTTTTTTTTTTGTTTGCATATAAATACAGAATCATTTTACAGTCGTTTTCCTCAATGTTTTTTCGCGTCACCTAAGGATAATTTAAAGCTCTCGCAATTGAACAGTTCACTGTTTTTCTGCCCTTTCCTGGTTTAAGAAAATGAACCGTCGTATTCTGAATATTTGGGTTAGTAACACTAATAAATCGATATCCTCTTCAACAATAACTGCAGGTTTCTTTTTCGACAATTATATCGCTGTGAAGACTATCAAAATGTCCGCGTCGTCTGTAGCTTGGGGCGTAAAAAAACCATTGTATTCGAGTTGCTGACAAAGCATGACGATCAGTTTTTTTTATTATTAGATAAAAAAGTCTTCTGTGAGCAGCTTATAGACATTGACCTTTGTACATCAATTTCGGGGCCAACGTGATGTGTCATGCGTCGTAATAGTTCACAATTTTTGGTGTCCAATGATTGATCTTCGTCTGGATAACCATAAAAAACAATGCAAGCATTTACTCCATAATGTGCTGCAACGAAGTCTGCATATTTTTTCACTAATATGGTCAACTTTTTCATTTTAATGCCACACTACTTTTCGCAACCAAAAATCCACGTCTATCACGTAAATGTCATCATCAGGAAGCAATTCTTCTTTTGCCACATTAAAATTTACATAGAAAGCCGATTTCGGGGTCTTACGCATTCCAGCTTCATTAAATAGGGACAATGGAAATGGAGCTAACTCATAATGTAAATAGTCTTTCATGTCCGTCGTCTTTTCAATTTTTTAACAGACTCGTTGGATTAGCTGAGTGGGAGAGATCTGTACGACATTTTCACTGATTCTGATCTTACAATTGACGGCATGTAATGGTAGATAATGGTAATCTTCTCTTGAAAATGTGACATCTTGAAAATTGTTGCCAACAATTTTTTTCATAGCCGACAAGCCTATTTCACACTCATTGAGACAATTGATTGATTTATCGCCCCTGAGTCCTGAGCTCAACGAAACGATGTAATCGATGTCAGGAAAAGGATATCGTCTCTTGAAATTAGTTAAATTCTATCGTCCACGTGCTGCTCGCTTGTTTGAAATGAAACATTGGAAAAATCCGCAAGCGCCTTGGTTACTTTCATGACAGCTATGAGCGATATAACCCACTTGGCATTAACACTTCCCGTCATCCCTCGCCCATCTGTAAAGCCACCAACCATTTTGATTTCTTTCATTAACGCTTGTTCAATGATTATGTCCGACCAGCTACATTTTCGATATAATTATAACTTTATCCTTAAGTTACGTTATAACAGGATCGCGATAGAAAAAATTGAAGTAAGAAGGTAGCGACAGTGACACTAATGATATTATGAAGTAATGAAAGTATTTCAAGAACTCCAAGTGATGATTTATGATCATTAAGGGGACACAGAGGCTGCTGAAGTGCGACAAAGACGCATAGAACGGAAAACGAATGAGTGGAAGGAGGAGGCGGAGAAAACGGCCTCTGTGACCCCTTAATACATCAAAATATCATGATTTTTTTTAAATCACTGCTCAAACAAACAAAAATTCTCTTAAGTTACTGCAAAAAATCAAATTATGATGCTACATATGATTTATTGCTGTGAATGATTGCGTTGTAAGTAACTTAGTCAACAAATTAAAAAAAAGTGTGTCAATCGGTTATTATGTTATGGAATTTGCATGAATAATGTTACAGCGAAGTGCATCGCGAATTTTTCACTATTCGTATTTGTGAGCGAAACATTTTCCATAAACATTTATTCAAAAACAATACGATCAAAATTTTGATTTTGTTTGCGATTGCATTTAGCGTCCTTTGTTTTCTAAATGTGTTACGCCCATAAATCGGCCGGATAAGTCTGTTTTACTCAGGTAAATCTGTTTTACCGCGAGGTTGAATTTCAATTTCGGACACCGTAAGAAGGTTCGGGCTCGTGAAAAGTCCCGTGTTCTTTGTCATTTATTAGCGACCGAGGTGCGAATTCATTTCATTGTATATTTATATATATTATTATTAATAAAAGAGTTTTCTCTATATTATAAAAAAACTTGACCCCCCCCCCCCTCCCGCTGCCACCGCCGCCGTGTCAGTCGATCCTCCTTCCCATCCCATCCCTCCCTTCCTCCTCTCCCCTTCCCCGAGCCTGCCACTTGCCATAGCAACCGTTGCTTTTGCCGCCCCCGCCGTTTATAATGCTGCCCCCGCTGTGTATTTAAATTCTACTCCCTCCCCTCCTTTTCTATCCTTCTCCTTCCCTCTACCCTTCTTTCTCTCTGCCATCCTTCCCCTTCTTTCCCCTCCCCACTACGATCCATCCAGTTTGTCATGGAAACCGTTTCTATGGCAAGTAGCAGGCTCAGGGAAGGAGAGAGGAGGAAAGAAGATGGATGTGAAGGGTAGAAGAGAGAGGAGGGAGAAGAAGCGAAAGAAGGGAGGGATAGGAGTGTGAAGGAGGGAAGGAGGATCGACTGACACGATTTGACTAATATTTGCCAAAAATTTAGCCTATGTTATATTTTATAACTAATTTATATCTATTTATTATACTCAGAAATAATCATTAAGGGGCTGTCCACATATTACGTCATCACTCTTAAAGGGGGGGGGGTGTTAAGTTAGATGACGGATAATGACGTAGGGAAAGGGGTGGGGGTTCCAAACATGATGACGTAATCATCAAAAAAAAATTTTGTTCATAAACTTTGATAAATTTTTCAAACTTAGTACGGGTTTTTTTGAAAGTCGCTCTGACTTTTTTGAAATTTGGCGCTGAATTCACATGAAATGAATATTTCTATTCAATATTATTCATGAGCTTTTTCATCTATTAGCTTTTATTTGTTGACAAAACATCATGTCTTTTGCGATTTTATTTAAAACCTTTTAACAATATACCTTCTCAGAAAATTATCTTACGTTAATATTTTGTTCATTTTATGAATGAATTGTGTTGTTTACTTTTTTTCTTCAAGGTTTTTCACCCAGAGCGTTTTTTACAATATGTGCCTTAGAATGACAAAAGGGTCCCATGGATACAAACGAGAATCTCGAGAAAATCAAGAAATGCCTTTCTCTTCCAGCACAGGCTGAGGAAGAATGGTCGTTGATGGTTTCCCTCTCCACGGCCTACACATCTCCAGTCGTGCTTCTCAACCTTGTAGACCCCCCTGCGATAAAAACTGAGGGAATCCCTCGCCATCAAAGAAACTGTTTTTCTCGATTACACTGTGTGCCCAAAAGCAACTTTGAAAATTCTAAAAACATGAAACTTGTCTAGAACGGTTGGTAATCACCCCCTGATTACTCCCCTCAAACGTTTTTTCAAGATTAGCCCCCGTTTTCGTTAAATTAATTAAATTAATTTTTTCAGAAAAACATGCTCTAAATCATACAATATTGGTCCTTTTTTCTCGAACAAAAGACGATTTGTGTTCTCTTATTACTCTGTTTACATTTCTGTGATGAAATATGTCGAAATCTGCATGTGAAACATTTTGGAATCGCGCTCGATGAATCTTTATTTTTCTATAGCTGGAGCTCCTTTTCAAAAGTCCCGTTACTCCCGTTACATCAATGGCTTCGACACCCGAATTAGTCACACGGTACCCCTTGTTGATGATCTTTCCGGACTTTTAAAAAGGAGCTCCAGCTATAGAAAAATAAAGACTTATCGGACGCGATTGCAAAATTTTTCGCGTGCAGATTTCGACATATTTTATCGCAGAAATGTAAATGCAGTAATTAGAGAAAACAAATCGTCGTTTGTTCGAGAAAAATGGACCTATATTACGTGATTGGGAGCATGCTTTTGAAAAAACATTAATTCAATTAATTTAACGAAAATGGGGGCTAATCTTGAAAAAACATTTGGGGGGAGTAATCAGGGGGTGATTACTAACCTTTCTAGACAAATTTCATGTTTATGGAATTTTTGAGGTCACACAGTGTTATCGTTTTCAGGCTTCAAGATTCAACACATTTTTTCATATTGAATACGTGCATTGAAATCGCATTAAATTTCAGGCTAATAAGGAAAAAAAAGTAGTCGTGATACATTGTTTTATTTTGAACAACTCAATGTTTTATTTATCCGAAATAACTTCTTAACATTTGATCAAATAGTTTATATTTCACAATTTTTTTTCATTGATTGGCCTTCCTTTTTTTTTCCTTTCACATTTTTTTCTTCCGCTTTTAATGTTCTCGTCGGTTTTGGAGCGACTTTATCTGCTTTGGAAGGATTGCAACAAAAATTTCGAATTTGATTGAACAAATACCATTGTCGCGTTAGAGATAAGCCTTCGGGCTTCATCACTTTTGGTAAAAATTCCATTTCAATATCGCTCTTTACCAAGGAGTGATTGTCGCTCGTATCGCTGTCAGCAAGAGTTTTACAACTCACTCCTAGTTCATTAATAATGAAATGGTGGTATTTTGTTATACCAGGGAATGTTTTGAACTTTTCTTTGAAAAATGAATCCCATTGATACCACGTGACATGTTTCGAAACTGATAAAACTCTGTTAAATCCGTTGGTCAATGAATTTTTAACGCAATTTGACAAGTCTTTAAAATCGTCGATGGTAGTTCGCGAATATTTATATTTAATGAGCCCAAACATACGGTCTGGAAAAAATTTCGTGTGGCCTGTGAGTAAAAAATTTAAAAGAATTTTTTCATTTTTCGAATGTAATACGCGCCATTGGAGATAGTCTAGAATTGTATTATTTTTATTTTGGCCAACGTAATTGTCCGCGAAAAGTATCAATTTTTTCGTGGGTGGGCAGTTTTCTAAGTAATTGTGAATTAGGCTAACTACGCAATTAGGGCCTTTTCCTATGTCATCATCTTCGTCAATGAGGAAATTCGTTTGAATTCTCGTACGTTCGTCCGTGATGCCAAACAGTCCGCATTTCTTCGCAGCTTTAAAGTACGCAGGACCAATTTGCAATGGACTGCTTGGATAATGAAGATTTTGAGCGAAATCAAAAGAGAGGACAAGAGATTCATCGTCTGCAAAAAACTAAGAAGAAAAAATTTTTATATTTTGGAATTCTAACAATTTTGACAAATCAGCAACTTTTTTGGGCATAATGAAGTTTCAGAAATGTTAAGTTCGTGAATAAATAAAATTAAGGAATTTCAATTATCCTAGATTGATCCAAAACCCCGATATTTTTTTTCTGATTTGAAACGTGTAGAATTTATAGGTTTAAAAAATCCTTAATAATTTGAAATTTTCGTTGTAACTTCAGTTAAAAAATTCTCGAGTTTGAAAATTTACAAAATAGTATAAGACGTGCACGAGTATAATTTTTAAACTCTTTCAATTTGATAGATTTCGGGATTAAATGAAATTAAGAAATTTAAAATTCTAACGAAAATGAATTATGTAAATTTATTTTGAAAATTCGTTTGAGTTGGAAAATTTTTGGATCTTTTGAAACACACGCAGATTTTAGTTGGAGTACTCAAATTCACCTTGAGTGTTGCAACAATGACGGTAATATTCTCGTTGTACTTTCGCACGATTGAGGTGTTCGACAGCAATTTGCATCTTTTTCATCTTCGTCTCTGTATCTTGATTCGCTGTGTTGTATATGAGCAGGGTATTTGAACGACAAGTTTCGCAAAGATCCGTCGCAGGTTTATTGTTGTTATATACGGGACATACTTTTGCCAAATGTCTCGGAAAGAGCGATCCCCGATTTTTTCTTCTTCATTTTCAACAGATCCAATACATGTTCTGTACCCAGAACTCATTGTCTCGCACGATGGTAGTTTTAAAACGCGAAAATCTTTAAAATTGAGCATACCACCCAGTAATAGCAGGGCGTGCTTTTCAGCGAATGTGCGAATGAACTTTATCACTTTTTGAATCACTTCGTACGTTATCGCGTCTTTTCGCGTACTTGTTTTCCCGACTTTTCCATGAACTCGCGGAATTATCCCGTGTTTATCGAAATGTTGTTGTATTGCTCGAAAACGATGGATCCCCGTACGATGAATAAACAGATACATTTTCCTGCCGATTGGCACAGCACGAAAAGTGTACTTCACATTTTCCCGAGATGTTTTTGGTTTTGCTCTGGCACCGCGTTTTTGACAATACATTTCTTCGTAACATGGTTCGAGTTCAACATGCTCCTTATTAGCTTCTAGGTGACTCAAAATGACTAGATCCTGTTCATATTTGGACATTTCTGAAAATGTTTCACGATACTGGTGCACAACAGTTTCTGGAATGAGTTTATTACATTTGAGAATGCAGCATGGTTCAACATCACTCCCGTACATTTTCGCGGATTCTTCTTCGTAATTTTCATCTTCACGAGATTTTTTAAAGAAATCAACATCGGGCATCACTTTTTCGGAATTTTCATTTATCTGCGGCAGTTCTACTTCATCGTCATCAGGCCTATGCAACTCGGTATCTCAAGCTTAGGAATCCCGATTCACATAAAGTAAACGGCACTACGAAGGCGCCACCAGTCTAAGCCGCAAAATAAGCCGCAAATGGCGGTTTTGATCCATGTAGAGACACGAAATACATTCGCAATTGCTTATGCGTGGAGGTGGTTGAGCGCGAGCGCGCTCACACACACTAACAAAAGTGTGGTAAGATCGCAGAGAGAGGAACTAAACGAGTTGCACAAGGTTGATCGTCATCCTGCGAAATTTCACTCGGTTCCACATTTTCGATTGAGGCGGGTAAATAAGAGTTTTCCACAGCTTCAAATTCTGTATCCAATTCCATGTTCACCGTAGTATAATACACATTCGAGAACTCACAAACGTATTTTTTCGTCAGAAATGTCACGCGTAAAACATTATTTAAACTTTTTTCCACGATGCAAACTCAATGAATTTTCACGGCAAACTGGAAATAAAATGAGAGTCCTTAAATTCGTCTACGAAACTTTATATTTAGAAAGAATGCTGCGTCTTTCTGTAGGTAGATGAACTTGAATATTTTTTTACGAATTTTCGAACTTATCTTATTTATCTTATTGACATAACATGCCCCTACACTGCGCAGCACAAGGATGATACCATAAAAAAAAGATAGGTTAAAAATACACGACCGTTTGTGAAAATCGTTTCGTTCAAGGAAATAATCAACAAAGAATCGTCCAACTTTACGAGGATTTTTTTACGTTTATTTTCGAACAATCGCTTGTAAAATGAAATGCTTGAAATACACTATTTTACAAAACTTTCAATAAATGGAATCATCTTTTTAATATATTTATTATAGTATAATATTATGTCAAATAAGTACCACGCGGAGTTGAATTAATTGAAAAAAATTTGTTTAGAATAGTGGCTAAAGCTCATTCTTTGAATTCTTAAATATCGACGAAAAAAAAAGTTTGTGATGAACGACATACGAATAATAGTAAAAATTCATTGAAAACATTATTGTTTTTATTCTGTAAATTTATGCATTTTTAATTGAAAACTTTTCTCTCGTTATGCGAAAATTCAATGTTCGTTCACTATGTAGAAAAACTAAAATATGAATAAATTAAACATAAAAAAAAGTCTTTATACATTGTTCGTCTGAAAATCGTATAATTTGATATGTAAATAGTTATTAATATTATCCGACCGCTATCTTAAAATTGAATACGATTCTAAATAACTTACCTAAAAGATAAAATTTCAGCGATTCTTCAAAGTGAAGAACTGCTGATTAAATTATTCAAAACCCACAAGTTATAATCTTGCTAAAAAAGGTCTTTCTAATACACTCAGCGCTTGCCATTTGAGCACTTGCCAATTGATACAAAACGAATTGGTTTTCGCTAAACTGACGGATTCTCGACATCATGCCTAACGGTTATGCTAAAATATGTTAAAAAGCAGGGACGGGTCGAGGCGGCGTTACTTCAGCAAATATATATCCGCGAAAGTCAAAAGAACTAGCGCGAACGATACGGACCTGAGAGAAAGGCGATCGCTTCAGCTTTATTCAGATTTATTCTGATTTCTTCGGAAAATTTGCAATTGAGCGGGACAGCTCGTTCGTCAATAAAAATACACGAATTTCTCGTAGCTCTTTATGAAATTTTTTCCCATTTCGAAAAGGTTAAATGAAAATCGAAACATGCAACCTTTTCGTGTTGAAATCACACTGGAACGTCCAAGGGAACGTCAATGAAAGTACATTGAAAAAAAACTTTCGTTGTTCACTTTATGAAATTTCCCCAATTGTATTTTACAGTTAAAATTTCTGACCAACAGTCTTTCAAAATGATATGGTATGTTCTGTGAACTTGAAAAATAAAAATAAAAATATCAAATTATGTATCATTCAATAAATAGATCGTTGGATTTCGTAAGAACAAGAGTCCTTTCGTTCAGTAATATTATGTTACGCATCTGTGACAGATTTTTTAAATTGACGATTAAGGACTTCCTAGGCCATGGCAAAGCCGAGGCATACAATTACACTAGTCAATTTAAAAATATCCGATACTGGCCGTAATGTATTTCAATTAACGACTGCCTTAGAATTAGTTTCAATCTTTCAAAAGGAGGACGAGTTATACTTGTTTTACGGCCGGAGATACTTAAATATTATATTGCATTTAGTCGAAGAGATAAATGTACAAAGTTTTTAAGAAACGAAGACTTATACTAATGTACAATTTTTATCGTTTACAA
Organism: Platygaster robiniae; assembly: GCA_028476575.1. Classification (NCBI taxonomy): domain Eukaryota; kingdom Metazoa; phylum Arthropoda; class Insecta; order Hymenoptera; family Platygastridae; genus Platygaster; species Platygaster robiniae. The sequence goes on along the minus strand of CM052027.1, from coordinate 11,291,098 downwards.
TAAATATGTCTCCTGCAATTGTGTTATTAACGCGAGTCTCGTAACGTTCAAGAAATTTGTAAATTTTGTTGCGAAAAAATACAATCCTTGTACATTAAAATTTTTACTCTGAGCGAACAATTCTGTTGCAACCGAAGTTTCACAGTACATCGTTAATTGCTTAAAGTAAAAAATCTGTAGCTTGAATAGTTTATTGTATTTTTTTCGTTCGATAATTGTACTTTAGAACCCTTACTCTGAAGTGGAAAATTTCTCACGACCACAAATTTTCTTAGAAGCTTGGTATAAAAAATCAAAGGCTCAAAAAGATTTTAAAAGGCATGTAGAAAGCTTATAAAACTAGGATGGCCAAAAAAGCTTTTCTAATTTCATGGCATTGCTTAGAAAGCTTATAAAACGAAGATCGCCAAAAAGGCTCTGCAAAGTTTATGACATTGTTAGGCTCTTAAAAGTTTTGAATTTGTGCGAGCGAGTTCGAAGGTTGAACTCTTATCAGCTGTAGCTGAAAACGGCTGTAATGAAGAGTCTGAAAGGTTTTAATCATTTTAAAATCCTAGCTTTTACGCTCGTGTAAGCCTTAAATTCAGGATACTACAGCAATAAAGAGTTGCTGTACCTGAAAATGCTCGATTTTGGAAAACAAATGCATGCTAGTTATGAATAAGCTTGCAGTCTTTATAAATCTTCTTCAAGCCTTCAAACTTTATTCACTAGATGGATTAGCACCTCAAAGTTAAAGAGTCTGTTCAAGACTGAAATATTGAGATTTCACCAATTGACAGTGAAAATCCACATTGGAAAGACTGTCGTATACAAACTATTAAAAAACAGTGATGTTTAATGGAAAATCTGTGGTTTGTTCTTTGTAAGTGAATGAAAAAACCATCTTTATTTTTTCAAGGAACACTTTTTCATATTATTTTTTTTTTTTCATTTCAAATTAAAGAGTTAGGTACCAAGTGAAAAAGAACACAAATAAGTTTTGTGATCGACACCATAGTTTTGATATACTATTGAAAGAAAATCATTGTTCAAAACTGTACAAAAACGTACGGAAATACCTCCAAAAAAAATTTTGCTATAAGAAAATGTTCGCTTACAATTAGGATTTACATAAAAACAATTAAGATTAAAGTTTTCATTTCGTTTAAAACCTCAAAAGCTGGAAAGAAAAAGGAAGAAACTTGCACCTAAAACGATTGATACTCTTATCAATTAATTATCTGACGTTTTTTGTATGTGAGTTAATAATTAGATTTAAATGTAAATTTAAAAAATACATGTGGTACACATGTGGTACACAAGTTTCAGTTATATAGTTATGTTTGGTATATTTGCATGAATCGACAAAAAATAAGACCATCTATAAAAATTAGAAAATGATTATTTTCTGTTTCTAAAAATCATACCAATTCCAAGGTTTAAGGTGTTTCTGTAATGTGTCAAATAAAAAGTAAGTAAAGCAGATACTTATTTACTGTAACTGTGAATTTGAGAAACATAGATTTTAAAAATGGTGACTGAAATTTATAATTTCGAAAGTCTGCAGAATTTACCGAAGTTTTTTTTTTTTCTTTTTTAAGTTCATTGCCATAATTTTTATAAAATACTAGGATTTTAAGAACATCAAAAGAAAATTTCCTGGTTTCTGTTGTGAATCTATAAATAAATTCTCAAATGTTATTTTCGAATGTATTTTGTTTTAACAAAAGGAACATGAGGTTCAAATATGAATGTTAACAAGAAAAGGCGATTGATTTTCACGCGGTATTGAGATTTATATTGCAAAGCTGTAATGTAAGAATTATTAAAATAGTCGATTTCTGAAGGAAGCCAATACTGTTTGGGCTGTTTGAAACATATTTTTCTAATTAAGGTGACTCGGAACCTACTGTATTGCGAGAAAGACGCATAGACAGGGAACCGTTTGAGAGGAAGGAGGACGAAAAGAGAACGTCTTCCGAGTCACCTTAACATTTACATTCAGAATTATATTCATCTAGAAAATCATTTTCAAATCTCTGGCCCCTCTTGTTAGAGATAACTACACCTACATTTTTCAATTATCGTCGGTATCACTGCTGAAATTGTGTTCAGTGACTTCCAAAGTGCTTAATTTTATTTTTTTGGGTAGACTTTCATTGACTTGGTTGAATTTCAATTGACTTTCATTCTTGCTAGCAACTTTTCATCGCGTGGTTCCATTTGATAGGAATCATTTTGGGTTCTAAATTTGATGATTTTTTTTGTGATTGAAGCGTCAATCGTTTCTGGCGCGAGTTTGTTCCTTTTTTTGGTGACTGTATCAGGAAACACAGAAAAAGTTCTCTCAGAATCGGCATTGGATGAGGGAGTGTTCGAATAGCGTTGACAAAATTTATCAAATTTTCGAATTCTGAGCAACCACCCTGTTCCGGTTTGAGAGAAAAAATTTGTTTCCACCCTTCGTCGAACCCTTAATCACCAATTTCTTTATGTGTCTGAATTGAAAATTTTCGAGGCAGGTCGTCTCATTCTTTTCACAAACCATTTTTGTCAATGTTGATTGATAAAGAATTCGCGACAAAAAGTACTGCGTCAATCAAGACATCATTTTCTCGTCTTTTGAAAATTTTTAACGTATCGAACACGGTAATTTTAGTCAAAAACTCATCGTCATGTGCAGGGGTATGACTCTCCCCGCCGAAACGCATGTAAAGCTGTAACCCATTAACGTCCTGGTGGAACTAAACCACCAGAGGCGCTGGGAGTGATGTTGCCCGAGAGAAAAGTATCGGACCTCTCTTTCGTAGGATCTGATTTCGTAGGACCGCAAAGACGACATTTGAAAGTATACATGTTTTTGGGATTTTCCAACAACCAAGATTTAAACTCGTCTATTTCGAGCCATTTGAACAATAATTCTTGTTTTTTCTTATGCGCGGACTTGTCTTCGCGATTCCACACTTCAAATCATTATAGGTTTTTGAATTTAGATGATCCAGAATGCGAGAGAGGGAAGTCACTTTGAAAAATGGTTTTACATTTTTGCAAACCTTGCATATAAACTTACGATCGTCGTTAGGGTCTTTCACTATACACTCCCTGACTTGGTCGATTTTTAGCCAATTTTCATCGAATTTTCGGCCCTTCGTTTCACTGATATGTTTCGCAGCTACCAGCAAATTCGCTATTTTCAAACAAAAAAGATGATAAATAAATTCGCGCTTCCCGTTTAATTGAACCTTACTATTTTGAGGGACTGAAAACTACCGACTTTGCGAAAAAACTATAACGAAATTCAAAACTGTCACAATTTTCAAAAATAAGATGAACAAAACACTCAAGGGCAAAGAAAAATTCACAAGTGATAATAGGAACACCACCGAAATTAAAAGTTCTTAATCATGAGAAACGTGATTAACCCGTGTTCAACGTGGAAACTTGAAAATTTGGTCACTTTTCTTCAATATCACTAACACTTTTCGCATAGAGACTGATGTTGATACATCGAAAGATTGGAGCTCACTGCTCGATACATGAAAATTTGTGGAAAAATAGGTAGTGGTGGGATAAATTCCAGTTCGTAGATAAACGTCGAAAATCTTTCAAGAAAATGCGCAGCAGCTCGAGAAAGTAAAATTAGCATTTTAGAAATTAGGCGTATAACTTTATAAACATGCATGCTGCGATGTGTATGCACGAACAAAAGATTTTCTAAAGAAAATACAGTCGACTTCCATCTGGCTTTTATTCATTTGTATAAACGGTTTTATCCATTTTCAGGAAAAACTGAAGTAAAAGCAACAGGTGCCGGAAATGTCAGTCCACTTTTATTTGGTAAAATAAAAGACTCGCATGGTACTCAATAAAATGTTTTAGTAAAATCATAATATGTTCAATAATATGTTTAGTAAAATCTGTCACAGATGCGTAACATAATATTACTGAACGAAAGGACTCTTGTTCTTACGAAATCCAACGATCTATTTATTGAATGATACATAATTTGATATTTTTATTTTTATTTTTTAAGTTCACAGAACATACCATATCATTTTGAAAGACTGTTGGTCAGAAATTTTAACTGTAAAATACAATTGGGGAAATTTCATAAAGTGAACAACGAAAGTTTTTTTCAATGTACTTTCATTGACGTTCCCTTGGACGTTCCAGTGTGATTTCAACACGAAAAGGTTGCATGTTTCGATTTTCATTTAACCTTTTCGAAATGGGAAAAAATTTCATAAAGAGCTACGAGAAATTCGTGTATTTTTATTGACGAACGAGCTGTCCCGATTGCAAATTTTTCGCACTTAGCGAAATAATTGCGAAAAAGTATGCGTAACTCGAAAATAACTGCTGATTTCGGTAAAATACTAATTTATTGTTAGAAACTCTTTTCTTTGTTTTTTCATTTAGCGAATTGACCTACCTTATATTGATATGACGAATCTCGTCTACATTTTCATTCGAGAAGTAGGAAAAAACATCAAAACACGAATTATTCATTCATCTTTCGGGCACAATAAAATTCCTGGAGGCCCCCGAGGATCTCAAAACGGGTACTTTCGCCCCACCAACGCGGCACCGAGGGACCCGAGAACGGCGGAGAGACGGAAACAGTGCTGCCAGATCTGTCCCACGAGAAATCCGTATCAGGAGTGGGGGGAGCGTTCTAAAAATCCGTACAAATCCGTACGCCAATAATTCAATGGGCGTAAGAGAGACAGAGAACAAATTAAGCGTCACACAACTGATACACATATCACAAAGGCAGGGGCGTTGTAGGACATTTTTTCGGGAGGTGTTTATGAATTAAAAAAAAGGTTGTCAACTATCAAATTTTCCTAAAAAGTGTTGAAAACAATTTAAAAAAATTATTTCGGGGGGGGGGGGGTTGTCTATAAAATCACCCTCACTTCTATGTGTATGTCTTTTATTTATATATCGCTATAAAATTTTTTTTCATAATTAAAAAAACAAAATTTCATAGTCACAACTTTTTCATTTCGTTTATTAATACATGTTCTTATTGAATTTTGGTAGCAAAGGACGAACGTCAATTTCGCTAACATTTTTTTTGCCTGCAAAACTTTTACCATGTAGAATGCCATAAATTGTTTTTGTTCCAAGACAATTTCTCAATTTTGTTTCATTCCTATTGATTGCACTAAAAATGCGTTCGCACGCTGCAGAAGAATGAGGGAGAATTTTGATTCGATTCACCAACTGCAAAATCATAGGGAATTGGGGTGTATCATCGCCACGAACAACTTTCTTCACTGTTATCAAAAAAGTGTCGACATCAGTTTCAGTGTCCGAGAATGGAAACATGTTTTGAAGCTCCATAAATTCATTTTGGATCATGGTTTGATCGAATCGAAAAAAATCTGCCAGCACAGCGATGTCCCGGGTATTTTTTAGGTTGACTGGGTCAAGAAATTGGATTTCTTTTAACACTTTGACATCGTAATCTTCAAAAGGGAATCTTTTGCGTATTTCCTGAGCCGAAACAATATAAAAACGACGGCATCGTGTGCGGAAGCGGTCAATTTCTTGGGTGGTAACTGAAGCCGGTAATTTCATCAGCTGGATCTTCACGTCAGGGCCAAAATAAACATTTGAAAGAGGTTCCCAATTATTTGGGTCGGAATTTTCATCGAACTCAATGAATTCGGGATCTGTTCTGCTGACGTACGACGATTTAAAAAAAAAAGAAACAACTGACAAAAACAATGACGTCATTTGCTGGTAAATCAAATGAATTTTCGGTTTTTCGGCTTGAAATTCTAAATTTTTCTGGTTTACCATTGGAAGAAAGAATTTCAAAAATTTTAAATACAAATGATTCCATTTCTGAGCATACAGGTCAGAAATCTCTGCAGCTTTTTTTTTCTTTGATCGTTTTTAGTTTTTCTTGTTCGGTTTTGAAAAATTGGAAAATTGGAATATAATGCCCCTCGTATGTTTTGACCGCACCTTCGAGTGAAAGCCAGCGGATTTTGTAAAGTTTCACCAATTTAACTGCTGGAAGATCGTACAAATCTTGAATTTTCCCTAATTCTTCACGTCTTTTGCTGCTGTTCTTGACGTAGTTGTAGGTATCGCACATCAAAGACTCAACTTCCGGCGGCAACTCCTGCGTTGCGTAAGAGACGGCACGAGCAAGCGAGTGGCAAAGACATTTAAGTGTGAATAAATGTGGAATTTCTGCTCTAAATTTCTGTGCCACAGAATTGTGTTTTCCAAACATAACGCTTGCCCCATCAGCAGCAAATACAACCATTTTTTCTTTGTACGGTATGTTATGTGAATTGTAAAAATTCACAATCAACTGATGAATGCCCAAAGAACTGCAATCTTGAACCTGGAACAAAATGAACAAAAAAATTATGCTACGCTGGCAAGTGGGCGGAATATTGAGTTTGAAAATAATACTTATTAATTAAATAAAATTAATTACTTCTTTTGTAGTTTAATGAAAGAAAACTTTGGAAAAAATCTTATTACACATTGCACTATTCCATCATTTTTAATTTAAAAAAAAACCTAAAATCGTAACTATACCTCAAGTAAGGCAAAGAATTTGTCCTGGACTCCTTCTCCTGTGTCATAACAGACAACGAGCGCCAAATGTTTTGTTAGGCCGAGAGCGTTGATTCGTCAATGATTAGGACGAATTCCTTTGTCCTTAAATCTGCGACAAGACTTTCGAACTGATATTCACCCACGATGTTATTGATAATTGCTGTGCGTTTTGTTCTGTTGCAAGTTATTTGCTCCTGAGTGGTTTTGTCCATGTCTAAGCCTTTGATGAGGTCAACGAGCTCGTCGCTGAGCGAGATAGAGAGATCATTTTTCACAATAAACATGACGATCTGCGCTTCCACTTTATTTGCTTTAGCCTTTGCTTCTATTGACTGTTTCGAACAACTTAAAATGCTTGAAACTCCCTTGATGCTAGAGCAATTTTTTTTATGGGCTTCAGAATTCTGGTGATGTTTTTCGAAGTGATTCCATCAATTTTACAAGTAAGATCCTTGTTGCACGGTTTGCAGCGAAAATAAAATGGACCTGCTACACAAATTTCATAAAATATAACTGATTTTGAAATATTATATATATTAAAATTTTTTTTGTAATACATAAGAATATTTTTCTTTTTTTTTTTTTTTGTTTATTTGAAAATATTTTTTTTCTATAGATACACAATATTTGAGGATTGTACCAAGAATATTTTCAAAAATAGTTTTGAAAAAATTGTTTATCATTTTCATGTTATATTTATTATGTTATATTATATTTATTATATTTTTCATTATTTTACACGCTTCACACATTTATGTTTACTCATTTTTTCTTACATATAATATTTTAAGTTTTCAGTGCTATAGTAAATTCCTAGGAAATTAGGTTCATACAAAATTTACATGAAACACCCCATAAAATCTAGGTTTTTTAAAACTAGATTTTTGAAACCTTTTATAAAGGTTGCTCTTATTAAAAAGCAACTTGAATACTATGCTAAAAAAAAGCAGATTTTTATAAGAGAAACGGAGAATTTAAGGCATTTTTTAAAAAGTTCATAAAAACCTAACTAACTAGGGAAGGTTAATTTATGAATAAAATCATCAATATAAAAATTTTACAAAAAATATATTCAATCATATTGTATTCATTTTTAATTTACCATTTTTTTTTATCTATACTCCTGAAATGTACGGGTGTCAATTTTTATTTTTTAAGAATAAGTCTATAAATATCGAAAAGAAATTAACCTTTACTTTTAGCTATCCACGAAAATTCATTTTCCCAAGCCTCTCTGTACTCCTGTGCTCTCGATTTTTGCCCCTGCTTTGCCACAACGCCAGTTTTCTTTTTTCTAATGATTAAACATACATACATACATTACACATCAAATGATTTGTTGAAGGTTATGTTTAAGCCCATGCCGGAAAAAAAAACACAATGTACTTACTTTGCCGGAGGATTGCTGGGAGGAGTAGGAGGACTTTCATACTCTTCCTCGGAGAGATCTTTCATGTTTTGCCTAGATGAGGTCACAGTTATTGATCGAGATTTATTTATTAATACATAATGACTTTTCTAAATTCACAAAACCTTAACCGTAAACACGATTATGCGCACAAAGCAGCATCAGCATACAAAATGTACAATGTACAAATCGAGCTGACCCTAGATAAACTACTGGGGATATCATTGGTGCCATCCTAACAATAAAGACTCTATATATAAGTATTCTCTCTGTTTTGCCTCTTGTGAGTGTCAGGTCGTCAGGTGTTGTGTTATATAACATACATATGTCATGACATATCAAGATTACCAACATACAAGCAGATTAGCGTCGTCTCTTTTTCGTTACGAGTCACGAATGCCATCAAATTCGAAAAATTATTGAAGGGATTTCGAAATCCGTACGAAAATCTGTACGATTACTAGGATAGCTAAAAATCCGTATGCAAAATCCGTAATGTCATCAAAAGACTTAAAAATCCGTACAATACGGAAAAATCCGTACATCTGGCAGCACTGGACGGAAAAGGTGGGATCGGCTCTCTGAACTGAACCGCGTTTGGCACTTGGACACACTGCATTCCGGTCTGGGACGAGTAGTGGCAATAGAAAGTAGAATCTATTATGGATCGCAGTTGGAGGGGGCCGAGTTTCGAGGAATTGCTCTACCACTCCGTTCGCAACAGCTTTTTCGTATTTATTAACAGAATTTATTCTACGGCCATTAATTATCGTAGCGACTCGTGACATAGCTCATTAAAGAGGTAATTTTTTGAAATATTTTTTGAGGTCTAATAGTCAAAATCGATTTTTGTGACCATAGGACCCTTTCGTCATTCCAAGGCACATATTTAGAGAAAAAAATATTCAAACGAACAGTAAAATATAAGTGTATAGGGGAAGTAGGGGTTCATCACCTTGATTGCCACACCCCAAGAATGGCTCTATCAATATCGGCCTGTCATTTTCAATATAGTTCACTTTTATGTCAATTTCATTTACTTGCATACTCATGAAATTTTCTTTTCGATGCTAATTCTTTATCGATTTCCGAAATGTTTTACTTGCATTTCTTCAAGTTCAACTAAAATGCATAAAATTAGTCTTTTTTAATAGTATTATATAAATTTAAATATATGTAGAATTATTCTATGTGATGACGTCAACACAAGGGAGAGGTCTGCGGAATGATGACGGTTGATGACGTGAGGAGGAAGGGGGTCGAAAATGGGTAAAAAATTGATGAGGTAATATGTGGACAGCCCCTAAATGTTGTTACTTTATTTAAAAAATTTTTGTTGAATAAAAACAACCTAAAACTAATACTAAATGGGGGTTGGCGCGCGAAACGCGCAGGGGGGCAAAGCCCCCAGAGCTTCGGACGCACGCGAAGTGGTTTTCTTTCAGATTTTTGAGAAGAACCTTCCCCCGCGTTTCCAGATTTTCATCACGGACATGAATCAGAGACATTCCGAAACTTGCATCGAGAGCGAGGCTAAGAAGAATACATACGGAGAGATATCTAGGTATCTCCTCCAATACTTCGTCGCGGGGCCAAATTCTTAACGTTTCCCCCCTTTTGAGAGCGGAGCGAACTCCGCGCAAACTTAACATTGTGTATATTAAAATGCGTTACACCACCTCTGTAGCCAAGTGGTTATGCCACCTGACTGCAAAAGCGGAGGTTGCGGGTTCGAATCCTACCTGGGCCCAGGATTTTATTTCTCGGGAAATAACTTCTTGGGAGTGGGGGCGGAGTCGAACTCACAACCGCTTGCTTGCCACGGGATTTTCCATAGTTTCCCCCGTGGGTCGACAGCGGGCATCGTGCTCAAGTCGGCGTGAATACTAAGTACAGAAAGAAGTCGGTCCATGGCCGGAGGGCATGAGATGAGAAAAAGAAGGAAAAACCGGATAAGAAAAAAAGGCCTTACCACCTTGAGGTGTGCCACGCTCAAAGCCCCCTTGAGTTGGGGGATGAGTATTGGGAAATTGAAAAAAAAATTAATAGAATGCGCTACTGCGCATTTCCTTTCCAAACTACATGTTTTCTCCTTGTCGCTTTCAGTTGCTCTCAGTCTACTCCAGTCCAGTCGTCGTAACGCATTTTTGTTAGTTCGCGCGGAGTCCGCCACGCCCCAAAAAAGTGGAGATATACAACAGAATCTGTCCCGCAAAATACGTCAGACATATCTCTCCTTATGTATTCTTCTTAAGCCTCGGCGGTCGCGACTCGTGAGTGCGGACCACAATGCAACGCATATCGTTTCAATGCGGTTGTGCTTGGAGTTTTTTGGCGTGGATTTTTTTCTTTTTCTCGAGCCAGTTATGTATGTGACTCTTGCTGTAACTCAGTTCGTACTGGGTTAGTGCCGTGGAACAATAGTGGCATTTTTTTGAGACAATTTTCGTGGCGCGTATCACGTGAGTTTGTGAAGTTTTCAGCGGTGATTACAAAAGACAATTTAACATGCCTTCTAATCCGTTACCGTCCAAAATCACGAGTTATCTTGCTACTTAAGATAAGATTTGGGGATAATTATCGAGATTCCTTACACTCAGAAAAATATTGAGTTGTCCGAACTTTCGTCAGAGTTGACTCAAATCGACCACTTGCTTGAGAGAACTCTGGATCGTTTTTTCTCTTTAAACGAGTCAAGTGGGGGAGCGTCCAACATTATTCTTTTTCGTGTGCATGAGCATCACTGCCTAAACGGGTTCTTTAAACTCGCCCAGAATGCCAAATAGCGGAATTTCATAAATTAAGGAGAGATAGAAATTCCTGCGCGCATGGGTCCCCATTGTCACTCCTGCTACAGCTGTACTGGCTTTTTCGAAAAATGGTGAAAGTCGACCACAGAATTCTCTCAACTCTGTGCCCGAGTTCACTCAAATCGGTAATAGAGTTGGAAAGGGCCAGAGAAGAACTTTTGAGACCTGCTTCTCTCAAGCCGGCAGCCGAGTTCTCTCAACTCGGTTAGAAGAGTTGATTCATATTTATTCGTCCCAACTCGGTGACCGAGTTGAGACAACTCGATTTTTTTCTGAGTGTACGAACTTAAAAAAACTTAGCGAGGAAAAACAAACACTTGCAATTCTAAAAGGACGGCTCAATTTCTTGAATTCCTATTGGCAAATCTGCCAAGAAAATTAAATGAACATCGATAATTTCGCAACACCGGAGGAGAAAAAGAAGCTTGATTTTTTCACACAAAATCAAACGGATGAAGTGGAGGATTGGTACTTGGCAGCTTTAGATGTCCTCAACGAGAGGTTCGCCAAGGTGAATTCGGATAGATCAAAATCTTTCGTAACGAAGAAAAATGAATCATCGAGGTATGTGGGGCATATGTTTTTACCGATAATTCAGTGTCGAGCTTTTCGGGAATTCCGACGGAGTGGGTATCTTTTCGGGATTTGTTTAGATCTATTGTGGTAGATACACCGAATTTGTCGAATGTTCAGAGATTGTATTATTTGTGGACTTCATTGACAAGGGATGCAGCAAAATTGATAGCACATCTCCCAATTACGGATGATAATTTTGTTGTGGCCTGGGTTTTGTTACTTTATCGATATGATAAGCGGTTGATTATTGACGCGCATTTTACACATTTTTTTTCGATTCCGCCGGTTACTGGTGAGAATTAAAAGGGCTTAAAACTTCTTCGCCCGAATTATGGGGAGTCTTTGAATACCTTGCAAGCATTAAAATGCTACGTGGATGGTTGGGATATGATTCTAGTGTATTATTTGGCACAAAAATTGGATAGAGGAACTCGTAGGTTTTGGGATACTCATATTGGCAGGAATAGAGCTTATCCCACTCTTAAGAAATTTTCTCAATTTCTGAATATAGGCATTCGTTCGCTCGAGGCTACTGGTGCCAGCTCGTCGGGTTTGGGTTCTGGGCCGAGTTAACATTCGGTTGATACGAAGGGGTCTGGGAAAAAGTTCTGAAAGTGAAAAGCATGCTTTTCATTTTTAGTTTGTTTGTGTATGAGGCAAGGTGAGGCATCATACGATGTTGCACAAATCAACTAGTTCCGCCACGGGAAATCAGGAGATTGATTTTTCGCGTTCTAGAAATAATCTTTACACGTCGGGCGTCGGAGCAACGGCTGGTACGTTTGATTTGACGGCTTCTCACGAGCATTTTGAGAGCCGTTCCTCGGTTTTGGCGACGGCATGGGTTGAAATGACGTCAGATGAGGGGTGTTCCGTGGTTGCTCGGGCATTGATAGACCCGGGTTTGGACGCTACATTCGTTTCAGAGAGGGTAGTGCAGGATTTGAGGCTCAGGAAAGAGAGGTTTCATGCTCGGGTTTCAAGGATCGGTGGTCAAATTGCGACGGATTTAAATTCTCGTGTTACTCTCAAGATGCGGCCTGTAGGGGAGAGGGAGTCGAGTTTGATCGCGCATGCATTTGTTTTCAACAAGATTTCGGCGTATTTTTCTTCCACGTTCGACCCAAGATCGACTCTTGCTTTTAAGAGGGGGTTGAAACTTGCTGATTGACGACCGAATTCGCGACATTCTATTGAGCTGTTGATTGGGGCGGATTTTTATCCAGAGGTCATGCTCACGGAATCTTTCAAGGAGCCCGATGGCTCGCTTATTTCTCAGAATAATGAGTTCGGTTGAATCTATATTGAAAAAAAAAATCGATCCAGGGAGTTGCTCGTGACATTTAGGTACATCATGTCAGTTTGGAGGATCTTCAGAGGGATTTAGGACGATTTTTTTAATTAGATGAGATTCCGGTGCAGGGTAAGCCAGTTTCATCCGAGGATGAAAGAGCTGAGATTCATTTTCGAGACAGCCATTATTGTACACCCGACGGACGATATGTGGTAAGATTTACATTTAAACAGGTCTCCCAATCAACATTAGGGATTCTAGGGATATCGCAAAGAAGGAATTTTTTAGGTTGGAAAACAGGCTGTCGAAAACTCCGCAAGTCAAGCTTTAATACTCAGATTTCATGTGGGACTATTTGATCTTTGGGCATATCCAGCCTATCTTAGAACCGATTGTTTCGAATCAGCATGTCTATATTCTTCATTATGCGGTTTTCAAACAGGATAGTACTATTCCAAAATGGAGGGTCATTTTCAATGCTTCCAAACCGACCCAGAACGGCTCTTCGTTGAGTAACTATCTGCTGACAGGACCCAAGTTGCAGAATGATTTTGTTTCTATCATTTGACGATGGCGTAATAATCGGGTTGTCTTTGTGGCGGACATTGCACAGATGTATCGTCAGATACTGATTGATCCAGATGACAGAAAGTACCAGTTGATTTTTTGGCTAATTTTCCCCGAGGGAGTAGTTGCGGACGTATTCTTTAAGCACGGTGACACGTGGTACGACTTCGGTTCCATTTCAGGCTCAGCAAGTTCTGGAACAAATATTTGACGATAAGGGTTCGCAGTTTCTAGACGCGGTTTCTATGATTCGCCGAGACCGGTACAACAATGATTTTATGTCAAGGGCGGATGATGAAATTAATGCTTTTGAGATGAGATAGTCGATTCGTCAATGTCTGGCTCAGGGAGGTTTTCAGGTTCGTAAGTGGGCCAGTAATTCACCTGCCGAAGTCCGAACTCTTCATGTCAATCAGAAGCTAAGATATTAATTTTATTTAAAAAATCGAAATCTCCGCTTCTAATTGTTATAAACAAATCAAACGTAACTTAAAATTCATGGAAAAATACAAGCTTTCAATGCTACAAGTTTTGAAGACATGCGTAATTTTTTCACTGATCTGCAGCCATTACATAAGTCGACCTTAGTTGCAAAATAGATTATTTATGAAATAACTTGCAAAAAAATTTTTTTTAATTGTTTCGTATATTACACGATTTGCCCTATCGATTTCAAGTGTACTATTTAATGTGAGATTCTTCAATAGACGCTGGCCGTTAATAGTAAAAAAGTAATTTCACAAATTAGCAATTGGATTGTTGACGAACAACAATATTCTCATGGGTGAAAAAATTATTCAACATTGCCTTATAATAGAGGACTAATTATCGGATATGATTACTTAATAGTATATTTCGTATCAAGGGGGAGAGCAACGTCTTTCCATGCGCAACAGCAACATTTTCGGAACGAGTGAACATTGAGCGCCGAATGTTCACTTGTTACGAAAATGTTGCTGTCGCGCGTGGAAAGGCTCTCCTCCGTGATATGAACTACATTTTTTATTGTCAGTGCGGACAATGATACCTCGTTTTGCTGCGTCACGGATTGAGCGTAGGTGCCCTTTTTCGAGTCGGTGAAATGGAATTTCAATCGATCGGTCCGTGAGTCAGTCGTATACCGAGTTTATAATATCGAGGCTGCCATGAAATACAAGTGGCCTTGTATTATAAACTCGGTTGCGACTGGCTGATGAATCGATCGAAATTACATTCATCGCTCGAAAAGGGCCTTCTTACGCTTAATCCGGGACCAGCAAAACACGATCATTGTGCGCGCCTACAATAAAAAAAACTTTATTTCACAATGTTGAATTATTTATAGAAAAATTAATCGTAATTTTTCCTTAAAAATTGATTTGCGAGCGCTAAAATTAAGATTTTGATCAGACCGAAAACCATCAGTTAGAAATTTCTATTCTCTATAACTTTTGATTACAACTTTTTGTTGCACAATTTACCGTTTTTTCGCAAACCGCTATCAAATGCGGAAAAACGCAATTTTTCAACTTGAACCCTCTTAAGAGGGAAGCACTCCTTTTTTGCTGTTACATTTTACATATGTTAAATAACTTTCTACCAACAATTTATGATCAAAATTTCATTACGCATCCAATTTTCCTATCTCAAACCGTAGATTGACTGGACTAAAAATTACTCATGAAAGAAGAAAATTTCCCACTCACTTAGTTTTTTTTTTTAATGCGATGTTCCGCTAAGTTAATATCAACTTAGCGGAACGCCGGTGAGTAGTGAGACGAAACACCAATAGCCAATGTCCCTCACTGGCTTTCGATTCCTAAACTCGACTGGGTTAGGTAAGGTTATCGATATAATATGTATATAATAATAGGTTATTAATAGGTATAAATATTTATAAATATATATAGACGCATGCTGCCCGCAATTCGTTTGCAGGCAAAACTAGCTTTTTCTTTTGCCGTTCCCTTTAGCGCGATAACGTAGCAATTAGCGCGAGCTCAATATAAATATGAATTTCGACTAACAAGGGGAAGGCCTCAAGTATGAAATTCAAATCGAGATAGCTTTGGTATGCATCGATAGATAATTGATTTTCATTCGACACGTGTCACGGCGTTTTTGTAAGTGAAGCCCGGTTTTGCAGATATTTATTATTATAAATCGCTGGTTTCGTCACTGATTTGGCTGTATCAGTCATGTGCCTCAATTGACGCCAAGGCTTCGTGGTCTAATGGTAGCGCGTAGGACTTCGACTCCGGCGGAGCGGGGTTCAAGTCCCATGGGAGTCAAAGTTTTTTTTTTTTAAACATTATTTTTATTGCCAAATTTAATCATTAATTAAAAATAATGTAATATCAACTGAAAATTTTAAAGCAGATTAGGTCATATTACAAAAATACTACATTTTAAATATACATTCAAGGGTTAAGAAATTAAATCATATTCAAGTATAAAAAACTCACATATTAACATATATTATATGTGATGTACATAGTTTTCTGCACACTCTCATTATGAACTACACACTTTCGGATGATAGTCATCATAAAAACATTTAAAGCACAGCCTTTTTTCGCAGCGAGCACATTTAATAAATACAACTCTGTCGCATTCACAATTTTGTCGCGCCAAACTGATGGGGAAACAAACTTGATTTATATTTAAAAAATCTTTTTTTTCCGACAATAATTTGGAAGCGTACCACGCGTATTCGATCATATTTTTGAAAATAGGAGCACTCATTTAGTGATATATTATTAAATGAATTTTAATCGCATCTTCACGAGAATTGATTTTCCTTTTTTCTTGCAAAAGATATGACGCATTTTGCATTTTTTTAATCAGGTTCTTCATCTGGCGATAAAAATAAACGTCACATGGTTGACACAGGGTGGTGCATTTTGGTGGTATCGTTTTGACAGTGCAAGATACTTCACCCGATTCATTACCGAAAACGTCATCATAAATTAAAGAGTCTGCTTGTCCACCCCAAGAGTCAACCAGCAACAGAAATTTGTTCGCATTAACGTATGGCTTCAGAACGTTTTAAATATTCCCTGAAAAGTTCCTTTGTTAGTTTAGCTGATTTTGAACAAGTAACATATACGTTTCCATACTCTTTCATCAATTGCTCTACTGTTTTTGCAACTCTGGGCCCAAAAGTATTACCTGTTTCTTGCATGCATATAAAAACGGAGGGAAGTAATGTCCCAGCAGCAGTCAGACTGTATTGGACAGTATACGAATGGGTCTTTTTATTCAAATTTTTTTTTTTTGAACCAAAACGGTTTTCGCGCCTTTGTAATCAAGTGATCGGTTGTAAACTATTTCGTACTGACAGCCTGATTGATCGGTATTGATAATAAATTGTAACGGAAAATTTAGAATTAATAACTGTGTTTGTTTTTAAAATTTTTCTGCAGTTGCAACTGTATCTTCCAGCGAAGCGATATCATTCTTGCTAATGAACTTGGTGACTTTCCTCTGCCTAATCTTATATTTTCTCTTAAAATTCCTGGACCATGATGCACTCGCGATGAAAGAGAAATTATCGTTTAAAAGAGGAAAGGCTGCCGCCATTGCCCATTGTTGTAAAATTCTTGTCGTGACTTGCATATATAAAACTTATATTATAATTTTTTCATTTATTGTTGCAGCATGAAAAGGAAATTATTTCGATTTGAAATCATAAAATTTCAAAATGTTGATTGAAAAACGATATAATGAACGCGGAACATTTGCACCTGTTTGTGATTTTCTCGCGCATCTTTAAAGCGTTCATAAGTTTCGGAATTGATTATTGTCAATTTGTCAAATTTGTTGCCTCCAAGCCTCACGTCTTCCTTCCATTTCTGCAGAGTTTCCATTCTTTTCAATTTATAAAATGCACGATGCAATGTTGCGATACTGTAATTTGGATGCTTTCGAGAAAAAGCGACGGCTTTCTGTTTATACGCTAATGAAACATAGTCTTTCGGCGAATCAGCGGAATCGAAAAGATTGAATTCTTCGTTGTCCGAAGTTTCCTTGGTGCACTAATAAAAGTCGAAGTGGAGTATTCGTAAATATCATGAAATATTAAATAATATTATTATAATATATAAGCGTATAAATACCTGGACATATAAAGTAGAATCCACCTGTTCATCAACAAGAATTAAATCTTCTTCCATTGAAAAGACATTTTCTTCGAAATAATGCTTGATAGATTCGCAAAATCCTTCGCCAATTACTCGAGCAAACTGATCAATCGCGTATTCGGGCTTGGACACAATTAAATTTTCTTTTTCTAATAAAGTCCAGGCGACTTTTATAGAGTTCGTAACATCTGTCACGGATACATTCTCGTTTAAAACGGTTCTATTACTCGTCGTATTTCCACTACAACCATCAGAATTTTCGTCACTTTCCATGGTTTTTTTTTTTCACACACGCGTTTCACCGAGAATAACTGCAAAAAGACTGATCTCATGCATCAGGTTTCTTTTTAACGCAGTGAAAATTCATCAATTTATCCGTAAAATCAGACTGATTTGATTGGGTGTTCGAAGAAAAGTTGAATTTCCATTGCGGATGCAGATAAAGTTCCAGACAAACCTGGCAACAGTGAGTTGCGTCATTTTTTTTTTCATCGTAAGTGCATCATAGGACAGGAATTTCAAAAGGAAATTCAAGATAAGGCAGAAAAAAATCACCAAATTTATCAGTAATAATAACGTCTTGTCGCCAGAAGATACAGTCGCACCTGCAGAAGAATTCAAAAAAGAAACGCCGTTACAGATTCGGCATTTTTCGTTCAAATTCATGATACATTCTCATTAGTCAGGATATCCGTACATAATAATTTATAACCGATTCCTCGATTTCAAAGGCGCAAAAGCCAACAGAGGTTTTTTTATTAAATGTTTTTATGATGACTATCATCCGAAAGTGTGTAGTTCATAATGAGAGTGTACAGAAAACTATGTACATCACATATAATATATGTTAATATGTGAGTTTTTATACTTGAATATGATTAAATTTCTTAACCCTTGAATGTATATTTAAAATGTAGTATTTTTGTAATATGACCTAATCTGCTTTAAAATTTTCAGTTGATATTACATTATTTTTAATTAATGATTAAATTTGGCAATAAAAATGATGTTTACAAAAAAAAAACTTTGACCCCCATGGGACTTGAACCCCGCTCCGCCGGAGACGAAGTCCTACGCGCTACCATTAGACCACGAAGCCTTGGCGTCAATTGAGGCACATGACTGATACAGCCAAATCAGTGACGAAACCAGCGATTTATAATAATAAATATCTGCAAAACCGGGCTTCACTTACAAAAACGCCGCGACACGTGTCGAATGAAAATCAATTATCTATCGATGCATACCAAAGCTATCTCGATTTGAATTTCATACTTGAGGCCTTCCCCTTGTAAAGTTGAAAAAAGTTGCAAGTTTCGTCAACGGATTTAAGGAATAAATATTAATATTGAGTAATTTAATTCTACGATAACGTGCGATCTTCAGCGTTCATAACTTTTCACGCAGTTGGTTATCAACGAACTTCGAGATTTATATACAGGGCTCCTACACTCTCTCTTTATGACATTTGTCGCTTCTCACAACATTGTGTTTTGCGCCATCTAGACTTACAACCGGCGTCAGATCGTATTATAGTTATTCGATAGTTTTTTGTTTGGTAAAATTAGAAATAAAACACGAAAAATATAGATATAGAAAGTGCAGGGACATATAAAAATATGGAAAAATTTTTTTAATCGAATAATATTGGAAACATGAAAGATATTAAATCAGAGAGAAAAATGATAGAACATGTGAGATTTAAAAAAGCGTTAATAAATTTTGTACATTTGCGAAATTTTTAAAAGAATTCGTGAAACGGCAGGCACTGTGTACACCCAGTCTCAATGATTCGTTTTTTATTTGCCTTATTTTCCTAGATTTAACAAAAGAAATCTAGGGAAATCAGACAAATAAAGAAACGAATCATTGAGACTGGGTGTACAATGACTAAACGTTATTGACTGTGTAACATTGTCCAATTTTTTTAGCAATAATCAAAAAATTTTTTGCCGCACAGCAACAGCTGAAAAATTTAAAGATTGCAATAAAATCATACATATCTTGGTGAAATTCCTCCATCGAAAAAATGTGATTGAAACAATTTTGTAACAAAACAATACTTAATCGCCTATTCTCCTGTAACGGTTATATTGAATTAAGGTGACTTTAGGTCTAAATACGAAATCAGCAAAAAGATGCAACTTACCGTCGCTTTGTTTATTTGTATACTGTTGCCCTCTATATCAAATAAAACATTACTTCACTCAAAATTCAGACTTCAAATTTGTCGACTTTTGGCCAGCTTTTTTAGGATCTGGACCACTGTGCTTTGAGAGCAAAAAAAATTTTATTTAGGTCTGCCGTCCTCTGCATAAGAGTCGTTAACTATATTCGGCGATAACGGTTCTTTTGTTCCGAAGTATTGGGGAAAAAGAACCTTACCGCCGAATGGACTTGCGGCATTTATGCAGAGGACAGCAGAGGTGCAAAATACTTTTGACGTAGAACTATGTCTTTCTCCTCGGTTTGGACATCTTTATGGGGGGTAGTAAAATGTCACGAAATTGGTCACAAAAGGGAATCAGGAGAGAGGGAGTACGATGTCACGAAAATGTGTCAGGCAAGGGGGTTTGGAGGGTGGGTGGAATGCAGTGTGGTTCAACTTCGATATGTTATTTCACAAAATTGATTTCTACTTCCTATATAGCGACACGGTCGCCGCTTTAACCAGCATTGTTCACTGTAGTTCACTTGCCCGTTTCTACTACTGAGAGGGCGCGGAAACTCGAATTTTAGAGTTTACATTGGCTCTTATGGAAGTTGAACCATCTTGCTGAAATTTCACGAAAGAGGGCCTGATGGCGGGGTAGAATGTCACGAAAATGAGTCACGAAAGTGGAAAGGGAGTCTGGAGGGCAGGGGGGTAGAATTTACGAAAATGTGTTACGAAAGGGAGTCTGGAGGGGTGAGGGGTGAAATGTCACGAAAATGTGTCGCGAAAGGGGACCTGAAGGGTGTTAGAATGCCACGAAAGAGTGTTTAACTTCATGAAATCAAATGTAATTATTCAATATTTGACATTAGCATGTGACTTAAAGACGTAGGTCTATGTAACGGCACACTTCTGTGTGCTGCTTTTACTCAGTAAAGTATTGTTTAAAACAACAATAATAATCAAATACATAAAAATATAGAACATGTTTTACTAAATTCAGTTCGATGGGTCCCTGCAAGTCTATTCTATCTCGTGAGCGCGCTCCAACAGTATTTCAACTTTCACCGAGTCGCCATAAGTATTCTATCCTTCGGGATATGAAAGGTAGAGAACAGGAAGCATAACTCCGTATACCTCGCTACACTGCTCGACACGTCTCGCTTTTGGGTCAAGCAGACCTCCCACTCCTGCTGTTGGCGTCACATGACTGAACGACGAAAACTCGTTTCTGCGCACCCTCGCGTGCTTTCCCATTGAAAACAAAAACAAACCAAACGTCAAATCTGGTGAAGTGCTAAAGTGGTTGAATGCAGCAGTATCAGTATGTAATGTTAATACCAAAAAAAATACCACAAAACATGAAAAGTGACATGTTGTAATATTTTTCTTGTGTATAGGCATCGAATCTCGAAATGAGCGAGGGTTCTGCAGCGTACAGACTGTCTCTTTTTCGCGAAATTCAAGCGAACTTGAATAGCATTGAATTACCCCAAAATTGGTCGAAAACATCAGTGCCGAGTGTTTACATGGTGTATTTCAAAATCGAGGAGGACCTAAGCGTTGATTTTTCTGTTTTTATCGATCCGAGTATGGTAGTGAAAGCATATCATCGAGGGAGGCATTTGGATTACGTAACCTGGGCTATGCCTAAACGTCAACAAGATCTTTCGCGAATTTTCGAGGAAGTAGACATTATAGCGGGTGCTTTTCGAAACTTTTAAAAACAGTAGTTTCCGCAATGTCATGCGTAAAACTTTTTCGCCAGGTAATAAACAAATCATGTATTTATAGGACGCTTTAAAAATGTGTGTAAGATACGACGGGATGTTTTTGCAAATTTTGTCTAATACGTTTCCTCAGAGCAAGTTCAGTGATGGAATTTTGTAATCAATTTATTGCAAAAAAGTGTCTAATTACTTTCATGAAATCAAAACCGGTGATCAAGACTATGAATGACGGCTTAAAAAATGCTTTACATGTAAAGTAGCTTAAAATTCGATAAATCATATTTATAAAAATGTCTTGAATGTTTACAATCAACGAATACACATTTTATAGTTAATTTATAGCCAAAAAAGGTGTGGTTACTTTTATGAAATGAAAACTGGTGATCAATACTGTAAATGGCAGCTTAAAAAATGCTTTATATGTAAAATTGTTTCAAAATTCGATAAATCAAATTTATTGAACTTTTTGAGTGTCAACAATCAACGAATACATATTTTATAATTAAATACCTTATTGCTAAGAGTTTCGAGTGTTAAAAATCAACGAATACATATTTTTACAACGGTCATTGTCGTTTTCATTGATGATTTTTTCAGATAAAATTCATTTTATTCATGTCATACCCTCTATATTAATTGTGTTTGCAAAATTTTAAATATGACGGATTAGTTTGAAAATTATAAAAAAGTAATTTTTAATTGCCATAAAAATGATAATTTTTGAGCTTTGAAGTACAAAAGTTAGTTCAACATGAATCAGTTTCGATAATGATGAGATATGAAAATTTCTATTGGTCTCGATAATGAATGAGTGGTTTTGGTATTATTAAATTTCTTTTACAATTGTAAAATATAGATCGGTGAAATTTTAAGTTAAAAATTTAATGTTTATACTAATTAAAATAGAACACATTTGTAAATAATTGTAGTGAAATGATTGCTTTTGTTAGCAGGAAAAATGAATTTCTAAATTTTTTAAAAAACATACTTTATTTTCCAATGTTTCGACGATATATAGTATAAATCACTTTGTATTTTACATAACTAATTTCTGGTAAAGTGAATCTTACAATTTTTAAGTGTCTATTGCGTACGACATAATTTTTTGCACGTTTTTTAATTACTCATATTTACGTACGTATTACGCATCATCTTGAAAAAGGCCTACTTCTTCCAAACCCTTGTCTTCAGAGTCTGTTGCTGTTTTATTTTTGCGCGTTTGTCGAACTAGTTTGACGTTTTTCCTTAATGCCCGCTCTTTACGACGTTGTTCGTCGTGAGCCTTGTTGTATTTCTTGCAGATAATTTGTGCTCTTGCCATCACATAATAATGAATCACTTGTCTTGTCAGAGTGAGCTTGTGTTCTGAGCAACCAACAAATATAATCCCTTCGCTCATAATGTTGCGACCAACTTTCAAAAGAGTGTAACAATGAAACTGGTCCTCACCGACGGATTGCATTAAAGCCTTTTCAACGGCTCGCAAAAGGTCAAACAGTTGATCTGATGGGTATTTCAAACCACCTTTTGTCAAAGTATCTATCATCTTGTCCCTTTCCAAACATCCATGTGATTTTGAAACCGTTTGGCGGCAAACGTCACAGTCAGTCCATTTCCAAACTTTGCTCACCACAAAGCCAGAAAAATATGACTCAGCAAAGTCGTTTGGGGTACGGACATTATAGTCATGTGCATGTTTTGAGCCGTATGGTAAGGTGTTTTCTTCACCATTTTCTATAATGTCATCAAGTTGTTTTTCCCACTCCGATTTTTTTTCATTCTTTTTTCGCAATTCTTTGCAAGTCAGAAGAGTCTCGAAAAGTTCTAGCCCTTCCACGTTGGAACCTCGGGGGGGCTTGACAAGAGAGTAGAAGGTAAGAAGTCGAAAAATTTGTATGAAAATGGCGGGATCAGGCTTGTCCGTAGATCCACAACAGCTGCGTATCAGACCAAAAAAATCCTACGAAAATATAAGAACAAGCAATAGTGTATTATTGCGAGTTATTGAAGGCTTTGCCACATTATAAAAATTCGAAATATGATATTTTATTTGAAATGTTTGAGAATGTCGAATGTACGACATTGATTTAACGAGCTGTTAAACATTCGTGGCGCGTCAGTTACATTATGCATACAAATTACCTCCAAAATATCTTGCAGCATTCGTGACGTCATGAGGTAGTTGTAGTTGCAATGTTCAACCAAATACAAGCAGAGTTCCGAAGCAGCCTTCAGTGTCACAACCCATCCTTCATATGTGTTGTCGGATAAAAACGGAAATTGCAGTTGCTCAGCTCCGTATTTCCAATCTTGCAAGTACTCTTAAGAACCCCTCTATTGCCTGTGAAATCAAACCTTTTCGTAAAAATCTCATCGTTTTATAATATACTAGGGGGCTGCGCACCCTACGCGTTTCGCACGCCAACCACCCTTTTTGTTAATTGACTTTCACCTTCATTCTAATCCTAAAATCTGAAAACTTTTATAATAATAAATAACCTTGAATTCCTTGTTGTGCGGACGCAATGCATTTAGCGGAGTTCTAGATGTCATTGCATCAATGACGTTTCGAACTCGAGTGAGGAATTTGATCGTAAGCTCATTCTCAAGTAGCTTGCCAAACTTGAGCCCATAGATTTTGAGAGCAGCTATGACATTTTCCGAAAATATCTGTGAAAAAAAACCGAAATTTGAAGGATTTCTTACAAAAATTATGAATAAATTTTATTTCGAAGTTGTACTTACTTCAAGTGCCATGCCAACATTCATTTTTTGAAAATTCTGTGGATCCAGATGAGCTGGTGTCAGTTTATGGGCGATTTTCAAACTAAGATCAAATTTTCCACCTTCGATGTCAATAATATCTTGAAGATGTTGCATTCGCACAATCCCATCTGGGGTCTGTAAATGTTATTAACATATTTAAAATCACGGAAACGTATTTTAATGTATTTTACAAGGTGTATAGAAAAAGTAATAGAGCATGACCTTGACTTACCAAAAAGTCTTTCACTTTAACCATGTAGTTTCTCAAATTTTTAACTAAATGAGAAAAATCTGAGCAGAACCACATTCGTCTCGGTGATGAATTTTGTCCAGAATGTAGGTCGTCATCGACTGTACTATATTGGTGAGGATGCGTGCAACTGGGTTCCAAGTAGCCAACGAAATGGAGAATCGAAAAGTGACCTGTGAAATGCTGCTTCAACGATACAAAAGAAAGTCTTTCCTGCATCGTATTGTTACTGGTGATGAAAAGTGGATTTTCCTGGAGAACCCTAAGCGCAACAAATCGTGGGTGAGTCCAGGTGAAGCATCGACATCGACGGCACGGCCAAATCGTTACGGGCGGAAGGTCATGCTGTGTGTGTGGTGGGACCAGTCCGGTGTTATATACTTTGAACTGCTGAAACCTGGTGAAACTGTGAATGCCGTTCGCTACAAACAGCCGAGCCATTGTGGAAAACCGACCAGAATATCAACAACGACAGAAGAAGGTGATTTTGCTCCACGATAATGCGCCGTCGCATAAGTCGAAAGTCGTTCGTGACACGCTGGAAAGGCTCAAGTGGGAAGTGCTTGATCATGCGGCTTACTCACCAGACCTGGCGCCATCCGACTACCACCTCTTTGCCTCGTTGGGCCATGCCCTTTCTGAGCAGCGCTTCGACTCGTACGAAAATGTACGAAAATGGCTCACCGAGTGGTTCACCTCCAAAGGCAATGATTTTTACTGGCGTGGTATCCACAATTTACCAGAAAGGTGGGAAAAATGTGTAGAAAGCGATGGAAAATACTTTGAATAAAATAAAGGTTACGGTTTTTATGGAATTATGTGTTTTATTTGCAAAAAAACCGGAAATTCATGAGGAGTACACCTGGTAAACTTCCACAAGCGCACAGTGGCTCTCGAACACTTTTTTCCCCTGATTGAACATGAAAAGCAATGCATGGCGCATATGCTCAAAATTCGGTACAAAATTCGACATTTTTGAAGCGCAATAAAAACTTACTGGAAGATTTTTTCGAGAAAATGTCAACGCAGTTCAAGCACTTGATATGACTGAGCAAAATGACATATGGTATGTGTTACCAACAGCGGTACAAAACAGAACGCCATTCATTGAAAAAACCGGAAATTACTTAGGAGTACACCTGGTAAATTAGGAAAATATAAATTATAAAATAGAAGAACACAATATATTTTAGAAAAAAAAAAAAAAAATCCAGAATAAAAAACAATTTCACTAATAATGAAGAAAAAATAATGTCCAAGTAATCATACACTGACCAATGCATACATTAATACTTATAGCTTTTTTTTGTAACATAAATTATAAAAGTGAACTGATCATCTAATAAATTACTTGCTAATTAAAAACAAACACAAGTATGATAACCTACATACCTTAGGAAATTCAAAAAATGTCCTCGCGTTTTCCTTTTTTACAACATATTTGCTGTTACACTTCCGGATGACGCAAACGCGAGTTATTTTATTCGGCATGATTCCCTACTATGAAAGGTATATTCCCTACTGTCATCGATTCAGATTTGACGTTTGTTTTTGTTTTCAATGGGAAAGCACGTGAGGGTGCGCAGAAACGAGTTTTCGTCGTTCAGTCATGTGATGCCAACAGCAGGAATGGGAGGTCTGCTTGACCCAAAAGCAAGACGTGCCCATTCCACCCGAGTTATGCTTCCTGTTCTCTACCTTTCATACTTCGGGACTACGAAACGATCTATTCTATGTTTCAGCGCTCTCGAACGTTTCATCCCATCTCTGGCAGAGTTGAAACACTTCATCGTAACTCAGAATTTTAACATTTTCCGAAAAAGACATTTAAAAATTTTTCAAAGCTTCAAGCATGCTCCACAAAAAATTTGGAAAAAAATATTCAATTTTTACCCTTTAAAATTGAAAAACAAATCAAGACGTCTTATAACTCGAAGTAATGTCCGTGTAGAATGTTTTAAATAGGTTTTTCAACTATTTTATATAGGAAATATGTTACTAAAGTTTCGCTATCGCAAAGTCTTTGTTCAGTATGTAAATATTAAATTTATTCCGAATGTTAATAAGTAGCAAAAACTTTGACTGTTTAAAAAATTGCGAAATTAAAGGGATTGGACATAATCTTAAGTCAGGAAGAGTAGATAATATCTAATAATAATATTTTAATTATAAATCAATATTATAAAAAAAATGTGCTTTCGTAACACTTAGTTACAGTTTGTTGTTTGAACAAATAAATTTTATTATTCTAATGCAAAATATGCAATAGACGGATTGAGATGCCATGAAAAGTATATGCGTTTTGCGAAAATGTGTTTTTGTAACAATAAATTCAAGTTTATTGTTTAAAAAAATGAATTTTATATTTCTGATACAAAATATGCAATAGACGCGTGAAGAAACCATAATAAGCATATGCGTTTTGAAAAAATGTGTTTTTGTAACATTTAGTTAAAGTTTATTGTTTCAACAAATAAATTACATTATTCTGATACAAAATATGAAACGGACGGATGTACAAATCATGAAAAATATATGCATCTTGCAAAAATGTGTTTTTGAAACAATCAGCTAAAAATTATTGTTTAAACCAATGAATTTTATTATTCTGATAAAAAATATGAAATAGACTGATTAAGAAACCATGAAAAGTATATGCATCTTGCAAAAATGTGTTTTTGCAACAATTAGCTAAAAATTATTGTTTAAACAAATGAATTTTATTATTCTGATACAAAATATGAAATAGACGGATAAAGAAACCATGAAAAGCATATGCTTCTTACAAAAATGTGTTTTTGCAACAATAAGTAAAATTTCATTGTTTAAACGAATTGATGAATTTTATTTATCACATGCGAAATTGCCACTGAAATCTACGTGAACGAATCTTATGAATAATATATTTTATTATAATTTACAAATTGTTAATAACAGTAATATAAATAATAATGTTTCAAACCATTTTTATTAACGAACCCAAAAATCATTATAAACAATATTATCAAGACTGAATGATAGATACATGAAAATGTTTATGTCAGAAGTAATTTTTAAGGCGGTAAATAATATTTTTCATAAATAGAAAGTTTAACGCCTTCTTTCAAAAAATTAAACGATCACTGAGTAAATTATTTATTGTAGTAGACAATTTGTTTTTCGAAATCCACAAAATAATGTTTTTCCATGCCGTGCAAGAAACATCATTCTTATTGCACCTGAATTTTGAATGAACAAAAATATTTTAATTTGGTGTAATTTTTGTCTTTCTTACTTTATTTGAAAAACTTATACATTATTTTATTCACAATTTCAAAAATGATGAGTGTCACGTTATTATCTTGTAACGAAATTTCAAAAATATTAAAAATCTGTGATTGTAACATGTGCAACATGTTTCCCTGCCATTATTTTGTTTCTTCAGTGAACGAAACTTTACATTAAGTTTTCTCGAAACTGTGATTTTTGACTTACGATAAAGTGTTTCAACCCTGTCAGAGATAGGATGAAACGTTCGAAAGCGCTGAAACATAGAATAGATCGTTTCGTAGTCCCGAAGGATAGAATACTTATAGCGGCTCGGTGAAAGTTGAAACACTGTTGGAGCGCGCTCACGAGATAGAATAGACTTGCAGGGACCCATCGAGTTAGTTTTAATAAGTAGTAAAATTTTCTCGCGATCGTTAACATTTCATATACGACCACTATAATAAACGTTTATAAGAATCTTCCGTCTCTGTTATGCATGTAATAAACAATTTTCAATCTTTTTTTTAAAATACCTATTTTATTATTTAATTATTGACTATTTTAAAAAATTTTGAATGTGTCATAAACTTTTTTTTATTCACTTATCATGAAAATCTATTTAAGGAGCGTTTACCTAGGCACGTTAAATAAATCTTCAATCGTAAGCTATTTAATATATCATTGGCATTGATAAATTTACAGAATATCTGCTATTTGCAATTATGTATACACTCCATCTCCACTGTTACGAGAAGCTCATGACTCAGAAACTCCAAAGTCACGAGCGCGAGAGGGGTCCCCACTTCTAGTACTGTGTATTGCCACGTATCTGTGGGTACCTTAGACCATATAGCACATGTAATGAGCATCGGCCGAAATAAGTGAAGCCAACATACGTTGGCTATTTTTCAGGCCTGGTCGAATAATCATAATAAGACTCGTAGCTATTGGTAGCTATGAATATATATATATACATACTTATAGCTAAAATAGCTACGAGTCTTATTATGATTATTCGACCAGGCCCGAAAAATAGCTAACGTATGTTGGCTTCACTCTCGGCAATAGCGAGAGATAGGGAATGCTCAGTCCATGTACTATATGGTCTAAGATGGGTACGCATGGCAACTTTGATTCGCCCCCGCCCTGTCGAACACAAAGAGTGGGGGTTACTGAATGAAAATTCTGCTCGTGAGTCTGGAGGTTGGAGCCCTCGTAACTTTAGAGTCTCGTTACTCTAGAGCTCGAAAGAGTGGAGTTTGAGTGTAGTTGAGATGTTGAGGAGGTTTTCACGAGAACGAAAATTTTTATAGGATTTTAGTTGGTGCTCCCTTGGACCAAAATTTGCAGCCCCAAACAAATCGATCGGGCGCACTTTGGCGATGTCCTTTAACCACAGAAACTCGTGATTGCGAGCAAGTCGTGACTGATGGCAGAACGAGTAAGTTTTTTTTTCTTTTTTTTGTACCCAAAGTAGAAATAATCGAAAAAAACCTCAAATTTTCAAAACTAGATTTAAAAAAAAATTCTTTTTCCCTTGACTTGAAATACGGAGTATTTTATGAAGAAACTAACAATCAAGCAAAATGTTTTGCATATATTGATACAAAGAAAGAATTATATATACGATAAAATCTGCCGTTTGCAAATAATTAACTCAATTATGTTTCGGTTGTCCGGGATGAAGATGGAAGTTCCTATTTCTCAAGTAAGTGAGCCTCCGGAGTTTTTTAGGAATGAGCTGAATGAATCGATTTTTCGAGTGTTGTTTTCCACTTTTTATGCGTTATACTTTTGCCAAATGTTTAACGTTCCTGTGCACGAACGGAAAGACTAATATGCAAATACATGCATGAGCGTCGTGCCTAGCTTGAAAATACTTCTATATTTTTTTTCTTCACAAATTTTTCTACTGCGAAAAATGTTACTAGCATTAGATGTAAGCTGATGCAACAATTATTGTTTTCGTGTATTTAACATTGCTTTTTTAAAAAAAATTAACTGTTGTTTAAAGCTACTTAACTTGTAAAAATACCTTTCGATTGACTTCAAATAACATTCCTTAAATTCTAGTATCTTTATTGT
This sequence comes from Platygaster robiniae, assembly GCA_028476575.1. Lineage (NCBI taxonomy): Eukaryota > Metazoa > Arthropoda > Insecta > Hymenoptera > Platygastridae > Platygaster > Platygaster robiniae. The sequence continues at coordinate 11,261,517 of CM052027.1, read as the reverse complement.
TCTTTCGACAATTTTTGTGGTTTATAAAGAGAACAAATTTTTTTATTAAGTTTAAATAAGTATACGTGATAAAAATTTTTATAGTACTCTCTCAGGGTGAATTAGTCCAGCCTCCGGAAACTCCGGTCCAATTTAAGTATAGAGAAGAACTCCCTCACCAGTTGGCGCTGCAATACTGGAGGAAATAAGAAGCCCATTTTATTTGAGGGGAACGAGTCTGCGGTCTTTTCCGTCACTCAACGCCTTTCTCCCCTTTCTCCCACCGCATATACCTGTTCTATGCTGTTCTCTATCTTCCCTAATTTATAAATATTCTTCGTTCCTCTCGCACTTATTGTCGTAATATTACGTTCGTACGTTCATTCAAATGAAAATTTGAGCGGTTGAACACTTTTCAGGAACATGAAAAATTCATTGACAGTCGGACATTGTTTCGAAAATTGATGTTGAATTTATTGAAATTTTGAAAAAAAAAAAAAGAAACTTGTTTACGATATAGTATGTCCGGGAAATCAAACTCTGTGGAACATTGAAAAACGTATAGTTTCTCAATCAGTTGAAAAATTTGGAATAAAATACATTTTTTCGAAAAATTGAGTACTGTAATAGAAATTGCGATATTTTTTAAGGAGTTGAAAGTTTTGTTTGAGGTTTAAATTTATTCTAGAAATCAATAATTTGCAGAAAATATACAATTTCGAAGCATCGAACAGTTGAGAATTTGTTCGATGAATCTAAAACTTTTCAAAAACATGAAAAAGAAATCCTTAAAAAAAGTAGCCAATTTTTTTCCGAAATCATACATTTTTGTGCAAAAGCTTTATTTTCTTTTGTAGTTTATTATACACTTAAGAATTCATAGATTCACAAACATTTTTACTCCAATTTTCGTAAGCGTGCTGATGACAAATAGAATTCGCCTAAAAATCATCATATATTATCAGATCATATCTTCTGCATGTGAAAAAAATTTCGGAAAACATGAAAAAAGCTTTCAAGGCAAATTTTTACAAACCTGTAATATACTCATGGTGATATAAAAATTAATTCATAGTAAAAATTTGAAAATTCAAAAGTTTTCATCTCCAAATTTGTTAAATTGAGATTCATAGTAAGAAAAATTGTGAAAATATGCACAATCGCCAAATCTTAGACCGTATAACATATGGACTGCGCTTTCAATATGGCGAAAGTGGTCCCAATCATGGAGCTGGCTAAGTTGGAATTAAGGTTCATTCCATTCGTGCCGTATATGCCTATATATACATTTAGCTATAGGTATACATATAACTATAGGTATACCTATAACAGCACTGGTAAACCTTAATTGTCACTTAGCCAGCTCCATGGTTGGGACCAAACTCGGCTGTAGCGACAGATAGACGACGCGCAGTCCATGTATTATATGGTCTAAGCTCCAAATGTAAAATAAATACGGTGCTGAATAAATTAATGCGCAATTAATTTTAGAATCAGAAAAATACCTCAGAAAATGAAAATACTCTTTTTAGAAAAAAAATGTCTGAAAAATCTTGTCCCTTTTTGTTTATCATCAATAATTTCATCGAATGTTTATAAAGGTATAAAAATGTCTACATTTCTTCGAACGTTTCAAAAAAAATTTGTTATAATCTATTACTTTTTAAAGGAGTTTTGAGTGTTGAAAACATCGTATTTGACAAAATAACATTTCTGCACGAAAATCCATCCTTGAATTCATACAAGATTTTTGGCTACAACCAACTTCGTTCAAATAGATTTTAATGATTTTGAACTATCTCCTGTTAAAAGAGAAAGAAAAAATAGTTTCCGAAAAAAAATTTCGGCGACTTTGGCGAATTTACTTACTTAGCGACTTTCTCCATTCATAGTTTAAATCATATTTTGCGTAGAGGAAAATTGTAAGGAAAAGTAAAAATTTCCTTAAGAAAATGTGTTTGAAAAAGTTTTCTTTGGAGCATTATCGATAAATTTCGTACATTGTAATTTTTTCAGAAAAATTCATATCAACACATAGAATTTTGAAGTCATTTCCAAAAAAATCAATAATCTGTTGACATTAAAGAATTAATAAAAAAACGCCCGAAAAAAAGCAATTGTCAATCAAAGTCAACTGCAAGTATATTACATAAATTCTCTCGCGGGCGTAGATTTTCGAGTCCAGTCTTCATCAGCATCATCACACACACGGGCCACGGCACGCACGCACGCACACGCTCACAGAAAATTACTTCCGCCAATTCTCGCCGTGAGGTGGCGCGGCCAACGCGCCACCTAAGGCAAGCTGGAAATGGCCAGATGTACAAAGCTTAAAATAGCGGCCGCGCCAAATTTAAATTTAGCGAGTTCAATACGACTCTGACTACTGAACGCGACTGTCGAGCACTGTACGCTTCTGTACGCAACTCGGTTTGTCATTGTTCTCAACTGTACTGCACTGCACTGTATTTAAATTTAGCGAGTTCGATTGTCGAGCACTGTACATACGCAACTCAACACTTTAATACACAGTAATACAGCATAGTACTATTGCACACAACTGCACGTTCATTTATCGAAATTATCACGACTTGACGACAGATGACGATTTTGCGAAAAATAAATCAAAATAAATAAGCGCGGCGCGGTGTGATACTTCATATACGCCCATCCTCTGAAGGGGTTGATAGCGTAGCGGAGAGATTGCCTGCCTCATAATCGCCACGTCGCTAGTTCGATCCCCGCCAAGGACAACTTTTTTTTTCAAACATGATCATGCGAAACTGCAATAAATATATTATTTGTATTTTTTTTTTTTTTAATTTTTACGATTAATTCTTTCGAAAACTGATATTTATATATAGAAAGTTTTGTTAGAACCGCATGAAAGTTGAATATTCCCAAAGTACCTTTTTTCACATGTCATAACATAATACAATTTTCCGATAAAAACAATCGTAAAAATAAAGAAAGATACGAATAATAATATTAATGAAAGAATAACTGAAATCACCCCCCCCCCCCCCTCCTCCACCCCCACCGAACATTACCAATGTATAAATCCTAGAATTAATAATAGAGCATAATAGTACTTACGAGAAAACTTCATGAAAAAAGTGAGATACCAAAAGTATTGAAATCAGTACTGAATAAATGTATGAAAAGGAAAAGTATTAAATTGTTATGCAATTTTCAAAAGGCTAGAAGTAGTATGTTGAACTGAAAGGTCAAATAATCAAAGCAAAAAAGGTATCAGATTTTTTATATGACACGCCATTATACTCGAGTGGTAAGCAAAACAAAACAAAAAATTACAAAACATTAGTTTTATACAGGGTGCGCCATTTCTTATGTCGGTATTGTAACATTGAATAACTTAAACATTTGACAACCGATTTACTTGACTTCACTTGTTTTGGAAACGTCAATTCAGTACAATTTCAACCATGTATCGCTTCACACCAAAAGAACGCGCTGAAATAGTTACTTTGTACATTGAAAATAGTCGTTCAGTTGTGTTAACTCAACGAGCATATCGTCGAAAATATCTTGGCAAACAGGCACCATCTGACAACACTATTCGTCGTTTGGTGTCGAATTTTTGTGACCACGGGACAGTGAAAGATCGCGAACAACCCGTTCATCAACGACCAAGACGTTCAAATGAACTGATTGAAGCTGTCAGAGAGAGCGTTGCCCAAAACCCAAAAGTTTCATATCGTCACCGCGCTCAGCATCTCGGCATCAGTGGAACCACTCTACGGCGCATTTTGAAAGATGATTTGCATTTGTTTCCGTACAAAATGCAATTAACACAAAGAATATTGCCTACAGATCATCCACGTCGCTTGGAATATGGACAAACAATCGCTCGAATAGTTGATACTGAACCTGATTTTTGGAAGCGAATTTTAATGACCGACGAGGCACATTTCAAACTTTCTGGAGGCGTTAATAAGCAAAATTGCCGCATTTGGGGAACGCAGAATCCACACGAGATCCATGAAACGCCATTGCATGACCAAAAAGTTACTGTTTGGGCCGGCGTTTGCGCCAAAACCATCATTGGTCCTTATTTTTTCAAAGAGAACCAAACGATCGATGGAAACCGATATCGGTGGATGTTGGCTCACTATGTCTGCCCACAAATGCGTGAAAAAGGTCTTGAAGATTACTGGTTTCAACAAGATGGTGCGACCTGCCACACTGCGAATCAAACAATCCAGTTTCTGCAACGAAAATTCCCTGGACGTCTGATGTCAAAAAGAGGCGACATTGAATGGCCACCCAGATCTCCAGATTTGACCCCTCCAGACTTCTTTTTGTGGGGTTATTTGAAAAGTAAAGTGTACGCCAGCAAGCCGCAGACCATTGAAGAGCTTAAGGAAAATATTCGTGCCGAAATCATTGCTATACCACCCGAGATGCTCGAAAAGGTAATGGAAAACGCCGCAAAAAGGGCATATTTTGCTGTGAACAATAAGGGCGGCCACTTGATTGATGTTGTGTTCAAAAACTAGTCTAAATAAATTGTAAAGGACCAAACTAAATAAAAATACCTCATTTACAGAAATCGGTTGTTTTTTTTTCAAGTTATTCAATGTTTACATGCCGACATAAGAAATGGCGCACCCTGTACAGTTCTGCATGGAATACAGATACGGTAAACTTTATAAATATTAAGTTTTGTGAAAATCTAATAGCCTCAGAAGCAAAAGTGGGCTGCTGTGCAAAAAACAACGTCTCATATGTTGATAGTAATATTGTGATAACAATATATTTCATAATAATAACCAAGCTTTATTACTCAGCTGAGATTATTTATCTGTATTACTTTATTTATACTCATAACTGGCAGATAACTTAGAATCGAAATAAACAAGTAATGCTACAATGTGACTTGATAGAATTTTCCGTGGAAAATAATATCCAATACAAAATTTGGCTCGAATAATGCGGATACCTCGAACGTTGTATATACTTTTTGAAAGTTACGGGCACGCTTTTTCCATTATTGAATAAGATGCAGTTTGCACAATACTGATGTAGTAACCGATTGTTGTTCCCAAATATCATGTGTTTCTACTGCATTTTGAAGTATTTTTGTGTCATACTGTTTAAAGTTCAAACTTTTTAATTGATGAAACATAAAAAAAACAAAAAGAAAAAGACACATTCTTAAAGTAAAAACAAAATAAAATTGCAATTGTTGCAACACTATGGATCTATTATTCTGAAATGGTACTTTTTATCAATCTTGACAGCAGCCCACGAATTAATTTTCACCTACTTCTACTTCTGAGGCTATTAGATTTTTACAAAACTTAATTTTTATAAAGTTTACCGTATCTGTATTCCATGCAGAACTATAAAAACTAATGTTTTGTAATTTTTTGTTTTGTTTTGCTTACCACTCAAGTATAATGGCGTGTCATAAAAAAAATCTGATGCTGTTTTTGCTATGGTTTATTGACGTTTCAGTTCAACATACTACTTCTACCTTTTGAAAATTGCACAACAATTAAATACTTTTCCTTTTCATACATTAATTCAGTACTGATTTCAATACTTTTGTATCTCACTTTTTTTATGAAGTTTTCTCGTAAGTACTATTATACTCTATTTTTATTAATTCTAGGATTTATACATTGGTAATGTTCGGTGGGGGTGAAGGAGGGGGGGAGGTTTAGAATACGTACATTTTTAACGGAGTTATATATGTTCAAAACATTATAGTTGAAAATGTAACACTTAAACATAATAGTTCATAATTATATACAAAAAAAATGTTAGCTGCTAATGTTTTTTCAAATCAAAAACTTTTCTATAATATTTAAATGGCATAGAAAAAATTGGTTGAAAAATTAGGACATTTACTCAAAAATTTATTTTTTATTGAAAAGGAGGAAATTTTTTCAACTACGGAACATTCAGGAAATTGGAATTTTTGAAGTATCGAAAAGTATTCTAGGAAAAAAAGGAAAGTATATTCGAACAATTAAGAAATTTGTATAAATGCTAAGAGTTTTATAAAAATTAAAAAATCATCGAATAAAATACACAATTTATAAAAAATTTAAAATATGTGAAACATTGAAAAATTTGAAATTCTCTGCTTAGGCGAAAACTTTAAAAACATCAATAAATCATCGAAAACCTAGAAATCATTCAAAAAATTGTTCTGCAGTTTGAATTTTTATGAATTAGGAAATTTTCCAGAAATTTCTAGAAATTTCAGAACATTAGCAAATATGATTAACTTGAACAATTTTCAATAATTTGGGAAATCAAGAGCTTATGTAAAAAAATGAAAGAAAAAAGGACAAAAATTAGAGATCGTTTGAAAAATTGAATAGAAGCTATTTTATCCAAAACGCGAAAAATTCCAATAAAATTGAAAAATTTGAATAAAATATAAAACAAAATTTTTTGCTTATCAAAAAAGCTTTAACAAAAGAGAGTATTTAGAACATCTAGAAGAAATTAGTATCATGCTCAGGCGCGGCGGTACAGCTTCAAGCCATGTGTTGTACTTGGAAGGGGGGGAACGGTGATAAGGAGGGGGAAGTTGTTTTTTGGTCGTCGAAAAATTGTACTCTGCATGCCTTTACAAAGCTTTAATCTCACGACAATTCATACTCACTGTGTAGCGTAATGAAAAATTTAGTTATTTTTCTAAATATAAAAAAATTGCTTCCTATGCAACTTTTCGTGTTATAATGATGCAATGTTTTTTAAGAAGATTAGCATTTTTTTATTGCACTGTTTAAACATTCAATTTTTCGCAAAGACAGCAGTTCGTTATGTAGTTCGGGAAATAAATTCGTTCATTAACAAATTCAAGGTTTATTTTATCAACTTTATCGTGATAGATATGCAGTATTGCGAGACTGTTTAATCTTTTCTGTCCCATCGTCGCCCGAATATAACTTTTTAGTCGTTTGAATACCGAAAAACTTTGTTCATTTGTGCATAATGAGCCAGGTATCGTCATCAAAAGGCGATTAAATCTGACAACTTCAGGTACAATGTTAAATAACCAATCATTTCGTCGAAGAAAATCTACTACATCTTTCAAATTTTTTGAATCTTTGACAGTTTTTTGATCCAAGGTTAAAAACATGTCTCTTTCACTCATTCACTCACAAGGTTTTCTTCGGAAAAATCATTCCCATAGAACTCAACGATGGGTTTCGAATCTGTACCTTTGCCGACAGCAAAAGCCTCCAAAGATTTCAAAAATTTTGCACTATCAGTTTCAAACCTCTCACGAAGTGACTCGATCACTTGATCAAAAATAGCAAAAAATTTATGACGGTACATTTCTTTGGGAGTCGTGAAATCATGATTTGACCCGGAATCTAAGCGTTTTGCAATTTTTCTGCGCCGTGGCAGAGAGGGTTGAAGTAAATCCAATTTGTCCACGTCTTCTAAAATTTTTTTCCAAACACTTTGAAATTTCGACTCGCGAGAAACAGACAAACGGTAAATTACACCATTTACTTTTCTGTGAGAATCGATAACGCTTAAATCTGAGTTCTGAAGGTCAGTGTTCAAAGTTTCGATTCGATAGAAAATTTCAATCATTGCGTTTAAAAAATAGATTAAATCAAAAGACTCAATTTGCTGATGAAAACCGTACGCCTTCGCAGAAGTTGAACTATTCACCTCACAATCTGATGCTAGTGTATCGAAAAAATCCATCAAGTCTGAGTAGTTCGCGTGCACTTTTCTGAGGGACTTGATTTTGACGGTCATTCTGTAAAAAACAAAAAAACAGTATATAAAAGTCTGTAATAAAACATGCCGCACAATTTTTAGCTTTCAGGGCAGTACGCTGCAAGTGCTGGTCGTTCTTGATTATCGTTTTTAGTAGTAGCATCTTCTTGTATTTTCTTGAACACAGCGAGTCGTTTCGGCGAATCACATACAAAATTGATCATTTCTTTAACAAGCCCGATGAAGTTTCTTGCGTGATCAACTGTTTCCATCGCATCTTGAACGACAAAATTCAAATTGTGAGCGTTGCAATGTACAAACAACGCTCGAGGCTCTAAATCTCGTATTCGCTTTTGCAGTCCTGACAAATGACCCGCAACGTTTGCTGCACCATCATAACATTGGCCCCGCAGCGAGTCGATTGACAGATTGAAACGTACAAGCATGTCTTTCGACAATTTGCACAGTGAATCTGATGTCATGCTGACCGTAGAATAGAAACCAAGAAAATATTCTGAGAACACGAGATCCTTGGACACAGCTCGGATACATATAGAAACTTGTTCCATTCTGGAGACATCCGAGGTTTCATCAAGCAGTATTGAATAAAATTCGCTACCCTTGATTTTTTCCAGATTTTCGGACATGATTACTGTAGACATTAGCTCTAGGATTTCATTCTGCACATCATGATGAAGCCATTTGTGGTTCTTCCTTTGCAGCCATGAACGTAACACGGCAATATCTTCTACTCGAGCATTGAGGATCTGCAAAAAATTTGAAGTTTCCTCACTTCCATGCCCTCTTAAAGCCAGCCCTTTTTGACCAAGCAATTTTATGGCGCTAAATATTTTTCTCAAGGCTGTTCGATTTTCCATCATTTGCTTCCGCGTATTGTTGCTCATATGTTGAACGACGTTCACTGTCTTTATACGAGGGGGGACCCAAAAGTAACGGGAATTAGGTGGTGGGGGGGGCCGCGGAGGGGGGGATCGGGTTCTCCACTGGTTCTCTTCCAAGCTGCTACTCTCCCAAGTCAGTGTGCAAAGTTCATTTGCTGTGAGTGCATTCGTTCGTCCGTAAGAATTTTTCTAGTGAAACGACTTTTTCCGTTTCGGCGAAAACGTGAAATGGCTGAGTGCGGAGAGCAACGCGCGGCTGTAAAATTTTGTTTTTTGTTAGGAAAAACACCCGCGGAAACCCTTGTGATGCTGAAAACAGCTTATGGGGATAATGCTTTGAGTAAAACGCGTGTGTACGACTGGTTTTCGCGTTTCAAGAATGGAGAGATGTCAATAGAAGACCAACCTCGTTCTGGGCGCCCCTCGACTTCAAGAACGGACGAAAACATTGAAAAAATCAACACTCTTGTTCATGAAGACCGTCGCTGAACCATCGATCAACTTTGCGAGATGTCTGGATTGTCATGGAGTTCAATTCAGAGGATTTTAACTGAAGATTTGAGCATGAGGAGGATTGCAGCCAAATTTGTTCCTCGCCTTCTCTCCGACGATCAAAAGGAGCGTCGACTTCAGGCCTGTCTTGAGCTGCAAAATCAGTTGGATGAAGACCCAGATTTTTTTCTCAAGGTTATAACTGGTGATGAATCATGGTGCTATGGCTACGACCCCGAAACAAAGCAGCAATCAAGCCAATGGAAGACACCTCTCTCGCCTCGTCCAAAAAAGGCACGCCAAGTGAAGTCCAACATCAAGACATTGCTCATTTGTTTCTTCGATTGCAGAGGTATTGTGCACGCAGAATTTGTTCCTCCAGGCCAAACGGTCAACCAACACTTCTACTTGGAGGTTTTGAAAAGGTTGAGGGAGAACATCCGGAAGAAAAGAGCGGATCTTTGGCGCACAGGAGATTGGTTCTTCCACTACGACAATGCACCTGCCCACACAGCGCTGTCCGTGAAGAAATTTTTGACCAAAAACGGCATGACACCGATTGTTCACCCCCCCTATTCACCGGACCTTGCCCCCTGTGACTTTTTTTTGTTCCCTAGACTCAAAAGGGACATGAAAGGAAAACGTTTTGGGACTGTAGAAGAGGTGAAACAAAAATCGCTGGAAGGTTTAAAAAACATTGAAAAAAATGAATTTCAGAACTGTTTTGAACACTGGAAAAAAAGATTGAACAAGTGTATTACAGTCAATGGGGGTTACTTTGAAGGTGATAAAAATTGTGTGTGAAAAAATTTGTCAATAAAAAAGTTGTAACACAATTCCCGTTACTTTTGGGTCCCCCCTCGTATTAGCGAGAGCACGAGCATTTTCGACGTGGAAAGAACTAACTGAATGTTTTTTTTTTTTTTTTTTTGCGTCATTGGCCTACGAACTGAATCCTTCTTGAACCCACGCTAATCAGGATTGCAGGCTCTGTGTATCGCTTGCGATGACCAGTTTTTTTCGTCGGCTTCGTTAAAAATTGTATAGATCGTTTTATTATTCTTGTTCATTTGTAAACAGGGATGATTTTTTTTTCAATTCAGAAATGCCGGAGGGTGTTTCGATTCTGTAAAAAATACGAAAAATAAGTCTATCGAAACAGATTCAATGACCGAAAAATTTTAAATATTTTTTATTTTATGAGTTTACGCAATAAACGAACTCGTAACGAGCAATTCATCTCGAAAGAGGCTCATTCGAAACTTGCAGAATTTTTTTATCGACAGAATATCTTCATGTGACCATCTTACTTATACTGGTAATTCTAAGCCGAAAATTATATATATAATTTTTTTATTATCAAATATTCTGATATCAGAGTATTTGTCTTTAATCTTAAAAAATTTCGAAATTCCTTACAGTCGAAGTCCTACAACTGTATGATTTAAAAATGATTAAATACCCTAAAAATCATCAGATCATAATTCGAAACTATGGAAACACTATCTTTTCGCAGCTTTTGAACTTTGAAATTATACGGAAATATGGTCGAAATCTTTGTTATTTTTAAATCACACATCGAACAATTAATGCTAAATTTCTTGTCACATAATTCTTCGAAAACTGAATTTTTTCTTTCATCTTCAAACTCCGAAAATTTAAAAAATCTAAAACATGTATGATCTGAAAACCTACTGGAATTACGACGTTTCTATAAATTTTACACCTTTTTTTCAATTTTTTAGGTTTCCCCCAGTTCGTTTCTTATTTTTGCAACAAAATGAAACATTTTTTAAAAAAAATTTTTTAACAATTTTTGACAGGAGTCACGATTGTAGACATTGACCTTATATTTTTGAGCTGGAAAAAAAGCTGTCGAAATTTCATATTCATATTTGTGCTACTCGTATTGATACATATTTCAACACGATATCATTATTACACTTACGTCGATTTTGGGAATCAGCTGAATCGTCAATTTGTTTGTTGTCGAGAACATTGTTGTTGTTTTCGTTCGTTTCAGGTTGTTCGTGTACGTCTAACCATTGAAGATTTATTTCGTTTCGGTTGGATTCCTCTACTTCGTGATCGTTTTCTCTTTTTCTCTTCGTCACAAATTTATCCATTTTCTCTCATACCTTTCATTCGACAGTCGACACAAAATAGGACTATAGGAGTGTTGCAAGTTGCAAGTGCGAAAAAGACAGAACAACACAGAAACCTAATGAATTGTGTTGCACTGTCAGTTGCTGTCGGCAGTTAGCAAATTGAGACTCTGTCGCTCGATACATGCCTCGATTTTTCAAATGTTTCTGTGGAACGCATTTATACAATGTTCCACGTATTTTGCATATGCACAAGTGCAGGACAATCGTACATTAAAAATTTTCCGAAGTCCGAAAATGGTAACAGTAGTTCTCATGTGTTGTTTTCAACATATGGTGAAGTCCCATGTGTTGTGTGCTAAACACACACAACAGGTCTTCCGCCGCGCCTGATCATGCTCACCATACGTAATATGTTCACTATTTCTATTTTTTTCATCGCCTGTTTTTTTCTAATTTTCTTAATTTATGACCGAACTCGAAGAACTTAATTACGTACTTTAAAACCGTGATAGTCAATAGTATAATTTTAATATTTAAATAAAACATGATGGAAAAATTTTCGGAAGAACAATGATGGTTTGAAATAAAATGTCTGGTAACTAAATAGAATATATTGTAGGTGATAAATTAGATGAATCGAATGCACATCAATGTACTTGAACGGCTTGAAGATTTGAACATCGAAATCGACAAGATTTTCTTGGAAAACCGGTTTTTTTTCATCTCTATTCATCTCCCACGTGCTCAGCCCTATTCAGCCGCACCGTTCCCCTGGGTCGCTTTTAAATAAAAGAAAAGTGCACGGAGAAAAAAGCGCAGCTCTAACGACCGCGCGCCGTAGCTCTGAGAGACGCGCACGGAAAAAATGAAAAAAAAAAAAAAAACTTTCACCGCAGCGCTCATCACTGCGGTAGCGGCCCTGACAACCATGCAGCGTGGTGGCCTGTATCGCAACCGCAGCGCTGAGAGCTGCGCTGAAAGTTTTTTTTTTTCATTTTTTCCTTGCACGTCTCTCAGAGCTACGGCGCGTGGTCGTCAGAGCTTCGCTTTTTTTTCCGTGTGGGAAAAAAACGATTTTCCTTACCATCCCCGCCCCCCCCCCCCCTCCCCGTGCTCCCCTTAACCCTCCACAAGCTAATTTTTACTTCCAAAACGACAGCGCCATCTCTTGGTACTAGTTCATTTTGGAGTTTTTGCCTCGGCAGAAGTAATACATTGCGGAGATAGGAAGTTTCCGTGGGCTGAATTAGTCAATTTTGACGAATTTAAAATGGAATTCAACCTTCTTAATAAGTCAAAACTTCGACAAAAGCAAGTAGTAAACATCGAATTATTCAATCAGTAGATAATTTGATTGTCAATCAGCGAATTTCAAAAAATTTGTTATTTGAAATTAATGCTGCGAGGAAGTCAATTTTGACTGATTAATAAGCTGGAATTTTCGTTGTTAAATAATCGATTCGAAATATCAACAGGTTTCGTGTATGAATTATCTCCATAAAAAAGTCGATATTCACTAATGCATAGGTTGAAATTTTTAATATCAAATAGTCAATTTATGTCCCTTAAGCTTACACAACGATGGTAGCACACGCAACTAAAAGAAGTGTACTAAATTAATACAAATGAAGTGCCTATTAAATCCGCACAAAAAAAATTTATTGCCAAATTTTTCCGCCAGATATGAGTGTGTGTGCCAGCTTAAGAATGAAGCTAGCACACATCGGTGAAAGCACCTATTCCATACCTTACCGCCTTCGAATAATTTGATGCTGATTTAGTACGCAAAAAATAAATGATTGCCAAATTTTTTTGCCAGATATGAGTAAGTGTGCTAGTTTAAGGATTAAGTTAGCACACGCCAACTCGAAAACACATAAAGTATTATAGTTTGGTGCTAATTTATTACACCAAAAAAACAAATTTTCCCAAAATTATCGTTACCCACCCTGCGTGTGCTAAGTTAATTATTAAGCCAGCACACTCTGTGCGATTTTCAAAAACAAACTAGTGCACTAAATTAGTACTAATTCAACGCTTACTTATAACACACATACACGCACAAATTTTATATCCACATTTTTATAGCCACGATTTGCTAGTTTCACAGTCAAGTTAGCACACGTCAATTCGAAAACACGAAAGCTATGACGAAGGATTTTCTCAAAATTATCGTTATTTTCTCTGCATGCGCCAAGTGAATTTTTTAAATCAATCAATCAAATCAAACTAAGTATTCAATATAGGTATTCTATGTTTTTTCCATTCATCTTTTATATGTATTTTTTTTTTTTTTTTTTTTTCAATCTAAATTGAACAAACTAGTTCCTTAATGATAATTTTTTTATTTATTCAAGAATATGTACGAAAATTATGTGAATGTCCTCATATGCAAATCATAGAATAATGTCCATCCTTCTCGATGATTTGGACATTTTATCCAAGATTTCACGTCGCTTCTATAAACCTCGTCGATGGATGTTCAAAAGATAGTTTGTGGCATCCCTAAGCATCACAATTTTCTCTTAACTAGCTCTTGTAGAAGTCATTACTCTAAACTACTCTTAAGTGTAACTTTTTTCTTGCATCGCTACCTTTTAACTCTGGCTCTAGCTTGATAGGGTTAGGAGATCATCTGCGTCTGTCTTAACTGACTCTTACTAATACGCAGTTTTACAGACTTTCAGTCTTCACTGAACTAGTTATTTACTGAAACACATCGTTCAGTATTAAAACTCTCTATGCGCTAGAACTAGTTGAAAGAATTAAAATTCAACACCTGATGCGCATGCACTTCGTCGCAAGTTCTATTCAATACTTGATGCTTTTTTGTGTTGGTAGTTTGTTGAAACTTTTTTCATCTTGCAAAAATCGATATTTTTGCAAGATGCATATCTTTCCCATGTTTTTCAGGGTTCCTGATGATAAATTTGGAATTATACGTGGCATGGAGCTACAAAAGGGGACCTACAGACTAAACTCGTCTTGGCTTACTTTTTATGCTTTTAAATCGGATACTGTGCCTAACTGGTTTTGGTCCTTTTGTCGTTCCACGACACATATTTGCAAAATTAATATTTTTAAATATTTTTTGTTAAAACAAATTTTGAATTAAACTTCAATTATTTGCAAAAAACTCGAATGGTTTTTATGATTGTTTGATAGGCTAATTACGAATCTGGCATTATATTCGTAAAACTTATCTATTGAAACCTTATTTTCAACCAATATTTGCACAATTTGAGTTTGAGAAAGATAAATGCGCTGTCTGTAATTTTCTGGACTGAGGGTCATGAATGTGATATGATATATTCATAATCACAACATTCATTTTTATCAACTATTACTGGAAATGATTATGTACAAAAATTAGATTGTTTTGAAAATGCATATGCTTTTCATAGATTTTTAGTATGATCATAACAGATCTTGCGTTAGATTTGAAAAATTAGTTTGATTCGACTATTTTTTACAAATACTTTTTAAAATGAAGTTTTTGCAAGATGCATATGCTTTTCATAGTTTTCTCTGCTGCTAATCATGAAGCGAGTCTCTGATTGACAAATCATATTTGTAAAATATTTGCCGAAATCCAACATGCATAAAAATTGAATCGTTTTCGAGATGCATACATTTACATTATGGTTTCTCTTTCTATGAAAAAATTCGGGAACTTCGGAATTCTGAGAAGTACGGGAATCCAGGCATATTTGTTATTTCAAAATTTTCGGTAATTTTGAGAAATCCGGGATTTGAACAACTTCATCAATTCAGGAAAATTAAAGGTAAAAAAAATTTGAATAGTACTAGCGGGGTCGAGATTTGAAAAAGTTTAAGAGTATATCTAAGAAAATCTGAGATATTGAAAAGTGAATCAACCCTCAATTACTACAATGGGTCCTGTAGGACCCAGAAAATGATGGGAAATTCGGAGTTTGTAGTGATTGAGGGTAATCACTGTAACATGTTTGAAATCTCCGATTTTTAATGCATTTACGTGTACAATAATATGAATACACGAAATTTCGGAATTTTTTTTGTAAGCTTATGTTAGAACATTATTTTTCAAACCAAATTTATCGCAAACTAGTTTTATATTTACAGTGTCGTGAACTGTGAACTGATATCAATCTTCGAGATATTCGGAAATATACCTTTGAAGCGAGATTTCGTTGCAATTTCTATCTTAATTTTAAACAAATTTTATTTTAATTTTAAATCACTATTCGAAAAAAAGAGGAAATTTTTTAGTACATTTGAATTCCGCGTAAAAGATCAAGTTATGACCACAAGAAAAACAAAGGTATCGTTTCGTAAGTAACCCTTCACCTTTACAAGAACTTATAGAAGAAGATAAATCTTAAATGAGACTGCTACAAAACCTAGTACAGAGGCATCCGAAAGCTCTTTTAGTTTCAACTCTCATTTACGTCAGGAGATAAGTTTTAGTAAACAGTTAGAATCCATAGTAAAGATTGCTTTAAAAGAGCCTGGGCTGCACTCATCTTATTAGCAAATGTTTGGGACTCACATGCTAATTAAGGAATTCTGGGGGGAAAGTATTAGGAGAAAATATTATAATTCCGTAAAGATATTAAAATGAAGAAAGCTTTTAGACCCTATATATTATTGAAGGAAATTCCTAGTACTCGAGAGATATAAATGATATAGGTAGTTTTGATTGCCACGATTACTAACACAAAAATTTTCTTAAAAGTATGTAGATACAAAATGTATCTGACAGAAAAAACACATAGTTTTTTTCAAAAATTCTAATGCATTATTACTTTTACCGAAAATCTTATTTCTAAAAAAGGGTATGAAAAGATATATCTATGTTCAGGAATTGAGCGAAAAAATGTGGCAATAAATTTTTTCTTGCGTTTTTAATTAGCATTAAATTATTCGTAAACAAAAAGTCATGGCTTTTTTGTTTTTGAGTTGACGTGTGCTAGCTTAATCATTGAGCTAGCACACACACGCATATCTTGTGAAAAACTTTGGCAATAAATTTGTTCTGTGTAATATATTAGCACTAAATTAGTACTAATTTAGTGCACGAGTTTGATTTCGGAAATCGCACAGATTTTACTGGCTTAATAATTAACTTAGCACACGCAGGGTGGGTAACGATAATTTTGGGAAAATTTGATGTGACGTTTGTTTTTTTGGTTTAATAAATTAGCACTAAACTATTCCTGAACAAAAAGTAATACTTGATGTGTTTTCGAGTGGGCGTGTGCTAACTTAATCCTTAAGCTAGCACACTTACTCATATTTGGCGGAAAAATTTGGCAATGCATTTTTTTTGCGGATTTAATTAGCACTAAATTGGTACTAATTTAGTACACTTTTTTTAGTTGCGTGTGCTACCATCGTTGTGCGAGCTTAAGGAACATAGTCAATTTTGAAAAATTCATGTGACAAAGTATAGACCATTGTATTGTCGATTTAAAATGATTTGTCTCAGACAAACAATGACATAGTCAGTTTTAACTGTGTGTTTTTTTTTTTTTTTCATTTTAACCGTTGAATAAATAACTTTTACTGATTTGGTACCTGTAATTTTCAATGAAATAGTCGATTTCAACACATTCATTTTCCATTATTCCAGTGATCGAATAATTTTGTCCATTTTGATTTCTACCACTCGTAAGTATTTAGATTGTACTACACTTAATTTAAATTGTCTCATTATTTTGAATTCTCATTTTACGTTATTTTATTAGACGTAAATATATACATTTTTTCGGAGACTGTCAATAAAAAATTCGTCAGTCATTTTTGGTGATCTTATTTTTTCATTTCAATGATAGATTATAAAGTTCTAAGAGGTTTATCGTCCTCCGAAATTTGCGATTACGGATGTAATCGTAATTAAATAACACTGTGGAACAAAAACAAAACCCAATGTAAAAATTGCGTGCAACATGTTGGTATTGGTTACCGAAACACGTGTGCAAAAGGATTTTGAAATTCATAGCGAAATTTGCGAATTAAAAATGTTTACAGGCTGAAATGTAAAAAATCTAAAGTCTTCATTTTTCATGCTGTCTTAAAAATTAAAAAACGATTTTTTCCGTTTGTTTACACAGAACTCGAAAATCTTTACAAAATCACGATTGCATAAATATTTTCATGCGCGAATTTTCTGATGAAGTTTTTTTTTCCTCCTCGTTCTTTCCCTCTAAACCGTATAGAATGATGTCTCGGACCCAATGACTTGGACACAATAGACTAGATGACGACAAAAGATGCCCGAATGATGGTAGAGAAAATAGATCTTAACGCTTCTCAAACACTGAAAAAAAAAGTATACGGGGAGCATTTTCAGGCAGATAAATCACAATTCAATGAATCCGAGACAAATGAGAAGAAAAAAATTAATTTAATGAGGGAATTCGCGCTTTAAAGTATTAATGTGATCGCTATTTCGTAAACATTTTTGAATTCTGTATCAAAAGACAGAAAAAATGGTTTTTCAATTTTTAGGATAGGATGAAATAGTATATTTCGTATCAAGGGGCCTACCAGCGTCTTTTCATTCCCTCGTTCCGAGAATGTTTTCGTCGCGCGTGAAAAAGCTCTGGTCCCGTGATACGAACTGTACTTTTCTTGGTCGGCGCTTGGAATGAGTGTGTTAGGCGCGCAGCGGGGCGAGCGTAGCGAAAAGGGGAATCTTACGCTCAATCCGCGAGCAGCCTAACACACTCTTTTCAAACGCTGACCATGAAAAATAAGTTTGTTTTCAGTACCATACTTTCACATATTTATAATTCGCAAACTTAACTATGAATTTCAAAATCCTTTTGCATACGTGTTTCAGTGACCTATACCTACCTGTTGCATGAAAAAAAAAAAAATATTGGGAATTGACAAAACCTAAATATTGTTCCGCAGTGTAATAAATGTACTTTTACTTATTTATTACCTTGTTTCGACAAAGACTTAGCAAAAAAGCAGGCAATCGATAGGTGTCATCCCTGTGATAACACATTTTTTTAACAAAACGATTGTTCGGGAAAGTCGAAAGTGACAAGAAATTCATATGGCAGGTAGTAGCGATTTCAACGGTTATTATAATATCAGAGCATCCCCTGTACTAATCCAGGGTTTAAAACATAATCGAAGAAGTGAAAAAAATGAACTTTTTCAGCGCGAGTTAAATATGCACTAGTCAAAATAGTTTAATCTGATCAAAAACAATATATCAATTACTTAGAAATGACCCTTTTATCAATAATGGAATGATTTATTTAAAATAGTAAATTTTCGACTAAATCAAACTGAGAGACAGTAGCCAAAAAAAATTTAAGAATTAATTTCAATAACTCTAAAAATTCCATTAATCAATTAAAGATTCCCTAAAGTTTCTCTCGTGAATTCTTCCATCGTAATTCATTATTTTGATTTCCACGTATGATTTAAAAAAAAAACTCCTTTCAAACGAGTATTACGGTTTGGATACCGCAATCTTATAGGTTATTAATTTTTTGGAACTGTATTTTTAATAACACTGTGCAACACGAAAAACCGTTTAGGATTTTTCCAAAATAAAATGAATGTACATGACTTCATAACCCATTCCTAAAGGAATTTTTTTCGATTTAGTCTGTATAAGCGAGTAATAAACAGTTATATTGTTCACGAAAACATGATGATGGAAATGGGCAATTCATGTCCGAATTTCATGATTCGAAAACATTTTTCAACGTTTTTTGGGCGTTTTGACTAATTTTACTCATCAGCTTTTTGAAAAAATTGATCGAATTCGAATTCTTCGAAAAACGAGGTTTGTCATTAGAAAGTGAGAATTGCTGTAATGATTTCGGGTTTCGCTACATTATACCTGCTTACAAACTTGAGGACCAAAGACTTGCCAAACTCGTAGCCTATTCCTTTTTTTTAGTTTAACCTATTCAAAATGACAAATTTCGAAATTAGATCTTTGTTTAATGTGGTTAGAATATAATACAAGTATTTACAGTCATCAATGAGAAAAAGAATTTGGAGCAGGAGATGAATGTCCAACAAGTTGGGGCTTCGACTCTCGACTGTTGACCGTTAGCTAAACAGGTATAATGAAGCGAAACCCGAAACCATCAGAGTAGTTCTTACTTTTTATTGAATAACCTCGTTTTCTGAAGAATTATTGAAGTTTGATCAATTTTTTAAAAAATCTGATCAGTAAAATGTGTCACACGCACAAAAAAAAGTTTAAAAATATTTTTGAATCATTAAAACCGGACATAAATTGCCTATTTCCATCATTGTGTTTTCGTGAACAATATGCAGCGTGGAACGAAGAAATATACCTTACAGTACCTCACGACTTTTTGAAGAAAACGAGATTTAAGGTGCGGTCGAGCCATCACGAGCCAATCCCATTAATATATCTATATTTATATTATATATAGATATACTTATCTATATCTATACTTATAGTACTATTACTATTATATTACTATATATATTTTATTATTATTGTTATTATATAATATATTACAATATATATTATTCCTTTTCTATATTTCTAATATATATAGATATACACGTAGGATAGGCTAGTGATGGCTCGGCAGATCGTGTAACCGCACCATTAAAAGACTAGGGTCTTTTCAGCTGTTCGAGCAGGTAGTAACGTTCCCCTTCAAATATTTCCCTTTCCACCTCGAGAGTCAAAACTTGGAAACCGAGCATTGATTTATGATCAAATAACACGGCCGAGTTATGAGAGCTAATTAAAAAAAAAAAAAAATGTCGAACCGGCCGAGTATCTATTCTCCAAACATTAGTCTTGAAATCAAATAAATCGTTTTTCATTACATAAAACATTCAAACACCGCACTAAAAACTTACCACGAATTTTTCTTTTTTTTTTTTGAACACAATGCACCAAAAACCGAACGCAAGCAGAGTGTTCCCAACAATATATAAATATATGTAGGATTTTCAGTTCAATGAAACGAGAAAACCCTTTTTCCGATTTTCTATATTCAGCTCAAAATCAAAGTCTTACAAATATACAGTTTTCTTCGCGTCGTAGTTTTTGCACTTTTTTCTTTCGTTGTTACCAAGACCGAAGACAATAATAATAATCCCAAAAACATAATAATCAACTGCAAATCTCTCTCTCTCTCTCTATATATATATATATCTCCTAAACCCGAACCTCCATCTTGAACTCTAACTCCGGAACACGCGCGGGAATTTCAAATAGAATAAAACATGGAAAAATAATCTTTTTAAAATAAAAAATCCCACATCTCGGTCATCCTGCTTAGGCGCTGTCCTCGGCGCTGTCTTCGTCCTCTTCATCGGGGTCTGACTGAAGGCCCATGCCCGAGTCCTGGTTCTCCGGGTAGTGCTTTATGTGGTCGGCAGATGCTGTAGTTTCGCCAGGTCATTCATGCTCGCCGATCTTCTCGATGCCATATCGCTCGTTTGGCCTCACGGTGGTGACTGTATGGCCCGAGAAACTTCTGGTGCACCTTGAGGCCTCCTCCGAACTGAGTCCTCTTGATTGCGACAATGTCGCCAACCTCGTAAGGTCTTGCTTTTTTACGCTTGCGGTTGAAACTCTTGCGATTTTCCTCTTGGACTCTCCTGATGTTTTTCATGGCCACGCCTCGGAGTCTAGACCTCTCCTCGCGGAAGATGCTGATGACCTCGAGATCGATGATTTCTCGCATGGCCAGGTCGTCTTTTAGGGTCATTTTGGTTCCAAAAAGAAGTTCAAATGGACTGAATCCAGTGCTTCGACTGTAAGAGGAATTGATGCACTATTGCAGCTGGTTGACGTGTTTGAACCATTCAGAGGGATTTTCCATGGAAAGTTTGGTCAACACGGGGATGATAATGCCATTGACCATCTCCACTTGGCCATTTCCTCGCAGAAGTCCCGTCGTAATCGAGACGTGTTCGATGTTTTCTTGTTCGCAGTACTCGCTGAAGACGCTGGACCTGAAAGCAGCTCCACGATCTGATATGATGCGTCTTGGATTCCCGAAGGTCACCGCTTGTGATTTCATCCTGTCGATAACCTCTTCAGCCGTGGTCGACTTGGTTGGGTAGATCCACACGAACTTGGTGAAGGCGTCGGTGACCACAAAAAGATGGTTGTAGTTTTTCCTCGTAAAAGGCATGAGGCCCAGGTGATCGACGTGGTACGTGTCAAAAGGTCGGTCACCCTTGTCGATGATGTGCAACAATCCCTCGAATTTCTCCTGTTTTCTCTTAGCCAAGATGCAAACAACGCAGTTCTCGATGAATTTTTTTATTTGAGCTTGCATGTGAGGAAACCAGTAAGCTTTTTGAATCAGTTTCATTGCATTTTCCGCAGTTGAAATAGATTTTGTGTTTTCTCGCCACCTCCAACACACGCCTGAACTTCTCACGGCCTTCCTCCTCGGTTTTGGCTGAGATGATGAGGTCATCAAGGTACGCCTGCATGGTGCCATCCGCCAGCAGCTCCCTGAAGACGCCGCGGATGTGCCTTTGGAAAACAGCAGGAGAATTACAGAGTCCGAAGGGAACACGCAGGTACTCGTACTGGCCATCGGGTGTCACGAACGAGGTGTACCTGATGCTCGTTTCCTCAATTGGTACGTGGAAATATTCATTCTCCAGGTCAAGTGTGGTGAAAACCGGTCCGTCTTGTAGACGGTCCAACACGTCTTCGATCAGCGGCAACGGAAAATGGTCTCGTACCGTTTTATTGTTCAACAAGCGATAATCGACGCACAATCTTGGCTTTCCGTTCTTAGTCCTGAGGAGTATCGGGCTGGCGTACTCTGAGGCACTAGATCTTGCAACCTCGTTCTTGATCATCTCCTCGACTAATTGGTTGACGATTTTCCGTTGATCGACTCCAAGTCTCCTTGGATGTTGGTGTACCGGGATTTCGTCCTCCAAGACGATCTTCATTTTCACTCCGTAGCGCTCCAGGTCTTGAGGTGAGTATTCTTCGATAAGTCGTTTTACATCTTCTTTCACGGCTTCGTCCATGACGTGGTGTAGTTGGACTCCGTGTGCGGCGTCGTCGTCTCTGATGTAGATATTCATTACCTTCTTCACGGCATTTTCTGTCCCTTCTACGTCGTGCGAATCTTCTTTCTTCGGATCGGGCTCCAACCTCACCGCAACAGCGTTATGGTTTTTTATGCGAATCTCGACTAATTCTGAAAGTCCTCCTCCTAAAAGCAGGTCGCAAGTGATGAGATTGTCTTGGACCACGTGGATGTCGAGTTCGACATCCTGGTCGTCGATGTTTATGGTAGCTTGAAAGCTTCCCAGAGTGCTAAGCCCGGAAGACCCGACGCCGTCAAATGGGATTGTCGTAGTACACAGCCTCGGCGCCCCGATGCTCACGTACAAGCTCGATGTTGCCAAGTGTAGATCGCTACCGGAATCGATGACGGCCTTGACTTCTTTTCCCTCAATTTTCACGATCTTGTAAGTCTTCTTGTCCGATGTAGACACGGCGTCCACGCGGTTTTCCCCTAAATCTCTAGATTTCTTGCAATCTCTGCTCACATGTTCGTGCTCATTACAATTAAAACACTTCGGTCCCTTTTGCTTGTCAGGGCAATTCTGGTTCAGATAAGATTTGTTTCCGCAATTGAAAAATCTCTGTTTTTCTTCGCTCTTCTTGTTTTCTTTGTTGTGTGGACGCGTTGTTGTACTAGTTTTTCCTTGACTCGTAGTAGTATTCTTCGACTTTATCCGGCTCTTGAGTGCTTCGTATTGGATCATCTTCTTCCTCAATTCTTTGATCGTCGTGGCTCCGTAGAGGATAGTTTTGTTCGTTTCTTCGTCAGGGATGCCGTCGATTATGTACTGGATCTTGGCTTCGATTTTGATGTCTGAGTGGCTGGCAATTTCTAACATCCTGTAGACGAATTCTTGACACGACTCGTCGTATTTTTTCTTCGTTTGGCTGAGTTGTTTGTGCACATCTTAACTATTTGTTGTTTCGGAGAATTCTGAAATTAGTGATTTTCTAAGAATTTTCCACGACTTGAATTTTCCTTCAAAATTCACAAATAATTTTGCAGAGCCTCGAAGAAGCTTTTTCGCATATACTACTTTTTGCACATCGGTCCAGTTGCACAGCTCTGCCATTTCCTTGAAATTTGTGATCCAGCGTCGAACGTTCTAGGCGGCTTCTCCACGGAAAATCTCCAATGACTCTTGGACGTCTTTGAAAGTCATAGTGGGTTGTTTGACACTCATTCTGTTGACTTGCCGTCTCCTCGCAGGAACTTCTTCGTCTTCTTCCGAGAGCTCGTCGTCGTCATTGTCGTTCCTCAGCGATCGGTAGTTGATGCTCTTCTCGGAGTCGTTGTCGCTTTTCTTATTTTCTTCGACCTCCTCTTCACTTCCGAAAACCTTGTCCTCGTCCAGAAGTTCCAGTGCTGCATTGAGCGCCTTCTTCAGGCGTGTCTTCATTTCCGCTTTAGACCTAGAATTTTGAGATACAAATTGAATAATTTGGATCGTAGCTGAAAGATTTTCAGCGAATCAATATCCTCAAGGTCATCCTGGCATTTTCTCTCGAGCGATTTCCCCTCGTTTGCCATTCCTCCCGTTTTTCAAAAATCTAACGCGTAATTTATTTCTGTTCCGAAAACCCCGTCTAAATTGTCTCTTCGTATTAGGAAAGTTCCTTTCTTTTTTTCCCTCTTTCTTTTTATTTCCCCTAAAAATACTATGGAAATACTATGTAGAACATGATTATTCTTATAACCCTCAGTAGAATGAGTAAAAAAAATAATATATTTCTCAACGAGTGCAGAATGAGCTTGTTTGGCGAATGTGAAGTTTGCAAGACGATCCGAAGGCGAGTTTTGCAATCAGGACTATATTTTTGACTATATTTTTTCCAACTAAGTGGAGGAAATGCGATTTTCGACGAATCAAGTCGTGGAGAAAAACGCATTTTCTTCATTTGTTGGGAAAAAGATCATGTACGGTCTTCTGAATGTCCAAAATATATAAAATAAGTCGATGGTTATTCTTGACGACTTTTCGCCATGGCATCACGACACACAATCAAATAAGTCTAATGGGGAATGTGCATTATAGTTTGTTCTTCAGTGAAAAAAACTTTAAACACCCATGTATATCCATTTGCTTTACTCATTACTGATATATTGTGTATTATGCCCTTGATTATTTATCATTGGAAACTAAATTACAAAGTGTTTGAGTTCACAACTGATGCAGAAGAGAATTTCATAATTTATTTAATATAGCGACAACAGTTAATTTAACGATATATGTCGCAGTACTATTCATTACCAATCAAGAAAAGAAACTATTTGCATTCATAACACATTGAAGTATCAGGTACAAATATACGGTACATTTATTTTTTTTAGATTAACACTAGTAATTAGGTTGGAATTTTTATTGCTCGAATTTACTTCGCTCAAATACTGATTAAACGTTTTGCGATAAAGCGGCAAAAATGTGAACAGTGCAACTCAATAAAAGCTTGATTTGCTTAAACACCGTTTATAGATTCGGAATGTAGACAGCAGCTATAAATTCAATGAAAATTTGTTCCGTTGAACTAAATTCAAACGGCATGTTTACTCTCCGCCTGCAGCCCGCTGCCATCCATACGTCTGAAGTTTATTCGGGAGAACGTTGTGAAAATGCCAAACATACAAAGATGGCCGCCTCGAGCTTAGCAATGTATATATATATATATATATATATTGTAACGAGGTGCCCGCTACCGGGCCCACCAAGTCACCCTATCCTCGTAGAAGAGGACGAAATTCCCCGACGAGCCGCATCAATCGCCGGAGAGGGGAGGGGAAAGGGGCAATAGAGGGTTTCCTGGTGGAGGACGAGAAAATAAACACAAACACCACCGATTTACAAATAATTGATGCGTTTATTCAATAATAAATTAATAAAGAAACCAAGGCATACATAAAATGATCCTGGGGAGTGGGAACGAACGCCGCCCCTGCCCCGTACACAACGCCCGAAATCCCGACAAAATCATCCATCCACACCAAGCCCCGACTCGAAATTACATCCCGGATACCAAAAGTAGACCTAAATTCCCACCCACAAAGAAAACCCCAGCTAAAAGAATAGTAAACTAAACCCCAGCTAAGATTTCCGACACGAGAAAAACCCCCCTATGACGGCCCACGCACTATCCCCCGCTTACTCACAACTAGGGGCCATCACCCCCCGCCGACGATGGTGTTGCTGGAACCCTGGAGCCGCCGATTCCATCCCCTGCGACGTCGTGGTGCCTCCTAGCCCACCATCCTGGTCTTCCGCTCTTCCGCAGAGATCTCCTTGGCCATTATCACCTTCTCCAAAATCTTCGCTTCTCTCTTCCAAATTCTATCCCACAAAATTCCTCTCCGAATCTCTAGCTTCGACTCGTCACGATCGACTGGGAGTCCTTCGCGTGGAGGCGACGACCCCCGCTCTTCCCCACTCTTGCGTCAAAGGGCCCGGATTGGCCCGACCACCCACGACGACGCGACCCGCCAATGCCGGCAACCCCGCTCACACGCGGCAACACTGTATTGTAGGCCAACGGTTTTACCCCCTTTTCCGAGTTTCTCGGAATCGTGGCTGTTCTCGGGATCTCGCTATCCCCGTAAGTGACGGTTGGAAAGAAATACCACAAAATCCCGAAATAAACTGAGCAGGAAAATCCAAACGTCACAATACACCTCCCCCCCCCCCTCTCCCCAAACTTTCCACTTCATCCACCCTAATACAGAGGGAGAAGGGGCCAATGCTGCCCCAAACCTTCCGGTAATACGAACAACCAAAATATCTTGAAACTCACGAGCCGGACAAGTCTCAAACTTCTCAATTACCCTAGTAAACAAAAAAAAATGTATGAATTAAACTCCGCCTAGTGGGACGTTCAACACGCCCCAAGCCAATGATTCATACCCCTCGCGGGTGTCGAACGTTGTACTCTCGAAATAAACGCGTCTAATTAAGAATTGGAGTCATGAAATATAACAGAAATGATTAACAAAATTCAGAGTATAATGACTAAAATTATTATTATCTATTTTCCCTCCAATGGAATAACTAGTATCCCCACAACCCTTTGCAAACACAGCAATTGAACTTCACCAGTCTCCCATGGAATGACGGACACCCCCAAGACCGACTGAAACCATCATATCCACGTTGAGATCGGACGATAAAACAAGAAACAAGAAAACCTAGACCAGACCACATCCAATTCCAACACCGACCATCAATTATTAGATCCTAGTAGAATGGATCAACAATCCCGAACACATTTTATACCCTTACCATTGTATCACTCGGCAACAAATAAAACAAAACAAAAAAAAAGAAACAGCCAAAAAAAAATTGTTTAGAGCTGCTTTGGGCCCCGTTTATTTAGGGATACATAAACAAAAATATATATATATATATATAAAACAGAGTTTACAATCTGGGACGCCAGACTTGGCGTCCCCCTTTCTTCGCCGCTTTTTTCTCTCCTCGCTCCCAATCCGGCGGCAACGTCCTGGGTCTCTCCACCCGGAAAGACATCAACGCCGGGATGCCCCGCCACACTGCTGGATTTGAGGAGTCTCCGCCCGCCGGTGCCGCAGCCTCTTGTCGCCCTGGAGCCCGGTTCTCCTTGGCGGCTTTATGGTCTC
This sequence comes from Platygaster robiniae, assembly GCA_028476575.1. Lineage (NCBI taxonomy): Eukaryota > Metazoa > Arthropoda > Insecta > Hymenoptera > Platygastridae > Platygaster > Platygaster robiniae. The sequence continues at coordinate 11,234,646 of CM052027.1, read as the reverse complement.
TTGGTCCCGGTCCGGACCATTTTGCTCCTTCATTGCCCGGGCCTTGGCCAATATTCCCGCTGACGCCGTGATCTCAGGGAGGGGTTGTACCCCCCTACGCACCACGGTCAATACCGACCCTCCTTCAGAGGAACCCCCCTCTTTCTCAGCCCCCTCCGAAACGAGCAGTGCAGGCGTCTCCCTGGGGCATCTTCCAGTCGCCCCCCTGCCCCTCCGCCCCGGTGGGGAATCTGATCTCGGCAGAATGCCACAGTGTTGCTAGATGCGCTCGGTCGTTCGCCCCCAGATGGCGCTTGAAATTCCCCTAAATTGGACTTGTTCGACCCCAGATTTTTTTTTTTTTTCAAAACAATTTTAGACACGTAAAAAAAAAAACATTTTAAGTCCGTGTAATGGGAAAACTTGCTGTCGGCTCGTTTCTGACACTTTGCACTCGTTATATTGGTTTTTTTATACCAATTAAAAAAATAATTATTCCCAGATAGGCTGAATGAAATAAAAAGGCGGGAAATTAATTGGTACTTAGTTTTATTCAGTTCTAATACAAATTTAAAACTTAAACTCTAAACCTAAATCATTTTTGTATAAGTTGACAATCAATCATTGTTAACTAATTGCTCAATCGCGTCTTCCAATGAGATCAATCCTAATTCTTGTACAGATTCTGCAATGATATCAAGTCCCTCGCATTCAACATCTGGTGATGCATACACTTGCTCCGACACAAACAAGTCTAACATTTTTTTCGATGGGGTGAAAAAGGTGCATCCACCGAGCATTCCATAATGAACACGCATAATTGCGTCTACTTTTTTTACAGCCATGCGGTTTCTCAATTTGTCTTTGATGATGTTCATGATTGAGAATGACCGCTCAACAGTAGCATTCGAAAATGGAATGCTTAGCATTGCCAATGCGAGTTTTGAAATGGCACCAAATCGTTTTCCGCCTGATGCATTTTTGATCTCGTTCACGTCGGCCCAAAAAGATTCATTCGAATCAGTGCGCACATCTGTCGCAGATGAGAGTAATTGCCACTGAGTTATCACTTCGTCTATTTCAGGAATGATCAATTTGAAAAAAACTGCGGTATCCGTAATATCGGGTTTTATCAAACTTGTAGCGATTCCAGGTGAAAATTTTGAAAGATCTTCCAAAGTTTCAAAGTTTTCAGGAATTCGTTTTTGAATTTCTTCACACAATATGATTGTGAAATACAAACAGCACTTTTTGACGTAGTTAAGTGTATCCGGATGTACCAGCTGAGAACGCGCATTAAGGTTGTACCCGAAATTACTTGCAGATATCGGCATCAAAAATTTTTTAAAATCATAATCAGCGATTTCATGTGTTTTCATTTTCGCCAGCTGCTGGAGGACAATGATACGCTGTAACAACGACAACAAAAGTTGCTGGAGATCTTCAAATAACTTCAAACAGTCAACTTGATCGGCTTGAAATCTTTGATTTGTCTCGTGTACGGTTTTCAACGTATGTTTCAGAAAAGACATATACAGCAAATTTTGGTTGTCATTAAACATGTCGCGTAATGTTTTTGTCGTGTGGCATCTCTCTACCCCAGCAGCTTTTGAAAAATGAGATTTAAAAACTTCCCACTGCTTCAATATGGTTTTTATCGCATTGTAGCGCGAAAGCCAGCGCCTACCCGCCGATCCTACAACTTTCTTCGGACCTTTTTTTCCGCGGGGTAAATTTCTGCGTACGTTGCAGTGTACTCTTTTTGTCGTTTGGTGCTGTTTGAGAACCATTTATGTGTTTCTCTGATCATGAAATCGATATGGCTCGGTAACATGGTGAACGCATATTCAGCTGCCAAATGAAGTGAGTAGCAAATGCATTTCACCACAACAAGATGAGGGATGACTTCCTTTAATTTTGAAGAAAAAGAATTGTTTTTTTCAACCATCACGTTGGCACTATCAACGCCAATACCGATCAGGTTCTCAATTTTTAAATTCTCTTTTTTCAAAACTAAAAAAAGTATCTACCATCGTCGCGTGATCACCACCTTCAAGTTCGACGATACCAAAAAATGTTGTCACAACCTTTTTCTTGGTATCGCTAAAGTATCGGATCATGACACTCATGACCTTTTTCTGGTCGATCATTGTGCTCTCATCAATCACCATCGAAAAAACTGAATCTTTTATGCCCCGAACGAGATCTTCTTTCATGCAAGGAGAAATCACATTTATAATTAACCCTAAACATTTGGTACGATGTAATTTAATTGACGACAAAACATCTGACTTTTTACCCAGCGAAGTAATCACCTCCCCCAAATGATCTACTGTTCGCAATGAACAATGTTCTGCAATAAAGGCTGCAATTTTCAACTCTGCGATTTTCCTACGCTCGTCTATTGTTTTCCGCATGAAAATGTCGATCTTGGGCGTTGACCTCGCATTGTGAATAGTCTCTGCTCTTGATCGATGTCCAGTAGAAGTCGCATGGGATTTTATAGTTTTCAAATGAACCGTAAAATCCGCTTTACACCAATCACAATGCGCTTGCGTATCATTCCCAGCAACTGGTGATAACCACCCTATTAAAAAATACAGATAAAAGAAAACAAATTTTTATATTTTTTATTTTAAAAAAATGCATGTTTTTATTAGTATAAAATTTTGTATTGTCAAAAACCCATAAATTGTAATATTTGAAAATATTTTAAATAAAATGAATTAAAATAATTTAAATAAATTCCGGAGCGAAGCCGAGGAATTTGAGCGAGTACGGAAGAAATAATGTTTGACGTGTAGGTTGACAACAGTATTTTTTGTTTTTAGCAAGGAATTCACGTCCGGAAATCAGACTTGAGGTTAAGATGAAAATTTTTTTTTCATGTTAATTCTCACTAGTGAACATATAAATAGAAGAATTCAATATAATACTCACTTTTGAAGTCTTCAATATTTTCCCAAGCTTTCCTGTACTTTTGCGTGTACGATTTTTCAGCAACGGTTTTGCGTTCTTTACCCATGTTAATTGTTTCACAGGATTGATAGGGTGGAAAAAAAGGTCATTTACACCCATTAACACCAATTATTCAGTTTTACATCACCTTTCGTTTATTACTGGTAATATGATAACTATATGTACCACAATGGAAAAATCTGTCGATATGAGTTTGTTTATTTAAAGAATGGATGTTTATAGCCTATTTGATAGAATTCATGAGCATTCTTTTTCTGCTTATTCCTGCTTGGTGGAATGGGGTACACCTTGAAACGTTGTGTTGATTCATTGCGTGGAGCCATAAAAGTGAGTCACAATTATGTCACCTTATGTATGTAACATATATGTGTAACGTATGTCACCTTACGTGATCAGCAAGTCGAACGCAGCCAGTTCAAATACCGCACAAGTCGTGCGGAAATATGTGTTCGCAGTTTACGGAGTTGTCAAACCGAATGAAAAATATAAAAGTGTACATGTATTACCTGAAAATCTTCAAAACCCCAAAAATTTCCCTAAAACAGGGGAATAAATCCACGATCTGGTAACACTGGGATGCCGAGCAATTTTAGTCGAGCCATCTCTCGAATTAACTCCGCCCCCTCCCCGTGGCCACAGTGGCCCCCGTCTCCTCTCCCGCCGGACAGGGAGAATTATAGCGAACTCCCGCTAGCGGTGGAGCAGGGGGTCCCATTCTCTTACATGTCACCCCTATTTTTGGCCCGCCGGCGCCACCTCCCTCCGGAATCTGAGTTCCCAGGCTGAACTCTCGGATCCGACACAAAAATTCTTCCGCACTCACTTCATTACCCCCAGCGAAGTGGATTTTCCAGTCTCGACTAATCCGCCTCGGATGCAACGACCCCCGCTCTTCCCCACTCTTGCGTCCGAGGGCCCGGATTGGCCCGACGACCCACGACGACGCGATCCGCCAACGCCGGCAATCCTGCTCACACGCGGCAACACTGTATTGTAGGCCAACGGTTTTACCCCCCTTTCCGAGTTTCCCGGAATCGTGGCTGTTCTTGGGACCTCGCTATCCCCGTAAGTGACGTTTGGAATGAAATACCCAAAAATCCCGAAATAAACTGAGCGGGAAAATCGAACCGTCACTATATATATATATATATATATATATATATATATATATATATATATATATATATATATATATATATATATATATATATATATACGCGCGACGCGCTTCGTTCATTCACGCGTACTTTCACGTACTTTCTTTAACTGCTGTTCAACACATTAAAATTATCCTACAACAGTGTGTTAACACTTAATTTATGTCATTTATTTATTGCGCAGCATGTTTTTATACATATATTCACTCATGAAATAACCCAGAATGGTTCACCGCCGTGCGAACTCTGCGCGAGAATACATGCATACTTATTTGCAAAACTCGATTGTTGTTGTTTTTATTCGTCATATCACAGGATTATGGTGAATTCATATTATGAAAAATACTTATTGTTATGATCATAATCATAATAATAAACAATTATTAATTGTGATACCATTCAATTAAACGTGAATTCTTAGTATTTATTCACATTCTCTGTTATCTTATTTATTACTTATGTATTGTGTTGACAATTAAATTATATCTAGTTGAATTTAGGGAATACTCGTAACAAAACTCGTACAAATCATAAGTATAACGAATTACCTATGAATCAGGTTCAGATAGTTTACATTTTTTTCCGGAACATTTTTATTCTGAGTCAAAACACGTCAAGTGTGTCATAAAAATTCCACTACATTACGGAATTTAGGAAAAAATAGCGTTTTGTACAATCTTTATGTGCCTCGGTTTACCGTGTAAATATTTCGTCAAAATATTTTTTTTTGTTGCTATAATTGCTGGCGGTAGTAAGCAAAAGGTGAGGGCTCGCCAGAGAGTCGCTTCACCCTCGAACCGCCACGCTATATTTACAAAAAAAACTTGAAATATCACGTGATTGAAAAAGTTTTTTCCGTATAGTACCTTTATTATAGCATTATTCCCGTAACCATTGATATATTTGAGATCCTGGGATAATAAACTATCCAAATCTTACCTTTTTTCCTTAAAAATTGCTTTCATATATTAAATAAACATGAAGAATGAATCTTTTGGTATACCAAAATTTTTCTTAAATCTTTGGTCTAATCGTACCTTTTGTCGATAAAAATACGTTAAGTACCGACTGGAACGTTATTTAGTACCGACTGGACACATTGTTTGTAAAATCATTGCTGGTGGCAGTCAACGAGAGGTGAGGGGTTACCCCGCACTCTCGTACCGAGCAGTAATATTTACAAGAAACACTTGATTTTAAATTGTCACGGATTCATCTTTTCCTTATATCTTTTTAATAAGGTCAAGATTTCACAAATTTCTTTTTCCAGGTAGTTCCTACATGAACAATGAATCACAAAAACATTTTTTGGCGACTTGCAAAGCCGCCAATTATTCATATTCGATCGTTGAAAAATTGAATTCGCGGATTTCACGAGTTTTTCAGTATGGATTTTATTAAGAAATGATTGGCGCATGGTAAAACAGGTGTGTGCAGTTCACCAAATACCTATCTTACCAACAACTGTACTTATATTTTTTTGCTTTGTTTTGAAATATGGGTTATGTTTACATAAACGTAAAAAATAATTATACAGAAGTGCAAAATTGATTGTCTAAGTTGAAATGATAATTTCAACTTGAATTTGAAATAGGAGTCGTCATGAATTTAGTGCAGTGGATTAATTTTTACCAAGTTCGATCGATACTTACATTACTTAACACATTTGTTGGATTTTACAGAATCTATGCTGTGGGTTTAGTTGATAATATTTTTTTTTTTCGCAATTCCAAAATTCAACGTCTTTTATAATAGTCATGGAATTTTTGTACATACTGATGTTAAAAAAGTGGTAAAGCTGTTCAATTTTGAAAACAACTGAAAATTCTTTGAATATTTATGTAAATATTTTTCAAAAATTAAAATTTTTCAAAATCAACAGACGTGAATAAGTTTTTTAATTTGTTATTTAAAACTTTTTATAAGAAATCGACATGTACATATATTTCATATATTTTATAACTTTAATATAATTCATGATGATAAATTCTTTCGAGCTTTCGGCCTACAAGTTTTTTTGGCCCTCTTCAGGAAATTCTATTACAAATATAACCCTAATGTTCAATTAGTATAGTTTCAATTTCCTCAATTATTCGAAAACCTTTTCAAAAACCACTGTCTTCTTAAACATTTTTATTTTTTAGACAAATCTGAATTTAAAGATGAATACCTGAGGTATGTATCATATCAGCGGGTGTGCATATCAACCACGCCTTCCTATATCCCGGTCCCTTTCATGTCTCGTCCAAACTTCAATATGTTTTTCACCACCATTGCAATTATAAAATTTTCGCAAAAAAGAAACTTTCATTTTTATAAAAAACACAAATGGTGACACCGTCAAAAAGATAATGAAACTAAACTTGACACTCATCGAGCCAAGGAATGATTGCAGTCATTCCCGAGCTCCAAACGACAACCACTCCTATCTTTTATCTAAAATCTGTATGTCACTATCAGTCATAGAAAAATAAACAAGCAACGTATTATATCTTTTGATTTAAGTATAGTAATTTTGAAAATATTTTTTATTTCTCATATATAGTTATATTGAAATTCTCTTCAGTAATTTGTCGTAAATTTGATTCAGATTTGTAGTATCTGCCTGCTTATTAATTGTATTTTTTGTAGTTATTATATATATCATTTCAACTATACCTGTCTGAGGGTATAGCCGGGTCTACAAAAAAACTTGTAGGCCGAAAGCTCGAATAAAAGAATAAAGAATTTTAACAAAAAAAAAGAGGAATTCGTTAATTTTGCTCTGGGAGATTATTTAAGTCAAAGAAAAGAATTTTAATATAATTCTTGTACTTCATTGTTCGACTGTCAGTCGAAATTGTTTGAATTCTCTGATTTCAAAAATTTTCTGAATATTTTAATAATAATATTATAATATTTAAAAACCTTATTTGATGAATGAAATGAGGAAAATTAAATATCTGCCATTTTGGCACTTACAATAAAAATGTATCGTCAAAATCGACGATGAATGAAATGTGTAATCAATTTTTATAGGTGTACAAACTAAAACTAATTAATTTGTGTGTATGATAAATAAACATATTGTCAAAATTGAAACTTCATAAAATGTAAAATTATGTTTTACAGATTATTTAGAAATTATTCATTTAATTTTTATAAAACTTCAAGTTCAATAAAATTAATTAATTAGATGAATTTGATTTCAAAAATGTTTCGTGAAAAAAAAGTAATATATTAGTTGGTTTCTCAATAGTAAATACGTATTTAAAAAAAAAAAAGAAATTTTTTATCTAACAGAAATTCTGGAAGTTGAAAAAAAAAAGATTTTGTAAGATAAAGAGATTAATGCCACGTAACTTCAAAGTTAAAGTAAATCAGTAGCAGTTGACAGGATTTATCAAAAAATAGCCATATCCCCGAAAAAAACATTGAAAAACTCCAATGTAAAACTTTGGAGGTGAGTGGTCGCGTCTAAAAAGCATACCAAAAAAAAACCAAATCTTTCCTATACGCTCAGTAAGGGCTAATATCCATTAGAGTGAGTAAAGTGATGTGGTTTCGCATAACAATTTGTCTCTTAAGTTTCTTCCACTGAAATTGTAACATGATCATACGTGGCAATTTTCATTTTCAAAAAATCTGGATGTAAAATACGTATGAAAATTGGATTTGCCATTTCGAGTTTATTCAATATTGAATTTAGAATGATTGTTATTCAGAAACAAGGGAAAGCATAAAAAGTTGATTAGCATGTACATTAATCACTCAGATAGCAATAATATTTTATTCTAAACTATTGTGAACCAAAAGTGATGGGACGAATTTGGCGGTACTTGTGAATTTCTCGAAAATTATAGTCATAAAAACATTATTGTATTTTTGATTGTCTTTGACAAGGAATGAGAGAGAAATAGAATAGTGATTCAAAATTAATAATTTGTAATTGTGATAATAAATATTGTATTTATCATTATACTATGATACAGAAGAAAAGGAAGGAATGGGGTGGCACTTCTAAATAAATCAAAATATATGCAAAATATCTATTCGAGATGACAATACCAGGTGTACTCCTAAGTAATTTCCGGTTTTTTCAATGGATGGCGTTCTGTTTTGTACCGCTGCTGGTAACACATACCATATGTCATTTTGTTCAGTCATATCGAGTGCTTGAATTGCGTTGACAATTTCTCGAAAAAATCTTCCAGTAAGTTTTTATTGCGCTTCAAAAATGTCGAATTTTGTACCGAATTTTGAGCATATGCGCCATGCATTGCTTTTCATGTTCAATCAGGGGAAAAAAGTTCCCGAGAGCCACTGTGCGCTTGTGGAAGTTTATGGTGATCGTGCATTAACACTTCGAACATGTGAAACGTGGTTTCGACAGTTCAAAAATGGATATTTCGACCTGAACGACGCCGCACGCTCCGGCAAGCGAAAATCGTTCGATGACGCCGAATTGCAAGCATTATTAGATGAAGACAACACGCAAATGCAACGACAGCTTGCAGATGCGTTGGGAGTTCAACAGCAAGCAATTTCCAAACGTCTGCGAGCCATGGGAAAAATTCAGAAGTGTGGAAAGTGGGTGCCCCATGAACTGACCAAGAGACAAATGGAGAATCGAAAAGTGACCTGTGAAATGCTGCTTCAACGATACAAAAGAAAGTCTTTCCTGCATCGTATTGTTACTGGCGATGAAAAGTAGATTTTCCTGGAGAACCCTAAGCGCAACAAATCGTGGGTGAGTCCAGTCATCGACATCGACGGCACGGCCAAATCGTTACGGTCGGAAGGTCATGCTGTGTGTGTGGTGGGACCAGTCCGGTGTTATATACTTTGAACTGCTGAAACCTGGTGAAACTGTGAATGCCGTTCGCTACAAACAGCAAATGAAAGATTTGAGCCGAGCCATCGTGGAAAACCGACCAGAATATCAACAACGACAGAAGAAGGTGATTTTGCTCCACGACAATGCGCCGTCGTCGCATAAGTCGAAAGTCGTTCGTGACACGCTGGAAAGGCTCAAGTGGGAAGTGCTTGATCATGCGGCTTACTCACCAGACCTGGCGCCATCCGACTACCACCTCTTCGCCTCGTTGGGCCATGCCCTTTCTGAGCAGCGCTTCGACTCGTACGAAAATGTACGAAAATGGCTCATCGAGTGGTTCACCTCCAAAGGCAATGATTTTTACTGGCGTGGTATCCACAATTTACCAGAAAGGTGGGAAAAATGTGTAAAAAGCGAGGAAAATACTTTGAATAAAATGAAGGTTACGGTTTTTCTGGAATTATGTGTTTTATTTGCAAAAAAACAGGAAATTAATTAGGAGTACACCTGGTACAGTAGATCAAGGAACTAGTATACATTGCCTTTACAATGTCAAAAAAGCGGGCAGGTGAGTGACTGGAAATGCTTGAGTCCAGATTTTTTGAAAATGATTTTTGCCACGTATGATTATGTTACAATTTCAGTGGAAGAAACCTAAGAGACAAATTTTTATGCGAAACCACACCAATTTACTCACTCAAATGGATATTAGCCCTTACTGAGCGTATAGGGAAGATTTGGTTTTTTTTTTGTATGCTTTTCAGACGCGACCCCTCACCTCCAAAGTTTTCCATTGGAAATGTTTTTTTTTTGGGGTTATAAACACATCAACTTTTGTGTTAGCCTCAATTAAAAAATTCATAACTCCAAAAGAACTCTCGTATAAAATTTTTTTTCTTGTTTTTTATAAGTTTGTTCAGTATGACAAGCTAAAACTTTCGATAATTGTTTACAAAAGTAATTGTTTAAATAATTTTTCATAAACCATTCATTTTAAACACTTTCGTCGCGCTAAAAAAATTTCGATTTTTTTAGCGTGAAGAAAGCTTTGAAAAAGGCAATGGTTCCCTGGCACACAATCTTCAACCGAACTTGAACCTTCGAAGGTTATAATTGGGTTCAATTACGGTTGTGAATTTTTTAAGTGAATAAAATAGGCTTTAGACACGATATTTTTGCAAGGAATGGCATTGGTTACTCATGTTTGATTATTTATCGGGAAATTCAATCGTCAGAACTATAAATTTTGTCTATTAATTGTTATTTTACCTTTTTTGATGACTGGAATTTCCTTGAAATATTAAAAACGCAACAAGACTTTTAACACGATGCATATAATTAATTGTAAATAAAAAATCATTTTGACACGCTCTACGTTCTAGGATGCGTTAATTTTTGATATTTTTATTATAAATTGTAAGATATCCATAGATACCTGTACATCAAGGAAATTCAAGCCATAAAAAAAGAAAAAATAACAATTAAAAGCAAAATTTATAGTTCTGACGATTAAATTTGCCAACAAATAATCTAACGTGATGAACCGATGCCATTCCTTCCAAAAATATCGTGCACAAAGCCTATTTCTTTCATTAAAAAAATTTACAACCAAACTTTAACCTAATTATAACATTCGTAGGTTGAAGTTTGATTTCTAGGGTTTATGAAAAATTATGTTAATAATTATTGTTTTGAACAATTATAGAAGGTTTTTTTTTGCTTGTCATACCGAACAAACTCATAAAAAACAAGACAAAAAAATGTTATACATACAAGAGTTCTTTTGGAGTTAGGAATTTTTTAATTGAGGTTAACACAAAAGTTGATGTGTTTATAATAGCAACAAAAAAAAATATTTTGACGAAATATTTACACGGTAAGCCGAGGCACATAAAGATTGTACAAAACGCTATTTTTTCCTAAATTCCGTAATGTAGTGGAATTTTTATGACACACTTGACGTGTTTTGACTCAGAATAAAAATGTTCCGGAAAAAAATGTAAACTATCTGAACCTGATTCATAGGTAATTCGTTATACTTATGATTTGTACGAGTTTTGTTACGAGTATTCCCTAAATTCAACTAGATATAATTTAATTGTCAACACAATACATAAGTAATAAATAAGATAACAGAGAATGTGAATAAATACTAAGAATTCACGTTTAATTGAATGGTATCACAATTAATAATTGTTTATTATTATGATTATGATCATAACAATAAGTATTTTTCATAATATGAATTCACCATAATTCTGTGATATGACGAATAAAAACAACAACAATCGAGTTTTGCAAATAAGTATGCATGTATTCTCGCGCAGAGTTCGCACGGCGGTGAACCATTCTGGGTTATTTCATGAGTGAATATATGTATAAAAACATGCTGCGCAATAAATAAATGACATAAATTAAGTGTTAACACACTGTTGTAGGATAATTTTAATGTGTTGAACAGCAGTTAAAGAAAGTACGTGAAAGTACGCGTGAATGCACGAAGCGCGCCGCGCGTATATATATATACACTGCTAAGCTCGAGTCGGCCATCTTTGTATGTTTGGCATTTTCAAAAAGTTCTCTCGATAAAACTTCCGACGTATGGATGGCTGCGGACTACAGGCGGAGAGTATACATGCCGTTTGAATATAGTTCGACGGAACAAATTTTCATTGAATTTATAGCTGCTGTCTACAGGCCGAATCTATAAACGGTGTTTAAGCAAATCAAGCTTTTATTGAGTTGCACTGTTCACATTTTTGCCGCTTTATGGCAAAACTTTTGATCAGTATTTGAGCGAAGTAAATTCGAGCAGTAAAAATTTCAACGTAATTGTGCTGGTCAGTGAGAAATCGTATGTCACGATTTCTCTTAAGCATTGTTAATGCGAATGATTGTAAGGTAATCATTTTGCCAGCAGTGAAATAGAATATTCAAAAGTCACTTTTTTATCAAGTTAGATATTTTTTATACATATGCAGCGTAAAGGTCTTATTTTTACTATTTGTTTAGTCTCAAACTTTTACTTGTTTATCTTTTTAACAAATGGTACATTCTTTGACGTACAGTTGGCGGTGTGATAAGTGACTGAAAACTCAGAATTCATAACATTATTCGGTACTATAGAAAGCTATAAATGTTTTTCATATGTTTTGATTCATCATAATCGATAATGTATATTTTTACTACTTTTAGTTTCCACATAGCATAAGTGATGTTTATACTTTTTTCTTTGGATAGTTTGTCTTCGTATACTTACCATCAATATATGGTAATAGAGTAATCATTTAGTGTTAACAGTAGAAACGAAAATCTACAATCTAGTATGTATTATTAGTTTCATAACGTACGACATCTTATTCGAGTTGTTCCTGTAAAATTAGAAAAAAAAACACGTTTCCACTGCTTTAACCGATTTAACGATTGAATCTTTCACGTTTTAAGACAAAAATTAATAAGCTGCTAGATAAGTAAAAAATCTATCATCGGTATATGTGCCCATATTTTGTTGTCTAACTTCACGATTTTATAAAACATGTCTGAATTAATGGAACATGGAATATTTACGGTTGAAGTTCCGAAAAATAAATATGATACTGAATAAAGTTTATTCAGATGATCGACGGTATCCCTTATAAATATACAGTTTTCTCCGCGTCGTATTTTTTTCACTTTTTTATTCCGTCGTTACCAAGACCGAAGACAATAATAATAATTCCAAAAACATAATAATCAACTCCGGTACAACTGCAAATATCTTTCTCTCTCTCTGTCTCCTAAACGCGAACCTCCATCTTGAACTCTAACTCCGGAACACGCGTGGGAATTTCGAATAGAATAAAACATAGAAAAATAATATTTTTAAAACGAAAAATCCCACATATATATTATATATATATACTAGGGAAGATTCGCCCCCCTGCGCGCTTTGCGCGCCAACCCCCATTTAGTATTAGTTTTAGTTTGTTTTTATTCAACAAAATTTTTTTAATAAAGTTACAACATTTATTGATTATATCTGAGTATAATAAATATATATAAATTAGTTTTAAAATATGAATAAGGCTAAATTTTTGCCAAGTATTAGCCTAATCGTGTCAGTCGATCCTTCTCCCCTCTTTCCCTTCCCCTCTACGCCTTCCCTCACCCCAATTTCCACTACCCTCCTACCCCTCTCCGCATTGCACTCCCCTCATTCCCCTCTCCCCTCCCTTCCCCCTCCCCCCATTTTCCTCCTCAGCTACTTCCCCCTCCTCTCCCTCCTTTCCTTCACATCCATATTTTTCCATCCACTCTCGTTCTCGCATCCCCCTTTTTCTTCTCCCCTCCCCTTCCTTGAGGCTGCTACTTGCCGGAGGAACGGTTTCCATTGCAAACTGGATGGACCGTAGAGGGGTGGAGAAAGCAGAGGAAGGGAGAGTAAGGGAGGGATCGCAGAGAAAAAGAAGGATAGAGAAGGAGGGGAGGGAATAGAGTTTAAATACACAGCGGGGGGAGGGTTATAAACGGCGGGGACGGCAATAGCAACGGTTGCTTTGGCAAGTGGCAGGCTCAGGGAAGGGGTAAGGAGAAGAAAAAGGGGGATGGGAGGAAGGAGAGTGGAGGGAAGAAGATGGATGAGAAGGGTAGGAGGGCGAGGAGGGGGGAGTAGCGGAGAAGGAAGGATGGGGCAGGGGATGAAGGGAGGAATGGGAGGGGAAGGAGGAGTGGAGGATCGACTGACACGGTGGCGGAGGCGGCGGAGGGTCAATTTGAGTTTACTCGAGTTCATTAGAGTTCACTTGAGTTTGATTGGGTTTACTTGAGTTCATTTGAGTTCACTAAATCTGCGACAGCGGGGCGGGGGGCAAAGTTTTTTTCATAATATAGAGAGATATATATAGTTTGTGACTGTTCGAGATCGACAAGGACAGACTTATGTTTATGTTTTGAAATGCTGTTGTTATTTCCATTGCTGTCATTTCTGTGTGAATAGTTCAATTGAGGGGGTGGAATGAAAAAAAAAATTTAATTTTCATGTATATACATTGTACCCTTGTTGCTAATTGAACGGCAAATAAACCGAAAATGGAATCAAACTTTCTCCAGGTGAGGGTGCAATGTTTATTATTAAATATTTTAGAATTCAATATTTTTTTAATTAAATAGAAATAAATAATCAAAAAGGTTTATAATTGTATGACTATTAAAATTAATAATTGTAAAAATCATAACGGATTGATCAAATGATGACATTAAAAAAACAGTTATAAATAATTATAAATAAAATTCGAAATATGGATACATAAAAATCATGAATAATCAAAAGTTTATTCTAATTATTTCAAATAAATCATTTTTATTTTTGAATTAAAAAATATAAATGATTGCATACATTCTGAATAACATAAACATAATTGTTATCGAATCATTGAATATTTATAATATAATAAAAATACAAAACAATTTTTTATTTATAAATAAATCTGAAATATATATGATTATAAAATATTGAAATAATATAAAGAAATGAATGAAGAAGTGAATCCTTCACAAAAACATTGAAAATGTTAACAAGGAGCTAATTCATCGTTAGATTTTCGTAATGCGTAAATCATCTACGATTGAAGGTTCTGAAATCAATCCGAACTAACTCTCGAGATAATTTTTTAGCTGTTATTGAAATAATTTGACGATATTTGAATGACGCATTTTTGAACATCAGTTTGATTGTTCGGAATGAAAGTATTTATGCGAAAGAAAAATTGCTGAGTATGAAAATTGTAAAATCCAAGTGAATCCGATCTTTAAAAACTTTTTCAGCGTTTTTAACCACACTCATTACTGTAGTAAAATTATCACGTAACAACATTATTTTTTCCTATTACATAATCTTTCTTTGATATTCCGGCAAAAAGTGATTAGCGGCTTGTTGTATTGCTGTATAAAAGTTTATAACTATGATGGTAAATGAATCATTTTTGAAAGGGGTTGTTGTCTGATGCGGCAAACTTGAGAACTATAACCAAATGAGTGAGAGATATGCTTCTTTGTCAAATAATTTGCAATATTTTGCACTACCAGTAAGGTAAAGACGTTTCTTAGCGACAGAACTGTACAGCTTACAAGTAGTCTTTACCTAAATAGTGATGTAAAGGTAGTAGGTTAATGTTAAAGAGAAAATTTTAGTTGTTTTCAACAATGCCAAGTCCGATTCAACCGGTAGTTTTATAAATTCTCATACCACAATAAACCTGGTCACCGAAACAAGAAGATCTAGCACATTATATTTTATAAAAATTACAGCGAGCCGCTAATTACTTTTGGCCGCAATATCAAAGAAAGATTATGTAATAGGAGAAAATAATGTTGTTACGTGATAATTTTACTATAGTAAGGAGTGCGATTGAAAACTCTGAAAAATTTTTTAAAGATCTGATTCACTCAGAATTTACATTTTTCATACTCAGTAATTTTTCTTTAACATAAATACTTTCATTCCGAACAATCAAACTGATGTTCAAAAATGCGTCATTAAAATATCGTCAAATTATTTTAATAACTGCTAAAAAATTATCTCGAGAGTTAGTTCGGATTGATTTCAGAACTTTCATTTGTAGATGATTTACGTATTACGAAAATCTAACGATGAATTAGCTCTTTGTTAACATTTTTAATGTTTTATGAGGGATGCTGACCATCTCTTCCTCTTTGTGAATCCTAAAATTTACAGATTACTTGCTAGATCATTGTATATAATTTTTATATGATGAAAAAATCTGATGGATTCGAGAGTAGGTTCATTCGACGGGGAAAGTGTTTTGCATCCAGAATCACTGGATACCTCATTTTCGATTTTCGATTTTCGGTGCTGAAAGGTACATTTCTTCATTCCACACCATATATTATTGTTTATTTATCGCTCATACGAGCTAACTCGAAAACAATTCCTTCAGGAATGGGTTATGGGGTTCATGAACATTCACTTTATTTTGGAAAAATCTCAGACGGTTCACTGTCATCAAATTTTGTCGCACAGTGTAATTGTTTGTCACAATCGTAGTATAAGGGGATCTTCTTGTGTTAACCATTTTCTGAAGGGTGAATTATCGAGATGAGAAGTGGGCTCGCTTCTTCCCTTGCCCCCTGCCACCCGCCATATGCACGGAACACTAGAACTTATTGAACCACAATCTCCATAATTATGCTCATACCTTTCGTCGAATTTAGTCATAAATAAAAAAATCGGTAGCCCTTAGTAAGGGACAGGGCGCCTCGGCTCACGGGTTAAACGTGTGACGAAAATCAGCGCTTCCAATGGATCCTTTCGGAAACTTTTAGTTTGGTGATGTCTGAAATCTACCAATCAGAAGGCATTGTTTTTCACCAGCTCAACAGCTGATATCACAATCGGGTTTAGAACTTGAAAATTTCTAGGATTTATAATAATACACATGATGTGATAAATTGTGATACAATCTGATCTTTGATGTGATAGTTCAAGGGTAGAAAGCGCCTTCAATGGATCCTTTTGGAACTGAAAGAATTTGCCAAACGCCCCGTTTGAGCCGGGGCACCCGGGTAAGGGATTTACGTTAGTATGCAATTTTGTAGATAAAAAAGCGAAATTGCACGATTACAGCACTAATTACTCGAATCACGCGACCTCTCTATCGTGCATAGTCGAATATTCGAAATATTCGAATCGTGGGGGAATCCCTATTTGCAACTGACCTCAAGGTGAGGGAGTCCTCTGGGTCCCGCGGCTACTAATCTAGCGGAGCTGTCCCAACCCAACGGGACCCATGGGACTTCCTCACCCTTAAGTCAGTGGTAAATATAAATTCCCTTTCCCCCATGATTCGGATATTCGACTATGCACGATAGGGCCGTGGTAATTCACATAATCACACACGCACCGTTGTAAAAATTCACAAAAAATTGAATGATATCAGTAGATATTGATGAGGGCTATGCGCTCATATACAATTTCGAAGGTCAATTCGCTAAATTGCACAATTATATCACTTATTACGCGACAAGTCCCACGACCTGTCACGCAATCCCTATAATCACACCTAAACCATTCCACACATTCATTTAAAAATTATGAATATTAGTAGGTCTCGGTCGGGGCTATGCGCTAATTATATTATTTGCGCGATTTAGGTCGCAAAATTGCATTAGAAGTTGTTGAATCGCGAGATATGTTTTTGCTTGTCGAACGATGTCATCTGAAGTTATCTTGTCATCTGTAATCTTCAAGTTAGTAACGCTCATTGTGATGAGCGGGTGTGATAGTTCCCTTAAATAGTACGCGAGAAACTTAAAATATATCTGTATACCACGCGTCTCTTTTATATCGTATTGCAAAATACTAGATATTACACAGGACTCTCCCTATTACGTCCGTGTGTGTGCTCGAGCCATTCTCTTTTACGGCCAGAAAAAGGGGAGCAAACTACTCCTCATGACTCCCCACTCTCAGCTGGCCTTGAGGGCCAGTCAAGAACGTATATAATAAGGACTGGAAATTCGGTATGCTAAGATACGAGCAGCCGTGGCAAGATTTCTGGGCACCTATCTCATGTCAAAATAGTGGTCCGTTCTAGTCGCTATCTATCGACAATCTGAGTCGCTACTGCGCATCAGATTGTCCTCCTCTCAAGAGAAAGAGAGAAGGCAGTGTTGTTGTTTATCTCGAAAAGACAAAAGTGCCGCAGAACTGCTGGAGCACGTACTTGCAGCTTCCTCACTCGCACAAAAAAAAAGATAGCCGATGCGCAGTAACCACGCGCAACGGACCGCTTTGACATGACATAGGGTACCCATTCTCGTGCTACGCCTTTCACCTGACATTCCAGTCCTTATTATATACGTTCTTGGGGCCAGTTGAAGTCGGGTGGGTTAGCTGATCTACGGCGCAGACGAAAGTCGCGCAGTTGCTTACGTATGGTAGAAGGAAGATATAAAACTCGGCTATAATCGGTGTTCTCGAATCCTTCGAAAGCTCTATAGTCCGATTACGTTGCGCAGTTAACTACTGCGACGATTTGCTATAGTACGATTACGTTGCGCTCTTTGCTACTACGCCGGCCGCGTGTTATTTATAAGGTACGGGGTAGTACGAGGTGGGGAACGCTAGCGTGGTGGGAGAGGCAGCTTTCGACGGGTTTCAGAACACCAAGCTACATGGGTCGAGATAGGGAGTTTCATATCCTCCTTCTATCATCCGTACAGTTGCTTGAGCTGGAGTGCTTTCGCGAGGGAGATGGTCTTAAGCGGTGGGGATAAGGTAGGCGGGCTATCCCGCCGTAAAGCGGAACGATCTTTCGTCGCAAAAGAGAGCGGACGTAGAAGAGAAGGACGTAATGGGGAATTTCCTATGTATAATATATATTTTATGTTGTAATATTATGCTACATAAAACAGTAAAGTGTATTAAATTATATTTTATGAAATGTATGCATGAAATCATATTATTTATTATTCATAAACTATTAAAGTATATGTGGCGTGGACTGGAAAAGGGTACTAAAAGCACCTCGCCGCTTTTCGAGAAAACCGAGATTAAAGAGAGAAAGTACTTAAGAGTAGTATGGACCATCCAATTTCGTACCTCAATTTTTATGGAATAAAAAGATCATCAATTTTTAAGAGTAGACTCGTTTGATAAAGCAAGATTTCTATATCCAGAATCACCGACTATTTCGAATTCGATTTTTGGTGCTGTTAAAGACCTTTTTTCAGTCCACGCCACACATATATCATAAATATTATGCAATCGACTATCCAGAAATTGTAAATAAAATATATGTGACGCGGTTTCTAGAAAGGGTCCTAACGACCAAAACCTCGATTCTGAGATTTTTATATGGGTCAATGGAGTAAACGATTATCTATCATTTGCAGCCAGTCTCACGTTTATACGATAAAACTTGAACTCAGGATAAATTTTTTTCTGAATGTATATTCCAATTATATTTTCGGTAGAATCATGCTAAAGCATCGCTCTCTCACTCTACTTGCTACTACATTATCAGGTGTCCGTACCTAACGGTCCTCCGGAGACTGGTCCCTTTGTATTTTTATTGTGTCGAATCATTAATGACATCTTCTAGATCACGCTCATTTCGTCTAAGAATGGAGTAGACAATATAAAAGGAAGGACGAATACGCATCTATTTACCTGCTTTCGAGACCGAAACTTTGAACGCGTTTTTCTCGAAACGCTGTTTTGGTCGTTAGGTCCCTTTTTAGAAATTGCGTCACATATAATGGAATGATGTAATTAATAATTAGATAATCATTTGAAAATTTTATTAGATTTTTTCATCGACTTGGTATTTATTCAACAGTTAGAACTGTAAAATTTTTTTCGTGGCTTAAAAATTTCGATAGTGTTAAAATTCATTACAAAGTTGAAACATAACTTTTCTGGACCTACAATTATTTTAAAAGTTTAAATCATATGAAACTCATGGTTTTTGTATCATCACAAAAACATCAAAAATAGTTTCATTATGGATTGCAAGCATTTTTCGGTATGACCTTGTTGAATAACCCTAGTAACTTAGGTTTTATTAATTTTTTTTTCTAACTCCTTATAAAATCTCGGCGTGTTTTTAATAAAATTCCGCTTTTTTTATAAAGTGACTTTTTTAAGAAAGCAATGTTTTATGAAGTTTTTATTAGTTTTTATAAAGTCACTATAAAAACTTTTTGAAATCTTTATAAAATGACGGCTTTTTTATAAAGTGGATTTTGAAATCTACTTTGTAAAGATTCTGTCTTTTCATACAGTTTTTATGAAGTGAATTTATTGAAACTAATAAATACTTAATAAAACATTATTTTTTCATAAAGTGACTTCATAAAAAAAGCGTAATTTTATAAAAAATACCGAAATTTTCTAAGGAGTTTTATAAAAACTTTATAAAAACCCAAGTTACTAGGGAACTCAAACATTGAGATCTTATCAAAGATTGTTACTACCAAAAAATGTATGATTCTAAAAAAAGTAACAAATGGTCCATGGATGATAATGCTAAACAAATAATACGTTAAAAACGTATTAAGAATTTCAACTGCTTAAAAAGCGTATAGTTCAAAACTGTTAGAAACGAAAGGATGAAGCACTCAAACCTTATATCTCAAAAGAGTCATTTTTTCAGGTTTGTGAACAATTGCAGATATTGTTTTTTGTATTGATCTAAGCAAGCTTTTTTCCCCAACACGAAAAAGTGTAAATCTATTGGTTATCGATGCTTGAAATAGATTTAAAATATTTTTGATGTTTTTGTAATGTTACGAAATTTAGTATGCCATTCGGTGGATCGTATTAGGACGAATAAAGTATGCTAAAGCTGGACTGTATGCATAAAAAAAAGCCTATAGGTTTCATATAGTTTCAACTTTCGAAAACATTCTAGGTCCAGAAAAGTTATAAGTTTCAACTCTGTAATAAATTTTAACTCAATAAAGATTTTCAAGTCACGAAAAAATTTAAAGTTCTAACTTTAGAAAAATTCCAAGTACGTAAAAAATTTAATCGAATTTTAAAATGATTCTCTAATTATTAATAAAATCATTTAAATATATATTTTATTTATAATTGCTGAATAGTAAATTTAATTATATTTATAATATAGACTTAAATTGTTTATGAATAATAAATAATAAGAATATATATCCCTCCGTTCCTAGAACGGGTCAAA
Source organism: Platygaster robiniae (assembly GCA_028476575.1). Taxonomy (NCBI): domain Eukaryota; kingdom Metazoa; phylum Arthropoda; class Insecta; order Hymenoptera; family Platygastridae; genus Platygaster; species Platygaster robiniae. Next base: position 11,214,019 of record CM052027.1, on the reverse strand, counting down.
ATGACCCGGGTGTTTTTATTTAATGCGTTGTATTTTCGAAAGAAAGTAAAGGCCACTTTTATCGAGTATGGGTAAAAAAGTTCGTGGTGTACACTAATGCTTTGCTGTGTCGTCGGGGCTATGTGGACCTACCAATCAAAGTATCCAAGTGTAAAGTGCAACGCCGGGTCATTTTGACCCACTCTAGGAAAAACGTCATAATATTGGCATCAGGCAAATTCCAACAAAATTATTGATTCAGAGGCATTTGTAGTTTAATAATTTTTAGTGCTCAGTGCATATGGCGGTTGGCGGGGGTCAAGGGGAGAAGTGAGCGACAGTAGCCCCGCCCACTTCTTATTTCGATGGTTCACCCTTAATATTGATAACTACAAGGCCAAAAAATTTTATCATAGCCATGTATGAAAATTATTGCGCTATGTTCCAAACAAGAATTATCACTGTACTTATAATAATGTCTCTTTTTATTGATAGCGTTGTATTGAAAAATTGTGAATGAACACAATATCTTTTACTATGAAAATACTGTTTTAAATTTCGAGACACTCGTTTTTTATGGCCACCAAAAAAATTTCGATTGATATCTTTTCAATGTAAATGAAATTCTGTCAGTGTTCAAACTCGAATGAAATAAATCCTTTCTTAGTATGGCAGAATTATATAACATTCTCAATTGAGGGGCCGGTAAGCATAGTAACATCTGCGCACGGGACAGTTAGAGAATGAAGGAATGAAGGACCGAGTGAACGGAGATCCTCGATCGCTCGGTCCTTGATTCCTTCATTCTCTCACTGTCCCGCGCGCAGATGTCGTTATGCTTTCCGGCCCCTCAATTGTAGTCATGATAATATACTTTAAGGTTATTTCGAGTAATGACGTTCGTGAATATCACTGTTTGCCCAAAAACAACTTTGAAAATTCCAAAAACATGAAACTTGTCTGAAATTGTTGGTAATCACCCCCTGAATACTCCCCCCAAACGTTTTTTCAACATTAGGCCCCGTTTTCGTTTAATTATTTTAAAAATTTTGTTTTAAAGCATGCTCTAAATCACGTTATATTGGTCCTTTTTTCTCGAGCAAAAGACGATTTGTGTTCTCTAATTACCCTGTTTACATTTCTACGATAAAATATGTCGAAATCTGCACGCGAAATATTTTGGAATCGCGCTCGATGAGACTTAATTTTCTGTAGCTGAAGGCTTGACCGTTTTCGATACAAGTTTTCTCCACGATTATGCATGCTGAGTGTCCACAGAAAAAAATTTAAAGAAAATGAAAAGAAAATCATAGACAAAGTTTTGCAACATTTCACTGAAGACCGAAGACATTTGGCATTAATTTAAGTTTACCGTATACAAGTGTTGATGTTCTCTAAAAATATAATTTGCCATTTAACTACATTTTGTAAATTTTGCCCCCCCCCCCCCTACCCTTCTAATGAAAATCCTGCGGACGCCCTTGGCTGGAGCTCCTTTTTAAAAGTCCCGTTACTCCCGTTGCGTCAATAGCTTCGACACCCGAATTAGTCACACGGTACCCCTTGTTGATGATTTTTCTGGACTTTTAAAAAGGAGTTCCAGCTACAGAAAAATAAAGATTTATCAGGCGCGATTCCAAAATTTTTCGCTTGCAGATTTCGACATATTTTATCGCAGAAATGAAAAAACAGGGTAATTAGAGAATACAAATCGTCTTTTGTTTGAGAAAAAAATACTAATATTACGTGATTTAGAGCATGCTTTAAAAAAAAAATTTATTTAATTAATTAAACAAAAACGGGAGCTAATGTTGAAAAAACGTTTGGTAGGAGTATTCAGGGGGTGATTACCAACCGTTCTAGACAAGTTTCATGATTTTGGAATTTCTGAGGTCATGCAGTGTATTTTAAGAATAGTAGTTTTTGGAAAAATGTTAGGTACTGATTACCAGGATATTTAAAAAAATGTTGGTTATTTTCCGTACGACGAAAAATGAAAAAAATAATGATTTATCATAAAAAATTGATTACTAACCTAAATATAAATTTTCATTTAATTTTAATATATTCGATATGTAAAGAATGGTATAAACAATAAATTAGCAATCAATGATCTTCAGTTTTTTACACACTTGAAACAGTTTTGTGCTAATGTTTGCTATGCCAGCTGAAGTACAGTTATATTTCAAAATTTTATTAATCCGAGAAGTGCTAACTAAAAATGCTATAAGAATTTTCGTCAGACAACTTAAATACTTTAATTTTTGCAAAGGTAAAGAACTAAACTAAGCGAAAATAGTGTTTTCTAGCCAAATAGCAAAGAAACCTAACCTGAATAAGGGAGTAATTTATAATGAAATTTTAATGATTATAGTTGTATAGCTCATTATTTTTTCGATAATATTCAAGAAGAAGATGTCATTTGCATAATTTTCATACAGAAACAGACATTCGCTACTCAAGTTTTTTAATATAAAGGAATGAGATAGTGAACCTTTTTTGTCGCTTCCTTTAAAGTAACTTAAATTACGCAAAGAATAGTTTTCTTACTTGCCCAAGGTTTTATTACGACTCAAAAATATGTGTTATTTGAATTTAATATGATAAACAAAATACAATTCTATAATTTATACATTATAGATCGACTACTATCAATAAAACAGTTGTTTGAGTATCAAAATTATGGCGACACTTATTTTGGCGATGTCGCAATTCTTTCCATTCCAGGGCTTTGAACCAATAAACATTTTTAAAAAATTTTTTCGTAAAGTTTGAAGTGAATCGGGCATAATAAACACGTGCTACTAAACGACTGAAGTTTCAAATGGGATTAACAAGTAGTTTTTTGTAAATTTTGTTCAAAAATTCATCACTTGTGCAATACTTATGATAAATGTTTGAAACTTGGCATATTTTGAGCGTATAATGTTACTTTCAAGAGCAAATTTTTCTAGATTTTTCTATCGCTGTTATCTATGTTTTACGAGCACCAAAAAAGTACATGTTTGTTTTTTTTCGGTACTTGTAAAACATAAAAAAGTGTGAGGGGAAAATCTAGAAAAATTTGGTCTTGAATGTAACATTATACACTCAAACTATGCTAAGTTTGAAACGTTTATTATAAGTTTTGCACAAGTGATGAACTTTTGAACAAAATGTATGAAAAACAATATGTAAATCCCATTTAAAACTTGAGTCATTTTGTGGCACGTGTAAATCATGTCCGATTTGCTTTAAACTTTACAAAAATTATTTTTTTAATATATCGATTGATTGCCCTAAAATAAAAAAAATTCCTGCATCGCCAAAATAAGTGACACCCTAAGCAAAATGTAAACTAATATCAGTCTTTTCTAAACGATTCAGTATAACAAATTACTTTAATAAAATCTAGAAAACATCTACCAACAGTAAAATCTTTTTTAACGCATGGTCAACGGATTTTATTTAACTAATTTCAATGTTTTGTTAACTTTTCAACGATGTGAACTAATCCGTTTTGCTTAGAGCTTTCAACGTTGAAGCTTTTTACATGGGCCTGGAAATTGTTCATGCTAGTTTTAGGTGAAAGCTGTTCTAACAATAAACCCTGTTTTAAACTAACTGTTTGTGAAGTTTTTTTTTTTTTTTTTTTTTTTTTTTTTGTCAAGGTATAGCGAACCAGGAAATAGACTCATCTGCACGTTTGGTTTCGTGGAAAAAAGGCCTTCAAAACTATTCATTAAGCATTACAAATGTTGAGAATAGTATATTAGGTCCCTAGCGGAAAAGGAAGGACGAAAGATAGTCCTCGCTATAATCCTTCTATAGTCCTTTGAAATAGACTATTTTTTAAAGTCTAACTTCAGCAAAATACTGTCATTTTCAAATTGAAAAACTGTTTCCATACGTGAATAATTACTCGCTTTGCAAAATTATAGTCACAAAAATTTATATTTTCACCACATTATTAATAAAATTATTCATACAATAAATAAAGTTTCACTGTCAATCCTGTTTCGTCTGCTCGGATGTGCTGAAGCGCGGGAAATTCGAAACTAAAAACGTTTCGATTTTCTTGACTTATTTATATAAAAGCAACATTTTGAAATAAAAATCTAAAATAAAAATATAATATTATAATATATAGTATAATATAATAATATATCATATCACATCATATTATATTACATTATATATTATATCTTATAGTATCATATCATATTTGAATATATTATATTTCAACAAATTATACTATATTATATTATTCTACATAATAATATATTTTTATATATTTTATTACATTTCATTATAATATAAAATAATACATAATTTAATATATTGTAATATTATATTATCTTACACGATATTTTTCATATTATATTTATTATTATACAAGCTATTTCATAGTATCGATAAATAATAGAAACTTGTAGCTAATGATAATAATATTGTAATTAATTTATCACAATACATATAATCTAATTATGTCACACATGTTAGGTATACTTCAAATTTCCCGGGTATTTTTCGATTGTCCCAGCAGGCCCAGCAGCTGGCTTATCACATATGATCACATAAATCACACAGTCTGACTACAGTTCTTTCTTTTCCGCTGGAGGTATCAAGTACGGATGTGCGAATTTTACCGTTTTTCCAAATTTACACATCTGTACTTGTTGACGAGAGATATTTTTTATTACGATAGCCGAAAAGTCACTTCGAAGTGTAAGTTTTGAAGTTAGACTAACGAAAAGTATTTATTTATGGTCTGAAAAATTTTGCGTAAAATAGTATATTTTGTATCGAAGACCTGAAGCGTGGCTTTAAAGGTGAGGACCAAGTTATCAAACAAGGCGCAGCCAAAGCTGATTTTTGGTTCGACTGGTCCGAGAACAAAGCCACGTCTCATGCTCCGAGGTGCAAACGATTCTTTTTGTAAAACACGCAAGAAAAATGTACTTGGAGAACTTGTATCAAGGGGGACCCAAACTACTCTTGTAACGCCGCGTTAGAGTTTCTCAGTAGCAGCTGTGACGCATAAAGGTTCGTACTTGAAATCATCCGACATCGTCCGCCTCTCCTCTTGTCTCCTCTTGCGAAAGTAGGGTTTGGCGGGGATAGAGACTCGAGCGGTAGGCGAGCGGGAACGCGGCGGAGAGGGAACGCGTTTACGGCAGTTAAGAGCACTCTCCAACTCTCTCTCTCTTTTCTCTCCGGTTCTCTCCTCTCCATCTGTCTTCTACTACCAGTACAAAACGATCCCCTTATTACTCCTCTCGAGGAGTGTACGGGAATGTGGGGGAATGCAGGGGAGTGATGGTGGGAGAAAACTCTAACGCGTTTTCGCTTGGCTCGGGTCCCCTTGACTTGTATGGTTGCATTGAGTACGTCCATTTACGATAGGTGAATGCTTTAGTCTTCTTCAATGCGTGTTTTCAGGGACTGAAGCATTTGCCGGTCGTAAATGGACGTATTCAATGCCACCATACAGGTCCTCGAAGTACATTTTTCTTGCGTGTTTTGAATAAAGACAATTTTTGAAGTACTAGAAATGAACCATGTAAAAAAAGTTGCTTTTATATTTATCTTGATCGACAATTTATAAAATAAGGAGAATATTGCAATCAAGTCACACTGTGCGACAAAAAAATTTTTTTTTTGCTATAGATCTCAATGCATAAAATCGATTCCTAATGACCCCACAAACAAGTCTGCAAGAGCTTTTCGTGAAGTTAGAGCAAGTTTCCAAGAAATTATTTATGCAAAATTTCGAAAATATAACTTTGTAATTCTTACAATTATGGCTCGATTTTTACCGGATAAAAGCGCATGTCTATGTATTGAGGTCGAAAATTCTTTTTTTATCATAAAAACGTTGAAAAACTGAATTTTTCACATTTTTCACATTTTTGAAGAAAATCACTTAATACAAATGACTACCGGTTGCGGTTGGAGGTCTCGCTCGTGTTCGATCGTTTTGAATAGGCTAGCATTCAGAACGATCGAGCGTAAGCGAGACCCCCTACCACAACCGTTAGTCATTTGCATTGAGTGATTTTCTTCAAAATTGTGAAAAATGTGAAAAATTCAGTTTTTCAACGTTTTTATGATAAAAAAAGAATTTTCGACCTCAATACATAGACATGCGCTTTTATCCGGTAAAAATCGAGCCATAATTGTAAGAATTACAAAGTTATATTTTCGAAATTTTGCATAAACAATTTCTCGGAAACTTGCTCTAACTTCGCGAAAAGCTCTTGCAGACTTGTTTGTGGGGTCATTAGAAATCGATTTTATGCATTTAGATCTATAGCAAAAAAAAAAATTTTTTTTTGTCGCACAGTGTCATTAGAAAATTTGTATAGAGATGAATGGACTCACATTAATTTTTAATACTTCTGCAATACAGAAAATCTGTCAACTATTTCCCTAATTCGTATGTAATTCCCAGAAGAAGTTAATCAGTGGGTAATTGACACAATCTAGAACCTTTTTCTTTAATGGGAACATAACTACAGTGATAAGAAACTGAAATTTTTCCTTTTTTCATCGCTATCGTTTTAAAAAATATTGACATTTTTTTCACTATCATCAAACTTTACTTCTCATGCTACACGGAGAAAAGGAATCCAAGACCGTTCGCTGGCCGCGCAGGTTTGTACCCTGCGCTAGTCAAAATTTCATGCGGCCCAGCTGCGAGTCGTGGTCTTGCAGGGTACATTCCTGCGTGGGCAGCTGGGGTCGACCAGTCCATAGGAACTACTTGGCTAAAAAAGTGGGGCGACGGGGTGGGAAGGATCGTCAGTAAAGTATAACTATATATGTGGATATATATAGGTATACACTCCCACTTTATTTAGGTTAGTTTTAGCCAAAAGTGAAACCCACAGTGGTTGACCCCTGGTGGGAAGGAAATAAACCTGGGCGACACAAGTTCCGAATCGCAGGGCTAAGCTTTGGGCTAGCAGCTGTAGATTCTGGACTCACATGTTTCTTTCTTGCATGCGCCGGTCTACTCCTTGTTTCGCGCTGAAGAGAATCCTGTATGGCCCAGGTTTGGGGCCTGTGCCGCATAACTTTTTCAAAAGCGCAAGAATTCGATTTTTTGTATGATATAAAGATATGATAAAATGCGAGGAAGTGACAGAGATGTCGACAAATATATGTATGATTATTCACGCAAAACATTACGAGAACTTCCAATGTTGATTAAAAAGAGCGTCTTTGGCACGTAGAGGTCAATACGATAGTTTTATATACAATTTCCGAGAAAAAAACTATTTTCACTTATTTTTAAACATGTAAAATATAATCTGATTTGAAACTTTCCTATAAATGCAATTCTATCAATTCCTAACATTGTAAAAAGGCAATTCATAAAGTGAAACTTCGGCCGATAGTCGATGTTATCGATCAATTTATTAAATTATACCAAATTTGTCAGCCACATTTCGCTCTGTGATTGTCGAGCATATAAAAAAATGTAAAGCATAATTACAATGTACGCAAAATTTTTGATCCTTGAGTCAAACTGTAATTTAAAATGAGAATAATATACCTGTATTATTTTTTTTTCATTTGTATTTCAATTATTCTTTCACTTTTTTCCTACTTTATTATTTTCATTTTGTGATTATTAAAATCTGTTAGAAGTTTTGAATTTAAATTTTAAAGTTGAAACGAAAACAGTGAAACTTGTTGAATACTACCGAGTAAAAAAATGTAATCGCATATTTTAAAAATTCATATTTTTCATAGTTGAAAAAAGCATAAAACTAGTTGAAAACCTTCTCTCTAGGAAAAGGGCATCTTTTTAAATATTTAAATTTTATCGATATTATAACTTACAGGATATTATGATGTAATGTGATTGAAATGTGCTCATTTATTCCTTTATTTTCTTACTCGTTAAATGAAGGATTCAACAGGTTTATAATTTTTACATTATTCATTCTTTGAATAAACGAAAAACGTATATGTCATTCATGGATAATGTGTTGTGAATTTACAACCTAACAACACATCATTTTTCAAAATATGAACAAAAACTATGAATATTTCAAAACTACACTTTGTGTTGATTTTGAAAAATATGTAATTTGAAGTTTCAAAAAATTTTATAAAATTTTAATTATGTTTGACATTATCATATGCTCGGCAAACAAAAAGCGAAATCTTGCTGACAAACCTGAGAGATTCTAATTATCTCACATTTAATCATACCAACCGACTATAAACACTCCATCACTTAATTTATCTAAATGGTTTTTCTATATTTTTTACATCTAATATTATATCTAATAACTCATCTAATAAAAATTCATAGTAAATCAATTCAGTAATTCATATAATAATTCATCTAATATTAAATCTAATAATTCATCTAATAAAAATCTACAAAAATTCATAGTAAATCAATTATATCTTACGTCAAATACGGTATACATTTTTTTCACACTGTAAAAAGTCGATCTTATTCTAAGATGCAACAAAATTAAGGCACGAGTTAAAATGCAAATATTATTATAAATTTAGTCCATTTTCAAATTTATTTTCAAGCAAGCAAGCCTAAAATTTAAAGATATCTTCTGTACCAATAATGATTTCTTCGAATTGTGGTAATTTTTCTTAATTTAAGATTTTCGCGTTTAAAAATAATTGTAAACATAGACCAAATTTAAAGCAATATTTAAATTTCAAGTCGTGCTTTGATGAACTCAAGCGCTTTCGAAAAAGCTATGCGGCACAGGCCTTAAACCTGGGCCGTACAGAATTCTCTTCCGCGCAAAACAAAGAGGAGACCGGCGCATGCAAGAAAGAAACATGTGAGTCCAGAATCTACAGCTGCTAGTCCAAGGCTTAGCCCTGCGATTTGGAACTTGTGCCGCCCAGGTTTATTTCCTGCCCACGCAGGAATGTACCCTGCAAGACCACGATTCTCAGCTGGACCGCATGAAATTTTGACTGGTGCAGAGTACAAACCTGCGCGGTCAGCGAACGTTTTTGGATCCTTTTCTACGTGTACTAATAAAAACCTGTAAATTTACTTAAATTTAACAAGTAACGATTTAAAAATCGAAGCATTTTTCAATGATTGTTATTAATAGTGTTTTCATGCAACGAATTGGAGCAATCTTCTTAAGTTTTTCCCTTGCTTTGCTCTTTTTTTTTAATTTTGGCCATGATTTTCGTGTCACGTTTGTTTTTCCAACACACAGCTGAAGCGGTTTCAAGCACATCATCTTTTCCACTGATTTTTCGATCACTTGCAAAGCATTTTCCTATATTCTCTCACGATTCGTTTCAGACATTGATTCGGACATCTTATATCCACCGAATGGTGATGAAGTTAATGATGATCAATGGCTCGGGGTCACAGTGCAGAGCCAGGGCGCGGGAAAATTGGTTTTGGTGAGTTTTGTGATTAATTGTCCTTTTTAGGTCATGAAGTATTATATATTATTTTCAATGTATGGTACATTATAACGTAACATATATTACAGTAAATATACATGTACGCTACATAATTTAAGTTAATAATAAATCTATTTACATATATATACATGCGCGCGCGTGTGTGTGTCAAATATGATACATATAATAAAAATGAATAATTTTAATTAGTTTTATTTCCTTAATATAATTAATATAATGAAATTCAACCTCATAAAGATAGAAAAAAATTAAAGTAAACCACTTTATTTATCTTACAATATCGATGCTTCCCAAAGAATCGATCATAAACGATTTTCTAACAGTCTGAAATGTACTAAATAACATACTATTCGTAAAGAAAATCCCCCTCCCCTCCACCTCCCTTCCACCGAACATCGTCAACGTATATATGCTACACTGAAAACAAGAGAAGGTCGTGAGCACTATATTCTGACGCGTCGCAGTACATTTTTCAGTCGTGAGCTGTATGAAATCGCTTGGCGCATCGCACCAACTTCGTTAGATACAATCCGTTTCTGTTTTCCTGTGACGAATAAATTTCTTAGGTAAGAGACCTATACACCGCTTAAAAGTCGGATGGGAGGCGAGTTCACTTTTTTGTACTAGCCGTCAAAATATTTATAACCATAGATGCTCTCATCTCGATCATCTCTAATGAAAAGTTTTTCGGCCAAAAAAAAAAAAATACGTGTCTTATTATTTCGATTAGAAAGCAACATTCTTCAGTTTTGTGAAAAAGTAAAATTATATACTGAATACACCGATTGAATCGAGATGGAAACCATCTTAGATTATATTTTGACAGCTAATGCAAGGAAGTGAACTTGCCTTTGACTGGCTATATAAGTCTCGTAAGTACGTAAACGTATCCCAGCCATCAAATCGCTCCCTTGAAACGTCGAAATGCTACCTGTGCGCTTCTAGGAGTGAGATGATAACGGCAAGGTAGCATTGGGGGTTTTTTGGGACTAAGTACTCCCATGCCCACTCCCTTCACGCTACCCACGCACTACCGAAAGTACGATTCGGGAGTACTCCTCACACCGCTCCCGTTTTTACTTTCACCGCGCTCCTAGGAGTACTTGCAGTTGAACTTGCTACCATCGAAATGCAAAGGAGCGCTTATAGGAGCATTTTCATATACGACACCCTGTCGCCACCTGACGCAACCATGAATAACGACAACTAACGAAAAAAAAGAAAAAAAATGTTTCGGATTATTAACAATGATTAATAATCTTGTTTGAGTGTTATTATGAATTGACCCTGTTTGGAGCTGTAAATATTAATTTTCACAAATAAAATATTCTTGCCTAACACCGGGCTCAAACTCACTATCTCTCGCTCAGCTCGCACTTGACAACTATACGCACGCAACCTTACCACTAGGCTATTTTCTACTTCGATTAGAGCTGTAGGTTTTCATCGTCTTGATTAGTTGATCCTGCAAGTTTCAGAATAGGAATTATCAACACGAAAATATGTTATGCAGGGTTTTAATCAGTAAATTCCGAAAGTTACTTGAAAAAATGTAACGCGTTACGTTACCATTACAAAGGTGAAAAAGTAATTCGTTACGTTACCGTTATTTGAAAAGTAGTAGTAACTAGGTGCCATTACCACTTTGGAAAATTAAGGTACCGTTACTTTCGCATTACTTTTTGGGATAAATTGAATGTAAATAACAAGAAATCTAAAAACTAAGGCCGAAAAAAACAATATCAACGTACTCGTGGTTTTATTCTATAGAAATTTTTATTTTTCAGATATAATAAAAAATATTAATCCGCACTTTTTCACCCTGAAAAAATATTAATCAACTTGTTCAAATTTTATATTTTCTTCAAGTTCACAAAATTTCTGAATATGACATTTGATTCAATGTAAGCCACAAAGGAACATTCGAAAATTTAATAGATTTTTGAGAGAATCTTCATAACTACCCGGATTTTCAGAATTTTTGAATTTTTGTATTTTTCAGTATGTATAAAATTTTGCAGGATTTTCGAGTATTTTTATAAATTCATACTATCTTTCTGTACATTGATATATAGATTTCAACAATTTCATGCTCTAGAATTCAAAGTTCATTAAATTATTTGTACTTGAAAGTATTTTTCAGCGAATAGTGAAGTGAATCTATAAAGATTTTCATTTCTTTTGTTTTTTTTTTTTTCATACTTTTTCAATGTTTCTACGATTTGAAGGTTTTTCCAGTATTTCTGATACTATTACTATTCATATTTTTCAGGATGATAGAATTTCTCAGAATTTCTTAGTATTAATATAATTTTAGTATTTTTTTAATATGAATTATTATTCAAATTTCACGAATTTCGAACTTCAGAATTAGAACATTATGAATTTTTCTGTTTTTTACAAGATTTTCCAGAAAACAGTGTCTCGATCGATTTTTACTTATCCCAGTACTTTTCTTATTTCTTCAGTTTTTCTATGATTCTAAGGACTATCACTATTTTTATATATTGCCGTATGAATTTTTGGAATATGAAAGATTTTTAATGTTTTTTATATTTACACGTATTTTCTTTCTGTATTTTTAAGTATTAATAGAATGTTGTGGATTTTTTGAGTTTCTTTTAAAATATCTTTTTTAATTTGAAGAATGAGATAAAATTGAAAGTTTGAAATTTCAGAAGTATTTCGATCAATTTTGCAGAAAACAGTTACTTTATGGATTTAGAGTGCTCTCAATATTTTTTGTATTTTTCACTGAGTTTTACGATTTCGAAAATTTTCTTATCTTTTTATAGATTCCTATAACCATATATTTTCAAAAGTCGAAGCTTAAGGAATTAAAGTTTTTCGATTCCTAGAATGACATTCATTTTCGAAGAATCAAATAACATAAAACTAATAAAATCTAGTATGTCGAGTATTTCGAGTTTTTTTTTCGTATTTTTTTTTTTTTTTTTTTTTTTTTGTCTTCATAACATTCATAAGATTTTGTAGCAGGATCTCTAGATCTTACAGATCATGCTGTAAATTTTGAGATTTAAAGATTTTGAGTATTTTTATATATTTTCATGCAAATTTCAAAAATGCAAAACTGAAAAAGCATATGCCTCGCCAATATTTTTAAACAAATTACTAATACTCCACATTGTTCCATTAAAAATCGAATTTTTTATTCAAAAATGAGGAAGTTAAAAATACCTTGCATCTTAATTTTCGAACGTTCCTTAAAAAGTTACAAATCGTGTTAAAAATGTAATGAGACAGATAAAAGTAACGTAAGATAACGGGATTTTATGTGTCCGAAGTTCCAAACGTTTCAAATTAAACGAAAAAAATTTATAAGTTAATGTAGGAGAAAAAAAATTCCTAGCTTGTTTTGAACATTTTTTTATCGTAACAACAAACTTGAAGCTCCCCAAAAAATATTTTTCAAACTTCTTTTCATCATAATAAATCAAAAAATTTATATATTTTTCATTTTCGTTTAATTTTAAACGTTTGGAACTTCAGGTACATGGGATTTTAGTTACACATTACCGAAAAAATGTTCCTTGTTCCCGTTATCGTTATTTGTTTGTTTTTATATTCTTAACGAAGAATTTTTTTTTAATGCTCATGTAGTTATGTAAGAATATCAGATTTAAAAAAATTTCTTGAAAAAGCATGGCGATATGAGGCAAAGTAAAAATTCGACCAACTTGACGACGAAAATGCTGTGAATCTTGCTTAATATTAATATATGACACATTAATATTAATATATGATTAATATATATGTGATGAGCGAGATTCGGAATATAAAATGAAAAGATTGATATTTATTATTATTTTTTTTTTGGATTGTTAGGCATTGCGCCTAGGAATAAATATATTCCTTAATCTCGTCGAAAACAGAAAAGGACCCTCCATAGACAACGGCCTATGGTGACCCTTTGCTCGACTTTTTAAAGGGAGTCGAGGAATGGTTTTAAGAACGAAATCAAGACACAAGCAATTTCTAATAACACACTTATTATTTAAAGCTTAACTTTTACAAAAGTTTCTCTTACTATTAATACAATTCAAGAATTTCGTTTGGCATTTCGATCGAGACTCTGACAAGCCTCTACTAGAATTCCACTTCTTTCGTAGAGATCTTTTAACATAATCACGTAAAATTTCCCGTCAGCTATTTCTGTTAGAGGGTCTGGAGAGGGGGTGGCTTTTATCTCTTTATCCAAGGGGGTTTTATCCAAAGTGACCTCTTGGGCCTTGTCGCAATTTTTACAAAAAATTATCAATCTTTTGCTTGGAGTAATGAGGGTAATCCCATATGCTCGAGATGCCGCAAGGGCTATTTGGTTATCAACTTCCTCAAGGGAAATTTCTAGCTCAGGGGGGAGAGTTTTCAGAATGTTCAAACGATGATAAAGATTGAGAATTCCCTTCCTTTTATAATCCTTTTTCCAAGCACTTGGTCTAAGACGATGATGTCTCACCACGCTCCTCAACTTCCAAGTCAAATCTTTCACAATAGGCACTAAAACAAATTAATCATTTCTGAATCTCGAGAAAACCACGGGTTTTAAAAGAATGATGGTGACGATTGTTTCATTGGCAAATTGACACTTATATTCTGAACTGCTATTTGATCAGACTTAAATCTCTTTTGTTCTTTTATCTTTTGAAATGTTCTCACTTTGATTTCTTTTGTTTATCGTCACCATTAAACGAGTTGGGTCTGGAAACTAATCCCAGTAGAGACAAGTCTCTACTCCCGTATAATGCTACCGAAATGTACCAAAAGAAAATAGTCGAGACATGGTTGAGTTTAATTCAATTTATAACAATGCTCATTCTTTTTAAACTTGGATCAAGGGCCACAGAGCCTCGAATACAATTCGGGCTTTTGTTCCACTTGAAACAAGCAGGAATTGGGAATGACTCAATTAAGCCGTCTTTATGTCAGGCTCTTGGACCCAAAGGTGGAAGGAAGAGAGCGACTTCGTATTCTGAACTATCGGCTACCTTAGAGGTGCTATTGGTTCTAAGAACTGGAAGCGACTCCCCACATTTTCTGCGAAGTTCGGGGTTTTTATTCTATTTTCAGGATAGGGGAAAGTGAGAAAAAGAAGAGAGGGGCAAAAAAAACGAGTTCCGTTTTGGCCGTTTGCATCCGCCGATTATTCGAGTCATTAGGTATTCTTACATTGTTTGAGAAAGCTAAATCGTAGTTTTATTATTCAAAAAGATAGTCGTTTGCTGAATAGCAATTATTGTTGTAAAATCATTTAGTTCTTTGTGTGATTGTTCTTATCAGAAAGGTCGAGTAATCGAGAATCGAATAACTTGGAAGAATTCAATTCTTTTTTCGTTCGTTAGCTTCCGCTCGAAATTGGTTTTAAGTCGATTCTCGTTAGCGTCATTGAATTGAGCGTCGGCGAAATCATTACGATTTAGATATCACCGCACGTTATCTTGAACTTTTGTAAAAATAGTTGAAAATAGTTTTGTTCAGAATATTAATAATTCTTTGAAGATTCTTTGAAAAAAAAATGAAATTTTTAGACAAGTGGAAAAAGCCCGCTCGTCACATATAATTAATACTAATATATGACACATCAGGTACATATTAATATACGTATACAGGTAATGTATTTAATTGCACTTCCCTGACAAAGTGTGATGAAAACAAAGCTCTCGGTGGATGCACTAGTACTGACTAAATATCTTAATCACGCAAACAGGCGCAATGCGCTGCTCCTCACACAAACAATAAATTCACGGGAGTGCTCATAGGAGCACTTCCCAAATGCGCTCCCATCCTATCCCTCTGACGTAACATAACGTTACTATAGCTATGACAGAAGCGCTTCGGTAGCGCTATAGTAGCACAACTTACTGGTGCTCCTATTAGTACACTCCCATCCCTCTCCCCGGACTGCTTATGAATAATTTAATGTTGAGAAGAGTGCTACGGTTGTGCGCACGTAGCACTTCTTACAAGGGGAGAGTCTTACCTTGTCTTCGCCGATTTCGATGAAAGTTTGCAATTATGTTCCTTTTGGTACCCTTAATGAAATCCCAAAAACCATTCGTGCCAACGCTCGATAGTTTATTTAAATTATTTTTTGTACCACTATAATCAGTGTTATCCTCTTCACTTGTACAGAGGGGTATAGTCAGTGACCATGGCTCAAGTGGCAAAGTGCATGAACAAGAAACATAGCTATCACGGTTCAAATCCAGCGGTTGACAATTTTTTTTTTTTTTTGTATTCGACTACTTTTATTATTTCTGGTCATTTTCACAACTGCAGTGAAATGAAAAGTGAAATGAACACAAAACAAATCGATAGATAAATTATAGAAAAAAACAGGTATTGTACAAAAATCACAGACATTTTCTGGAAATCCTCAAAAATTCTAAATTTTATTTGATTTTTTTTATTAGTGTTTATTTCACTATTTATTTCACTTTAGTTGTGAAAATGACCAGAAATAATAAAAGTAGCCAAATAAAAAAAAAAAAAATGCCGAACGCTGGGGTCGAACCGTGGAAAGTATGATTACTGTTATTGCACCTAACCACTTGAGCCATGGTCACTGACTACACCCCTCTGTACAAGTGAAGGGGATAACCCTGATCATAGTGGTACAAAAAATTATTTAAATAAACTATCAAGCGTTGGCACGAACGGTTTTTGGGAATTCATTAAGGGTACCAAAAGGAACATAATTGCCAACTTTCATCGAAATCCGCGATGACAAGATGAGACTCTCCCCTTGTTAGGAGCGCCTACTATAAAATACTACCTTGTCGCTTCATCAAACCACACGTTCTCTAGTTGTATATGTATATGAAAAATGAAAAAGATTAGTGAAGGGGAGCGTCGCTCCCAGGAGCGCTCCTCAAGTTTTGCTGGCTGGGATAAGTCTGAGCAGTATACGCATTTTTCAGTGTAAAATTAATAAAAACTAAGTTTACTTGCGAAAAAATTTTATAAAAAAACTGAGATAAAGAAGTATTGAAATCAGTTCTGAATTAATATATGACACATCAGGTACATATTAATATATGTGTACAGGTAATGTATTTAATTGTTAACTAATCTTTAAATGGCTAATAGAACAGCAGCGAGCAGCGAGTAATAACTGAACGATTGAGGTTAAAGTCCCAGCTTAGGCAATTTCATCAGGAAAAAAACTTCAGATATATTATATATATGTGTTTTTCAGCTATATGCAGTGTGCGTGATTGTGATGGATATTGAAAAAATGTTTATCAATACCATATTTATAAATTTGAAAGATGCGAAACCAAATAGACTGAAAAAAATTTTTTTTTTCCTTTTTTTTTAACCTTCTTTACCAGTTCTTATAAGCAGATTATAAAGTTCTTTGAGCCTCTTATAAGAAGTCTTATAAGACGCTCTGATATTCTTAAACGACTCTAATAACACAGTTCGGTATGAAATTTGGGATAGAAAAATTTCATCGCAAACATGTAGGATAGGTTACCAAAGAAAGATTCCCAAAGCAATTCAATTTTGTTCATTTCCCTCCCGTTTCCGAGTAATAAATTTTTAAAATATTTTATTTTCTTTGTGTTACGACTCGAACGGGTTCAGTTGCTAGGCCTTGAATTGCCGAATCCCAGCAGTGATGATCCCGAAGCGAGAGATCCGACGGAAGACGTGAAGTCCGCCAAAAATCCCTAATAAACTTCGCGGACGCCGAGGTTTATTTAATGAAAAACGATCGCGGATTCTCTTAAAACAAATTTTCATCAACGAAATCAACTCTTCATTCAACGCGTAGTGTACAAAAATGAACGAAAAGTCCGAAATTTATCATACAAAATCTCAGCGAGAAAGCCCAAAATAATCAGAAGTTAATCACACGAAACTAGAATTGAGAAAAGAACCACTCCCGCTCCTAAAACTCTAAGTGTTTATAAGATCAAAAATCTAATGGGCTAAAGGAACTGAATCATAGCGAAATGGGCCACAGGACCGCCAATAGAAACGCATTATCTCCCACACAGTATCTAAAAATGGGCTGCAGGACGTGAATTATCGTGAAATGGGCAAAAAGAATACGCGTCACTTTATAACAATATCTAAGATGGGCTAAAGGCCCAAAACATTCGACATGGGCTACAGGACGCTCGAAAGACTTCGAAGCTTGCCGAAACATTAGAAAAACAAACTTCCCCCCATGAATCATCCAGACTGCGTCATTCGAACATTCGGTTCCACGCCAGAACGATACTCCAAGTTACGCAGTACACTTTGAATCATTATGGAACGTGATCGGGACGTGACACTTAGATATTATAATCCGTTATTTTTGACCGATTTTTATGAAATTAGATGTATTTTATGCGTTTTCCTAGGAGATGAAATCAATCCCGTCATTATTTTTGCAAAAAAACCTATGTTTCGAATTTTCAAGTATTTCCGAAATTGTAAGTCTTTATCATTCGTCACGCTCACAATGGGAATAACGCCGAGTCGATTTTCAGCAGCATCTGAATAGTGAAAGGTCTCCATCACGTTGCGAGCGTAACAAATGATACATTCAGAAAAATTTGAAAATTCGAAACATTGGTTTTTATGCAAAAATAATGACAGAATCGGTTTTATCGCGTAGGAAAACCCATAAAATAAGTATAATTTCATGAAAGTCGGTCAAAAATAACGGATTTTAGTATCAGAGAAAATAAAATATTTAAAAAATTTATTGCTCGGAAACGGGAGCGAACTAAACAAAATTGCCTGGGGAATTGTTTATTGGCAACCTATCCTACACGTTTTCGATGAAATTTTCCCATCCCAACTCCGAAAGTCAATTTTTGCTGAACTGTGTAACATTCTACAAGATTTTTTTAAGAATGCTATAAGACTTAATTCGAGGGTCCTTTTCTTCTCACAGGCGTCTACTAGAATACTATAGGAACCTTCTAAGCTAATTCAGCATGATATAAGAACGTTATTAGCCAAAATGTGCTACTTGGGAAGTAGTATGTTGAATTCGAATGATATCGTAATCCTGAATAGGCAACAAAGCTGAAACGTAAATAAATCATAGTGCAAATAAGATTACAATTTATTATGTGATACGTCATTATACGTGAGTGATGAGTATAAAAAACTTTTTTAAACATCAGTTTTTACAGTTTTACATGCAATACAGATACGGTAAACTTTCTAATATTAAAGTTTTGTGAAAATCTAACCTTATGAAAAACACTTCAGAAGAGTAAAAAATCGTTTGGAGTGCTTACAGGAAGAAAAATATCTTGTTCAAGTATTTAAAGGATACAAAAAAATGATATTGAATTTTTTTAAGGACATGAAGAATCCTGGTATACGTCATAAACTTTGATCTATGATATGTAAGTATACGATAGATATCAACAAAAAGTTATGATCCCTACTTAGCGAGAAATATCACTACTTTATTACAAAAATGACCTTAATTTTTTTTTACCGTGTGAAAGAAACGCGAAATAACAAATAGCAAATTAACGAAATACAAACATTCTTCATTAAAAGTTGACAATTACACTTTGTGCTCCAAAACACCTTGTAAAATTACAAAAAAATAAAACTTGTGTAGAAAGATTTGTAATAACCTCTCCCCCCCCCAATACTTCCTTCAAACGTTTTTTCAAGATTAGCTCCCGTTTTCGTTGAATTAATTAAATAAATTTTTTTTCAAAAGCATGCTCTAAATAGCGTTATATTAGCCTTTTTTCTCGAACAAAAAACAATTTGTGTTCTCTAATTACCCTGTTTCCATTTCTCCTATAAAATATGTCGGAATCTGCACGCGAAAAATTTTGGAAATGCGCTCGATGAGTCTTTATTCTACTATAGCTGGAGCTCCTTTTTCAAAGCATCGTTACTCCCGTTCCATCACTGGCTTTGACACCCGAATTAGTCACACGGTACCCACTGCTGATCATCTTTCCAGACTTCTAAGAAAGAGCTCCAGCTATAGAAAAATAAAGACTCATCGAGCGCAATTCCAAAATTTTTAGCGTGCGGATTCGCAGAAATGTAAACAGGGTAATTAGAGAAAACAAGTCGTCTTTTATTCGAGAAAAAAAGACCAATATTACGTGATTTGATTCAATTTATTTATCGAAAACGGGGGCTGATCTTGAAAAAACGTTTCAAGGAAGTATTTAGGGGGTGATTACCAATCTTTCGTGACAAATTTCGTTTTTTTGTAATTTTTGAGGTCGCACAGTGTTATTCATCATTTCATGCCATTAAAAAATTTATAGAGGGCCCTATAATATAAAATATAATACATTGTATTTTATGATATAATATATATATTTTTCTTATATTATAAATAATAATTATTTATTATTATTATTATGAATTTAATTTTTTTTAATAATATAAAATTATATTTTTTTAATATTTCAATTTATATTTCGTGAAAATGTAATACGATAAAACATACTATATTTTTCGTCTCATTGTAAGTACGCCAAACGGATTTTTACTTTTTTTAAATTTTTTTTATAAGGGACTAGCGGTCCCAGCGGACTTTGCTCCACGGTTACCATGTTGTTACACGCTGTTTGATCAGAAAAATTCAATTGTTTAATTGAAAAACAAAAATATATTTACAATTATTTTCGAATACGTTAAATTACTTGGAATAATAAAGAGAAGATTTTTAATTTTTTTCCTGGAGATACTGCGCAATTTTCGCATGTAGCGTTATAAATTTTTTCGGTCATTACTGTCAACAAATGGCATTTACAACGTTTTTTTTGTTCCTGACTCTATGTTCTGGACAAATTTTCCCTTTAATAGTACACGGTACACTTTAATTAGTTTGTTTGTAAACAAACATACCCGACAGTTGAATCCCAATAATTTTCTAGACTTGATCTACAAGTCTAGAAAATTATACTTTACATAGCTACAAAGAACAATTGGATAATATGTATGTATCGTACAATGTATTTTTTTGTTCATGAATAAAGTTAACTGATTCTCGATATTTTCGATCGAAAAAGAAATTTACAATGATGCTTATTTTACCATGGTATTTGCCGTATTTCGGGCAGTGTGCACGAAAAAGCTACTGCGCACCCTATGACGTCACAAAAAGTTCCAGTTCTAAGAGTTCCCCTTCCAAATCACCAACGTCGTGAATCTTAGACCATATAGTACATAAACCGCGCGTCACATTCGATAAAGCGTGTCAAGATCTGGATAACTTGCATGGTCCAAATCCAATATGGCCGCGTTCAGAAGTAAACAAACCACTGGATGAGACAGACCGTATCTCATCATTGTTTTTTGTTTTATCTTTGATAAAAAAGAATAATAAGGTAAAAGTGGAAAAAATGAATTCATCATAAGTAATGGATAAAATTCACTTTAAACTTATTCTCTTTTCACATAAATAAAAAAGTTTATCGTGAAATTGTAATTCTTACAATTTTAATAAAATGCAAAGTTATCTTGCACACACGTTTATTGTATGTTATTGCATTTCTCCGTGTTTAATTGAAAGTAGAAGAAACAAGCAATTAAGGGACGGTTCTACTTTGTTGACCCGAAAATCAGTAATTTTTTTAGGGATCCGTTATAAGTACACTTTTAAAGATAGAATTTTTATATTTGGCATGGTTATCAAAGAACATTTATTCTGCAAATTCAAATTTTTTTTCACTGGCTAAATGAAAAAGGGGGCGGGGGGACGCCGATCAATGGCGATATATCCTCGAGGAGATGTCTCGCTAGCGGAAGTAATTTAGCCAAAACGGATGATTTACAAGAACAAAAACCCGACATATTCTTAATTTATAGCGATTTCTGCATGAAATGAACTAGGATTATAAAAAAAATCATGAAAAATGAAACAATTATGCATTAATAAAAAAAAAACTCGATTTTTTTTAAATTTTTCTTTACGAATTGTTGTGCAAAACGAGTAATTGTTATTATATTTTGATGATCATAGTTCACTTTCTGCACACAATCCTGATGCACATATGTGCCAGATTTGGCGACGATTGGTTGATTACAACGTCTTGAATCACTTCCGTAAGTTCGAAAAACGTAGTTTTGAGATAAACGCGTTTCAAGTTTTCAACCTAGTAAAGATCAAAGGACTGAAAAATAAAGCATGACTCTGCTGATGTAGTTGAGGTAGTTAAACATAATGTACATATTCAAAACTTTACACAGGTATTCTTTCAAGGTCACTTTACAAAATCTCATGAAAAAAATTATTGTAATTTTATCAAAAAATGCAAAACGGTGACTATCACCGAATCTGGTTTTCGCCGCTGCAACGCGTCTTTGGCTGAAGCTTTGAAACTGTGTATTACTTTTGTGATTCAAAAGATTTTGACTCAATTCCATGAACACACTCTTAATACATTTATCTATACGATAAAACAAAACAAAAATAATCAAATTTTTTGACCCAACAAAGTAGAACCCTCCCTTAAGATGTACCTAATCAGCACTACAACTGTATCAATAAATAACTATTTTCATATAAGAATAACCATAGTGCAATTATGAATCATATAAATTTGAATAATTTAAAAAAACTTTTCCAAAAATATGCGTCTCACAATATAATGAGCAACTGAAAATCATATCAGGATAATTACAAATTGTGGTCATAAAAAAAATTTCACCTAACCTCGTTTCACAGTTTTCATATTCTAAAGAAATGTTACCAATTATAGTGAATAAAAACAATAATTCTATTGCAAAAGTGAAATATTGTGAAAAAGTATAAATTAATAATAATTATAATGATACGTAAGAGCTGCTTTAAAAGCACTTTTTTGAAGTATGAATGTAAACATATATTCATTAAATAATTAACATAAAAAAAGAGACATGCTTTCAGTAATGAGTATATGTATTACGGTTAAAAACCATAAAAAATATCATTTTTTCATAAACTCTTATTTTTTTTTTTTCTTTAACTATTTTCAAATTGTCATTCTGAAATCTACTGTCAGATAATAGGATTGCACGATTAACTAGACTTACTATGACACTTATTTTATGTTGTACCGTGTGATTAGAATGAAAATTAATACATAGTCCAGAAAAAGTCGGTTTCCGATACCAATTCGTGATCAATTCACCATTACCCGTCCTAATGATTTCAATGTCTAAAAAACTAATCCTGTCATCATTTTCCGACTCATAGGTAAAGTTCAATCTTTCATAATAATTATTGAAAATTTCTAATATCTCATCTATCTTAGTCCTTGGAACAATTGCAATTATATCATCGACATATCTTTTAAACATTGAAATCCTGTAATTCAATCTCTTTAAACATTCCACCTCTAAATCTTCCATCACGATATTAGACAAAGTCGGTGAAAGTGGTGAACCCATTGGAGTGCCATAAGTTTGAGAATAAAATTTATTTCCAAATGAAAAACTTATCGAATTTAATGAAAAATTAACTGTCGTAATAAAATCCTCCATTGGAATCTTTGTGACTTTACTAATTCGGGACCAACGTTTTTTGATTCCTTGAATAACTAATTCATTTAGAATATAAGTAAATGGTGATTTAACATTTAAAGAAATAAGAAGTTCATTATCTTTTATTTTCCGTTATGTAATATATTCCACCAATTCCCAACTATTTTTTATGTTTGATTCTGGTCTTGAAATAGCTGTCTCCAAGATATTCGAAATTTTTTTAGCTAGATTATTTGTTGGACTGTCAATCGAGGAAACAATAACTCTTAAAGGAATATTCTCCATGTGAATTTTTGGTAACCCATAACATCTAGGAAAATGATGGTTTCCAACCGGTGACCTTAACTTCCTTGGTTCATCCTTGTCAATATAATCATTTTTTGGCTATCTATTTATTATTTCATTAATCCCTTTCTGAATCAAATTAAATGGGTCCGTTTTCAATTTAATGTAAGCAGTATCATCATCAAAAATATCAATCTTCTTTCTATTGTAATCTTTGAAATTCATTATTACTGTAGTTTTACTTTTATCAGCAGTAGTTACTAATAAAGCCTTATTTTTTCTTAAGTATTCTTTACTCTCATCAATCTCCTTTTTCAAATTAATTTCAAATAAATTCTGTCGATAAGTATTGCTTATAAATGTATGTATACTATTTGTAAAATTCACTCTCGCTTCATTCTTTAAATCCTCATCAATTTTATAAATGCCATTCTCAAAAATTTTAAGTAATTGTGAGACCAGTATATCCTTCCTATTTGCAATAGGGCACCCAAATTTTCCTCCTAAACTCATTATCCTAATAACATTCTCAGGTATCTCTTTCTCTGTCAAATTCTCTATCCATCCCTCATTCTTCAGTTAAAAAAAATCAAAATCATCATAATCAAGTGACTGTTTTTTTAAATCCACTAAACCTCGACATTTGTCAATATACCTCTTTTTATCAATCATATCCCACTTCCTCAATTTCTTAGAGCTCGTTTCATAAAAAGTTTTTAAAAATTCTGAAAGAAAATTATTTTTGTCATTGTCATAGAACTCGTAGAATTACCTCGTTCCGAGAATGTTGCCGTCGCGCATGAAAAGACGCTGCTAGGCCCCTTGATACGAAATATACTATTATTATGTCTCTCTATCTTCTCTAACTGTTTCAAATGATATGTTAAATCAATCTTCGCGTCCTTTATCTCCAAATTCAGAATCGTCGATTTCACATCACTAAAATATTTATCGATTCTCGTATTCACAGTACGGCTCTTGAATGATAAGTGTTAAGAGTCAAATCTACTAAAATGTTTTGGGAAAATTCTCGCCTTTTGACATCTTATCAAGAAAATGATCCGATTACGTGATGAATGACATGCCTCCGATTTTTTAACCCATCTTTGACTAGGAGAACGAATAATTATTTGAAATTTCTATGGAAGAAGCCTAGTGAATCTTCTTCAGGGGAATAATTCCAAAAAGAAGAAATTTGCATTTCAATTCTACGGACATACCATGAAAAATAACTCAATGTTAAAACCACTCAAGCATGTTTTTTTTTTATTACATGACGCCATCATGCATATTAAGAAAATGCTGAGAAAAATTTTCTGCTCTTGTTATGTAAAACACATTTTTAAATAATTTTTTAATTTCGCTTCATACGTCCCTGTCATGCATCAGGAGATGCGATGCTCTTGTTTCGTCCCTGCCTTGGACCAAGCAACTTACTCAGATCTTCGCACGTTTCTTAACAATGAGCAAGATAGGCGACGCGCGGTCCATGTACTATATGGCCTAAGTCGTGGATGCTACTCCTCGACTGTCAATATCTTCTTCTTGGAATTCTGAATCAATCGATGTAGTAAAAATTATATATTTTCTCACAAAACCGCTACATACATTTTGGAAAGTCCTTTGTCC
The DNA here is from genome assembly GCA_028476575.1 of Platygaster robiniae. Taxonomy (NCBI): domain Eukaryota; kingdom Metazoa; phylum Arthropoda; class Insecta; order Hymenoptera; family Platygastridae; genus Platygaster; species Platygaster robiniae. Next base: position 11,189,230 of record CM052027.1, on the reverse strand, counting down.
ACCGCATTTTTCAAATAAATCTACCAAACTTTATCAAAGAAAATTCAGTATAAAACATTAAACTACCCACAATCAGCGCTTAAAATGTCGTTTGATACAGCCTGAAAACGATTTTTAGTTATTAGATGAAATTAACTAAATTTTCGGTAAAGTGACGTTAACATTTTCAATACTTCTTACATCAAGTTTTGCGAAGTTTAAATTCATCATAGCTAGCCACAATTTTGTGCAGTCAATAAAACTGTAACTTGTCAAATAGCTATCGAAATTTCGGTAGGTTGTGTCAAACGCCATGAGTAATTCTCGCAATATTATTCTGTATCATCAAGTAAAGTAATTGGAGAGTAAGGAAATTTCGAAATTCAGATATTAAACCTCTGGCTCAGCGCTGTATACGGGGGGTGCTAGGGTGAAACACCACGAAATGTTTCAAGCCCCCCCCCCCCCCAATTTCTCAGCCTCTAAAACATTGTCACCCATGAACTTTGAAATGCATACCTTCATGAATTATGAGAAATTTTTTTTTCGTTTCATATACTTCAAATTAAGTGTTATGGAAGAAGGTGAATAAATAAATGCTCGAAGTTAAATAATAATGATACATTAGAGAAATAAAATATAAAATTTATAACCACGAAACTCGACTCTTTATTTTCATAAGTATATTTTTACATTTTCATTACATATAAACGTAAAATTTACATCAAAATAGTTAGACTTTACGGGCTTTTTGACTGTCAAAAGCTTTTAGAATATGAGATACAGGTATTTTTTTGAAGTCTTTTGATTTCGAAAGCGAGAAAAGCGAAATTCCTCATTCTCTGAGTAGTCATGGACAATCGAGATGGAACATCAATTCGTGAAACAACCGAAAAAGAGCTCCCACAAATTGCGGTATTACAGCCAAAAGTTTCGATGGCAGCAAACATCTTGTAAGTTTGTGAAAATGCATCTCAATAATCGTAAAGGGTTGACAGAATATTGAAACCTTCACTTCTTCGTCCACAGATAGCCATTCTGATCTCTTCGTGTCCACAAATTTTTTCGCAACAGAAAATTCGGCATCTTCAGGCAAAATATCCCAACTTTCTTCAATAGTTGTAACTTGTCCAAATCATCACTAAAGCATCAGAGCATGCCAGAAGAATATCGTTGTTTTCAGTGAAAACTCGCTCCAGCTGTGTTCGCATGACATCGATCACTTTGAAAAAGCTGGACTTGACTATACTATCTTCGTCCGAGCGTTCTCCAATGGTTTCCATAATCACCGTATCAGCTAGTCGAATTGACCTTTGACGAACTCGTCGATTTGTTTTCAGTAACTGTACCACGGTCTTCAGTAAATCCTCAGCCTTTTGATTGTACTCGTTGAACTTCTCAATTTTTCTGAATTCTTCCAGAGTTGCATCAATGGCGGTGATGATGGGCATTGCTTGACGATAACTCATTTCACGATTTTGGAAAATCTTGTCGGCTGGTGCGAGGGTTTTCAGGGCGTCGTTCATGAAGTATAACATGAAAATGAATTCTTTCCGAGTTATTGCTTCCAGAAGACCAATTAAAGTGGCGATTTCTTCTGCATCGAACCGCAAGGACGATCCATGTCTGAGTTGAGTTAGTGTTGCCATGATCTCATCGTAATTTTCCAAAGTTTCTGCAGAAGCTTGAATGTGGCCGGTCCATCGCGTTTCTATTAATCGCTTTACTGTTTTTCCTTTGTATATTTTTCGAATTCTCGGCTTCGTGAAAATCGTGTACATCAATTTGAGGTTTTCAAAAAAAACATTTCCTGCTTCAATGTTTTTCACTACTTCAATAACAACTAAATGAAGTCTGTGACTGAAGCAATGTACATAGGGTATGACTTTTTAAAATGCATCTTGTAATATTTTCGTGACGCTACTTTTGTACCCTTTCATCACTGCTGCACCATCATAACATTGATTAATTATACTAAACGGGTTGGACCATATTCTTTCACAGACGTTATGAGCAATTTTGTGAATGCATCCGCATCTAAATGTTCACATTCTTCAAAAAATAGGAGAACTTCATTCAGTTTTCCTTGTAAGACGTAACGGGCAGCTGAGGACAAAATTTCCACTCCTTCTTTTGTGCCATCCAAAAAAATTATAAAAAAGTCAACATCTGATTTTTTGATTTCTTCAACGATGTTGTCACGAAGCACTTTTGCCATGATAGTGATAATTTCATTTTGAATCATGGGTGAAGTGTACGTTGCATTAACTGGCATTATATACTGGCATTTCACTAATTCACTGTCAATTTCAAGAGTGTATCTAAAAAGATGGTTGAAAAGGCTCTCTTCGTTGTCTTCACTATCCTAATTTCCGAGTAAGGCCAGTTCATTTAAAACCAAAAATCGAATTTTTTCTAAGATGGTGCTCACGTAATATCTACGTTTTTCAAGTGTTTTATCATTTATCAATGTCAAGACAGAGGTATTAGTTTTTTCCCGTTCCAAAAGTTCAATTTGTTTAGCAGTGGCATTGACGTGTCCTTCTGATTCACTATGTTTTGGGAACCCCTTGCCAGAAGACAGAGCATGTTTCCATGAACGAAAACTATCGATTGTGGAAGTGTGGTCTTTGAGGTTGGTTCCAAACATTGCAAAATACTGCATCACGTGAAACAGAATATTCTAGCCATGGTTACTTGTGTAACCACTGTAACTGGAAGAATCTTTGATTTTTCATATTGCTTGTATATGGAAACTTTATGTCCTGGAGTTTCCTGGTGTGATTTTCTGAACTGAACTTTTCGCCTATTGATGTGATGTCTTCTGGTGCAGTCATAAATTTGGAGTTCACAGAGGCAGCAGATCCTACTAAGAATTTTAAAAACAATATAATTTTCATTATACACAGAAACATTTGCTTTCTACAGGGTGTTCCAGACACGGCGGATCAGGCCAGATAACCTGAAAGCCACTTATTCCTCATGCGATTCTACACTGTAAAGTGGATATTGCGACAGTGCTGGGAGATCGTGGATTTTTCTTACCATCTCCCTACCTACCTTTCAGTCCCCACCATATTTCTGTTTCTTTGATAACCACTGGCGCACAATAGATTGACTATGTCAGGCTCAACAATAGAATGTTTTATCTAATTTTCTCTTTTTCGGTTCAGGCATAAGAGAAAAAAAAGAAATATATGAATTCAGGTAAATTTTTCAACTCCGATTTTAGTTGACAGACTCAGTAAAATATATTTTTTTCGAAATTTTCAAAATTGTTTCGAAATAAATATAAAACAGTTATTGACACGAAGCAATTTAACGCAGTACGCCAAACACTGCGTAATGCGTGAAAGGAATAAATTAAAAGCCTGCAATTATCACTAATTTATTTATTTTAATATTGACCAAAAATTACATTAGTGCTTACTCATATAGGTGTTTACATACAGAAACCCCACAAAAATGTTGATTACATTATCAATTTCGAAAAATGATATGGATTCTAGTCAACTTTTGATTTTTTTACTTTGTTCCTCTAATTTGTCACGAGTCACGAGCGTCAATCACTTTTATTTCACATTTTCAGTATCTAAAATTTCTAGAAAATCACCCGATATTCTTTCATTTTTCTTTTCATAACTATAAAGAATTTGCGAATTCCTTAACTTTAAATGGTCGTCAGTTATTTTTGCTGTCAAAGCCGTTTCCTTTCTAGACGCCAAATTGAAACGTAAAACACAAATTAAATTCAACGTATCGTATGCAATTGCTTAGAAATTTCAAGTTCGGGAAAGCAATTTGAGATGAACCATCACTTTTTTTTAAAGAAACGCGAGAAAGGTATTGCAACATTTCATCAAAAGATATTTTTTCTACACTCAGAGAAAAATTTGCGCGCGCTGAGCAAACTCCGGCTTAAGCACATACCGATTTGAGCCATGCAAGTTGCCGGCTTGAGAGAAATGAATCCCGAGTTGAGACAACATGGTGCTGAAAATTTTATTTCTAATGTGAGAACTCGGAAGCCTGCTTGGCCTAAGCGGCCTTCCCGAGTTTTTTAAGTAGTTTGTAACTTGAGGACAGCCTTCAACAGTATAAAAAAAACCAGTTGCGAGTATCGAGAAGCATACCGCGGCTTGAGTCAACTCGGATTGTAAGCAACTCGGTAGGCCCGCTTGGACCAAGCGGGCTCAAAAATTTGACAACTAAAAAGTGAAGGGCCGATTTGGCTGAACTCGGTGTCTGCTTGGCGTGAGCGAATTTTTCCCTGAGTGTAATGAATATTTGACACTGTCGAGTATTTCATACAGCCTTCGCCAGGGAGGAAATATTTTCTCGGGAGGATGGCTGATCGTCGCAATATTTTGTCGTTCTCTTTTGTTCGTGGAGCATCGCGCGTGCGGGGAAGCAGCGATTATGCGCATTTAAATGTCGGGGAAAAAATTTTTCTAGGATACGCCATTTCGGGACTCATTTTGTTCAAGGTATTGCAAATTCGTTACATAAAATTTTATTTCATACGGTTTTTCGGTTTTACGTCTTGGAGGGACATTTTATTTAAGGGCAAATTTTTTTTCATCGTTTTGGACTTTCTTGCGTTTGTGAAATCGTGACATCCACGAATCGGTGACAAATTAATTCGTGACTTTGAACAATCGGTTACTTTTTTTTCGCTGCTATTTGTTTGCGAGGATTTGAAATATCGAAATTTTAGGGATTCGGGAATATGCAGAAGTGTTCTTTTGGGTTTTCGATCCAAAGTTTTTTCGGTGTTTTACTTTTTCGGTTTTTTAATTATTAGGAAATGTAAGTTCTCGGGCGATCGCGAAGTCGAGTTTTTAAGGAAACGGGGTTTGTCACTGTCGGGCATTCGATATTTTGGCCAAATCATGTTTCGGGACGTTGGATTTTCGATATTTTTTTTGTTCGAAGCATTGGGTAAGCGGGGCAAATTACGAGCGGTCTCGTGCAATTTCGGGAATTTCAGGATTCGGGGATTCATGCTTTAGGTCTCTTGATATTCGGGTAAATGACCCATTCGGGTAAATGGTGGCGTCCCTACGCTCCAACTTTCTACGTGATTCCACACGTAAGCATACCATATATTAACCTTTGTGAAGGATACGTATGCGTGACGCAGCGTAATGCGTTTGGTTCCGTTGAGAATCGGCTTATATAACTTTGGGAGTTATACGGATTCCCATAGGGAGGACACGGATGTTCGCAGGCACTTTAAAGTATATAGTGACACCCATACAAGATCCTGAAAGTTACGATAGACTCAGAAGAATACGCGTATTGCTGTGATCCGTATGTGAATTCATTCCCAGTAGAATCTCCCCAGATTGTGTGTGCAACTTGATATTATCGTTCCCAGCAGGATTTGATCGTCACAATCACAATATCCACACACCGTGTAAGGCACTTTTTCCTTTGCCATTTTTGAAAATTCGCGAAATTCAATGACTTATTAACAATTTTATGGGGCGAATAACGTCTAAGGAGGCAGAGCCTTCCATGGAAGACATTTCCCATTTCCCAGAATTAAACGGAAAACTCGAATGGGTCGTAACAAGATTAGTTGTGTTCCTCATTCCTTCGAAATGAACTGTAAAAAAAGGCTGTTTTGAGCAAGCATAATAGCATTTCCGGGAGACAGTATTTTTGGGATCAAAACAAATCATAGAGATAATAAAGGTCACGAATTTTCGACGACTAGATTTCCTTATCAAACATTCAACTTTTATTGTTTATTTCAAAACGGAAATCCACTTTTTAACCAAATACGAAAGGCAATTATCACTTGCAACTTGCACTTCTGAGAACTGTATTCTTTTTGGCTTTTCGGAGACTTTGTTATCTTATTCCCCAACTTCTCCCAATAATTCTCGAAATCGTGCCCACTGCAAATTTTTAGGCCTATTTGTCTTATGGGTGAATTTCACTTAAAAAGTTAAGTCATAAGTAGGTCAACAAAGAAAGTATGTCTGCATAATCCATATCGTTCCCGGTATGGCTTTTACCAAATTATTAACGTTTATAAATATTTGACTTTTGGCTTTATTTCTCCAATGGACAAAATTGGTATCAACCGAAAAGGTATTCGAATCAGCTTTCGAAAAATATCCGGTCGACTTGCAAAAGCGTTCCCGAAGGTTAAGGTCGACAGTGATTTTGACCTCGGGAGCGCGACCTGCTTAAGCTCCGAATTCCGAAATGCGCGCCGTACAAAAGGATAGAGCGCCATTGATGTTATATTCACACAGTGCCAGTGCCGTAGCAATCCAGAGCTTGCCACCCCCCCCCCCCCCGCGCGCGTTCGTGTGTAAAGTAAATACGAATTTTTTTTATTTGCGCGCTTACAGGTTTTAGTGTGTGACGTGCAGTTTTTTTGTGAATGACTGGTGGTGTTGTTTTGCAAAAAATTTCTTTAAAAAAAAAGGTCAACATGTTAGCGTCATACCATTTTTCCCCTCCTACACCGAACATAATTGCTACGGGACTGCACAGTACATTAATAAAATAAGGTCGTACTAAAAATTATTACATCCCATTAGTTAATAATTTTCTACAATCAGAGGCAAAAAACACAAATAACAATATTCACTTTTAAAAAATTCAAAGGTATGTGCTTTCAAACTATTCCCAACACCTGCATTACATTGTTCTTTTATTGCAATCACTACAAATCATTGAAAATTTGTCTAGTATGAAAAAATGAAAGTATTGGACTTGAATCATTTTTAAAGGCAATTTATAAATAAACAGTTGGATAATTTATCTCATTTATTTATATAGTGCACAAAAACAATATGTTTATTGTTATACCACTTTTTTCACATTTATTGCAACAATAAATGCATAAAAGTAATTTTTTACAATACGGGAAATGTAAATATACAATGGAATTTGGTACTGAAAAAATATTAGGTTTTATTAAAAAACGTTTTTATTGTAATGTTAAATAAAAAATAATTATAAAACAATGAAATAAAATAATTACTGTCGTTGCGCATGACGAATTTGCGCATGACAAATGATAGATTACGCAATTCACAACTTGTATTTTTATTGGTTCTTTCTTCATGTGGAGTACAAGGACGAAGCTGCAATAGTAAATACGATTTTCACAGTTTGAAAAACGATTTATAACTAATTTTACGATAAAAATGGTATATTGTTACATTTTATGCAAATTTAATGAAACAATTTATTAAGTATGATTGAGCCTCGTTCATAAAGATTAGAAGAAAAGTAATTTTTAACTCGCATCATTTTTTGAAAGTATTATTCAAGGTTTTAACATAATTTTATTTTAGGCTTTCGATTTATGAGAGTTTTTTGAAAGATATTTATTTATTTATTTAATACATGACGTTCATTGTTTTTTTTCTGAATTAGTAATAATCTCTTGGTCATCTGCTGCAAATTTTTTAGTCTCAAATGGTAGATCACGCGATTCACAACTTGCATTTTGGTCGGTTTTTTCTTCTCGTGAAGTGCAAGGACGAAACTGCAATAGTAAATACAATTATCAAAATTACCATAATGTTTTCCATATTTTTCTGATATTTTTTGTCAATTATAACCAAACTAAAAAGAAAAGAAAATATCCTAGTTTGATATTTTAGAAATCTGATCGGTTACACTCTATGATAGAAAATTTATTTTTTTATTTGGAATTTTGTGAAAATCGGCGAAGGACATTTTGACTCATAAAAAAATAAAGAAAATTTAGCTTTATTTTGGCGCATCGTTTCTATACCTACTTTTCGAAGTAGAGTGTTTATTGGTTGAATTTCCAACTTGAAAATTTTTTTGGATTTTGAGTTTTGTAAAAAGTGGCTAGGGACTTTTTGACTCGAGAAAAATATGTGAAAAATGTAGGTAAATTTCACAGCCCCACAAAAAAAAAGTGGAATGTGCGACAGACTACGGTAGTCCTATCATATGGATTTTGGGTATCTGAATCCAAATCCGCACTGAGAATTGCAAGATAACTGACGGTTTTTGACATAACCTCAAAAAACTTTGTTTTTAGGCTAATTTTGCATTAAAAAATTCGTTTAAAAAAAATCGTGAATTTTTTTTATTTTGACTACAGATTCAGATTCGGCAGCAAAAAATACATGAGAAATGCTCTATATAGTCCACTAGCCCCAATACTTTGCGGTGGGGGAGAGACTGTAAGAAGGGTATAAGTGGAAAATCCCGCCGAACAAAAGTGACTTTTTTTGCCAACCAAACTAGTCGATTTTTATGAATTTTAGGTCGCTGAATCCGAATCTGTGGTTATAATTACAATATTGATGACAGTTTTCCACATAACCTCAAAAAATGGTTTTTTCTGCTAATTTTGCAATAAAAAATTTGTAAAAAAAAAAATTCGTGGATCGTTTTCAAATTTTATTACAGATTCGGTATCAGCAGCAAAAAATACACGAGTGATGCTTTTTTAGTTGCCTAGCACCAATACTTCGTGGTGGGGAAGGGACTGTACGAAGGCATTAGCGTAAGATCTCGCCAAATAAAATTTACTATTTGTACCAACCAGAATAATTGATTTCTGTAGATCTTGTGTCACTGAATTCAACTTGGCAGTCGAAATTTTACGAAATATTCGTGAGACTGAAGTCTAGGTGTACTATATTGAAAAACGGGAAAACCAGTAATTAGTGAATGACGTAAAAAAAGTAGAAACTTTTTGTATCATACGTCTATGCGTCTGAATCAGGTGGACTGAGCATGTTTTTTTTACACACTTAAAAAAAATGTGTCGTAATTTTACTCTACCGATAACAAAAGTCATTACACATTACCATGGTAGGGAAATTTCACTATAATTTTACTGTAATATTTCTTATTTTACTGTTAGTTAACAGTTTATTTATACTGATATTCCATATTTTAATGAAATTTTTCTATTCAAGTATGTGAAACATAAGATTCCGGTTGGCACAAATAGTGAATTTTGTTTGACGAGATTTTACGCTAATGCCCTTCGTTCAGTCCCTTCCCCACCACGAAGTATTGGTGCTAGGCAACTAAAAAAAGCATCACTTGTGTATTTTTTGCTGCTGATACCGAATCTGTAATAAAATTTGGAAACAATCCACGAGTTTTTATTTACAAATTTTTTATTGCAAAATTAGCCGAAAAAAATTTTTTTTTAAGGTTATGTGAAAAACTGTCACCGATATTGTAATTCTAACCACAGATTCGGATTCAGCGACCCATATTCCATTGAAATCGACTAGTCCGGTTGGCAAAAACAGTCACTTTTGTTCGGCGGGATTTTCCACTTGTACCCTTCATACAGTCTCTCCCCCACCGCAAAGTAATGAGGCTAGTGGACTAAATAGAGCATTCCGCGTGTATTTTTTGCTGCTGAATCTGAATTTGTAGTCAAAATAAAAAAAAATTCACTATTTTTTTGTTACAAATTTTTAAATGCAAAATTAGCCGAAAAAACAAAGTATTTTGAGGTTATGTCAATAACCGTCAATCATCTTACAATGCTGAGTACGGATTCGGATTCAGCGACCCAAAATCCATAGGATAGGACTACCGTAGTCTATTGCACATTCCACTTTTTTTTTGTGGGGTTGTGTTTTTATCCAAACTTTCTACACCACCCTGTATATTTTTGCTTGCTATGGTGAACACTTCCCCAACGTATAATTCGCTAATTAATGTCATTATTTTATGTGTATTACAAAAGGGCTACTTACACATTTCTCACGAGTAAACTTTTCCAATTCATCACGATATCTACTATTGAATGAAATTTCTTTTTTGTAACACTTATTATGATAAACAACGCCTGAGGCATCTCCCAACAACAATTTTCCATACTGAAAATTTTTGTGGTTTCGGAATTTGATTGCATTTAATAATTTATCATGAGTATCATCACTGCACATTGTAAGTTTGCCGCCTTCATTGCAAATGAAACACTCAAGCATTTTTTTATAATGTTTTGAACAATTTTAACAAAAACAAAACAATCTCTCCGAATGCGAAAACAAATGTCAATGTATAGAAAAAACAATCAGCTGTGCCGAGACGCTTACGCACATGCGCGCTCACACACTCGGCACGCTCTGTCCTTTTCTACGGCACGCATTTCAAATTCGGAGCTTAAGCAGGTCGCGCTCCCGAGGTCAAAATCACTGTCGACCTTAACCTTCGGGAACGCTTTTGCAAGTCGACCGGATATTTTTCGAAAGCTGATTCGAATACCTTTTCGGTTGATACCAATTTTGTCCATTGGAGAAATAAAGCCAAAAGTCAAATATTTATAAACGTTAATAATTTGTTAAAAGCCATACCGGGAATGATATAGATTATGCAGACATACTTTCTTTGTTGACCTACTTATGACTTAACTTTTTAAGTGAAATTCACCCATAGGACAAGTAGACCCAAAAATTTGAAGTGGGCTCCCGGACTAAAAGAAAATAGCCTAGGAAATCATCAGATCTACGAAACATTTTCCATGGAAGGCCCCGCCTCCTAGAAGTTATTCGCCGCAACAAAATTGTTATTGAGTCATTGAATTTTGCGCATTTCGAAAAATGGCAAAGGAAAAAATACCTTAGAATTGCACGAGGAAAAAGTGGTTTTCAGGTGATCTGCCATGACTGGACACCCTGTATATGAATCAGGTGTAATCTATCTACTAATTTCCTCGTCTTCAAAATCCGCAATAATACATGAATCGGATACTGTCTTCGAAATTTTAGAAACAGTCGTGGAACTGCTCTTGGGATCGAACTATTTTTGTTGTCTTCACTTGTATTAGTTGCCGGCGAAGGACACAAATTGTTTGTCGGAGTAACATCTAAATAAAATTTTCGATTTAAAGTAATTCGATTGCAAAAAATAATTTTTTCAACTTCATACGCGGAATCTTTTGACAGCTCAAATCACAGATTTTTAATAGTGATAATTTGAGTCCATGACAATATTTTACGCAAGTTTTCTTGAACTTTAATATAAAAATACGCAATTTTCACGAGGATATATTTCGAGATTGCTAAAGAAGAAAACATCAGCTTATTTTACGGAACAGCAATATAATAATTCTAAGGCGAATTATGAATTTCACACTTACTGCTTCTTTTCCAGAAATCAAAAAATCTTCGGTAGCTTCGAAGGTGGATGATTGAAAGTGCGTAAATCTTTCTCTTTTTCTTTCCTTTTTGACATTTTCGAACGTTTTTGTTTTTCACAGACACAACAAAAAAACTAGACTTGACCAGGTGACTTACCAGACTCGACTAGGCTGGGTGACCAACTCGTGGGATATGATTTTTGAGTTCTTCCCCCTCTACCTTCACTGCCCCTCTGATCTCGGAATCGGCGTGCCTCACCGAGCTAGACCCATCTACACCCAGCTAAACCGGAGCGGAAATGGGGTTCCGGGGTTCGATGACTTTTCATTTCGGAACAACGAGGTTATAAATCAGTTTCTTCAAGCAGAATTAAGTAGATTCTCTTCTATTTTGCTTTCGCTTGTCATGGTTCAAGCTTGAAGGTAATAATAGCGAAACAGAATAGAGGATAATCTACTTCTGTTTGAAAAAACTGGTTCAGGATCCCATTGTTCCGAAATGAAAAGTCATCAAACCCTGGAATCCCATTTCCGCTCCGGTTTAGCTGGGTGTAGCTGGGTCTAGCTCGGTGAGGCACGCCGATTCTGAGATCAAAAGGGCCGTGAAGGTAGAGGGGGAATAACTCAAAAATCATATGCCACGAGTTGGTCACCCAGCCGGACTAGGCTCGATATGTTTTGTTTTTACTAAGAAGAATTAGTTTTCACGCATCGATCGATCGATCTCTCTACATATCATGCTTCATGCTGCGCTCATATACGCATTTATGCGCTCTCGCGAGAATGCGCCGTACATAATGCGCGAATATTAAATTTTAGAACATTACATGAAACAAACAACAGCTGTGATTATGGACCAAATGTTTTTATTTGTTATCATCTATGATGGTAATATATGCCATGTGAAATTTATGCTATGCATATTGCGGTTTGCAAATTTTCATTCTGCAATATGCACAGCACATTAATTTGTTTGTTCTGTGTTCGTTTCATTTCGAATATATACTATTAACTAGAAGAAAATTGTTGAATATACATATATGGTATACATATTCATTCGAGCCCGTCTGAGCCCCCCTTGCCTTTTTTCCTGGTTATCGATACTTTTTATACTTTTTATCTATGGATTAATGTTATTTTTAAATTTTTGAAATGGCAGTGTCAGCAGTTTTTATGTAGCACACTTACAGGTTTTCCTAACTCCTATTATGTACAGGTTAGATTTTCAATCAAAATGTAAAGCGAGAACAGGTAATTTTCAATCCAGATTTGAGGTTAAAATAATTGAGTACTGAATTTTTAATGTTTGCATTTCGAATGATATGTAAAATGAGAAATTGAATAGTTTGATCAGTACACTTGTTGAAGACTGTTTTTTAAATTTAAACATTTTTGCAGCATCTAATCTAAAAGAAAGAATCAATAATTTTCGCTTTGAATTTCGACGTGTTTTCATGCGCCCAGTTTTTATACTTTCAAATGTGGAACAAAGTAATTTTTTTTTAATTTTTTGACTGCGGATTTTCACAGATATGTATTTCATTATGAAAAGACAGTTGACATTTTTGATTTTTGTAAAGGTCGAAAATTCGGAAATCATCATGCGTTCTATTTACACGCTGCATTTCCTTGAATTTCGAAATCGCAAAAATATTCCATCGTTCGAATTACATATTCGAATTAAAAAAATGCACTACTTTGATGTTCAAGTTTTTCACTTCAAAATTAAATAATCGTTACAATCGGTAATTTGCTTCAATTGAGAAAAATTCGAGGCATCTGAATTATGAATAATTTTGTCGGAAATTACGAGGTCCCCATTTTCACGCACATCATCATTCCACTCCTCGATTTACGTGTCATTGTGTTCTCTTTTTTAATGCGCTCGTGATTGACAAATCTTCAAAATATGGGTCGAGTACCGCTAGAAAAACAACTTTTGTAAAGGAGGAGGAGATAAGGCCTAGCCTTTAGAAAGGTTCTCATTGTCCTCACGGGTGACTTTCCCTGGATCTTCTCACCGTTCTTAAGTCAAGCGCTAATTGGCTATTGCACGTCCCAGACAGCAAAATGACTGCAGATTGAGCGCAATGTGCACTCAAGCGTGCGAGATTTGGTCGCACGCGTGAGCTCAAATCGACATACCAATGCGTCCTCCATAGCGACGCCATAGCGTCGCACGCGTGCGACTTGAGAAAAAATTTGTTTCAGCACGCATGCGCTTTGACAATAAATCACGCGGTGAATTTTAAATGCGGGAAAATTCAAAATTAAATAATGAAAGGTTTTCAACGTTTCAAATCTTTCATTTAATGTAAAACTGTCATTACAAAATATTTTCAGTTTTTTGAATATCGTCAATTTAATCAAAATCGCTATTATATCCATGCTGGGATGCCTCTTCTTCTTCTTCTTCTTCATTTTCCCTGTTTTCGTCATCTGAATGGTCATTTTCGACAGGCTCATCTAGATCCACCGCAATTGGCCGAACGATGGGTAAATTGGGCAGATTGTTCGGGTTTGTTTTTCGTGTACTTGCCCTTTTTAAGCTATTTTTGAATCTTTGCTTGGTGACGCGGAGCACATCGATCATTTCTACTTTAAAATCTTTCTTCGTTTCGTGTCCTCTGAACCCCTCACAATTTTTGGCAGCAACTGGGAACATCATTTTATTAACGACATTATTGGCATCGTAAAAAAATTTTAATCAAGTGTAACACTTACTATACAAAATGTTGCACATCCGCGTTTTGCGGAACTGCTCCTTTCCCTTGCTGCCATCCCATGTAAAATTAGTAATTAATTCGTCGGACATGGCGTTCTGCAACACCATGTTCAAAAAATCACGCGCTTCTGTCCCTCCAAGTTTTATCAAATTATTGTACTGTAAAACAAAGGAGAAAATACATTTTTAACATCTTGCAAGATCTCCTCCCCTGCAGGTTCAGTTTTAAAATCAGTTTACGCAAATCTTTTCATGGATCTGAGGTACGAGGCAAACTCGAACATAATGTAACGTGGATTGAAGAAATCCACGCTCCTATAAATCGAAAGAACATAACGTAGTAGGAACTACGAAAAACAATGTACAAATAAGTTTTCATTTTTACGTTGTTTAAGCAAAATATAAGCTATCAGTTTATTTTTTAATGAAGTAATGTTTGTCACAAGCAGTTCGGACTTTTAAAGGAAGGAGGCCAATGAAAGTTCTAACATTTTGTCTGAACTCAAAAGTGTAGCTATAATAATTACCAATTTTCGACGGTCAGAGTTGTCATCTGCCTCGAATTCCCGGAAGTCATTCATCGATTTTAATGGAAAACCATCCAGAGGCTTGAATAGGGTCGTGTCAAACCGAGACTCGCCAGCTAGGAATTGCTGTGCGAGCTCTTCTTGCAAGTCTTGCATTTTTTTATGTAACTTTTCATTGCTTTCAATTATTGTTTGATTTTGTTGTTTAACAAATCTGTGAAAAAAAAAAATTAAAAGAGAATTGAAAGAACATGTAATTGTAGTAACAGTTACTTGCCATGTGAAATTTACAACTCGTCTCATTGATCCGCAGTAAAAATGAAACGTTAAATTTCGGAATAAATGCATTTAAGTTTGTGAAATCCTCAATTTGAAAATAATTTATAAAAAATGTTCGAGAACTCATAAGACAGCGTATAAAAACTAAATGTTCAAATTTTTCCAAGGTCAGCTTCTAATTTCTTTGCCGTACTATATAAAATTTTCTGTGGATATGATATAATTTATGAAAATTCTTATAATGTTTTAAAATGTACATCAGCTATCTATAAAATATGAGTCACTGAAGTGTAAGTGCCTTTGCTCATTTTTTAAAGTGCACTCTATTGAGAAAATAAGAGAAATTTTAGTAGCTTACAAAGAATATAATACCTTAGATTTGATTTCGCTTACAATTATAGCATAGTTGGCGAAATAGCGCTTAACTAACAAGTTTACTGTAGGCTACAAAACCAAATTGCTGACAGGCAGATTTAAGACAGAATTTTTCAGTGCAATGGAAGTAATAAAAAATAAGATACTTACTGAAGTTCTTGACAAATATGTTGCAGCAAGCTTCTATCGTTCATTAGAGATGTTTCGGTGTCCATCTCACATTCATAGGATGCAATATTACCAATGAAAATGGTAGGGTCTCTGGAAAAAAAGCATTAATTTTATTACCAATATGCTGCAAACGCTTTTTAAGCAATAGTAAATATTGCAAAATGTTGCATAGAAATTTACTTTGCATATAAGCATTGGCACCAGTCATCTTTTGAGATGCAGGCTTCAAACTGATAGGGGAAATTGAAGTGTTTGTTGTGGCTCTAGCCATCTGCCTCGAATTCAGCAAAACGCTCTTCATGGTAGGATTCTCTGACGATCGCTGCCTCTTTGAAGAAACTTCTTCAGCAGAACTTGTGGTGTTGAGCTTGAGCGGACGATAGGTCTGAAGCCCACTTGGAGTTTCGGAAACTTTTTTCAATTTTTTCTCCTTCGACACGTCGAAGCTCCTATAAATAAATGAAATATACAACACTGTGCGAAAAAACAAATTTTTTCATGCAGTTTTTTTTATGTTTAGAGTAAAATAAAAAATGAAGAATATGCATTTTTTAAATTACGAAAACTTGAAACATTTATAGACTGCAACTTCTACTGTGAATTTTTAAATCATTTTGACACGTATTTCAGTGCCTTGTGCCAACATCTTGCATGGATTTAATATTAGGATTATTTTTTCGTTCTGCAGTGCACTTCATCAAAATTAAATAGGGAAATTGTGAATAAAAAAACTTATACGCATATTTTTCACTTTCGAGCAGCCATACGGGATTTTTTAGAGTGTTCGAGTAAATCTTATTATTTTGTATCGAAGAGAAAATTAAGGGTCGGAGAGGCCAAAATATTTCGTCATATAATTCATGGAAAACACGTTATGCTCACATATTTATGACTTACTTCTGGATGCAGGACTCATAATCAAGTCTCTGTAACTTATCAGCGACTATAGGCGATGTGAAGCTCGCAGAAAATTGCTTTTGCGTTGGCTCCGGAGATGCGGTTCGTTCGCTGTTCGGTAAAAAGTAATGTGTTACAAGTGATATAGACTTCTATAGGTTTATACATGTTTTAGTAATAACTAATGTTTGTATGAATTTTCAAAGAATTTTACATCAAGTTTAAAAATTTTTCTATAACTTTTAGCGTTTTTCTCTTCCAATATTACGAGTCCTTCAAAATGGCACAAAAAAGATTGTCTAGAGTTGTGTGAAAATGTAGTATTTTACGTATAGATGCGGATTCTGAGACAAACAGCATTAATTATATTAAAATGTTAATGTACTAACGAAATCAGCCCTGCATTCGAAACATCATCGTTTTCGAATTGAAAATCAAACATGGAACTATCCGAATTCGGAGGGATATTGGCGTAGTCCTCAGTGAGAATGGTAGGGTCTCTGGAACAAAAGTAATTATTTTATTCCCAATATACTGTAAACGCTTTTTAAGCAATTATAAATATTGCAAAGTGTTGCATAGAAATTTACTTTGCATATGAAGCACTGGCACCAGTCATCTTTTGAGATGCAGGCTTCAAACTGATAGGGGGAAGTGTTTGTTGTGGCTGTAGCTATCTGTCTCAAGTTCAGCAAAACGCTCTTCATATTAGGATTCTCCGACGATCGCTGCCTCTTTGAAGAAAATTCTTCAGATGAACTTGTGGTGTTGAGTTTGTACGGACGGTAAATCGAACGCCCACTTCGAGTTTCGGTAACTTTTTTCAATTTTTTCGCCTTTGACATGTCGAAGCTCCTGAAAATAAATAAATTATATATCACTGTGTGACCAAAAAAAATTTCTTTTGCTACCGAGTTCTTCATAGCAACAATTTTTTGTATAAGAAAATAGAGCTAACTGTGTGAAAAAGCTGTTGTGGAGGTGTTTACAGGTTCTTATACCATCAATTTATATCAAGAACACTGTAAAGAAAAAAAATTTTTGGCCGTAGTATTTTTAAGATGTGGATCTTTCAAGACGTTTGATACATGTACTAACCACTAAAAAAATTTTCATAGCAAGTGAGCAGGAATTTTTATGGGAGTCAAAAGGGAAATACACATGTATTCATTGTCTCTGACTCGTTCTTCTTCTCCTTCAACTGAGCTCCACCTTGGCATTAGGTAACACTTTCCGCAGATGTCTCGTATTGGAATGACGATGCATTCGTTCGATAAACCTCTTGCCAAGTGGACACCAACATCTTCAGAAGTTAAGCCAACATCGTAAAATGGAGTGATTGTTTCGAAGAAATTAACAACGAAAAATAGGGCTCCTCCGATTTGTAAAATATTTCTTACAATGCCTATTTTTCCATTAGCATGGTTGATTTTCAAGCAGCTGTTAGCTGTATCGTTTTCGATTCTTAGTTCTCTAATTATCAATTTTTCAAACTGTTTGCAATCACGGAACATTTCATCATTTGGAAGAGGGCCTTCTTCATGCTCTCCTAGCAGTTTGACAATGACGTCGTTTACATGTGTTATAGCTTTTTAGTTTTGCTCCTTTAGCCTTTTGTAGTACTGCTCGAGGGTTTTCTCCGGCTTCCGTAATTGTTAAGGAAACCCGGGCATATTATTTTCGAATGCAAAAGCACTCATCGAATCTAATGCGCCAAATCTCCTGACATCGTCCACAATGTGCATTAGGCCATGAACGTTGTATAAAATGAATGTTTCTCCGTACAACTGTTCCGCAACATTGACATATGCTTCTAAGGCAGACTGACAATATATCAATTCATTTTCTGTCACGTTTTCCCGGTTTAGACAACGTATAACGGCATGTAGAATTAAAAAATGCTGATAATAGTCGTTTTCTAAAATTGACTCCAATACTGCCGGGCCCGTGTACAATAAAAATTGCCTCAACTGAGTTGCTTTCATTTTGGAAAACTTTGAAATGATCCAAGGCTTTCTGTTAAAATCAGACGGGCAATATCTTTTTAACAATTGCATTCTTGAATCGACAATATTCAACTGCCTCCCACTGAACCCGCAACATGAGTATTTTCCATTAACAACAGCCGTTAAAAATTTCGAGGTAACCCCGATATATACCAAGTGCATTGCCTCAAAAGGTACTTGTGAAACAAGACCCAAGAAAGGAGCAAGGGGACTGGGCCCCTTATGGTGATCCTCGTCTATCATTGCGCGATATCCCTCATCCGTTCGTAGACGATGCTCTGTACCGGTAAAAACTGTGGTATGATTAACTCGATGACCTACAACTTCGCATTTTGAGCAGGGATGGAAGGAAGTGTGGCCATAATGGTTGAGAAAAAGAGCTCGGGCTAAGGCGTCTGCGATAAATAAACGTATTCTCAGAGGTATACGTCTTCCTGCGATCAGTATTCCTTCTAATTCATGTATATCCAAAAGTTCTGTTGTGAGTGGTTCTAGCAATTCTGACGGATCTGTTGGCTTCGAAGTACCGACAAATACGCCTACTATCATTGGCCTGCGGTCTTCCATATTAACTATTCGAATCTGAATTGGCCAAAATTGTTTTTCTTCATGTTTGTGAAGTGAACCTCCATCTGTGCTTACATCAATGACAATTGTTTCAGGAATCATGTTATTTTGAATGCTCTCTAGTTTTTTTTCTATGACTGCAGTAAGCCCAATATGAAGGTAATCACCACCAGCACGTTGCTGAATCAAGTTTCGAACAACTATTGTTGGTGTATGAATTATTGTTCTCGCATCTTTCGGCAAGCAGACTAAATTTATTGGGGGAGAACGCAATGCCTTGAGAAGGATATTTCCTTGCTTGTGGTTCAGATTAGTAGATAAAATAACATTCTTTATCGATTCTCGAATTTCTTGCTCACGATCGTTAGGTTCGACAAACTCTCCATCATCGTCTCTTGGCCCTAATACTGGATTGTCCATATCTTCATCTTCAGATGCATCGTCTGTAGGTGCATCATTTTCAGATACATCTTCTCGATATTGATCATTTTCGAAAGATTCATCAGTATCGAAACTACTACTCTGAGATTCATTATTTTCAAAGAATTCATTATGTTCTCGTACATCTTCGTGTTCGTTTATATCAAAAATTTCTCTGTCTCCCCGAAACCATTGTAGTATGTTATAAACATCATCGTATTCATTTTTATTATCTATCTGGGGTCGCCACGGAACAGCTGCATTTTCATTCAACTCTACATTGTCGATAAGCACATTGTGGCCTATTGCCTCATTTATGTCAGAATCTGAGGAATTTTCGGGGTCTGGAATATTTCTGTTTTGTCTTATTACAGGGAGACGCCGCTGTTTTTGGCGCGCACTGAGGTATGGTAATAGTTTGTGTTTGCCTGACATCTAGCTCGGAGACCCAGTGTGGAGTTGTATACCTAATAGCCAAGAGTCGCTAGTTACGTACTTACTAGTGTAAGGAGGAAAGGAAAGGCTTAACTATCGTTGGATAATATAGTATACATATACAGTAGCTCTCTGAAAATTTTTCTTATATACCCAAATCAATGTATTAAAATTCTGAATTGTAACGGTTATTTTTATTCTTATGATTAAGAAATGAATATTTTAACGAAGAAAATACAAATTCGAAAAATTATTCCAACCCAGTGATTAATGAAGAAAAACTAAAAACCACGAAAATGCTAAAAATCTAAAAAAAATTTAACCCTGGAGCATCGAATCTTAGAAATCTAGATAGAAATTTGTAAAAATAACAGAAAATCTTTTGACTCATAAGAACTCTAAAGAAATTTTGAAACTAATAGAATTCTTTCAAAGTATTATTTTCTTAAAAATCTGAATATATATGATTTGTAAAACTTTTAACTCTGGAGAATTAGAATCTGAAAAGCATATAAAGTAATGTATGAATATACTAGAAATCTATCAAAATTGTAGAAAATAATATATTTCATTAACACTAAAAAAATACGAACATACCAAGATGTATCAAATAATAAAAATTAATTTACATGTAATTTCTTAAAAATCTGTTTAATTATAAAAAATCGACCAAAATTCCAACTCTCGAAATCTTCAAAGTTTCATAAATACTGAGAAAATGCGATAAAACTAGGTATCTTATAATACTCAAAAAATATGAGGTAATTTTCTCAAAAATTTATAAACCTTTAAATATAAGAATATATAATTCCCTAAGCCTATATCGAAAATCACTAAAAATAACAGACAATCTTTAATAATTGAATAAAATAATCCAATGTTATAAGTGAAATTTCATTTCAACTTCAGAATTCGTTTTCCAAGAATCTGGATAGAAAAATTTGTCATTGAAATTTTCTTTTTAAGTAATAAATAAATTCAAAATGTCATATTAGGGGTCATCTATAAATTACGTAACGCTCTAAAGGGGGGGGGGGGTTAGACCATCCGTGACATCCTGTGTTGACGGTATGGTGAATTGCGTTACGGGGGGGGGGGGGGGCTCAAAAAATACTGAAAATCGCCTTACGTAATGTATGGACGACTCCTTAATTTATTTAGCGGGAATGTAGTATTTGATTTGTGATAACTATTTTTTTGCAGTTTATCATAGAATTAAAATATTTGTAAACATAGAAATTATGATTTTTCAACCTACAATTGTAAGAAACGTTGTATTGAAACAAATTTTTGAATAGCTACTTCTCTGTAATTTACAATTAAAAATTTGAAGAATCAATATTTTTCGATTGCCTACCAAAAAAAGACACATAGCATTTTTTTACAGCTTGTTTTTCGGCGAGAAAAGAGACGGAATTATATAAACTGTTTTTTTTCAAGTTCATAAGAAGGAATCATTTTTAAAGTTCAATCCGCAATTGTGGGAAAAACAGATTCTGGGATAGACAAATTGTACGAGAGCTTCTCGTGCTACATTCAACGTTAAATATTCATATATTCATTATCCTCGACTTTCTCGTTCTCAAAAAAAACTGAGTTATTGTTTTTTACAGCATGTGTCTTTAGCGAGAAAACTTTATTAAATTGTGAGTTTTCTTTTTTTAAATTCATACACTGAGAGGAATCAAGTTTGTTCTTCTAACTAACGAGTCACAACTAAAACTTTTTAGTAAGCTTTACTAAAAAAGTGGCGCAGCTGACTAAAAATTATAGTCCATGTGACGAAGTCTCTAACTGTGACGTGATCTGAGAAAAGGTACCTAAGCGTCTTTATCGTTTAGGCTTACTTTGTAATGCCCTTGAGACAGGTAATGCGCCCAAACGATTAGGACGCTTAGGTACCTTTTCTCAGATCACGTCACAACTTCGTTTTGTCGGTTGACTTTACTAATTTATTTTTTTGAAAGAACTAATACGATAATGTTCAATTTATTATTTTTTGGTGCATGTAAAATCTATTTCAAGTGGGTGATTATAAGCGTTATAAATTTTTTGTCAATATACCGAATGTTTCATACAGAGATTAGGTGCAACTGATTAAACTACCATAGTAAAATCTACGAATGTATATTTATAGTGTATGTGTGAAAAGAGTAAGGATTTTAATTCATAAAAACTCGAATAAACGATCGTGAAACAGTATGAATTGATATACGAAAAAACAATTTTACATATCAAATACATTTACATATGGTACATATCAAAAAATTGTTTATTTTTATACCCCAGAATATAATTACGAAGTTGGTCAACCTTTACAAGTAAAAAAAAAATCTATGATAAAAATCAAAGTATATTTTCAATCTACGCCCAATCATATTAAGGAACGGATAGCCAATTCTACTAATAATTTTAGTCACTGCTATTACTACAGAAAGATAGTGTTCAAGTAGTGTAACGCAGTAGTGGCGACTAAAGCGATCGACTAATAGAAATTAGTAATCTGCACTACTTATTTTTTATTCTCTACAGTGATATACTTTGTCATAATACCTAAGCTATATTATTTGCAGACAACGAAAAAAATGGTTGTGACTCTTTTTTACTAATTTTATTAGGTGGCCGCAACTAATAATTTTTCTCAGTGTAAGACAGAAATATTGCCAAGTAATAAGAGAAATGAGACGAAAAATTTTATAAGTTTTGCAATAAAGAAATATTGATATTTTCAGAGAGCTACTGATTGCGCTTAATAATTCAAGATGAAAAATAAAAAAATGTCATTTCTCCAGTTTTTCTCTCAAGAAGAGCATATTGATTTTTTCAAGCATTTTTCTAAGCTGTAGTTGAAAAATTACTGTGTTTAATTTTTTATCTAGTATGTGGAATCTAAAAGATTTTAAAATTCTGAAAATTAAGATTATTTTTTTCATGCGCAAGTATGTAGAACTCAATAAAGGATTGAAGTACATTTTCAGGGAGCTTTTCATGCTAAATTTGAAATTGAGGATGAAAACATATATTTTTTTTTAATTTCTTGTTATTAAATATTATGTTTCAGAGTTGTTATAGTATTAGCGATTTATTTCTCTTCATTATTTTTAATCAAACCATTTTTTTATCCTGGAATCAGTTTTCTACAATTCTCGTAAAAAAAAAATGTTTATTTCAAGGATATTATAATCTCATGAACTGTATAAAACAGTTAACGCTAAATAACTTTTTCAGTTGAGCTGAGAAAATTGCTATATAATAATTCTATATACACACTTTTAAAAGAGAAATATTGAGAAATGATGAATTTTTGGATTTGAAATGCTTTTCTAGATTGGGGTACTAAGTATATAAATTTACAAAAAAAATTTTTTTTAATCAACTTAATGTACGCCTTTACAGGAAATTTCTGAATCAAAAATGTTTAGACCTATGAATGGAAATTGTCATGGGAGTTGAGATTTTTATGTTTGGTAAAAAAATATTGCAATTACAAATTGTAGATATAATAGATGATTTTCAAAAACTGAATCAAGTAAAGACTGGAATCGTGGGGATTCCTATTTCATTATTATGTACTGCTTGAAAAAATGATATTTTGAATGGAGGATCATAAATCAAAATTATAATATATTGAACTATACATGACATATATCAAATATATGCTATTAAAATATTAACAATACATACATACCAAAAACTAACGAGAATTCCAGGAAAAACCTTTTATTGTCCTGCAGATTGTTCCACCAAAATGGATAACTGAAATAAGAACAAAATGGGTTCAGCAAAAACAATTTTTTCTGTAAAAAAAAAAATAGCAAATCCTTTCCTTTATCAAGAAATTACATCAAATCATAAAAATATATAAATTTTTTATTTATGAATAGTTGATAAAATTTTGTGATGGACAAAAATTCAAGTTACAAAAATTCGAGAAAGTTTAATGACATGCAGTTTATTTTGTTTTCTTTGTTAGTAAATTTCAGAAGGATAACGTAATGATCAATAATCATAAAAACACTCACCTTTTTTCAAAATTTTTCTTCAAGATATATCACGATATGTTTGTTAAAAGAAAATAGTGCCACGACGATCACCCACGATGTTTTGTTTACTATACGACATTCGCGAATCCCGACAAGTGTTGGGTTATGTTTGAACTTGCATGGTTTGTTCGTCATAGCGCGCGCGTATGCGTGATAAAAAGGCGCGCTCGTTTAAATAATCACGGGGAAGAATATTGCGAGATATGTTATACGATGAAATGCACAAATATATCGCTCACAATGTGATTCGTATGTTTGACCCGCAAGATCCATTCAATATATATATATATATATTATTATTAATTTACATATTTTTCAAACGATACGTATGAAGTATAGTTTAACACGTATTAATAAAGTGTAGTTTAACAATAGAAATATTCGCAATTTTTTTCATACGCGAATTTTATAAATAATTAATTAATATTTATTTTTTTTAAGTTGCGAATTTGAAGATCAATAAAAACAAAAAAGCTAATCTGCAAAACGCACTAAGATCTCACACGTGCCCTCAAAACGCACTAAAATCTCATTGCGTGCGCTCCAAAACGCACGCGTGACTTCATATCGATAGGATACGTGCGCTCACGTGTGAGATCGCACGCTGTGCGCCTTGTGTGCGACGCACACTTGCTGTCTGGGGTGATTACATGCTCATCAATATCTCAAAAAATATTGCGAATTTTGAAAAATCGTAAAGGAAAAAATGTCTTAGAATTGCGCAAGGAATCCATAGTTTCTTTTTGTACCGTGATTTCTGGGATACCCTGTATAATAGAAGTGTATATATATATATATATATATATATATATATATATATACTTCTGCGGAGAGTCGAACCAGCGATATTGCGAGCAGGGTCGCCGGAAAAGAAACGATGAGTCCATGCAAAGCACGTATACTATACATTTATAAAGTTATAGTAGGGTAGAACGGGGTTAAATCGCCACGGGGTTAAACAACCAATTGCCTTTATTTTTTTTTAATGAAGTTGAATCGAACGACTGTTGGTATTGTAGATAGTGGTCGATGCAACGCAACTTTGGCAAAAAGTTCCGTTACTGCCCGTGTGTTATAACCTGAGTTCTAACGTAAACAAGATTTGACGCGTCCTCGCTAAAATATTTTTCGTCGACAAAAGTTCAAAATTACACGAAACAGTGAAGTGCAGAAAAAAAGGTAAGTGTTTTCTAAGAGCAAAATTACATGCTAAATTCAAATCTGTAATTGGTTTTACAAAATTTTAATTTGTTAAAAATTTATTCGCCTTTAAAAAAAAAGAAGCACGTGGGGTTAAATAACCAGTCAACAGGTGGGGAAAAACAACCAGTGGCGTAGATAGCTTTTCGAGATGGGGAAGGATATAACACTAAGAAATGCATGCCGAACGCGCGTTTTTGATATCATTTGCTGTCTTAGCATTGACTCAGGGAGGGGGGGGATTGATCTCCTTAATTCCCCCCCCCCCTCTCCTATCTACGCCACTGAAAACAACCACTTATTGATATACATGAAAATGTAGCAATTCTCATTATTTTTTTTCTAGCATTATGCCGCGTCATTACGTAAGAAAGACGCCCAAACCAGACGAGAAGATGATTGATATAGCTCTCCAAGAAATTTAGAATGGTGGAAAACTGTTCGCTGTTGCTGCTAAATATGAGGTGCCAAGAGGAGTTTTGCGGAGCCGCGTGCAGCGGAACGAAAAAAATGTCCCTAGAAGGCACCACAGACAGGTATATACAAATTCTTTAGTTGTCTTAAAAGGAATATTTAATTGAACTTCAAGTTTATCCCTATAGAAATTTTAAAAATAATAAATATTTTGCATTAAAGAAACATGCATAAAAATGAAGACAAATCAAAACAAGAATAAATATAATTAATCAAACGAATAAATAAAATCAAATAGTAAAACCAATACTTAGAAAACTATTACTTACAAAATAAATTACTCTATAAATCGTCAAAGCTTTTATCGATTTTGTTATTTTTTTACAGATTTTTAACACTGATCAAAAAAATGCATTAGCAAAATATACGATCAAGGCATCAAAAATGTTCAACGGACTCTCCTACGTAGCAACTCGACGACTCGCTTATGAATATGCGGTTCAACTGGGCAGCCGAATACCAGATAATTAGAAAGGAACTACACCTGGACAGAATGGTTCTGCTTCAAAGGACTGGATGGGTGGCTTCATGCACCGTCATCCAGAATTATCGCTGCGAAAGCCACAAGCTACAAGCCTGGGTCGAGCCACCGCGTTTAATCGTCACAACGTCGGTACTTTCTTCAACCAATTAAAGAACGTGATCGAGCGATTTGCAATTGAGCCAGCTAATATTTACAATGTGGATGAGACTGCCCTGACAACTGTCCAAAAACCTGTCTCAGTCATTGCACAACGCGGTGTTAGGAACCTTGGATCTGTGACGTCAGCTGAACGTGGAGTTCTTGTAACACTTGCTCTTGCTGTATCTGCTGGTGGAGTATGCTTGCCACCCTTTTATGTTTTCCCACGAGTAAAATTCAGAGACGACTTTCTTGCTACTGCTGGTTTTGGGGCTGATGGAGCTGCTAATTCTTTAGGGTGGATGAAAGGCGAGCAATTCTTGAAATTTCTCAAGCATTTCAAAAAATATGCTCGAGCAACGGCAGAATCGAAAACTCTATTGATCTTAGACAACCATGAATCCCATATGACGATAGCCGGATTGGATTTTTGCAAAAGCAACGGCATTATTGTTTTGTCCTTACCGCCGCATACAAGCCACAAAATGCAACCTCTCGATAGGAGCGTATTCGGTCCAATCAAAAAATTTTACAACGCAGCATGTGACAATTGGATGCGTATGCCTCAAAATGCCGCAAAAACAATAACAATGCACGACATTCCTGGTCTTGCTCGTGAAGCAATTCAAAAAAGAGCTTCGATTTCTAACATTTAAGCTGGGTTTCGTGCAACCGGTATATGCCCATTGAACGAGCACGTATTTGACGAAGTAGATTTCTTGCCATCGGAGGTGACTGATCGTACAAACGAGCCTGAACCGGAAGCATTCGACAGGGAGAGAGAAGAGGAATCACAAAATGATGAAACACGTGACGATGAGCAAAACCTCAGTGCAGAAGCAACTTTGGAGAATCTCCGACCCCCTCCCAAAGCTGCAGCGAGAAAAACAACTCGAGGCCGGAAAAGAAGAAAATCCGCGGTGTTGACCGACGAAACTGTATTGAAGGCTTTGCGCGAGGAGCAGCAAAATGTGGCCAAGAAGAAGGAGGAACAAGCATTGGCGACCATGGCGAGATCGGAGAAAAAGATTTTGAAGAAATTGTCTGACCAAAAAAAACGAGACACGGCAGCTGAAAACAATACACGTCGCTCCAAAAGAGGACGTCCGAAAAAAGTAGATTACGTCGAGGAAAGCGACGCCAGCGACTAAAGAAGCTCAAGAAAAACTTTTTCAAGTCAATTTTGTACTTTCGCAACGTTTTATACAACAATTTTAGTCACTTTAAATATAAAAAAAAAGTTTGGTTGTTTTACCCCACCTGGTGGGGTAAAACAACCATTTCACACTTTTTGTTCAAATGCAAATACCTGACAAACAATGCAAGTTAGAAAAAATTTTTTCTCATGAATTTTGTAGCCCAGGATTCAATAAACAAGGAACAATCATGAATTTTGAATTATTATTATAAACAAAGTTTTTACAGAGTGCCAAACACAAAAATGGTTGTTTAACCCCGTTCTACCCTATGCATGCTGGCTTGGACTTGTCGTTTCTTTTCCGGTCACCCTGATTGCGAGTGCGAAGTGGACACAATATCCACTACACAACTGATCCTATATATGTAGAAACATTACTTTTAGGATCATCTCACCGTGCTGCATTTAGTTATATAAATTAGTATTCTTCGCAAACTAATGGGCGTTGCGATGTTACACACGTACAGTAGGTAAGCGATTCGTGCGACACCGATTCGTGCGAGTGACGTGCGGCGTTTAAGAAACCGTGAACGAATATTCTCGCGTTGGGCCCCAGTGGCCATTCATACGGAAATCGTCTGGCCCACGAGACACTTGGACATGACATTGAAACAGCTCATTTCTCTAGGCTTTCTATTCATAGTTGTTGACTTAATGCGTTCTCGATTCGTGCGACTTTTTTTCTATACCCCTGAACTGTCTCCCGTATCGCTTACCTACTGAACCTCTATTTTATTGGTCACGATTTTGTTGGAGATAATTCACCGTGACGCGGATTAGCCCCGAACTCGAAAACCCTCCAGGACCGTACTCCCTCGATTGAGCACTTAATAAGAAATGTTTTTTTATAAAACATCCTTGAAGCTAGGCTTACGGTCCTTTTAAGTGTACAGGTCTACGCCAACTGGAGCTCGAGTTAATCGAATTAAACGTTTTCTCGATTTAGAGCCCCGAACTTCCAACAAAATCGAGGTACGTGTATATCACATTTTCCACCTCTCAAGCATCAAAAATAAAAGTATCCAAACCTGTCTTGACGGAAGACAAATGAAGTACTTCAGGCCGACTTAGGCCGACGCGAAGGCGATCGACCTTCAATACTTAATTTGCCTTCCGTCAAAACAGATTTGTTTATGCTCATTTTCATTGTTTTCGAGGTGAAAATTATCGTGTGTATCGCGGAGCTTAAACAGCCAATTCGAACTGAACAGCCGGTGTGAACTTGCCTTCGCTTCGCTCAGGCGGCGATCACACGAGTTGGACATCGGCTGTTTTCGCCCCTAGATACACAATGTACTCTTACGCCATTTTAACCTCAAAACTGACATTTTACGTGACTTCTCGGTTATCATGGTGTAAAATACTTCACGTAACAGAGACGGATGTGCTCCTTGGCGAAATGGCTAACAGACCTCAGCTTCACTTCGGTCCATTATTTCGCCGTTTCGCATATCTGTACCTGGGACGTAATAAACTATTACGCGCGTACAGTGGCGTACCGTGACGTGAAGGAGCCTGGGTAAAGAATCATTTAGGGGGCTCCCTCAGTGTGCACGAAAAAGCTACTGCGCATCCTATGACGTCACAAAAAATTCCAGTTCTAAGAATTCCTCTTCCAAATCACCAACATCCTGAATGCTACTCTGTTTTACTCCTCGACCGGCAAGGCGAAGAGAGGCATGCAGAGGGGAAAACATGGGATTTTTCGTGACGTCACCCTGCGTCAAGAAAAAAATTCGTGCACACTGGGCTCCCTACCTCCCTCTTGTTTATAACTTTTTACTGGGAGGTGTAATAAATGTTTTGTTTGTGTATTATTTTAGCACTAAATTACCCCGAATCTAGTACTCTACTTTTTTTGCTGTCTGATATATATGCCTTGCTAGCTCAAGGGACCTTACTGCCGGTAAGCACTTATCTGCAAACCACTTCGCGACAAAAATTGGGGATATTAATTAATTGTTGCTGCAGGGTGTGTAATGCTGAATGAGACTGGACTCGAAAATCCAAGGTCACGAGAGAGTTTCTGTACCTAATATAATCTCAGTTGACTTGGACAGTTGTTTTTTTTTCGGATGTTTTTTTATTATTTCTATAATCTCGACAAAGATTATTGATCGAGCACTTCAATCACAATGATTTCGAGTTATTATGAATGACACGCCCGGAGCCGAAAGTGTATAGCATTAATTCTCCCGGAAGAAATGAACATCACACTGTGAGTAGATATTGTGATTGTGACGATTAAATCCTGCTGGGAACGATAATATCAAGTTGCACACACAATCTGGGGAGATTCTGCTAGGAATGATTTCACATACGGATCACGGCAATACACGCATTCTTGTGAGTGTATCGTGACATTCAGGATCTTCAGGATCTTGTACATTTGTCACTATATACTTTAAAGTGCCTGCGACCATCCGGTGTCCTCCCTATGGGAATCCGATAACTCTCAAAGGTATACAAGCCGATTCTAAACGGAACCAAACGCATTCCTCTGCGTCACGTATACGTATCTTTCACAAAGGCAAATATATGCTCACGTCCGGAATCACGTAGAAAGTTGGAGTGTATTGTGCTCATCGCAATATCCACTTCACAGTGCAGGTTCTCAGAGCCAAAAGTGAATATGAAAATCTTTGAGCGATTCGAATAGCTATTCTTCAGAAAAAAAAGTTGGATCGGAAACGTTTAGGAAACGTTTCAAATTTCCTATTCATACGTTCTTGTAAATATAAAACACATAATATAATACTTACTTTTTGAGCTCGTCGGTCGATATTAACCCTATATATATATATATAAATTTATTAATTTGTTGATGCAGCGCCTAGTCGATGAATGTATTTACGTTTACTGTGTTTGCGTTAAGTTTACACACACTTGCAAATGCGGAATCTTATAAATATCACTTTACGCGAATTTGCGTACATAACATCTAATCTAATTTAATGAATATATGTATCGTATAAACTTAATACAAACATCATGCTTTTTCATAGGAACGTTAGTGTTTTTTTGGTAGCTTTCAGCTCATTTAATAAAAAAAAGGGGAACCAATAACATGACTTTATGTTTGAATATTTGTTAATTTTGTGAAATTTTATGAAAACATAGGCCACACACAGGAAGTTCTAGGGGAATGTTGAAAAAAATTCTAGTTCTGAATTTTAAACACTTTAAGAGTAATGATAAAAGCAAATTTGAAATGATCTAAAATTTCATTTTTTATAATGAAACGATTTTTAAAATGCAACACAAGACGTTTAGAAAAGATGCAGGAAATAGTATTTATTCATCAGACAATTTACAATTTTCACATCAATCCAGAATTATCCGTAATCCTCTTCTACACCTGCTTCCTTTTGAAGAGAAAATTTGAAAAGTTATTTTTTGTCTCGTCATCTCGTCCGGTTTCCACGTATTGTTGGGATTTTTCTCAGAGTCATCCTGCCTAACCGGAGTGAATAGATTGATGACAGACAAAAATGAGCAACAATAGCTCAAAGCACAAATTGAACATAGGATGTTCCAAGTGTTCTCTGAACGTTTCCGATCCAACTTTTTTTCTAAAGAATAGCTATTAGAATCGCTCAAAGATTTTCATGTTCACTTTTGGCTCTGAGAACCTGATGTTCAATTCTTCCGGAAGAATTAATGCTATACACTCTTGGCTCCGGGCGTGTCAATTGAATTACAAAGAAAAAAAAAAAACAATTTCAGTCGCAGTAACGAACGAAAACTTCAATTGTTGATTCGCTTCACTACGTGATTTTATAGTAGTAATAAGAATGGTAACGAATTTTCGTTCATATGGCGAAACTTTATCTTGGATCAGCGAAAAAAGTTGACTCTCGTGACATAAAGGGAAAATTTTGCTAATTCAACCAATCTTTTTGTTTCGGGTATACTACAGTGTTCAAAAACATTATTGTAAAACCCGTAAATATCACAATTGATGTTCTTTGTATACAGGTGTGCGCCCATCGATACATGCGAAAAAATGAAAACGCAATTTATGGACAAGGAAAATGCTACATTCTCAACCAGGATTTAAAAATTATCGAACTAAAAAAACCTTGCGCTGGAAAACCTACTGCCAGGCATGACATTGTTTTGTTCTTATAAAAATTTTCTATATGGGGCCGTTCTCATATTACGTAACGCATTTTTCGATCTTTTTTGACCCCCCCCCCCCCCCCTAGTAACGTAACGAAAATTTTTTTTCTTATTTGAAGTGTATCATGTTACTTTCAATAATGTTATTACCATTCAAATATCGTAGTTGTGATTATGAGAGTAAATTTTAATTTTTTTCAATAATCCTGGTATAATAAAAACATAATTTAGAATGATCAAAATATAAAGAATCTCTTTGAATAGTAAAATATATCACTCTAATCTTCAGGAGATTTTTCCTCCTATGAGGTCAATAAATAAATATGTCATTTTGTATCATAAATGTTTATTTAGAAAAAGAAAGTAAACGTTGTCACGTTGCACTTGCAGTCAATAAAGTAATTAATATTTTTAATCTTTTTAAGTAACAAAAAATTGTGTTTATGAATCATATGTCCATGGAGATGCCGACCATTGAGAAACATCTCTAATTTCTTGCATTCCATTGCAACTTTCATTCGAAAATTGAGGAATGCAGCCTGCCTCAACTTCATTTTCTTCCATCCACAAAGCGTCTTCAGCGTCAAAATGGTCGTCGTTGAGAATAAACAGCAGTTCTGTTGCTCGTTGGGCAGAGCAACTCTACGAGGTTGTAACATCTTTTCTACCTCTTTTGTCATTTTTGAAGACTCTTCCCAGATAGCATTGTCGTAGACATAATTTCACATTCAATGCTGCATCATGATTGACTGAAATTGCAGCATGAATCGACAAAAATGCATCGGCAAAATCCTACGTTTTTGTGTACATTACAGGTGTGCTTTGTTATGTTGCCAATATCACTGACGAATGAGAATGAGCGCTCGCGAGACGAACGTTTCGACAGAGTAATCGCGCATTCAATGCAACATCAGAACGCAGCCTTACCAAGTTAAAACATGTCAACATCTTCGAGCAATTAACGCAGCATCAATATTAACCCACCGATTGGAGAATGAATTGTCATTCATTTTGCCATCACGTGCCAAAATATTATTGCTTACGTTGACTATATTATTGTTATCGTGCATGATTATTCAATAACATTTAAAAATACTTACCTGGTGGTCACCCCTCAAAGCAAAATTAACTTTACATTGTGATTGATCATAATGAAGCAAACGAATAGAGTCGTTTTAGGTTTTTTGTTTTTTTGTTATTTTTATCATCGCAGAACATACTTTGACTTGCATGATTGCACTTTTTTGGTAACTGAGGAGAGAAGATACCAAATTCACCTTAATAACACTTCATTATGTCGTCACTGCACTTCACGCACTTTACCACGTACACTTCACTATATTAATAAAATAAATACAATAAAATACATGGATGGACAAAAAGCAGAAACATCTAGAAACAGCAGTGGAAATATCGATACACGGCGATAGCTCTCGATGTTGGTATACATTTAACAAAGAACTTAAATTCAAATTGAAAAGTATGTCGTGAGACGGAATAAATGTGAAATGGTTTAGTGACGAAAAAAAAGCATTGATGTCGGCATCATTTCGCAAATTTGAATGCAAGTTCATGATGCTACTTTGATGTTGCATTGATTGCGACGCAGTGTTTGGGAGTCGAGCGCTGGTTCGTGATGTTGTATTGATGACGCTTTTACGCACCGACCAGGAGCAACGCCTTTGTCGCCTGAAAAAATGCTCATTCAAATCACACTCACAAGTCAACCGGTGATTGTTTCAAAAACATACAAAGATGCGTCGGCATAAAGCTACGTTATTTTCTGATTCTTTAGCTAACACACGATTCGACTTTGATTGTGAAATGAATAACACACTCTAGGTCAGATAATAAAATATCCGCGATGGGAATACGTAAAGATGTATAAATGATTGATACATCTTATTGTCGCAAACATGAAAAACCGAAATTCGAGTCAATCTTTTGCTATCGGGGTTTTTGTGGAGCAAACGTGAGTGCCGTAAAACTGATTTGTTTGATGCGCAGTAAAGCGCACATGCCTTGCAAATCCTTTAATTATTAAAAATGAATGTTTTTTAGTCACGAACATATTTTTGATTTGACAAAGTTTACGACACGAGAAATTTTTTTTATAAAAGACAAAGATACTAAAATAATCTATATACTTTTGTAGAATCTTAAAATTTGAAAAAATTTTCAAGTTGATTCTCAAAATTGTAAAAAAAATGGAAAGTTTCGACATAACTTTAAATCTGTATTTTATGTGAGAACTTTCAATTATGAAAATTTATAATTACGAAATAAAAGAACACTGTTGTTTTCAAAATTGATAAAAAATTCAGAAACCCCTCACGATTCCGAAATATTTCAAGAATGTTGGAAATTTTTCATGAATTTTGGAGATTCCAGTATTTTTTACATAACAATCTCAAAATTTTGTTCTGGAACATTCAAAGCTTTTATTCTTCAAAAATTT
Organism: Platygaster robiniae; assembly: GCA_028476575.1. Taxonomy (NCBI): domain Eukaryota; kingdom Metazoa; phylum Arthropoda; class Insecta; order Hymenoptera; family Platygastridae; genus Platygaster; species Platygaster robiniae. Next base: position 11,155,613 of record CM052027.1, on the reverse strand, counting down.
CTTTTCGGTACGTTTTATAAAATACCTTTTGTGATGAATTGCCTAAACACTGTGACAGAAATAATCATAGGGTATTTGCTTAGTTTCTTCATCTGGCAGTTGTAAATTCAGAGCCTGCTGAAGCAATAGCGGACAAAACTTTCCTTCATTATCTTCAATCTTAGTTATCAGGTAACCCATACTAGTTTGCTTCAGAATTAACGGCGAAGGTAAAAAGCCATCGGGAATCAAACTCCACAAACTTGATCTCCGAGGTCCGCAGCAAGTTTCTAAGTTACACTTCGCGATTTGGAGCAAGTACTGTGACTTTCGAACATGTTTCGCATACCACGCTTCCTCAATGTCTTGGGGAACTGCTCGATGCTCAGTTGGTTCTACGTATTCAGCTTCGATAGAAAATCAATCGATTGTGAGATCTTCCCAAACTTCGGCGAGCACTTGGCCCGCATACTTGAAATTTCGTTTTTCTAAATCTTCATCAATTGTTTAATTTTTAACGTCAAGATGCGATCCCAATGTGTTGTGAGGTAGGATCACACCTGTGAGTTCACGACTCAGCGGTGCCATTCGGCGTTCGACCCGGTTATAGGCACTTCGTCCTGGAGCACTGGTAGCAATTACAAAGAATCTAGGCCCAAATGTTAAAAGTGTTCAACTGCTGCAGCGATGTCCCGTGTATTGCCGTGTATAACGAGGATTCTCGTCAGGGCCTCCATCAGCTGTGCGGATGAAAACTGGTTTCACTGAACCGTCTGGTGTCTTCGCACGAGAACTGAATGCAGGTACATCCAAAAGTCGTTTCAGGTCAACAGCATGGGATTCTGGCGTCGATGAAGAATGTTTTCCACTGCGTATGGAAATGTAGGTAGACCCTGAATAGGCGACAAAGTCTGGTTGCCCTTTCCCATTTTCACGAATTTCAATACCAGCATATACCAATGATATTAGTTTATGTCGTTAAGCAACAACGAAGTCGTGATCAGACAACCTTACTCGATACTCCATGTGCATGAGAATTGGAGCTTGTGCATTTGCAGCTGTGATACCTAGTTGAACAAGGGACTTGTCATCTTGATATGAGACCGAAAAAAGACTTGTTTCAGTCCAAGAACTGATACCAAGGATTTAAGATTTCTAATAGACGCTGTACAAAACTGTCCGGATGCTTAGAGTGCTTCTTAGACTCAGGCCTGGAAAGTTTGACTGGCACAGTTGTGACATGACGTTTCCCTTCTTGAGATCTTGACAACCTGGGTATAAGCCGAAGGTACACGCCTGATCGACTGATGTCCAATCCCCGTTATTAAAATTCGCCTTGAAGGTCATTCAAAGTTTTGCAATTCCGAATGATTTCAGAACGTCGTCGTGCATCAGCAGCGCTCCCAGTCACAGAAATTTCACTCATCACCTGTAGTTTGTGAAAAAATGAATTATTCATTAATTCTATGCACTAACATTGTTTGAAAAAGGGTTTCCGGAAAGTGTTGTTAGAAAAAAATTCCTTCAATTTGAAAATACTTCCAGTGATTGCAAAAATTTTTCTATAGTACTTTGAAACTGAAATTATTTCTGAATTGAACAGTATTTTCAAACATGGCAAGGTAGTATTTTTATGTATCCAAAAGTAACAGATTATTTTACTTTTTTATCCTTACCCTTAAAAGTTCAGGCTGAGTTGCTTTAAGTCTGGGTCTTCCAATTTTTTTACGAATCTTAAGATCTGTTGCTATTTCAAGAAAACGTTCTGCAATCTCTTAATACTTCAGTTCTTCGTCTTCCCAAATTTTTTTTGTCGTTGTGCACAACTCTGCTTTCTTTTTCTTTTTCTTTTTTTTTCAACTACTATGGATTTCCTGAGTTTTGTTATTTTCTGGTCCTTTTCAGAGGAAGAAAGACCGGAATCACTGTACACGTACAAACTGCGTAGCTCGCTTTCCATCACTAGAATTTTTTTCTGTGACAATTCTTGCGCGAGTTTGTCACGAACTTTCACGGCGTCATCCGTCAAACAAACGTCTAAAAACAATTCAGCTGAATATAGAGGAAAAAATTTACATCAATAGAAAATTCCATAATATATATTAAAAATTTTCAGTTAGATTCTATAATCAATTTTCAACATAGTTGATAATATACTTCATGATGAATATTAAGGAGCTCTCTACTGTTCTCCCATTCTCCCTCCGTTCGCTTCGTCACGTTTATGCGGCCTTAGGCCTGAGGAAAAATCCGCGATTCCTTTTCTTTTCAAATTCAGCCGTATAATCCTAAACAACTTTTGCGGCTACAACGAATTATTATGTTCATGTTTAGTGTTGTAAATTATGACTTTTTGATAAATTTTGTAGTTTTCGAATAGATCTCACTGTTGTAGATATGTTTCACAAATTCGAAATAATTTTACAAATCTGAGTATATCTTAAGAAATAAGGTGAATTTCACGAAATGAGGTATTTTTAAAAATTAAAGCGAATTCAACAAGAAAAGTTAAAGAATTTTGCAAATTTATGTCAATATAACAATTTAAAGCCAGTTTTAAGAGTTCGAGTTAAATTTCCAAGTTTAGCTAAATTTTAAAATTTTTAGTAAGTTTTAGAAATCGATGCATATTGCAAAATTTTTACTTAATTTTACGATTTTAGGCGAATTTCGAAAAATGGCAGTAAATGTACATATTGGGTGAATTTCACAAGTTTGTGTGAATTTCACAAGTTTTAGTACATTTTACAAATATAAGTTTATTTCAGAAATCACCTAAACTGTACGAAAATATGTGAATTTTGAAAATTTAAGTCAATTTTACAATTTGAGCAAATTTTACATATTGAAAGATATACACATGTTGTGTTGAAAAAGAAAAGTCTAGAAAATTTTCAAAACAAATTCAGAACAACGAAATTTCTTTACAAAACCTTTTTATTTTATAAATTTTGACGATGTATTCCAATACCTTACATTCACATTATATGTATTGTACTCCTTGATTATCAAATTAAGTTTTCCTTTGAGCACTTGACTTTAAGTCAGAAAACGAAGTTCATAAAAAATGTAATTTTCCATATTCAATATTTTCCATATAATGTTTTAACTAAAATTTATTAATCATTTTTTTCATCACGTTTTTCAAATCTTTTTTTTTTCAAACTATTTATTCATTTCTTCAATTGTTGATTCTCGAACAGTTATTTCTGATTTTTTAAATCGTTCATAATTCATGCATTTCAAAGATTAAACTTTTCCAATTGATTTGATCGATAACATATATGTTGGTTTTTTAAATAAATATAATTCTCTTTCATGTAACATTATTTTCTAAGTTTATGTTCACTCTTCAAAAACAATTATAACAAACTGAGTTTTCAATTTTAAAAACTGTAAAGTTTTATATTATTGTTTACCTCAATTCCAAGAATTTTTTCTACTGTTTGGGACTCGGGTGGTAAAGTCGCGATTTTGCTTCCTTTATCTTTTTTCTTTTTTGCAGAAGCTGTGGAAAGATTGAGAAATGACACTTTTTTTTGTTAATTTTCGCTTGAAGCGTAGGATTTCCGTTTCCGTAGCCGGAACAACATTTCCGTCATTTTTAAATTTCTTCCACAACTCATTCACTTGTTTTTTAATTGTTTGTTTCGACCTTAGACCATAAAGTGCATGGACTGAGCATTCAATAAGGCGTTGTGACCCCAACATAGGAGCGTGTAGTAAAGCCGAACGACAAGTTTATACATGCATTAGTATATCTATATATGTTGTTATGTATATAGTATATCTATATATACAGATATAGTATCACACGTCATTGCTTGCCATTCGGCTGTTACTACACGCTCCTATGTTGGGGTCACATTTTCCGGCACCGAACAAAAGCGATGCTCAGTCCATGTACTACATGGTCTAAGGTTTTGACAGACTGTCAATATACGCTGCTTTGTAAGCATCGTGTAGTTCGCAATAAAGTTTTCCGAGATTCGACATTGCACAAAAGAATTCGCAAGTTAAAATTCACACCTTTGGAAAATGTTTTCAACAGAAATCATCGTAACGATTTAGATTAACACACGAGAATTGAGCAGGCACAGACTTAGAACAAGATTTTGTTCTAAGGCCGCTTCACAATGCAAGTCATTGCCAATTTTAGCGAATCTGCGCGAGAATTTAAATTGTAGTTACTAATTTTTGCGTATTTGTTCGACGTTACCTAACGCAGTCGATGACCCCCCCCCCCATCCTCATCGTAACACACCGTTGAACCCCCCCCCATCCTCATCGTAACACACCGTTGAACCCCCCCCCCCCTAAGAGCGTTGCGTAATATGCAAATGGCCCCTATTGATTACTGAACATATTCAGATACCAGTAGATCTAATAGTATAAGTATATTCTTCAGTCTCATAAAAAATTAAAAACTTATGTTACAACACCTCAAACTTCAGGGAAGGTTCTCCTCTTTTTTTTTAATAAGTCAATTCTTTTCTTCTTATGTGTGAAAAAGGATTTTTTGATCCGAAGAATATTTAATAGCTTGGAGAACGCACCGAATTCTAGCGCGTAAAGGGACACTCAGGTGCCATTCCATTTTATTTTGTCAAAATTTGTTTATAAAAATGATTTTAACAAAATTTACATGGCACCATCGTAAAGAGCACCCTTGAACGTAGTGAAGGGATGCGGTGAATTTTTCGCTTGTCAATTTCAAGATCTGAATTGAGTAGATGATGTTACTCTTGAAACGCGTTTTTCAAACTTGAAACATTATACGCGATTTTCTCGAAACCACTTCTTTCATCCTAACGTAAAGCATAACTCATGATCTACTGATTCAATTTACTTCATTCATTGCGTTCCTTAAAGGTGATGATTTTTTCTATGACATACCTAAGATAAGTACAAACAATTGTTAAAAATAAATGTTTAGCAAATCAAAGTTGAAAAAAAGTGTTATAATTGAACGTTTTCTTCGATTGGCCATAATTGGGATAATTTTTTATGAAAATTCATAAGACATAGGTATAAGTCATGAGAAATTTCATTTTTTTTACGAAAATAAAAAAACTTTTTAAATCGGCTCACTCAAGAGGCTGTGGATTGGACGTTTCCGGACGCTATCTTGTTTGGAGAGGTAGATAACAGTCTCGCCATTTCGGGGCCGCCATATTGAATTAAAGAAAATTTGTTTTTGTATTTTTAGAAAGATAACCAAATAAATCATTAAAACCGGAAGTTTGTATGTCTTTCCATCATCCCACAATAAATTATTAAATTTCGCTTCATTTTCAGCCAAAAAGAGGAGAACCTCCCCTTAAATAATATCTTGGAAAAACGAAAGAACATTTTTAAAAATTGTTCAAATAACAATTCACGGATTTATTTATGAAAAAAATCTGTGTTCATCAGATTGATTAATAATTATTAAGTGAAACAATTCACAGTGATAAAAAATAAAGATAAATTCATTTAAAAAATAATATTTTAGAGGACATGTGGAGTTTGCGTATTGCCAGGCCGGAACCAGCGGAGTTCTGGCTACAGAAGATTCCCAGGAATGGGCGTTCATTGGCATTCCTGGGCCTTACATTTGGAGGGGGACGACATCTCTTTTCACTGTCAGTGTTCCTGGGGGCGACGATTTTTTGAAAAAGGATAGAACTACATACGAACCTCCAGGCCCTGAATCGCCAAAAATGCAAATCGAGAAATATAGTTATTTGGGTACAAATGATGCTTTAAAACTAACAAACAAGTATTAGATAAGCAAACATAGAAAAGTCAATTTTTCTGAGGAAATTACTAAAACAATGAACTTTGATCGTACGTTTATTCTTTTTTCATTTATTGTATTGGTATGTTTCTTCGGTTTCTTTGTTGCTTTTTAAGAGTGAAATGATATAGATTTTCTAATCTTTGAAAAATTCTTCATTTTATTTTTATAAAATAGTATAGCTTTCTCTGTCAATCTCTTGGAGTGAGAATCCTGCAAATCGAACGCTCGAGTGAAAATTTCACTCGTATTTGAGTGTGATTTCATTCGAAAAAAGTGAGTTGAAAATTCATTTTTTTTTCTCAAGTGAAATTCCACTCGATTGGAGTGAAATTGCACTTGAATTTCGATTTGCAGGATATTCACTCGATCCAAGTGAAACTTTCATCCAAAGAAATTCAGAGAGTTCCTTAAAATCTTAAATCATTGATGATGATAAACTGTGAATTCTACTAGGAATGTCTGTGACAGCTGGAAATTTTTTCGGTGAAGGATTGTGTTATGCTGCTGGTGCTCCCAGGTCCAATGGAACGGGACAAGTCGTAATTTTTACTAAACAGTATTATAAACAGGAAATGCAAACCGCGCTATATCTGAATGGTTATCAATTCGCTTCGAGTTTCGGGTACCAAATAGCATCGGCTGACGTGAATGGTGACAAGTAAATAAAGTTTGATGCAATTTTTCCACCTGTGCATATTTTTGTTGACTCGTCTTTTGCTTGGATTCTATATACCTGTTTGGTGAAATATTATTTGTATGGTAGCCGCATAAAATGAGCGTGTTTTGCTGCTCGTGGATTGAGCGTACGAGTCCCCTTTTTGAGCGGTAAAGACATTGGAAGAACCCGTAGCTAAACAACGGCGTTAGGGTACGGGGTCATCAATTATTCCACAGGTCACCAATTATTCCACCTACACGAAAAGGGGAACCTACACTCAATCCGCTACGTTGCCAAACACGCTTCTCATTTTGTGCGACTACCAAAAAAAGTACAGTGCATATCACAGGGGAGAGTGTTTTCACAGTTTATCACTTGTTTCGAAAATGTTGCCCTCGCCATGAGAAGGCACTATTCTCCTCCTTGATATGTAATATACTATCAAGTTATCCGAAGTAATTAAACACTCATGTAAAATAGTACATAATATAATAATTCATCTTCTTTCGTATTACACAAGTAGGAGAGGGACTCCTACCAAAATTAAAAGTACATTCCGCGCATTTTCATTAACAGCAATTCCTTTATATGATTTGAAACTTTCTGCAAAGTTGAAATTTCCATCTAATTCAACATTCTACCGTAAAATTCTGTAGAGTTCGTTGTCATGGATGACAAATGCCACTCCTATGTTTTGTTGTGTGTTTCCAGATTATCTGATTTGATCGTTTCGGCACCATTTTTCTTCAACAAAGCTGTTGGAGGAGCGGTTTATGTGTACACAAAATTATGCAAGAATAACTTCAACGATAAAAAGTGCAAACCTGTACAGCTTGTTGGTCGTGAAGAATCACGGTAATTTTTTTTTTTTTTTTAAATAACGACTATTTAGCTGCTTGTAGTACTTAAAAGATGAGAAGTGGTAAACTTCTGATGGAAGACGAACTGTAGGATATGATATGAAGAGCTATTCAGAAATATACTTGAACATTCTGGAAATATCAGCCATAATTTTGTTTCGCGGGGTATACAGGTGAAATTTAGTCTACATTGAATTTTCCATAGCTTTCTAGCACATCTTTAATAACTAATAATGATAGCTAATAATGAAGTGTAATTTATCGAAAAATGAATGAAATTAGGGAAATTGCGTTTTCTTTTTATGGAATTTTTTTATATGACAACTATGTTATCTTTTTTTACTACAGATTCGGATTCTCTTTAGCAAATTTAGGTGACTTAAATAAAGATGGTTACGAAGACATCGCAATTGGTGCTCCGTATGAAGGAAAAGGAGCCGTATACATATATTTAGGATCGAAAAATGGACTGATAACGTCTCCATCACAAGTAAAAAATTTATATAATGTATTTTTTTTTAGTATCTATTGATAGCATTACTTAATTATCAAAACAAAGTATACTCAATTGATTTTTTATCCAAGTAAAAAACACCTTTTTATGTTATGTTTCGGACAATCATAGATTGTGGAAAACTAACGGATATGCAGAATTAAATAAATTTCTTGATGCGAAAAAGGCTGATTTAAACGATTGTATCGTACAATATACAAATTGTATACAAATAAATATTTAGTTCGTATCTTCCTTTATAAATATTTTCTTATAGGCATTAATTCATACCTTAAAAATCATTACAGGTAATCTTTTCTGAAGAAACTCCAGTTCCTCTGCGTACTTTTGGATATTCTTTGAGTGGTGGAATGGACTTGGATGCCAATGGATATCCAGATTTGTTGATTGGAGCTTATGACGACGACGCCGTCGTCTTGCTCCGGGCACGAAAAATCATAAACATTACGACGTCTATACGGTATGCAACGAAAAATGGAACCTACGAAAATAAAATCGAGCCTATCGATCCTAATAAATTTGGTTGCCCTGCAAACGTTGATTCTACTTACACTTGGTAAGATCTATTGATTTGTTTCCTGAAAACAAGAGTTTACAGGAATTCATAAATCTATCGAGAAATCGAATGATTGAAATCACCTTTCTCGTGTCTCATCGCAAATACGGTTTCTTGGATTTTCAGTTTTACTTTCGAAGCTTGTTGCTCTACGGGATCTTTGATGAAGTACGACGACATGCAATATTTGTCGTTGAATTACACACTGGAAGCGGAAACTTATGCTGGTTTAAAAAAATTTTCACGGGTTTGGTTTGGCAATGGAGATTCAAGGCCGCACTTCGTTAATCGCATTGTTACTTTGGATAAGACAAAGTTTACTCATTGTCAACCAGAAACTATTTATCTCAAGGTAATTTTGTAAATCGTACTGAACTTTGATAAAAACTCTTAGTCATTGTAATCATTTAATTTTTGTATCGGTAGAGCCAAAACTTAGCTACTGAAAGAAATTGCCTCAAAGGTTGTTTACATTATTCAACTATCCAGATCAAATTAGCGCCCCTGTAGGGCGCGCGATACAAGAATTATCGTTTGGACAGAATTTAAAAAAGTATATAAACTTCAAAATGACTGACTGTTGAATAGCGGTTTCCAGCATATGAATCTGGTTTGGTTAGTGAGGAAATATTGCTGCTAAGAATTAGAATATTTGGTATTATAGGGGTGCTATCAATCCACTGAATAAACTTTATTCAGTATCATATTTATTTTTCGGAACTTCAAGCGTAAACCTTCAACGTTCCATTAATCCAGACATTGTTTTAATAAATCCTAAAGTTGGACAACAAAGTATTGGCACATTTACCGATAAAATTTTCACCAATGTGGTCTATGGGGTTGTTACGGGATTATAAGCGATGTTATATAATCCCATATCATCCCACGAAGCCTGCTAGGGTGGGTACATATGTATGTGCAGTCTTGGAATTTTCGATTTGTATACGTTTTTTGAATCACACGTGGAAAATAGTTAATATCACGAAAAAATTGCTTTTTACAATTCCGTGAAACGATATGTTCTATTAGAAGAAAAAAAATTATATGCAAACAAAAAAACGTTTTGCTTAATTGACAATAATTATTTTGGAAAAATCGTTTATAGTAATGGTTCATAACTGCGATTATTTTTGAATAAAATTTATTGCACATTCAGATTCAGTGCATCAAAATCCTTAGGATTCAACAACAATTGTTTGGAACTATTTTTTAAAATAATTGCTTATAAAATATGTTTATAACTACAACGAGTTTTAAAAAAAACTAATTGCATACTTGGATTCAGTGCATCAAAATCCTGAGGAATCAACTTTTTCTTGTCATTTTTATTTTTTTCCATGATATTACAGCCGGCTTCAAGATACTGTGTTCGCTTGGCTGAATAGTAGGGAAGAATTTTCGAAGTATTCTAGAAAAATTACAGTTAAAACCTGACATCATGTACAACAATAAAAGTAAAGGTTCAATTTTCGAAACAAATTCATATGGGCTACAAAAAATCTTGACTAATTTTAGTTAAAAATTACATGTATATCCCATTTCAAATTTCAGTCGCCGAGAGACACGTGTTATTATGATTCGATTTTGCTTAAACTTTGAGGTAATTATTTTTTTTATACTTTGATTATATTTCCAGCCGGTCCTGTAACATGAAAATGTTACATGTTTGGGCAAAGCTGGAAACAGCTATAAAAATAAGGACCACCCTAATATGCATGCATTCGAGTTGATTTTGCATAATTTTCCAAATAAAGCAATATCATGCAGACAATGCTTCTAGTATGATAGCTTTCCAAATCATCCCAGTCTCGTTTACGCAAGAAATTGAAGAATCTTTTACAATCTACAATCCTTCCCCCCTCCCAAAAAAAAAAAAAAAATAATAATTTACCGGGAATCCGACTATGTTTTTTCCCATGAAATATTTCACACCTAGTGGCAGATACATGATTCGATATTGAAGGAATCGGGAATTCTGAAATTGAGTCCTTGGAAAAATACGAATGAAAATTATGAAAAGTGTGTCCATTTTTTTGTCACTATATTTCAAAACGAGATATAGTAAAAACCTTTCAACTACTGATAACAAATTACAAATTGTTATGATCATAGTTATATTAACAAATAACTATTAATTGTGAAACCATTCAATTAAATGTGACTTTTTAGTATTTGTTCAAATTTTCTCTTAACTATTTACTATTACTTATTTACTGTGTTGATAATTGAATTACATCAAGTTGGATTTCAAGAATACTCGTAACAATACTCGTCACAATCATAACTATAACGAATTATCTATGAATCAGATGCTGATAGCTTACATTTTTTTCGGAATATTCTCATTCTGAGTCAAAACACGTCAAGTGTATCATGAAAATTCCACTACATTACGGAATTTTGGAAAAAACAGCGTTTTATATAATGTTCATGTGACTCATTTTACCATGTAAATATTACGTTGAAATATTGTAATTTGTTACCATTATGAACAATTTAACTTTTTCGTAAGCCTTGATTAAAAAATTCATCGCTCCAAAACAACTCAATATCATCGAATAAAATTTTTTTTCTTGTATCAATATGAGTTTTTTCTGTATTATAAACAAAAAAACTTTCAATCATTGTTTGAAAAAATAATTGTTAACATAATTTTTTATAAACCACTGCATTTCTCAACGCTTTCTTCACGATAAAAAAATTATATTTTTTTACTAAATAATACGGTAAACGTTTACCTTCAATAATCTACAAATAGAATTTTGTCGTTTTTTTTTCATTCCAAAAATATAAATTTTTCTGTCGCTCAATTACCTATCTCCGCGTTTGACACATTCCCTAATATTGCGATTACGATGTCTAATTTTGACTTTTGCACTTCATCTTATATCGTGATTAAGATAACACAGTGGAACAAAAATCGAGTTTTGGAAAAACCCGAAGAAATTTTTGCAGGCAACATATACTTTATGACCTCCTGAACCTATAATCCTGAATGTTTTTTCTCCATCACATCACATTAGTGAGTAATAATTTTTTAAAGATTTAATAATTTAAAATTTCTACTTTCTTCAGTTTTCACGCTTTTAGATCGTGCAAAAAACTATGCAATTTAAATTGCGATTGAATTCCTCCTTCAATAATTTAATTTTTATACGAAAAAACTGTTTTCGGGATCATCAATCACTAATTGATTCATGACGGCTAGCATCCGAAAAATCATTTCTCGAGCGAAGGGATTCTTTGTAGTCCTCGAAAAAAGTCGAGAGAGTGAATAAACCTTATTGGTATTTTGAATGCTTGGCGTAACGGGTCAATTATTGCTCCATGATTCCGAGAAACAGTTTTTCCGTATGAAAATTAAATCGTTGAAGGAGCAATTAAATTTTAAATTAAATTGTATATTTAAGATCCACGGAAAAAAACTGAACAACATAGTTTTTTGCCCGATCCAAAAGCGTTGAAACCGAAGAAGGTAGAAATTTTAATTTAATAAATCTTTAAAAAATTATTACTCGCTAATATGATGTGATGGAGAAAACACATTCAGGATTATAGGTTCAGGAGGTCATAAAGTACATGTTGTATGTGAAACTTTCTTTGGGTTTTTTTTTTGTTCCACTGTGTAATTGAGTAATAGAGAACCGTAGAACTCTGAACTACTTTAAAATATTTATTTTCATTGCATACATTGACCATGTCAACATCAGAGCGTGCATATCGAACAAAGCATTATGCGTACATATATTTAAATTTTGATCGCAATCAAACACATTTGTTCAATAAACAACATAAAAATTTTTTCGAGGTAATAACTTCAATTTTAAAATAAATATATTCCTAATATCAAATTAGTTGGAATATTAAATATTTAAATTAGTTGTTACAGTTCATTACATTTTTTTTTTAATTTTGCAAGACCTTTATCTTTTTAATCGTTATGTGTACGGTTGAATACCAAACTAGTAAAATCCAAAGTCTCTACGTAAGACGCCTCTAAATCTCTTACAATGTAAAAGTCAATTATCTACGCTTTGAAGTCGAAATAAACCAGGACATTCTACGTAAAAGTATATAATATCTAATTAAATCATGGAATTATTGTTAAATATTATATATGAATATAGAATGATGATACAGGAACTGATGATAACATTATTATATTGTCATATTATAAGTAACACAATCAAAATCTTACAAGGGGAGCTCGTGTAATGTCATGCGATTTCACTTTCGAAAACGGGCTGATTTTATAGTTTACATACATATATAAAAAACCCTGCAGCCGTTTTTTCCAGTGGGCCTCCGTTGAAGTGTAAAATTATTACAAAAATCTTACTGCTTGGGGATTTCACGAGTCATCGATATAAGAGTGTATGGAACATTAGACTTAAGTGGACTCGTGGCAACGCATTTGCGTTACAAGCCAGCAGTCTGGGTTCGATGCCTAGCGGGAGCAACTTACTTTTTTTTTTTTTTCTTCAATTTGCTTTGTATTTATTAATTGAATTTATCAACAATATAAATCAATATGTTCATATTTATATTTTTTGAAATGTATGTAGATTTGATGTGTTAAGAACGCAAATTCAGCATTATACAATACATGTTGGCAATGCTGAAAAAAAATGACAATACAATAAAGTTACCAAGAAAAAATATACTATGCAAAATTAAAAAATTGTTTTCAGCAGGAAAAATAAAAATTTATTAAGGTACAGTAGTAATGGCATAAAATGAATAACATGAGCACTAATATATAATCGAATAATATTTTCAAGCACGTATACAAAAAGCTTTATCTTACTCGTTTACAGTACAGTTAGAAGGATGGTATTTATCATAAAAACATTGGAAGCACAAATTTGTTGAGCACCAAGAACAAACGATGAATGGTGGTTGACCACAATCGCATTTGTTTTTCAACATTGTCGAGGGGAAACACACTTGATTAACATTGCGGAAAATGTTCCTCTCGGGGGTCAACTTCGATGCAAACCAAGCATATTTTAGCATTTTTGAAAATGCCGGTGCGCTCAACTGATTGTGGATTAGGGAATGAATTCTTATAGCATCTGCCCGCGATGACACTTCTCGTTGTTCTTTCAAAAGTTCGGGGGCATTTTGGATCCTTTTGATGAAATTTTTGACTTGTCAATAAAAATAAACATCACAAGGCTGACACAACGGGGTGCACTTTGGGGGAATGATTTTCAGGGTGCAAGAAACTGATTTATTTTTTCGATAAAAAACGGAATCATACATCGTGGAATCCGATTGCCCTCCCCATGAATCGACAATCAACAAAAAGTCATTATTTCCGACGTAGGGTTTCAAAATTGTTTCCAAGTAATTTTTGTACAAATCTTTTGTCAACTTCCCTGACTTCGAACACGTTACCTTGGTATTTCCGAATAAACGCATCAGATTTTCAACTTCTTTCAAGACGCGCGGGCCGAACTTATTACCCGGTTCCTGCAAGCAGATGAAAACATGAGGCAGTAAAGTTCCCGCGGCCGTGATGCTGTACTGAACAGTGTAAGAGTGCGTCAACTTATTCAAACTATCTTTACGAATTAAAACTGTTTTTGCACCCTGAAAATCTAGATACCGATTTAAACACATTTGGTATTGGCAGCCTGATTGATCTGAATTGATGACAAGTTCAGGTGGAAAATTTTTGACGAGCTCACTGGTTTGTTCTTGAAAAGTTGCCGCGGTTTCCAAAGTATCAGCCAACGTCGCGACGTCATTTTTTCCGACGAATTTCGTCACTTTTCGCTGTTTGATTTTGTGTCTCGCCTTAAAGCTCGTGGCCCAAGATAAACTTGCCGAAAATTTAAAATTGTCCGACAAATATGAAAAGGCACTTGAAGTTGCCCATTGTTAGATGATCCTCGTTGTAACCTAATCAATCGACATTATATTAATTAATTGAACTCTTGTCTTTTGATCAAAAACTTTGTCTTTTAATTAAATAATGAAATAATTATTTAAAAGACATTAGAGTTTTTTAAAGATTTTAGAAAATTGGAAGGACATTTACCCAAAGTTTACTGTCTTTGAAAGACATATATCAAGTAATCTGTATTTTATGGCCTTTTATCGAAATTTACTCGTATTGAAGCAACAACAACAATGATGAATAAGTAGTAATCGACAAATTTTACAACCTTAGATATATAGGGCAAGAAAAAGCCTTCTTACAATAAAAATAGTTTAAATATTCTTCGTAAGAAATATTTTGCATGATGTAAATCCACAATGTTTCTATATTGTTACCTGCTCACAAAGACTTCTGGCTTCTTTGAACCGCTCGAACGTTTCAGAATCAATCATTCGTAGTTTGTCAAGCCTCGTTCCACCATTTTGGACGTCGTGTTTCCACCTCTGAAGATTTTTTGGATCCTTTAGTTTGGAGAAGTTTTTTTGTAGGCTGATGAAGCTGTATTTCGGATGAGTAGAAGCGAAATCAACGACTTTTTTTTGTAATCTAATGGAACGTAATCCTGTGGAGCTGGTTCGTAGTCTTTTGGATCAAAATCATCCGATTTGTCAATAAAACCTTCTTCAGTGCACTGCGATAAGGAATTCATTGATAATTGGTTATTAATTTAGTAGTATTTTTCTCATAAAAAATGTAGTATCCTTCGGTAGTGAGGAAAAATATCAATTTTATATTTCTTCTACAAACTTACCAATTCATACGAATCTTCATTTTCTTCGAAAAGGATCAAATCTTCTTCGTCGACAACTTGATTTTCATTGATAAAATCATTTAGGACTTTAAAAAAAGGTTCACCCAAGCAACGACTCACAGAATTCAATGGTTTCTCGACACTCGGCAAAATAACATTATTTTGAACCAATAATGAGAGCATATGATTAACGCCCATTGTTAAATTCTCGGGAGATAATTCATTAGCGAATGAATCATCAAAACTTAATCCCAAAGATTTATTTTTACTAATATGATCCATTTTTAAATAAAGAAAAAGCGAAAGAGCTGCTGATACACTGAATGTTACCGAGTTGTGAACAGTACTGATGATTTTGTCTGACATTTTTCGGACAGGAAAAATCGACAAAAATTTTGGGGAACCCACGGTGAATAGAACTGATAAGATGGTGGTAATTTTTCCCGACAGAAAAAAGCATTCACTTACAAAAAGTAGAGTAATCCGGAATAGTACGGGAAATGCTAAAAAATGGGAATGCACTTGCACGTTAGATTTTTCAAAATGATATAATAGTATCATTTTTTTTTCTTTTTTTATAATACGATATTGTGTCAATTACTTTTTAAGGGATTAACACGTAGTACCGTTGCGTTCTTAAGACATCAAGTCTACATATATTTCAAAAAATATAAATATGAACATATTGATTTAAACATATTGGTTTATAGTGTTGATAAATTTAATTAATAAATACAAAGCAAATTGAAGAAAAAAAAAAATAATAAGTTGCTCCCGCTAGGCATTGAACCCAGACTGCCGTCTTGCAACGCCAATGCGTTGCCACGAGTCCACTTAAGTCTAATGTTCCATATACTCTTATATCGATGACTCGTGGAATCCCCAAGCAGTAAGATTTTTGTAATAATTTTACACTTCAACGGAGGCCCACTGGAAAAAACGGCTGCAGGGTTTTTTTTATATATGTATGTAAACTATAAAATCAGCCTGTTTTCGAAAGTCAACTCGCATGACATTACACGAGCTCCCCTTGTTAGCCAACTTTTACTTCGAAGAGTATATAGCCAGCGTTTACATTGAAATAGTTTAAGGCTATCTTATATACTTACATTTTTCCCCTTTGAAAGTATTGGAAAATACTTACAGACTCGATAATTGACGTTTTTTAAAAAAAAAATGACTTCATTATTATAACTAATGTGTTCATTTGCGATCAAAATTGAAATATATGTACACATGTGGTTTGTTCGACATGCACGCTCTGATGTTGACATGGTCAATGTATGCAATGAAAATAAATATTTTATAGTAATTCAGAGTTCTGCGGTTCTCTATTATTCAATTATCTTAATCGCGATATAAGATGAGGTGCAAAGCCAAAATTAGACATCGTAATCGCAATATTAGGGAATGTGTCAAAAGCGGAGATAGGTAATTGAGCGACAGAAAAATTTATATTTTTGGAATGAAAAAAAAAACGACAAAATTCTATTTGTAGATTATTGAAGGTAAACGTTTACCGTATTATTTAGTAAAAAAATATAATTTTTTTATCGTGAAGAAAGCGTTGAGAAATGCAGTGGTTTATAAAAAATTATGTTAACAATTATTTTTTCAAACAATGATTGAAAGTTTTTTTGTTTATAATACAGAAAAAACTCATATCGATACAAGAAAAAAAATTTTATTCGATGATATTGAGTTGTTTTGGAGCGATGAATTTTTTAATCAAGGCTTACGAAAAAGTTGAATTGTTCATAATGGCCAGAAATGACAATATTTTAACGTAATATTTACATGGTAAAATGAGTCACATGAACATTATACAAAACGCTATTTTTTCCAAATTTCTGTAATGTAGTGTAGTGTAAACAGGGTTAGGCGGGAGTACAACTCCCGGAGTTTGAATAGAATGAAAAGTTACTCTTTCGAAACATCAGCGATGGAATGGGAATAAGACCATTATTCCACACGACCTCGCAAGACCGGAGTATTTCGTTCGGGCTCTTTTTTTTCTCAAGGAATAAAAAAAAAATTCCCTCCAAAAGTCCGAAAAAAACGGAGTGTCATCATAGCTTTATTGTAACTCGCCTCGTTCAGCATGAATAACGTCTCCGTCACCTCTTAGAATCCGCAATAATGTAATCATTCCCTCATTTGCATTCTGACCTAACGGTATGAAAATTTCAAAAAAAAGTTACATTATTCCCCGAGTTATAATCTGGTAGGCATTGTTTACAGAGCAGTAGGGGGTATACTTGAGATGAGATGAGAGATGAGAGAAGAGAAAAGCCGTAAAATATGCAGGAGAGCACCCAATGACCTTCGAATAAAATGGTCCGCTAAGTAAGCTGTCCTTTGAGGAAAACTTTTCTTATGTAACTTTTACTATGTATCTGCAGATTCCATATAAGATCTTTTTTGTTCGCGCAGCATAATTTTATCTACAGTGTTTGAGAGATAGATATTCAAAAGAAAATTATGAAGTTACAATTTGTTGGCAATCATACTTTTTACTGTGAAAGATTTGGATTACAATTCGTATGGAAACATAGCACTGAAAGTAGAGTCTTTGTTTGAAAATACATTAATTTTTTTCGCGCGCTTCACTTAAAAATTCATAACTTTTTTCAAAACTAACAGACCCTGGAACTTGGCTGAGTTTGTGTACAGTCTTTCTCATTAATGCCTTCGCTTTTTCGAACGCGAACTCATGTTTTCGAATGCGATTCAAGTGAAGGCAATAATGAGAAAGTCTGTACGTAGTAGAAATTACAACAATGAATTATTTCAGATTTTTCAATAATTATTATAAATTATGACTATTCAATAGTTTATTAAACACGCCATCGTTTTTTGTTATCGTACAATATTTGGACGTTAATTTGCCTATAGAATTTGATAAACAAATACTTAAAATATTGGACTTTTGAAAGATTTATGTGATTATGAATGGAAAATAAGTTCAGTTATTTATTTGTGATTACATTCCTGATAGGTGTCATATTCAACTTTTACATCTGTATTCTGTATTACAATGAAAAATTTTTTAAAAAGTTAGTGAAAAAAGCAAATAATTTACTATCAATTATCATCACATTTTAAAAAGTACGAAATGCTTTTTGAAAACCGATAAGTCATACTGAAGGTGAACTATTTACGAACGATCTGAAAAAAAAATTAATTGAAATCGGCTGCGAACTGTTGAATATATCGCGTGCATCGTTTCTAACTGATCCGCAAAAAGAGCCGATAGAATTTTAAATTATTACCGCTTTTTTTCAATAAAAATTTATTTTCCTGTTTTTTTTTTTTTTTACATTAGTCTTGTAATCTATATCCCCAAAAAAACATTTTCAACGTTAAATTTGGAGGTGAGAGCTCTAGTCTGAAAAAGTTACCAAAAAAAAACCAAACCTTTCGCATGCTCTCCGTAAGGGCTTATCTTTATTAGAATGATGTATGTTATAAGGTTATACATGAAAATGTTTCTTATATGGTACAGGTTTTATAATATATTGAAATTACTACATCATCATACGTATCATTTCACTTTTAGTAAATCTGGACAAGCCTTTCCAGTCACTTACCTGCCCGGTTTTATGACTTACAACAGCGGCAAATTGTAATTTTTGTAATGAAGACTTTGCATGAATCTTAATTATTCCAGAAGCACCACCCCTTTCCTCCCCTTGCTGCTGTTATGATGATAGTGACATTTACGATATTGTTGTTCCTGCAATATTCTTAATAAAAAAATTAGAAAGTGCCTCCTAATTCCTCTTCTTTTTTTCCTGTAATCGTAGTAGTGAATACAATATTATTTTTTTACGATTATAAATTTTAAACGTATAATTTGAAGGCGCCATCTCAATGTTCATCTTGCAATGGCCAATACCTGTGATTTCGACTACTATAATATATTGTTCATATACATTTCAAATAATTCAGAAGCACCAACCCTTTCCTCCCCTTGCTTCTTTTTACTAGTACTTATGAATGGGCATTTTCCCGCGTTACGTAAGGACATTCGGACGTTTTTTTCGACATAAATGTATAAAAAAGTACTATAATTTCACTTTTGAAATAAAAATCAATAACACCATGCGAAAGAGCGTGAAATTTCCTATTAAGGAAGCACGTTTAAGCAGGAAAATTATTTAGGAAAAAGGGACTCGCGGGTACTGAAACACAAAACGTTACGTACAGACGCCAGAGACACACATTTTCTGTTTGCTTTGTTTACGTTGAAAACTCTGCGAATATAAATCGAATATTCATCGGCTCTTTGTGGTTTTCGATTCTTTAATGCACTGGCATCACAATAATAATAATGATTTACAACTTTGTTGCTTCGCTTTTTTTAGATTAATGAATTTTTTATAAAAAATAAACGTTACGTACGGACATTTTAACTCAAAGTCATTGTAATGGCCATATTCAAGAGCAGAAATATGTTATTCTTATCAATTTTATTTTCAATATATTGAATTATATTTAATTTATATCACACACAAAATACAAGAACTTTAAAAGAGTAAGAAAGGTCTGATTTAATATATTTAATGAATAGAATTTTTTAATATTTATATGAAATTGCATAATGATAAGACATCATAAGCAACGGTAAAAATTGAAAATTTTTTCATTCTACTGAAAATTCGAAGATAAATCATAAAAATAAACGGTCATTCAAAGCTTTGGATAGAATATGGGATTATTTTACTGTAATTTTTCATACCGACAGCAACGCGCTCTTCTCTAGGAACATTAGAGTCTTCAGTGAAGGTGATCGGATCCAGAACTTTTTTGAAAGTAGTTCGTTTATCTATGGCTTGTGATTCAATAACATAACAAACGCGTCAATAATAAAATTTCGAGGATTCAGTTCTTCGATACTTTTACGACACTGGTCGCATTTTAAGGGTAACGTTCTATGTTTTTGGCTACAATCGTATTCAAACTTTGCGTCTGGATATGAATAAATCTGTTCATGTTCGGCCCAACAATTTTCATACACATTTCATTCTTCATCCGAAAATATGAAAAATTGTCACAATTTGCAAAAATGGTGCTTGGTTTACATAAACAATGGACCCAAAGTTAACTCTGCGCGGCGTGTAAAGATAAACGATGTGGCGTCTAGAGCCTGTTAAAAGATAGCTATAATCAAATTTTTATAAAAAATAATTAGATATCAACATCTTTCAGATATTGACGTTAAATTTTATTCCATAAATGTTTTTGATCTAATTAGACACATACATGTGACAAATTGGATTTCTTGCAATGGTTTAGTGTAGAAAATATGAAGAAAAAATTTTTTTGCAAAACGCGAAACATCAATCCCAGAAAAATTACATGTTATGAAAGTTTCTAAAATTTCATTAGAATCAGTCAAGTGGTTCTTGCGCGATCCGTCACACCAGCACCAGTTTGAAAAACATGGTTTTCGGGAAAACGCAGTTAAAGGGCGTCACGCACCGTATAATTTCTAGACACTGCGTGCTATAAAATAACTTAGCACATCGTCAATATGCAAGATATTCACTTTAAATTTCTCAAACACATTTTTAAATGTCTTGAATAAAATAAAGTGAATAATAGAAAATCGATTTTTTTTCAAGCCAAAACATAGAACGCTCCCCTTAACAGCACTGACGTTACAGTTGTTTATAAATGTCATAACTAATTCGAGTTATTTTGTTCATTTCTTTTGTTGCTTCATCGCCACTCAAGATAATTGAAACAGATGAAATGTAATCTCAAAAGTAAACAATGGTAAACTTCGAAAATCGTCGTTTAAATATCTTGGATATATGAGTGAATACACAGAGCGTCCGTACGTAACGCTCAAAAGACGAACTTCTACCAGTTTAAAAAATCTACAAAAATTATCAGTTAAACCTAGCACATTTTTAACTTTGAATGCGAATTTTCAAGTGAATAGAATCGTTTTACAATGCAAGAGACATTAATATGTATGTTTTTCGTTACGTACGGACGTTATCATTTGCGAATTGTTGAATGCCATGAAAAAATATGAAATTAACTATTAACAAAAAATCACTTGATGAAAAATACTCTTGAAGATACTTATATCGCACTGCTATCAGTAATCAGTGGCATTTTTCGTTTTTGAGATATTTTTGAGACCTCAAAACGCAAAGTAGCTAATATGCCTTGAAGCCTGTTCACGCGTTCATGATGTTAGTAAGCTGTTTGCTTGTAGATTCCTGAACTAATCATGATGTACAACTGTATAATGCTTAATTAGAACCCTAAATAATGCGAAAATAAACAAAAAACTACATTACTCGAGCATTTAATTTTGATAGTTCATGTCCGTGATTTTGCGTAAATGCCCGAATACAATATTATTTCCATTGCTATTAATTGCAAATAAAATTTACTATATATACCACCTCATAATATATGTACCTCCCTTAACTTCTGATGAGCACTTATTTTGTTTTCGATAATGATAAAAAAATTATTAAAAAACATTCATAATTCAAGGTTTGAAAACATTGATTTTTCAGAAAAACCAGGCAGGTGAGTGACTGGAAAGGCTTGAGTCCAGATTTAATAAAAGTGAAATGATACGTATGATGATGTAGTAATTTCAATATATTATAAAACCTGAATAAGAAACATTTTCATGTATAACCTTATAACATACATCATTCTAATAAAGATAAGCCCTTGCGGAGAGCATGCGAAAGATTTGGTTTTTTTTTGGTAACTTTGTCAGATTAGGACTCTCACCTCCAAATTTTACGTTGAAAATGTTTTTTTTTGGGGGGATATGGCTATTTTTTAGTAAAAATGTTCTATCGATTGTCACGGACCAATCCTTATTTTACAATCATTAAGAGTTTCATGGTGATTTCCAACAATTGAACGTAAATTTTGATGACTGATTTTATTAAAAGTTATATATTTTCGGAAAAGTATTTTAAAGCTATATTTAAAAATACATGATTTTAGAATGATGATAGAAATAATCAACGTGACAATAAATAAATTACTGCCTTTGTAAAAATAATGTATACAATTCTTTGGCTTTGTTAGGCCATGGTTTTTTATCGACAATATCATCATCTACCTTTATCCAACCCTTAGACTGTCTTGAATAGTAAAAATGATAACCCGTCAATATTTCCTTTGCTCCTGTGTGAAAAATTGCACTTGTAACTTTATAAGAACTACCTCTAAATTTAATTACAGTATTCGGAATGCCCTTAGTTGCACTTTTCCCAATTTTTTCTAACGCATCAAAATTTATACATCTCGGTGTATCAATGGAACGGATTCCACGTTAATTCGCTGAAATTTATGTTTGCCTCCGCATTCAACGAAACATTTTGCATCGAGTTTTTTTTCGTTTGCTGTAAACCTCATCGAAAAGTTGTTGAAGATTAACAGTTTTTTTTCTCTGCTATTGCAACGTGGAGAATTACTGCCGTGCAAGTTACAACTTCGGACGTTGAAATGTTGCATTTGGCACAAGTTCCCATATATTTAATATAAATATTTTTTTTTATCCTTAAATAAAAGTTTTCTTGAATTACCAAATAGTTTAAATAACCCATGAATTATAATAATGAGTTTCGAAGTTACTAGTTCCTCGAATTTTCAAAAATTTCCGAATTTTCAAAAATTTATGTTTTTTAATTTCCAAGTTTTATGAAATCGAAATTTTTGGAAGGATTCAACAATTCGTACTTTATTTCAAAAAATAAAGATGTAATGTTTCAATTAGTTTTTATTTTTTACTCCCTTGTATTTGCAAAATTAAAATATAATAATTAGATAAAAGACTACATGATAATGCAAATAATTTTAGTGCCCTAGTAGTTCGAGTTTGTATAAAAGAATCATTTTTAAAGTTTTTTACAAAATAACCGTAAAAAGAACTATATGAAGTTAATTTTATGAAAATTTTATAAAATTTTTTAATTCATCATGAGTGAGAAAAGAATCCGTCGGCAGCCGGGATCCGAACCCGGAACCTCACGATAACGCGATAAGTGCTCTACCAACAGAGCTATTTCTGGACCTGTGCAATCCCACATTTAATTTAATTCATTTGGAAATCATACAGTATCCATTTGTATTTAAATTAATTTTTGTGCCTATATTTATTATTCATGTTACGGCATAAGTAATGATAAAAAATATTGCACCTATACATGCAACATGTATTATCAATGTACTTGTTCATGTTGAAAATAAAAATTATTTATTTTTATATATTGATATGTTTAATGTTCTTAATGATAAATTATCATCACTTTTTTATTTCACTTTTACTTTTAATATTTACATTTATTACGGATAAAATTTCAACAAAACAACAAAACTGTTGCAAACTGTCAAAATAGTCAGTAAGTTAACCTGAAACTTTACAGATAAAAGTGGTACTCTGTAAAGTACATTATCATAAAGTTTACAGTTAGTGACCCTGACGTGATACGTCACATTACTTTCTATTTCATTCGTGTCTAGTCAAATACATAGTCTTTTATATTATAAAATAATGTTATAAAGAACTTTATAAAATTTTTGACCGTCGTACACTGAGAAAAATGCACCGTGATGATTGCTGACTTTAACCGTATTGGTTACGGTGAAAAATTTTTTTCACAGTCACCTGACTCTTTACGTTCAAAACGGCAGTGACAACGGTATCCACCGTACTCATTACGGTATATAACTGTAATTGTTTTTGACAGGAAACATTTGAAAGCAATGTATATAGAAACTGTCAAACGATTCCGGTTATCCACCGCAATGAGTACGGTGGATACCGTAATAATTACTGTATTGACAGGTATTCAATCAGGTATAATAAAAAATAAAAATTAGATTTCACAGTAACCAGTGCGGTGAATTGTTCTCAGTGTACTGTAGAGGTGGTCGATGACACACTCACACACAAGTTTATTAAATAGCAAAAGATTTATTTCACACTAATAAACAACACAATTGTACAATAACAGTTTCACATAATTATTTTTGACGCCTCGTGACAACGGAATTATGACGAAGAGCGCGTGACACTTGACTCGAGAGACGATCGGAAAAGTGAAAGTGACTAACGTCTGACAGTGATTGACTGACTCGGGCCCGTCGCGCCTGCTTATATACCCTTACGGCGTGGAACGTTCGAGAAAGTTCCCGCACGTTCTGGGCCCTGCGCCGGAACGCCCACTGGGCCTGCGCGTGGTTTCTCGAACGTTCCACGCGTTTCTGGAACCTTCTGGGCCCCGCGCCGGCATAGTAGCGGAATTCGCTACATCACCCCCCTGCCAGTGATTGTCGTAGATGTTATTGTCCAGCCTAAAAGCGGTCTGCAAAACGGACGCGGCTGCTTGATCTTTTTGTATGTGGAGGTGCAGATATTACCAATTCAGGGAAAATAATGTCGGTGTCCTTGGGCTGGTGGGGGTTTCTATGCATTGAGATTTCGCCTGGTGGATCGTCTTCGTGGAGAATATATGCGGGCTTAAGTCGGTTTATGGAAATTGTCGTATCTTTCCCGTTGACTCGGATGACGAAATTGTGAGCACTTCTTTTGACGACTTTGAAGGGTCCATCGTACGGAGGCTGGAGGATGGTTTTTGGTGCATCGTGCTTGATGTAGACGTACTCGGTTGTTTCCAAATCTTTGAAAACGAAGGTTGTCTTTCCTCCATGACAGGTACCAGGGACGGATCTCAGTTGGTTAAAGTGCTAGCGTGGGTTCTCGACGAATTCTGGCGCGTTGTTGGAACTTGCTTCGTCTGCATGGGGGGCTAGGAATTCTTCTGGCAGTCGTAAGGGTTGCCCATAGAGTAGTTCTGCTGATGTTGCTCTAAAATCGTCTCTCCATGCTGCTCGAATTCCCATCAGTTCGGTGGGGAGGCTTCGGTCCATCTTTCATGGTTGTTGCACCTGATGGCAGCCTTGAGGTGTCTATGGGAACGTTCGACGAGTCCATTGGATGCTGAGTGATACGCCGTTGTCCTCAAGTGCTTGATCTCGAGCAAATGGTTGAGATGGCCAAAAAGTTTCGACTCAAACTGTCGTTCCTGGTCTGTAGTCACCCGCAGTGGAACACCGAACCTAGTGATCCAACCTTCGTAGAAAGCTCGGGTGACCGTTTCTGCCTCTTGACTTTCGAGTGGTATTGCTTCCGGCCAACGTGTAAAACGGTCGATGCAAGTCAAACAGTACCTCTTTCCTTCTGAAACAGGCATAATGACTATATCTATGTGGACATGTTCAAACCTTTGGGAAGGTGGGATAAAGGTGCCAAGGGGTGCATTTGTGTGTCGTGTAATCTTGCAGCGTTGGCAGTCGTTGCAGCATCTAGTCCATTCTCGGCAATCGGTTTTTATCGAAGGCCATACGTAGCGTTCCGTGATGAGTTTCACCGTTGCGTTGGCCCCCGGGTGCGATATGCCGTGGAGAGTCTAGAAAATCTTTCTACGGAAAGGCTTGGTGACGAACGGACGTGCTATAGACGTTGAGATGTCGCAGAAGATAGGCGTTTTGATTCCTGGAAGTTGTATTTTTTTGATGGCCAGGCTTGATTTTCCTTTGAGCAGAGATTGAAGTTCTTCATCGTTATCCTGTGATGAAGCCAGTTCCTCGAGATCCAGAGGTTTTGAAACTTCTTATATTCGTGAAAGCGCATCAGCCACCACGTTTTGGACGCCTGAGATGTGTCGAATGTCCGTGGAAAATTGTCCTATAAAGTCTAGGTAACGGAATTGTCTGGGAGAACATTTTTCGGGCTTTTGTTTGAAAGCGTAAGTGATGGGTTTGTAATCTGTAAATATTATGAAATTTCTTCCTTCAATCATGTGTCTGAATCGTTTTACCGATAAGTAGATGGCGAGGAGTTCCCGATCGTAGGCGCCGTAATTCCTTTCGGCAGGGCTCAACTTTTTCGAAAAAAATGCCATAGGTTGCCAAGAATCTCCTTCTTTTTGTTGAAGGGCTGCTCCCACTGCAAAGTCTGAGGCGTCGGAGATGATGGCAAGGGTTGTATTTGCCTTTGGATAGGAAAGGAGGGTGGCGTTTGCAAAGGCCTTCTTGCACTCTTCGAATGATTTCTCAGCTTCAGGAGTCCATATGGCAGGTGTATTTCCTTTGATATTGCCATTGAGGAGATCGTGCAGAGGAGCCTGAATTCCTGCGGTCCTGGACATAAAAATTCTATACAAATTTAACATACCCAAAATTGTCTGAGCAGTTTGGCTGTTGCTGGTTTCGGAAATTTCTCGACGGCCTCGATTTTTCCAGGGAGTGGGAGAACACCGAGGTTAGACACTTGGTAACCTAGGAAATTTACTTGAGGTCTGCCAAATACACATTTCGTTGTGTTAATTACGATCCCAAATGTCCTTAGGCGCTCGAACAATAGGCGAATGTGGTCGAGATGTAGCTTTTCGCTGTCTGATGCAACTAAGATGTCATCTATGTAGACCATGCAGAAATTCAAACCTTGGAGGACTTCGTCGATAAATCGTTGGAATGTTTGGGCAGCATTTCGGAGGCCAAAGAGCATGGCAGGGAATTCAAAAAGTCCGTATGGTGTCGTTACCGCTGTTTTTTTGATGTCCTCGTCAGCAACTGGGATCTGATGATAGGCCCTTGTTAGGTCGATGGTTGATAATATTTTCTTGCCACTCAGTGATTGAGAAAAGTCCTGAATTTAGGGTATTGGGTAGTGATCTGGTATCGTGCGTGCGTTCAGAGCCCTATAATTGCCACAAGGACGCCATTCATTAGTTTTCTTCATTACCATGTGTAGGGGGGACGACCAACAGCTTTTTGAAGGACGAATGATGCTAAGTTGAAGCATCGAGTCGAGTTCCATTTTGGCTGCTTTCAGTTTGTCCGGTGCCAGGCGTCGTGGTTTGCTGAATGTTGGTGGGCCTGGTGTTGTTTTGATGTGGTGGCGTGTTGAGTGCTTTATTGTGGTCAGAATACCTGGAGGCCTAGTAATTTCGGGGAAGACTTTAAGTTGCTCGTGGTATTTCGTGCTCCCGTGTATGGTTTTGATGCTTGGTATTTTGGAATTGGCATTATGGGCTTGAACTTCCAAGCTTGTGAGTCTTTCCAGCAGTCGCCCTTGTTGTGTGTCAACCAGCAGATCGTAGGGGCTGAGGAAATCGATTCCTATGATGGACTTGGAAACATAGGCAATGACAAATCTCCAGGGAAAACTTCGGCGCAGTCCAAGGTTGAGTGTCAGTGTAGCAGTTCCATAGGTGGCGATG
The DNA here is from genome assembly GCA_028476575.1 of Platygaster robiniae. Classification (NCBI taxonomy): domain Eukaryota; kingdom Metazoa; phylum Arthropoda; class Insecta; order Hymenoptera; family Platygastridae; genus Platygaster; species Platygaster robiniae. The sequence goes on along the minus strand of CM052027.1, from coordinate 11,128,291 downwards.
TCTGACCCGTTGCCGGCCGAAAGTACGTAGTCCGATTTTTTCTGCGTGCCAGGAATCATGTTTCGTGGTTAAACGCAGAGGTTGGCGCCCGTATCGATGAAAAATCGGGTCCCTGTCTTGCAATCGGTCATGAAAAGGCGGCGTGAGGATGGGCAGTTGTCACTCGCCGCCATTAATGACTGCCCATGCCGTTTCCCGAGTGAAACGAGCAGGATTTTTGGCATTTTCGGGCGTCTGGGCCGTACTTCCAGTGGTACCAACATTTTCCGTCTGCCCCAGGACGTGTGTCTCGTGAGCTGGAGCGTTGACGTCTGTGGTTCGGTGTCAAGTCTCGTGTGCGTGATCGTGGTTCCTGTAATTTAAAGGCTGCGATTTCTCGCCTCACGGCAGACAATTCTTCTTGTAGGGAAAGGGATAGTTGAGCCATTTTGAGGTTAAGTTGGGTGTTAAAATCATTGTTTGATACCTCGGATATTTGTGATTGCGCTGGTTTACTGTAACTCATGATTGCGTCAGCTAACTCGGCGGCCTCGTTGAGCGGTGTCGATTTCTGGGTTGCTAGGATTGCTCGAAGGTGTGGTGGGAGTCGGTTGATCCAAAGTGTTCTCAGCCACTCGTCGTTGAGGTTGGTGCCTGCCAGGGTTTGTAAGTGTCGAAGAAACTGCGAAGGTTTCCGGTCACAGATTTCCTCCCGTTCCAGTAGGCGTTTTATTTTTTCTTCTTGTGTTGTCCCTGGGCGCTTGATTAACGCGTTTTTGATAGCCACGAATTTACCTGTTTCCGGTGGTTGCAAGATGATATCGTGTTCTTCGATTAGAGTTTTTGCGTTCAATGCCCAAACAATCAGACCAAATTTTTCTTTGTCAGAATCAATTTTCGCCGCCGCAAGTTGATGCTCCGCGACGGTAAACCACAGTTCCGGGTCGCTTGGGTTGAAATCTGCCAGTTTAATGTGCCGGTTGTTTCTCACTGGCGTTTGTGGAGGGTTGCATCCGATGACCGTATGTATGAGCTTCTGTTGACTGTCCTCGTGTTTTTGGAGAATAGCCCTCTGCTCTGTTTGATTTCGTTGGTGTTTCTTGAGAATTTTTTGTTGTTGCTCAATTGCTTGCCGTTGTTGCTATTTCGTCTTGCTGTAGCCGTATGATTTCATTCTGCTTGCATCGGTGTAATTTTTCGTCCTGGAGGTACCGCTGGAACTGTTCCGGCGTGAAGTTTTCTATGCTGCATTTTTTTTTTTTTTTTTTTTTTTTTTGTGTCCAAAATCCTTTCGTCGGGGTCACCAATTATGTAGAGGTGGTCGATGACAAACTCACATATAAATTTATTAAATAACAAAATATTTATTTCACACTAATGAACAACACAATTGTACGTTTCACGTAATTATTTTTGCCACGTCGCGACAACGGAATTATGACGAAGAGCGCGTGACACTTGACTCGAGAGACGATCGGAAAAGTGAAAGTGACTAACGTCTGACAGTGATTGACTGCACAGCAAACGAGAAAATATTGGATGATAAAATCCTCGATTTAAACTCGATAACTTTGAATACTTTTCATGTCGGTACTTTAATCTTTTATGGAGAGTATTCAAAGTCATCGAGTTTGAATTGAGGATTTGATCATCCAATATTTTCTCGTTTGCTGTGTGACTCGGGCCCGTCGTGCCTGCTTATATACCCTTACGGCGTGGAACGTTCGAGAAAGTTCCCGCACGTTCGGGTCCTGCGCCGGAACGCCCACCGGGCCTGCGCGTGGTTTCTCTAACGTTTCGCGCGTTTCTGGAACCTTCTGGACCCCGCGCCGGCATAGTAGCGGAAGTCGCTCCAGTATGATGACTGAGTAGAATTTTCGACATAATGCAAACATAGAACTCTTGAGAAATGATTTTTATTTACAGTTGCGTCATTGTCCATTTTGATCAATAAAGTTTCAGTTAGTGACCCTGACATGATACGTCACATTGCTTTCTATTTCGTTAATGTCTAGTCATTTGTATAGTCTTTTATATTATAATATAACGTTATAAAGAACTTTATGAAGTAAATTTATAAAAACTTAATAAAATCTTTCAACTCATAAAAAAAAAAAAAATGTGTTAATTGCCGAAATTCGAACGCAGGACCTTGCGTGAATGCGTCGGGAGCTCTACCAACTAAGCTAATTCTGGACGTATTAGGTAATACATTAAATTCAAGTCAAGTCATTCCTAAAATTCACGTCATTCGTTAGATACATAATGGATCTATTGAAAAATTATATACAGCGTGCTGTATACATGAAAAGTGTATTTTCGGGTTTTTCGATTCATCTGGAAATTCTGGAGTATCGAATTTTTTTTATTAGATTTTTGTACCTGTTAATTTGTATGTTACGTCATCAGTAACAAATATAAACAAATATTGCATATAATTATATGGAATATATATTATCAATGTACTTGTTCCTGTTGAAAAAAAAATTATATATATCCCCATACGTCCCAAATTTCCCAAATTGTTCCCAGGAAGTTTCCAGGGAGATACCGTAGTTTCCTGGGAGCTCCCTGGGAATTGTTTAGGAGTCTTGGGACGTCCGAGCTATGTTCTAAATGATAAATTATTATCGCTTTTTCATTTCACTTCTACATTTAATATTTACATTAAATACTTAATTTATTTACATAAAACATTTACATTTTTTAACACTGTCACGTAGTTGTTTACGTCAACAAAACATCTAAACTGTTGCAAACTATCAATTAATATTGTCAGTAAGCTACCTTAAAAGTGGAAAACTAAAATTTTTACCGATATTGTTATTCCATAATTTATATATTCTAATGCACAAATATCAATTCAATCATTTTTTAGAGCTAAAATGTTCATAAAAAAACATTTTTTATTTAAAAAATCTAAGTTTACCTGATTGATATATTGTGATTCTTAATATCTAATAAGAATAATAGTATATCGATGATTAAAAATAATATGGTATGATAATAATAATCTAATTTTTATTTTGAATAATTTTAATACTGTATACATAAAAATTGGTTATCGAAGTTTTCGATTTATTTTAAAATTCTTAAATTTCAAATTTTCATTAAAATAAATTTTTGTGCCGATTCATTATAACTTTTTTTCATAGTTCATTTTTTAAAACCCATTTTCTGATATTGAAAAATCTAGTTAGTTAGAAATCGATTATTTTATTGTGAACGCTAAAGTTCGTATCTGAAAATTTGAGTGTCATAATAAATGATAAAAAAATATTGCATACAATTATATTCAATATTTATTATCAATCTACCTGTTATTGTTGAATATAAAAATTATATATTCATCATATTCTAGATGATAAATTATAATTGTCTTTTTTTTATTTTACTTCTTTTAATATTTATATAAATAATTACTTTCGACATTTACATTTATTTAACACTGTGATGCAGTTGTGTACGCCAACAAAACAACCAAACTGTTGCAAGTTGCAAACTGTCAAAATTTTGTGTCTTGTGTCCAGTCGGTAATTAGATCAAAATAGAAATCTGTAATGTAAATACCAACGGACGATGAAATATGAACACACTACCGTCACGAAATGAAAAAAAAATCTGGTGAAGAAATTTTATTCACAGAGTTTACTCACATATAAATGCAAATTCGCAAGAAACAAATGGTGGATTGGGATTCCTTATGAATTCAGGATCTTAAATATATAAATGGTTAACGGAATAAAGCTAAAATGAAAGTAGGAGAAAGAAAAAACTTCTTCGATGACGTCACTTTTTGGATAGTTTTTGTAAATATAGCTTGGCGGTCCAAGAGCCAAGAACGTAGCGACTAGCTGGCGAGCCCTACCTCTAGCTGACTACCACCAGCTATAATACCTATGAATATACGTTTATACGTATGAATTTTTCAAATTTGTGACCTGATTTGTAATGAGCGTACAAAACAAGTATAAAGAATATATACATCTTACGATCAACTCATTTGTCTTACATAATTATTATAAAAAAATAATTCCTAAATTCTTACACCAGATTTATTATGGGTGACCCGGAAAACCATATGGAAAGCATATGAATCTTGATAAAAATTCGAATTTATTAAGTATTTCAATTAAAAAAAGTTTTAAAGGAATTCATTTGTCGAATCTGATGCCTTTTTGTAATTAATAGTTGAAATAACGTTGAAAACTTACGTATTTTGCAAGCAATAGAACAATTTTTTATGTTACTCTGCCTACAAAAATAGTTAAAACTTCTGATTGATTCTCAAAATCTGACACCGAATTCATCATCAGCAGCCAAGAAAATCATTAAAAGTATAAGAATCTTGCGAAAATTCTAATAATTAAAGTTGAAAAACTGTTAATCCTGATTAATTTTCGAAACATAATGTCACATTCGTAATGAGTGTATTAAACAATATTGGAAAACCAATTTATCTTGCGAAAACCCTAATTTTTTTAGACATATCGTCTATCATATGAAATAGTTGAACCAAATTTATTTTGTAAATTTGAAACCACAGTAATGATCAACGTCAACACGTGCTACTAAGCTGGTGAAATTTCAAATGTATGTTAAACATCGTTTTTTACATATTTCACTGCATACAGTGTTATCAATGATTCGATGTATAGTACTATTACTGATAAAATTTTATTTGATAACTGATAACTCAAGTGAACAAATTAGAGATCATGTCATCGAAAATAAATAAAACAAATAATTTTTATCTAATCTATTATTTTCGATTATTCAATTTTTAATGATTTGACTTTCGTTAAAGTAAATAATTAATAATTAAAAAAAATATAAATTATAAATATATAACTCGATCTTAAGATACGTTGAATTGAAATAATGAATCAACCAGTATACTGATTGCAAACGATAAAAAAAAAAACATGTGCTGACTTTTCAATAAACAGTATTTTACGATATTTATGGGTTTTTTCCCCTGTCCACCAATTTATGAAATAAATTTCATTAAAAAACATTTAATTTGCCATGAACTTTTATGTTTAATTTTCGTGTACTTCACTCTCCATATGAAATATATAAAATTTTAACAGTGCAATTATATTACTTATTCTATCATTTTATTCGCTATTTAGAAAACTAATTTGATATAAAATGTGAAGCCTTCATTTTACCGGTTACTTTTTCACAGCAGCAGAGTATGTTTACTTCTCTAGTCTAATTTGCACGAAAAACAATGAAAATCACTTTATTACAACATTTTTTCCCCTGAATTTTCATTCACCCATTCAAATTTTCACGGCGTAAGAATCGAACCTACTGCGCATGCTCTGCCATTGACCAGGAATAATGGCGGCGCTCAAATCCGCCGCGAGATGAAGAGTGGGGGTACGCTATTGCCGATCCAGTGTTTTTAGAGATCAGTGATTACAAATTTTAAACATTTCATTTTAAAAACTGAAAAAAAAACGACAGTTTTTGTATAATTTTATGTAAATTTTTAAATTAATGAAATTGAAAAAACAATTTTTATGCGACTATTTAAAACAATAAGACGTATTGCTGAACATCACTTAGAAAAATTCAAAAAGTAAACAAACATGCAAGTTACTTTTTTTCGAAAAAAAGAACTATGATTATTGATCATTTTTTTTTATAAGCACTTCATATTGTATTTTCTTCAAACAGGAAAAATTTTTTAAGATGAAATTTAATCAAATGTCACCCGCGGAATATAAATTAGCCTCAAAATTTCATTACGCACACACTAACAATAACATGTCATTTTTCAATATTTACTAACAAAATTGAAGAAAAACCAAGCATTATGACGTGAGCTGAGTTTTTTTTCATTTATTAATTTATCACTACTCATTCTCACAGCGGGTTCGCAATTTTTTTCAGTTTGTTCACAAAACAGTCGACTTGCAGCCAACTTTATGCGTGCCTAAAGAATAAATGTCAAAAAATTCAGTTCATTTTAAGAAAGGATAATAATGCACTCATATCTGATACTACTCACAGTGCATTCTATAGCGACGTAATAAAATTTATGTTCAAGGAAAATACAAGGGATATACAATCGCCAATAAAATTCCGGCTCAATTACACATTGATACAAAAGCAACCAATAATGCCTCGTGAAGGTGAACCTTTGCCAGAAATCAAGAACTACCCAATTTTGAATCAACAAGAAGCTGCTCGTGTGTTCGAAGCAACTTTCCAAAAAGATTGTGGAAATAACGATATTTGTGAAAGTGATTTATGGGTTCAGGCCAAACTTAATCTTTTAGGTATGAATTCATGTTTGTCAACCTAAACTCTATAATGGAAGTACCTAAATTTTGGAATTATAAACACAATTTTTTAGATAATTTCAAAATTTTTTGACCATTATAAATTCTTTTTTTATGATAAAAGGCTGAACACTTTTTTTTCATCAGTTATATTCTCTTAACAGATTTTCTACCTCAACCAATTTCATTTATTTGCAAAAGTATAGACTTATTAAACTATCTTTAGAGATTTGAAGATTTTTTGATATCGATATATTATTGCAGCATCGAAAATCAAACCAAACTTTTATGAACTTCTGTTGGGTGAAAAAGAAGAAGTTGTGGTAGACGTGAATGCAGTCAACATAGGAGAGTCAGCCTACGAGGCGAATTTGTTCATTACTCACTCTTCCAGTTTGAGCTATATTGCCAGAAAAAGTATCGATGAATCTATAATTTGCAACGTCTACAATGCAACGGTTGTGACTTGCGCAATTGGCAATCCCTTTAAAAAAGCAAAGTCAGTCAATATTCAAGTTAGGTTCGATCCCAAGGGACTCGAAGACAACGAATCTCAGTTAGATTTTGTTATTTTTGCCAATTCGACGTCTAAAGAAGTCAAGGAAAAAGAGCCATTGAAGCTGTACGCCACCATTCTTAAAAGGGCAGAGCTGTCTATAAAAGGGTGATATTGCGTGTTATATTTTATTACCTTTCAGGCCGAATCTTCATTTCATTTATCTTCGTTAAGATCAATGTCTCAGTTCTTTGAGACTGTTAACTATTATGGCTAGAAAAAACTTGAAAGGGTGTAATATAATTTAACACAATGTTTTTTACGCATGATTTAAGTTTTCGCCTCTTTTATTTTTTTTATACAGAGCAGCAAAAGCACAAACTTCTTTATATGGAGGGCCAGTTATCGGAGAATCTGCCATTAAGAACTTGAACGAAATTGGTCCAAGGGTTTCCCATATTTACACAGTATTTAACGAAGGGCCTTGGAAGGTCAATAATCTTGAAGTTCGCATTTCCTGGCCCTATGAAGTTGCCAATGACAAGCATCATGGAAAATGGCTGCTTTATTTAGAAGAAATGCCGACAGTACAAGGTATAATTTTCTCATCTCATTTGATCCTAAGTTGATTCATTTCGACCAATCAGAAGAATGCAAAACCATGTATTTTTTATTTTACGCAAATGTCTGAAAAATTCGTAAAACATTGACCAACATATTCTAATTTCCTGCAGATTTTAAAAAAATTTCACGAAATTTCTATTCCTTAAGTAGTATATTTGGTCCGAAGACAAAGCCACGTCCACGGTCCGAGGTGCAAACGATACTTTTTGCAAAACACGCGAAAAAATTGTACTTGGAGGACTTGTACGGCCGCGTCGAATACGCCCATTTCCGATCGGCAGATGCTTCAGTCCCTGGAAACACGTGCTGGAGCAGTGCGTCACTGCGTGTGTTTTTGCTTCAATGCGTGTATTCAGGGAGTGAAGCGTTTGTCGGGCGGAAATGGTTGTGTTCGATGCGGCCATACAGGTCCTCGAAGTACAACTTTTTTGCGTGTTTTGCAAAAAAATATTTATAAAAATGCTGTAACATTTTGGCATCTAGATTTATTCGTATGGCCTGCTGGCCATCGACATATTTTATCGCAGAAATGTAAACAGGGTAATTAGAGAAAACAAATCGTCTTGTATTCGAAACAAAAACGACCAATATTATGTGATTTAAAGCATGCTTTTTAAAAAAATTTATTCAATTAATTTAACGAAAACGGAGCTAATCTTGAAAAAACGTTTGAAGGAAGTATTAAGGGGGTGATTACTAATCGTTCTTGACAGGTTTCATTTTTTTGTAATTTTTGAGGTCACGCAGTGTAATCAATAAATTTAGGATCTGCTGACCTCGCGCTGCCAACTTTAGAGACACATAAACGAACTAGTGTTAAGGTAAAGAAACGCTGGCCAATGTAAAGGAAAAGAATACGAACAAAAACACAAACAAAAAAATAAAACGTTAATAAGTATATAATGTTACTGAAAATAGTACTATTCAAAAATCGTTCATAAAACAATCAACTTCATAAATTTTCAATATTTGTTTAATTTTTGAAAATCTTATTAGATAAACTTCTGTGTATGAATTGATGACATAGATTTTAAATTCTATTGACTTTACGAGCAGTAAACTATCATAATATTGTTTCAGAAGAATTTTTATATCTGTCAAATGTTTCTGCAATTAGATTTTCTGTGATATTTGAAAAGTTCATAAGTATTATAAAACATAATGAAATTATCATTGCAAGTAATCACTGACCTATATGCCTTTGTTTTAATTTAAAAAGAATCAAAACAAATATTTTCGTACCATTTTTTTCACATAAAGCTTTCGATGCCATTTAATTTTTTTGTTACATCGGAAAGAAATATAGATATTTCGATCTATCGATTCGTAGCGTTTATCCATAATATCCATTACATCTTAAATATTCACTGATGATTTGAGGAGCCTGCAATTTAATAGAAATTGTAAAATAAGAACTGTGCTTTCTTTATTCGTTTTAAATTGTAATTATTGAATTTGACAGCTCTCGGAGACGGCGAGTGCACATTATCTCGAGGACACGTAGTGAATCCTCTGAAATTGCCCGGTAGTATAGGTCTTGAAGATATTGATCCATTCGCCCCCTCAACATCGCCATACAGTACCATGAACGAAACGAATTTCGAACGAAGTAGAAGAGACACAGAAAAAGTTGTCAATACCCAAATCTTCATTGACGAAGATGGCAAAAAACAACTTCGAGTGAACTTGGTAAACACTTTTAAAAATTCTACCTCGTGGCCCGAATTGTCTCAATAGATGAAATTTCAAAAAATTCTGGATTCGGGATTTTAGAAAAAACGTTTTTTTTTTTGTTTTTTTCTTTTTGTTTTTTGTTTTTCCTCACTTACGATTCTTGCAATTTTTATAATTTTTTTAACAGTGTAAAGATGGAAAAATTCAAGGAATAAGTTGATTACACATTTCAGACATATGAAAAATAATCGTTCAAAATCAAGCGCCAAATTCATTTTGAATGAAATAAAACATATACACATTATTTGCACGAACATGTAGGAAAATTTTGAATGATTTTGTGAGTCCCAGACATAAAATCCTGTAAATAAATTATACCTTTCAAGTACCAAAGGTGAAGAGGTATTGAAATAGGTGTACCATTTCAGTACTTCATTTTCAATTCATCATTTATATTCACAGAATTGCAAAGCTGGAACTGCGAAGTGTTTTGATATCACCTGCGTGATATACAATTTGCAAAGGAAACAAGAAGCAATCATAACTGTTAAGGCTAGGTGAATGAATTATACATAATTACTATCATTATATCATATTACTAGAATATCAACTTAATCCATCATAACTCTGTATGGAATTCCATTAATAGTATGTGAATAATATTGATGATTGTTGTCAATTACAATAAATACAAGAAATTTGAAATATTTTCGTAGGCTTTGGAATTCGACGTTAGTGGAAGATTATCCAAAACTCAATAAGGTTATAATTGCCTCTAATGCTCGAATAGTCGATGCCACGGTTCAACAGGAAACTTTCAAGGACGATTATGCTATCGTAAGAAATTCGTTAAAAAAGTATTACTATTGAAGAACTTTACACTCGATACAGAATCAAATATATGGTTAAAAGACAAGCATTCATCGTTATAAATCAATAGGCTATATTTTTGCTGCACGACTATGTGATTAGAAATTGTTTTTCAGAATTTCACAAAGCATGTGATTTCTTTTTTCAAGGCTGAAACAATCGTCAGTCCGGACCTGATTCAGCATGACGGTGAAACTGTTCCTATTTGGGTAATAATCGTAGCAATCGTTGCTGGATTATTACTTCTGATTCTACTTACCCTCTTTTTGTGGAAACTAGGCTTCTTTAAGAGACGAAGGCCTGACCCCACATTGTCAGGAAATCTTGAAAAACACCGAGAAGACAATCCCGAAAGCGAAGCCCTTTTCAAGCGTTGATTGGGTCACAATTATATCCAAGTAGGGGCTAACATATTGGTTTTTTGAGTTCATGTAATATACGCGCACAATGATTTGTATTTTCCATTTCAGGAAATTGTTCAAATGGAAGTAGTAGGTTCTAATGATGAATTTATTGCCCAGTAAACCTGTGAGCTTAATTGTGAGCTCACAGTAAGCTCACAGTGGGCTTCCAACTTCCGCTTTTCAAACACGTTGGCGTGAGCGTACTGTGTTAATTCCATGGAAAATCTCGAGGTGAGTTTACTGTCGGTTTTCTGTGAGATATTTGTGAGTTTCCCGGGTAAAACAAACTTGCATTTTTCATGTATGCCACATGCATCAGCATGCATGTCGGAATAAGCGATTTTTTTTTCTTTCTTTTTTTTGCATTGCATTTTTTTGTGCATAGAAAATTGCAAGTGAAATTTGCAACCATGAAAAATTATTCATCTACATTTGTAGAAAGTGAAAAAAAAACATATTGGACCTCAAACTTCCTAGTGATTGCGTCTACCGTGCTTTGTGGCACACTTACTAGGGAAGTGGGCAAAAAAGTAATTCAAATTTTGAAAATTCGCGCGCTCTACGCAAGCGCTCGTCAGATGGCTGCTGGTTTTTTTTCTCATGTTTCAAGTTTTGCGTGGAATGCTTAAATCAAGTGCATGTCTCCTGTTAATTAATATGATCCTTTTTTGCCCATTTCCCTAGTGAGTGTCATTACTTGTGCCAGAAAGGCACGGTAGACGTAATCACTAGGAAGTTGAGGTCCAATATGTTTTTTTTTATTTTCTACAAATATAGATGAACAATTTTTCATGGTTGAAAATTTAACTTGCAATTTTCCATGCGCAAAAAAATGCAATGCAAAAAAAGAAAGAAAAAAAATCGCTTATTTCGACATGCATGCTGATGCATGTGGCATACATAAAAAATGCAAGTTTGTTTTTCCCGGGAAACTCAGAAGTATCTCACAGAAAACCGTCAGTAAACTCACCTCGAGATTTTCCATGGAAGCTAACAGTGAGCTCACAGTACGTTCACGCCAACGTGTTTGAAAAGCGGAAGTTGGAAGCCCACTGTGAGCTCACACGTTTACTGGGTGATTTTTTCTCCGTTAACGATGAAAATTATCAATATTTACTGATGGAAATCAGTGAGATAGAAATTGCGTGTATGTATTACTATCATAACTGCTCCAAAATGAAAAATAATTAGATTTTTCTTACAGTTCACACAGGACTATCAAGAGAAAAAGCACAATAATTCTGTTACGAAAGGCAAAATAGCTGTGAAAATTATTCAAAACCCACTGCCTTAACTTCGAAAAAAATGTTTTTGGTCCAGCATGTATGAAATCTCTATTTATGGTAACATATTTCAAAAAATTTCATTTTTCATAAAAATTGCATTGTTAATCAAAAATAGTATATTCATTGGAAAAAATCTGTACCTCTTCGCTTAGAAACTTTTATTTTTCTCAAAAATCCGCACCTACGTAACTGATGTTTTTAACCAAAAAATACGAAACAAAAAAATTACCTATAATAATTATAACATACTTGTATAAAAAAGAAGTTTTATATCAAATTATAGAAGACCATTTAAAAAACACTCAAAAGTACAGTAATTTTTGGGAAAAAACAACATAATTTAATAAGAAAACAGCAAACATGTTGAAAATAATATCCGAAACGATTGTGAATTACAAAAATGGTTTTAAAATGTCTGAAGAAAAAATAATAATAATACAGGAACCACATAGGAAAAAAAAACTCATGAAAATACAAAAGAACCGCGACGTAAATTTTTCGTAAACTATTTATAATTTTTTAACCAAAAACTATGTCAGTCCTGTGTGTACAGCACAGCTATTTCATAAAGACTTGAAAATTTTCCGGCTTCATTTGAATAAGTTTTACCACTTGTTAAGCACCCTATGCCGTTACTTACAAAAGTACTTAGACTCGCACATCAAAAAATTTACCGAGTCATCGTTGTTGGATTATGAAATTTTTTATCGCAAAACGCGAAAAGTCAACGAAATCGTGAATATGTGATATTTTCGCGGCCAGAATTGTTACATAGCTAAAGCTCGAGCTTACTTTCTACTGCTTTAATGTTCTCATATTTGAAGTCAGAATAATCGTAAAAGTACAAAATGTTCCATACAAAATGTTGGAATGACATGCAGGATAAATATTGTTCTTTACATTTCACTCTTTTTTTGGAGTGACACAACTTATTTTAATCATTGAATTTATTTCTTTACAGTTGATTGTGTAAACTAGAAACCACTTATAAGAAAGTGAAATTTTTTTTTTTTTTTTTTTCAAAATAATTTGCATGCGGGCGGGGCCGTAGCGAGGGTCTCTGTGGCCCTGTGCAAGATTTCCCAGTGGGCACTTAAAAGTCGATTTGAAAAAATAAAGATTTTCTAGAAGCCCTCATGGAGGGTCGGCTATAGGATGGTTATGTTGGTTCCATAGCCCAGCATAGCCGCTCAATAGCCATTATTGAAAATCATATTCATAGTTTTATTTTCGTTTAAATGAACGTGATTACAATCAAAGTAAGTTTCAGTAGGTTGAGGACGTATAAAATTCCAAAAAAAAAAAAAAAAAAAAAAAATACAAAGAGCGCATAAACAAAAATATTAATTATTCTAATAGATAAATTAAGATTTCAGCTTTGCTTATGCGATCTTTGTTTTTTTTTTTTTTGGCAATTTTATACGTTCTCAATCTACTGAATTTTACTTTGATTGTAACTATTTCAACGAAAATAACGCTATTAATATGATTTTCAATAATGGCTACTGAGCGGCTATGCTGGGCCGACCCTCCATGAGGGGGGTTCTTTGAAGTTGATTTCTGAAAAAAAAAATATTTTCTAGGGGGCTCTTCAAAGTCGATTTCTAACTTTGAAAAAAAGTTCTTCGGGGTCCCCTCAGGGCTGGAGACCCTGGTGCGCCGCACCGCCTGCGCATGCCTAGTTCGGGCCTTGCATGTGGGGCTATACAAATATCTCGAATCATCAGGACAGTGAATTCATTAGGCACAATGTTTTTCGTATTCGTAATTTTTATCTATTGTTTCTCACCGTTTTATTATTTGGCGTTCAAAATGCATATTTCTTTACTTCTTTTAAATTTAATATCATTACTTTTACAGATTTGTACAAATAAATTCATAAACTTCTTGGAAAGTTTGCCCTGTCACAATGTACAACCATAATAAATATTTTTGGATTCAGAATCTGGTCATCAAGAAGGAAAAAGTTGTTTATAGCATTGAGCAGTATCACTTGAATAATATAAGTGATACTGCTTTATATCATAAGCAACTTGGTTTTTGCTGTTATCATTTTCGTATGATTATTATCAATAAATTAGAATTTGTATTCTAAATAATCAAATGGCAGCAATCATTTTACTTCTACATGTTGTGAAAGAATTTCTCATCAAGAGTATGAAAAAATACAGTAGTAAAAATCACAGATTCTTCAGTACTGTTATTTTTTCGAAATCATTGTATGTATCGAATGTTTCGCAACTTCTTGAATTAAAAATTGAGTGGAGAAATCAGTGATAAAACTAAGTAATTAACTTAAGCCAGTTTTTTTTTCGTGCCGCTTACACATAGTTCAAACAACTTTTTTTTTTGCATTAATTTTAAACTGTTCTATATGTAATAACTTTCAGTAAATAGAAAAAAATCAAGTTATTTTAAAACCCCATATGCAAATTGTACCAAGAAATATGATTGCACAAACCGTCAATTTATCGTCAGCTCCAGGTGCTACGCCACTATAAAATCTGAGATTGAGCAAAAGACTGACGATTAAAGTTTAGTTAGACCATGATTGGTATACCATTATATTACGAACGGCTCTTTTTGTAATACAACATCAGCAGTGAAATGTAAGGACATTAATAAATAGCTTTCCTTCAATCACTGCAAACTTTAACCCGATTTTCGCTTTGCTTCCATAACAATTCATTCAATTTGCCAAAAAACTTTTTGATATAGAATAATAAATAATGTGTATAAGAAATCCATAGGACAAAATTGTACAAAAAGGCAACACTTATAATTATATAATTACAATTGAGCGTGCAGATTCCATTATGTGTTCTATAGAACGCGCGTAGAACACATTTTGGAATCCGCACGCTCAATTCGTCATTTAATCATGAATTATGTGCAATAATAAAAGGCATTTATTTTATTTGTATACGTTAAGGAAAAAAAAGGAATTATCGACAAAAGTTGTCTCTTCGACGCGACGTTAATATTTGTGACGTGCCAGGAGAAAAGGGACACATCGCTCCAAAAATCGAAAACCGGTTTTTTATATCTTTTGATGGTTCTTGGGTTGCTCTATCCAACACTCTATCAAAAAAAAGGGGACAGATTTTCGGGAGCCACCTTTCACTACAGAATTGACTGACTTCTATCGCTCGCCCTGTAAAATTCTCGTTTGGAGCGATGTGTCCCTTTTCTCCTGGCACGTCACATTTACTTTTAATCGGCTCCACACACATTCCTTAAATTTGTATATCGCACGCCCTGCAGTATAAAAATGTTAAACCACGGTTACAACTGCCTAATTATGAACTACTGCCAAGAAAAGTTGAGAATTTTCCAAAAAAGATTATATTGTATTATTTAGGTTTATCGAAAATTTACATAGGTAACAAGAGATTTTTAAAAGAATGTAGAGTAAGATCATTTGCAAAGATCGCATATGCCTTATTTAAGAAATACATTTTTATACAAAAAAATCTTGATTTGTTTTTTCATGATGACCAACATACATCCGGGAAATGGACCAAGTTGCCACATATTTTTATAGTTTTACAGTACACTTTAATCAACCAAAACTTCGTTCGGCTCAGTTGAAGGAAAGTGCTTTTCATAATTTGTAGAATAATTATGCCATCCTTTTTTAATACAATAATCATTCAATACTCCTTGTGCGACAGCAGTGATTTTTCCCTCATTAATGAAAACGTTGTTTCCCAGTTATTCACGACGAACACAAAATGACTTAAAGATTTCTCAATTATATTTCGATTCAAAAATGGAATTTATTGTCACTCGTAATTATCTTGTAATTTCGTCATATATTTATTATTGTTCGTGATTTTATCACTTTGTAAATTTGTCGTATTCGTTTTCATACGCATTTCATGTCATTTCTGTTTTCGAAAATAAATACAAAACATTGGGAATCGAATACCCAACTTGTCCCTTACATGTCATCACCGATGACGAGTCAAGTAAACGTGTCACACTCATTTCCGGAGATTCTCGAAATTTCTTTGAGTCAATCGAATTCCAACATCTACGTATTGGGGGGAGGTGATCGGGAAGTAATCGAGAAATTTCTAGAATCTCTCCGAAGCCTATATGAAGGCGGCTGAAGCGAGGCTTTGGGGATTCATTCATAGACAGTCATTAACAGTCGTTCGTTCATAAAGAGTCGTACAATCCTTCAGAGCATTCATTCGAAGTCGTAAGCGCGTGTATTCCATCGCCGATCACACTCGTCCGCGCCTTTTCGTTATCGCCATTTCAAATAAATCAGTTTTCATACGGCGATTGAAGTGTTCTCTTTCACCGTTCCAAATCTCCTTCAAAAGACGCTCCCATCAACTTCAGCTCGCGGGCCCGTTATCAACGCCCCGTGGCGTATACCAATGCTGACAATTCGTTGATTGGATCATTATTCGTGAATATTCGCAGAGTTTTATACATGTATTGTCATACATATGTATATATGTTACCGGCAACTCCCGAATTTAGGCGTTTTCAGTCAGTGTTGGAGGACCGGGAATCGTTCGCGCAGCCTGGGGTACGAGTAGGGCCTTCACGTGAATATGTGGCGTAGAACGAAGAAAGGTAGCTTACAGCACCTGGGCGCTTTGAGAGGAAAACGAGTTTAAAAATAGAAAGTCCCTATGATTTCTACAAGCAGGTCAACTTTGAAGCTCAAATTTTTATGCAATACAATAATCTTACAATTTCGAGAGTAGGCTCAATCGACAAAGTTTTCTATATTCAGAATTATTGGTAATCTAATTTTTGATTTTTGGTGTTTCCTCGTTCCACGCCACATATCACGTCATAGAAATCCCAGGTTCCCCCCTCGTTTCCGCTTACCTCGGGCCCAGCAATTATTAGCGGCGTGGTACGCGGAAAAGAGCGGGAAACCTGGGATTTCTGTGACGTCAGAGCTCCGCTCAACCTGCGTAAAAAACCTGCCCGTCCCCCAACACTGTTTCAGGCCTATGTCACGATCCTACACAGAGTAAGATGGGACAAGAACAGAGAACTGCCGGAGCATTCCGAGCCCTGTGATCCCAATATTTAACAAGGTGGGATTTATGAATTTTGGAAAGAAATCAGAAATGCACCGTGAATTAAATAAAAAGACAGATATATTCATCAAGAAAGAAAAAGACTAATATATAAGATTACGAATGATGGTTATATAATAAACTGATATATGAGATTACAAATGATGATTATATAATAGACTAATATTCACGCGAACACGAGAAGTAATGCGTGAGCTATCCTAGGCCTTATCTTAACGTTTATAACATTTCCTGAGGCTGACGAGTACAGAGTAGCGGAAAGAATCTATTGCGGGTTTGGGACACGTAAATCTCACGACGTGTCGATTATGGGGCGAGAGGGAGCGGGGGTGGGCGAGGATTTTTTCCGTTTCTTGGTTTTTAGTTTCGGAACTTAAAAAAACTTCTTCGGTGAACTATTGGCAGTTGGAGAGAGAGGGAAAGCGGTTGTGAGACGTTGAATTTTCCGAATTCCCGGCTTGCAGGAGGCGGAGGGTGATTTTGACAGGGTTATGGGGGCAAGAGGATTCTCAGAAGGGCAGATTACTGACAAGGGTAAAGAAAAGGGAGAAGAACCGGGAAGATTAGGTCATAGTCAGGCAAAACATTTATATGTGACGCGATCTGAGAAAAGACACCTAAGCTGGAAAAATGGTTCCCGAGTTTATTGCTGTTCCTGGTCTATTGAATATATCTCTTTACAATTGTGAAGTCGAAAAATTTTGTATCGATTAATTTTTTATGAAATAAGGCTTTAAATGAATCGCATTTAAAAGATGTTCAAGCCCTCTTTCTCTTGATACACACATTCACACGATCATATCAACAAGCTCGAGCAAACTCGCGACACTACCTGTTCTGGTCACCAGAACAGATTGTGTGCAGTAGTGTATGTAAACAGAGAGTAAGGAATATCGGAACGGCCTATCGGCTCCCTGCCTCTTCTTTTGCTTCTCTTGAAAAATCTCCATTATGCGGCTTAGGTGTCTTTTCTTAGATCGCGTCACATATATCACAGGAACTGTATTAGGAAATTAGCAAATTACATGCAATGAATAACTCCTATCGCACGGTGAAAGCAGGTGAAGTTAGCGCACAGGCAGGGCCAGCTTGGTATTTCGTGTTCCGCGAGCTTGGCGCTCTACGTGCTAGGCGGAGGAGAGCATTTGATCTTGGCGATCGCTTGGAGGAGTTCAGAGCTTGGCGCTCTGGTGGGTACTCCATTGGTCATCGGATTTGGGGCGCTTTTTATAGGGATTTCATATCAGGGGAAAAGAACATCGAAAGAGGGAAAATTTTGATGGGGTTAGAAAGGTGTTGAAATTCTAGGATTATTTAGTCCTTGCCACGGGATGTTCAATTTAACGCGATGTTCTCAATTTCGATAAGGCGTACTTTTATTCCCGCTTCGTTACAGTGGCCCAAACCCGGTCGTAGAGATCGCAGCTTTTGGCTGGAGGAGAATAGAACGGAGCCGATTGGTGCAACTGGAAGGATTAGGTAGTGGAAATAGAAGTTGGACTCGACATTCGAAAAAACTCCAGCGTCGGAGGGTACCGTTTTTTTCTCTCCATTCAAGCGATTAAATGACCAAGGAAATTTCGAAGCCCAAATTCTTTTTCGGGAAACCAAACAGATTTTTCTTTAATTTTTCCTTTTCAAGTTTTCTTTCGCGAGTTCTCTAAAAACTGACATTTGCAAATTTAGTCGAGTAATATACTGTTCTGTATAGAACTGCGAACGAAAATTTTTTTGTCATTCCGAAGACAAATATTTCGATTGCGAAAATTTGCGACAAATTTTGAAATTTGCAAGAATTTGCTAAAATTTTGCGAATATCAGGAAAATGGTAATTGAGGTAAACTTGCCGTATCCACGCACACGTATCGCTGAAATAGATAATTATTGTCTTAAAAATAATTATAGTAGATGATTAGCTCCGAAAAATTTTTTTAAATTAACAACAAAATTGTAACACGCCAGCGTCATTTGTTACACATTTGTTGAAAAGTGCAGCATCATGCCTTTTATTTCTAATATTGTTGAAAGCAAAGAATGACAATGCCATTTTTTTTTTCCTCGGTGATTTCGACATCATTGAACAGAAAATTTTAATAGCAGAAATATACTTATGATAGCGCGGCTATCAAAACTACTATTTGACGCGCGCTATCATAATAGACTTGCAATTTCAGAGAATCACCTTTTCTTTATCTTTTCTTTTCTTTTCTTCGCAAATAATTATCTTTCGCAATTTCCGTTTCCCACCTAAAAATACTCGCTGATTTTTTTGTATAAAAAGCTCGTGTTTCGGCAAACAATTCGCATTCGACCTGCACGAAGCCAATGCGTTGTAAAACAAATTTCCCTCTTGAAGAAAATTTGCCGGCTGTCGCCAAATTTGTATTGCGTCCTTTGACAAAACCGCCCTATCGAAGGAAACTTGCCGGCTATCGCCCCATTGCGTGACACACAATCACCTGCACTGTTACAGGCTAACGAATTTCTTCCAGAAGTAATTAATAATTTTCATTTATATATTGTTGTTATGATAAATAGAGTTATTATTTTCTTTTATTAGTGTACAAGAACTTATCAAACTTCGCGACATATCAACGCGGGTGTGCCGCTAGGACTAGGAATGATAAGAGAAAGGGAAACCCTCCAGGAAAGAACAGCCCTCATTATACGAGATTTCTAATAAACGTAGAGCGGGATTCTCTGATCGATGTAGATGGTCGTAGAGCGTTTCAAAGATTGAGATAAGAATTAGCAACTCCAGAACCTTTCTGGACACCAGAAAGGATCAAAGCCAGGATAGAAAGGGACGTTGCTAGGGAAAGACCGGAGATACTCAGCGATCAGACCTTCGAAAATAGCGGGGAAATTAAGGTTAGGGAAGATTTCGGGGCTGATTTCGATAACCTCTTCCACGAGGATATTCAATCAGGAGAGAACTTGGCATAAAGGTTTAAGTCAGAGAAATTGTCACCGACGGATTCAGACATAGAAGAAATTGCTTGTTTATTTCCACCTCTCCCGAGACTGTTATCGCCGATACTGTAGACGTTGCCAGACTCGATATATAAATTAAGACGTACTTCGAACTAAACTAGGACTTGTAATACTGACTTTGAATGGGATTATAGTATACCGAGATGAGGCGAATGATAATAAAGAATTCTGTATGACGTTTTGTTTGAATAATAACGCTGCTCGACAGCTTTTCCTAGCATAAAACTGACTATGTCTTTATTTGATCCTCAAAGCAATTCACAAAAACCCCAAAGGGTCAAGTAGAGCCGTTGCTCTACATTGGTCCTTTTCTGGACATCGTGGGACAACGTTGGTTTCTTCCAATCGGGGTCTCGCGTATCACAAAATTGAACATCATCTAATTTAAGAAAGAAACAAATTGCAAAAAATGAATTTTTTTTTACATTTTTCAAACAAATGTAGTTTTCACAAAGTTTTCGAATTTCGTAATGCTTCACGAGAACTAACAATATTAGACTACCCCCATCAGAAAATGACATAAATCGCAGATATCATGTATACTATATGTATATTTTTTCTGGATTTCATGCCATTATCTATTGAAGTCTTTTCCTCGCCACCACAGAGGTAGAGTCAGGGCGCGGCTTTTTTTACGTGGTATCCCCAGGTTCATTAAGGATACATTTTTTACACTATGAAAAACAAGTTTTCATGAAAAATCTGATGTTTACAGCATAAAGCATGTGTCAAATAATGTAATCAGGCACAATCTACGACTGAGCTGAAAAACATGAATTTTATGCGTTTGCGCCGGTTAATTTAAAACTTACGGAAAATAATTGAGAAATAATTTCTTTCAGAAATCCTATACAATATACAAGTTTTTAATTACAAAAAAAAAATGACTCGATTGTTTGATGGCTTGATACTACTATCTAGATGGTATTATTAATTTTTTTTCACTGAATTCGCAAAGTTTTATTTTCCTAAAATTTGCTGTCTTTCTTCTTTGCTGGTTCGCATAAGTTGTCTTTTTTCATTAACTCGTTATGTTCGTCTCTCAGTGGAACTGTGACACTCGTTTCACCTCTATTTTTTCAACATGATTTCCAAGTGATGGTGCTGCTCAAAAATGAATTGTCAGGTCGATTTTGCTTTTTTGATTGAATATCTCTAACCATAGAAAATATTCTTTCGGCTTCACCGTTTGATAAAGGGCAAGTTCGAACTACTTGACTTAATTTTTTTGATTTTGGAAAAGAGAATTTCTTTGTTTTTAAATCTAAAATTATATAGCTGTCACATTCTATCAAAACTGGCGTTAGGTAATTGATTCTTGAATCCTGGCTTGAAAAAATTTAATTTCTTCCACTCTGATTTGAGTTCTTCTTCGTTATGGATTTTGAATAAATTTGCAAGAAATTTCACAGATTCGAAGGACTCATGCGTGCTCGTTCTCGTGAGAGCATTTGCAGCACGAAAGACTGAGATATGTTCATAGAATTGGTTTGTTTCTTAATTAAATCGTCTTATGAAATCAGTTATAGCGCTGACATAGAAATTTAAGCAATTTTGGCGAAACTCTTTTTCTTCTGATTCGGAAAAATGGTAATTACGTTCACGTAACAGATTTTTCAAATGCGCGTCTAGATCTTAAAAATTCAAACCTTTTTCTTGACAGTATTCGGTCACTGAATTATTGAGCTCGATTAAATAATTGCGAGACTGTTCAAGAAACTCTTCAAAGTCGTCTCCAAGAGTTACTTTTTCTAAATATAAAGAAGAGTCTTTGAAATCAATATGAATCAAATTTGATGAGTAAACGATTGATTGTGGTAAAAAATTTTTAGCGCACTCCACGATCAGCTCCAAAGCTCTCCGATAAACTTCTTGAATTTTCGATTCATGACTTTGTAAAAAAAGTATTAAAACAATTGAATTCATTGAGCGCGTATTCGAGAAATTAGAGGTAAGCTTTGAATGTGTCTTGCAAGATTTGTTCTAGTAGTTTTTGAACACTTTTTATGTCTGATGAAAGTTTCTTGGAAATAATAGATTTTATTCAGTCGATGATTGCTTTGAAAATGATCAAAATGCGCTCAATACATTGATGAAAACTGAGCCATCGTGTTTCCGCAAAGTTTAACAATTTTAGTATTCAATTCAATTTAATTCTTTATTCATTTTTTACATGGGTTCTGAATTATCCGTCGCATATATATATTGCCGTAAAATCAAATGCAATAGAATTAACACGACGAGAACAACAAGTAATACTAAAAGAAAAAAAGGAACAGCATCCAGCTCTCTCGATCGTTTGCTGTGCCGCCCCTGGTCTCACTCTCTCTCTCTGGGCTCCCCATCCGCCTTCGCCTATCCCTTTCCTTCTCTCTTCGACTCTCTTCTTGTCCTCCTTACATCCTGTAAGGAAAAAAACCTTTATACCTTTCTGTTTCCCTTTTTTTTCTTTTGCCCCTCCTCTTATCTTTCTGCCCATGTCTCAAATTCCCTAGCCAATCTGCATATCCCCAGTTCGTTTCCCTATCAAATAATTTCGCAGTCTCTTTTCCCACTCTGCCCCTCTTTCTTTCCCCCCTTAGTTCTTTCGCTCTGTGGTCCCAATCCTCTCCTATCTTTTTCCCCATCTCCTCGCACTCTCCATTATATGTCCTCATGTTTCCTTCTTCTCCCTGCACGCTCTGCATTTGGTCTCTCTATATCTCTTATTTCCTGCTCTTCCTATGTTCCCGCATCTTATTCTTGCCCACTGCTCCTTATCTTTCCCCTTTACTCCTTTCTCCTCCCAATATTTCTCTTCTCCCTCCTCTCTTTTCCATTCCATATATCCTTTATAGTATGTCGACTTTCTGGCCAGTTCCTAGTCTTTTTCCACTCTCTCCTCATATGTCTTTTTAACCACTTGCTCGATTTTCTCTTTTCCCTTCGTAGTTCCCCTTTCTTATTTTCCAGAAAAACAGTCTGGCATTTTCCCCCATAGCTTCTTCCCATTCTTTCCTCCATTCTGTAGGTTCCCCATTTATTATGCCCCTGATCTCTTCCATTAGGCATATTCTTGTCCATCTCTCCTCGCCCCGAGTCGAAAAATCAAAGGCCTCATTTGAGCCTCTGTGAAATAATTTGAGGCTCAGGAGGGGTAAAAGAGGTTCTTGTTCATGCTATGTTTCTAACGTATTTTTAAACCTCATTTGAGCCTCTAGACGCGACTTATGTCCGTTTTAGGCTCAAGAGGTTCAAATGAGGCTCTGCTTGAGGCCTAGGAGGGTCAAAAAAGGCTGTAATGTATCCACCTCAAGAAACCTAATGGTCTTTTCAAAAAATTCACAGCAGCTTCTCAAGGTTGCTTCAAAGAACGCGACGAAGGCGACGCTAACTAGCTGTTGAGAAGCTGTTAAAAAAACCTCCAAAAACGAAAAAAAAAAAATGAATTCTAGAATTTTTTTTTCAATCTAGAGGAAGACGTTCATTGATCCGAAGGATATAAAATACAAAGATTTTATATTTTATTAATCTATAAGGAAGAGAAAACGCAATACAGTAAAAAAAACACATGAAATGTATTCCTGAAAAAAAACGCTGGAAAAATATTCGGAGTGCGTGAGATTTGAACTCGGCCATCCTGGCCGAAACGCTGCATCGCTGGCCAATCAACCATTCCGTCGGCCTGCGTAAGGTGATTCGGAATGCAGCTTAAGTCGAAAATCTTATCTTTTCGGCAAAAAACGGGAAAACCTTATTTATTCATTTGTTATTGAAGGGGAAAAAAGGTTAAAAACATTGCGCGTGGAAGTTTTTTTGGCTGAGGAGTAAGTGAAAAAATTTTTTTTTGGAAAAACATTGCGTAAAATAGTAGGATTGTTTTATAGATTGTATTTTTCGAACATTACTAATACGATAGGGGAAAACGCGTTTCGCAATTCGTACGGACGTTGACATGAAGTACGTTAATATGAAAATTGTACTTTTTTGTAAATGAAAAGCTCGCTCATTTCATTTGCAAAAGCTTCTTTTTTCCATTTAACGTATTCTTTATACATTTATTTCCCTATCAATCCTGCTGTAGCATTATTAAACGATAATTATACAATAATTGTACACCACTATGTTATAGTCGTATTACTCATTATAAGTGCAAGAAAGTGTGAAACACCTTAAATGTTATTCATAATACATAAAAAGACTAGAAATTACATTCCGTAACAACACACATAAAAAAACTTTGAAATACAAAAAATGTGCCTCAAAAAATCGATAATCGAGATATGGACCTTTTTTTGCGTATGATTTTTGGTATTACAAAGATATTTTTATGTGCATCCGCTGCAAAATGTGTTCACATGTGTGATACATGTGAGTAATAACATATAAAGTGTTTCATCACATTTTCTTGCACTTATAATAAGTAATACGACTCTAGCATAGTGTCGTACAATCATTGTAAAAGTAGTAAATATCGCATAATAATGCTATAGCAGCATTGATCGGGTTGAAAAATTTGACAAAAAAAGAAAAAACGGTGAGAAAGACAATGTGGCAGATATTTTAACCATACTATTAGAGACGTCATGACTGATTTGACTAGTTTGTACGAGGGGTTTAGAGATAAAAAATAAGAAAATGTGCTAAACAAATTTTTTCCAAATAAACTTCTCCCGGAAAAATTCCATGCCTACACCTCAATTTCTCATTGCATTTCCTGTACGAATCCGTGGAAATCAATGAAGTCGTCTGGTTTTTTAATTGTGTGCACTTTTTTCTGATTTCTTTCATGATACATTTGTAAGTCACCGTTTAGAACTGAAAAATAAATGAATTTTCGTCTTGACAAAAAAAAAAATTAAGGATAAAATTCTGTCTTTACTTTACATGACTGGCTTTATATAGCAAAACTGCCTTTATATAGCTACGTATACCTGTCAATAATGAGGAATCAGAATATATATTATTATTTATAGAAACAACTACTCTATTGCTGTATTTAGTTTACAAATTAATAAACAATTTATGGAGAGTAATGAAAATGAATTATTTATGTTTTTTATTGATACATATCATCTGCGATTAGTGATTCTAACATAATTGAATGAAAAACGTAACGTTAAATAGAAAAACAGGATTGAAAATTAAATTTTTTCTAATTTTTAAATAAAATAGGTGATAGAGGCTGAAGAGGATCAAATGAGGTTCTTTTCGGAATAGATGAGGCTCATGACGCTTAAATGAGGTCATAGAGGCTAAAGAGGATTAAATGAGGTGCTATTTCAAACGTACGAGGCTCACGAGGCTTAAAAGAGGTCATAAGTTACAACGGGTAAAGTGAGTGTGAGGCTCTTGTAGGCCGAAGAGGCTCTTGAGCGTCAAATGAGGTTGTAAAATAATATATAGAGGCTAAAGAGGAGTAAATGACGACTAAACGATTATCAAAAGACTTGAAAGAGGTTGTGGAGGCTGAAAACGTTCAAATGAGCTTCAAGATCAACAAGAGGCTCAAATGAGGACTTTGATTTTTCGACCCATTCCTAACATCCGAATTATGTATTTCGCCGCCCGTCTCGTCTCCACTGCGGCCTCCCTTTTGCCTGATTCCAGTCTCCCGACATATCCCGGCGTGTTGTTACTTACTCCCATACTCATCTTGACCATTCTCCCCTGAAGTACCTCTATTCTTTTCCTTTTTTTCCACCTCAAACACTCAACTCCGTAAGTCCCTCCGGCTTTGGCCAGAATGTTCATAAGGTAGATTCGTCTAGCGGAGCTGCTTTCCCCCGCTTTTTTCGCTACTCCCCACGCTGAGTGCTTGCCTGCCTGACCTTCGCTGTCATTTTTTGTTTCTCGTCT
The DNA here is from genome assembly GCA_028476575.1 of Platygaster robiniae. Taxonomy (NCBI): domain Eukaryota; kingdom Metazoa; phylum Arthropoda; class Insecta; order Hymenoptera; family Platygastridae; genus Platygaster; species Platygaster robiniae. The sequence goes on along the minus strand of CM052027.1, from coordinate 11,102,758 downwards.
GAATTCGTGGTTGAAAATTAGTATCCTAAGTATTTAAATTCGTTCACCACCTCAATTTCTTTTCCCTTGTAATGCCATTTTTCCCCTTTTTTCTTCCTCCCGCCGTTCCTAAAGATCATAATCTTGGTTTTCCCCGTATTGACTTTCTGCTTATTCTCCTCTGCATATGATGGTCATGGACATCAACATATGGTGGTTACATATAGCACTTTCAGGCGGGGGACAATTATCAGGTCCGGACCCGATAATCCGATCTAGATATTTCAAAATGGCGCGGGAAATTTAAAATGCACCAATATATTGTGGTTATATTGGTATATATACACAATGTAAATTAAATCAAATTATAATTATTAAAAAAAATAAAATCATAAATATATAATATACACCAATACATTGCCGTCACGCTATAGCGTGACGGCATTTTAAATTTCCCGCGCCATTTTAAGATATCCGGGCCAGATTATCCAACCCAGCTCAGTGATGGGAGATGGATATCGATATGGAACGATAATCCTAGCTTTTTAGGGAAGGGGAAGCAATGGCGGCTGGGGCGCATTTTTCGGCTCAGAATTATTCGGCCTAAAAAGTGAAAGGTAAAGGTCGATTAACACCGGGTCGTTCAGTACAGCTCAGTAGACAGTTCGTGTCAGCTGGTATCAGCCAGTATCAGCTAAGCGTAAAGGTGCTTAATGTGCTGTGTTTTGAAATGTTAAGCAAGTGATTTGTTACAATTTATTATTAGTCTCGTAAGTTAGGGTGAATAATTTTATTAAAGGGCTGTAATTTTATTAAAAATCAAGAAACAATAACTTTTTAGAGATATTATTTTGATTGATGTTTAAGATTAATAATACAAAAGCTCATATACTCCGATTTTTTTTCCAGAAATACATTTGTTGCATACACATTTAAAAATAAGTTAGGATTCATTATTGAATAATTCAATAAACAATTATTTATCATAATATTTTAGTGCATTTTTTACATATAATTTATTCATAGACTCACACACTCAGTATAAAGTAAGATAACTTTTAAATCAGTAATAAAATCATTGATTAGATGAATTTTCTAAAATGATTTTTTATTTTCTTCTCAATAACTTCATCATCATAGTTGTGTGATTGCCTTTATTCTCTGAATAGTTTATGTCAGATATTTATTAGTAGAATCACCAAAAAATTTTAAATTTCGTATAATTGATTTTCATTATTAGTTAAATATCAGAATATATTTTGAAAGTTTTTTTTTTTATACTGTTTAAAAAATTTTTTATCTTGTTTTGTAATTTTATAATCTATTTGTAAGCTAGATTAATTCTTATAAGTATAAAAACTTCTTTGGTGATATAATTTTCGTCGTAAAGTGTTTTGATGATAAGAGCAGCAATCACATACATATTTTTAAGTAGTATATTTCATATTTATATTATATATCTAATAATTTATTTCAATAATATATGGAGTATAATAATAGATGTGTGTGAAATTTGTTTTTGATAATTTCTTTTCAATATTTTTATGTTATTCAAAACTATGGGTTGAAATATATTAATAATTTTCATAGGTTGAAATGGATTACTTTAATATATAATAAGGTTACGTAGTGTGTAATAGATGAATCTTTTAATACTTGAATAATACATCCACCAATACATGGATTGTAAATTTGTTATTCTATTAAAACGTAAATTTAATTGAAAATTATTTATCCAACCCGTAATAACTCACTAGAATTACCTGCATTCTTAAGTAATGAACAAATAAATTTAAAAATCATAAAAATTATACATCAAGATATAAATATAACATTTTTTACACTCTTATGATTCAGAAGATTAAAAATATATTCATAAGAATGTATAAACAGTTTTGTTTTGTATATTTGTTTAACATTTTTGGTCACTTTTCATGAAAATTTATTCTGTATAAACATTATGGTTCATTTTTTATCATAATATTTTTTTGGAAACAACGATAATCTAACAATAATTAATTGAATTTCAAGAAAAATGAGCTTTAAAACAGAAAATTTATTTTATTTTTTTCCTGGAGTTAACATTATTCTGGTATTCTTTATGTTTCTAAAATTTTGTGCTACACTTTATAGAAATCAATTCTGTATTCAAATTATTCGAATTTTACATAATTTTATTGAGAAACAAAAGCAATATAAAAAAATAATCTTGGATGGTAGGGATCCACTTGCCCGAATCCGCCCGCCCGATACCATACGCCCGATCTCCCTTTTGCCCAAATAGTACAATTGCCCCAATCTTTTCGCCCGACACCACTAGCCCGATATCCCTTCTGCCCGAGTGCACATTTGCCCGAAACCTTTCGCCCGACACATCTTGCCCGATATTCCTTTTGCCCAAGGAGTACATTAGCCCGATAAATAAATTAGTATAACTAATTAAGAATGATTATCTCAGAGCGCATGTATTTCAGGATACATTTATATTGTAGGACATGGTTTCCAAGTATTCAAAAACCTTGTTTTCACTATAATAGTTTTCGTACTCTTGTGCAACTTTTCGGAGTCTATCTAGAATTGTAATCCATTCTCTTTTTGGCGCAGCTCTGACATTTTTTCCAAGACTTAATTCTGCTAAGGAGGTTTCCGTATCATGCTGTTCTTTTTGAAATTCCATTAAGCAAAAGTATAAATCAGGATGTTTTTTGCCCATAACTATCCTGAATCTGTTGTGCCACCCTTCGCTAACATTGTTTGAGCGATAAAGGCCTTGAAGGGCGGCTTCATATTGGTTCCAAAGAGCAGGTGGATATCGGGGTTCCACCAGTTTTACTCGACCACGACGTGACCGTCCACGAACGTACACCTCATCAAAATATTCGTACACCGGTAAAAGTTGAGACGGAATTTTGTCATGTAAAAGTTCGAAAATTCTAACGACGTCTTGAAGTGGAAGCATAGCTACTGCCAGAATCATATGCGTATATTTTCTTAATGTGTTATCATTTACATTCTGATAAGCTGCCTGCAAACCTGGATCGATAAGAAAACGTAAAAGTTAAAAAATACTCCAGTAAAATACTATATACAATCATTATCGTTTCACCTGCACTCTAAACTTTTCGATATAGAGACTGGCCCAAATGAAAAAAGCAACATGAAATATCAATATTTGGATAAATTTTTCTTATTCCATTAATGATGGTGAGCTCAAAATCGCACATTATTCTTTGCGGTCGACAGTGGCGGATGCCATATTCAATAGCAAGGTCATTTATTGCATTAAAAACTGCTGCGTATAGTTCGTGCGATTTCCCTGATAAAAGCGAAAAGACGAACCTGTATGCAATTGCAATCGAATCATCAACAGCATGTCGACCAGGCTTTGTTACTTGCCCAATGATCGTGAATACCTATATAGAATAAAACTTTTACATAAAACTTGACTTACATAAAAAAAATAATTTTTTGTGTCAATTTCAGTTTTTCATGTCAAAAATAATTTTTAACCTGTGTAAATAACTCTGGTGAGATCCCAAAAGTACCGTCCATGTGCCATGTCCCACTGCTTGCTAGAAGTTCCAAATTCCTTCGGGTCCCGAAAACTATTACCCTTCCAATATTATGATTAAAATTTTCATCTTCGAAAGAATCATAAAGAAGAAATCACTCATTAGCCAATGTAATACAGAAACGCTGTGGTATATTTTCTAACTCATTAAGCGATTTCGGATTCACAGGCAAGTCACGTCGTCGGTGTCTTCGTATAGTTTTTTTCATATTTGGCCTATCAGGCAGTTTGCTCAATATAGCTGGTGATAATCCACCCAGATGGGTATGTAAGATCTAGAACAGCACACTTCTAGATATCATAATTCACTTTCAATCATATTTTAATGATTCTAGATTACCTGAGCTGGAGGTAGCTCCGGATTCTCTTCGGCTTTTCTTTTAATACTAATTTTAATAATTTCATTTTTCGCTCCCTCTGGATCTGGTGGGTGAGAATGTTCTGATTCGTCTGGACCTTTTATTACAACTAATTCACTTTTTCTCTGCACAGTTATTGCACGAGCGGAGCACTCGCCTCTTCGTAATTTTTGGCAAACCCAGAAATTTTCCATCTTTCCCCTCTTTAGAACGGACATAAACAAACCCTTTGTATAATAATTTAGTGCCAACAATTCGAGGATAATCCAAATTCAAATCCATTTTAATTTAAAATTTAGTAACGAAAATTTAGCTTGATAAATTTTTGATACCCAATTTGTATGTCACATTTGTTTATTTGTATCCATGGAAACAGATAGAAACTGAATTGCATTCAGAAATCAATTTGTATGTCACATTTATTTATTTGTATCCATGTAAACAGATAGAAACTGAATTGCATTCAGAATTAACCATCGGGCGTTTGTTTCATCGGGCAATCGTCTCCGGGCGATTTTTTTTCGGGCACTTATCCATTGGGCAAACGCCTTCGAGCGATTTTTTTTCGGGCACTTGTCCATCGGGCGATTGTCCTGTCGGGCGGCTAAATTCGGGTACATGACCCCCAACCATCTTGGACATAGTAAGAAAAGTGTTATAAGTGAATGATTTTTTTTTCATTTTGTCTTGAATTATTAAATAGTCTAAATTGTAGATGTAAATCATACATTTAATTCAAAATTATTAATAAAAATACGGAATCTTTCAATATTTTCTATTCACAATTAACGAATCATTAGATCTACAACTGTCGGGTTAACATTTAAGTATGAACAAAATGTAATATAATGAAATTACAATATATTTAGTAGAATGTAACAAAAACTGTATGATCTTGATAATTATTTTTTGTTTCACACTTTCCGTAACATTTTATTGAAGTGCATGGTGTATTGAATTATTTCAAAAAAAAAAAAAAAAAAAAAAATTAATTGAGAGCAAAAAATGCATATTTAAGAAATAGGTTATTAAATATTTCGGAAAAATGATTATAAATGAAAACATCTTTTAAATTATTTATGAAAATTTATGTATTGATCCCGAAATTCTTAGACCATGTAAATTCTTAATGTTATACATATAAGAATAATGAAAATTAATAAATCGAAAATATGAAATACTAATTTTTATATTTATGAATGAAGAATCCTTAAATCTAAAAATCTCAAGCTGCCATTTATACATAAACAAAATCAAGTATCATAAACATAAAATCATAATATTCCTCAACTCTATCAATTGAAAAATTAAAAAACATTCATTTTGATTTACAGATACTATTTAAGCTTCGCATATTTGTTCAACTTGTAGTTAAACAATTTATTGGAATACATTCTGTATTTAAATTATGTGAACATATTTTTTTTATAATTTGATTTGGAGAAAAAATTTATGTATATAAAAGTAACTAATAATTATTATAAGCATCTGCATAGATACAGAAGATTTTTTATAATTTTTCTCCTACAATTATTACATCATGTACACTCTTAATGTCAAATAAAATTTGAATGGGTAATATATATTACAAATTCTTATAGATTGACATGGATTCACGTTGATGACTCACGTGTAATAAATGAATCTTTCAATAATAAAATAATAAAACTTTACTAATTAATCGGATAGGTAACACTGATTAGTTATTTGCGGAAAGTTCATTAAGAATGTAAGTTTTTTCTAATTGAGTATTTCATTCTTACAACTAAAAACATTTTATCAATAACAACAACATTTATTACTTGAAAAGCTCAAATATAATTTTCTTCTTGGCTGCCTGAAGAATTGGTTGCTCATAGACAAGTTTCTTCTGCGGTTCCTTCTTCGACCTTAGCTATAGCTAGTAATGATTCGTTTATATAGTGTTAAACTTATCATCAAAAAAATTTTTTAAACTATCATCATAGTTTGAGGTGTAACTTACGATATTTATAACTTGTATACTTGCAAATGTTGTTAATGATTCCACAGCAATGTTTGCTTCATCTGCGTTAAGTCAATTTGGATCAATAATAATAACATCTTTATCAATAATATTGCTAACAATTTTCACCTAATTGATTGTGCTTTGTTTTAGCCTTTATTTTTTATAAGTTGAATCAGTTATATATTATTTTATTATTGGTCCAGGTATTCGTGATGAAGATAGAGTGAACCTAAGATTTTTTTTATTGTGATATAGGTATTTTTAATAATCAAATGCATTATCGTGATTGTATCGTTCGATGTTTTTTTACTTCTCTTTCCGAAAAAGTATTCTGGAAATTTTCTTCCAAATATCCAAAAACATATACGTATTTACTTATTTAAATTATATATTTATTACATGCATACCAGGTGTACTCCTAAGTAATTTCCGGTTTTTTCAATGGATGGCGTTCTGTTTTGTACCGCTGTTGGTAACACATACCATATGTCATTTTGTTCAGTCATATCGAGTGCTTGAACTGCGTTGACATTTTCTCGAAAAAAACCTTCCAGTAAGTTTTTATTGCGCTTCAAAAATGTCGAATTTTGTACCGAATTTTGAGCATATGCGCCATGCATTGCTTTTCATGTTCAATCAGGGGGAAAAAGTGCCCGAGAGCCACTGTGCGCTTGTGGAAGTTTATGGTGATCGTGCATTAACACTTCGACCATGTGAAACGTGGTTTCGACAGTTCAAAAATGGAGATTTCGATCTGAACGACGCCGCACGCTCCGGCAAGCGAAAATCGTTCGATGACGCCGAATTGCAAGCATTATTAGATGAAGACAACACGCAAACGCAACGACAGCTTGCAGATGCGTTGGGAGTTCAACAGCAAGCAATTTCCAAACGTCTGCGAGCCATGGGAAAAATTCAGAAGTGTGGAAAGTGGGTGCCCCATGAACTGACCGAGAGACAAATGGAGAATCGAAAAGTGACCTGTGAAATGCTGCTTCAACGATACAAAAGAAAGTCTTTCCTGCATCGTATTGTTACTGGTGATGAAAAGTGGATTTTCCTGGAGAACCCTAAGCGCAACAAATCGTGGGTGAGTCCAGGTGAAGCATCGACATCGACGGCACGGCCAAATCGTTACGGTCGGAAGATCATGCTGTGTGTGTGGTGGGACCAGTCCGGTGTTATATACTTTGAACTGCTGAAACCTGGTGAAACTGTGAATGCCGTTCGCTACAAACAGCAAATGAAAGATTTGAGCCGAGCCATTGTGGAAAACCGACCAGAATATCAACAACAACAGAAGAAGGTGATTTTGCTCCACGACAATGCGCCGTCGCATAAGTCGAAAGTCGTTCGTGACACGCTGGAAAGGCTCAAGTGGGAAGTGCTTGATCATGCGGCTTACTCACCAGACCTGGCGCCATCCGACTACCACCTCTTTGCCTCGTTGGGCCATGCCCTTTCTGAGCAGCGCTTCGACTCGTACGAAAATGTACGAAAATGGCTCACCGAGTGGTTCACCTCCATAGGCAATGATTTTTACTGGCGTGGTATCCACAATTTACCAGAAAGGTGGGAAAAATGTGTAGAAAGCGATGGAAAATACTTTGAATAAAATAAAGGTTACGGTTTTTTTGGAATTATGTGTTTTATTTGCAAAAAAACCGGAAATTAATTAGGAGTACACCTGGTACAGTAGATTCCCAAAAAAGAATTTGCTGTTTAGAAAAATGTTTTTTGTTGAATATTTTATTTCTAAAAAACTATATATTTGTAGAAACATGACATCGATAATTATTATAGATAGTCATTCTTGATTCATTACGCTTCAAGCTTTTTTTTTAATAACTTTCACAATTTCAATACTGTCCCCATCGCGGTTGATTTGTTGCAACTTTTGCTTTCGTTTGCGCCTTTTCCCAACAGTTTGAATGTCAACAGTGAGATTGCTTACAAAAACATCTGCCTCGGCTTCAAAAAAGATGTTTTCAATGTTTCCTTATACGGCACACTGTTGCTCTTTGTTTGCAGGGCTTTCGTGAGATTTTTCGAAATCTGTCGTTCCGCTCGTGCTGGGCATTGCTGTTATCACAATTAATAGAGTTAATATTCCGGTTATATGCAAAATACCAAAACATAAAAAAAAAATCTAGTGTTGCCATCCATTGCTTCAGACTGAATTGCTTCGCCATTGTAGTCAAGAAGCATGACGTCCGTGAAGTCTGGTTCATGGATGAACTCTTCATGCACGTTATCCCCGACGGTACTTTCAGCACCATCGTCGTCCTCATTGACCAGCTCAATTTCTGGCCAGTCAGTTCGTAAGTCTGCAGGCATCACTAATAAAAGAGACAATAATGGAGGTACCGAAAACTGTAAGTTTTTGAAGTATCGTCGGAAATGTACGATATCATCAATACTCACTAGAAAATTTTTTCCCACCATCTCCAACCATTTCACCGGCGCTAGCAAGGATGTCGACAAGACTCTCGACTTCTGACTTGCTTTTGCGGTCCTCTTCGAGTTTTTCCCACAACTTAAAAGGGCGCTTGTTTTTTTTTTGTAAGGAGTGGGCACTCTCACTTTTCCGTTTTTCTTTTCCAGTCTCCAGACGATGCAGAGCTTGCTGCAATGTTAGCTCACATCGACTGAAAAGACCTAAGAATCGTCCTGTTAGAAAAAAAACATGATTGTTATTATTGGAAGAACTTGTAATGGCTTAAAATATGAGTTATTGATATTAACTGATAAAAGTTCCCGGAGACGGATTTTTTCCAATCATTTTTTTTAGGACCCTGTGATACCTCCAAGACGTTGTTTGTCCGCTCGATTTTCATGTAGCAGCTGTATTCTTTCGGATCCCACAGCTTTAGCCAGGTGTACGCCATGTACGCGAGAAATTCGTCCACTACCGTCATCATTCTTGTCATATTTTCCGTTTCAGAACACTGAGCAAAGTATCCTTGACAGAATGACTTGAAAATATCGATGGCAGTGGCTGCAGTTTCTGGTGGTAATAAAGCGATGCAACCTGCTTGATTTATCACAGCTTTCACTACATCTCCCAGATCCTCTGGACAGCCGCCATCTCTTTGACATTGGTCTAAGATCTTTTCCATTTTTAATTTTCGTGATTTCCGGATAACTGCCTGATGCGAAAAAGATATTTAATTGTTTTGAGAAAGTCACGATAAAGTAATAGTTGTGTATCTTTGTTACGTATTTTTCCTGAATTCCTCAATATCTAAATCTTTCAACATTTACACATTAATTAAAAAAAAAAAAATGAACATTTTTTTCGATATTTTTGAACTATTTTACTGATCCATCAAAGTTTTTCAGTTGTTTAGTAAGTGTACATTTTTTTAATACTCTAATATTGAACGTTCCTAACTGTTTCTGAGCTATAAAAATTATGAATATTTATAACGTTTTAAAATATGAAAAAAATCAGATGTAAAGAACTCTGCTTCTGAATCCTGTGATTTTGAAAATTATGCAACAAATTAATCAAAAATTAAATAATATTTATCGATACAGTCGACGTAATTCTAAACAATGACCAAGATTCCAGTAACTTGATTATTATTGACGAATTCTATTAATTTACAAAACAACACTTTTCTGTAGCTAACCTGCGAAAAGTGGAAACCACATTTTTCGAGACGTACTTCAGGAAACACCATCTTTGCTGTTTGCCCCAAGGCACGTTCAAAGTCAGTCATGACAACAGTAACATTAATATGGGGAATCAACGATTCGAAAGTTTGCCAAATTTGAATGTATGTACTTTGATCTTTCTGTTTCAAACGGATCCACATAACTGGGATGGGCTGTAATTATAAATGAGATTTCGTTTCTCTTACATTGAAATTGACTGCAATAAATCTTTTTCTAAATAAATTTTTTGCAATAGATAAATACGTACAGCACCATGAACTTTCACCATAATTGTAAGCGGCTGTTTACTTTTACTCTGAGGAGGAAAAAGTTTTCTTAGGACAACGTCGAAAGTGCCGTCGACATATATTTTGCCATCGTCAATTTGATTGATGCCCGAAACGATTTTAGCGGTGTAAAGTATTACAGGGCTGCACTCGTTTTCTTCGTCTAATACCTTGCATTTAAGATGACCGTTAGGGTACTGAATGTTTTGAAGAGCCAGAATTTTCCCAAAATCGCCCAGTTTTACCCCGACCGGTATTTGAAAACCCGTGCGCAACCACCGGTTAAGCATTGATTTTACAGAACCGTAGGGAATTCTGAGTGCCGCACCATCACGGAATCTGGTAAAAAATACCACATGGTATACAAAACAGTTGCATGTAATTGATGTAAAAAAATGTTAAGAAAAATTTGTTGGAAAAATCAACTACGCAATACACACTGTTCGAGTGGAGCGACATCGTAATATATACTCCAGCCAGGATTGAGATTGCTTTTTGTCTTAATGAACATTTCCTGTTGCATTTTGTAGTCTTCGAGGTCTTCTTGCGCTTTTTTGTCGAAAGGGTGATTATGGTTTCCATTTTTTATTGTTAGCGGAAAATCTATTTGTAAAGGATTTGCTGGATCTCTAACAACGCGTAATGCTCTGGCAGGAAATTTTTGTGTTTCTTTCTTTGGCTCAGGTTTTTTTGACTCTGTAGAATCATCAGAGTCCGAAAAATGATTTTCACTGGAGTCGATTTTCAGTCTTGAATAATAGCTGCATCTGTACATTCTGTAATAAATTTTATTCGAAATATTTCATAATTACTTGATTTTTTCATTTAATTATCACTTTTCAGTTCAGAATCAAGTGTATAAAGTATAGCATCGAATTACTCGCGACCAGAGATGGGCATAATCAATTACTTTTCTTAATCAATTACATTTGGATTACGGATTACATGTAATTGGAGTATCATTGGAATATGGGGTTTCATGTATCCTTGTATCCCGCTTACTAACAGATTATGGGATTACAGTTATTCCAAAAATCCTGGACAACGGGTTACATGTATTTAAATAATCCTCCCCAAAACCAACTACGGGATTGCAGTATTCCTATATTCCGCTTACTAATGGGTTGTGAGATTTCAGTTATTCCAAAAATCCCGGACGACGGGTTACATGTATTTGAGTAATCCATTTAATAATCCCGTAAAAAAACAGGATGACGTTTAGGCGTCCATCCTGATGCACTGGAAATGTATAATGTTTTGTATGTATAATGTGTAAAATGTATAATGTATAGTTAATTTTAAAAATTGGAAAAAATGAAAAACAATCGAGAATCTAAATGCATATATTTTCCATGGTTGCTTCTACGCTGCTCGCTCATTGCAAATATGGAGTCAGAGCTGAAAAATTTGTAAGTCTAATTTGTTGTCTAATAGTAAGCACTATCGGAAAAATTCAGGTGGCCCGTTCGAAAAATTCTGACCTATATAACATCTGGAGCTTCGAACGGTAATTACCGGAAACGATTATTTCTTCATGCGTTCAATGACTTTTCATTTTTGAACAATGGGATCCTGAACCAGTCCTTTCAAGCGGAAGTAAATTTCTTCTATTCTGTTTCACTTATCATTTTACTTGGAATTTCAAGCTTGAACCATTATAAGCAAAAGCAGAATAGTAAAGAATATTCCAGAATATTCGATTCAATACTTTTGCTTGAAAAAACTGGTTCATAATCTCATTGTTTCGAAATAAAAAGTCGTTGAACTTCAAAATCCGTTACATACCGACAAGTTAATCTAGCGCCAACTTTTATTCCTACCAGCGAGATAAGATGTTACGCATTAAATCATGACATCAATAATATATATTTGAAGAACAACTGAAAAAACACCATGTTCAAAATACGTTAAGCAACATGGAAATTATTAATAATAATAACTCATTCATAGCATTATGAATTAATAACACCGTTTGCTAATAAATAACACTGTTTGCTAAAAGTAATTAATTATGCCCATCTCTGCTTCAGTTTTGCCGAACAGGTGTGAAAAACGGTTTGTTAAAGCTGTTTTCACGGAACGAGTTAATTTTACATATCTGACTCCACATTTGTTACGAGCTAGGTTGTAAGCGGCCCGGAAAAACACAGAAAATATAAGTACCCAGATAGTCTTTTGTTTTTTTTTTTTCAATATTTTGAGATAAATAGTTTGAAAAAATTAATTTTGCGAATCTCACCCCGAAAATCGGGAAACACATTATGTATCTTGAAAGTTTTAAGGTTTTTTCAATTTGTGTAAATAAATTGTTTAAAGCGTTAAGCGGCCCAGAAAACGCAGAAAACCACGGAAAACAAGTATTTCCAGATAGTTGCTTATTTTTTCTATTTGTTTATATAAATAGTTTTAAAAAAGAATTTACAAATCTTATATTAGATTTGTGATAAGCGATCCACAGAAACGCGAAAAGCATATGAATGCTAGTAATTATAAATTTTGTCAAATTTGTGTAATTAAATGAAATACACAATTGCATGTATTCCATCGTCATGGATTATTGGAAAATCGAAATAGCTAATCTTCTAATCCGTTAGTAGCGGGTTACAGGAATACTGCAATCCCGTAGTTGGTTTTGGAGAGGATTACTCAAATACATAACCCGTTGTCCGGGATTTTGGGAATAACTGTAATCCCATAATCCGTTAGTGAGCGGGATACACGGATACACGTAACTTCATATTCCAATGATATCACTGTGAAAAAGTTTGTAAATTTCCCATAACGTAGTGTAGTAAATTTTCTATACCTCGAAATTTACTATACCGCAATAGAATTTTTCCTCGACCATAGGACTTTTACTACTCTTTTCATGAATTCTTTCTATGTCTGTTATGTGAAAGATAATTATAGTAATTTTACTATGGAACAATATTATTTTTACCTTCTCGCTGTACTGAAAATATCTTACCCAAGCACGAAAAAATTTTTATTAGTTTTTTTAACTATATGGTAAAAAAGATAGTAAATTTTCCAATGCCCGGTACAACAAGGAAAGAAGAGGGGCGGGGAGGAGCAAAAATATTTTTGCTTCATTTCAATTTCCCACATTTCAAAATCCCATACTCGAATGAGATAAAAGTACTATACTGAAGTATGGTGAATACTATTTATATACAGTAAAGCTACTATACACTGTTATAGGAAAATGACTATCCCTGGAATGGGTTAATTGCTTCCAGTACCGGTATGGGAAAAATACCATAAATTTTTTTTACAGTGTACTTCAATTACATGTAATCCGTAATCCGTACTCGTGGGATTGTAATCCCTCCCATCTCTGCTCGCGACTTGTATAAAGAAATTCAAAATCAATAAGTTTTGAACTTTTGTTGTATATTTTTTAACCTTTTTTCCTTTTCGTCGAAATTCAGCATTGAAAAGTTTAAAGGCAGGGTTTCGTCAAGATAAAAATTTAATGAGTACGTGAAAAATTTACTCAACGATATACTCAACTCTTATTCCTCACGAAACGCAAAAGTGGGCAGTCAGTCTCAACCCCCCCCCCCCCTCACCCCCCAAAGAAAAACTTTGTATAATTTACAGATGGCCCTTACTGAACAATGTTCTTCATAAATTACTATTCTTAATTAAAGAATTAATAGGGGAGACCGGGACTGGTATCGACACTTTTTAATTTATAATTGTTTGTCGTTTGCAAAATGTTTTTTTATGAAATGAATAATTGGATTTTTTACAGCATACTCTTGGCAAGTTATGTTAATTTTTGCAAAATCTGAAATATATTACGTGTCCATACCTGCCCCCTATGAAAATGCCTGAATTTCAATTGATGATTTTATTGAAAAATAAAAAACGTGTAAAATGCTTAGTATTTTTTGCATCTTATTCATTCAAGACAATTTTCATTTCATTTTTCATTGACTTTGCATACTCATGTTTATTTTTATGTAATTAAGTAAAAACGTTGAAATAAAAAAATGTCGTTAACATTTATGGTTAATAAGGTAAATTCACTAAAGGCAAAGTACACATGAAATGTTTGGAGTATCATTCGTTATAGGTCAAAATACATGCGCGGTTATGTGTCCTAACCTACCCCGCTACAAAGCGTCCCAACCAACGCCGACCGCGGTTTTTTATAAATAATTATGTTCTACAAGTAACAAATTTTGGTACAGTATAAGAACGCTACAAAAACTTGCAGCTCTTCTCATGCTTTATCAATACTAGGAATCGTTTTCTGTGAAAAAACTTTTTTTGTTTATAATTTACCAAAAAATTAAACGAGTATTAAATTCCACTCCTCCAAAGTCGGAAAATCTGTACCGCTGAACGCAAAACGCAATGTTTTGACATGATTATACGTACGTATAGTCAAAATGACGTTATTTAACTGATATGTCACAAATGGCGCTGTATGTTTAAATTAACTATAAAGTCTAGCCTTGTCCAAACCAGCCCCGGTCTCCACTACTCCAGAATTTTGTGACCAAAAATTCTGATCTTGAAATCGTATAATCCGTAATTGGCGATAGCTTATGAGCATGAACAATTTTCTTCAACACAAGAATGGCAAAATCACTTCGAAATGTCAATTTTGAAACTACATTAATAAAAAAAATATACAGTAGTGAACAGAGTTGCAAGGACAGTTCGAGAAAATCACAGGTTTTTCTTAGTAGTGGTAAATGCATATGTTCCGACCATAAAAAATCTCATATAGAAAAATGGTAATTTTTTTTCGGCGGTATAAAAGTATATCGCGAAAAAATCATAAACAACGCCAAGCATTTTCAACAGAAATCATGGAATTATGTATTCATTAGACTCTGTATTCGCTTTTTTCTCATTCTGCGATTTGACTATCGAAAATGTTTTTTTTTTTTCCCTTAATTTCTCGAATGAAAGATGTTGCATAAGTAGCTTGCCTAGTTTCATAAAGTATTATATTTCTTAATCTAATGTTAAAAACGAATAAAATTAATCCCTGTTAAGCGCTTGATTCCACAAAACGTTGTTCGCTAATATCTTGCATAATTTACTTTTTTACGCAACAGATTTTGCGAAAAGCAAATAATAATCAAGGATGTATCGTTCGCAATATTTGATAGTAGTAAACAGAGGTGCAAGATAAGTTTGGAAAACATTCCACATTTCAATCGCGTTTGGCCATTAGACCGTGACGGCGTGACCGTGGTGATTGCTTTGTAATATAATGGCATTTCACTACCCTCTGAAGGACCGTCCGCGGCCAAGGACGTGAAAAGTCGTTATCATAAATTAGAATTATAAAAATATACTGCTTCTGGTTGTTCGATTAATTCACGAAAACCCTCTTTTCTCCGTCATCTGGCGACCTATGTTTTTTCTATTTCACAAAATTTCTAGCCTAAATCCTGTTTCCAAACAGCTTTCCAGTTTTTTTATTACAAGTTTCATCATTCGTTACATATTTTTTTATTGTGACAAAACTCCACATCCCTTGGTTTATTTCGTCTTCAGCCAGTAGCTACGATCTCTGTGAAGAGTTTGCATCTCTCATAGAATACGCGGTTGTCGTGTAAAGAACAAAGTGAAAAGTGCATAAACATACTCGTTTCTCATGAAAATTAAACATATAATTAAAAATAGTTAAAAAGTGTCATGTACAACTGCAAAAAATTATTCCGATTATTTATTATTTTTTTATATATATTATTATTTTTTAATATATACGCGAAAATGTCAGAAAATCAGGAACCTGGCCGAAAAAAGAGATCAAAAGAAATAAAGACATCCAATGTCAATCCTGAAAAAAGTGCTCACGATGGACGATTCATTTTCCACAAGGATGGAGGAGTTCGAGTGTACAAAAAATCAAACATCGAGTATCAGTATGTTGAAATTATTTATCACTATAAATATTTTAATTACTGTTTATGTCCTGAAAGTTTTTGCATACCGTACAGAGCTACTTAAAATAAATGGAAATAATCTATGAAATCATTTTCAGTTTATTTATTGAAATTTATTAAATTATGTCACATATCATACATATTTTACACGATTGTTTTATATGTATCATGTAGTTGCTTCGTTTGCATTTATTCCGATAGAAAATGTAGGTAAATATTTTGAATAATCAACTCGTCCTTGCATGTTATTACTGATGCACAACTGATTCATTTTATTTGTTTTCATAAAAATTTACTTATCATGATAATAAAGTATTATTATCAAAAATATTTATTATTTGTTTTTATGATAATAAAATTGTATACTACAAAATAATAGAATCTTACGATTTCCTTACGGGGGATGACTGAGAATTTTACGTAAGGGTTTAGCTTCGTATATTTAGAAAAATAATATTTTCTTAAAAAACAAAACGATTTCTAGAAATATTTCAGACACTTCGGGATCTGTTTTGCACGCAGTGACCTGTTGGTCAAGCGATTCATGTTTTTATTAACTCCATTAGAAAAAACCGATTTGCTATTTCATACTATACATTTAATAATTGAAATTTTCTAAGTAATCAATATTATACTATTGTTTCATTACTGATGAGTATAAAAATTTCAATCCGTTTTTAATAGAAAAATAGGTAAAAAAATTCTACTTTTGAGTTATTCATTAATTTATAAGTTATACAGAGAATTATAAGTCGGTATATTTTTTTCTCGCAGAAATATTTCATACCATTCTTAAAATTTTAATTGCTTCCTCATAGGAAAAACATCGGCTATAAAGTTAACTTTCCTGAATCAACATACCTACGTCATATATGAATTTTTCTTTGCGATTTTATAACTCGGCCGCAAATTGTATGATGGTTATTCAACTCTGTTTTAATATTTGAGTTAAAGTTTCATCCCAACATCAAACAATTCTTAACTTCATTTCTTAACAAAATTATTCTTGTGATCGTGATTATTCTTCAAAATGTAAAAAATGTTTAAGCCTGAAAATTTCTACATCACATTTTTTCCAACTCTTTTAACTTAACTCTATTGAATAAACAACATACAGTATTAATTTCTATTACGCAAACAATGTTACGATTTTCTGAAGTCAAAGTGTAATTTTTGTGGCATATGCATTGAATAATTTAATTTTTTATAATAGTATCAAATATCAATAATGGTATATACTTTTTTAATATTATTTGTTGAGTCTGATTATTCCAAGTTTATGCTGTCCTAAGATGAAAAATATGAATCATCAAAACTGATATGATGTTAACGATATTTGTATTTCATTTCGTTTATTTTGAACTACAAAAGTATAAGATATGATGTTAAAAACGATACTTCTTATCATATTTTAATTATCCATACCTCATTATTTAAAGCTTATACTTAATTAATATCAATAATGTGATTTCCAAAATGTCTAGCAAGTCAGGTTTTTTCTAGTTGAGTTAAGGAAAAACTTGAATTGCCTGACCATCATTTAAGCAGTTCTCGAATCGCTTATAAATTTAGAGAGTTCCCAAATTTTCTGAAACGGTTTTCGAAAATTCCAGTATTACCAGAATTTTACGGCGATTCGAGTTTTCCCTTGGTATAGACTGGAAATAAAATTAAGGTTCCGCCAGTAACATATACAGGGTGGTCTGGGAAGAGTGGACAAAAATTGGCCTACATT
Source organism: Platygaster robiniae (assembly GCA_028476575.1). Lineage (NCBI taxonomy): Eukaryota > Metazoa > Arthropoda > Insecta > Hymenoptera > Platygastridae > Platygaster > Platygaster robiniae. Next base: position 11,085,265 of record CM052027.1, on the reverse strand, counting down.
TTTCTCATAATTTTTGAAGTCAAAAAGTCCTCTGCCACTTTTTACAAAACTCAAAAACGAAAAAGATATGTAAGTCACAAGTTCCAACCAATCAACGAGCTGGTTTTAATCACACAAGTGGGGATTAAAACCATGGAACAAAATTGATGCAAATTTTTTCACATTTTTTGGATCACTGAGAAAAAATCAGGGAAAAAGTCCCATAGTAGTTTGGCAACACGGATGCAACTCGCTAGTGTAACGGAATTTCATAGTTGGTATGGTAAAAACTGCAAGTTCTAGCAGCTTTACCCGTACGAACTTCAACTTTTTAACCGACTAGCTTAACATTTTTACCATACCAAATTGGAGGTTTTACCATAAAAAGTAGGAATTTTCGTCATGCTAACGAGTTGTATCCGCGTTGCCAAATTAGTATGATACTTTTCAATGATCGTATTTTAATCTTTCCCTGTTTTTTTTTTCACAAGGAAAGGCTCCCAGGTCGAAAATTTCGATTGCTTAGCTTTTTGGATATGTTAAAGTTGACCAAAATCTAAGCGATACAAAATTTTTTGTAGGTGCTCTAAAACCGTTTCAAGGGTAGTTTCCACCCCTTGAAGTAGGGTTGTTAAATGCCGATTTCCGCATATCTCGCAGACAAAAAAATATTCTTGAATGAATTCTTTTACAAAACTAAGTATTTTGACAAGAAACTAAAAAATAATTTTTTTCAAAATTTTTCACCCCCAGGAAGGGGATGAAACAACCCTCTATTTTTAGGTTTTTCCCTTAAAAAATCCGAAATTCTGGCTAAAAATTCTAAAAAAAATTGAGTATCTATCTTTTTCGAAACAAAAACTTACCTGTTTTTGCTTTTAACCGCAAAACTTTTTTTAAGGGGGTAGCTACCCCCTTTTACATGTATGGGTACAAACAATGTGTGTATCATATTCTCATAAAAATATGTAAATCCTGTTTTCAGAAAATTATCTGTTTACCTTAATAAACAGAAAAACGAATTTTTTCTAAAATTTAACCCTTAATGCAAGGGGTGAAAACTACCCCTAGCGGACTGTTATTCTCCGAAAATGCTCATTTTCGTTTTTTTTGGAAAAAGATAGATACTCAATTTTTTTGAGCAGTTTTAGCCTGAATTTCGGATTTTTTAAGGGAAAAACCAAAAAATGGATGATTGTTTCATCCCCTTCCTGGGGGTGGAAAATTTTGAAAAAAATTATTTTTAGTTTCTCGTCAAAATACTTAGTTTTGTAATAGAATTCATTCAAAAATATTTTTTTGTCTGCGAGATATGCGGATATCGGCATTTAACAACCCTATTTTGAGGGACGGAAACTACTCTTAAAACCGTTTTAGAGCACCTACAAAAAATTTTGTATTGCTTCGACTTTGGTCAACTTTAACATATACAAAAAGCTAAGCAATCGGAATTTTCGACCTGGGAGCCTTTTCTTGTCAGTGTGAAAATGTCTTTTGCCGCTTTTCACAAAACTCAAAATCAAAAAAGATATTCGAGCCTACAATCTTACGAATGTGTTTGGTTAAAACTTTTGGCTCTTATATCTTTTTCAATTTTTTGTTTTGTAAAAAGTGGCAAAGGACTTTTCAACTTCAAAAAATACGAAAAAAATTTCAATCAAGTTTGCTCCGTGGTTTTTATCCCTACTTGTCGGAGGAGCCTATTGATTAGTTGAAGCTTGTGGATCACATATATTTTTTGTTTGCAAGTTTATGTAAAAAAAGGCACAGGACTTTTTGACTCCAAAAATTAAAAAAATTGGCTGTTAATTTTTTTCCGTACTTTCCAGACCACCGTGTTTATATTATATTTAAAATATAAATAAAATTATACCGGATTATTTAAAAAAATAATTTTCTTCCCACGCCTGATAATTAAGAAAGTGAAATAAAAAAATTTTTTTGAAAGATTTCAAACTGTGTAAGTAAAATTAAAAAAAAAATTATTTAATTATCTTTATACATCTCAGGGAAATAAACTGCCCTTTATTTCCCTGCTCTCGCAGGGAAAATTTGTTTATTTCCCCTCGGTGTATAAAATATTGTCCCCGCGGAACGTAATGTACTATTATTGCCTTACATGAAAGATTCGTATCATGGCAAACAGTTAAAAAAAGGGTGGCTATCCCGAAAATAAAATTAGGTAGCTGAGTCATTTATAACTTACATATTCCGTGTAAAACATTGTCAAGTAAAAAACAAAAGCTAGAAATTTTTTAGAAATTTTTCTTGTGACAGGACAGCGAAAATATTTTGCTACATTTTCATTCAGAATGTATTTTTTTCACTTCAAAATAGATCATAGGTTGTTTGTACCCTCTTTCTGAAGGATGAAAATAATTGAAAAAATTGTTTGTTAGCTTATGGTGATAAAGCGTGAATTTGAAAACTAATATTCCTTAGCACACACGTACTAAAACGTAAGAGATAACGCGCTGTAGTAAGGGTTGCTTCCCTTTTTAAAATTTTTTTTAAATGATTAATAAACTTCTTTTGCAAACATATGTTTTCAAATATCGCGATTAGTTTGAGAGATACAAGCTATTTGCATTTTCACACTTTTTACTTTAAGAAGGTTGAACTGCCCTTAAAAAACCGTTTTACAAAACAGCTACAAAAAATAGACGTGCGTTATTGATATGACCTCAAAAAAAGGACCTTTTCCATGGTGCAAACGATTTTTTTTATCATAACGGGAGAAACAGCCGATTTTTTCCCGCGAAGCGGCAAGAGAGTAGGCTTCTTCGACCACTACGATAAAAAATATTTTGTACGTCTCCGAGTTAAAAACGCTCGTTTTCGCTCCGCTCAAACTTGCGTTTTTTCCCGTTGACATACAATATCTTATGTTTAACTTTGGGCATTTGCCATCCTCGGACAAGGACGATATTTTCCTGCCTTCGGCTAGCGCTTCGAACGAAAAATAAACGTCCTTGTCCTCGGAAAAGCAAAAATGCCCGGCGGTAAACAATGTACTATTAAATTCAAGAAAAATGGAAGGAGGGCCCCTGGAAATTGTTATAATTAAAATCTTTGAAGAATATGCAGTTTTTTTTTTAATAATAATTCTTTCATCATTTTTTAAAATTCGTAAAATTTGTTGTGTAAAAAAACTAAATTATGCAAGATATTAGCGAACAACGTTTCGTGGAATCAAAAGCGCTTAACAGAGATTAATTCCATTCCTTTTAACATTAGATCAAGAAATATAATACTTTATGAAACTAGGCAAGCTACTTATGCAACATCTTTCATTCGAGAAATTAAGGGAAAAAAAAAACATTTTCGATAGTCAAATCGCAGAATGAGAAAAAAGCGAATACAGAGTCTAATGAATACATAATTCCATGATTTCTGTTGAAAATGCTTGGCGTTGTTTATGATTTTTTCGCGATATACTTTTATACCGCCGAAAAAAAATTACCATTTTTCTATATGAGATTTTTTATGGTCGGAACATATGCATTTACCACTACTAAGAAAAACCTGTGATTTTCTCGAACTGTCCTTGCAACTCTGTTCACTACTGTATATTTTTTTTATCACTGTAGTCTCGAAATTGATACTTTGAAGTGATTTTATTGTGTTGAAAAAAATCGTTCATGCTTGTGAGCTATCGCCAATTACGGATTATACGATTTCAGTCCTGACCAGTGATGCGAGTCCGTCATATGACCAGTCACGTGACGTGTCATGAGACGGTCATGACCGTCACATGACAGAACAAATTTTATGACCGTTTGACCGTCATATGGCCCTGACCGGTCAAATAATTCATGACCGTCAGATTAACATATGTATATTATAGCTGCAGACAGCTGCAGAGAACAGCAGAAAGTTCTAGTTGCAGTGTGTTTGGTCCTATATAGTGATTTGGCTTTTTATAAAAACCTTTCAATAAATTTTTACGAAACATGAGGTTGGTTCAGTGAAAGTTCGATGAAATTTGCATTTTTCATTTAGTAGTTCTAAAAAAATTTAATGGAAAGAAATTATTTTGTCGAAATTTTTTGTCACATTTTTTCACTTTTTTTAATTGATATTTTTACAGGTTTTATGAAAAATTTTTTTTTTCTAATGTTTAATAAAAGACCTTATTAATAATTGTCGGGAATTCAATTGAAAGTTCAGAAAATCGACCTCATAAAACAACAAATTTTGATAAGTAATTGGCTGATTTTATGAAAATTTCGCCTGTTTTCATAAAAACTATATTCCATTAGGGAACTACTACCGTTGCTAATTTAATTTGATTTAACATGATTCAATTATCAATCAATTCAATTTCGAAATGATTTATTCAAATCAAAAATTTCGATACTAATCGATACTCAAGTCGACATGTTTGGTCTTGTGAGTTTGTGATTGTGACATAAAAAAAATGTCAATTGTTATATACCTACAAGCAGCAACATGATACTCAGGCATATTTTGGCATATTTTCTGCTATGGAATGACAATCATGACAATTAAAAACAAATGAAAGTGCACGTAATTAAACAACATCGTGCGTAACTCGAATTTGCAACAAATATGTGAAAAATCTTGAAGTTTTTCCTTCGTTCGCGCACGTCTGCTGTTAACAGAAATATTATTTCGTGAAGATAATTTACATCTTTGGTATCATTTTCACCCTCATATACTTGCTATTACTATACCTGCACATCAACATCAAAATACGGAAACATAACCTAACTTTGAAATAAATTTATTCAAAAATGTTACAAAATCCTTCGTTTTTGAGGAGCGATCCAATGAAAACTGTCGAAAAAAATTGTTGTTTAAAATAAAAAATGGATGCATTCTCAAAAATTTTTATTTTAACACAATGGTCCTACGTTCGGAGCGTGACAAACTTACGAACAGCTTTCTTTTTATCAAAACTTGCAATAAGAAAAAGATAAAAAATTGAAAAAAAAAAAAAAAAAAAATATTCTAGCTCGTATCGTACTCATCATGTGTTAATAATCTAAATAACTGATCATTCGAGTTTAATTACTTAGAGGTGATGAAATAATAGAAATATTCACTCGGTATTATTCCTGAAATTCAATTTAGATAGCGAAATTCAGTTTATGTTTAAACAATAATAGTAAAACTCAATTGTGTGTATTTCTTAATTTTTCCATTCAAGTTGATCTCAAATTTGGTTGTTTTTCGAATTTTTCTGTAATGCTTATTAGAAAATTTGAACCTATATTATACATTTTCCTAAGTTGAGAGTTTTTAACAACCTAATTTCTGTTTACAGCCAACAACATGGGGAAATTATCAAATTTTCTCATCAAACATTACTCGCGATTGCCCTAGCGTGAAAATCAAAAGTTACAGCACTTCCAATGTAAATATTGCCAGGCTGTATTTGCAGAACACTCGTCAAGGATGGAAAAACACCTTTTGGACAAATGCAAGGATTGTCCCCAGGATGTGAAACAGTTCATTCAACAAAAAAGCGTCAAGTCCAGCCAAAAGCGAAGTCAAATTGGGGAATCGAACTCGGATGCAACAAATCTTGATGGTATACGAGCATAATCATGAAATAATCAAATGATGACGAGATCAAATTTAAATCTATATTATCATGATTTTTTTGAAGAAAGATCAAAAAGCACGTGGTCTCAAAAGTTGTAAAAATAAAAAAACTTTTGAAATTTCATGCAGATAGACCTGGAGATTTTTGTAATTAATTGATTATTTGAATTGATTTTTAGAATTTCCAAAACTGATTAGATAGTCAGTATTCTATAAATTATGAGAATTCGGAATATTTTTAAAGTTTCAAAAATTGTAGAAATCTCAGAAATCGTAAAATATTGAAAAATTTAACGAACTCCTTAAATTTTATGGTTATTTGTAATACTTTCGGAAATTTCAAATTTGAAATGTTTTGATCATTCTGAAAATTTTGGAAATTCGGGTATTCTTACAAATACAGAGATGATGAGAATTTGAGAGATATTTTTAGAAGTTTTGAAATTATAAAATTCTAAAATTGATTACTTTTTAAATATTCTGGAAAAATTATATTAGAAGAATTTTTAAAATACTCTAAGAATTAATGAAATCTTTAGGTTTTTGGAATTTCAAAAATGCGTTTGAAAACTTCAAAAGTTTAGAAAATCTTAAAATTCTCAAGAATCTTAGAAAATGAAAACTATTTGTAGAAATAGGTTCTGGGAAAGAATTCGTACAATTTCTAGAAGAATAAAACTCATCTGAATTTCAAAATTTTCGATATTTCTAATAAATTGAAAATACCCTTATTTATAGATATTCGATAATACCGAAAATTTTATACATCTACAGAATTGTGGAGTCATGTATTGCTTTTTCATTTTGTAGATATACCATAGGAAAGCCAGCAACTCGACCCAAAAAGACCAAAACTACTGCAGCCTGTGAAGGATGTGAGTTCGTCGTCAAACAATATGAAAAGCTTCTTGGATATAATGTTAGCAGAGGAAACCAAAATCTGTCAAACTCTTTTTGCAAAAGCCATGTATGCATCAGGATCACCTCTCCAAATGACAGAAAATGTATACTGGCAACAAGTTTTCTCGAGACTCAGGCCCTGCTTCAAATTGCCATCGCGTTACCAATTGTCAATCCCTTTGCTTGAAACTGTTTATAATGATATAGAACAACAAGTAGAAGGTAAATTGACGAAAGCTTCTCTTGTCGGTCTCCAATGCGATGGATAGTCGAACGTACATAACGACCCATAAAACCAAATCTTGACATCAAAATCATCCCAAGATTCTTGAGTTATGAATCTTGAGCAAGACTTGAGCAAATCTTGAGATAAAACCTGAGGATCGAAATCAAGTCAAGTTTCTTGACATAGACTTGATCAATAATTTCCCAAGAATCATTCAAGTACCTTGAGCAAGATCGACTCAAGTATGGGAAATAGATTTAACCAAGTCTTGATCAAGTATCTGGACCAGAATCTTGAACAAGTCTTAAACGAACCTTGATATGGATTCATTATCAATATTTTTTTATGCACATTATTTGTGTTTATTACACCACAATAATTAGGTACATGTAGTTTTAATAATTCAAACTTCCGAAAATCTATAAAATCATATTTGATAATTATTCAATTCTTCCGTTAAATATTGTTTCGCAATCATTTTTTCAATAAAGTAGTATAAATATAATATCTTGAAATTGTAAGCAACATTTTCGCATTCAACCTCTAAATTAATCATCAGGCGCCGAAAAACTATAGAAATAAATTTGTTATAAACAATATGATCTTTTATTAACAATAATATTTTGAAACATTTAAATTATCTGAATCAGCAGACGTTAAAAATGACACAAATAAAATTGTTAGAAACAAATTAGTTTGTTTATAACAAATTAAATATTCATAAACAATATGTTTTACATTGTTGCATATAACCAGAAAATTCAATATGAACATTAGCTTATAACATGTATTGGTTAGTATAACATTATTTAACAATGACTTAATGTGTAATATATATATGTATACATATATACGTATCATGAGATTCACGAGTCCGTGCTCCGTGCATTATGAGGCGGAAAACTCGTGTGACCACATTCCAACCATACGTGAGCCTTCCAACTGCACGTGCACGTGCAGTTGGAATGCTCACGCACACTTACATCTTCGCGCCTGTTCGCGCCCGTGTTCTAAGCGAACATAAGCGAAGATAGATTCAACGCAATGAGGTGAGTGTGCGTGAGACTTCCCACGTTTTCTAAAATGCCACACTGCATCATATGGTTCATACCATACGACTTTGCCTCAATGTGACTTGTTGTCGACTGTACTTGACTATTTTCGCGTACGCTCTGGTTAAATAAGTGAATCGTGGCTCGTGCAACTATAACGCAGGTCATCATCGAGGAAGTTTTACAGCTGCCTTGGCAGAAGCTGCGTACCCGAGGCCAAATAAAACAGCTTTTGAAGAGTGCCTCAAGTACGGCGTGAGTCTACTAAAACAACAAAACCGGGACATGAAAAAAAAATGAATTTTTTCTTAAACTTGTAATAATTATATCTACTTTTAAATAAATGTGTTTCGATAATAATGATTTTGTACAATTATTATACGCATGCTTATCCCTTTAAAATCAAAAAATATTATTGAAAACACCTTACACACGCTCGAACATTAAATAAAAAATTAAAATGATAGATATATGTATGAAAAAGTTCACAGAACAGAAAATTTAACAAATGCTATATCATTAGTGTAGAATTGTGTTCGAAAAACTGACGAAAATGACAATTTACAAATCTTGAGCAAGGCTTGCTCAAGAATCTTGTGCAAGAATCTTGATGAAGACTTGACAAAGTATGGGAAATAGATTTACCCAAGTCTTGCACAAGATCCTTCAAGATTCTTGAACGCGTCTTGACCAAGTCTTGACGTAAGATGGTTTTATGGGGAGGGTATAATCAACTTCGTGGTCACGACTCCAGAACCATCTTTTTTCAAAACTTTAGAGAGTCAAGCTGATAGGCAAGCAGCTGATTATATGGCATCTAAAATGAAGGAAGTGATCGAGATGATTGGAGTCAAAAAAGTTTTAGGCGTTTGTACCGACAACGAAAATAAAATGAAAGCTGCTTGGGCGATGTTGGAAGCTGAGTACCAAGATGACGGGATTTTTTTTATGGCTGCGTCTCACACATTCTCCATCTTTTAGTGAAAGACGTTCTCGGTCAACAAAGTGCTGAAAAGATTATTAAGGCGGCTGTCTCGATAGTCAAAGAAATCAAAAACTTGCACGTAAACATTTCTTTGTTTACTGGTATTCAGAAAAAAAATAAATCAGTCGAGCAACAAAATCCTCAGAATGGCGTGAAAAAATCATCAACAATTTCGTTAAAATTAGCTGGGGCTACTCGTAGGGGTTCTTCTATTCTATGTTTAGAGAGTGTCAAAGTAAACGAGAGTAATTTGAAAAAGCTTGCTATCAACAAGAACGCGACTTTGAAACACATAAAGAAAACTAATTTTGGATCAAGTTTTCTGGGATTCTGTTGACAGACTGATTGATTTTATTGGACCAATTGTTTCATCGTTAATGAAAGCGCAATCAGACAAATCGAAACTGAGTGAAGTGCCAAAAATTTTTCATGATCTTTCAAATCATTTCGAGAAACAATTTGAAGAAGTTCCATTCCCATTGATGAACGAGAGGGAAGAAGATCATCTTGAATTGAAATTGCAGAAACGAAAGGAAATGAATATACGACCAATTCATTTTGCAGCAAATCTGCTCGATTCAAAATTTTTGGGAAGACATTTGACTCAAACTGAGAATCTTGCAGGCTCGGGTATCATAATGAATATTGCAAAAAAATTAAATTTGGACGAATCAAAAATTTTGAGAGAATTTGCTGATTTTCAAGTTGGTGAAGGATTATGGAGCTCTGAAATCGTAAAAAAATCTTTGGCAATACTTCCAATTTCTTTGTGGCGGGAAAGTACCTACAAAACGTCATTTTTGAGTCAAATTGCGTTGGGAATTCTCAATTTGCCTTGTATATCTGCTGCAACCGAACGATCCTTTAGCACGCATGGGTGGGTTCACAGTAACAAAAAAAATCGATTGACCACTGTAAGGGCGGGAAAAATCACTTGCATTGCTCATAATTTGGGAATACTTAAGCCTGACAATTCTCATGATGATATTGAAAATTTCGAAGAAATCGCGGAAAACAATGATTTGGAAGATCAATTGATTGATGTGGAAGAATTATCTGATATCGATTCAGATGATGATATGGAAACGTAAATATGTATATTTCCTGAGTTCAAAAATTTGAGTATATTTCATTGAGCGTGGAATAAGTAACGAAAAGTACAAATTCAAAATAGCTTTCAAATATAATATATATTCCTACGTAGTTGATACAAAAATACTTTATTGTTCACCAAAGACACTGAATTGTTTTGTAAGAATCGGATTTTCTGATAAAAAAAACTATCGAGATATGTCAGTATTCGTACGCGATGTGCTAGCTTTAGAACTGCAATACGGATCATACTAAATAGTTTTAAGAATAATTTTTTTTTCGTTAACAATAAGATAACCAAAAATTAGATAAGTTGTTCCGATTGTGATGCATAACCATAACGCTGTGCTAAAAAAAATAGCAAGATAAAATGTACTTTGAATACGATAAACTTCTGAATTTATATTATTTTGGCCTTATATACTGTCGCAGATATCGTAAAACCCGTAGAACCCAGCATTTATTACTAATTATATATGGTTATTTTCAATATACTATTATCCTATCGTTTGGTATATATGCATTATTCCATATTTTATAGCCAGGACGCTTTATTCAATTATACATTTCTGAACACACATTTTGATGTAAGAAGCACACGAACTTCTACTTCTATATAATATTCAGACTCAATTCAACTATACACTAATATTTTTATATTTAAAAATATGATATCGATATTGGTCAGTATCGATTTGTGACTCAAAATGAACTAACTTCCATAACTGACTGACCATGACCAGTCATGACCGGTCATGGCAAAATCTGACGGTCAGATTGCTGTGAAGATTCATCAAAATCTGACCGTCATTGACGGTCATATGACGGCCAGCGTGACCATGACGTCAGAGATTTTCTCCTGACCGGTCAATTTACATCACTGGTCCTGACCCAAATTGTTATAATGAAGCTCCCTATTACGAAAATAATAATTCACACCAACCTACATATTTTCGAAAATATTGAGTCTCAGGATTTGTAAATAATATTTAAAAAATATTACAAAATCTTTTCGAAACGAACTTTCAATTATGCAATTCTCTATTACGTAATTACGTAAACAATATTTATTAAATAATTTAAGGAGTTTCATTCTTTAGAATGTACGTATGATACTCGAGATCAGAATTTTTGGTCACGAAATTCTGGAGCATTAGTTCATTAACTAAGAATAGTAAATTATACAGTATATTGTGAGTAAGGGTGTGGAGTCAGAATCGTAGGGGCGTCAACGCAATAATTAAAAAGACCGTTTGGCACTAAAACCTTACGTTTATTTTATTACAAAAATAGCCACTGTACTTGAAATAAAAACTCTACACAAATTTGCTTATGATTGGAGTAGTCGTGTTCCGCGCGCGATTGACGACCGTCTGACTCGTTTTCTTAAATCTGCCTTTTTTATAAACGTCGGCCATTTTGTGCGATGTCGAGCAGCCAATCCGAGACCAGGCCGCTCTCATTGGTCGCTTGCAGGTTGGGTTAGGTTTGTTCGTCTAGGGTCCCGGGATTGCTTGTGACGCGCGTCGCCACATCACTCTCCCTCGAGTAACTTGCCGTGATTTTAGATGTCAAGTTGCGATACCGCTTGTTTTGATGCCATGTATGTTCTTTTTTTTTTTTTTTTTGCGATTTTCCCAAGTCATGCGCGAAAAAAACTTTCCCTGAAACAGAAAACTGGGCAAAAAAAGGAAAAGGATTGAGGATTTTTTTCTTTCCTCGTCGTCTCGTGCTATCCGTGGACCTGGGGATTGCGTGCGTTGTATCTGCGATGTGTCAAACCCGGGTCGTTGTACCTCCGGAGAATCGAGGGCCTCTGGGCGTGACTCGGCGTCTGGGAGAATGTCGTTGGGCTGCGTGTCGTCCTGTTTTTGTCCAGGTGAGGCCCGACCGCAAATTTCGGGGTTTTCCAGGTGACAGTTTTCTTGATAACTGGGGGTTGTTTTGTAACGTTCCCTGAGTTATTTTGTAGTGTGTTCCCAGTGACGAGGCCTTGGGTCGGTTTGGACGCGTTGTTGCTGTCGTTTGTCGTCCTTGGAGTTGCTTTTGGTGCTGGGATGGGCTCGCGTGGCGTGGAATTCGTGAGTCCAGGTTGAGCTGTCATCTCGAAAAATGCAGGTTTCAGCCGTTCAACATTGATGTTGACTTTCCTCCCATTCATGCCGATGGTGAAAAAGTTGTCAGCTGGTCTCTCCAATACCTTGAAAGGGCCGTCGTAGGGTGGCTCGAGCGGTTTCTTGACTCTGTCGACTCTCACATACACATGTGAGCAGGAATGAAGCTCGTGATGGACGAAAATTTTCTTTCGGACGTGGTGAGTCGCTAGCGTTGGCCTCAATTTTCTCATGTGTTCCCTGGACTTGTGTATGAAAAATTGTGGTCCCGAGGGGCGTTCTTCGTGCATGAAAAATTCCCCTGGTATCCGAAGGGTAGCTCCGTAAACTAGTTCGGCCGCTGAGGCGCTGACATCTTCTTTCAGACAGGCCCAGGAGCACAGTTGGCAGGACGTCGATCCAATTGAGGTCATTGTGGCACATGATGGCGGCTTTCAACGATCTGTGCCATCGCTCCACAATGCCGTTTGTCGCGGGATGATAAGCCGTGGTCCTGGTTCGTTTTGCGCCGACTAAGTGGGTGAGAGCCCTGAATAGTAATGCCTCAAATTGCGAGCCTTGGTCTGTCGTTATTACAGCTGGAGATCCGAATCGTGTAATCCAGGTCGAATTAAAGGCCTCGACAACTGCTTGAGCGGTGATATTTTTCAGGGGCGTCGCCTCGGGCCATCGAGTGAATCTATCTATCATTGTTAATAGATATGAGTAGCCTTGGGAGTTGACCAACGGTCCCACGATGTCCAGGTGTACGTGTGAGAAACGGTTGTCGGGCACCAGAATGCGTTCCAAGGGGAGCTTGGCGTGTCGGCCGACCTTGCAGCGTTGGCAGTTGGGGCAAGTCCGAACCCACCGTGTGATATCTTGACCCATGGATGGCCAGACAAATTTTTTCTGCACAACTTTCTTCGTGGCGCGGCCGCTGGGGTGGGAAAGTCCGTGAGCAACGTCGAACACTCGCCTTCGCAGAGGTTGTGGCACGTAAGGTCGGGGATCTGTTGTCGAGAGATCGCAGTAGATGACGTGGTCGGAGCCTACGACTGGCAATTTCCGTAATTTTAACGAATTCTTGCCTTTCAGGAGGGTCTGCAGCTCGTCGTCCTCCAGTTAGGCCTGTGCGAGCTCTTCTGTCGTCACAACAGTCGGCATCCGTATCGCATCGATCCGTGATAGGGCGTCTGCGGTGATGTTCTCCGTGCCGGGGATGTATCGGATGTTGGTCGTGAACTGGCCGATGAAATCCAGCTGTCTCAACTGCCGTGGCGAGGCTTTTTCAGGTTTTTGATGAAAGGCGAACGTTACCGGCTTGTGGTCGGTTTTCACGACCAAGTTTCGGCCTTCCACCATGAACTGAAAAAATTTTATGCTGCTGTAGATGGCTTGTAACTCTCTGTCGTACGTACTGTATTTCTTCTGGGCTCCACTGAATTTCTTGGAGAAGAAACCAAGTGGCTCTCATGTCCCGTTGTTGTCTTGTTCCAGCACCGCTCCCATGGCGTCGTTGGAAGCGTCGCACTGGAGCGCCAGGGTGGCGTGCTCACGCGGGTGGCTGAGGAGAGCTGCCTGGGCCAGCTGCTGCTTGCACGCTTCATGGGACTGCCGTCCCATGAAGCGTGGCCTCTGCCGTCCATGGGACTGGTCGCCTGTCCCTTTTCTTCGCCATGCCGACAAGGAGGTCGTGGAGGGGGGCTTGGACGGATGCCGCGTTCCTGAGGTGTTTTCTATAGAAGTTCACCATCCCCAAGAATCTGCGGAGGGCCTCTATGGTCTCTGGCCTTTTCACTAACTGGATTGCCTCGAATCGTTCTGGAAGCGGCCTGGTGCCAGTGCCATCGACCAAGTGGCCCAGGAATCGGACTTGGGTCGCGCCGAAGGTGCACTTTTCCAGATTTATCGTGAGGCCAAATTCTCGTAGTCGTTCGAAGATCATCTTCAAGTGGCGCTGGTGTTCCTGCTCGTCCTTCGATGCCACCAAGATGTCGTCGATGTAGGCATAACAGAAGTCTAGGCCCCTAAGGGCGGTGTCTATATACCTCTGAAATGTCTGGGCTGCGTTACATAACCCAAAGGTCATGACATTAAATTCGAAAAGGCCGAAGGGGGTTATTACAGCCGTTTTTGGAACGTCCTCCGGAGCAACTGGCACCTGGTGATAGGTCCTGGTGAGGTCCAGGGTGGAGAACTGCGTGCAGCCATGGAGTCGATGGGCGAAGTCGTGGAGGTTGGCCACCGGGTATTTGTCAGGGATGGTCCTTGCGTTGAGTCCTCGATAATCTCCAAATGGGCGCCATTTTCCGTTGTCCTTCTTGACCAAGTGCAGAAGGCTCGCCCAAGGGCTGCTAGAAGGTTGGCAAATTCCCTGCTCCAGCATGAACTCAAACTCCTGTTTGGCTTGGCGCAGCTTCTCAGGAGCGAGCCTGCGTACTCGTGATGAGACTGGCGGTCCTTAGGTTAGGATGTAGTGGAATACTCCCTGCTTGCTGGCCACCCTGTTCCTGGAGGGAATCGTGATGTCGACGAAGTTCTTCAGGAGGTCTTGGTATTTCTGGGACTGCGAGATGGTCGAAATTCTTGGAGTTGGGCGGTTGGAGATATCCGTTGGTGTAACGGTCAATAATTCTCTTGCCCTGGATGTCGACTAGTAGGCCGAACCTCTGCAGGAAGTCGGCGCCTAGGATGGGTTGGGCCACGTCGGCGATGGTGAAGGCCCACTGGAAACTCCGACGAAGGCCAAGTTCGAGTACCAGGGGTCGCTCGCCGTAGGTGGTGATCTGAGAATTATTGGCTGCGAACAATTTAAACCTGGCAGGGGTTGCAGTGCGGGAGGCCAGAGTCCGGGGAATCACGGAAATGTCGGCTCCTGTGTCGACCAAGAATTTCAGTCCTGATTTTTTATCAGTCACAATGAGGCGGCTCTGTGGGGAGTCGTCGCTGACCGCCTGTATTCGAGACGACTCGGTTAGTTTTTTTTCTCCTCGCCCGACTTGAAGGAGCACGGCGGCCTGCAGTTCCGTGCCTTGTTGCCAAAACAATTGTGGTAGAAGCAGAAATCATCTCGGTGACGTGACTTGCTCCTTGTCCTTGACAAGCTGCGGTCGCGGGTTTGGGGGCGAGAATTTTCTCTGTATCCAAAACCAGATCTCTGCAGTGCGTTAATGACCCGGGCTGTCACCTGTTCGATGATAGTTTCGACTTGACTGATACCTGGGTCCTTTGGTTTGGTGATGGCGGATATTCCTGGTGATTGGACGTCTGCTATATTATCAGCCATCAGGGCGAGCTCATCCAGGGTAGCGCTCGTTGCCACTGTAAGCACGGCCGGGGTGTGGTATGGGAGTGTGTCGAGGAATATTGTCTTGAGAGCCTTGTCAGTGAACTGGCTGCCCGCCAGGTTCCTCATTTCTTCTAATACGTGGGAGGGCTTTTTTCCCCCCAGGTTACGGCCCTGCAACAATTTCCTGAGCTTGGCTTCCTCTGGTTCGGAAAAAGCTGATAAAATTTTGTTTTTTATCGCCTCATATTTTCTTTCCGCAGGTGAATTCTTGAGAGGGCGAGAATGTGTGGGACGACCTCCGGGTCCGCGTGAACCACGATATATTCATATTTCTTCTCATCTGAGACAA
This sequence comes from Platygaster robiniae, assembly GCA_028476575.1. NCBI lineage: Eukaryota > Metazoa > Arthropoda > Insecta > Hymenoptera > Platygastridae > Platygaster > Platygaster robiniae. Next base: position 11,069,726 of record CM052027.1, on the reverse strand, counting down.
TTCCATGACTTGAAAAGGTCGCTTCTACCTGGCGGAACCAAAATTCTGGGTCGGATCTGTAGAATGCTGGGAATTTCGTTATCCTGAGGGCCTGGATGTCCGTCGCGAGGGTCCTTTGCCGTGCATCCTCGTCCTTGATTCCGTCCGTGGCGTCGGTGGACATCGTGGAGTCTCGTGCTCGCGGGAAAAACGCGGAAAATTCGGGTACGGTCGGAATATGGATCCGGTCGGGGCGGGAACACTAATCACTTAGCGGCATTGAGAGGATTTTTCGCGTCGTAAGCCTCATCGTGGCGATGTGCGTGGATTTTCACGAGGAAATTCTCTTGGAACCGGCGATTTCCAAAATGGTGGCGGAAAAAACGTGCGCGCGCGGTCACTCTTCACTCGCGTTTTTTCTTTCTTCTCTTTTTGGCGTGGGTAGCGTAGTCCAGCGATGTATATTTCTTCGAGTGTCGTTCACAGGTACCCGGGGGAGACGGTAAATCGGTCAGCGGCGTGTTCCTCTTTTCCAAGGGGTCACCAGTTGTGGAGTCAGAATCGTAGAGGCGTCAACGCAATAATTAAAAAGACCATTTGGCACTAAAACCTTAAGTTTATTTTATTGGAAAAATAGCCACTGTACTTGAAATAAAAACTCTACACAAATTTGCTTATGATTGGAGTAGTCGTGTTCCGCGCGCGATTGACGACCGTCTGACTCGTTTTCTTAAATCTGCCTTTTTTAAAAACGTCGGCCATTTTGCACGATGTCGAGCAGCCAATCCAAGACCAGGCCGCTCTCATTGGTCGCTTGCGGGTTGGGTTAGGATTGTTCGTCTAGAGTCCCGGGATTGCTTGTGACGCGCGTCGCGACAAGGGCCATCTGTAAATTATACAAAGTGTTTCTTGGGGGGAGTGGGGGGGGGGGGGGAGAAGCAAAAGATTGTTGTTCCAAGAACACTTTTTCCTTATCAATGAAAAAGTAAACAGCTGCTCCCGAATACAGTAAATGTCAATGTAAAAAAAAATTTTATATCGCAGTCGATTGTAATGTAAAAGTACCAAGTTTCGTTTACAATTACTGTAATTTAAATTACTGTAACTTATTGTAATTTACAGCCTATCCCTGCTCTGTGAGATCGTTTGAAGCAGAAAGACCAAAATACATTCGTTCGAATTTGGCAAACCTTCAAATCGTTGATTCCTCATTATTAACATTACTCTTGTCGTGACTGACTACTTTGAACGTGCCTTTGATAAATAAATTAGCAAAGATGATGTTTTCTGATTTACGCCTTGAAAAATGTGCTTTTCACTTTTCACTGGTTAGCTACGATAAAATGTTTTCTTTTGAATTTATAGAATTCGTCAAAAATAATAATCTTACTGAAATCATTGTTCAAAATGACGTCTATAAAAATTAATGAATTTATTCTCAACTTCCAATTGACAGGCTGGGACGAAAAACCGAACATGTCGAGACAGAAAACATGGAATTTCACATTCATCTGTCTCTTAGGTCTCAAACTAGTCTGACTAGTTCGGTTTTTACTCTTAGCCTGTCAATAAATCATTTACATAATTTTCCGTCACTGGAGTCACAGTATTGAGAATATTAATTTTTTACGTCTGTGTCTTTGTCATGTTGAACAAGTCCGAAAATGTTATAAATATTCATAAATATTGTAGTATGGAAACATTAGGGATCGTTCATTGGTGAGTATCGTATAAAATGTGTTACTTAACACTCCGAAAACTTTTATAGATCAGCAGAATAGCTTAGAACTGTCGAAAATAAATATTCATTTTTATGTGTTTTAAAAACAAAATAATGCGTAAGTGTTGAAAATTCTAGATATTTGGTATACTTGAAAAAGTACGTAATTATAACCTTACTTTGACTAGTTAAAAAAATATCTTTCTCAATAAGGCACTGTACCTTGAATTGAAAAAATTGAAATAGAAAAGTGGTGGTCCATTGCTAAAATAAAGATAACTCTCTGGAGAATCTGGAAGGTGTGGCAAAAGTGAAAAGATGTGATGAACGAAACCACTTATGTCGCTCTATAGATAATATATTATTGCCAGATAATGTAGTCACTGCTATGGATAGTATAGTCTTTCTGCGAAAAAAACTTTGCTAAGTGTTCCGAAACGGAAACTATTAGGAAAATGACGATGGCAGTACACGAATTTTTTTGTGCACATAGCGTACTCGTAGCTTACGCTGCAGTATACAAAAGAATACAGCTGATACATGAAAATCGAGCGGATAAACAACGTCTTGAAGGCGTATCACAGGGTCGTAAAAAAATGATTGGAAAAGATCCGTCTCCAGGAAATTCTATCAGTTAATATCAATAACTCATACTTTAAGCCATAACAATTTCTTTCGACAATAACAATCATGTTTTTTGGACGACGATGGTACAGGAAGTACCGTCGGGGATGACGTGCATGAAGAGTTCATCCATGAACCCGACTTCATGGACATCATGCTTTTTGACTAGAATGGCGAAGCAATTCAGTCTGAAGCAATAGATGGTAACACTAGATTTTTTTTTTTCTTAATGTTTTGGTATTTTGCACAACCGGAATATCAACTCTATTAATTGTTACAACAGTAATGCCCAGCAAGAGCGGAAAGACAGATTATGAAAAATCTCACGAAAGCCCTGCAAACAAAGAGCAACAGTTTGCCGTTTGAGAAAACATTGAAAACATCATTGTTGACGCTGAAAAAGATGTATCTGTTAGGAATTTCGCCGTCAAAAATTAAATGGCTAAAAAATTGCGGAAAGGAAAACAAATGTTACAGCAAGTCAACTGCGATGGGGACATTATTTGAACCGTGAATGTTGAAAAAAAGGTAGAACGTAAAAGTACAATGAACTATAGATTATAATTATTTATTATGTTTTGTTTCTATAAACAATAAGTTATTTATAAAAAATATATTCATAAAAAACAGCATTTGAAAGACACACAAATGTTTTTCGAGATCTTATACGCAAATGAAATAAACTTTTAACTTTGTGTTTATGGATATTAATAAAGAAAATTTATAAATCTCTTTTTTTCAAAAAAAAAATTATAAAACGATATAAACACAATAATGCATGTTACGTCCTGGGTCGGAGACGTAACTGTATCCGTCGTTCTCACGAATAACGCAAAACACTTTTCATGGTTAACAATATTTTATTCTATTTCTTTTTCTTTTAAATATTAAACTTTTACACTTTTAAGATTTTTACAACTGTTCACTTACATTGGACATATTATTATTCGTTAATTATCTTTGACAAAGAAGAAGCCCGAAATCCCGCGCGCGACAACTGTTCGTTTCGAAGAAGAGCCCGTTTTTCAAAACCTTCTCTGGTTTTATTCCCTCGTAATCTTGTAGCAATAATTTTGGCGCACTTATTTCTATCGCAAAAACGTTTAGCTATCTTATAAAAAATGAATTTGGGAATCCCAGGAAAAATACTTATGTCTATCGCAAAATGTTTTATCTGTCTGTAAATGGATTGTGATATCAAGAGAAGTTCTTATTTCTATTGCGAAATGCTTATCTGCTGTAAATGAATTGTGATATCAAGAAAAAGTTCTTATTGCAAAACACGTTTAGCTATCTTATAAAAATGAATTGGGAATCTCAGGAAAAAGTACTTATCGCAAAATGGATTGTGATATCAAGAAAAGTTCTTATTTCTATTGCGAAATGCTTATCTGCTGTAAATGAATTGTGATATCAAGAAAAAGTTCTTATTGCAAAACACGTTTAGCTATCTTATAAAAATGAATTGGGAATCCCAGGAAAAAGTACTTATCGCAAAATGGATTGTGATATCAAGAAAAGTTCTTATTTCTATTGCGAAATGCTTATCTGCTGTAAATGAATTTTGATATCAAGAAAAATTGCAAAATGCTTATCTGTCTGTAAAACTAAAAGAAAAGAAAATAAAAGAAAAAAAATAAAAATGAATAAAGCATAAAAACAGGGATGTTACACAATTGATAAAAAAAAAGGTATTACCATTTAAAAAATATTACAAACATAAATATCATATTATGTTTTTTGATTTAAATAATGAACATCTCTGATACTGATTTTTCCGACAATAATAGATATGAAACGATACTAACATGATGATGCTTTTTAGCAATAAAAAGAACAACATTAAAAATATATTAGCATGAAAATAATCGATTGCCCAAAAAAATCCTACATTTACTCCATTTTCATCACAAATACATTGACTAATAAATTTGGAATATATAACTAATTCGAATTATAAATAAAGGCTCAAACAAAGCACAATCAATTAGGTGAAAATTGTTAGCAATATTATTGATAAAGATGTTATTATTATTGATCCAAATTGACTTAACGCAGATGAAGCAAACATTGCTGTGGAATCATTAACAACATTTGCAAGTATACAAGTTATAAATATCGTAAGTTACACCTCAAACTATGATGATAGTTTAAAAAATTTTTTTGATGATAAGTTTAACACTATATAAACGAATCATTACTAGCTATAGCTAAGGTCGAAGAAGGAACCGCAGAAGAAACTTGTCTATGAGCAACCAATTCTTCAGGCAGCCAAGAAGAAAATTATATTTGAGCTTTTCAAGTAATAAATGTTGTTGTTATTGATAAAATGTTTTTAGTTGTAAGAATGAAATACTCAATTAGAAGAAACTTACATTCTTAATGAACTTTCCGCAAATAACTAATCAGTGTTACCTATCCGATTAATTAGTAAAGTTATTATTTCATTATTGAAAGATTCATCTATTACACTAAAGAAGTTAGTAAGTCATTAATGTAAATCTATATCATAAACTATAATAATCATTATTATTGAACTTATGCTTTTCGAACTCCCTACTATTTTGATTTCCCCCACGACAATTTTTATATCTACGCTTGCGTTACATTTACGTGTTTTCTTATCGCCCATGCGGGGCATTTTCTGTATCTCACTTTCCTGTTGTTCTCCATTGAATAAAGACTCGTTTTGGTTCTTTTCAACCTTGTGTTTTTCATTAGGTTATGGGCCCAGGCACGTTGGCCGGTTCACGGGGAAAAGAATCGCCTATTCGCGCGCGAGGCGCGTAATAAAAAACGAGAAACGGGAAAGTGGAGTTCGCGAGAGGCGAATAAGTCGCGCGATAAAAGTTGGTGACGAGAAAGTTTTACACCATATTTCAAGATGGTGGACTCGATTTCGACCAGGCACATGGACAAATTAAATCGGTCAAATTATCAAGTCTGGAAGTTCCAAGTGAGAGCAATCCTCGTCGCGAATGGCATCGAAGACATTGTCGATGGTACGCGAGTGAAACCTGAGGCAATCGACGACGCTTTGAAGACCTGGAGGAAAGACGACGCCAAGGCCATGTACTTCATTTCGTCAACCATGGATCCAACTCAAGTCGAAAGCGTTTTGACCTGCAAATCCAGCCAGGAGATGTGGACCAAGTTGGCTCTAATCCATGAGTAAAAGTCGGAAACGAATAAATTAATTATGACCCAACGTTTCCACGAGTACAAGATGGGGCCGAATGATACGATAACGCAGCACGTGTCCAAGGTACAAAATATGGCGGCGCAGTTGATCGACGTTGGAGAAGCGGTCTCTAGCGTGGCGACAATGGCGAAGATTTTGGCTAGCCTGCCTTCAAGATTCAACGCCTTGAAAACAGCGTGGGACAGCGTGGAGCCCGATCGCCAGACCCTGGAAAACTTGCAAGAGAGGTTGCTGAAAGAAGAAACGAGAAGCATGGCCGACGACACAGAAGTTTCAGCATTCGCAACAGCGACCGGAGGAAGAAAGAAATTCGAAAAAAGAAGCAATAGAAGCAAGGCCGACATGGAGTGTTTTCACTGCCACAAAAAAGGACACTTTGTATGGCAGTGCTTGAAGAAGAAAAACAAGAAGGCCGCAGATAAGAAGAGTCACTCAAACGATTGCGCGTTCATCACTAACATTGAAGATAATTCCTCGCTTGAACACCATATCGAAGAATTTGAAAACATGGACGCAGGTGACGTGTGGCTACTTGATAGTGGTGCTTCAAAGCATATCACATTTCGACGCGATTGGTTTACGAACTTTTCGATTTCTTCCGGCGAGTTCGTTATGCTCGGAGATAACGGGGCATGTGAGGTGCACGGGTCGGGCACGATAAGAATCCGGAAATTTGTAAATAATGAGTGGAGTGATTCCACTATCGAAAACGTTTTATATGTTCCGAAACTTCGAAAGAACTTATTTTCTGTGGGGACCTGCGCGTCGCGTGGTTCCGAAGTAATCTTTTCGGAAAATCGGGTCGTGATCTCAAAATTCGGGAGGATTGTCGCCGAGGGCACGAGACAATCTAACGCAATTTATCGAATGTTTTTCGTCGTGCCGCGCAGTGTCGCGAGTTCCGAGACCGAAATCAACGTGAGTGAGTCGGCGGCCGACTTAAAATTATGGCACGAGAGATTCGGGCACATCGGCAACAGTACAATAAAAACGATGGTTTCGAAAGACCTAATTTCGGGAGTGAAGTTTTCCGACACGAACGATTTCTTTTGTGAGCCCTGTCAATTTGGAAAGGCACATCGCCTGCCTTTTCAAAAATCGGTCGCGCAAAGACAATACCTCGTCGGGGAGTGTTTCCACACCGACGACCCATGTCGGTAGAGTCTTTGGGCGGCGCGAGATACTTTCTGGTTTTCGTCGACGACACATCAGGCTACAAGTTTGTTTATTTCATTCGTACCAAAAATCAAGTCGCCGAGAAATTTCGTGAATTCGCGGCACTAATCAAGAACAAATTCGGGCGCCCAATGAAGATGCTACGCTCGGATAACGGCCTTGAATTTGTAAACGCCGAGTTGAAGAATTTCCTCGTGAAGGAGGGAATCGAGATGTCAAATTCTGCACCATACACACCAGAGCAAAATGGAAAATCAGAAAGAGCGAATCGAACCATCGTCGAAGCCGCAAGAACCATGCTGAAAGCAAAGAATCTTCCGATTTTTCTTTAGGCCGAAGCAGTGAATACGGCAGTATACCTCCAAAACAGAACCGTATCAAGATCGCATCCAGAGAAAACGCCGTTTGAATTTTGGAACGATGAGAAACCTCGAGTTGGACATTTACGTGTTTTCGGATGTCCAGTTTACGTACACATACCCAAACAATTTCGAAGAAAATTCGACGAGAAATCGAAGAAACTAATCATGGTCGGATATCAAGGTGACTCGAGCAATTACAGAGTTTACGAACCAGTCGCCAAGAAGATATCAGTTTCGAGGGACATTATTTTCAATGAAAAATCGAACGAAAACTCCCTGACTTCGAAATGTGTCGATGACGAGTTGTTTTTCCGGGGCGAAGAATCCAACACTGAAGATTCAAACAACAACGAAGATAACACGCAATCCAGTGATCCGGCGAGACCCCGAGTTGACGAGAGTAGGGAAAACGACGGTGCGATCGGCGTGTCAAGACCGATACACGCAGCGGACCAAGAAGTACAGTCAGGCGCAAGAAGAAAACTCCCGGAAAATTCTCGAAGTCCTTATCAGCTCCGCGCACGGGGCAGCTTGAAAGAACCGGAGCGACTCCAGGCAAATTTAGCAGAGTTTTTGCAAATGTCTTACGACGAAGCTGTGAATGGGCCTGATTCCAGTGAGTGGAAACAGGCAATTTCTGAAGAACTCGAATCGCATCGCCAGAATTCTACCTGGGAATTCGCCCCACGAACCCCTGACAAGAAACTCATCGATTCCAAGTGGGTGTTCAAGATTGTTCGTGACAAAGAAGGCAATCCAGTGCGATTCAAGGTTCGCCTATGCGCTCGTGGTTTTTGTCAAGTCGAGGGCATCGATTACGAAGAGACTTTTTCCCCCGTGATTCGGTATGATTCTTTACGCATTTTTCTAGCCCTTGTTACACACCTCGACCTTGATTTATTACAGTTTGACATAAAAACTGCTTTCCTCTATGGGGAGCTTCGGGAAGAAATTTTCATGGAGGTACCCCAGGGGATTCGCAGTGCAGAGACTGAAAATTATGTATGTCGATTAACGAAAGCTTGGTACGGCTTGAAACAAGCCGCTCGTTGTTGGAATGAGAAATTTTCCCAAGCTCTCGAGAAATCGGACCTGGTGCAGTGTGTGAGTGAAAAATGTATTTTTCGCGGTTTTGTAAAGGGTGAGGAGGTCTTTGTAGCGCTTTTCGTGGATGATGGTTTGGCGGCGTCGAAATCGCAAGAATCTTTGAATGCTGTAAAGGAAATTTTGACTGAGAGTTTTGATTTTAAACTGGGTGATTCAGCTTGTTTTGTTGGGCTCGAAATCGAGCGTGATAGAAAAGGGAAAAGGATGTTTATACATCAAAATGTGTACGCATCGAGACTTGTTGATAAGTTTGGAATGGGAAATGCTAGCGCGGTGTGTATACCGGCTGACCCGAATCAGGTTTTGAGTAAAAATGAAGAGAAAGAGGTGACGAATTTTCCTTATCGTGAGGCGGTCGGTTCTTTGATGTTTCTCGCGGTTGTTTCTCGTCCTGATATTTCTTATGCTGTTGGGAATGTCAGCAAATTTTTGGCGAATTTCAACGCGAGTCATTGGGAAGCTGTAAAAAGAATCATCGGATACCTGGCCGGCTCATTAGATTTTGGTATTGTTTATGAGGCAACAAGTGATAATCTCGTTTTGACGGGATTCTCGGATTCGGATTTTGCAGGGGATGTCGATACTCGACGTTCGACATCTGGTTTTGCTTTCTTTTTGTGCAATGGAGTTGTCACTTGGTGCTCTCAGAGACAGAAAACTGTGACACTTAGTACCACCGAAGCGGAGTACATCGCGGCGGCATTGGCTGCACGAGAGGCTGTATGGTTGCGTCAAATTATGAAAGATTTATCGCGTGAGCAGGTTGGAGCCACTGTTCTATTTGTTGATAATCAAAGCGCAATTAGATTGATGAAAAACCCGGAATTTCATAAGCGATCTAAGCATATTGATATCAAATTTCATTTTGTTCGTAAAAAAAATTGAGAAAGAGGAGTTGATCGCAAAATTTGTATCATCGAACGAGCAACGTGCTGATATTTTTACAAAAGCGTTGCCAAGAGCGAGTTTTTCTTATCTCCATGATTGTCTTAGAATGATGAGAAAAGTCAAGTTTTTCGAATTATGTTGAGCGGGTCATGAATTCAATCTTATTTTGATTTTTACTTTTGATCGTGCATATTTTTCTTATCTCTATGATTGTTTTGGAATGATAAGAAAAGTCGATTTTTCGAATTATGTCGAGCGCGTTACGAATCCTATCTTATTTTGGTTTTGATTTTTGGTCGTGTTTATTTTTTTTTGTAATCAAGTTCTCAAGCAGGGAGGATATTGAACTTATGCTTTTCGAACTCCCTACTATTTTGATTTCCCCCACGACAATTTTTATATCTACGCTTGCGTTGCGTTACATTTACGTGTTTTCTTATCGCCCATGCGGGGCATTTTCTGTATCTCACTTTCCTGTTGTTCTCCATTGAATAAAGACTCGTTTTGGTTCTTTTCAACCTTGTGTTGTTCATTAATTATCATACATTGACCCATAGTTCTGAATAATAGAAAAATAATGGGAAAATACCAAAAAAAAAAAAAAAAAAACCATATACAACATAATCTTATACTTAATATATTATCGAAACACATAATTTCACATATAATAAAATGAATGACATTATGTAAATCAGCTAAAATCATCGGCGAGATAAAAAAAACTGCTCTTTTAAAAAAAAACCCTTTACAATTTACAGTCAAAAACAAAGAGTTTTTTATACTTATAATAATAATTACTCTAACTTACAAATAGATAATAAAATTACATAAGAAGTTATAAAAAAATTAAAAAAAAATATAAACTTAAACATGGAAAAAAATATTCTGATACTTCAATGATAAAGAAAATAAATGATTTAAAATTTAACCATTTTTTATTAATCCTAATTAGTTTACATAAACCATTCACAGAACAAAAGCAACCACACAACTATGATGATGAAGTTATTGAGAAGAAAATAAAAAATCATTTTAGAAAATTCATCTGATCAATGATTTCATTACTGATTAAAAAGTTATCTTACTTTATGGTGAGTGTGTGAGTCTATAAATAAATTCTATGTGAAAAATGCACTAAAATATTATGATAAATAATTGTTTATCGAATTATTCAATAATGAATCCTAACTTATTTTTAAATGTGTATGCAACAAATGTATTTCTGGAAAAAAAATCGGAGTATATGAGCTTTTGTATTATTAATCTTAAACATCAATCGAAATAATATCTCTAAAAAGTTATTGTTTCTTGATTTTTAATAAAATTACAGCCTGACAACCATTTATTTATAATTACAATTCAACAAACAAAAACAAAACAGACCAGATGAATATATTTGATGACCAATTGGGTTATTGTGCAGAGTTAATTAATAAAGTATTTAGCTAATAATTGTTAAATAATAAAATAAATAATAAATAAATTATTCGCCCTAACTTGCGAGACTTATAATAAATTGTAATAAATCACTTGCTTAACATTTCAAAACACAACACACTGGGCACCTTAACGCTCAGCTGATACTGGCTGATACCAGCTGACACGAACTGTCTACTGAGCTGTACTGAACGACCCGGTGTTAATCGACCTTTACCTTTCACTTTCTAGGCCGAATAATTCTGAGCCGAAAAATGCGCCCCAGCCTAAAAAGTTTTACTGTTTCTTATCGTTTTATTTCTTTTAAGGTTATTACACACCATTAACATTACTTTTTTATCATAAACCGATGAAAATTGGAGAATCAAAGAAGTGTAGTAATTTTTGGATTAAAAGCAGTAATTAGTAATAATTTCAAAAAGTTTCAATCTTTTGGACGGGTTTTTTTTTTAAATTAAGAAAGTTTTGAGTATGTATTGTTTTACAAATTTTGAAAAACTGAAAGATATTCACAAAAACAAATGTATTACAGAAAACTTTAAAAAATTCGTTGGATTCTCTAAAACGTTCTTAATTATTCTAAATTTTCTTCATTACCGTACTTGTTTGAAATATGTACTTCGACGTTTTCTTGATTACATAATAATAAAAATCTCAACAATTTTTAAAATGTCAATAAATTATAAAGTTTTTTAATTTGCCGGGCAGGTTTTTACATTTTCACGTATTTATTGAAATACGTAAGAAACAAAATAGTGGATGTTGAAGGCGTCCCTAAATTATGTAGCAGAGATTTTCCAAAGAGTTCGAGTTAAATTTAATGAGTTTCAAAACTTTTTTGCTTTTATATGTTTTTTGTGTGATAATCAGCTGTCCGAGATAATTCAAAATTGTTGAAACTACTTAGAAAAAATTACAACCTCAATAAATTAAAACTTTTACAGCCATTAAAACTTTCACAAGAAATGTCAAAACTGATGTTCTATAAAATACAGACTGTACAAAAATGTTCAATATAAACGCCGAAAATCTTCTCAATATTCAGCAAAAACTTATTTTTTCGGAAAAGAAAATAAGAGAGGAAGGAGGATGAAAAGAAATCGTCTTCCGAGTCACCTTCAAAATAATATTAAATTAAAGAAACTATGGAAAAAATGGGACTTATATGTAGCAATAGTAATTAGGTTGTGACGAGCGCCCTTCGTTCTTCTTTCTTTTATATTCTTTTTACAATTTTCAAGTAAAGTCAATGAAAATCTAAAATCCAAGAAAAATGAAATAACTCGTTAACAAGACACTCAATATATCGTTATCGGCGATATGGCTAATTGAAACTATCATATAATTGCACCGGATGGAAACGGCACCGAAAAAAAATGAGTTTAAGATAATGATTTTCTTTTCAACTACCGGACGAGATCGGCACCGAAATTATTAGTCTTTTATCTAGAACCATTAGAGAATCTTTTGATGAAAATAGTATATAAGGTGTCGTTTTTCGGACTTCAGTCAGTTGTGTTCTCTTGCCCGTCAATACCGTACTTCCGAGTTAATAGTATTTCGGGGCCCTCAGAAACAACCTCAGAGCCGAAGATCCGACATCACGACGATCCCTTGGCTCAACCAACCTAGCCAGACGCCACTGAAAATTGCTTGGATTATATCCGAGTCCTGAATATCCCTTGGTCGACGGATAACAAAAGTAACTATTCTTTCATTCGTAATGTTTAACGTGTAATTTAATAAATGTCACATTCATGTTTGGGAATTGCAACAACCTGTGCTGGGAGGAAGAGTAATCTATTCCGTTGTTGAACCTGACACGACCAGTACAGGGAGAAGCAATTGTCAGAATCTAAAATAATAATAGAGATGAAAGAATGGTTAATAAAACGCGATTGAGTATTACTAAGAAGGAACATTTTAGCCTCTAATCTGTAGAATAACGAGAATTAGAGTAATACGGGTTTAGATTTTCAATATGAGAGCTATGAGTTTGATGACCGCGAAAGAAAGAAACCTTTTGAAATAGTCTAACCTAATATCAATAATTAAATTATTTTCAAGTGCCGAGAGTCGAGGATTTGCTTTGGGCGTTTAAAAGCTCGGCCAGGCGTCGGGGATTAAAGCCCAGTGGAAGGGAATTTCTATTCAAAAGAAAAGGGGCTTTAGGCATTCTCCTCAGAATAAACATCCTAAAAACACTTGACCCGACTTCAGAGATCACTATATGGCAACTGAATAGGAAGGTAGCGCGACACTTGGCTCGCGAATATAACATTCACTTAGCATTGCCGATTCAGGAGACCAAATTTGTGTGTCAAAAATGCTGTCAACCACAGACAGTAACTCTAGATCTGCACCCTCTAGACATTGAAATAACGAAACAAGATTTAGACGAAATTCTGGAGAAACCTGTAGACCCGGAAATATTTAATGAAATATTACGAGAGTTAGAACAGTCCGTAGCACCATTCTCAGCGCCAGGAACAATATATGGTAGATGTAAGCATGATGCAACGACAATAAAATTTTGTATACGCATTGTATCCTATTACCACAATACACGCAAGATTTGTTAAATCAGAAATTCATGTCTTCTATTTTTCCTTTTCTTTCCTCCTCGAAACAAAACCCCGATGTCCTTCATAAATTACGGGGTTAAGGGTTCCATAGGGCAGTTGCCCTTTGTGGGTCCTTTCTGAACGAGAGTGTTGGGACTTGGAATTCAACGTTGGATAAACGACATCTCGGGACATCTCATGATAGACGCAACGTTGGGTTGGCGGTCGCAGCTCGCTCGTCACAAGGTAATTAAGAAATCAGGACTATTGAAACGCTTATATGAATATTGCAGTTGCTCAATTTGGGTGAGAATTTGGAGAAACGACGAATTGCAGATTATTAATTTCGCAATCAAGTGGAGGATTCTTCTCGGGAAGATGAAAATTCAAATTTTCACCAACGCGAGCTGGTGAATCATGCGAACGCAAAATTACAACCTTAATTAATTGTACAGCAAAATGCCTAAAAACATTAAAACTTTTACAGAAAATGTCAAAACTGATGTTCCATAAAATAAGGATTGTATACAATTTTTCAATATGTAAGTAAGCCAAAAATCATCTGAACTATGGGCCAAAAAATCATAGTTTGCTACATAAAATCAATCTGGAAATCATTGTTTTTAATGAAAAATCAATGATATCGTGATGATTGTTCTAAAATTTAATGAACCTAAATTTCTGGTTGATCATTATGTTACTTAATAGATAGTAGATATGTTTGCTTCAACAAATATTTCTTCCGTGAGTGTAAATAAACTTCTTCGAGAAAACATTCAAAACGAAAAATATTTCTGGAATTTCAACTTGTTAATCAAGAAACCCGGTAGGGTTGAGAAGGCTTAGGTGAAAAAAAAAAAATAATAAAAAAGTAGCCTGACATCTTACCGGGTATCTATACCCGAGGTATAGTTATTCTGTCGTACTGACACTCACATTTTGGGAAATATTTCTATTTTTAGAATTGATTCAGTGCCTCGTGATACTAATTCTGAAACTAGAATTTTTTTCTTTAATTTTAACCCTAACACTTCACAATCCGTTCCTTGGTTCACGGGGGGGACAGGAAAACAGTTAATTTTTTTTCGTCAACACGGCACAATTTGTTCAGACTAGGCGTGAATATTCCACTGCAAGATTTCCGTTTCCGGCTGTACTGACGCCCCTAGCGGATGTTTTTGGAAAACTGGTTTTTGATCGATTTGGATCAATACTTCACTATATATCTTTTTCACGTGATTTTGAAAATAAACCGTTAAATAGAATATGACACACAAGTAGCAACGTATTCATTTATCAACATAAAATAACGATTATCATTGCTTTCACTTTTTTTGAGCCGAATCAAAAGTCATTTTTTTGAATTTGTTTTGTGTGAGTGACGTGCGTCTGTATATGAAACATTGTTTACTTCTGCTTGTCGCCTTCTGTCGTGCTGTCGTCAGCAGCGTCAGCAGCTATAATCAGCTATTTATTCATTTGACGTGACTTAAAGTCAAGGGCGTAATCAGGATTTCTATTAGGGGGGCGAAAATTTTTGTCATCGACCGTATTTAAAAACAATATCATTTCTCGTAAGGATAAGTTCCATTCGTTCCATTCATTTTACATTCAAAATTTACGTTGAAATTTTTACGAATTTCTCATTTTCTTATGAAAAATATGAATTATGAAAATTGACTTAAGAAATGTAATGAAATATTTTTCTTCTGTTGGCTCTTTAAAGAATGTGCGTAAAATGTTACATTGAAACGGTCGTAAATTTGCAGAAAATATTTATAAAAATAAGCATTGCGCGGGAGATACTTCACATGCAGTAGATGAATAAGAAATAGCGTGGCTTAGTTGATACAGCGTCGGCCTGACAACCCGTCACCGTGGGTTCCAATCTTCATCAAAGTAAGTTTTTTTTTGTTTGTTTGTTTTTTTTTTTATTAAGCATGATCCTGCTAATGTTTATAGAGGGTGCAAGTGCAAAAAAAAATTTCACTCTTTACAATCCAGTGATATATCCAATAAACAGTAAATTCTGAATATTTTAAAATTGAGTGCTTACATATTTTCAAACTTGTATCGATTTTCGTTGATTAAAATTTCTTTTAAATATTAATTACGGAAATGGAAGTTCTAAAATTCAAAAATTGATAAAAAATGCTCATGCACATTTTCAAATTCAATTTTTATGGCATTATTCATCTCTTTCTTTCATTTCAAAATTTGTAAAGTAAATTTTTTGTACGTCTCTGGGTAGAAAATCTTATGTGAATCTTGGCGCATTTGCCATCCTCGGACAAAGACGATATTTTCCTGTCCTTGGCTAGCGTCTCAGAACGAAAATTATCGTCCTTGTCCTCGGAACAGCAATTATGCGCCGCGATACATCATGTACGATATTAATTTTTTTTATAATTTTCTTATAATAAATAATATATGGGATATTTTTAATAAAGCAAATTAAATCGATAACGCTCAATTTCTTTCAGTATGAAAGGAATTTAATTATCGGTGAAAAAAGCAGTGAAATCAACACCTCCCACCACTATCGAACATTAAAATGTTAAAAATGAAGGCTAAGGTCAGTAACCAAAGTATGATTTCGGATTTGATCTTTAAATTAAAAAAAAAAAAAAAACAAAGGCAGATATTAAATAATTTTATCTTTTCTTTGCAAAATATTCACAACTGCAAAAGATTTATAACTGACGCCTTTCTTCTCTGCTTACGAAGGCTGTGAAATTATAAAAAAAAGGCTAATATCGAATGTAAAATATTTCATGAGCAACGCATCAAAAGTTTTCAGTTGTCGCTTAGAAAATTTCTGAAATCATATTCAAAGACTAATTCATACTTGAAATGCGACAAAACATGATGTGACCTATGCTTTTTCCATGGATGTCCTTCTTACAAATGTTTAAAAAATCGCAAAAATGTATTAAAGTTTTACGCATGCAAGGTTCTATTTTTGTTTTCCATAAAAAAGGTGTTACACTATTCTCAGAAAGAAAATAATTCTATTTACATTTGTGCAACTATTGCATAAAGTTTGGCTTTCAAGTCCTTAAAGGCTCGTTGATGGGAAACAAGAGCATAGAAGTTACACTTCAAAAAAATTATTTTTTCGTTTTATTTTGAAACAAATAATAAATAAGAAAAATGCTGTAACAGCCCAACTTACAGCTTTTCTATAAAGGTACTATTGCTTTCAAAAATTTTAAGATGCGATTTTAAAAAATGGTTTAAAATTTCACCAACAGTAATGAGTAATATATTTTCATTATGAACTACGGTTGCATTTTGTGGGGTTTATTTACGTAGCAAGTAAAAAAAGATCTGACACATTCAAATAAATCTTTATTATTAGATTGTAAAGCAGTTCTAGCTTATAGTTAAGAAACTGACGCTCTTTTGAAAAATCGTTACTTTAATATCAACAAAAGATTTTCACGAGGAAAGTAAGCATGTTTGACGTAAGCATGATGCATGTTTGAAGGATTGTAGTTGCTTACAATAAATAATTATTAATTTATTTCATTCTCTACTTTCATAAATTATTATTTCAGTCAACATAATAGTTTAAGTAATCTCGTGCACCTTTAAATTTTAATTTTCCTCTCTTCGTACTTAATAAGTTATGTGCTCATAACGGTGCTCATATTTAATCTGTATATCCATATGCAATGAAACAAACGCTTCAGAACAATAAAAAATCTAGTTATGTATACACTTATATAAAACTGTACGACGGGAATTATTTTCCAAGTTATCGCAACATATCAGTGTATCCTCGAGAAAGTGACATTCTTTTCTCGAAGATGAGTGTAACAAGCGGAGTCACGTCTCGCTCGTTTAGATTCCCGAACGAGAATCATTAGAACGATGCGGTATAATGAGCGTTCGATTTTCGGGTATCAACGACCCTCAAGATAAGCTTTTCCGAAAACAGAATAATCTTAGCTATTATATTTTGCGAATCCGAAATAATCTTAACGATTATTTCGAAAAAGGATGCTTGCAAAATATTTCTATTGTAAAGCAAAATAATCTTAACGATTATTTCGAAATGTTCTATTACTAAGCGGAGTAATCTTAATAGTTCTTTCGCAAAACCGAGTATTGCGAATAATGACTGAATTATTATGACTTTTTGAGCAGAAGCTGGGTGGGAGTTTTTGGGTATATAAGCCCGTGCATTTTTAACGAAAAGCCAAGTCACTTTTGCCTTCGACGAAAAAGCCTCCTGTCTCTAGCTGGCCCTCAAGCTGCTTGCAGCCCTTGCCTCTAGAGTACCTCTGCTGAAACCGTCCCTTGCAAAAAGACTCTCCCTCCCGGAGCCTAGCCTGACCTGACGACGGCCATTTGCTCCCCAACCTGATCTATACCACTGACCGAAGTAGTACTTCTGGTCCTATTATAGATCGAGATTGGATAAAAACAAGTAAATATAACTTTTATTAACCTTTTGTTTGACCTTATTTCGAATTCATTTCTTCCTATAAAACCTGTGCTAGATGATAGGAGAAATACCTATCCAGCTTCAGATCCAGGGCGATCTGGCACAGACTATATATGGAACAGAGTGAAAACGATCAAGGTACAAAGGGCCAATATTTAGATTAATAGAATGAATAAGAATGTTAAAATTAAAATATATTAAATACCTACATGAAACTAATTAGATCTTAGACACAGCGATATTTAGAACCAATGATAGGTCATTACTATAATAAAGGGTCCCTTAACAGTGTATCAAGTGAGAGAGTTAATCCAAGCAACCAAGGAAAGCGCTCGAAGGAATGGGCTTAAACCTTCGGCTCAGGAAACAGCGTTTAGGAAAAAGGGTCAATTAGGACTTTGGGTTAAATTGAAGATCTTGAAGGGTTTTCCCCTCGATCAACGAATAACCCAAGTGAACTAGATGCCCGAGTAGCCAGGTATGTTAGTGAGTTGTACGGAGTACCACTGCAAGTGCCCGACCAAATTATCAAAATCACCTGCACTAAATGTGGAGAGCAATCAAGTTATACTAGGAACCCTTCGCAGTCAAGAAAAAGGAAAATTTCTGATGAACAAGAGCCACCCAAGAATGCCAGAAATTGGGAGGAAAAGCTAGGCGAAGATTTCGATAAGGCTTTCGACTTTTGCGAGAAAAGCTTCAATGCGATGTTAGAAAAGGAGATGCTAGAAGATTTGAAACCTCCCCCTCCGAGATTACTTGCGTTGATATAGACTTGCCAGAGTCACACGCGAGCGTTGCGTTAAATATTGTAAAGAGTTATATTTGGATTTTGCTGATGTTTTATTACGAATAAAAGCCCAAAGGGCAATTAAAAGTTTTTCTCAATCTTTTTCTCTTAATATCCTCTCAACCTTTTGGACTCCTCAAACTTCAAAGGTCACGCAGGGCGGTGCCCCGCATTGGTCCTTTTCTCCGTACGAGTGCGAGTTATTACATCGTTGGATGCTCAATAAATGAGTTCGCTCGTTACAGGAGAGAAAAAAATGGCGCAGCCGGTAGGGTATCCAAATTGTTTTGAGAATTAAGAGAAATTCTTCTTTTCGTTTTATGTGCTCTGGCAAATTTTAGATTGACATCCTTAAAAGATTTTCGTCAGTTATAATCATCATATTGAAAAGAATAGAAATTATTGTAATGAGTCGTATTGAATTAGATATAATCCGGTGTACAAAGATTATTCTCAAAGCCTTAGAGACTAATGCTCTTTCGACCGAAGAAATAAGAGAAATATATAGACAACTCTCAGATTATTTTTCTCAGAAATATAATTCAGTTGAGGCCTTTTTCGCCTATTTCAAGGTCATTATGACTCTCAAAGAGACTCATGCATACATTTCTTGGTAATTTAACCAACGACGTAACCCTTTTCTTTCTTTGAATAGTTTTTTTTTTATATAGAAATAATGACCACGGATTCTTATGAAATACTTGAGGGACTAGATTTGTTTGACTCTATGAATGCATGGATACAGAGGTTTTCATTAATTCAAAATCGAGATTCCAATATTGAAACGTTCTATGAACTTTTGAGTATGTTTAACTATTGTCGTCGGAATTTTAATAATATAAATGCCCTTGAAGGATTTTGGGAAGTAGTCTCGATAGTTTTTGAATGAAGAAGGGACCAGAGATTTGAAAATAGATAGCAGGTTGAATGAAAGAATAATATATAAGAGGAGAGAATAAGAGAATTTTCTTTTAGTCATAAGAACCTCAGAGAGTGAGATGTTTGGACTCAATGTCGAACTCTAATCCTAGTTATAAATGTTCACTTTTGACAAGAAGCAGTCGCGAGAAATTATCACAGACAGAGCAACAGGATTACTTGAGTCGCCACCTACCGCTTACCAGGACTCAGAGTCTGGAAAATTTAAAAGATTCTGGACTCAAGGAAATTAAGAGCACGCATTTTGAACGTAGGGTTAATGAGGAAATCAATAATAAACCGGTTATCATAAACAAGATGCCTAACTACGATATAAAATTGAAAGACGCCGTGGACATAGTCCCTAAATTTTCAGGCGGCCATACAGGGCTCAGCTTTAGAGAATTTTCGGCGGCGTGTAAGAAGGCAAAAGGTTGGCTACCTGCAGAGGCCGAGGTCAATATTACTAACCTTATCACGACCAAACTTACAGGGAGTGCCGCAAGAGCGGTCGAAAATAACTCTCCCACCACAATAAGTGGACTTTTGAAGATTTTGGAGACCTTTTCACCCTTGGTGAGTTCTTTCGAACTTTGTGGGAGTGTGGCTCGAGCCTACCAATCAGTCACAGAAGATGTGCCTTCCTTTTTCTATAGAATTCAAGATCTAGGTAATAGGATTATCGATACTATTAAGACTGAAAAAAATGGGCAAATAACGAACGAACAAAAAATCGATATAGAAAAGGAAGCTTGCAAGGCATTTATCAACGGGTTAAAAACCGAGATCCGTTATCTCATGCCAGACACAGAAGAGCTCGCTATTGCAGGACCAAAGGCTATTCAAATTGAGAAGAATTTAAAGAGGCGTGAAAATATGGATAGACTCTCTGCAAGTTGCATTCTGTGCAAGACTAATAGTCATGATATAAGCAGCTGCCCAAGATTCGCACAATTAGAATTGAATCAACAGAACCTATGCCAAATATGCAAACTCCCTGGGCACGAAGCTCCCACATGCCCAAAAACAAGATCAGTTGACTGTGCTATATGCAAAAGGACCAACCATACTACCGAGAGCTGTCTATCACGACCCGTAAGAGTGGTCTACGCAGCAGCCCCACCAGACCGTTATCCGCAGTATTCTGGAAATAGCAGACCCCAGCAGAACTTCCAAAGACGCTTTCCCATGAATAATCAGTCTCCCAACAATCGGAACTATTTCCCCAGGCAGACTGATAATTTTCAGCATTCGAATAGAGATCATCGCTTCCGAAATCAGAACTATTCGGGTAATAATTTTAGAACCTTTGGAAATCAGGACCACGGAAGGAATAATTACGGAAATCAGAATGGCTACCAAAATCGCGGCTACAACAATCGTGATTATTCAAGCCCTAGAAACTTTGGAAATCGAGATAATTATCGTCATCAAGGGTATCAAGGAACAAATTCTCAATCTCAAAACGCTCGAGAGAGTCACAGGAGTAATTCACGTGACCTCCAAAATCAACCAGGAAATTCCAGACAAGGCACCCCCTCAAAAAACGAGGACAGCCTCCTGCATGGGGGAGGCGCAACGCAGAATTAAATAAAGTTAAAATTCAGAAAATTTCAATAAAAGAAAGAGACCCATCATGCATAAATTTAGAAATTCAAGACAAAAGCATTGATTTCATGTTAGACTCCGGAGCTGGAGTATGTTTAATTAAACAAGAGAAAGTAAAAAACTATCATATTAATACTAACGAAAGAATTCAATTGACAGGAATCACTTCTGGAAACGTTATCACTTTAGGTACAGTAATTTTGAACATTTTTAATAATCCAGTGAAATTTCACGTTGTCTCAGATTCCTTTCCAATAGAACCATACGACGCCATTATCGGAAATTCATTTTTTACAGAAAATAGAACAAAAATAAATTGGGCAGATAATTGTTTCGAAGTAGGAGATATAAAAATTCCCTTGAAATATGAAATTAAGAAAGACATCGTGGATATTCCAGCTAGATCAAGGAAAATCTTCTGTTTAAAAATCAAGCCAACTGCGCTGAAATCGGGCTGATAGAATCGATAGATGTAGAAAAGGGGGTGTATGCTGGAAACGCTATAGTAAGAAATTATGATGGGAAAGTATTTCTACCATTTATTATTACTACAGAAACAGATATCAGAATTGAAATACCACATCAAGAAATCCAAGAAATTGAAGAAATTAAAAAAGGCCAGAGAAATAAAAAGCAAAATAACCTTGGAACTCGTGTCGCACTATCACTGAAATATCACGCCACTACGTCAGCCAATAGAATTCGTACTACGTGTATCAAGTCACTGATGAGCTATCACCGCGCCGTCGTATCGTCAGTTACTGTCGGAACCGATCGAAACACTTATGACTACAAACCAATAGCCGCTTATATTGTCGGGTTAAAATATTGTGAACTTATTGAATAAAAAAAAGTGATATTCATCAAGTTGTCGTGTTTTACTCGCTGAGACACGACATATTTGGTGGCAGCGTTGGAATTCGTGCTTTAGAAACCCGGGACCAAGGTAACAGCTGGTATCAGTGGCGCACGAAAAAATCTACCCACGAAGCGGAATACGCAGCACTAAATGCTAAAAAGCAGACGAGAAGCGACAACGCAGCGCAGTAACTCCGGTGATTAAGCATATTCTGAGCTAACTCGTTGTTCGAGGCCAGCGCAACACCGAAAAACAAGAAAGAAAGGAGGTGAGTCAATTGACTATCTTCTATTGCTTACATTAACCGTATATCGAAGAAAACAAAACCAATATGTCAGAAAGCGATGATAATCGCAGTGACAGGTATGTTTCGAAGGAAGAATTTAAAGCTCTGCGAGAATCGGTCGACATTCTTACCGAACAGATGTCCCAAATTTTATCAATAATAAATCCAGAGCAGAAACCAAGGAAAACAAACCTTCTGGAAAAAGTCACTAGTAAACTGGGGCTATCATCATATTCAGATAACAAAATTTTTCCAAAAAACACTCTCAAAAAGGAAATTGAAATTTCTGAAGACGAATCAGATGAAGAATCTGCCACAAGTTACCCACAGACAACGATTTCAATTCGTACAGCGTTAGATACGATAAAATCTTTTGACGGAAAAAATATTACAATTGAAAGCTTCGTCACGATGGTTCAAAGTGTTTTACCTTTAATAAAGCCTCAGGAGAAACAACTTTTCAAAAATGCATTAATCGCAAAAAAAATTACGGGTGAAGCTTTCGCTATGATAGAACCCGTGATGGATGCTGATATTGAGCAGCTATTAGATCATCTCCGTATGACTTTCACGCAAGAAGGCTCATTAGAGACCCATACGGCACGTCGAAGCCTCATTGTACAAAAGGAAAAAGAAAGCATTTCAGAACTAGGCATTCGTTTCGCCAATCTGAACATGCAAATTATCCGCGCTATAAACTCCCAAAACAAAAGTTCAGAAAAGAAAAAACTTCTGCATGAAATTGAATTAGAAAACACCGCTAACGCTTTCGTTGCAGCAATCAGAAACAGAGAAATTCGCCAAGAAGTCAGGTTAGCCCGGCCGAAATCTCTGAAAGAAGCGATCGAATTGGCAAACGCCAGTGCATCTCAACTTGCATTAATCGATAGGTGACAAATACGACGCTCAAATTCACCATTAGAAAGAGAGAGAAAACCAAATGGAAAAAATTCAGAAAAATTCGAAAAGAAGACAAACACGTCTTTCAGCGGAAATGGAAAAGTCGAATGTAGGCGTTGCAAGCGCCCTGGACACTGGGAAAAAGACTGTAGGGTCAAATTGAACGAAAATTTTCGAGCAACAGCCTCAACCAATTAGAAAGACCCACCGAAAGCGAGACAATTGGAAGAACCAGAAGTGCAAGAATATTCAACATCAGAAGAAGAGGATTGGACGGCATACCCGGACAACACGGAAGAAACCGGAAATTTAGAAGCCGACGATTACTAGTTCAAATACAGTTTGACGAAATGGAAATCCCAGGCACATTTTTACTTGATTCTGGGGCTGAGTGTTCTCTTATCAAAAATTCAGTACTCAAAAATACATACTTCACAAAACCAAACTCGTCTACAGTAATCCAAGGAATTTCCACACAACCTGAGTTGACTGAAAGAAAAGCTCGGTTGACATGGAATAAGCAACATCAAGTGTTGCATGTCGTACGTGAAAATTTTCCACTTCAACAAGATGGAATCTTAGGAATGGATTTCATGGAAAAAAATGGAGTTATCATAAATCTCCCAAAAAGACAGATTTCCATAGGACTGAAAGTTTTCAAAATATTGCATGATTCCGAGTCTGAGACTCTTATCGCTCGACCCGACGACGAAAAACGTGTCATCGAACCGAACGTGATTCCAGCAAAGTCGTCGAAAGTCATCAAGATTGAAGTGAAGCAACCGGATGGAGAATCAATTATTCGCCTTAATCAACACGTCTACGCTATAGTTCGAGTGAAAAATAATGAAGCCTTGATTTACTACAATAATGACAGTGATAATGACAAGAATACTGCTGAAATAAATTTTGACGTTGTTAACACGATTGATATAAAGAGTTTCGACAAAAGTAATGAAAAAAAACTTATAAGACTCGATTTACTTCAAGAAAACACCCGATTGAACCATCTCTCAAAACCTGTAAATGAATCGATTTGGAACATAGTAAAAGAATACCACGATATTTTTGCACTTCCAGGTGATTTGCTCCCTGAAACAAACCTTGTGCAACACGAAATCAATACCACAGATAATACACCTATTATGTGAAACAATACAAATACCCTTCAGCTTATAACGAGGAAATCACTAAACAGATAAACGAAATGCTTCAGAAAGGAATAATATCACACAGTATGAGCCCATATAACTCTCCATTATGGATAGTTAAAAAAAAAAACAGATTCCAGCGGAAAGAAAAAATGGAGAATTGTGATTGATTTCAGAAAACTTAACGAAAAAACCATCCACGATGCCTACCCATTACCCAATATCGATGAGATTCTTGATAAATTGGGAAATGCACAATATTTTTCAGCTTTTGATTTAGCATCGGGATTTCACTAGATCCCGATGAAACCAGAAGATTCAGCGAAAACTGCTTTCTCAACAACAAGTGGCCATTATGAATTCAACCGTATGCCGTTTGGATTGCTTAACGCCCCAGCAGTGTTTCAACGAATGATGAACAACGCACTAACAGGCCTAATAGGAACCGTTTGTTTCTGTTACTTGGATGATGTCATCATTTTTGGAAAAAGTCTTAAAGAACACAATGAAAAACTGAGAACACTTTTCGAGAGGCTTAGAACATGTGGATTAAAATTGCAACCAGACAAGTGCGAGTATCTGCGCCCAGAACTAGCATATTTGGGACATGTGATTTCTGAAAATGGAGTTGCGCCCAATCCTGAAAAAATTGACGCAGTTCGAAACTTTCCTGTTCCAAAAAATGCAAAGAGCATCAAACAATTTCTTGGGCTTGCGGGTTATTATAGGAAGTTCATCAAAAACTTTTCAAAAACAGCACTTCCACTCACGACACTGTTGAAAGACACAACGCCCTGGCAATGGACATCTGTTGAAGAAAGAGCGTTTAACGAACTCAAACAGAATTTAACATCATCCCCCGTGTTAATTTTTCCCGATTTTACAAAAGAATTTATCTTAACAACAGATGCAAGTAATTATGCAATAGGAAGTATTTTATCCCAAGGTGAAATCAATGACAGTCGACCAATCGCATATTATTCACGAACAATGAACAACGCGGAAAAGAATTATTCAACCACAGAAAAAGAATTGCTTGCGATCGTTGCTTCCGTAAAGCACTTTCGTCATTATTTGTTTGGAAGAAAATTTAAAATCATTACAGATCATAAGCCCCTCGTGTGGCTGATGAATGTTAAAGAGCCAAATTCACGTTTGATGCGATGGCGCCTGAAGCTTGAAGAATTCGAGTATGAGATAATTTACAGAAAAGGGAAAAATAACACAAATGCAGATGCACTATCGAGGATACCATATGGTGAAACATTCAAGATGAGTCCAGAAAATCAACGTACGGAAATGCACGGGAGATTTTCAATTGAACAGATTGGACGAAAAAGAGAAGACCATTTTCCATCGAGTCAACAGCCCGAGTTTATAGAAATTTCACATAAGGAAATCTCTACTGAAATTCCGAATGGAAAGGACGAAGGAGTTACTGAACAAATGAATCTTGAAACGAAACAAAAACATCTAAAAGGTATTTGCGTAGAAAAAAGGTACGTAAGAGAAATCGAGATCAACGACAAATCCAATGACAGCGAAAAGTCAAAAACTTATGAAGAGTTTTTAGCATCCAATAAAATTTGGCCACCTAATGTAAATCATACCACAAAAATACAAACCAAAATTTCGCACAAATGCCACCCCACTATATCAGGATTTACTGAAAAACGAGCCAATGATTTTTACTTTAGTACTAACCAAGATAACGAACAGTGGTACACCTTCCTTGTCAAAATTATAAGAAAATCAAAATTGCAAGATTTAACTCTCGACTTTCTCCACCATCATTGGGAGAAACATCGAATGGCAATGTTTGAAATTCTGAATATGGCGGCCTACATCTGGGAATTCGTCGCTGAAGAAGAAAAAAATTGTACCTCAAGTATTCCAACTACGATTTACCACGCACAGAAGAAGAGCGAAATAGAATCGTAAATGAAGCCCATACTACTGGCGAGAATCACTTGAGCATGAAGAAAACAATAGAAAAAGTCAAACAAGTAACCAACTTTCCCGGATTAGAAAAACAAGTCGAAGATGTTGTTCACAAGTGTGAAACATGCCAGACCATGAAAACAGGGATTGTCAGTCATGCTCCAGCAATCATCCCAGACATGCCAAAACTTCCAAGGGATAAAATATCTCTTGATTTGATTGGACCTTTAGAAATGACACAACGAAAAAACCAATATATATTAGTCATTCAAGACTACCTGACAAAGTTCATTGTACTTTCACCTTTAAGGAACAAAACTGCGACTAACGTAGTACAAAAATTGCACAACGAATATATTTCATACTATGGACCCCCTCAGGAAATTTTGTCTGATAACGGAAAAGAGTTCAGGAACAAAATAATGGAAAAATATGCAGAACTGTTCAATATTAAGGGTCGATTTACTACACCGTATCGCCCTCAATCTAATGGTGCCAATGAACGAACGCATGGATTTATAAAAGACATGATAAGAACCCACACGAAAGATTGGGACCTTGTTTTAAAACAAATTTCGCTCGCTTATAACACCACAGATAACAGATCTACGGGTATTACTCCATATGAATTCCAATATGGTACGAAGGCACATTTTCCAAACTCGTTATCCCCAGCGAAAATTGAAATGAGCGAATTGTTGGAGAATCTGAAAAACCGTCATAACAGGATTATTCGAGAAGCTTCAAACTGATTACAAAAATCTAGAGAAGAAAATAGAACCAAAGTCAACTCAACAGCTCGAAATCAGTACGAATACAAATTGGGCCAATTAGTTTATTTCAAAAATTCCGCAGCAACCACTCTTGGGCGAAAATGGATAGGCCCAGCTAGAATTTTAATGCTATATAACAACTCCACTATCAAAATCAAATACAATAAAAAGACGATTCTACTACATCAAACCAAAATCAAACCTTATTATTAAAGAAAATTTTTGATATCTGTTTCAGCATAATGGAACCAACAATTCTCCTCCAAATTTTTGTAATGGTAATATCCTGTTCAGCCAGCAATATTCGAGTTGATCCACTACCAGAAAACCAAGCAGTCATCATTGAAGAATTAGGAAGTATTAATATGTACACAGACACCTGGGAGGTCTTGTCAAGCGTTCATCTTTTGGACTTCGATAAGGAGCTATTATATCTGGATTCACAATTGGTGTAGTTGTGGAAAATCTGCGAAAATTTCAATGGTTCTTGCTACTCCCAAGATAGATTTACATCGTGCAACAGTAAATTGTCAGAAGCTAAACATAGTTTTACATTGTTCTACAATCTGATAGGGAAATCACATGTGCAAAGACAAAAAAGAGGTCTCTTTGACTTAGGTGGTACAGTCTTCAAGTTTATCTTTGGTACATTGGATGCTAGTGATGCCGAATATTACAATGATGAAATTGACAAAATATATTTGGATAACACCCGAATTGCAAAGCTAGTCAAGAAACAGACACTTTTTATGAAGCATGAGGTTTCTCAATCATTAGAATCTATTGCTATTTTCCAGAGCCAAGTCAATGAATTGAGCAGCTTTCTATCCAGCATCGCAGATAAAACCGCACTTTTGGAATACAACGCAAGGTTAAGCGAGGCTCTCTCTCAATGGTCAGATATACTGGGAATTTATCATTCTAATTTGCTCAAACTTATATCTGTCGTGATGGACGGGCGACATGGGTCACCTCACCCTAGGGCTTTGCCACCATCTCAACTTTTCCAGCTGTTAAAGGGTCATTCGGATAAGATGAAAATATCTATACCACTTCAGGAAGAGTACTTCGCTTCACTCGTTGATATAAGTCACCTTCAAATTTTTTATGCCGATAACAAACTTGTCCATGTGCTGCACATACTTGTAAATGCTGAAAAATTCTCATACCAGAAAATCTCGCCTATCCCAATACGTTATGAAGGAATGTACAGAGTAATTACTTTTGATATAGAGTTCATCGCTAATAATGCAAATCAGACTTACATCCCTTTACATTCAAGTGACGTAACAAAGATGAAATTTGTCGAAGAGGAGTATTTTCTTGAAAGACCAAACATCGAATTCTCTCTCAAGACTCCTGAAACTTGTATTCATCAGTTGATACGCACACGCCAACCATTAAAATGCACACTTAATAAACTCCACCTATCGATTACATTCTGGATTCGTTTAGAAAGTGGAAATCAGTGGATTGCTATTCCTTCTGAACAGGATAAGTTACACGCCATTTGTTCGAAAAACCAACAGTTCGACTACGTAAGCCTTAAGGGTCCTTCCATAATAACTGTTGATCGTCATTGCCAAGCATTTACTGACCATGTTGTGCTTAAACCATCAAGAGAGATCAAAGAAACACACATGAAAGGAATAAACTTTACAATAACAAGCCGTCGTAACCTGTCAGATATGATTGTACAAAAGCTAAAGGCACCCAACATCATTCAATCAAACTTATCCCCCAAAATACTGCAGATGTTAGCCCTCTCAGCTGATGAAATCGACGCTCAAATACAGGAATTAGAGTCACATCACCGCACGCTCACTTTGAGCGTGCGGTGAGCGTGTGATTGAGGAGAAATTCTACAAATTTTTGAATTATATCGGTTACAGTTGTATAGCTGTTGTTGTATTTTTTGGTTTGTACAAATTACAGTTATTACAATGGATTTGGCTAAAATTAACGAATTCTTCTACTCGTAATTGTTGTAATCATGTCTTTAACTTTTGTCATTTTGGACAGGGTAATTCAGTTAGTAATGTTAACTATAATGACGGACTGCCCACAGCTCATATGGATATGAATGAATATTATGGTTTGGTCAACCCAACACTGCCCTTGCCGAACGTTGTCGACGTAAAGCCTGTCCCCAAGGTCAACAAAAAAAGGAAGCCTCGTGGTTCTGTTACCTTGAGATAGGATTTCCTAATAAAAACTTCGAGGTCAAAATCAATTATTAGGAGGGAGGTGTCGCACTATCACTGAAATATCACGCCACTACGTCAGCCAATAGAATTCGTACTACGTGTATCAAGTCACTGATGAGCTATCACCGCGCCGTCGTATCGTCAGTTACTGTCGGAACCGATCGAAATGCTTATGACTACAAACCAATAGCCGCTTATATTGTCGGGTTAAAATATTGTGAACTTATTGAATAAAAAAAAGTGATATTCATTAAGTTGTCGTGTTTTACTCGCTAAGACACGACACTCGAAGGAAAAATAAATCCAAGAAACGAAAATACGTCAGAACCGAAAAATGCTTTAAAATCGAAGCAAGTTCGCGCTTCAAAAGAGTGAAAGAATTATTGCGTTTAGATAACCTCAGTCTTTCAGAGAGTGATGAGATTTGCAACTTGATAAAAGATTCAGCTGATTGTTATCAGCTGCCTGATGAAAAATTTACACACACGCACTTGCATCAACATTCAATCCACACGGAAGACAACAAGCCAATAAATATGAGGCAATACAGATTTCCACCCCTTCTCAAAGAGGAGCTGAATAGGCAGGTAGAGGAACTTTTGGAAAACGAAATAATAAGACCTTCCTTTTCTCCTTACAACACCACAGTATGGATTGTTTCAAAAAAACCGGATAGTCAAGGAAAACCTCGCTGGCGCATGATTCTCGACTTTCGAGCATTGAATGAAAAAACGGTCGGATATTCTTACCCACTGCCAAATATCGTGGAGATTTTAAACCAGTTAGGCGGAGCTAAATATTTCTTAATATTTGATCTAGCATCTGGTTTTCACCAGATTAAAATGAATGAAGAAGACGCTCAGAAAACTGCATTTCCAGCCCCCACGGACATTGGGAGTTTGCTAGAATGCCATTCGGTCTCAAGAACGCACCCGTGACCTTCCAGAGATTAATGGACGTCGTGTTATCAGGATTACAAGGGGTTGAACTGTTTGTCTATATGGACGACATAGTCATACATATATGCGAGGGATCTGAGTGAACATAGGAGGAAGTATAAACTTCTTATTAACAGATTGAGAGAGGCCAACCTTAAATTGCAACCTGACAAGTGTGAATTTTCGCGAAGAGACGCGATATTTTTGGGTCATCAAATTACAGAGGATGGATTGAAACCTGACCCGAAGAAAATAGAAGCTGTAGAGAAATTTCCGCGACCGAAAAATGTCAAGAATATCCGACAATTCCTGGGCCTAGCTTCTTATTATCGCCGATTTATCAATAATTTCACAAAAATTTTTAAACCATTCACAAAAATTTTGGAGAAAGACGCTACCTTCGAGTGGAGTAACGAACAAGAGAATGCCTTTTTGGACTTGAAAGAAAAGCTTTGTAGCGAACCAGTTCTACAGTATCCTCGATTTGAAGAACCCTTTATTTTGACTACAGATGCAAGCCAGTACGCGATAGGAGGAATTTTTAGCCAAGGAAAATTAGGAAAAGATAGACCGTGTGTCTATGTATCGCGTCAGTTAAATAAAGCAGAGAAAAATTACAGCACTTATGAGAAAGAAGCCCTTGCTATAGTGTTTTGCGTTTCGCATTTCCGACCGTATTTATACGGAAAGAAATTTACAATAGTAACCAATCACAAACCTCTCTGTTGGATGAGAACCGCTAAAGATCCTACGAGTCGCCTTACACGATGGAAATTAAGACTGGAAGAATATAATTATGACATCCAACATAGATCTGGGGTTACAAATGTCAACGCTGATGCTCTATCGCGTAATCCCATTCTGGGAACAGAGGAGATTTTTTCTGAGGGCATACATATGATTACGACAACAGAATTGCGGCGGTCAAAAAGGAATAGAGAAAAAACAGAAAAAGGGAAACAATATCGGAAAGAAATAGAGAAAAAGAAACGAAAAACTAGAACAGAAATTGAGCAAGAGCTTTCTCATTCGGGTGAAGAAAATAATGAAAATTAGGAAACAAACAAAAATAATCCGAGGGACGAACAAGAGATCGAAGCGACTAATATTAAACAAAGATTAAGAAAAAAGAAAGAAAGGAGTGACGTGATTTCTGACTCTGAGGAAGAGATTATTGAGAGCAAAAATATGTCTGACATTCTCGAAGGAGACGCCGAAACTTCTGACGACGAGGAAGATACCCCCGATGAATTAGAGAGAACTTTGAGCGGGAATATTTTTGAGAACCAAGATCATCTTTTCATGCGCCATAATAATTGTGTATTATTTGTAGATACACAGAACAAACCAGTTGGCGAACCGTCACAGAAATTCTTCAGAAAAAAGGAAGTCAGGAACGTAGAGAAATCTGAAATAGGAGGCATAGGATATGTTAAAAATGGAAAGAAATTTTATTTATTATTTTGCGTTCAAGGAAATCCTGGGGAGCAAGATCCTGAGGAAATTTGGGGTATTCTGAAAAAAGGTTTGGAGACTTTGAAATGTATAATCATTGAAAAAGGAATTCAGAGTATAGATTTTCCAAAGACCGACCTTGTTACCGAAGGTATTCCTTGGAAGAGATTCGAAAATGAGATTTTCAGACTTTTCGGACAATTAGGGATAAGGGTTGTTATTTGTACAGGTCAGGTAGAGATTCCGGCAATCTCAGAAAGATGCACGCTAGTTGAGGAAGCTCATTGCTCCTCAATAGGGGGACACCAAGGTCACAATAAGACATATCTAAGGTTAAGATTGAGGTATTATTGGGAAAATATGAGGGAAGATGTTAGGAATTTTATCTCGAAGTGCCTCACTTGTAAATTGAAAAAATTGACTCGTAAGAAGATTAGGCAACCGATGATTATAACTGACACCCCTGGCACCGCATTCGAAAAGGTGGCTCTTGATTTAGTAGACCCCTTCCCAGCAACTGAAAATCGAAATAGGTACATCTTGACCATGCAAGATTTATTGACAAAATTTTGTATAGGAGTGCTGCTACCTGATGCCAGCGCAGCCTCTACTGCAGATGCATTAATAAAACGGTTAATTTGTACTTTTGGCACACCTAAAGCTATATTGACTGACCAAGGTACAAATTTCCTCTCTGGGGTAATGAAAACAATAGCAAAGAGATTTAATATAAATTAGTTCAAAACTACTGCATTCAGGCCCTCTAGTAATGGAAGTTTAGAGCGAACTCATATTGTTTTAGTCAACTATTTGCGAATATTTCAAAATAATGATTTAGAATGGGATCAATGGGTAGAAATGGCTATGTATGCTTATAATACTAGCATCCATGAGTCAACAGGTCGTACGCCCTAAGAGCTGGTTTTTGGAAAACTTAGTCCTTTACCCTCGAGTCGTGCACTACCTAACTATGAAAGACTAGATACCTACGATGATTACCTCGATAGACTTATGGCTAGATTAGATACAATTAGAAGTGAATCTAGGCAAAATCTGATCGCAGCAAAAGAGAAATACAAGAAATATTACGATCGATATTTGAATCCCATCTCTCTCTCTGCGAATAATTATGCATTTTTATGAAAGGGTGTGAAGACAGGGAAATTCGATAATTATACCGAAGGGCCTTTTAAGATAATTGAGATTTTAGACGAAAACCGCACTAAAATTAGGATCGGAAATAAAGAAAAGATAGTCTCCACGGATAGGCTTATTCCGACTCAGATTCATAGTAGCGATAGCGAGTAGAAAAGGAAGGAAGAAAAAGGGAATGATACATTTAGATTATAATAATAAACTTAAGTTAATGAAATATATATATATATATATATATATATATACGTTTAGCATAATGTTTGGTTTCTTCGTGATATTCGCCACCATACATCTCAGCGCCGGCTTAATGAAATATGATTGCGGAATGCTGCATGGGAACGTCACAAAAATCAACCTAAAGGATTTGGGAGATTGCAACATACCGAGACCAAGAATCAACGAGGAAAAACTGACGCTGCAATTATTACAAGTCAACGACTTCGGTGCCCTGTACGTTCAGATATGCAAAATTAAAATCAAGCGTTTGGTAACTAGATGCGGATTTTTTGCAGATGACTCAGTTTCTAACGGATTCTCTGAATATTTCTTCGAGCCTACAAGGGAACAATGCAAACACCTTCATGAAAGAGGGAGGATCCAAGTAGAAAAGGTTAGCCTCAACGACTTCAAAGCTAACACCTCTGAGACTCGCACCATAATTTTAGCTGGGACCTTGAATAATGACGGCAGTTGTACTGGAGAAACGTATAGCGATGCTTTTGGAACTTGGCACAAGGTCACTGTGCAGGGGATAATAACTATCACCTTGCAAGATTACGAGGCACCTACTTCCTTAAAAGAAAACAAGATTTTTCTAAGATCAGGTTCAGTATGCTCTACAAGAAAGCAATACTGTCCCCTGAATGACGGCAGCCATGCATACTGGGATATCATACCAAGAGGATTCTGCGACCAACAGAAATACACGACGCTCTTCAAAGGGTCAGGTACGAGATTAGACGACAAATCATCACACCAGTATAGGACTGTATATACCGTTGAATCCAAGGACACCACTTTTGCCCTCTCAAGGAAAGGAACTATGCAAGTATGCGGTCATGACATATACGCCACTGAACATCCCAAGCTTTTCATTCTGGAAGGAGGAGATGGAGGACCCTTTTTGGAGAATACCAAAAGGGACGCAAGGAACTTGGATATGTTTACATACATAAATTCTAAATTCATTTATATCGAAAAGCACATGAAAAGGCAGTTCGAAGACCTTTTTTTCGACATCATGCAAAAACGCTGTAGACTAAAAAGAAAAATTTTGGGAAACGCCTTGGCCATAGCAACTATCAAACCTGATGAATTCGCCTACCTCTTCATGCACGGACCTGGATATATAGCAATCACCGCCGGAGAAGTAACGCACGTCGTAAAATGTATTCCGATAGTAGTCAAGCTGAAAAATACTGGAAATTGCTATCAAGAAATCTTGGTCGAAGGTAATTTCTGAGAATAGCGCAACACCTTTTTTATGGAAAACAAAAATAGAACATTGCATGCGCAAAACTTTAATACATTTTTGCGATTTTTCAAACATTTGTAAGAAAGACATCAATGGAAAAAACATAGGTCACATTATGTTTTGTCGCATTTCAAATAATAATTAGTCTTTCAATATGATTCCAGAAATTTTCTAAGCGACAACTGAAAACTTTTGATGCGTTGCTCATGAAATATTATATATTCGATATTGGCCTTTTTTTTATGATTTCACAGCCTTCGTAAGCCGAGAAGTAAATCAGTTGTAAATCTTTTGCAGCAGTGAATATTTTTCAAAGAAAAGATGAAATTATTTAATATCTGCCTTTGTTTTTTTATTTTTATTTAAAGATCGAATCCGAAATCATACTTTGTTACAGACCTTAGCCTTCATTTTTAACATTTTAATGTTCGATAGTGGGGGGAGGTATTTATTTTTTCGTCCGGAATCCGGAATTTCAGAATCTTCTAACTTTGAACAATACGTTTTCGTAGTTTGACAGGTTCGACTAATTGATCATTTGCATATACATTTTTCAACTTGCATCGTCACCGTCCACTTCGTCTGCAATCTGCATAGTCTTAAAAGTCTTGTTGTTCTAACTTATCTTATCCCTTCTCCGATTGAAATTTTTGGAGACAAAATTTCTCCCCATTTTCACGGTTTTTTTTCTCACTTCGTTTTCAGTTCTCGTGACACCAACATATCCGCGGTAAGCCAAAAAATTCGTTAACGATATTCAAGCAATTTATTTATTCGCTCTTTTCTTTACGTTTTTACTCGAAATTTAGTGAATTCTGACGGGTTTTCGGGTGTGTTCGATTGTTATTCCTGTTTTATTCTGTTTTATATTCTTGTTTTATTCTGCGATCAAATTCTTTTAAAATTATATTGAGAACCATTCATTGCTGAAATTCCAATTCTACGTTCAAGTAATAAATTCTCGAAGTAAAGCTTTTTATAGTAAAAAAATCGTCTTGCTTGAAAAAGTTATTATTTTTCTATCACAGTTAAGAGAAAAACATTTCGTGTGTGTGACCTTTAAAATGTTTTAAAACTGTTTCTAAGCTGTTCGAAATGTTTTTCAGTTGTTTAAAAATATCTAGATTTTTACTTTCACCTTAAATCGTTTTCTCAGATTTTTGCGATATGATCTCAAAAGCGTTTTGTTTTTTAGTCCGTATGAAATAGTGTTAATCAAGTGCTGAAGTTATTCTTTTCGTTTCCAACCTCATTTTGATTCATAAAAAAAAAATCTACATTCATTTCAACATGCTAAGAGTAAAAAAAAGTAACAAGAAGAAGTTTCTTCTGTCTACTTTAGAACTTCCGAATTTCAAACCATACCTCAAAGCCGTGCCAGGAAATGAATTCAGTTTCAATTGTTTAGCGTGTGAAAAAATTTTGAAAGGAGTTGATACGGAAGTTGGTAGACATTTTTCTACGCTAAAGCATTTAAAGAACGTTGAAAAAAAAAGGATCCATAAACGAAAATCCACCTTGTAATTCGACACTGATCACTCATGTAAATTATAACCCGGGCGAATCGCAAACTGCGCCCATGATTCCAACTGCTTCATTAAATCTTCAAAGAGCAGACCCTCAGAATTTTCCGTCAAGCAACTCAATTTCCCCGCTTCCCCGCGTTCATCAGTCGCAACCACAATTGTTGGAAACTCCAATCTCTTGTGAGTCTTTTTCATCGTCGTCAAGTTCTCCAATCTCAAATTTTCACAATAACACCCCTGGCAGCTCATTTTCTGAAGGTACGGTTGATGACGAACAGTTTGAAATATCTTTCACATCACAACGAGATAAAACAGTGGTTGCCGCTGAAGTCAAGGCCGTATCATACATGTTGCTTAGTCGCACAGCTCTTGATGAAAGCTCAAATTTCTCAAAAACTGTAGCAGCAATGGATCTTCAGTCAGAAATTTTGAAGAAAATTACCTTGTCTCGCAGAAAAGTCACGATTTGGCAATCGTTGTCAGATACGTCGATGATAATCAAAAATTATCCACCGAATTTTTGAAGATGGTAGAATTGGATGCGAAAAACTGTGGGCATGACAAATTATTCTCTGCATTCGAATCGACTTTGAATCATTATGAAATTCCGATACTAAACGCTGGTTTTTTGTCGTCCGATTCCGCAGCTGTTATGACGGGACAATATAATTCTTTTTTCACTCTCTTGAAAAAACGAAATTCATCGGCCATCTCGCTCCCTTGCGTTTGTCATGCCAGCGCTCTATGCGCAAAGTATGCATTTATAAACATTGCAAGAGAAATCGAAATTTTCATAAAAGATCTCTCGTCATTTTTCACCACCAGTCCTCGGCGTATTGAAATTTTTCAAGAATGCCTCAAAGAAAGTGGGATGCCCGTGACTAAGATTTTGAAGCTTTCAAAAACAAGGTAGTTAAATCTCGACCACTGCATTGTTGGAATTGTCAAGAAATGGAATCCTCTGCATGCATTTTCTTCTCCAATGTCTTCATCCCAGAAAATTTCAGATCGCAACAAAGGGGCCAAATTTTTGACAAAATTAGAGGACGATCAATTCAAAGCTTACTTACGAGGGGGGACCCAAAAGTAACGTGAATTAGGTGGTGGGGGGACCGCGGAGGGGGGGATCGGGTTCTCCACTGGTTCTCTTCCAAGCTGCTACTCTCCCAAGTCGGTGTGCAAAGTTCATTTGCTGTGAGTGCATTCGTTCGTCCGTAAGAATTTTTCTAGTGAAACGACTTTTTCCGTTTCGGCAAAAACGTGAAATGGCTGAGTGCGGAGAGCAACGCGCGGCTGTAAAATTTTGTTTTTTGTTAGGAAAAACACCCGCGGAAACCCTTGTGATGCTGAAAACAGCTTATGGGGATAATGCTTTGAGTAAAACGCGCGTGTACGACTGGTTTTCGCGTTTCAAGAATGGAGAGATGTCAATAGAAGACCAACCTCGTTCTGGGCGCCCCTCGACTTCAAGAACGGACGAAAACATTGAAAAAATCAACACTCTTGTTCATGAAGATCGTCGCTGAACCATCGATCAACTTTGTGAGATGTCTGGATTGTCATGGAGTTCAATTCAGAGGATTTTAACTGAAGATTTGAGCATGAGGAGGATTGCAGCCAAATTTGTTCCTCGCCTTCTCTCCGACGATCAAAAGGAGCGTCGACTTCAGGCCTGTCTTGAGCTGCAAAATCAGTTGGATGAAGACCCAGATTTTTTTCTCAAGGTTATAACTGGCGATGAATCATGGTGCTATGGCTACGACCCCGAAACAAAGCAGCAATCAAGCCAATGGAAGACACCTCTCTCGCCTCGTCCAAAAAAGGCACGCCAAGTGAAGTCCAACATCAAGACATTGCTCATTTGTTTCTTCGATTGCAGAGGTATTGTGCACGCAGAATTTGTTCTTCCAGGCCAAACGGTCAACCAACACTTCTACTTGGAGGTTTTGAAAAGGTTGAGGGAGAACATCCGGAAGAAAAGAGCGGATCTTTGGCGCACAGGAGATTGGTTCTTCCACCACGACAATGCACCTGCCCACACAGCGCTGTCCGTGAAGAAATTTTTGACCAAAAACGGCATGACACCGATTGTTCACCCCCCCTATTCACCGGACCTTGCCCCCTGTGACTTTTTTTTGTTCCCTAGACTCAAAAGGGACATGAAAGGAAAACGTTTTGGGACTGTAGAAGAGGTGAAACAAAAATCGCTGGAAGGTTTAAAAAACATTGAAAAAAATGAATTTCAGAACTGTTTTGAACACTGGAAAAAAAGATTGAACAAGTGTATTACAGTCAATGGGGGTTACTTTGAAGGTGATAAAAATTGTGTGTGAAAAAATTTGTCAATAAAAAAGTTGTAACACAATTCCCGTTACTTTTGGGTCCCCCCTCGTATTGTTTCTGAAGCACACTTTGAATGTGTTCCATTCATTTAATGCTTACTTCCAAGCTCAAGAAACACGGGTACAAGAAACTTTCGAAATAGCATCAAAGTTGCTTAAAGAGTTCTGTAAAAACTGTGGTATTGACTGTAAACAGTCGGGAGGTTTGGTCGAAATTGTGTGGGGTGACAAAAATGGTGCTGCCGAAATAGGCCCCGAGTGAGAGAAATTTTTTAAAAATTCTCTTCAATCGTTTGAGGATATCGGTCGGCAGATTTCCGAAATTTCAGAAGCCATTGATTGCAACCAGGATCACATGGATATGTTGCTTAAGTCTAAGGAGCAACGAATCTCACCTGAAAAATTGGACTTTTTCCATGAACAGTGTCGTCAGTTTTACATGACAGCTGCGGAAGGCGTTGTTACTCGATTACGACTTGATTCAGACCCATTTTTTTTCATCTCAATGTTTTTCGAACTCAGAGAATGTTTTGGCGACCAAATCCCGACTACACATTTGTATCAGTCAAAACGATAGGTGCGCTTGTCGGAATCTCGAATGAAGAATGTCTACAAAACGAATGGACCCTCCTTTTAAAATTGATAAATGATTTAAAAATTCGGTTGGCTAGCAGTCTCTTTGACTATATGTGTGCGCTATTATGAAAGTTTAAAATAAAAGGCCAAGTGGCGTTCCCCTTGGTAAATGATATTTTTGAATTCATCCGCACAATGCCAAATTCTAATTCTGATCCCGAAAGAATTTTTTCAACAATAAATGATGTCAAAACAAAAAAAAAGTTGATTGAGCAATTTGATTTTGGTTTATACGGTAGCTGCTAGAAACCGTGGAGAAACGAGCGATACAATGAAAATCACAGATGAACATTTTGAAAACATGGTTGCGAAAATCTTTACGCAAAATAAACCTGAGAACGAAGTGCAATTAAAGGAGCGAAGAATAAATATTATAAAATCTTCCTGTTTTTTACGATAAATAGTTTGAAAACCTCTCCCTTACGAGATTATGCGAAAAAAGAGGTGGGTATTAATTTTTTTCATTTTTCTGATAATTGCTTCAATTGAATCGATAGTTAGTCGTACAAGGGAGCGTCTCGACACCGTATCATGTATTATATACTCTGAAAATCACTCGTTTCTTCAAATAAAATTAACAAACTTTGAGACACATAATGATTCGTAATTGGCATATTACAATCCTTAATCAAATTGTTTCTAAGATGGTTGCGTCAGTAACCGACCAAACTCGAGAATTTTTCCATTTCAGTAAATAATGAAATCTTCTTGTTTTTCACCATAAACAGTTTGAAAACGTCTCCCCTACAAGATTATGCAAAAAAAGAGGATTGTAACAATTTTTTTTTATTTTTCCGAAAATTGCTTCCATTAAATTGACAGTTCGTCGTACAAGCGAGCGTCCCGGCGCCTTATCATTTAGTTAGTAGTTTCAAAATCACTTGTTTTTTAATAAACCTAAACAATTTGTCAGACAGATAAAGATTCAAAATTGGAAAATTATAATCTCTATTCCAATTGTTCCTCTTATGGTTGCGTAAGTAAGCGACTGAACTGAAGCATATTTCTATTGTAGCAAAGTGCGGAATTTTCCTGTTTTCAACAATAAATAATTTGAAAACTATGCCTTTGCGAGATTATTTGACAAAAATTTACTAAAATTTTTATGTATTTTTCTGAGAAATCCTTACTTTCAAACGATATCCGAGGAAGACTCAAGAGTTTTCCATGTTTATCATTATCCGTGCAGTTTTCGAATCACCTTTTATTTTAATATACGCATCGAAATTTTCTGATTCTTGTTGAATTGCGATTGGTAAATTATATTCAGGATAACTCCGAATGCTGTTAAATCAAGCAGCAGAACTCAACCAGTTTGCCATTTTAATAAAACACATATCCGTCTTGTTTTATACAATAAAAAATATAAAAACTTATTCCATGCGACATTATTTGAAGGAGGGTTCGGTAGGTAGGTTTTTGAACGTATTCGAATAGTCGTCATATCGAATAGATAGTTGGAAGTTTACTCGAACTTTTTGCAACCTAATGACTAATGTCACATTAATTATTCGCTCATTATTTATACACCCAGATACGGCAACTACATCGATTGACATCTTTCTCGCGATGTGTTGCGAGCTTCCACGTGCCACTCGCGCGAGCTCGCGAGTATTTGAGTGTATTTGGGTAGTGGGGAACTTCTCCTCTTGGCTTGTTCCTGCTGTTTTTCGCTCTAGCAAACCTATTTTTTCTGAACCAAGCAGACTGAGCAAAAAGCGTATCGTCCCGCCATCTACTTTAGTGCCGGGAGTTACTCAGTTGCATTCCTGAATTTTTTCTGCTGTTTTGATTTCTGCCACTTGAACCCCACTCAAAACAAAACAAACTTGTGAAAACATGATGGTTAAAAAATTTATTTTTCGGTTCCGATCGTTTAGTAAAATATAAAAAACATGCGATTTGACCAATTTGACGACTTGAAGTTCCACGCTCAGTATTAACTGTTCACTTCCACTGTTGCGGCGTTGCCAGATTGTGCCAGTCCGGTCGTAGATTATTGTTGATATGTTAATGACATTACTAAATATTAGATTCTTTCAAAAACTAAACAGTCGATCGTTTACACGTAAAGTTTTATAAGTTTCTCTAATAAATACATGTATACTCCGTAATTTTCATCGAATTCCAAGGAAAATTTTTGAAGATATTGCGTTAAATTATGTCTTGCCCACATAACCCAATGAAAATTTATGATTTTTTTTTCTTGATTCACAGACAGTCGAAAATTTTGAAATTTTAGTAGTATACGTAGGACAGTTCGGGGCCACTTGGCGGACCGAGCTCCAGCCGATATGTAACCAATATACCCCGACTCCTGACTCGATGACCAATGATGGAGGGTCCCCTTTCCTAACTCCTGACTCGATGGCTAATGAGGGTTGCCTTCCCCCACCCCTGACTCAGTAGCCAATGAGGTTCCTTTTTTCTCACCCCTGACTCGGTTGTCAATGATGTTTCAATCCCCCACCACTCTCTGATTGACAAATCAGAAAAGAGTTGAGTGAAGTCTAGAAGTAGTTGCTGAAAAGCATTAGTGAGGCTCGAGGAGTGGGGCGACTACATCGAAGCGCGGAGCTGTAGACGTTGTTCGCGCTCCAATCCCAAGAGCCGACTGGCTTGCTATGGGGCACTGCAAGCTACATGACACTATTTTAAGAGCATGATGACGTCATTATGTGCATTTAAACTTGTCTAGACAAGTTTCATTTTGTTAAGATGACATCATCCTGCTCTTACCAGGTGTACTCCTAATTAATTTCCGGTTTTTTTGCAAATAAAACACATAATTCCAAAAAAACCGTAACCTTTATTTTATTCAAAGTATTTTCCATCGCTTTCTACACATTTGTCCCACCTTTCTGGTAAATTGTGGATACCACGCCAGTAAAAATCATTGCCTTTGGAGGTGAACCACTCGGTGACCATTTTCGTACATTTTCGTGCGATTCGAAGCGCTGCTTAGAAAGGGCATGGCCCAACGAGGCAAAGAGGTGGTAGTCGGATGGCGCCAGGTCTGGTGAGTAAGCCGCATGATCAAGCACTTTCCACTTGAGCCTTTCCAGCGTGTCACGAACGACTTTCGACTTATGCGACGGCGCATTGTCGTGGAGCAAAATCACCTTCTTCTGTCGTTGTTGATATTCTGGTCGGTTTTCCACAATGGCTCGGCTCAAATCTTTCATTTGCTGTTTGTAGCGAACGGCATTCACAGTTTTATTTTTATTTTTTTTTATTTTTATTCTTAATAATTTTTTTATTTTTATTTTATAACTTATTTAATTTATCTCCATCATTTTCCTTTATTTAAGCAGTATGAAAAAGATTAAAAAACTATTATCAAGTTTGAAAAGAGTTTGAAAAAATTCAGAAAAGTTTTAAAAAAAATTTGATAAATTAAAATAAACTATGAAAAAGTTTGAATATTGAAAAAAATGTTGCTGGCGTATTTGTTTAATATATTTGACCTTCAAGCGATGATGTAATCATATATTTTTCAACCTTGGAAATCTTTTGTGTATTTGCGATGACGTCATCACAACCAGCTTTAACACGTCGCCGGAAACGATTACGCTACCACGTTCCTAAGAGATGACGTCATCATCTATCAATAGATATTTTTGACCTTGAAGCGATGACGTAATCGTACATTTTTTGACGTTGAATAATCTATTGTGCAGTTAGTCATGACGTCATTATTATTATTCTCAGGTCGCTATGATTTCTAGAATGTTCTAAAATTCGTTATGAAAAATTCATATTCTGGAGGTTCAAACTCGCATGATGGCGTCATCTTTCCAAGGTCAAGCACCTATTTTTAGAACTAGATAAATTCATGCGATATCTCGTGATCTTAGTTGCGTTATCGAATATTACTCGAAAAATCATCTTTATTCATAGAATATAATCATAAGGTGCTAGAAGTCATATAAAATTGACGTTTGTCCTCCTTATATCATTATTTCTATAATCTTTGGAAATTTTTCAGAAAAATTGAACAAGTTCGTGCAAGTTTAAGATTGTTTGAAACATAAATATAGGTTATTCGAAAGGTCTTTGAAAATCTTATACTTCAGTAGTCGTTTTCAAAATGTCATAACCGGTCAATGTAATATTTAAAGCTTCCTTGGAGAAAAGACGCTACAAAGTTCATATAACATTGAATATGTTTGAAAAAAATTTCTTCAAGTTAAATAAAAGGTGAATTCGAAAAAATTAGCAAATTCGTCAGGATTGTATTAGTTTGAAAAAGCCCCAAAAATTTTTAAAAGTTTTAGCAAGTTTAAGAAAGATTATAAATGTTGAAAATCTACGAAACATTTAAAAAATTGAAATGTTCGAAAAATTTTAGTTTTATTTAGAAAAGTTTTAGGTGGTTTAAAGTTTCTTTACAAAATTTATATATCAGTAGTTATTTTTCGAGATGTCAAGAGAAACGAAAATTCCATGTCAGCTACAAAGTTCGGACTAGCAACTATAAAAACATCTCCGAGAAAGGATTTACACCCAATTGAACAACGGAAATATTTAGCATCGCTGCAGTCAAGTCAACACAACCTACGACGTACAAGATCATAGATTGCTAAGATAAACCCATCGGTGGAGGATTTCACCAAGAGGAACTCGCCAAAGTTAAACATCCAGATGTATACCTCGTTGAGAAAGTGTTACGAAAACGTGAAAATGAACTATATGTTAAATGGTTGGGATTCGGCAATACTTATAATAATTGCATAAGTGAAACAGATATGTAAGTTATAAATAAAACATGTATTTAAACATATATCAGTATGTATACATTTTTCACCCTAACATCATTAGATAGGCGTAGGAAATATAATAATTTTGAGAAATTGTTATTCTTAATTTCTAACTTCAACTTTAAATTTATTGAAATTTTTTGATTTTTTTTTGTAAC
This sequence comes from Platygaster robiniae, assembly GCA_028476575.1. Lineage (NCBI taxonomy): Eukaryota > Metazoa > Arthropoda > Insecta > Hymenoptera > Platygastridae > Platygaster > Platygaster robiniae. The sequence goes on along the minus strand of CM052027.1, from coordinate 11,026,337 downwards.
CACTTAATTTACATATTTATTTTATATATTTACATATTCACATATTTTGTGATTACGGATCAGTTTAGATCGAGGTTTAGTCAATATCCATCGGCGCTTCAATCTTGTAATGTCCCCAGGGCAATGTGTCCGTGGTGTTCTCTTGGAGACGTCGCTTGTTGTCGAAGGGGCTGAGGGCCAATTTCGTTTGTTTGATGGTCTTGGATTTTGTGCAGCTTGGAGCGGAAGAGATGCTGCTGCCGCTCCACTGCGATGTTTTCCCGCAGACATTGCTCGTAGTCGGAGAAGTTGATTGTATTCTTAACGACGGCCGCTTTGACGCCTTTAGCTTTCTTCATCGCGTCTTGGCCGTTGACTCGGACGCTGTACATTTTGCTGCGGAGCCCGATGAATTCAGTCATGATTTGCCCGTTGCACTCGTCCTTCATTAAGCCAGCTTGTTGACCCGTGGAAGATTGAAGGGGTTGGATGCTTCGTAGTCTGAAGTGTCGAATCGGTGGATGTGCTCGCTCATGACGTCGTAGATGTTGCGTCCTGTGATTTCGTAGATCAGGCTATCGGTATCTATATATATAAGTTTACAGGGAACAGTCTTTTTCATAAAATTATAATGGAATTCATAGAGACAAATTTTTGACAAGTCTAGGACAGCGAAACCGGCATAAATCGGTTTGTTAAGCATAATTTGCACTTGCGCAAGTTTGATGGTCACTAGATTCTCGTCGAAGATTGACCGGACTTAAAAATTTGGTCTTGCTATGAGGGCTTCGGCGCCGTAGGGTCCATTCCAGTTGGTCACCATTTTGATGTTCACACGATTCCGGACGTTCTACATCGTCTTGCCGAATACTGCGTTGTTCATGAGTTTGAAGATATTTTGTTCAAACCCGTTGTTGGCTTCTTTCCTCAAGCCGCTATTGAGATCGATGTAGGGCTTCAACCACGCCAACTGGGAAAACTGGAGGACTCTGTAGATCTTGACGAGTTTCAGACCATGCTCAAGAACCTGCTGCAAGTTCCTGTAGTGGATGACGTACTTCTTCTTGGGCTGCAAAGTCGTGAACAATTTACTCTCCTTGGCTCCTGGTGGTGGTATCCGCTCTGGACACAAGGGCAGGTCCTGATAAATGTCGTGAATGGCCTCCGGGTATTCGAGGTCCACCTCCAAAATGTAGCCGGTGTTGGACTCGGGGCCGACGTTCCAGTTGAAGTCCTCGTTGACATCGTCCACCCACTTGAAGCCTCCGTATGGGATGTACTGCGTCATCGCCCAGCCGTACAGGTTGTTCACATCGAAGTACATGAGGTACTTGTCATCTTCTTCCGGGTTGTAGTCGGCCATGTACTTGTTGTTCACCCTGGAGTAGCGGTTGCTGCATTGGCTTATGCCACCACGGATGCCTCGTTCGACGAACATCATCATCTCGATGTCCGTCAGCAATTCCAGCTCAATGCCTGTGTGTTTAAGCATTGCGTTCCACGTGAAGCCAGGTGCTGTATAGGAGTGTGCTGGATCCAACTCGTAGATGTTGCAGCATTTTCGTTTGAAGTTCTTGAAAACGTCAGCGAGCAGCATGACGTCAGTTTTCAAGTACAAGTCTGAGTAGTCGCCCAAAGTGTTGATCCCAAACGTTTGCCACACCGTTTGAGCATGACTGTAAACAGAAACAAAAGATTAGTCAGCACAAGTTGTATGATAGAATAAGAATTATAAGATACTAACCTGTAGTCTTCCTCAGTGATGTTGCTTCCGCTGAGGTGACTATAGAATTGGTCGTGAGCTGGTAGTGCTCCTTCGTCGAGTTTCTCCCAAGAATCGACGTACTCGTAGGGGTCGACCTCTTTACGTTGGAGGAGCTTGAAGTTTTAATCGTTGATGTCGCTGAATTCTTTCCTTTTGAGCGGTGTTGCTTCCAGGTACGATGCCAACTTGTCCAGTGAAGACGCCATGAATCGGAAAGAGTCAACGAACCGTAAGTTGACGTCGATATATTTCAGCCTCTTGGTGACTGAAATATATTTTTTTATGTTGTGTGGCAGCAGGCTGATTTTCCCATCGACATGGTTGACAACGTCTTTTATGATGAGATGGGAGTCGTAGTTGCTGAAGTTGTGCGAGAGAGATCTTCATTATAGCTGCACTTCACAAAGTATCCAACACTGCTAGCCCCGTGAATCTACTCAACTTTTGTCTTCGTATTGAACTGCCCATCGATTTTCTTCAAGATACATTCGAAATCTGCGTAGACAACGAATGGTACTTTCTCAATGTTCTTGGCGTTTTTGAACTTGAGGATGTTGTTCTTGGGATCCAGTAGGATGACGCCACATTTGTTTAGTTTTTTACAATCAACGTCATGGGCATCAAATTTCTCTTGGGTACTGAAGTAATAAAGGCAGCGATCGCAGATGAAGGTTTTGCCATCATGTTTGTTAAACTGTGAGTTGACTAATCGTGACAAGTTCTTTGATCCACACGTAATGGAACTGGATCGGCTTGTTGTTTTCTTCTTCTTCTTCCGGCTCTTTCTCGTTCACGTAGTGGTTTTGAATTAGGAGGAGATTCACATGTTTAGTTTGTTTTTCCTTGGTAATGTGGATCGGAGCAACGATGAATTTTTCTTCGCCCTTTTTCTGGAGTATGGACAGGTCGATTGAGATTTTGTTGAGTTTCTCAAATTTTGGCGTATCCTTTGGGTGGACAGGAAAATTGATGTCATCGAACTTCAACTTGGATTCGTGAGCCTTGTATTTTGAAACTCGCCATGCATGGTCTTTTGCAGGAAACAATGCTGAGAGTACTGCCCACTTGAAGCATTGATTGTCATTGTTATGTACATTTATACAAGCTTCTTTTTTCTTTATGAATCGCGGTAGTTCAATGTATGAGCTTCCTTTCATCGGGTTTTACTTGTTGAGGTTGATAGTAAGATTGACGATCCTTCGTAGAGTCCACCCGGAGCCGGTATCTTGGAAATCTTCGACACTGCTCAGCAGTGTCGAAGATTGTGCTTTTTTGACGTTCTCGTTGAGCCACTCGATGAGGTCAGTCGTTTGTAGAATCGGCTTGTTCTTCGTGTGGAAAGCCTTGATTTCCGTTTCTTCCTCGTTGTTCTTGAGCACGGTGTACTCTCCTTCGAGAGTGTTATTGACCTTCAGAGCGTTGTGTTTTTTGAAGGCAGCCTGGATGTTCTCGCTGAATAAGGTTCGGGCGTCTTCGAGAAAGTCCTCAATATCCAGATGAGTGTCTTTGATGATGAGGCCGGTGTTCAGGCGTTGCTGGAAGGCTGAGTTGACATCCTCCCAGACGAGGCCTCCAGGGTGCAAGCCGGCTCCTTAACTCACCTCTCAAGAGATGGTTGTAGCTCTTGAGATTTTTGATCGCTTGGATGCAGTGGAGGCGGATCAAGGAGTTGTTCGTCTTGGTCTGGGCTGCCAACTCCTCGATGATCTGCTTCGCTTCGGCGACCAAGTCCTGGATTTCTTCGGAGTTGATGTCTTTGGTGTTCAAAAGGTGGCGCTGACGCTTGCCGATTTCTTTAGCTTTTTCCATTATAGGACTACGATGTCGCTGGAGATGTGGTTGCTTCGGTTCCTCGTTGAAACTGATGATTTTGCTCGGGGATCGCTCTTGATATAGGGCCTCTCCCCACTTTAACTGCTGCTGCTGCTGCCAGTGGCGATTTCTTGAAGTTCAGCTGACACGCTACGATGTCACTCGAGATGTTTCCAACGAGAGTTCGACGAAACTAATGATTTTCCTCTGAAATGCACCTCATTATATACCCTGAATATCCAGAGTTCCCCACTTTTTTCCACGCTTCAGCCAATGAGGTTCCTCTTTATTCTACCTCAGACTCCGTAGTCAATGAGGTTTTCTATCCCCCACCCTTGAATCAGTAGCCAATGAGGTTTCGATACTCCGCCACGTTCCCAAAGACCAATCAAATTCAAAGATAAATATTATTAAGCTTACAATTTCCATTCAAACCTTATTCATAGCTAGTAATGAAGTATATTTCTTGAAAAACATAATAGGTGGTTCTGAAAAGAACCGATGATAAATGTGAATTTCTTGACCTAAATGGATGTTAACTCTTTGACCATATATTTGTGATGAAAGTTATATTTCTTGACAGCATAAAAATTTTCGTAGCCCTGAAAAGGGCTGGCATCTGAAATTCTAGCAACTCCAAGTCACTAGAAGTTCATTGAGAAGAAAAAAATTTTTGTAGCCCTGAAAAGGGCTGACTCCCGAAATTTTCACAGTCATTAGAACTTCATTAGGATGAAAAAAAAAATTTGTAGCCCTGAAAAGGGCTGATCGATTTTGCAGCGTCTTCGAGTAAATCCTCGGCGCATTTACTCGAACAGCAAAATCGAAATTCTTTTGTTTTACACCTATATCATTTTTTGGAACGTTTCACTTTCTGAATTCTAATTCAGACTGTGATCGAAAAAGAATATGCATTATGTTCGAGCCTGTTTTATTCGATAAGGATATTTGGAGATGAAATTGAACGCCGCGCGCGAATTCATAAACACCGCGCCGCCTAATCTCTCCGCGCGGGCGCGTTATCTTTTCTAACGTTCCGAAGACAACGGATGAATTAAAATCATTCTTTTAAAATTCACCAACTTACTTATTCAGTTTTTGCATATTGCAAACCTTACTTCGATCGCTCATCAGCAGGAAAATGTATAAATAATATTTGTACGCTGCGGGATTCTGAATATAATTTTTTACAGGGGAAAATTTTCAAACGTTTTTCGTTTTTTCCATTATTTATTATAATTATAATTGATTGATTATAAAAGTAATTGATACTACACGATAATAGTTTACCTTCGATCGATAGGTTACCCTCAACTAATAAGTAATCATCAGTCGACAAAGAAGATTTCTACTATAAAATATTGATCAGTCGGTTAGGTAGGTAACTGTTTTATCGACATTTTGTTTAACAAACCTTCAATTGTTGCATCGCGTTGAACTTTATAGTCACGGTGATGTGACAACAAATTTGAACCCTCGAATAAAACCACATAGTGATATATCTTAACTGCGTATAATTCCTAAGCGATGACGTCATAAAGACAAGTTTAAACTCGCTTGCGTTGATCTTAAAACGTTTGAATAAAACCGCGTAAATGTAATTCGAACATCGACCAATTTTATGTAATTATTTATGTCACAAAAATTCTTAAAATATGATACTTTGCTTCATTTGTTTATAGAGTTGGATTTCTCTTTGTGAATGTAATTCGAACATAAGCCAATTCCATTCAATTATTTATGTTACGAATATGCTAAAAATATTATACCAAGATGAGCTTCGCTTCATTTGTTTATAGAGTTGGGTTTCTCTGTTTAAATGTAATTTGATCATAGCTGGATATAGATCTAGATGTTTATTTAAAAAAATTGCTGCGTAAATGTTATCTGAATCTTTTGTTTAGAAAAGTCGCGCGCTCGAAGTTTGTAATTCAATCTCGTTACCAATTTCCAGCACTGTTATCATTTATTTACAAGTCACCTTTAAACTCGATAGATTTATGACTTTTGTTATCTTTTTTCACAAAATGACTTCCGGTCCTAGATGTAATATGATCATGGTGTTTTTTCATTGCGCAGTTGTCATTTAATACTTTTGCTTACACTTTCTGCGCTATTGTAATCCGAGTATCCTGTTTTGTTTTATGCGTAGAAGTAATTTGATTCCGTTTTTTACAGAAGCGATTATCTTTATCGCTCGATTTTCAAAACCTCAAGTCAACATCTCTGACTCATGTCGAGCAGTGGGGATTCGATGGTGACGTCATCATTTCTCTATATAATATCCTCTGATTTCCCCCATCACCAGTCAGTCGCGTTTTTGGTATGATCGACATCGCGAGTCTCTTTATTATCCGCGCTTCGTTGAAAGATGGCTCCGATAGAATTAATTCTACGGGGTTACTTAAAGGAAATTGGCGATGAGTGCAGTTCCCCTGATTGGAGTGATATCCATTTTACGTGGAAACTAATTGTGCGCAAAATAGACAACGAGAAACTTCAACCGGTTGTTCACTGTCGTGCACGTATTGACTGTGTATCCGAATGGCGTGTAGCAGCAATCATCGAAAACTGTCATCTACCTTGGGTTGACGAGTATGCACACATTTGCCATCTTGACAGTGGAGAATACAACCTTTCGGAAGAGATACCATTGGAAGACGGCACATTCCTAATAAGACTCAAAATATACTAAGACTTGTTGGGAAGTTTAGACTCTGATGAAGATAATCGACTCAACGTTTTTGTAAAAAGTTTTGAGAATTTACTGTTCACGGGAAATCTCTCAGATTTTTCAATCTTCACTCCCACCCGCGAATTCAAAGTGCACAGTGCTATTCTGGCGGCGCGATCGGAATATTTCGAGACTCTATGGTATTTAAGCATTCGTGCAAAGAATCACTCGAACGTCAAATCATAATCAACGAGTTCCCCAGTGACGTCATTGAATACTTTTTAACATTTTTGTATACCGAGAGTGTTGATTTGCGCAAGGAACGTCTTGATATCGTTTTGAAGTCATTCAGGCGACCGAGTTGTTCCTTAATTTTAACTTTCGAAAAATTTTCGAAAATTCGATTGTCAAACGAGTCGTTCCTGAGAATTTCGATGTTATTAAAGAATTCTGCTCCGTTTTTTCAAATGAAAGCATTGAAAACGAAATTGCTAAAATAAAAAAAGTTTCTGGCTTACAAAGTATAATAAATTGTGAAACAGTGCAGCGATAGACGTGACAACAGTGCACGACGATATACGTGACAACAGTGCACGACGATATACGTGACAACAGTGCACGACGATAGACGTGACAACGTAGCGCGACAACTAGCGCGATCAATTTGGAAAGATTGCGCGGTTTTTAACACTGCCGAACATTACCGAGTGTATATAAACCGGCATATATAAACTCAAACTTAATCCCGGGAGAGTCAGTATACCAACAGAGCTAGCAAACAAAGTGCCGAACTTTAGAGCGCAAAGTGACATTTAATTTTTGAAAATGACGGAATCGAAACTCAAGGCCGCGTACGAAGTGATAAACGCGCAAAAACGACTATTGACACAGAGTGGTGCTGTTGATCCTACGGTATTGAACAATGCCGCTATAGCACACATCGATGAATTGCGTGAATTGAGTGCAAATAGCTTGGGTGTAGTGAAAATTCAATGTGCGCGTGCCATCCAACGACTGTGCAGCTACATTCGCCAGCTGCGTTTGAGTGGAGCTGGATTACAAAATGGCGTGGAATGGGAAGATCTCAATAGTGCTTTCAAGATGCACATCCGCGCGGGCGTCATAATCAACTTACGCCACCTGGACATTACCAAGTTTTTGGTAGAAGCCCAAAAAATTTTCGTCACCAAAGTGGAAGAAAGCTTAAAGATCAAAAATGCATTAAAAGTCAACACTTCCTTGGACGGGAAGTTCAGCATCGTCAAGAACGATGAAGAGGTCGTAGAGTTGAAAAACTTTGAAACTCGCAACGCCAGCATCGCCCAAACAACGGATCTCAACACCTGGTTCGACACCAACGTCAGGGATCACTTGTTGAGAAAGATCGAAGAGTTTCAACACCAAGGATCCGGATGAACGTAAGCTGCGTCGGATCGTAAGCCTCGGTGTGCATATTAACAAATACAACCCTATGCGAGCAAGTTCCTTCATCGAGCTACCAGGACCAATAAAACGAAAGCAGGCATGCGTAAATATTCAAAATTTTGATGATATGTTTTAAATGGCCCATTTTATCTGCCTTACGAAAGAAACGTGAAAAACCCCGGACGCCTTTCCGTTTTACAAAAAATATGTCGGAGAAGTAGACTTTGAAGGAATTTCTTTTTCCGTTATGCCAAAGCAGGCTCTTTTATTCGAAAAACTTAACAATATTTCCATTAACATCTACACACTTTAAAAAAAAAAGATTTTTTAGTCGCTCCTATCCATATTACTAAAGAAAAACAGGACAGGCATATAAATTTACTTCTCATACAAAATCATTGATGAAGATGATGAGAGCGAACCCCTCCGCTACCATTATGTCTGGATTAAAGATCTTTCCCGACTTGTGAGCTGTCAACTTTCTAAAACCAACAGTAAATATTGGATTTGTGACCGGTGCTTACATTACTTCCGCTCTAAAGAAAAACTCATCTCTTACGAAATTGATTGTAAAGAAGTGAATACATGTAAAGTCAATTTGTCAACAGAGAAGAACAACATTCTGAAATTCAACAATCATAAAAACAATTCCATACGTCGTTTACGTGGATTTTGAATGTTTATTGAAAAAAGTAGTTCCCGACAAAGAGAAAAACACTCGAGTCGTGCAAGTTCACGAGGCTTGTAGCGTTGGCTACTATGTTTAATGTAGCTGCGATGAATGGCAATTTAGCTACGCGAGCTATCGAGGTCACGATCCTTCGCAGTGGTTCTCCAATGAGTTGGTGAAACTCACGGAAAAAGTCGAGGAGAAGATGAAGAACCCCAAGCCAATGGAGCCCCTACCATGGCAGAAAGAGATGTTTCGAAAAGCTGCCGATTGCCACATCTGCAAGACCTCTCTGAAAGGCCAAATCAGAGTGAGAGACCACTGCCATCTTACGGGCAAGTTTCGAGGCGCGGCTCATCAAAAATGCAATCTCCAATACCAGGATGCGCTCACTATTCCGGTAAGTATTCTTTCCTCTATAATCTATACTTTTTTCTTTCTTTTCACTTTAGAAAAATTTTTATTTTATATTTAAAAATTTATTAATCTGATTTATATATATGTACATGATTAATAATTATTTTATTTGATTAATCCAGTCTTGAGGAAAATGTAATGGTTTTGAACTTTTTTTTTTCAGATCGTATTTCACAACCTAAGCGGTTATGACAGTCATCTTGTAATCAAACAAATTACCAAGTGCATCGAGGGACGCATCACCCTGATTCCACAGACAATGGAAAGATACGTCTCATTCACCAAACACTTTGAAGACAGCAAGATATCTCTGCGATTCATTGACTCGTTCAGGTTCATGGCCTCATCGCTGGATAAACTTGCGTCGTACTTGGAGGACGATAAAAAAACCATCATCCATCGAGAATACTCGCATCTCGACGAGGAACTATTAAAACTCCTCATGAAGAAAGGAGTGTTTCCCTATGAGTACCTGGACTCTTGGGGAAAATTGGAGACGACCGAGCTACCGCACCAAGAAGCGTTCCACAGCACCCTGATGGATGAGAACGTTTCCGACAATGACTATCGGTAATTAAACTATTTTATTTTTATTATCATTGTCATTTTTTGCATTATTTTTTGAGTTCTCAAATTTTTTTTTTCGATTTCAACCATGCTCAGACAGTCTGGGAGTCCTTCAACATCCAGTCACTTGGGGAGTACTCGGACCTATACCTGAAGACTGACGTGCTTCTCCTGGCGGACGTCTTTGAGAACTTTCGAGAAGGCTGTCTCGAGTCCTATGGACTGGATCCTGCCCACTACTATACAACGCCTGGATTCAGCTGGGATGCCATGCTGAAACATACGAGTATAGAAATGGAGCTTCTCACGGACATCGACAAGCTCCTCTTCATCGAACGGGTGATCCGAGGAGGCACCTCTCAATGCATCCATCGATACGCCAGGGCCAACAATCCCTACTACGCCACTGATTATGATCCCGAAGAAGAGGACAAATATCTCATGTATTATGATGTGAATAACCTTTATGGGTGGGCCATGATGCAATGCTTGCCTTACGCTGGATTTGAGTGGGTTGAAAATTTTCAACAAGATTTTCCGTGGGATAATTTACGCATTTCACTGTTAAATACATTGATTTAAACAGTGAAATGCGTAAAAATACAAAAAATGAATTTGAAAAAAATCTTTATAAATTGATGAACAATGCAGTATACGGAAAAACCATGGAGAATGTAAGAAAACGTGTAGATATCAAACTAGTCATGCAATGGTTGGGTCGATATGGCGCAGAAGCCTTGATTTTGAAACCAAATTTCAGCTCTTGTACAATTTTCGATGAGAATTTAGTCGCCATCAAATTAGCACGCGTCGAGGTTACAATGAACAAACTCATTTATATAGGTTTCTGCGTTCTCGACCTATCCAAAACATGTCTTTACTCTTTTCATTACGACTTCATGAAACCTGCAACAAACGAGGAAATTCTGTATACCGATACAGACAGTCTGATTTATGAAATTCGAAATCTTGACCCATATAAAATGATGAAAGAAAACAATGATCAATTCGATACATCAGATTATCCATCACCTAATCGTTTCAGAATCGAATTGAAGAATAAAAAAGTTATGGGTCTCATGGACGAATGAAACGGTAAAATCATAACTGAATTCGTAGCATTGAGAAGTAAGATGTACAGTGTTCGAGTTGAAGGTCAGGATAGAATTAAAAAAGCCAAAGGAGTCAAAGGATCGGTTGTAGCGAAAACAATAGATTTCGATGATTATGTACATTGCTTGTACAGTGAAAGTACAGAGTATCGCGTTCAACATCTGTTTCGATCACATTTGCATGAAATTCAAACAATTCAACAAACAAAACTCGCGTTGAATTATATGATGACAAGCGCCATCTATTGTCAACTACAACGGACACTTTGGCTCACAGCCACTATAAAATAAGGGAATTGATGGACGTCGACGAATTGTAAATATCAATGAATATTCCTCGAGGCAAATAAGGGAATTGGTGGATTTTAACGAGGAATTGTAGATATCAATGAATGAGGCAAAACTGTAAATATTACTACTGTTTGAAATGAATATTGGACAGGTCGTTGATTAGTCTTACTGGGGATACAACGTAAAAATAAAATGCACCATGAGCTATACCTCCTGGGTGATGCGGAAATAGCTCCTTAGCTAGTCTTTCCAATGCATAAAGGTTAAATAAAAACACTCGATATATACGAATAAACGTTTATTGATTACATGTCTTATTTATTTATCCAACTATTGTGTTTACTGTCAAACCCTAACCATTTTACGTATAATTTGGTTACACGCTTGCACAACACTTTTTCAACGAGATACACGTCCGGATGCTTCACTTTGGTAAGTTCTTCGGTATAGAATCCTTCTTCGATGGGCTGGTCCTGATAATCCTTGAGCTTGTACGTCGTGGGATGCGTTGGCTTTACAGCAGCGATGGTGAAAATTTCCGTTGTCCAGTTGGGCGTATATCCTTTCTCAAAAACATGCTTGTACTTGCTGATCCGGACTCCGTCGCCGACCAACTTGCTCTTCATTTTCTATTGCTTGACATGATAAATTTCATCAAACAGACGTTTTTCATCAGCTGCTGTAACATCTTTAGGCTTCATCTTGATTGTTCGATGCCGGGTGGCGTTGTAACTCGATAGCAAATCAGGTCAGATGTCGATCCATTTGTAATGTCCTTGGAGGGAGAACCGTTTCCACATCTGGCTCTTAAGTGTACGATTGTAACGTTCGCAAATGAACGCCTTCATACCGCTGAATGTAGAGTACATGTTGATTCCATGTTGTTTCATAAGTGCCTTGAAGTCCTTGTAAAACTCTTTGCCTTGATCGACGTGTAGATTCTTGGGCTGGCGATCCTTGAGCACAGTTTTCATAGCAGCGGTAACGTCGACTCCATTTTTGGTTTTTATTGGTACAGCCCACGCGTACTTGGTGAAGACGTTGATGACGGTGAGCAGGAATTTGTAGCCTTTATCCTTGTAGGTGGACATGTCTACGAGATCGGCTTGCCACGTTTCATCGAGTCTTCTTATATCAACATGGCGACGACGATAATTTCTCCGTGCAGGCTTATGGAGTTCTTCGACCAGAGCTTCTTTTGCATTCATCTTTTCGACGTCCGGGATGGTTATGAATGATGCGCGTTTGTATTCTAGCTTTTATTCGTAGACATCTTCTTGAGGCGTAACATCGTCAAATACTTCCTTCTCGATAGGTTCTATACGACGCTGCAGCTTGGAAATGATTGCCGAGTTTTCAGTCACATGCTTTTGATACACCTTAGACAAGGTTTCTAGCGATTTTTCTACTTTCTCCACCACATTTTTCAGTAGATTAATTTCAATTGTCAGCACTTCTTCGAAATCGATAATATTTTGATACGAAGCGCCATCTCTCTCGTAATCGCACTTCGCAACGTTGACTATTTTTTTATTCCGAAGATCGTAATGACCTTCAGGGGTCAACTTGAATCCAACACCAGGAGGTCCACGATTTCCTGATCAGGTGTCTCCCAAACACGTTTACACTTGTCATTGACTAGCTCGTGAATGAGGTATAAATTATATTCAATAAAATTTACACGGAGTTAAATGGGTGTAGTAGGAACTAGGCTAGGGGAATCTGCGAACGCTGGTTACGGAGGACATTGGTCGCCACCAGTGCTCGCAACTATCGATTTTCGTTCTCTCTCAAGCGTGAAGCAGAACATGAGTTTGTCCTTTTCACGTAGCATAACAGAGGAGTTGCCTCAAAATTAAAATGCCGACTTTTATTTCAAATTAAAGATTGGACTATAAATAACTTCTGCGTTGGAAAAATGTAATTTCTAATGTCCAATTTTTTATAAATAATTTTTAAAAGTCGTTAAAATGAGGTTCCGCTAAAACGCTACGTGATTGGTCGGCGCATCTGTGACGTCACTAATGTTTGTTTATTTTGGTCTCCCTATGCTACAACACGGGCCGCGCGCGAATTTTACGGGAAAATTCAAATAATCGGGAAAATGAGCCGAAACCCGGAAAATGGGTTTGTTTGAAATACCTCAGATAATCTCCCGAACGTGAATTTAGCAACGATTTTCGCATACTTTGCGAAAAAAGAGTGTTTTAACGTCCCTGAATCCAGAGCTGTCAAAGTGCAAAGGTAAATAAACGTTGGATTATACATGGTTTTTACATATTTCCGTTGTAATAGATGTGAAAAAAAATTAAATAGACAAATACAATGGAAAACAGTTTGAATTTCGTTTTTTTCTCAAAAAAAAAAAAAACACTGCATTTTATTGCGCTTTTCTCACGCATGTGTATCTTAATAATATAAAAATATATATTTAATTGGAATTTTCCGGTAAAATTCGCGCGCGGCCCATGTTGTAGCATAGGCAGACCAAAATAAACAAACATTAGTGACCAGGGGTAGCACGCTCCCGTGTTAAAACCAATGCTAAAAATTTCAGCCAATCATGTGCCTTGCATTATTTGAAATAATATCGACCAATGAGAACGCGAGACTTTAGCGGCATAATTCAAATCAACAACTGCGAACGCGTTCCTTGCCAGGCTGCGCACTTTTAACACGGCCAGCCACAACACAACGAAAGGCGTATCTGTTTTCTCTCGCGCGTTGCGCTTTGAGAAATTGATGGGTTGTAAAATGTAGTAAATAATAAAATACATGGTACTATGTACTACACTTATCGTAATATACTTAAAAAAATAGTGAGGGTCTTTGGAAATTATCCACCTTTTTGAAATTAGACAAGGTGGGCGTTACAAAAATGTAAAGACTGTAAAATAATAATATCTTTCATTACATAAATAAAAATTAAATAAAATTTCGAAAACATTGTAAAAGCGCTCATACATATGTTTTAATAAAAAAAATGACTTCAAAAGTGAATATGCACTGTTTTGCAGCGCATATTCACTTTCTAGCAGATAGTAAATTATTTAAGAGAGTAGATGATTTGATTTTTTTTATTTTCCAAAATCTTAGAATTATGTTGAAGTAAAAAATTCTCAGTCTGTGCTTAAGATTTTAAGCAGTTGAATTTTTTCGAACCCTTGTAACTTAAAGTAACAAAAGTTTATTCGAAAAAATTGTTGAAGTGTAAAAATATATATATATTTTTTTAACAAACTTTCTCAATTATCTTGTCTTTGCCTCAGTCTATCAAACTTCATACTAGTGCATATAAAATTTATGTTTCCATGATTTTGAAGATTTATTGTATCTCTAAATCATAGAGAGGCGAAATTTTTCAATCTTTGAGAATATTGATATTTTAAAGAAATCTTACTTACAGATTACAGAGTTTGAGAAATAATATTCTGGGACTGTATCCCTGGCAGACGGCCGTGGTAGGCGCGTGGTATATGATCATATACCGTTCGCATCCAACTCGCCTACCACGCGCATCCACTTCATATACCACTCGCCTACCGTTTCCAAACTATCGCGAAACATACAGCTTTTGAAGAAAAAACACAGTTTTCCACTACCCCGAGGCTATTTTGATGCTTCATTTGCCTCTTGTGCAATATCTGTATGGAGAAATGAATTTTTAAGTGTCTAATAAAAAATTATCGAAAATCAAATCGCTTCGAGTAAAAATAAAGTGTCGGTAAGACAGAAGCGTCCAGCATAGTGCGCCGCCACGCTGGATACGGCAGAAAAAAAAACAAGTTGAGTTAACGTGAGTCAAGGTAAGTCCAGCTGACGCAGCTAACAATTGTCAACAGCTGATTCAAACCAACTGTCGCTCAGCTGAGTTTCGCTTCTGTTTCCTTTTTTGGTTTTCTTCAGTTTCTTTGTGCAAGCTGACTGGCTTACAACTTTGTATTAATTAAAATTTGTTCGTTCTAAGCGTGACAGTGTTTAAAGATTTTACAAAAATTAACATCGAACGTATGGCTGCGAAAATGAAATTAGATAAGTTTTCTGTGTTAGTTTATAATTACTACCCTCTAATCCGATTCTTGTTTACTTTGTGGGTTATTTATAGTATTTTCAGGTCAAACAACGAAACCTAAGGCCTGCATTGGAGGGTTGACAAAAAAATTTTTCGCATTTTTATTTGTTGATGGGATTTCAAAAAAAAATTAAAATTTTTTAACCTCTGTGTAAATAAAGCAAGTATCAATTCTCTTACTTTTACACCCTCAAATTCGTTAATTCTCACAATGTGAATTAAAATTTTAAGCTTATTTAGTTTCAAATTATTTATTATATTAATTTATGTTACCAGTCTTTCATCAGCATATAACCAATTCACATGAGATAATGTTTTTAATAAACTTGTATATATACAATAAGTTTGGAAATTGAATAGAGAAAAGAAATAGTTTATGAAAACATCACATAGTAAATCATTGTAAATCATAATTATTAGTGTATTTGCATCACGGAGCTCAAACAGCCGATTCAAACCTCACACGAATTGGAAATCAGCTGTTTTCGCTCCTAGATACACAATGTATTGTTGTTTCTGTAAAATATGCAAAATTATTTTTGAAAAAAGTTTGTGTAGAAAAGAAAGAAACTGAAGTTATGATTACAATATGGATAGATAATTTTTTTTTTTTTTTGAGTAATTTATCTTCATTCTTTTAAAATAATTTGACGTCTTAGCATATTTCCCATATTTCCATTAGCCACACATCATGTTTTACTTCGTTTTACGTACAGTAAAACATTTCATTGAGGCACAAAAGAAAAATTAGTGAGCACTGAATTTTTTATGAAATGTTGTTTGAAAGAAAAAATTAACATTGAATTACGATTAATAAAACTTTTCATCATGAATAATGTAGCGCAACATAACACAAAAAGATAACTTTTTCAAGCACTTGGAACATGCTGAACTTTTGCATGTAATTAGGAAACAATTTTTTTTTAAATCGCAAAACATTTGGGTTTTCCCTATTAGAGAAGCAGAGAACTACACTACATACTGCTATTGCTACAAACAGTTCTAGCTAGCGCCATATACCGACGTGTGCCAATTTTTAAAATCAGTAAAGATTCTGGTATTGAATGTTCGATTATTTTCTGTTCATACAACAATTAGGAATTTTTCTGAAAACAAATTGAAATAATTACAAATATTACTTGATGCATTGAGTTACTCGCCTTGTTTTTATATTTATTAATTTCAAAAAAAGCGTTGAGGTATATAGAATCCAAATTCCCCAAGAAGTTCAGTAGAAGATAACCTCCCGTTAAGTACTTTCACTAGAAATACTGCATCACCAACTCTACGACGTAGTTCCAGTGGTTGAATATTATATGCACTCTCAAAATTTCCATTCATTGTCGAATCTGCTCATCCATGTGCCAATTAATCTATTTTTACTATATTCATTAATTATATGCAGCATAAATAAAAGTTACAATCAATTAAATTGCGTAACATCGTCGGACTATTACCCGCCCGTTTTGCCAGGGATCAGCTATATGATTATTATTTTTATAAGGGTAGTAAAAGCAAAACACTGCATAAAGCTAAAAATAGCAAAAACTTTATATGCCTTGAGTCACATACGAACCTTTTTCTTCGATAGTGTTTTTCTTGTACCTAATTATGTGTGCACTACAACGCATACTTTTAGTTCTTTATTCATATATTTTTGCTAGATAATTGTGAAGTTTCATTTCGATAGTTTGTGTATTATTGTACTGTCGCAGTGTTATTTATTTTCAAAAACAGTTATGATCTTGTAACGTCCTTGGAAATTTAGAGATAATTTTCTATTTTTGTAATATCCAATTTGATTACTGTACAAAAGGACTTGTTACCTTTTCATTAGAAATCGTTAACTCGTTTATTATAATTTTCTTTGATGTTTTTATTTTGCATCAATAATTTTTTTTCGGGTCTTTTTCAAAACTTCATTAAGTAATTTTTTTGTAATGCGATACTATAATTATGAAGATTATAGTACTAAGGAAGTAGGCGTCTTTCCCAAACACTAATTTGAAGGGCGAACTCCCTGTTGATTACCGCAATCAGCGATTTATTTTTCTCAACGATATCAATATGTTGAAAAAAATGTAATTTTTAAGACAGAATATCTTAGATATATAGATGTGAAATATATTTTTCTTTTCTGTTTTACTGATTCAAAATAATTTTCTTTTCAATTATAACCAAATACATACAGTACAGGCCATTTATTTAAGGACAATTGAAAAAACGCAATATCTCGTTTTTGAGAAACATAATAAAATGGAAAATAAGTGTGATAGTTACTAATTTTTTCAGACAGTATCAAAATGTATACAATTAACGAAATTTACAAAAAACGAATGTATTTTATATGAAAAAAATAGCACAATTCGAAATATTGTGCTCTCTTCAACTGTCCTTATAATCATGGCCTGTATTGTACAGGGCGCCCCGAAGTCGTTGTACCAACCGAAAACCATAAATTGCTCGTGCAATTCTAAGATAATTTTCTCTGTACTTTTTTTGAAAAAAACACAGCATTAAAAAAGTTATTCAAGCCACAAATTTACACAATAAATGCGCCCTTTCGACAAGTGGGGGTAGACTTCACGAACCAAACTTTATTTTAATTTCTCTCCATATTCTTCTGATTCAAAAAGTCTTTTGTCACTATTCACAAAACTCAAACTCAAAAAAGATATTCAAACATAAAATCTAACAAATCTGATTAGTTAAAACTTTTGACCAGAATATCTTTTTTAATATTTCCTAAACAAGCCTACTAGGTAGGATATCAAAAAAATACGTTTGAATAACATAATGTGGAAACTTGATTCTTCTTTCATTTTATGTAGGTTTTAACTAAACTGCAAACAGAAAATTATTGGAGGACACAAAAGAGGATTCAAACTCACTGCTAATTTCATTTTCGCAGCCATACGTTCGATGTTAATTTTTGTAAAATCTTTAAACACTGTCACGCTTAGAATGAACAAATTTTAATTAATACAAAGTTGTAAGCCAATCAGCTTGCACAAAGAAACTGAAGAAAACCAAAAAAGGAAACAGAAGCGAAACTCAGCTGAGCGACAGTTGGTTTGAATCAGCTGTTGACAATTGTTAGCTGCGTCAGCTGGCTTACCTTGACTCACGTTAACTCAACTTGTTTTTTTTTTCTGCCGTATCCAGCGTGGCGGCGCACTATGCTGGACGCTTCTGTCTTACCGACACTTTATTTTTACTCGAAGCGATTTGATTTTCGATAATTTTTTATTAGACACTTAAAAATTCATTTCTCCATACAGATATTGCACAAGAGGCAAATGAAGCATCAAAATAGCCTCGGGGTAGTGGAAAACTGTGTTTTTTCTTCAAAAGCTGTATGTTTCGCGATAGTTTGGAAACGGTAGGCGAGTGGTATATGAAGTGGATGCGCGTGGTAGGCGAGTTGGATGCGAACGGTATATGATCATATACCACGCGCCTATCACGGCCGTCTGCCAGGTATTCAGTGTCAATTATGTTAAAAAAACTAGGAATTTCACATTTTATAATTAGTGATTATTTGTATTACTAATTTTACAACGAATAATCTTCGAACTATATTATTATACACATTATAATAAATTAAATTATATCAATTAACTTCATTTTCAACATTATAGATTGTACCATATTGTTGAAGTCAGTTAGAAGTTTATGTAAACATTATAAGTTTTCATAACAAATTACTATAAATATATTTTAACTTTTACGAAATATTTATACCTCTAGTAACTTAGATTTTTAATAACTTTTCTTGAAACCCTTTATGAAGTATTAGTTTTCCAAAGGAAATTACACTCTTTTTATATAAAATGACTCTGTAAAAATACGAATGTTTTATAAAGTTTTTCTTGGTTTTTATAAATTCACTTTGTAAAAACTTCATTTTATCTTCCCTAGTGATTTTAAACCTTATAAAAACCTCATAAGAAACTTAAATTTCTTACAAAGAATGGGTCGAAAAAATTTTATAAGGTTTTTTTTATAAAATTTGATCACATACATTCTTATAAGAAATTGCAGTTTCTTATAAGGTTTTTATAAGGTCGCCTTATAAGAAATCTAATTCTTATAAGGTTTTTGTAAGGTGCATCTTAGGGGTCGTTCACATATTACGTAACGCTTTTTTGTGTTGGTGTCTTTGTCTTACTTATCTTAAATCATATTCTTGTCCTCGTTTAATCACCTTACGTTATATGTGAAAGACCCCTTATAAGAAATTTAATTCTCATAAGAAAAATTTTTTCTTGTAAGTTTTTATAAGGTTTAAAATCACTAGGGTTTATAAAAACTGATAAAAATTTTTAAAATATTACTTTTTCTATATGGTCTATATTGAGTAAAAAAGCGAGGTTTCATAAAAAAGGGAATTTCATTTCATAAACTGAGATTCTATACGGTGTTTTATGTAAAGTTTTTAAAAATCCATCAAGTCTACTAAGGACGTTTATCTTGCAGTCAATTATTTGTAAACGGGCGTTTACGTAAACACCATATGCGATTTAAAAATAATTAGACTTCATTTTCCGTCGCGACTTTCCATGAGAGGCTCAGCCAGGGGGTCCTAGATGCGAAAATTGGGAAATGTTTGGAAAGAGAGGGATCGAAATTAAAATACCACGCGCGCGAAAACACAGGCACAATTTTCGTTGAGCAGGGGCTGGCTTGCCTGGTTGGTCGTGTTGAAAGTGAGCAGTCTGGACTCCCACCACGCGCGCTACACCTATCCCTACCCTCGAAAAACATTAGCAATTCGCCCGGTTGAAGTGGCTACCCCTGTTAGTGACGTCACAGATGCGCCGACCAATCACGTAGCGTTTTAGCGGGACCTCATTTTAGCGACTTTTAAAAATTGGACAATAGAAATCACATTTTTCCAGCGCAGAAGTTATTTATAAAGCCTAATCTTTAATTTGAAAAAAAAAATCAGCATTTTAATTTTGAGGCAACTCCTCTATTATGCTACAAATTACGAACTGTTACGAACGCTGCGCCACCTCCTGTTATCACCTGTTATCATTGGTTATCATTTTGTACAATTTTGTATTGATTTTTCATAATTTCCAAAGTTGACAAGAGTGCACTTTATCGATTTGTTGTGTATTATGTATTTTAAAAGTACGTAATAATGAGACCAATAGTAAACGAATAAATTCGTGCTCTCCTATACGCACTCAGTCTGTGTCAGACTGTGTACAGTTTCGAAAATCTAGCTTCCACCTGTAGCGACGGGATACGATGTATTATTTCAAATGACGGTAATTAGTAAATCTTCTGCTCAACCACAATTAAGTACGTAATTAGTTACTCGTGCATCAAACGCAACGTTCTTATTCCGTCAAATTCGTTGATGTATGTATATGTGCATTGATAAAAACAATCGTTTTTGCCTGCGAGTCATGTTAGCAAGAACCAAAGTTTAACTAAATCATTTTGTTTTGTCATCCTTTTGATGGAATTATTTTTACAACTTGTGCACTATATTCTGAAATTAAAATTGTTTTGGTGTAGATAATTTAAATTGTTACTACCTGAGATGCTGCAAATTTGTGGGGGACTAATTTATTTATGATTAATTTTATGAAAATCTTGTTTTTTTACAGTTGTTTGTAGATTATATTCCATTTTGTTTTTTCTGAAAAATTTGCCAGAAGAATGTTATGATTTATTTATGAATCAAAGGTGAATACATTTTCTAGCTAAAAATTTAATTATTTACAATTCGGTAAATTTCCATACAAAATTCTTAAAATTCTTTTCACAAAATATCCATTTAAATATGTAATTTTCAAGTATAATGAAATTATATTTTATATAAATAATGTATATAAACAAAATTTTATATCCATAATCCAGAAATATAAAGCAATAAATTTTTTAAAAAATTAGTCATTCAAATTTTTTCAGTATTTTCATTTTACAATTATTGTATACAAATCATCGAATATTATTAATATAATAATGACAATTTTGCAGTTTCTTGTTATAACCGAGAAAGTCACATATGCTATAACGTTAGAAGTTTTATCAGTATATCATGTAAAATAGGCCTTATGGCACAAGTGGCTTTTTCGTTTATGCCGGCGAGCCACAGAATTGGGAACATTAATAAATAAACAATATGTAAAAACAGCATTAATCACATAGAAATATATAAATCAAATATATGAAATTTTATATTCAAAATTTATAATTATTCATATAATATATGACTATTGAGAATTGTAACAAATAAATAATTATTAGAAACAGAATAGTTATGTAGAAAGATACTATGCAATATACATTTTTCTATATTTCTAACTTATAACATTAATAAGTATGTAAGTGCAAATTTGTAAGTAAAAATTAGCAAGATAACTAACTTTTGAGGTTTTTTAATTTTATAATCATTTTATAGGAGTTATCAAATATTGTCACTGTCATTATAACTCTGTGCTTTCCCACTATAACCGAAAACGTCATTCTATCATAAGGCTCAGTTTACATATTCTGATTAAATTTTAAACGTTATGGCACAAGTGACTTTCTCTGTTATGGTGGGAAGACACAGCACTGTTGAGAAGGGTAATAAATAAATAAAAATTGGTAACAGAACTGTTATATAAAAGTACATAATGCAAATATACACAATTCCATACTGATACATTTATAAATTAAAAATATAAAGGTGTAAATTTATAAGATAATTGGTTGGACAATACATTTTCAAAATATATAATTTTAGAATTATTTTATGGAAATCATCAAACAATGACTATTGAGAACGGTAATGAGTAAATAATCATTATTTACTTATGTATTATTATGCAGAAATTTATATCAAATATACATTTTTATTATTATATAATAATAATAATATTATTAATTAGTGTTATAAAGTTATAAATGTGACACGCTCCTACAAAAGGTACCTAAGCGTCCAAAAATAATTTTTTGAATTATGAACATACTATATAAAATGAACATCGCTCTTTTGAATAAGCGGTAGCTCGATTATAGCTTCCGATATTTCTCTTTCTCTTCACCCATGCCAACCATTCAGAGACTTGCGTACGTCTATGTCACTCGTCTTTGGCCAATGCATCTTGGTATTGATGTGGGTGGCATGTGAGTATGGAGAGAGGACTTTTTTCAATTCAATTTATACTTGATAAATTATTCACATTTAAATAATTTTATTATGACCAAATTTTTACATTATTCATGAAAAAATACATATTGAAATCGAGTTCAGCATCACAAATATCATACAATAAGTTGCATTCCAGCCATCATGCTCAATTTTGTAGCTTTTGCACCCCATGAATCGACCTAGTATAGAAATGACGAGATTATATTTCCTTTCGAACAGAAGAAAAAATCTAAAAATACAGTTTACTACGATTTCATTCATTTATCGCTTGTGACAAAATTTTAAAAGCTCCCCAGGTAGGGCAATTACTAGGCATATGCATGCAGTGCGGTGCACCAGGGTCCCCGGCTCTGAGGGGCCTCAAAGAACCTCTTTTTTAGACATTTTTTTTCAGAGATCATTTCAAAGCATATGAACTAGAAAAGACCCTTGATGACCTTCTTTTATAAGATTAATTTTACTTTATTATAGAAAAAGCCTCTGGGAATTACTAGCGTTTCCAAAAAATACCACCAAGAACACTTTTTTTTAAAAAAATTATTTTTGAAGGGCCCCCTAGGAAATCTTGCACCAGGGTCCCCAAGACCCTTGCTACGGTGCTGTCCCCAGGGGACCCTCGTGGCCACGAAACCGGTTTGGTATCTCGGGAGGTAACTTCTCTCTCTATGTTCTCTTTCAGATGCATGAAAGCCGCAGGGTTCAGAAAGTTACTTAAAAAAATGTAACTAGTTATGTTACCGTTACAAAGGTGGAAAAAGTAATTTGTTACGTTACCGTTACTTGAAAAGAAATAGTAACTCGTTGCCGTTACAACTTAAAACCCTGAAGAAAAAACCAATCAGCTTGCTCAAATTTTTGATATTTTTTTCTAGTTCACAAACTTACAGAATATGACATTTGATTCAATGTTAGCCACAAAAAAACATTCGCAAATTTAAAAGATTTCTGAGAGAATCTTAATGCCTACCAAAATTTTGAAAATTTTTTATTTTTATTGTATTTTTCAGTATGTATAAAACGTTGCATGATTTTCTAGTATTTTTAAAAATTCGTCCTATTTTTCTGTACATATATGATATATAGATATATGTGATATATAGATATATATGATATATATGATATATAGATATATATATAGATATAGTACATGTATGATGTATAGATTTCAAGAATTTCATGCTCCAGAATTCAAAGTTCACTAAATTTTATTTGTATTTGAGAAGATTTTCCAGCAAATAGTGTCTATGAAGATTAATATTTACTTTGATTCTTTTAATACTTTTTCAATTATTTCACGATTTTAAGGATTGTTTAGTATTTCTGAAACTGTTTGTATTTTTCAGGATGATAGAATGTTGCAGAATTTCCTCGTATTTTTACATAATTATAGTATTTTTACAATAGAAATTGTTAACATACATTTCAAGAATTTTGAACTCTTGAATTTAAACATAATAAAATTTTCCGTGTTTTACAGAATTTTCCAGAAAACAATATCTCAATAGTTTCTTACTTAATTATACTAGCATTTTTCGTATTTCTTCGGTTTTTCTATCATTTCAAGGATCGTTTATTATTTTTATATATTTTTTGTATATGAATTTCTGGAATTAGAAAGATTTTCAATGTTTTATATATTCACACTTATTTTCATTACGTATTTTCTTTTTGTATCATTGCTGGTGGTAGTCAGCGAAAGGTGAGGGGTTCCCCCACACTCTCGCATCCAGCAGTAATATTTACGAAAAACACTTGGTTTTGAACTGTCACAGATTTATCTTTTCCTTATATCTTTTTAATAAGGTCAAGATTTGACAAATTTCTTTTTGCAGGTACTTCCTACATGAACAATGAATCACAAAAACATTTTTTGGCGACTTGCAAAGCCGCCAATTATTCATATTCGATCGTTGAAAAATTGAATCCGCGGATTTCACGAGTTTTTAAGTATGGATTTTATTAAGAAATGACTGGCGCATGGTAAAACAGGTGTGTGCAGTTCGCAAATACCTATCTTGCCAACAACTGTGCTTATATTTTTTTGCTTTGTTTTGACATATGGGTTATGTTTACATAAACGAAAACAATAAATATACAGAAGTGCAAAATTGATTGTCTAAGTTGAATTGATAATTTTAAATTGATAATTTGAATTTGAAATAAAAGTTGCCATGAATTTTGTGCAGTGCATTAATTTTTACAAAGTTCGATCGATACTTACATGACTTAACAAATTTGTTGGATTTCATAAAATCTATGCTGTAGGTTTAGTTAATAATATTTTTCTCTTCGCGATTTCAAAATTCAACGTGTTTTATGATAATAATCATGGCATTTTTATACACAGTGATGTTAAAAAGTGGTAAAGCTGTTCAATTTTGAAAACAGCTGAAAATTCTTTGAATATTTATATATATATTTTTCAAAAATTAAAATTTTCTAATATCAACAGATGTAAATAAGTTTTACAATTATTCATTTAAAATTTTCTCTAAGAAATCAACATGTATATATATTTCATACATTTAATAACTTTAATATAATTCTTGTACTTCATTGTTCGACTGTCAGTCGAATTTGTTTGAATTCTTCAATTGCAAAAATTTTCTGAATAATTTAATAATAATCTTATAATAATTAAAAACCTTATTTGATGAATAAAATTAACGAAATTACATGTCTGCCATTTTGACACTTACAATAAAAATGTATTGTCAAAATTGATGATGAATGAAATGTGTAATCAATTTTTATGGTGTATAAATTAAAACAAATTAATTTGTGTTTATGATAAATAAAAATATCGTCAAAACTGATAATTCATAAAATGTAAAATTATTTTTTACAGATTATTTAGAATTATTCATTTAATTTTAATAAAACTTCAAGTTCAATAAAGTTAAATAAATAGATTAATTTGATTTAAAAAAAGTTCCGATAAAAAAAGGAATATATTAGTTGGTTTCACAATAGTAAATATGTATTTTAAAAGAAAAAGAAATGCTTTATTTAACAGAAATTATGGAAGTTGAAAAACAAAGATTTTGTAATATGAAAGGATTAATCCTAAGTAACTTAAAAATTAAAGTAAATCAGTAGCAGTTGACAGTGACTTATCGAAAAATATGCACATCCCCAAAAAAAACATTTCCAATGTAAAACTTTACAGATGAGGGGTCACGTCTAAAAAGCATACCAAAAAAAACCAAATCTTCCCTATACGCTCAGTAAGGGCTAATATCCATCAGAGTGAGTAAAGTGATGTTAATTCGCATTAAAATTTTTCTTTAAGGTTTCTTACATTGAAATTATAACATGATCAGACGTGGCGAATTTCATTTTCAAAAAATCTGGACTCAAGCATTTCCAGTCACTTACCTGCCCGCTTTTCCTGACAAATCGTAATTTTCAAGCTTTGTCGTTTTTCGTTAATAACTTGTAAATACGTATAAAAATTGGATTTGCCATTTTGAGTTTATTCAATGTTGAATTCAGAATTATTGTTTTCAGAAACAAGGGGAAGCATAAAAAGTTGATTAGCATGTACACTAATCACTCAAATAGCAATAATATTATGTTCTAAACTATTGTGAACCAAAAGTGAGGGGACGAATTCGGCGGTGCTTGTGAATTTTATAGAAATTATAGTCATAAAAACATTATTGTATTTTTTATTGTCTTTGACAAGGAGCGATAGAGAATAAATGATTCATAATTAATAATTTGTAATTGTGTAAAAAAATATTGTATTTATCATTACACTATGATGCAGAAGAAAAGGAAAGAATGGGGTGGCACTTCTAAATTATTCAAAACTATGCAAAAGATCTATTTGAGATGACAATACAGTAGATCAAGGAACTAGTGTACATTGCCTTTACAAGTCATAAAAGCGGGCAGGTTAGTAAATGGAAATGCTCGAGTCCAGATTTTCTGAAAATGAAATTTGCCACGTATGATCATGTTATAATTTCAACGTAAAAAACCTTAAAGAAAAATTTTAATGCGAAACCACATTACTTTACTCACTCTGGTGGATATTAGCCCTTACTGAGCGTATAGTGAGGATTTGGTTTTTTTTTGGTATGCTTTTTAGACGCGACCTCTTACCTCTAAAGTTTTACATTTGAAACGTTTTTTTGGGGATTCCTAAGTATTTATAAAATGTTGTGGAATTTCCAATTTATTTTAAATACACTCGTCCGTTTTTAAGATGACACAGAGGCTGCTGAAGTGCGAGAAAGACGCATAGAACGGAAAACAAATGAGTGTTAGGAAGAGGCGGAGAAAACAGCCTCTGTGTTCCCTTAAGGGAGACTTGGGCAGATATCTAATGCACCCCGAAGAAAAAGGTATGCGTCATCAAAAGTTCTCACGTTTGTTTCGGGTATCGAGGCTGGCGACGGATTGTCCCATGCCGATTTTTACGGGAAATTTCAGTACTGTATGAAAAGGTACGGTCGTACGATACGGCCGGGTGAGCTCAAAATCATTAATCATCTTCGCTACGCTGGAGAAAAAGTGTTGTTTCGTATCCCTTATGGGATACAGCTCGAGACAGCTCGAGTCATTGGTGCACAGGTGAATGCAAATTCCTCGAGGAAATGCTAAAGAAAACCATGTATGACGTTCTGGTACACCTGGTGCATCGTGTTCCTTGGAGTGGACAATTATGTCACCCTGACCTGAGTATCGGCGCACAGGTGAAGACCTAGTGCGTGGCGTTACGGGAAGCTGAGTGCGATTTATTCACTACTCGGCATATGTCAAGTTAGCAAAGTATTCCGATAAAATGTCATCTCGAATAATGTCCTAATTAATTGACGACATGTATTCGACTTTCCTAATATTCATGATCACTTGTATAAAAGTAATCATTGACTCGTGTCGGATTAGATTACATGTTTTTATTTCTTGTCGAAATATTGGTTACTCAAGTATTCTAATTGATGGAACCTGTAGAGTTCTGATTATTGTAACATCTATTTGAGCACTCTGACTCTTTTGGATTGCTTGAATAAAAGTAATTATTGACTCGTGATGTATTCGATTGCATGTAATCATTACTCTAAGGAGTAATGCTTACTCAAGTATTCTGTTCGAATGTAATCTGTAGAAGCCTTAATAATGGTAACAAGTATCCGAGCACTCTATCTCTCAGTGATTACTTGAATGCGAGTAATCAAATAATGATTAAGTATTCGATCACTCCAAGTGGTAATGATACTGTAATCAAATACAAAAGTAATCATTATTTCTTATCCCTGATATCAACGCATAAAATTTTGCAGTCATTTTTAAAAAAATTTCAGAATACCTACATTTCAAACGGAGTGATGTATGTTCAAAACATAGTCGAAAAATAACACTTCAACATAATAGTTCATATTTATATACGAAAAAACAATTTTAGCTGCTGATGATTTCATCAAATCAAAAACTTTTTTGAAGTATGAAAATGGCATTAAAAAATTGGTTAGAAAATTAGGACATTTGCTAAAAAAAAATAAATTTTTATTAGAAAGTAGGAAACTTTCTAAACTGCGAGACATCCAAAAAATTAGAATTTTAGAAGTATCGAAAATTATTCCAGGAAAAATAGGAGATTATATTCTCACAATGAGGAAATTTGTATGAAAGCTGAAAGTTTTAAAAAAATTAAAAAATCGTCAAAAAAAAAACACTATTCCTAAAAAAATTCGAAATTCTCTGCCTAGGCGAAAACTTTAAAAACAGCAATAAATCATCGAAAACCTAAAAATAATTTAATAAATTGTTCTGAAGATTTAATTTTTATGAAACAGGAAAATTTATAGAAAATTCTCGAAATTTCAGAACATTAGTGAATAATAATAACTCAAGAAATTTTCAACTATCGGGAAAATCAAGAACTTATTAGGGAAATGAAAAATAAGAATAACAATTAGGGACTGTTTGAAAAATTGAATAAAAAGCTATTTTACCCAAGACGCAAGAAACTCCAATACAATTGAAAAATTTGAATAAAATATAAAACCAAATGTTTTGCTAATCAAAAAAGAAAACAAATAAGAGTATTTAGAACATCTAGAAAAGATTAGTATCATGCGCACCATGTGTAATATGTTCACTATTTCTATTATTTCCATCGCCTATTTTTTTAATTTTTGACCAAACTCGAAGAACTTAATCAAGCACTTTAAAATCGTGATAATCGATAATATAATATTAATAATCAAATAAAACGATTGAAAAAATTTCGGGAGGGCGGTGAAGGTTTAGAATAAAATGTCTGGTAACCAAAAAGAATAATTAGAGGTGATGGATTGGATGAATCGAATTCACATCAATGCACTTGAACGGCTTGAAGAGTTTGAACATCGAAAATATTCGAAATTGGCAATATTTTCTTGGAAAACCGGTTTTTTCATCTCTATTCATCTCCCACCTGCTTAGCCCCATTCAGCCAGAATGTTTCCCTAAGTCGCGCTTTTAAATAAGGGGATAGTAGGGACAACATCAACCGGTCTTGTTACTATCCCCGCACCCCTCACGCTCCCCTTAACCCACCACAAGCTAATTTTTTCCTCCAGAACGACAGCGCCATTTCTCGGTACTAGTTCATTTTGGAGTTTTTGCCTCGGCAAAATTAATACATTGAGGAGATAGGAAGTTTTCGGGGGCTGGCTGTGCGCATGAGCAGCTCCAGCTTTGGCAAGTAATTGTATTTACTACTTTACAGAGCTGGGCAAGCTTTCATGCTAAGTAAGCTGGGATATAGGTCCTTTATGAGATAGCTGGATTAATACTACTTCCAGATATTAGTGATATAAGGCTGCATCTGCTACACTCAAACCTTACGTTAACGAGCTCTACGTTAACGAGTGACTTATGTTAACGAGCGCCTGAAACTCACATTAAGGAGTATTCCCCTCTCTCATTTCAGCCCCACCACTGACGTGTATGTGCTCGCCAGAGTAGCATGCTAGCCAAGTAGAAGGCCCACGTACACTCAGCTCTCCGTATTGCATGAGCCCACGTGAACAAACAACGCGCTTGCCAAGATTTCTCTGGGTGAAGATTCTTGGCGCAATTCATTGGTCTGCATAAAGACCAATCACACAGGAACACAGGAGTGGTGGGGTTTACCCCGACAACTCGTTAACGTAAGTCGCTCATGCATTTTCCAACTCATTAACGTTAAAGGTTTGAGTGTACAAGTGAAAGCTGATCTTGTGCCTTCTATCAGCTACTGGCCGGGTAACTGCAGCTACTACCTGCAAAGGCGGCCCGTGCTCAGAATTTTTCCCAGTGCAGAAATGTAATTATATAAATAAATAAATATGTCATTTATTGGTCTTTAATTACGCCAGTGCACTGGGAAAACTGACAAATTGTTGCAGTATGAGCATGCCACTCATGTCAAATCGAGTATATCTGGTTGTTTCAAGTCCATATCCATGTTAGGATAATCTGAGAATATCAAGTAAAGCTTTTCAGATTGACACAATTTGGTCTGGGCAAGGATACTAGAACTCTTGTTAGATACTCTATATTTAGATTATTCTATGGTTCTATAGAACTCTTGTATCCGGCAAAGGATACTAGAGTTCTAGTATCCTCGGGTCCAGGTAAGGTAAAATCGAAGCAGCACTCACATGATGAATAATGATTATTGGAGCCTCAATTTTCTAAGACTATTATTCATCATTTTTATTTTTCGACGAAAAACTTTGAAAGGCGTAATAGATTTGAGTTAGCTTTGTTATTCTTGAAACTTATCAGACATTAAACTGGAAAATCGTTCAAAATGATCCAGATATTTTCAGACTACTTTGTTGTCACGTTTTTTGATCGTAGCTAACTTGTTGTGTTCAGATTGTGTCCATCTGGATCATCACTGTAAGCGAACTTGAAACTTGTAATGTGATGGCGCCCTGTTACTCCAATGTAATACTTCACTTGGGCCAACTTGGAAAGCGTGATATGATACAGCCATATTAACCTAAGAGATATTACTAATTGGCCCAAACTGTCAGTTCTCCCAGTGTGGTATTTTGTGTATTATTATGTTTACCATGTATTACATGTGTCATTTATACATATTATGCCAATTATACACTGTTAGAAAAAGGACTCAAAATCACACTGAAAAGTGCGAGAGTCTCCTCTTCGCACTTTCAGTGTGTTATTCCGCATCCCTTTCGGTGCGAGGTTCGGTGTCATATGTAAGAGCGTGCCTTTTGCATCTGAGCAAGAGGGATATTACATCTTTTCGGTGTGAAAGACAGTGTAAAGAGAGGCGAAAGAGTGTAAAAGTACGATGCGATTCAATAAAATAAACTAAATCTTGCGCACTCTTTGACGTTCGAAGGCTTCAATTTACTATCGTTCAGAGCGACCTTACAACTGTCAAGATGCTTTCATGTTTCCAAGATATTACGAACATCTTTTCCTCGCTAATAAAGTTATCAAAATACATGGAAAATTTTACATGCCTTACACCTTAACTCTGTTCAACGAGAAGTAGGTATTTTTTTCTTCTGCGCTGCGCAGTTCTCCGCCCAACCGTTCTCTTTCTCCACTTCTGTGGGATGGGACGCAGAAGCGTGCAGTGAGTCGTGCACGTTCGTTTACCCGTGCGTCCGTACCCCGTTAGCGCCACATTCGTGTATACGCTCCTGGCTGCCCTTCACTCGTCAGCCCCCACTAGCCCCCGCCAAGTTAGTGAGTGCGTACAACGAGGAGTGGGAATACCTACTTCTCGTTGAACAGAGTTTAAACCTTATAAATTAATATTCAAGGATCAAAACGCTTTACGTTCAACGTTTAATTTTTGTGAAAAAACCAAATTTTCATGATTGTTTACTATCTGGAATTTTTAAAGTAATGTTTAGCTATACGTATTATTTCTTCAGTTTTTTGCATAAAAGTTTTGTTTTCCAATTTCATTATTTTAAAAATTCATATGAAATAATCGTATTTTATGTGATAATATATGATAATAAATTATGTAAACGTGTGATTCTATACATAAAATGATTATTATAGAAAAACTGTTTTTTCATATCAAGATAACAATTTTTGTAATTAAATGATTGAATTTTGTAATACGAAAGGCTCATTATTTTTAAAACCAGTTCGGTCATCACTGACCAAATCACCAATTTCTCTCAAATTTTGTAAATAGTCACGTAAACCTGTTTTAAAACAAACGTATTTTTTATTTTGGGCTAAAAATTGGTTTTTGTCGAGAAATTCAGATTTAAGATTTGGTTGTCAAATTTAAAGTAACCTCACTTTTGTCGAAAACTTTTTTTTACCTTATTTTACATCAAAAAATCTATGGATTTCAATAATTTTGGTATGAAAACGTTCGAAATTGTGAGAAATTTATGAATAATGTATTGAACATATTTCTATTAGCGTTGTTGAATTGTTATAAGTGTGAATGAAAAAAGTGTAAAAAATTTTTGAGTGAATAGTTTCCGTATTGCATCATTTTTTTTTCTCTCTTTATTTTTTTAATTGATTTGTTAAGGTATGAACTACATTCTGTAAAATCCATTACATGCTAAAACGTTCCGTTCGTAAGTGAGAATTTAGTTCTCATTTTCTAGCGTGTCATTAACAAGTGACTATGAAATTTTGATATATTTTTTCTTGATTGTAAGAAACTGTAATATGTATCATTTAATGATGAGATATATTGTAAACGAAAATAATAAACGAAAAATTCTCAGAAATTTCTTTAAGTGTAGAAGAAAATGGTAATAAAAATTGAAAAAAATACATACTCAGTGAAGAAGCTACAATTTGAATAATAATAATGAAAGAAATTTTTTAATCACTAAGCAACGGAAATGTAGTAGTAATTCATTCTTAAAACAGCCAATTTTGTTAATGATCTAAAAGTGCAATTATGCAGGCAGGATAAACAAAAAGACGTACCTATATGAAAACTTTAACAAGGTTGAAAGGAAGTTTCTTTTTCCTGATATAATTTATATCTGAGGTTCAGGAAAGGTTAACGAATTTTTAACGAATTTAAAATGTTAGCGAAAAAAATTGTTAACGAATTTTGTTGGATTTATGCTTTTCGAACTCTCTGTTTTGATTTCCCCCACAGCGGTATTTGTATGACGCTTGCGCTTTATCTACGTTTTTCTTATCGGCCATGCGGGGAATTTTTGTACTTTACTTTTCCTGTTGGTTTTCGTTGAATAAACACTCGTTTTGATTCTTTTCAAGCCTCGTTTTTCAATAAATTTTTTTTAAGGCATCTTACTTGATGCTACACTAGTGTTGTTTTAATAGCTGTTGAAAAAAGTTTGGTTAGTTTTTAATAAAATTATTGAAGTTTTCAACATGTACCCTGTATGGAATTTTTCCCATTAATTCCTCTGGAAATTTTCCATGCGTGATAGAAATTATTTTACAAATTATTGAAGAATTGTAATAATTTTTTGTTAGTTCTAATGAAATAATGTAAAATAACTCTTTTACCATGATAAAATACGTGCCATATAAATTCCCGACGAAGAAGCTTTGACTTAAGATTTTATTCAGTTGAAATGTTGAGGAAACAACAAATTATTTATTGACGATCAAATATTTTTTTGGTTAACACTGATTTGCGGTTTCAATTTCAGATTTTCTAATCCATTTTTTTCATACTTTACATGCAAATATTAGATTTTATTCATTTCGAATCACTTTTACGGAAATTTTGTCATCTTAAATCTATTAAAAATTGAAAAACCTATTAGTTTACATTCTTCGTGGGGGCCTCAAAAATGTGGGAGCCCCAGGCCGTGTCCCGTCGGTCCTGTTCTTAATCCGGCCCTGGTACAAATGATGATTCTTTTATTGTGTGCCGTATGGGCGCGCTAATATAAACTAGTTGTAAAAATCGATAAAAATAAATCCTAGCGCACATAAACCCCTTTCTCAGGCCCGTAGCCAGAAATTTGGTTCGGAGGGGGCTAAAAATGTGATTATAAATTTGGGGGGGGGGGGTGAATGGTTGAGGGATGTCTTGTATGGATATTTGTTATTAAAGTAGGACTCATTAGTGAAAAACTGCTTTCAATGTCCTCACAGTAATTTTTACTTTAGGTCGCGCTCAAACATATCCATTGTCAAACAAAAGCATAAATTTTATTAAACAAAATTTAAAATTTCAATTTTCGCGATTTCTTTGCTGTCATAATCTCGAGAACCTCATTCGGATCGATATCTAAGTTTCCATGAATTGACAGTACGGCGAGTGCACTGAGTTTTTCATTGCCCGTTGAGTTACGTAAGTAAGTTTTGATTCTTTTCAGTGTCGAAAATGACTCTTCCTCACTTGCAGTAGTGGCCGGAAGAGTTGTCAAAACTGTTAAAAGATATTTGATTGTTGGAAATCTGCTTGCGTCACAAAAATTTAATACTTCTAAAACCCCGGCATCTTTCTTGAGTCCCGAGAATTTCTCACACCACAATTTATTCTCTGCTTTTACAGCGGATTCTGTAACTCAATCATCAAAGTACGGCGAAAGATAGTCCAATTCATCTACTTTTTCGATTGCAGAAAATTCAGGGAGAAGTATCTGTAAGCTTGATGAAATTCCCGCGTTCTCATTAAGAAATTTGTCTGTCAAATTCTGAATCAGCGTATCGAGGCAAGGAATAAAAACAGCAGACCGAAAGTACGATTCAACAGAATCTGTTTGATAATTAGAACGAGTTGTTTGCTTCAACGTGAGTCTTGGAACTTTCAGCTCCATATCGAATGTGGCTTTTGTAAGCTTTTCAGCTGCTGTAAAAATTTCGCTGAACGATACTTCTGCAGTTTTTCGTTCTTTATAAAGCATATTCACGATTTCGTGAACATGCTCTACTGCTGATGCCAAATCACGGGACTTTTCTTGCAGTTGAACTGATAAAAGAAGCGTGAAGTTGAAAAGTTTGTTACACGCCAAGAGACTGACGAGAAACTCGCTTTCCTGAATTGCTGCAAGCAGGTCGCAGTTTTCGAAATCATCCAAGATTTTTCTGAAATTTCTTCTACTCCCATGTGAATGATTTCGAACAGTTCTACGAAAGATAGTATGCTGTCATGTCGTTCGATAAATCTTGGGTCGCAAAGACGAATAAGCCTCTTTTTTTTGCTCTCTTTTTAATTCTTTACAATGTTTTTGGAGAGCTTCAGTTATTTTTTCAGAAGTCTGGTTGTAAATCGAAACAAATCCTACAAAATCTTCGCGAATCATGAATTTTTGCAAGTTTTCGTCGAAGTCGAAGTATCTGAGACATACTGACATTTGTTCAGTGCCTGATATATCCATAGTTTCATCTCCGAGCAAGGTGAAGCATGGTGCATAATCAATTTTCTGAATAATTTTTCTGATGATAATGTCGGAACGTATCTGAATTATTTCATTCTGAATATCTGGACTCATGTATTGGGCATTTTTCGGATTATTGACAACGTGTTTTTCCCAACTTATATCCTCGGATTCAATTCGAAATCGCAAAAGAGCTCGGAATTTTCCATCATTCAGTTGTGGTCTTGTCAACGACAAAGGTCCACTATCGTGATCACCTCTCAAGGGTAATTCTTGCTCAGCACAAAAAAGAATGGTTTTTACTATTGGTATGATAGCTGCTTTATTTTCTTTTTTCTCTTTGGCTTGCTGCATATTCATTAGAGATATAATTTCTGGTCGTTTTCCTGAAAATACTTCAAGGAAATTTTTGGCAAACTCTGCACAAGTCTTGTGGTATTTTTTTTTTGCATGCTTTCCACAATCGTCCCTCGCATTTTTCCAATTTCTATAGCAGCTGGTGACCAGTTGTCCTGGAATTTCGTGGTTTCCTTTGCCAACGCCTTCATGAAAAAACAGCCAGCATGGTTTGCAGTACACGCCATCTTCTCGTTTAGAATAAGCGAGGAAAGGATGGTCTTTCATCCAAGTTCCCTGAAAACTCCTGTTGCGCCCATTTTTTTGAGTAGTTGGGTAAATAAATCCTTTCGGGATCATCGATGAAGTTATAATGAGCTTTTTTGTGTAATCATCCAAAGAGGATCTATCCATATTGCCAATGTCGAGTTTTGGATCGACAACATTTGTCTTTGAAGAAGCATGAGTAGACGTGTCATA
The DNA here is from genome assembly GCA_028476575.1 of Platygaster robiniae. Lineage (NCBI taxonomy): Eukaryota > Metazoa > Arthropoda > Insecta > Hymenoptera > Platygastridae > Platygaster > Platygaster robiniae. Next base: position 10,991,270 of record CM052027.1, on the reverse strand, counting down.
CTGATCGGGAATTTGAGAATGCAGATTGTCGACTAAAATAAATAAGGAAAAGTTTCTAGCTATAAAAATGAAACAAGTTTTTGGAGAGTAATATACAATTATTTATAATACAATTTCTGCAAAAAATGAAGATGATAATTTTTTTTTAATTTGGATTTAAAAATAAAATTAAAATGTCTACAAATCTTTCATTTTTTATCGGTAATTATTCAAAAAATATTACAATGCAGAAAGTAGTCATGTCTGGTTAAAGCGTTTCAGCCAATAAAATTGAAACTTCGTTTTTTAACACAAAAATACATAATATTTCAGAATATACTGGATTAAATAATACAATAAGGTACGACACAATACTTATAATTCAGTTTTTTCTGGTGTTTTTTATGTGTTATTCTGACTATATGTACCTGTATTTTTCAATATTTTCCAATTTGGATGCAGCCTAGTGACGTAATAAGTATGAACGCGCGTTTTAGGGGTGTTAAAAAGTTATTTTATTTGAATTTTTTATTTTAGTGTCACGACTATTTTTTGAGTTAGCAAAATTTTTCACAATTTTTTTTTTCATCTAGATAACATTAATTAGCTATTTTCTTCAGTCGTTCGCATTTTCGTATATTTTTGAAAAATACTTTAAAATATTCTTCAAGAGTATTTTTAGAATATTTTTTATATCATTGATCTTATAAGATACTATTTTAACGTAAAGATATTCTAGGAATATTCCTAGGACACACAAAGGATAATAAATGTCCATGAAGTTAATAGTTAATATACAAATTATTGACCATTCTATGCTTTATATATATCACTTACCAGAAACTTTTGACGTAGAAGTTGCGTCAGTTATTAGTTCGTTTGTAACGTTTCCTTGGAAATCATCGTCATCTGTAATATTCCGATTGAACTTATAAGCTTGAATATGATTGCAGAGTTTAACGACATTTTTCAGCATTCAAAAATAGTTATTTCATAATTCGCGTTAATATAGGTATACATAAGTTATCATTATTTGTTACTATAACGATCTTGTTACTTACTAGAAACTTGAGTAGTTGTAGGAGTTTCATTAGATATTGGTTTATCCAATACGTTACGCTGTGAATCATCGTCATCTGTAATATTCAAATGGCAATCACAATTTTTCATATTACTGACGAGAAAACAGTGTCACTGATGCGACAATGAGAAAAAACTTACGTTTTGAATATAATAAATATGAATCGAACTATCGTCCGGAATTGTATTCACGATTTTTGTTAAATCATCTGTATTCATACGTGTTCATCAGTTCCCCCCACAGACGACAAAAAGTAATGTGACGAATCATATCAGGGTCATTAACCTGAAACTTATTTATCAAAATGGTCAATGACGCTTCGGTGAAGGCATTCTTCAAGAATCCTATGTTTGTATTGAGATGGAAAATTCTACTCACAATCAGTCATTGTACTTCAGTCAGAGACGATTATTACCGCTTTTGTGTTTCCGAGAAGTCCGTTGCTCCATTCTTAAAATATAAGCTGGTTAATTCTAACTGGATTGTAACACTTCGAAAAGTAATAGAAATTTTCTACAGGGTGCGCCATTTCTTATGTCGGCATGTAAACATTGAATAACTTGAAAAAAAAACAACCGATTTCTGTAAATGAGGTATTTTTATTTAGTTTGGTCCTTTACAATTTATTTAGACTAGTTTTTGAACACAACATCAATCAAGTGGCCGCCCTTATTGTTCACAGCAAAATATGCCCTTTTTGCGGCGTTTTCCATTACCTTTTCGAGCATCTCGGGTGGTATAGCAGTGATTTCGGCACGAATATTTTCCTTAAGCTCTTCAATGGTCTGCGGCTTGCTGGCGTACACTTTACTTTTCAAATAACCCCACAAAAAGAAGTCTGGAGGGGTCAAATCTGGAGATCTGGGTGGCCATTCAATGTCGCCTCTTTTTGACATCAGACGTCCAGGGAATTTTCGTTGCAGAAACTGGATTGTTTGATTCGCAGTGTGGCAGGTCGCACCATCTTGTTGAAACCAGTAATCTTCAAGACCTTTTTCACGCATTTGTGGGCAGACATAGTGAGCCAACATCCACCGATATCGGTTTCCATCGATCGTTTGGTTCTCTTTGAAAAAATAAGGACCAATGATGGTTTTGGCGCAAACGCCGGCCCAAACAGTAACTTTTTGGTCATGCAATGGCGTTTCATGGATCTCGTGTGGATTCTGCGTTCCCCAAATGCGGCAATTTTGCTTATTAACGCCTCCAGAAAGTTTGAAATGTGCCTCGTCGGTCATTAAAATTCGCTTCCAAAAATCAGGTTCAGTATCAACTATTCGAGCGATTGTTTGTCCATATTCCAAGCGACGTGGATGATCTGTAGGCAATATTCTTTGTGTTAATTGCATTTTGTACGGAAACAAATGCAAATCATCTTTCAAAATGCGCCGTAGAGTGGTTCCACTGATGCCGAGATGCTGAGCGCGGTGACGATATGAAACTTTTGGGTTTTGGGCAACGCTCTCTCTGACAGCTTCAATCAGTTCATTTGAACGTCTTGGTCGTTGATGAACGGGTTGTTCGCGATCTTTCACTATTCCGTGGTCACAAAAATTCGACACCAAACGACGAATAGTGTTGTCAGATGGTGCCTGTTTGCCAAGATATTTTCGACGATATGCTCGTTGAGTTAACACAACTGAACGACTATTTTCAATGTACAAAGTAACTATTTCAGCGCGTTCTTTTGGTGTGAAGCGATACATGGTTGAAATTGTACTGAATTGACGTTTCCAAAACAAGTGAAGTCAAGTAAATCGGTTGTCAAATGTTTAAGTTATTCAATGTTACAATACCGACATAAGAAATGGCGCACCCTGTAGCAAAAGTAAAAGTAGCATCAATTATCCCAAAAACAGCAACGAAGAAGCTTCTATTACGCCCTAAGGCGCAAAAGTAAAATGAAATGCCCTGTTTTCATAATCGGAAGAAAACTCTCTTTGCGGCCCAAAAACACTTCCGAAAAGACTCATTTTAGATGTTGGAGGGACAAAAAATATTTTTTATTAGAGAGAATGACTAGTTTCATCTACCTGTACACACATTTATTCGTGACACTTAAAGAAGTACGAAAAAAAATCAGTATTGACGTTTGAGGTTATGCACACTCTTTCATGATTACCGCTATTACTTAGCTCAAAATGAACATTACTTACCTTTCGATTCATTCTTTTTTGATTTCTCGAGAAATCCAAAATACTTGGTTGGCCTTGTGCCAGGCTTCGGAACTTTGAATCTCGAGGGGCAACCCCCGCCATCACTCTCTCTCACTCTTTCAGCTCTAAGAGAGTGAGAGAGAATGATGGTGGACAATGGTGGGGGCTGCCCCTCGAGATTCAAAGTTCCGAGGCCTGCCTTGTGCACGTTTCATTTTAATGTCGGTTCTCGTAAGCAATAGTGTTGAAAACAGGACACAAGAGTTGACTTATAGATACTAGAAACTAGGATTGGTCATTCACCCGAAAACAGGCTCGAAAAAATGGAACCCATGCTGTCAGCTACGTGGGAGGAGCTTTGGTCGATTTTCATATCTCTACTTTGATACCTGACCACTGGGGCCAAGTAAAACCCGTTAGATTCCTATTTTTATGTCCCAGAAGAGTACAAAAAGTTTCGAAAGTAGGTCATTATCAGGTAGAAATACAAAAAGGTCATAAGGGGTCGTTCACATATTACGTAACGCTTTTTTCTGTTGGTGTCTTTGTCTTACTTATCTTAAATCATATTCTTGTCCTCGTTAAATCGCCTTACGTAATATGTGAACGACCCCTAATTGACCAAAGGAATTTCCTTCGGATGTTATCTTTCTCGAAAAAAATTTCAAAACTATGATCGTAAATTTCCAAATGAAAAAAATAGCTATTTAAAAAAATATTTTCAAAATAAGATTAAAATTTCTGACATCTCAACTTTTCTCAACGAAGTATTTTTCACAAAATTTCGTTTCTACAAAATATTACGATTTTTGGAGTTTCAGGGGGAGGGGGGGGGGGCATGCCCGTCGGGCCCTATGGCTGGCTACGGGCCTGCCCTTTCTCAAAACGCTTGGAACAAAAGAACAACGCGAATGACATTCACTATCAACTTCACTGCACATGTGCGCGAAGAACACCCTCGCGGTGTTTGATTCACGCAGTAAAGTGTTTTTTTACTTTTTTCGCACCATCTCCGTGCTGAAAATAACACTGTACAGTGAACTTTAGCATTTTCTTATAATGCCTGACATCTTTTTGGTGCGATTTAATAATGTTTCGAACACCGCGAAGTGGAGATTTCGTGAGCTCGTCAACTTTACACCGAGGTGGTGTAAAAATGCTCATTCGCACTGAAATATCGCACCGCGTCATTACAACTTTCCACTTCGGTGGCAAGTTCTCGAGATTTTTTCTAACAGTGTAGGTCATCTTTTAATATAAAGGGAAATAAGAGAGTATCGAAATTTCTCGTTTAAAATTCTTTGAAAAATAAGCAGATTGGGACAAAATTTAATTGTGACTAATTTCAAAGGTTTTTGATGTAAAATCTTTTGTTTACTTTGATCATTTCAAGTTTATTTTAAGTGTAGGGGCATTTTCGCGCGTTACGTACGGACATTCGGACGGTTTTTTCGACATAAATGTATAAAAAAGAACTATTATTTTACTCTTGAAATAGAAATCAATAACACCACGTGAAAGAGCGGGAAATTTCCTATTTGGTAAGCACGTTTAAGCAGGAAAAGTATTCAGGAAAAAGGGTCTCGCGAGTACTGAAACACAAAACGTTACGTACGGACGTCAGAGACACATATTCTCTTTGCTATATTTACGTCGAAAACTGCGGATATAAATCGAATATTCATCGTTTCTTTGTGGTTTTCGATTCTTTAAAGTATTGGTATCACGATAATAATAACGGTTTATGACCTTGCTGCTTTGCTTTTTTTTAACGAATGAATTTTTTACGAAAAAAAAAAAAAACGTTACGTACGGACATTGAATCGTTACGTACGGACGTTTTAACTCAAAGTCATTGTAATGACCATATTCAAGAGCAGAAATATATTGTTATAACTAATTTTATTAAATTTATATCACAAACAAAAATACAAGAACTTTAAAAGAGTAAGAAAGGTCTGATTTAATATATTTAATGAATAGAATTTTTTAATATTTATATGAAATTGCATAATGATAAGACATCATAAGCAACGGTAAAAATTGAAAATTTTTTCATTCTACTGAAAATTCAAAAATTAATCATAAAAATTACCGGTCATTCAAAGATTTGGATAGTATATGAGATTATTTTACTGTAATTTTTCATACCGACAGCAATGCGCTCTTCTCTAGGCATATTAGATTCTTCAGTGAAGGTGATCGGATCCATACCTTTTTTGAAAAGTGGTTGGTTTATCTATAGCTTTTAATTTAATGATATAACAAACGCGTCAATAATAAAGTTTCGAGGATTGAGTTCTCCGATATTTCTACGACACTGGTCGCATTTTAAAGGGAGCGTTCTATGTTTTCGGCTACAATCGTATACAAACTTTGCGCCTGGATATGACAAAATCTGTTCATATTAGGCACACCAATTTTCGTACAAATTTCATTCTTCATATGAAAATACGAAAAATTGTCACGATTTGCAAAAATGGTGCTTGGTTTATTATATAAACAATGCACTTAAAGTTAATGCTGCGTGGCGTGCAAAGGTAAACGGTGTGACGTCTAGAGCCTGTTCAAAGATAGTTATCATCAAATTTTTATACAAAATAATAAGAGATCAACATCTTTAGGAGATTGACGTCGAATTATCATCATCATCATAATTATTATAATCATTATGTACAACTGCATAATGTTGAATTAGAACCCTAAATAATGCGAAAATGAATAAAAACCCACATTACTCTAGCATTTAATTTTTTTAGTTCATGTCCGTGTTTTTGCGGAAATGCCCGTAGCGAAAGAGGTACATATATCAGTACAATATCAATTTGCTGAAAGTATGCGAAAAAACCAAAGTTCGTCGAAGAGACATTTAAGCCCCGTGTACAATCGTCTCAAAGCGCCAAACGCAACAGAAACGCAGGACGCGCGCAGAAAGTTAACTCTAGTCAACTTCTGCGTACGTCCTGCGTCTATACCACACCCGGCGCCCTGTGACAATTGTAGACGGGCTTTATTTGAGCTTACGTATTTTATTCAAAACCACCATGTTACGAGTCAGTAACGCCCCCTGAAAAATGAGCGTTCCGTGGCCCTTTACCGATTGGCGTCAGCTGTTGTAACGTTATTAGTTCCAAAAGCGCCACATTCACACGTTATTAATTCTAAAAACTGCCACTGAATAACGCACAATGTTTTTCATAACCATACCGTCATACCAAATAATGACACCAGATGTGTCACAAATTAAAATCAAGCTGCAATCACAACATCACAAATTGTCACAAATCACAATCCTAGCAGACAACGACTGCCATTTTAGTCATATGGTTCATGTGTAATAATAACAACACAACGGTCTTCAATTGTTTTACTCAAAAATCCAAGTTCTTTTTTTTTCTTGTCGAAAAATGGATAAAAAAAGCAAGCTCAACATTAAGCAACAAGTTGAGGAAGCCAAAAAAGATTTTCTCCCAACAAAATCTAAAAGTAGGTATGAATTGGCCTATGAAAAATTTAACAACTGGAGAAAAGAAAACAATACGGAAGAATGTTCGGAACAAGATATAATTCTTGCGTACTTCAACCAGCTCGCGAAAAATCACGCCCTATCCAGTTTATGGACTTATTTTTCGATGCTCAAATCAACCTTGTTCACCAAAGAAGGCATCAATTTGGAGCAAAATTATGTGCTACTAAAATTCCTGAAAAAACAAAGCAAAGGTTACGAACCTAAAAAGGCCAAAGTTTTTTCACCTCAAGAAATCCAAAAATTCATCCGGGAAGCACCAGATGAAGCACCATTGGAAACTTATATTTTTAATAACTTTAACACTATACGAATATTTATTACATTATGAATATTTCTATTCTCACGTTTCTTACTTGTTTTATCATTTATTTCATAAAAGTTATTCAAACTGAATGAAAACTGTCCACTCTTCACGTTTTGCCCGTGTTTCGGTATAATCCTGAGCTAACTCTAATCTGGCATGTGAAACTTTTCAGTTTTTTAAAAATTACCAATGGGATAATGTACAATCAGTTCCTATAATATGATCGATATAATAAGTTCGACGAATGTTACATATTGTTGAAGGTTAATTTTATCTTTAATCCTCTAGGTAATTCAGGTTGGTTATTTCCGTGGACATTTTTTTAAAGCATTTCTATCAAAATCAATAAGTGACACTCATTTCTGAATCGTAAAAGCGCTTTCGTCTCTTTCTATTCTGATCTGTTAGCATCAGATAAAAAAGATAGATATAATGCTTCTACGATTCAGGAACGAATGTATTTTTTATTTTCACTTGAATTTTAGTTGTTTACCATTTGGAATCTACGAAATAGCTATAAAGTAAATTTTCTTCAATTTCCTAAAAAAAAATTTTCGAAAAAAAAAAACTTATCTTTTCGAGTAGAATCCATTTTCGAAAATTACAACAAATCAGTCTGATGGAACATTGCGCACTGGTGAATAACACTATTTAATTCTCCCGGAACGTGCATATCGTGCAGAGTTTTTCGACAGAATGAGTTAACAGGGCAAAAATGACCATAAAAGTACATTTCATCCCTATAAATTAGATAAAATAACTCTAGGGGTACCGCTACAAATATGAAATTCGAAAAAAGTATAAATTTGAAAATTTTTTTTTTTCGACTTTTGGCCAACTTTTTCGATTTCTAGACCTCTAAGAGACGCTCAAAATTATTTTGCAGTAATATCTATATGTCGATACGGTTTATACAATGAAATTTAAAAAATAGTGTTTTTGAAAGCTAATACATCAAGCGAGTAAGCTAAAAAGTTCCTTAAATTTCAATATTTCAATGTAGAATAGAAAACCAATGAGAGGAGAGCATTCAAAAATTTATTTTCAAATTTATATATATTTCTGAATTGAATTTGTTATTGAATTTTATTATTGAATTTTATTTATTTGTAAAGCTGATTCTTACGTAATATCTGCTAAGTAACTAAAGGTTATAATAAGAGTAAAAAAATTTTGATAACTTTCTCACAGTTTCATGTTCTTTCTTCTTTTATTTTTTTAGATCCAGAGGAAAAAGGCGTGAATCTTAAATAATGGACCATCTGGCACAAAACATGGCAGTGATATTGGATGTGATTATGAGAGTTCCTCCGCTTTTTATAATTGATGAACTTCTCAAAATTGCCTTTGGCTTCCATCAGAGCGATTTTGATAAAAACCCTCAATACAGCAATCAAAGTTTACCCGAGTTTTCGGAATTCCCTTCGATGTCTGAAACCATTGTCGGCACTTTATCCTCACAGACATTCAATTTGCAGCAGCTTGTTGACAAATGCATCTACCATTTTTACCTGAATATTGCGCTGAAATTTTTCACCTGCTGCTTTGGTAAGATTTTTTGGATGGGAATTTCGTTTTTAGTAAAACCCAATTTTCAAATAAATTTTTGTACATAAACAAATCACACATTAGGTTGGGTTGCAAAAATGAATAAAATTAGAATCTAATAGGAGAAACATATTTTATGGTTTTTTAGTATTTTTAGCAGCTCTTGGAATGTTTATGCTGTTCACGAAACACCTGGTAATAGTCTATCTTTATCTGACATCTGTTGGAACAATATTTATATCGTACTGGTTGAACGTCAGTATGACCAAGGCTATAATTATTTATGTGGGTCCTCAAGTATCCGGAAGCATACTCGATGACATCCTGAGTCTGAGCATTGCCAAACTTTTAAATCTGGGGCCAGGATACTTGATTATACAAAATTACATTCTGCAAGCTATCCTGGCCAGTATTTTTTGCTACACCCATCTCGCTCCAAAATACGACATACTCCAAAGGCTGATCGTCTTGTCTTTCATGTCGCCTTCCGTTTTGGGACTCTATCCTGTACCGGTGAGTAGTAAAAAATGCTGGTACTTTGTAGAAGCATTTCTCTATGTATAATATAAAAAAAGTGAAACGCCACCGCCTTAGACCGTATAATACATGGACTGACCTTTCCTTATCCCTCACTATTGCCAAGAGTAAAGCCAACATACGCTGGCTATTTTTCGCACCTTGTCGAATAATCATAGTAAGACTTGTCACTCGCTCGTTATTGTGTGCTACATTAGTTTCTCGATAGTGATCTTTGATCGAATTCTTTTCATGGATATTTAACAGTTTTGTGCTATACTCCTAAGTTCCTTATAAGGACCCAGAAATCGGGTCGAAAGCTTGAGAAACAATAAAAAAAACCAGTCATACACTAAGATTGAGTTAAAATTTTCTATTCACTCCGAGAGACCTCGCTACATATTTTAATAAAAATTGCTGCAAATTTCTCTACTGAAACATTCTTTCATTTTGAGAAAAATTTGTGACATTACATTGTCGAGAACCCCCTCCCCCCTGTGTCACAAATTATCACAGATGCTCTGACCACCCTCTAGGGCTGTGACATCATAAATGGAAGCTCCCTAAGTAAACATTGTCAAATGTTAGAATATAATCATTTTTTATTTTATTAATCAATATTATTATCATGTTTCATGAAATCATAAACTGTCAATGTTAAATAGAAGAAGGTTGCAATTAAACAAATTGTTGTATTTCACAAACAATGTGTCCAGTCGGTACTATATAACGTTCCAGTCGGTACTTAACGTATTTGTATCGAGAGAAGGTACGATTAGACCAAAGATTTAAGAAAAAATATTCGTGTACGAAAAGATTTATTCTTCATGTTTATTAAATATATGAAAGCAATTTTCAAGGAACTAAGGTAAGATTTCGATAGTTTATTATCCTAGGATCTCTAATATATCAATTTTACAAAAATAAAGCTATAATACAGGTAATATACAGAAAAAACTTTTTCGATCACGTGATATTTCAAGTATTTTTTGTAAATATAGCGTGGCGGTGCAAGGGTGTAGCGACTCGCTGGCGAGCGCTCACCTCTTGCTTACTACCGCCAACAATGATATATCTAAAAAAAAAAGGTCATTTGTTCGATGATCAAAACGTGATGACTTTTTTTCTCTTTTTTTACAGAGGTTAGCAAATGCTCATTTCTGCCTAGAGCGTTAGTATATCTAGCCACGCCACAGTGGCCATCAGTTTTGTGTCCCTTTTCAAATGTCTAAACAAATTGTACAGATGATATTTATCAATATATTGCATCCTTTTCTCCAAAAATCGCGATTTATGACTGTTAAAATGCGGATCGATTGTATTCCTTGAAGCCATCAGCATTACAAATAACATACCTCGCAAAAATGAAGCACTACATTAAAGAGCAATTGAGGGGCCGGAAAGCATAACGACATCTGCGCGCGGGACAGTTAGAGAATGAAATAATGAAAGACCGAGTGATCGGATATTCTCGATCACTCGGTCCTTCATTCCTTCATTCTCTAACTGTCCCGCAGATGTCGTTATGCTTTTCGGCCCCTCAATTTAACATATAATAAAATTCAGCGCGGCATTTACTAGTATCGACACATCTTGTTATTGTGAGTGAAGTTTGCATAATGTTGTTAGTTTTTTATTTTTTTGTGCAATCGATGATGAGTGTTCGGCAATTTTTATAATTCGTAAGTCTTAATAAGGAAAGCTTGGAAAAAATTATAATAAAATGAAATGTTGATCGATGGTATCATCTTTTTATAGAACAAATCAAATAATTCAGTATATCGGATGAGCTGATATCAATTTTTTTCGTATAGATTACAATCCGTACCATTGACATAGTTCCCATATTTTAACAATAATTTTCTGTCTATGCCCGCATTCGTGAAGTATGTTCCTCCCTTTCAGATAGCGGTGCTTCACCACTCGTCAGTTTTTGCTGCCTTGTTACCGCTGGCCATTTGTAAGTGCGTCCTATGGTTTAATGTGACCAACGTTCTTCGGGTGGTGTACACCAACTACAAGTTTGCCCGAAACTTTATGAGCAACTTTGGCCTGACTGCCCTCATTGAGACCGAGTGGACCCGACTGCACGTGCCCGCTGTACTGCGAACCTTTTGGCTGCTCCGTATGGCCGAGCAGCTCTTCCAAATTCTCAGCCGTCATTACGGCAACGATGGCTTGACCTTGTACTCTACTCTCCGCACTCTCCTTATCAATGGCTGCGAGACACTCACAGCTGTCCTTGGCATGACAAGCATCATTTCATTCGTCTGCCACCACATCGGCTGTTTCTTCCAATGGGTACTTCTCACCGAGGATGAAGATGAAAAAAGTTTCGGCACCATATCCGCCATTTTGTTCTATATCCTGGCTCTGCAAACGGGACTGACCGGCCTGGAGAGCGAAAAACGCCTGGTGCGCCTATGTCGCAACTTTTGTCTACTCTTCACCGCAGTCTTGCACTTTGTTCACAATATGGTGAACCCGTTGCTCATGTCTCTGAGCGCGTCGCACAATCCGGCGTCCCATAGGCATGCTCGGGCACTCGGCGTCTGCGCATTCCTGGTTTTATCTTCCGTCTGTCTTTTAGGTAAGGATAGAAGAGACAACAGAATCTTTATTTCAGGTGTTTTGGAACATTCCAACTTAGTAGAATTTTGGAACTCTACCAAATTACAGTAAATTTTTACTTACGAGTTCTAGTTTTAAAATATTTTGAAAATACCAGATATTAAAAAATGATTTCCTCACTATCATGAATGATCAAGTGAAGGGAGGACTATTGCGTTTTGAAAACACAGTAGTCTACATATGCGACATATAGTCGTACATATGCATATATTTAAAGATGCATATTTAAATCATTTTTTCATTACTCTTTCGGGTTCTCGGCACTTGGCGTACGTGGACCAGGGCACCCTCCAGCTCCTACCAAACTCTTCCTTACACTTCCTAAATATCCTCTACTCCGCCTCCAACTGGGGGCACTCCGCTATGACGACATTGGCCGTATATTACCACATCCAAACCAATCTTGGTACTGTAGAGTCTGGAAAGAACGAATTTGAAAACAGTGAACACTAAATTACTGCGAAGCTTTAGGAGCTTCACGGTGAATTTTGGGAACGATTTATTCTCCAAGCGTCACAAAACCTGTCAAAATCTGGAATCTGGAAGGTCATTAACTCAGTAACGTGTCTATTGTCGTAAGTGTTGATGGCGCTGAAACGGAAAGTGAGAGTTTCTACCTGACTCATTTTTACGAAAATTTTTCGTACTGGAAACAGCGAATTTTTTACTTAGGCAGCCCCGAAAAGTTCGTTTTTTCCAGACCCTACAGTATTTACGTCGACTTGGGATACTTGATAACACCATTGCAGGGGGGGGGGCTCGATCTTCGTTCTAAGGGTCCGTCGAGAAAATACATGTTTTCCCGTTGCAACCAAGGCGCGTCAACCGGCCTTTCCAAGTTGCGGCAATAACTACTGCCGCTTGGTTTGGACGACCGATTGGCGGCCTCGATGCAACAACTCCACTGGACTCCCTTACATAAGTAACATGCTTTTTGCGCTTTTAAACGAAGGATCATAGTCTGTTTCGGGAAAGGGAGAGTGCCTCGTGTTTTTAAAACACAATGATCGTTTCTTCGAACAATGAAGCAAACCGTGGCTTGGAACTGTGATATTTATCGTTTTCAACTACAATACCGTTGTCATATTTAACTTTGTTTTTTCTCTACATGTATGGGAAGCACAAGGCATGTTGGCCGAGTGCTCATAACTCTGTCAAAAACCAGTTACTGACACCTTCTGCCATATATTTTATGCACCTCCTGGGTACAAACTTTTTCACGAAAACCGATCGCTGAGTCAATTATTTTCTTGATGTTACATGAATTCGTTAATTTTCATGACTTTGAGTGAAATTATGAATTTTTAAAATTGAAGTGGTTATTGTTAATAAATTAGTTTTCCCAAAGTTCTCTACCTTGCTATGTCTCACGATATACAATCATTATGATGTCAAGTGCCGTTTAATTTTTAACCCACGGTTATCGTCATAGAATTCTGATTTATTTACTCAAACTCTGGTTGGAGTATGTTGGACGAGTTTTATAGGGGCACGTTGGCCGAGTTGTAAACATAAATTGAATACCAATCATTTAATACCTGATCGCGTTTTTGACTGTTTTTGACCCCAACCCCACACTGTGAGTGGATATTGTCATTGTGACGATGAAATCCTGCTGGGAACGGTAATATCAAGTTGCACACACAATCTGGGCAGTTCTGCTGGAAATGATTTCACATACGTATCACGGCAATACACGTATTCTTGTGAGTGCATCGTGACGTTCAGGATCTTGTATACTTGTCGCTATATACTTTAAAGTGCCTGCGAACATCTGTGCCCTCCTTATGATAATCCGTATAACTCCCACAGGTATACGAGCCGATTCTCAACAAAACGCAACGCGTTCCGCCGCGTTACACATTCGTATCCTTCACACGCGTTACACACCCTATGGGTCACAGACAAATATATGCTTACGTGTGGAATCAGGGGAAACAAGCTCGAGCAAAATACGTCGACAGTTTATCTTCTCTCACTCTTGCTCTGTCTCGCTCTGGTCCGCTTCCCCACGCTTCCTCAGAAGGAGAAACAGTGAGCGAAAGGGAGTGATTTTGGAAGAGCAGGGGCAAAGGGGAACAATGTAACAATTCATTACATTCTCTTCGCTAAATCCCTTCACTCGGGTTGGGCTGGGTGAGATGGAGGAAAGGTCAGATAGAGAGCTGGTGGAGCGACAGTAGGCGCCACTCAGATTTCGTGATACATGGTGCCTTATGGAAGCTTGTAATAGTGGGATATGATGACATATCATTGCATTCATTTAATTCCTAAAAAATGTTGATTTTACAGTTACAATCCTGCCCCGATCCCAGGGCACGTTTGTCCGTTTTTTGCGAGCTGTTAAAAGAAATAGTCAAAATGTCAGTAATCATTTAAGGGTAATACAAATTCCACAATATTGAGCCAAGGGTTTTTGCTATTGAATAGGGACAAAAGTATTTTGCAAAACAAAAAGGAAAAATAAAAAACAAGTCCCTGAACCGAAATTCGGCCAGGATGCCTCGTGCTCCCCTACTTTTTTTATAGAACTTATCGTATTTTCTTGTTTAATATTCTAAAACGTCGCTGAATTTTTTTTTCAAGTTTTCCTCTGGTCACGGTTCTCCGTTAGCACCTGGCTCCTCGCTGTCTCTGTGTTTGGCATTGAGGTCATCGTCAAGGTCCTGGTGTCACTCGCCATTTATTCCCTTTTCCTGTTAGTGGCTTACCGCAGCTCTTTCTGGGATCACCTCGATGACTGCGTCTACCTCATCAGGTCCTTCGGCAACACCATCGAATTCGCCTTTGGCATCGTTCTCTTCTTCAACGGCTTTTGGATCCTTGTTTTCGAGTCCGGTGGCGCCATTCGTGCAGTAATGATGTGCATACATGCGTATTTCAACATATGGTGCGAGGCACGTGCTGGTTGGAACGTTTTCATGAAACGCCGCACGGCTGTCAACAAGATAAACTCACTTCCAGAAGCTAAAGAAGAACAGTTGCGCCAGCATGACGACGTTTGCGCCATTTGCTACCAGGAAATGTACTCCGCTAAAATCACTAGGTGCCGGCACTTCTTCCATGCTGTTTGTTTGCGAAAATGGCTTTACGTTCAGGACAGGTGTCCCCTTTGCCACGAGGTACTTTACAAGCTCGAGGCACAGGAGATGACAAACCTCCCGGTATTAGTACCAGAGGAGGGGGTGCATGCGCCGGAGCTCAGGTGATTTGGATGGGAGGGGGTACCTGTGATATGTAAAAAGTTAGATTATGTTTTGCTCAATGCAGATGCGTGGGTTGCGAGTAGGGATGGGCGTGAGGAGACCATAATAGGAGCATGAACTCGGATATGTATCGGTTCTGAAACAAATAATATCCTGAAATCAAAAATGTCGTATGGGTCATTATTTTTAAATAGGTACGTAAACTAGTTTTATAGCATACATATTTTTTATTTTGGGCTGAAAATTGGTTTTTTTCGAGAAATTTAAATTTTCGATTAGGCTGTCAAATTCATAATAACCTCATTTTGTCGAAAAAGGTTTTTTAAAATCCTTATTTCTCATCAGAAAATCCATGGATTTCAATCATTTTTGTAGGAAAACGTTCGAAATTGTATGAAATTTATGAATAATGAATTATAAATATTTCTCGTAGCGTTGTTGAATTGTTATAAGCGTGAATGAGAAAAGTGTAAAAAATTTCGAGTCAATAGTTTTCCTATTGCATCATTTTTGTTCTTCCCGTTTTTTTTTTTTTATTTTCATTGATTGGTAAAGGTATCAACTACATTATGTAAAAACGGTTACATGCCACAACGTTTCGTTCGTAAGTGAGAATTTTTTTTCGATTTTCCAGCCTGTCATTACCAAGTGATTATGAGCTTTCAATATATTTTTACTTCTCTTGATCTTAAGACACCGTAGTACGTCCCGTTCGATAATTTTTATTTTTAATGAAAATTTCCTAACTTTATTTTTCAATACTCGGAATAAAACATGAAGTCAATTTTTCGGTAACCGGTCACTTTCCCGAAAGCAATTTCTCGACAGACAATTTTCTAGGCAACCTTTTTCCCGACACTGCTTTTCGATTCATTTTTACGAATATACCAATTATTCATATTTCGTTATTTGAGAATAACGAAATAAGTGTGATAAAATTATGTTAATAATTCTGAATCGGTTTCTTTTTTCTTTTAAATGTTTTTTTTTATGAGAATCATTCAAATTTTGTGTTTTTATTAAATTTTTTATTTTATTTATTATTTTAATTATTAATCTTGTAATTTTTTTGAAATTGTTCATTATTCCTGGCCAATTTCATTTCGAAACTTGTCTGTTTGATTTTTCAATTTGATTTTTTTGAGGGATACTTTTTGTGATATTTTTATATACATATTTACCTTTTTGGGGCTACACATTTTCTTGTCGTTTTCTTGCCCTTCTTATAGTATCATTTTTTTACGCATTATTCATATTTCGTTTTTTGAGATTTAAAAAAAATAATAATAATGAGCTATAAAATTATGTAAATAACTATGGATCGACTTATTTTTGCTTTTAAAATTTATGTTACTTTTTGAAAGTTCCCAGGCAACGATTGCTTATTATTCCTATCCTATATTATTCCCAAAGTATTCTATATTATTTTTAGTATCCTAGCGCATAAGATCGTTTTTTAAAAAGTTACTAACTCATATAATATAAAACAATACCGTAGACTCTGTATATGTTACGCGGTTTCTAGAAAGGAACCTAACGACAAAAACCTCGATTCTGAGATTTTTATATGGGTCAATGGAGTAAATAATTATCTTTCATTTGCAGCCAGTCTCACGTTTATACGATAAAAATTGAGCTCAGGATAAATTTTTTTCTGAACATATATTCCAATATTTTCGGTAAAATCTGGCTAAAGCATCGCTCTCTCACTCTACTTGCTACTACATTATCAGATGTCCGTACCTAACGGTCCCTCCGAGACTGGTCCCTTTGTATTTTTATTGTGTCGAATCATTAATGACATCTTCTAGTTCACGCCTATTTCGTCCAAGAATGGAGTAGAAAATAGAAAAGGAAGGGACGAATACGCATCTATTTACCTGCTTTCGAGACCGAAACTTTAAACGCGTTTTTCTCGAAACGCTGTTTTGGTCGTTAGGTCCCTTTCTAGAAACCGCGTCACATTATAACAGAAATTTGAGAGATTTTTTCTGTAACACCCGAATTTTGGAACTCGCAGCAAATTATCGTGATAAGCGTGAAGTCGGGTCGGGGTAGTTAAATTCTATAGAGGAAGTAAAAGTTTTGAAAGACGCAGGCATGGATTCCCGAAAAAAAAACATACGAACAATATCCTGCATAAATGGAAAGGCTATTCATAAATCTCGCGTGCCGACTTTATTATGGTAATTCTACGCCGAAAAATCCCTCGACCTCGGCCGAGTCGGCCGACTGCCGAGGTCGAAAAAAATTTCTCGAAAAAAAAACCAATTTTCAGCCCAAAATAAAAAATACGTATGTTTCAAAACTAGCTTACGTATCTATTTAAAAAATTTGAGAGAAATGGGTGATTCGGTCAGTGACAACCAAACTGATTTTGAAAATAATGACCCGTATTAAGCTTGGTAGTGACAGGAATCAGTGATACTCACGTAAATTACGAGATGGCAGCGACATCTATAAGGCAATCAAATAAAATAATGGTAATCTATAAAACTATTAGGAAATCTTATACAAACTATAGAATTTCATGAAAAATTGAAAATAATAAGATAACTAGGAGTCAGAGGCGTGACACTCCTATCCCTTAAACCAGTGAAGTTCCTGGAAACTTGGAGTAGGTGGGATGGCGTTAGTGTATGCTGTGCCTTTCCCGTCTTTCTCACTTGTTTACAAAACATCGTCACCTGTCGTATTATCTATTGTGTGTGTAACGTTTTGTTTTGTATTTCACGTTTAGTTTTTATCATTTTTTCAATTAAAGGTCGTTGTCAAAAGTAAGTCAGAAATTCAAACGTTGCATTGTTACGTGCAGTGTTTGAAAAAACACTGATTGAATTGATAGGTAATTTTTTTGAATGTTGCCTCTTTTAGTGCTTATTGAATTCGCAAAATCATAAACCATTTTTTACATTTTATCTGAATATTCTCTCGAATATGACGAAATGTGTTTTAAGTAAAAAACATGAAAAAACGGCAAGTTTTTTTGACACTTTATGATATATTTCAACAGTATTTAATTTGTCAATTTGGATCGATTTAAATTTTCCCGCAAATCTGCACCGCAAACGCCAGCGCCATCTCACCTATTGTAACTTGCCAGCGGAACTACAGGAGTGTCCACCCCAGTCCTCTCTCACAGTATTGAGTATATCCCTCGCTGTACAATGAATCGGTGATGAAAAATTCACGGATATAGATGTCTCTTAGAGCAGTAAGAGGAAGCAAATGCAACTACCCAAAGTGCCATCTACACCAGGGATCTTTTCGTCTCCATTTTTTAGCTCAAGAGTCAGCGAGCTAATCCACCCCGTGATGGGTATCAAATACATGCTACACGTTTTAACAAGTCGTAGTGGTCTAGTGGAAAAAGCCTTTATTTCCTATTTCTGACGTATGGGATTCAAATCCTGAGGGTGACATTTTTTTTCAGTTAATTATTTATGTCACATTTGATGCTAAATGTAAAGTCGATATTGTTAAAAATTGTAATTTTGACAAGAATTAGATTATGTTGAAATGGTAGGCATCGCATTTGAAATTAATTCATAATCTATGAAATTGTACACAACATATTGAAATAAGTTATTAATAGTGAATAAAATAAATTTCATTTTATTCATTATATTCGTTATTTCATTATTTCGTTTCAGCTCCTTTTTGAGCCCTTTTCAAGATCAGCAATCTATACACTCAACACAAACAATCAGTATAATTATCACTTAAGAAAAAGAAACACAGAAAACATATTCAATATATGCTCATTTTCAGTCTGAAGGATAATAACATTATCAATGTACAAAACATCGGTATTGTTAAACAATTGATACTTCTTGAGAGTGAAAATAAAAAACACACAACGGCGAAAACTCTCGTCGAACCATTATAATGCAATATTAGTCGTAACACAAGTTACTTGTTCAACAGTTCGTACAATAATGAATCAAAATTCCTTCAGTAGACGGCAAAGTATCAATCTTATCGCATTAAACGTGAGCATGTCAATCACAAAAAAGCAAAAATAAATAGCGTTTATTTGTGAATCATTTAAAATAGCCCAATGAACAGTCATAGGTTCCATCCCAATCCTGAATGTCCCTCTGTTAGTTTATAGTCAATTTCCAAAATTTTCTAATGAGAGCCATCTCCGAGAAAAGTCTCTTTCTATAATTTCTCTCCTTGTTCAAAATTTTAACGTTCCCCCAGTCGAAATCGTGATCCTATTGTACCCTGTATTCATTAATAACAGATAACTCATTAGAATTATTACCAATTCTTTGATGTTCATTAATCCGTTTCTCAATGTATCTTTTTGTTTGACCTATGTAAACTCTCTCACAATCACAACAATAAATCTTGTAAACTAATCATACTGATTGTTTGTGTTGTGTGTATAAATTGCTGATCTTGAAAAGAGCTTAAAAAAGAGGTGAAACGTTGATGATATAAAATAAATTGGTATCTTTTGTCTGGGTAATAGATAAAGGATTTTATTTTCAATTGTTGTAAAAATTCAAAAATGTCGAATTCAGCATAAAATGTGACGTAAATAATAATAATAATAAAAAGTGAGCTTCAGGATTTGAATCCCATTCATTAAGTATAGGAGGTAAAGTCTTTACCCACTAGGTCACTACGAATAACTTGTAAATTAGCGACGGAAAGTGTGATTTTCACGAATTTATATCTATAAATGTTGGCTTCACTTACAAAAAATCAAAGATATGTATCGAATGAAATTCGATTATCTTTTTAAATAATCTATTAGGTATGTAAAAATATAATATGTATATGCATAGGATTTCAGTAAAACAGTTCAACACAAAAAAATTACTGGCGGAATGGAAAAACTGATTCCCTATGTGCAATATACAATTTCCATAAAAGTTTTTGTTCGCTGACATCGTTTTTTAATGTTATTAACAAAAATATGAAAAAAATGTGAAATCGGATGTATATGTCCGATTTGAAAAAAAAAAAAACTATTTTCTTGCTCTCGATGAGAAGAATCCATTCCCCCGCTTTTTTTCGCGAAAAATTATTATTTCAGCAAGTTCATATTGCTGAGATAAAGGCCGTTTTATTTTTCGGGAAAAGATCTGTTTACTATTCCGGCATTTTTTTCTTCTAAAACCTGCTTGGAGCTGAACTGATGCTTTTTGAATGAGTCCCTGAGGATCTGTGTCCAATTCGACCATTCACTCGCTCAAACAATAGAGATCGGCATCCAAATCAGTGTAAAGAAGAGAGAAACTTCGGAATGGTAAACAGGCCTTTTTCCTAAAAATAAAACGGTTTTTATCCCAGCAATATCACCTTGCTGTAATAATGATTTTTTCGCAAAAAAAAGCGAGGGAATGGATTCTTCTCATCGAGAGTAAGAAAACATTTTTTTTTTTCGAATCGGACATATACATCCGATTTTACATTTTTTTCTTATTTTTGTTATTTATATTAATGTTGTATTCCCAAGGTAGTATCGGGTTGGAGCATAGACATTAACACATCACTTCGAACAACACTTTTATTTCATTGACTGATATTTAATTGTACATCAAAAACCGGGTGACGGAAAGTAAGTAAGTAAAGTTATTGTAAGTAATTGTAAGTCGAGTCTCTTGTTTGCTGACTGGAGACTGTCTTATATAGTCTTACGATGTATGGTTATCAAACTAGCTACGGAAATGTACAAAGATTAGAGATATAAAAGAGGAAACATTTACATTGTAGGATAATAGATTTTAATAATGAGCGCCGAAAAAGGTGGAATAAGTAATATGCTTGCTAAACGTGTCGATACGAAATGTGCTCAATCATCGAAAGCTATAACGAGTTTTACATTTACGAGTCTAAAAATAGCATAGTAATGGAACAAATTTAGTGTTCGAATGGCGTTACATTAAATACTCGGAATGATAAAGAACGATAATATTGCTAGATGAAGTCGTTGGGAAATACGCTGATATATCGCAAAAGCAAAAGTAATGATTTTGATATTACACAAAAGTAGGGTTACCAGATCAGTCCAGTGAAAAATCAGTACACCACCATTTGCACCCCCCCCCCCCCCCTCATATAATATAACATATAACCAAACCTGGCACAGTCAAACGCCCTTAAAAAAAAAAAAAAATTGATGAATTAAACTAACCAATTGTGTCAAATAAAATTAAATGCAAGATAGTGCTGATTTAAGCTTAACTGTTTAAAATTAACATAAGGCCAGGTACAGATAAATCACAAATTTTAGAATAGCAAGTAGAATTTAATTATTTTCAAACATCCAAAAATTTACATTGCCGTTTTTTCATACTTCTTGGCACTTCCAATGGCTTTTAATATATCAACATTTTCAGTTTTTATCAGATACTTATAAAAATTGCTGCAAGACATATTCTTATAATTATACTGTGTGACAATAATGTTACGAACATTTTCAACGAGGAGACGATTGCGCTCATCACTCCATTGGATATTTATAAGAGAGAAAATTCGTTCACAGTTGGCGTTATGCCCGGGAATAGAAAAAAAGTACTGTGCAATTTTCAAAATTTCTGAAAAAGAATCAATGTTAGAATTTGCTTTAAAAAATTCACATATTTGATCATTTGAAGTTAGAGAAAAAAATTTAGCAGAATCATCTTTATTCTCTTTTTTCATCTCTATAAAATTGTTCAAATTAGCCAATTGGTCAATGATCTTATCTTCATGAATGTGAACATTTTTTGACTCAAGAAACTGCATTGTTCGGACAACTTGATCGTAGTCAACTTCTTTTGTTGTCAGATCGAATTTCAACCACTGGAACACTTTTAATTCGGATAAAGATGAGGTCCATTTCAACAAATATTCTAGAGCTTCCTGATAAACATTAATGGCTTTTTCATGGAAATTTGCGCATTCCTTTTCTTTTCCTTCAGCTTTCATTTTATTGAGATTCGAAAGTAAAGTCAAAGGCAAAAACTTGTGCTTGATTCTTTCACGCAAGGAATTAGTAACCGATTCAATGATTGAAGTGATTTCTAAAACACTGTTGCCTTCTTTTTCTATTGCTGCTATTTTACATTGAAAAATAAACATGAAAGAGTGGACAAACAAAAGATAGCTTTCAGCCATATCATCAGAGAAGAAATTTTCTATAAATTTTGGAGGTTTTTCTATTGATAAAAAGTAAGCTTTTAATGCAGGAAACAGTTTGAGAATTCGTTCCACTGCAAGAAACAAACTGAGCCATCGAGTTTTGCTGTGTGAAAGTAAAGGTTGAAATTCCACCTGAACGAACTCACAGAATTCTCGTAATTCAGCTGTTTTCACAGTGTAAATCGAAAAATGCTTGAACAATTTAAAAACGAGGGCGTCAATATCGAATTTCCCGAATTGATCCAATCCATGCTGGGCGCTATTATGAAGAATATGAGCAGGGCACCCAACACCAATGACATTAGAATTGACTCTTTCTTTGAGTAGGGCCAACACATTGTTAGAGCCCTGGCGATTAAGACCACCAAAATTTATTGGAGCGTTATCTGCGACAAAAGCTGACAATTTTTCAGTGAAATCATGTTTCTCAAGTACGCTCTCAATCAAATTTGCTATCGTTTCAGCCTTCTCATTATTTGTTTCTTGTAAATCTATCAATTTGACCTGAATGCCACCATTTTCATAATCAAAGTATTGGGTAACAAGAGGAAAAAGTTTATGATGATCATGATTAGAAGCATCTGTACTCAAACTAATGAACGGACTTTTTTCTAAAGCTTTCTTTACATCGTAGATCGCACATGGAGCTAAAACGCCATTAATTATGGCCTCGGTTTTTGTCCTCGCGCAAGACAATTGTTTAGCAATTTCAGAATCTACGAATATCGTACGAAGAAGAGGTGCAGTACAATCCATTTCATTATAACTCGAGTGGTGCTTCACTGTGTGAAATGCTAGAGTTCCTTCTGCAGCCCAGACTTTAAGTGCCATTGGAGATGATTTTGCAACCATGAAAGTATCCAAAGATTGAGATGTTAAAGCAGTCCTGATGTGTTTTTTATGTTTGTCTGTGTTGACGTGTTTCTTCAAATCAGACACTCCTACAATAATGTAAAAATTTTATCATTCCAACTATCAGTATGTAAATTTCATTTATCATGCAGAATGCATATTTTACAATAGAAATCAGTCATTTTTTTTTGACGCATGAATTAAATTAAGAACTGTGTTTTTCATAGCCTCGATGATTTAATTTGTTTAAAAACATAATAAAACTGTCAAATGATAAAATGACTATTTTTCAAGGTAAAAATGTTGCAGTTTTTTTAGATTGTGCGTAATTTACAAAAACTTTCTTAAAAAGTTTTTTTATCCCAATCTTTCATTTTGTGAAAAAAAGTTTAAGAAAGTTTTCATTTAATGACTGGGTAAAAATTTGCACATTTCACGTGAGTTTGAAAATTTTAGTTTATAGATGACTAAAATAAGCATGAAATTATTTAATGAAATATTTATTTTCAAACTGTTTTAGTCTTAAGAATCAAAAATAATTTTTCAACAAGTTTAATAATTTTGAACAATATAAAATAATTCAAGAACTAAATCATTACAGCTCATAGAATAATGAAATAAAAAACCTATCTGACTACACATTTAAAAGATTGAGAAGGAAGAAAAACGTGCATTCAATCAAATTTTAGAGAAATCTGATAACATGTAGGGTAAAGTGTTTCAAATCAATCTACTCAAACAGAGATTACAGAAAGAAATGTGTTGAAAAACTTTTAAAAGGAAGAAAGTCACCCGCCACTGTAATATAAGCGAGAGAAAAAGCTAGTAAAGTTTTTAGATACATTTGAGAATTTTTTAAATTTCACTCTTACTATCTACAAACTGTTGTTCCAATTTTTTTTTCTTTTTCGACAAGAAAAATATAAATATAATTGATGTTGGAGCACAAAGTAGAAAAGTCACCCACCGCTATTAGCAAAAGAAACGAAACAACAACAAATTTCGCACTTCACTTCTTGCTCGGTTCTACCCTGTACGAAGCATGGAAATTGTTTTTTCAATGCAGAAGTAAAAGCATAGTTGCCTTTTCTCGCCCGTTTCGCTTCAGTTGCCATTGTCAACTGATGCAAGTGCTCCAAATATCTGCAAAAAAATTGATTGCTGAAAAGTCACGTTCTATCAACGTCATCAACGACATCAACGTATTCTTTGAAAACAAAAATCAAATCACTCGGATATTTCTGGAAATCTTTGGAATAAGTAGAGTAACGAATTATCATTTTCCATCATAACCTCACAAATGTCTCAAATACAAATTTACAAATTTTTATTTGTACACTTACCGATAACTTGCGAACGTCGACGAATTCCAAAAGTTCGAGAAATGCAGTGTTGAATATTATTCTATGTACATACTTTTTCGTTCGAAAAGTAGTAAATGAAACGAAAACACGATTGAGTTAAAATAACTCAAATATGAAAAACATTGTTCACAATGGCTGTGAACAACTATGAATTAGTGCGGTTAGAGCTGTTACCAGTCTCGATAATCGATCGTATGTCGCTCGCGAACGCACTAAAAAACGATATATTTTGTCTCTTTTCACCAGATATGTATAGTAATAGTAGAACGATGAAAAAAAATCGTTCGGTGTATGTATTATGTACTGTGTGTGTATAAATTAAAGAGCTGTTTCAAATAAAAAAAATCGATTTGGAAAAAAAGTTTAATAAAAATGCGAAAAATCATAAATTTCGCTAAAATCAGTACGCTTTGTTGTAAAATCAGTAAATCAGCACGAAGGTCAAAAATCAGTACGCGTACTGATTAAATCAGTACGTCTGGTAACCCTACACAAAAGGAAGAAATTATGAATTTAAAATAAAACGTCGAAAATATAATGTCTGGAAAAAAACCAGAGGGATATGAGGTATACGACATTAAAAAACTATGTCAACGAACAAAAACCTTTTTGGAAATCGTTCATTGATAACCTAAAGAATCAGTTTTCGAAAAAGTTTTGCCAATAATTTACCAAAAGTCAAATTTTGTCGAACTGTGTAGTTGATAGACTGCTAGTATTTTTTTTATATCTAATATTTTTACAGATTTCTAGTATTTGATTCGATTGCTTTAGATTTTTCTATAGTTGAGAAATTTTCGTGAGCATCATTACCTACATAACTTTTTTTGGAATGTCATGCAGGTTAAAAAGTGCTTTGAAAATTTTCTTAATTTGAGGAAGGCAGATCAGTCACTACTTAATGAAAATTGAGTTGTATTGTTTGAATTTCCAATATTTCGTGACATCCTTTTGCAATTGCGTGACAAAACGCTTAAAGATTGCAAACTTTTATTAGGGAGGTTTTTGATTTTGAGAATCTTAATTTACGCCACCTAGATGTGATAACTTTGATCTTTTTTGTTTTTAACTGATCTTACGGTTTTATTGTTATTTTGCAACGCAATCTTCAAATCTTAAAGTAGGTATTTAGTACAAGTTCTATTTATGCTTATCGAGAAACATTCTTTCATTTGAATATCCCTTTTCTGCAACTTTGAATTACTAATTTTTTAAGGTTAAATGGAAAATTTAAGTCATTTTTACAATTTTAATCGAAAACGTATAAATATTTAGTTTGGATTATGAAAATTCGATAATCCATATGAAAATTTTGTATATTTGATTTAGGTACTTCGATTCCAAATTTTTTGATTTTTCTTTTTACAAAGGCATACAAGCTTTGAGAATTTCTACTGGCAAATTTTGTTTAAAAATATAATGAATGTAAAATGTGAAATTATAAATTTGTGGGGGGTAAAATTTATGAATGTGGAAAATCAATATGATTATTATTTACAGATTCTAAAATCAGAATGATAGAATATCAGAAACTCAATAAGTACTTTTGAGAAACGAATTTCACATGTGAAGTTTGAAATTTGTATCTGAAACAGTGACGTAACTATCGGTGTTCCATGTGTTCCAAGAACACAGGCCCCCAAGATCTGGGGGCCCCCAAAGTTCCAGATTTCGAAAAATTTTGTATAAATGTTGTAAGGGGAGAGGGGCCCCCTATTCCCCCCGAACACAAGATTTTTTGAAGTAGTTACGCCACTGATCTGAAATGTGAAGTTTCAAATTCTTGCGAAGTAAAATTTATCGATGTGGAAAATTAGGTCATGATCACAATTCAAATAAATTAAAATCGTAGTGATCGAAAATTAGAAAACTGATGAACGTTGTTGAGTTATGAAGGTCACATTTGAAATGTGAAAATTCAAATTTTTCAGAGAAAAATTTATAAACGTGCAAAATCAGATCATATGGAGAATTCGAAAATTCTGAAATCGTGAGAATAAGAAACTCAAAAATTGATAAGCAGCTCTTAAAAATTAAATTACAAAAACTTGTGGAAAAAAAATTATAAATAAAAACTAACGGACCCGGCAGACGTTGTTCTGCCGATTATTCATTAGTTTATTCATCAGTAAGTTATTTTAGTAAATATTTGATGGAGACCTAGATTTTACTTGTTGAGATTAAAAATTTTACTTACATTTGATTTGCAGAAAGATAATTTTTTGAAGTAGAAATTAAATTGAAGAAATTCAGACCGTATAATGTAATACCTATTAAAATGCCTTAGGATAAATAATATTTTTTGTTTGCTCTTTTCTGCATATACAAAAAATGATGATGGTTTTCCAACGCGTGAACATGAATTTGGCTAGTAATTTTACTCTAATATAATACAATTCTACTCGCATCGAAGTTTGATTTTACTCTAATGAAAAAGCCAATAAAAAAATTTTTTGAATGTTACTTTTATATGAAGGGTGACTAAAAATATTCTTAAAACATACCCAATTGGATTAAAAGTTTAATTTGCAGGATTATTTTTAAGATTATTATAATAATTGTAATTTTTATTATTTTTATTGTTACTATTACTATTATCATTATTATTATTATTATTCATTTTCAAATGTCTAATTAAAAATAATGAAAAACGAAAGAAGTAAATATTTTTATTTTATGGTTATAAACTTGATCATTTTATTCAACTTTGGAATAATTTCTATGATAAGTAAAACATTTATTCAAATGATGTAAGAAATGAAAAAAATATGATCAAATTTAAAAAGGTTTTTAATAAAATCTTATAAAATAAATTAATAATGAATTCAAAAACAGATAAGAAAATTTACAATATTTATTGTTATACAGTTCTTTCAAAACATGATATGTACTAAAAAAAAGTCGAAAGTAAAAACTTTGCATGCACGTATTCAAGAAGCAAATAGGAAATAACGGACAAAGTTATTATCATAAACTGCGTGGCCACTTTCTACAATAGATTCATCTATATTTTCCATTAAGTCATAATCCTTTAAATTTACAAAAAAAATATCATTTACTTCTGACAGGATATTGAGGGTCTCGTAGAAAACTTTTTCTTTGAAAAATATAACAGATTCTTGGGTCAAAAATTTTCCATTTACTGGTGCTAAATTTTCTGATCTACAATTTACAATTTCTTGAGGGAATATGAAAAAATTCTTTGCCAAAAAGTATAATTTTGATTTTTCAATTCGACATTCGATTCCGCAATCAATCTGCTGAATGCTTGCAAACTTTTCATAAAAGTATAGCGTTTTTGCTCTTTTCCACTTAGGGGCCGTTCATAAACCTCATGTTCTTTTAGGGGGGAGGGGGGGAGGTCAGATCAAAAGACACGCTCCATGTTAACGCTTATGGAGAATCAGGACACAATGGGGGGGGGGGGGGGTTAAAAAAACCGAAATTTGAGTCACGAGGTTTATGAACGGCCCCTTATTGGAATTTTCGCAATAAAATACACAATAGCTGC
Source organism: Platygaster robiniae (assembly GCA_028476575.1). NCBI lineage: Eukaryota > Metazoa > Arthropoda > Insecta > Hymenoptera > Platygastridae > Platygaster > Platygaster robiniae. The sequence goes on along the minus strand of CM052027.1, from coordinate 10,963,453 downwards.
CTTCAAAAAGTTGGTCTTCACAGATATGTAAATTATGATTGTTTTCTTGATAATATTGATTTAGCTGAAGTTCAATTTTTTGAAAATTTTCCTGTCTTGATTTTATTTTAATACAAAAAGACGATGGGCTTTCGATTGTTTTCACGATAATAGTTGAATTTTGAAGTAATTCTGAATGAAGTGATGGAAGTTTCCTTAATGATTTCATCGCCATCTTGACATATTTGCAAAAAACAGACAACAAATAAGTTTCTCATTCATTTGTATTATGTACGTTCGCTTCTTCAAAGTTTTTTAGTTCTACTTAATTTTGATTTGATATCGTTTTAATTTTATAATAAAGTGACAAATATTAAAGGATATTTCAAAAAAGTAGTACAAAAAAATAAAAATAAAATGTTTTAAATTTATTATCGTAAAAGAATAGTAAAAAAATTTATTTTTTTACCATTCTTCCAATTTAGGAAAAAAATAAAATATCCAATTTAGGAAAAAAATGAAATATTTAAAAAATGATAGAATAAGTTGAAAATTTTCTCTAACTTTTCAGAAAATGTTGCGAAAAATGTAGATTTTCAAAATAGTCTTCGGTTATCAAAGTAATAAGAGTTTGGTTTTCTTTTCCGTATATTATTTATAACTGACAGTGTGGTTAAGAAAATTTGCTTTTCTTTTTTTTTTCGATTCATACATGTCAAACTATTTATTTAATTACAATAAAAGTTGGAATAAAACGTAAGGATTTAATTAATGAAAATTAATGAATAAACAAATTTTTTGTAATGAATTCTGAGAAAGCAAGCTCACAGGCGTGCGTGCACGTGCACGCACGCACGCACACACACACACTGCACGTGATGAGATATGTTGAACTGACGGTTATTAAATTTATTTTAATTTAAATGTTGTTGTTGACATACCTTTCATGTAAGATAATTTGATAAACAAAAAAAAGAATTGTCGAATGAAGGTTAATGGTTGCTATGTAAACAAACATCATTAGGGGCCGTGCACATAATACGTCACGCGTTTTAAGGAGGCTTTAGACCACCCTCCCCCTTCGTCACGCATTTCTCCATAAGAGCTAACATGGTTAATCACACTCAGGCTGACCCTCCCCCCCCTCCCTCCAAGAGCGTGACGTACTATGTGCACGACCCCTTAACAGTAGCATAAAAAATCAAGTATTCATAGTAGGTGCGTGCGCGCGCGCGCGTGTGTGTGTGTGTGTGTGTGTGTGTGTGTGTGATATGCATTCTTTCAGTTGCTTGTTGGTTACGCGACCTTTCTTGATAATAACTTGAAACTTTTTGTACCATTAACATTCTACAGAGTATAACGAAGAAAATAAAAAAAAAATTTCGGCAAATCAGTTCAGCCGTTTGCGAGTGATGAGGTAACACACGAACAGCATTTCATTTTAATATATATAGATTTATATGCAGATGTGGAAAATCGGGTCAATTCAATTCCTTAAAATTCTTAAATCGTAGTGACAGAAAATTAGTAAATTGATAAGCATCTTCGGGAAATAAAGTGTTCATTTGAAATGTGAAATTTAAATTTTTTGCAAAGTACAATTTACAAATGTAAGAAAAGGGCATGATCATAAATTAGAAATTCTAAAATCGTCGTGATGGAAAATTAAAAAATTGATAACACTGTTGAGGAAATAAAGTTTATATTTCAAACGTGAAATTTGTATTTTAATTCTAAACTTACAAATTTTTGCGTATACGTCAAACGATTAGATTTAGAAATGTTTAAGAATACGCTACATTTGAAAACATTTCTATACAAAATCTTTCCTACGACATTAGATTGTGTTGCATTTATATATTTTTTACGTCTTATTTCACCAGGGAAATAGAAAATAAGTTCAGGGTTGGGCGAAATCGATTACATAAAAATTACAAATTACATGTAACGCGCTACACTGATATTACTCAATTACATGTAATTTTGTAGTGCAAGAAAATGATATTACTTCGTTACATGTAGTTGAGTAATCGCAATGTAGCGCGTCGCATATAACGCAGTAATCGAGAATTCCCGATTGCTGCGTTACATGTAATCGAGTAACGCAGAAGCAACGCGCTACATGTAACGCAGAAGCAGCGCGTTTGCTTTACATGTAACGCAAAGATTAGACCACGCTCGCCACGAACGTAGGGGAACAAAGAATCAAGGAGAAGAGAAAACTTTATCTCTCGAGTACCCCTACTCTTTCGGAACTTCTGCCCGGCGGCTGGCACGGGCCCGGCCGGCTGGGGCCCAATTCTGCCTTTACGTAATTTGCGTTACTCGATTACATATAACCCAGCAATCAGGAATTCTCGATTACTGCGTTACATGTAACGCGCTGCTTCTGCGTTACTCGATTACATGTAACGCAGCAATCGGGAATTCTCGATAACTGCGTTATATCTAACGCGCTACATTGCGATTACTCAACTACATGTAACAAAGTAATATCATTTTCTTGCACTAAAAAATTACATGTAATTGAGTAATATCAGTGTAGAGCGTTACATATAATTTTTAATCTGTAATAGTCGATTAGTAATTTCGCCCAACCCTGAATAAGTTCTTTCTAAACTTTCTTATTCTTAGCAGCGTCTTACATTTCTATCCTCAACAGAGTTTAAAAAATACAGTCCTTTCAATACTTGTGCTCTTTTGAATAGTGGGGGAAAGACTTTAATAATTCTCGGTGGATTGAAAGGTGAGCTGACGCTGCATGTACAACCCTATTCTCCACGAAGTATAAAACTTGATAATGACGAATATTAGTCTCAGTTTACAGGTATTTAGTATTGAAAGCACCAAGTTTTTATGTTTCCTGACAAATATATGAAAGGCCCAATGTAAAAGTCGGACAAGTAGAGACAGAAAACATGGAGTGTCGCATCTATCTGTCTCTTATATTTCCAATTTTTGCTTTAAGCCTTTCATATATTCCTAAATTTCTCATGACATAGAAACTGGTAACTTTTAAATGTCGTGCGATTACATCGTTTTTAGGCTTGAAAAGCGCAATGAAATTAATGCGCTACGAAGTGCCACTGACTGACACTGATTTTCAATGCTCACTGAAGTATAGAAACTATAGCTATCATAATTCAATGTATGCGTCAACTCTGACTCGGGTTATGTTTCTGTCAGTGTTTTTTTTTTTGCGCGTAGCGTGATCGTGGTAAATGCTATAGATTTTAAAACATTTCAAATTTCAAACAAGTTTGACTGTGCATCAGTTTTCATATCACTTGTGACAGGAATGAGGTATATTTTTTTAGCGTTACAAAAATATTTTTTGAAGAAAAATGTTCTGAAAATGAGCATTTTTTATCTGTGGCAATCCGACCAGGGCTGCCAGATCGGAAATGGCTGAAAAACGTATAGTGGGAAAAAATGGCGAGGGGAGGTAGTCAGAAAAAACGTATAAAAACGTATCGACCTTTTTCTCTCGCACTTATGGCATAAGTGCATTATGCATCACCCAGTAGTAGTAGTATGTGATGTATGTACGATAGAATCAGCCCCCTGTCACGGTATAGCCCTCGCTGTACAAATGAGGTGGAGACGAAAATTTCACGACGTAGATAGCGATTCGGGCGGTTGCATCCGTTCCTTCCTTACCGCAACCCGCGCTTCACCCCACAAGCTCTGAGCGGATGGAGCGAAGCGCGGGTTGCCGTAAGGGGAAACGGACGCAACCGCTCGAAGCGCTATCTACATCGTAACATTTTCGTCTCTACTTTTTTAGCTCGCGTTTCAGGGGGCTGGATAGAATGGCTTATCATCTCTCTCGGCCAATGAACTTCTACCTATTTTGATCAGGCGCGAAATAAATTACACTTGAAACGACTATTCAACTGTATTTGAAAAACAAGGAGAAGTTGATTCACATCTTCTTAGAGAATCGAGCGTGAACAATTTTATTAGCATATTCGATTTAAGAAAAATAAAAGATAAATTCAAAATTTTCTTGCACTATCTTGAATGGACGATTCAATTTAATAATAATGACAATCGATTACAAAAATTAAACGAGGAAAAAATTTATCACGAAATATTTAATAAATGAATAAGACTACTGATTAAAACTACCCCTAGAAAAAAAATACTTTGAATTACCGGGTAATGTAATTAAATGGTTTAAATCACGTTGACGATAAAAATATATGATTTTAAAATATATAAAAAATGTATATATCTGTCAAAAAAGCTCTTTCAGCAAAAATTAAGTTTTGCATTTTTCTTGAGTATTCTCAGAAATATTATATTTAAAAATGTAATTGAGCGATTTTAATAAATCTGAGCGTTGCGGCGCAAACCATAAGCAATTGTTGACAATGTAAACATAAACATATGAAACGACGTCAACACTCAATATAAAGCCGTATTCTCACAAAACGATAACTTATGGAACCGGTATGTCAGGCTCAAATTAAGTATGTGTATATATTCATATATGTGAAAGAGAGAAGTAGTAGCATGGTTACATATTTTACCTTGGCAGTGGTCGGTTAAGAGGAAAGCCTGAAAATCCCTAGGAATATGTAAAAAAAAACGGTCTCTGAACCACAAACGTATGAGAAAACATATTTGCTTGAAAAACGTATAAAAAAACGTATCGCTCTCGAAAACCTCTGAAAAAACGTATATCTGGCAGCCTTGAATCCGACAACCTAAGAAGTACACTACGGCATAAGGTTCATTTCACATATGATAATCTATCAAAACTTTGAGCCTAGCCTTTGAGCTGAGTAGACTTGTTTGTTCTGCCTAGTAGCTGTAAATATATTTTCTGAACTTTGAATGAATATACCCTTTCCTCCTAGAGTTTAGAATTTCCGAATGTATGTCACGTCGCCTTCCGCTTTATAGTTCTGGAATACTCTGAGAAGTATAGAAATCCACAAATTATTGTCGGGCACATTTTTATGCTCTGTGAAGTATAGAATTGACTGCTGATCTTATACAGGAAAAAAACTTTTAGAAATCGGTGCTAATTTTAAACGTCTCTAAATAAAATCGTTCGACGTGTAGTTTAATTTATAGATGTGGAAAATCACGTCATTTTCATTATTTTAAAACTTTAAAATCGTATTAATTTTTGCAAAATAAAGTTTATAGATGTGAAAAAACGGATCAAGATCATGATTCAAAATTTTAAAAATTTTAGTACTGGGAAATAATAAAATTGATGAGCAATTTTAAGAAATAAAATTTACATTCGAAATGTGGAATTTCAGTTTTTTGCATCGTAAAGTTTATAGATGTGGAAAATAGGGCCATTATAATAATTCTAAAATTGTAGTCATAGAAAATTGAAAAAATGATAAACACTTTTGGGATATAAAGTTCATCTTTGAAATGCAAGATTTGAATTTGAAATGTATGCTTACAAATTTTTGCGTAGTAAAACTTGTAGACATGGAAAATAAGGTCTTTCTCATCAATTAAAAATGTTTAAATTGGAGTAATACAAAATTAAAAAATTGATAAGCATTTGAAAGGAATGAAGTTCATATTTGAATTGCAAAATTGAAATTTAAAATGGAAACTTACAAATTTTTGCGTAGTAAAATGTATGGATGTGAAAAATCAGGTCATTGTCCTATAATTCAATCATTTTAAAATTATAGCGATGAAAGATTAGTAAATTTATAGTCACTTTTGGGACTTATAGTTCACATTTCAGTTGTGAAATTTACAATTTTTGCAAAATAAAATTTAAAGATATGGATAATCGAGTTAAGACCATACTTAGAAAATCGTGAACTTGTACTGATGAAAAATTAGAAAATTGATGTACACTTTAGAGAATTGAAGTTCACTTTTCAAATGTAAAACTTGAATGTGAAATGTGAATTTTCAAATTTTTGGGAAGTAAAAGTGATGGATGTAGAAAATTAGGTTATGATCATTATTCAAGAATTCTAAAATTGTAGTGAAGAAGAAGAAGAAACTTGATATTAATTTTTATAAAGGAGTTCACATTTAATGTCACTCCAGTTTCAAATAAATAAATATTGGGGTTGAAAACTACAAAAACTTTTCTGTATTCATAAAAATCTTATGGAATTCAGTGTAGTTATAAAATTTGCAAAGTAATAAAAATCAATTAGTAATTAAAAACAATTGGTTATAAATACTCAGAACAATTGGAGCTCCCATCTGGATTTTTACAGCCGGGAACTCATATATTCTCTCGATTTATAATTGAAATTAAAATGATTATTTTTAAGGTTTGAGAACTTTTAAAGTTTTTTATTGCTATACTGATGCCCCTTCAATTTTAGGATTTCCAAATTTTTGCCCGAATACATTCAGTTGTTTGGCAATGTTGCAATACGACAATCGACATACACAGAACAATCGATGTTATGCATAGTTATGATGTTTAGTTACTGATCCCTAAAAACACTGGACCAGCAATGGCGTCCCCCTACTCTTCATCTCGCGGCGGATTTGAATGTCCGCCATATTTCATGGTTCATTGCCGGGCATGCGCACTGGGTTACTACTGCAGCGAACAACGAGTATGCGTGCACTATATGTACACCTAGTATTCGTAGTAGTAGTGACCCAGTGCGTATGCTCGGCCACGAACCATGAAATATGGTCGACCTTCAAATTTTTACCCCTACTTTTCAGCCATTGCTGATCCAGTGTTTTTACAGATCAGTGTGTTCACTGAACTGTTCAGTACCTTCAGTACATGTCGCTTTCCTCTTTCAATTTGGCCTATCCCACCCACAATATGCATACACATTATGTCGATGGCTAACAGTCCCTAATAACAGTCGAGTGCGACGTTGCCAAGTTTTTATATTTTACTATGTGACATTTCACCTTGTTATTTTTTTTTTGTTTATAACAAAATCGGGAGTAAAAATTAATTTTTCGGAATTGTTATCGTTTATTAGGATAGCACCCGTCGATTAGGTAGTTTTTTTACAGAAATTCATTGACCCATTATATCTTCACAGAAGAAAATGCAGCAGAAATTTCCAACTCCCATAAGAAACAATGCATCTTCGCAATTTTTTTCTAAAAACTAAGAAGTGGTTTTAAATGAGATTTTGCATGAAGCCTCAGAAGCAGAGATGGGCATAACGAAATACATGTGTAATTAAATACACAATAAAATACAAATACATGTAACGAAATACTTTCATAATTACTAAAATACATTTAACTTCGTATTTTTCGACACCAAAATACAAAGTTATATGTAACTGATTATTTTAGAGTCGAAAAATACTCAATTACATGTATTTTTGTAATTCTCAATGTATCTTGTTAAATGTAATTGGATATTTTCGAGCGTTGAAATACAAAGTTAAATGTAACGAAGTAGTTCGGAGGCAGAAAATACTCAGCTATATGTATTTGTAGGATCGTCGAAGCATCTTGATCGATGTATTTGGGTATTTTTCGACGCCGAGATAGAAAGTTAAAAGTAACGGAGTATTTTGGAGACCGAAAATACTCAATTACATCTGATGGATTATTTTGGAGTTGGAAAATATTAAGATACATGTATTTGTGTAACTTCGAAAGTAATTCATTACTTGTATTTGATTTTGTATTGTATTTGTATTTTGATAAAAAAATTTATATTAAATTCAGGTGATATTATTCTTGTCATAACAACAGTTACAAATTTAATCTAATGCAAGGAATCGACTCAAGTTACATTAACACATGTGTTATACGTTTCATTGCCATTTGAAAAAAATGTCATCTAAACTAAAAATGTCAACCTTACTATTATCAAAGTCACGTTAACTTCATTATAATATGGGTTCCTACTTTGACATAGATATCAACATAAGTTTATTGAATAAAAATTATTTTCTAATTATTGAACAAGACTGTAATTTATTCGATAGGAGAATTTTCACAATGGTGACTTATAAGTTGGAGCAAATTTTCTGACGGAAAGTTGTTAAAAAGAAGGGAATGGGCAATAAAGAAAAAAGTAGAGGGGGTGAAAATAGGACTGAAACGATTAAGAAATCGTTAGTAATAAATTGTGACTGAAAAATTGAAGAAAGAAGTATATTTTATATATATTCACTTTAACGTATTCTCGAAAAATTTATTTAAAAAATTCCGTATACTTGTTTATTGTAGTTTTCACGATCTCATATTATGAAACCAATAACAAATTTACTTACATACATTTTTAAGACTATTTGTTAAAAAAATTTGTCATTGTTTATTGTAACGTTTGAGAGAGAATTTTTTAATTCTTAAATTGATAAGCTTTTTATAACTTTTACGGTCGCTGTCTACAAGTCTAATATCAAATCAATAACATATATTTGTTTAAACAAATTTTTCCATAATTTATTCTTTTTGAAGATGCGTTATGATTTTTGTGTTTTTGCGCTCGCTAATTATTGTGAGGCGGACATAAAATTTTTATTATAAACCATTGCTAGAAACAAATAGTCAAACGATAACATTTCTGGAAATTAGGTAAAGATGAGTTAACCTGTCATTTTTCCCATTGCTTACCATTGATTCCTGACACGACATTTGCACAATACATATTGTCAAACAAATTTTCAAAAAATTCTAAGCATTGGTTTTTTTGAAAGATGCGTCATTATTTCCGCGGTGCTCATAATCTGGAGCTTTTTTGGTAAAAAGGGGGAGGGGTGTTAGAAAGGGAAATTCTTGACCCTCGGAGCAATTAGAGCATTATACAAAGCGTCTGATGGGCCCTGCTACCGCTGAGCCGGGCCCCAGCGGAAGTGGTTCTTTGATCTTATTTTCGAGAAAGTTTTTAAATTTATGAGTACTCGTTTGAAATTTTTCGGCATTCTCAAGGCTGCACCCCACATGCTTTGAAAAGAACAACCACGATTTTTTCTTTCAACGTAGAAGAAAATTGTTTTTAAATCAGTGAAGTATATGTTTGGTTATTAAAAATGCAAACGTGATATTATATATTGTAAAAACCGTGGATAGCACATAAAATTAACAATTGAAAAATGCGTCAAATGCGAGAGTAGAAATAATTAGTAAAAATAATTAGTTAAAAAATTTAACAATGAAAATTGAATACCCGTATATAATGAGTCAAATTTTCCCAAGTGGACCACTAAAAACGGACCTATCGATTTTGAAGATCTTTTTCGCTTTTTCCAATAGCTTGAAACATTATAAGTGCTACTACAAAATGTTTTGAGAAAATTAGCTATTTTTTAGTAGTTATTTATAAACAAATTTTAGGCTACGTTTTCGTAAAACGGCTATATTTCAGTTTACTAACAGTGCGATTAGAATGAAATGTAAAACACACATATAAAAATGTCTAAACAACTATTTACGAGTAAATTCATATTTATATTTTTTTGTGTTTATACAAATTTTTTATTTTTATAAACAAATGCAAATTTTTCAAACTTCTCATATAGGTAGAAAAAAAATTGAAAAACTCGTGGATGCGGCAAACATTCAGCTTTAATTAAAAAAAAAAATTTAGTACAATTCACAAACAAAAAAGTTGTCAATTTTTTTATGTAAGCCTGCACGCGCTTGGGTGCTACCGAGTCGTCTCGTCGGCGCCAGTTATAACTCTCCTTCGTTAACTATTGAGTATTAATATTTCCTATTTTTATATGCATTATTATGCAATATAATGCTTACAATGTCGTCGTCAAATGGGTCAAGAAAAAATGAACAAATTTTTCGTTAAGGTTTTCTGACAATCAAGTTGTAAGAAAAGACGCATCATTAAGAATTTGTATTTATTTAAGTATTTGTTGTACAACGTCGCTCTTAGCTGCAGAAAGTACTTTGCATTGAATTTTTTCATCACTAATCGGTTTGTAACAATGAAAGGCTCGTGTGTTTTTCACGGTTTTCGCTGTTGCAAATCGCGATTCCAATTTTTTTTTGTGATTTTTGAATTCTTCAACTGTGCAGAAATCAAAGTAAATTTTATTGAAAAATTCAGTTGCACACTTGTACAATTCTGTAGTATTTTTTTGGAATTTCCGTTTTGTCAACTAGCGCGGTAAGCATTTCTTCTGACGTACCCTCCAATTCCATCACACGCCTCTTTTCCATGTGATGTTGCAAAGAAATGCCACTCGGCTTCTATACCAAAATCTTTTTCATGATTTAACAAATTCACAAAATTCAATCTGTTTTTATATTGAGAGCCTGCTCCATCAGAAAAATAGTAAAGTTTTCTAATATTTCTTGTTTCAAATTTATTTTTCAAGAAAGAAATCATTTTGCTGTTATAAAGGTGAACTCCTGTTGAATCGTGATTAACTTATTCAGAAAAAACAACAAAATTTAAATGTTTTTGACACCATTTTCCTTAAAATAGACGACATAAACGTGTAGGGTCGATTGATCTTTCGACCAATGCTGCGACTGAATTGCATCTTGAATATGAAAAGAATAATTTTCTGAGAAATCATGCGTCACTATGAATTCCTCCTCATTGATTGTATCCTTCAGCTCTTCAAGATAAGTAGCTTGAGATTTAGCAAGAAAATCGTGTTTTAAAACGGTTGGTAATTCTTTATCCAGTTGATTAATGAAAACATTAATATTTTTACTTTGCTCCAGGAGTTGGCACCTGCGAAAAATTAAATACACCTTGCACCATGTTTCGCATACTTACAAAAGTCATTGCATTAAAAATAATTCACGCGCCTTTCTGTTGTAAGCCATTGATTGAAGGTCACTTTATCTACTTTTTTGCTTCTTAATTCTGATTTCAAGTCACTCAAAACCATATTTATATCAGGACATTTCGTGCATTCTCTCAAACGATATTCATTAGTTTTCTCTGGGCAAACCATTTTGTTGAAGTAATCGCGATATGTGGAAGTGAAGTTGATATTTTTGCGGAGAAACTCTTGTTTTAAACCAATGAATCGCTGTCGGAGATTCTCGTGAATTTTGCACACGCAAACATTGTGTGTGCCTTTCGGTCCAGCCAAAATTCACTGGGGTGGTCGCAAGGCTTGGAATGTTGATAAGGAGATTTTCGTTTTTTTGTTTTTGGCCAAAAAATCTTGGTGAATATCTCGGATATTTCCCAAAAGCAAACGTTTCTGTACAAAATAAAAAGATTTACACGATATTGGATGAGTAGGGTGCAAAACCATTTATCAACAAACCAATATGTAAATCAATTTTAATTTTTTTTTTTTAATTGAATTCTCTTTTTACTCTTTTTAGGTGTATATTTTACTCGTTTCGAAATCGAATAGTTTTTTTTCCAATTTGTTCACGATGTAAGTTTTTCTGCTGTAAATAATATTCTAGAATTTGAATCCTACCCTACTTGATTAATAACGCTGATGTTAATTAGAATTGCAAATTTTTAGTGAACGCAGTTATTTTGATTTAAAAATATTGTCAATCAGGAAAAGATTCAATTGAAAAAAAAAAGAATTTCATTAAAATTAATCGAAACATTAAAAAAATTTTCATCATTTTCGATAACAGTGAAGAACAATAGAAGTGAAAATAACCTGTTGATATAATATATTTTACTGTAATTCCATTAAAAACAATGTGTTGATTCACACAAACATCTGTGTTGTATTCGCCAATTTCTCATGTGGGATTGAATTATTAAATCAAATCGATTCAAAAAATGAATTCTATTTAAGGCAGTTATAAATCATCAGTTATGATAATTACATGAAATAAATACCTATGATAAGGTTTTTTATAAAATATTTTCTGCTTATGATTTAAAACCTCAAAAAGCATGAATATACATTTCCAAAAAAGTTTATTTACCGTTTCATGTTCAATAACGATAGATTTGACATCTTTGGCACCTGGCATCACGCGGCTCACTTCGTCTGATATATAAAATTCCTTGACTTTGTTTATAATTTCGGTTTCCAAGGGACGGCCTTTCTTATCACAGGGTGTAACTCCGTATCCTTTGGTATCATGCAAGTGTTTGGCTGCATTAACTATCCGCCGAGAAACACCAAACGTCCGAGAGATTTTTCGTATACTCCACTTTAATGGAAAAGTGATAAGGAGAAAAATTTTTTCTTTGCGATTAGCCGCCTTTGACAACGCTAATTTCAAATCTTTGACCTATTCGGTCATCTCATTTTCTTTGGAAGAAATCGCAAAACTTTTTTTTAATTATTGTTGTCATTAGGATCGATTGATCTTCATTCGACAGATTTAATTCTGACGTTGATGGATTGAGAATCATTTCTTTCAAAGGCTCGAGTAATTTGCGTCTTTTGTGCTGTTCATCCACTCTCTTGCACTCAAAATCAGGATCATTTTTACTTGAACTTGATTCGTCATCTTTTTGTTCTCTACACTCAATATCAGCCACATTTCCAGATGCACTCTCAGAATTTGCACAGTTTTTTTCCGTTTCTAGGCGCACAAAATTGATATTTTCTTTTTGTGGATAAAGCTGCACTTTGCACTTGGAACAGACGTGTAAACCGTATAAAGCACTGAATCTGGAGTCCCAGTTATTCGAAATAAAAGATAATTTTTCACGAAAATTAATATGACGTTCCTTTTTGAAAGGATTGCAACACTTTGCCGGCGGGTACATCTTTCGATTTCTTAATTTTTTTTAACTTAAACGACACAACTTGTGCAACGTTGGGTCAAAAATGATCTACTGAAATGAATTTTTTCCTAAGAATGAAAAGAAAAACCAGTTTTTGATAACTTTCCTGAGTTATCTACAGTGTGATGCTTTTTTTATACAGACCAAGGAAAATCAATCAATCATGACAATCAATAGCCAACGAAGGAGAGTTATAACTGGCGCCGACGAGACGACTCGGTAGCACCCAAGCGCGTGCAGGCTTACATAAAAAAATTGACAACTTTTTTGTTTGTGAATTGTACTAAATTTTTTTTTTTTAATTAAAGCTGAATGTTTGCCGCATCCACGAGTTTTTCAATTTTTTTCTACCTATATGAGAAGTTTGAAAAATTTGCATTTGTTTATAAAAATAAAAAATTGGTATAAACACAAAAAAATATAAATATGAATTTACTCGTAAATAGTTGTTTAGACATTTTTATATGTGTGTTTTACATTTCATTCTAATCGCACTGTTAGTAAACTGAAATATAGCCGTTTTACGAAAACGTAGCCTAAAATTTGTTTATAAATAACTACTAAAAAATAACTAATTTTCTCAAAACATTTTGTAGTAGCACTTATAATGTTTCAAGCTATTGGAAAAAGCGAAAAAGATCTTCAAAATCGATAGGTCCGTTTTTAGTGGTCCACTTGGGAAAATTTGACTCAATAATGAAAATCGTAAAAATTTTATAAAGCCTAATGCATCTTTGAGAGAATAAAATTTTCTATGATTTGCTACAGCAAATATATAGTGCAAATTTGATGAAATCCCGACAAGATTATCAACTTCGCGAAATGTTATACAGTGAGAATTTGTTCAAACCAACTATAGAAGATGTTCGAATATAAAATTTTCAATCCGTTAAAAAAGATGATTTTAAAAACGACAAAGTGATGCACCTTCAAAACAATTAAATTTGATCGATGATTTGATTAAAAATTTGTTCATTTGTAACAAATGAACACTTTACATTTGATACTGAATTTGACGTCAGCAGCCAAAAAAAAACATTGAAAGGTTTTTCCATCTTACAAAAACCCAATGCTATAGTTATTTGATTAAAAAAAATTCGGAAAATTTGTGATGTACAAAGTCGAAAGAACTTTTATAATAAGAGATGGGGGAAAAAGCACGAACATGCATCTTCAATACACTGTTTTTTTAAATCATTTGTTTAAACAAATAATGTTGCGAATATGATATTGGATTCTAGTGAACGACCAAAATAAATTATGCCAATCTTTTCCATTTTGCGAAAATTCGATGGTGTCAATTCTTTGAACAACTTTTTAAAAAAATATTTACGATGTAAATTTGAAATTGCTTTTATAGTTGCAAATCACGAAAATTGCACTGAACATATGCATCTTCAAAATAACGAAATATTTCAATAATTTGTTTGAAAAAGTTAATGTTGTAAATTCGATATTACATTCGCGGTCAGCGTTCGAAAATTTTTTATCAAAGTACAAATACAATACAAAATAAAATACATGTAATGAATTACTTTCGAAGTTACACAAATACATGTATCTTAATATTTTCCAACTTCAAGATAATCCGTTAGATGTAATTGAGTATTTTTGGTCTCCAAAATACTCCGTTACTTTTAACTTTCTATCTCGGCGTCGAAAAATACCCAAATACATCGATCAAGATGCTTCGACGATCCCACAAATACATATAGCTGAGTATTTTCTGCCTCCGAACTACTTCGTTACATTTAACTTTGTATTTCAGCGCTCGAAAATATCCAATTACATTTAACAAGATACATTGAGAACTACAAAAATACATGTAATTGAGTATTTTTCGACTCTAAAATAATCAGTTACATATAACTTTGTATTTTGGTGTCGAAAAATACGAAGTTAAATGTATTTTAGTAATTATGAAAGTATTTCGTTACATGTATTTGTATTTGAGTAATTATGAAATACAATTTCGCCCATCTCTGCTCAGGAGGCTTCAAAACTTTCACTTGCAAATTTTCATCAAAATTTGTCGTAAACGGTTTTAGGTAAGTACTACCTTAAGAAACGTCGATTTTATTACATAAATATTAACAATTGCGATGCAGGTATCCGAATGGCCCATCCCTGTTTTTAGATGAAAGAGAACTTTTTAGCGTCAAGGGTTGTGTAAATATACCGGTGCTGTGGGTTGTTTATTTATTTAAAAAAAAGAGTGTTTCGGGTCAGGGAAATGTTTTTTGAGAAATTTAAAAAGTCGTGGGGAAATCTAAAATAATTTTTAGTGATTTAGGACAGTAAGAAGTCTTATATTCAATCAAGTTGGAATATACATTTCGTAGAGTTTTTCAAATGTATTAACAGCAAGTAAATTTTCCTAATGTTACCAGGAATATTTTCGATATTGAAAAAACATGAAACCTTTAATTTTATTAAAGCTTTAGATATTTTGGCTTCTTTTATTTGGGTAAAAAAGTCCTGAAAACATCCAATCTCCAGACGTCTCGAACCAACTGAAGCTGTTGAACTTTGTAAAAAAAAAAATTCGCAGTTTTTTATTTCTCGATGTGTACCAAGCGGATTTTTCGAATCGCTTAGTTATCGAATAAAAAAAGGAAAAATCGTTCCTTTTAATATACAATTTGTAAAGTCACTCCATAATATTTTGTTTACCGAATAATAAAAACCAAAAGTTATATTTTATAACAAATGGAGTGAATTTCATTGGCGCTGTTTTCCCGGGTCCCATGGTGTCACGGACGGAGAAAATTTGTAGTAAAATTTAACAGGGGGAAGGCCTGTAGTCTGAAATTCAAATCGAGATGGCAATAGATTTCTTAAGAATGTTGATCAAATTTCATTCGATCAGTATTTCGGCTTTTTCGTACGTAAAGCCAAAATTTGAAGATGAAAATTGTTGAAAATTACAGTTTATGTCGCTGATTTACAAGTAACAATCACATGTCACACCTTCAACAAATCGTAGTGGCCTAGTGAGTAAGGCCTTTGAATCCTATTTCTGACGTATAGTAATCAAATCCTAATGGTGAGGTTTTTTTCGTGTCACATTTACGTCACGTTTGATGCTGAGTTCTATATTACGAAAAATTAGATTTTTAATAAGAATTAGGTAGATCATATTAAAATGGTATCGCATTTAAAAAAAACAAACACAATAAAACGATTAGTTTTTTGCATGCTTCGCGATAAATTTTGAAACCTTCAACTTGACATTTAGGATCAATTTCAATTTTGCCGCAAAAACTGCGCGAAAAACGCCAGCACCGTCCCACCTACTTTAACTTGCTAGCGGAACTACAGGAAAATCCACCCCGTGACCAGTGTCAAGCATGGTCAACCAGTATTAATCACATGCAGCGATCGCAGGTCCAGAATTCTGTTACGGTTGTATAAAAATTTGGGCCTTAGTAGAATTCCCCTACGATTTTCTACTACGCCTTCCACGATCATTGAATATCGTTGTTCAATTTTATGAACTAAAATTCTTATTGGAAATGTCTACTTATGGTAGAATATTGATCCTTACAATTCTATGGCTTACCGGCATAACCGAAAAAGTCACTTCTGCCATAAGGTTAAAAAATTTTTCAGAATATCATGTAAAATGAGCCTTATAGCAGAAGTAACTTTTTCGGTTATGCCAGGAAGTCACCGAATTGATATTTGCGTAAAAAAAGAATAACTATTGAATAATTGAGAACTGCATATATGACATAATGCCATATACATAAATGCATATACATATAACTTAAGCCAATAGTAGAAACTATGCTAGGAAAATCTGCGAACGCTTATCACATACCAAACCTTTCAATAAGATGTAGTGACCCAGTAGGTAAGGCCTTTATCTCCTATTCCTGATGTATGGGCATCAAATCCTGTGGTTGACATTTTTTCCGGTCATTTATGTATATCATTATTGATGCTAAATCCGACATTTTTAAAATTGCAAGTTTGAGAAGAATTAGATCAAATTAAAACGGTATCGCATTTGAAATTTCAGGATGTGGGAGAAGAAAATCAATCATTAGCGAGTGTTAAAAAACTCCCAACGTTTTAATTTACATTACTTTTAGATATTACAGTCGCCTCTAAATATATTGCCGCTATGTGTCCTTTTATATCTAGTTGCTGTTAAACGGACCTAAAGAGGGAGAAGTCCGCGGCAATATATTTAGAGGCGATTGTATGTATAATTTATATTATTTATTATTAATAATATATTATTATGTGCTGTACATATATTTTATATATTATATGTTTATTTTTAATCCGAAATCATTTTAATATGATCTTAATATATTATTATGATTACAATTTTTAACAGTGTCAAATTCAGCATAAAAAATGACGTAAATAATAATTAAACGAAAAAATGTCATTCTCAGGATTTGAACCCCATACATTAGTAATATGATATGAAGGCTCTAGCAACTAGGCCACTATGACTTAATGGGACATGTGATTAATACTTGTAAATCAGCGACAAAAACTGTGATTATCAAGAATGTATGTCTTCAAATGTTGGCTTCACTTACTAAAAAGTCGAGATGCATATCGAATGAAATTCGATTACCGTTCTAAAAAATCTATTAGTATCTTGATTTGAATTTCAGTCTTCAAGCCTTCCCCTTGTATTCTCTTTCTCTCTCACTTTGTCTCTCTCACTGGGAGCGAAAGGATTTTCCCCTGGTTTTCGCTTCCTCGGTTCTTTCACAGTGCACAACAGTCGAACGCATGTCTTTACGGAGTGAACGCGCAAACGCGACTTGCTACCAAGAAACGGTGAGTTTTTCATGCTTGGTTGTATTTAAAAAACGAAAAACACACTCAAACCATGATTTTACTGGAGGCATTCTCTATTAAAATTGAATGAAATCGAGATTTGAGTGTATATGTAAAAGTGTATAATAAAAAAGTGTGAAAATTTATTCATCTAAAATTTTGAAAACCTCATTGGGAAATGATCATCAAGTATTTCAATGCGAGTAGACAGAGGGGGCTTAGGGGAAACCCGTCCGTAAATTTGGATAAAACCAATTATGATTTCATGTAAGAATAAAAAAAAGTTATAGCCATATGTTATGAAAGTACAGAGTAAATAATGCATAAAATTCTAAATAACAAAAAATATATAAAAATCATCAAAGATTTCTGAAATTTAGAGAATGGAACAAATAATGTGACATAAGTTTTCATTGTAGGACGGAATTCAGAATTTTTACCTCTCTCCAACTCTAGAATAAGAATCATTCCGGCTTCTAAAGAATTTTTCCTGAAACAGAATTTTATTCATGTACGTATGTCTTGGAAAATGTAGAAAATAAAATTTTTACAATATAAATTGTTCTAATTTATTTCAATGTAAAAAACTATTCATATTAAAATCTACGAAAATGCTTAAAATCTGAAAAAATTTGAACCCTGAAGCATCAAGTACTAGAAATCTGCAGAGGAATCCATAAAAATACTTGAACATTTTTCGAATTATACAAACTCGGAAAGAATTCTGAAATTAATAGAATTCTATAAAAGAGTAAAGAACTGTTTTATGAATAATCCGAATAAATACGAACAATCTATGAAATTTCAAATTCCGTAGTAACCATTGTCTAGTGTATGTGACGACTCGCGTGGCCAGGTTGACGAGTCAGTATACGATGGCAGCAATCAACAGTTTTCCCCCACCCCAGCACTATTGCCTATCCAGTTAGAATACAGATCAGTGGGAGTAACAGATTCTCAAAAACTTCTAGAGCGATCTATAGTGACTCTAGAAATCTATGAAAATACTAGAAAATGCATAGGACTAAAAAATACAAGCATATGATTTTCTCAGAAATTTATAAAATTACTGATTGTTGATTGATATTCGATGCTAAAAAAATCAATTCATATACATTCTTATAATTTCCTTAATTATAAGTTATTATAAATTATCTCAAAATAATTAACAAATGAATTCTGATAATTTATAACGTTCTTATAAATACCGAAAAATAATAATATACAAGAAGTCATCATAGTAATAATATTAACGTTGATATCATTTTTCTAGTTATCTTGTAAATTGCTGAAAATAATTTGATTGGAATTTGAATTCGAGAGAATAGAATTCTAGGAATATCAAAAACCATCTACAAATAAAATACTTATAATGAATAAAAATACTAAAAAAACCTGCAATGTTTTATAAAAACTAAAAATATCCAAGAAATAGAAATTTTTTTGACGTAAAAACATTGTAGTTAAGGGGTATATACAAAGTTCGGGATCCAAAAATCGAAAATTTTTTTATTTTATATTTTGAATGTACATACTTTTGAGAATATTTGTGTTAAGTTTTATTTATTTCGGAGCACTAGATCGAATATGACAGCCGCCCGCATTGATCACTGTTATACATGAATCAATGAGACCCAAAACTTTAAAGCGATTATCTCGGAATCATGTTTTTTCGAAAGTACGGTTGCCGTGAACGCGATAACTCAAAAACTTGTTAACTGACTTGCATTATTTTTTTTAAATTGTGCTTATTTACAACCTTGTGTACTTGAACGATTGCTTTTTTACATATAAATGTGAGATTTGTTAATATAATTTTTTGTTTAAAATTTTCAACACTTCAAAAATCGGTTTTTTTTGCAAAAGGGTTTTTGCAATAAACAAATTTTTATTTTGTCAAACAAATCATTCAAGTACACCAACAAACGTTTTTGTACAATAATTTTTTAGAATTTTTAATTTCGGTTGAGTGGTTCGCCTTCAATCACGTTCACCGGAAGGCTCTTTGAAAAAAAGGCGTTTCGGGGGATGGGCCATAAATCGTACAATTTAAAAAATTTTTTAAAGTTCAACTTTGAATTTTGTCCTTGAAAAAATGTTCTATTGAACTGTATTTGGTATTTAGAAATAAAGTGTTCATAACATCCTTTAAAAAAATCACGAAAATATACTAATTTTTCTACTTAACTTTGTATATATCCCCTTAAATTAATTTAGGAAAATTAATTTTTTTTAAAATCTTCGAAACTTTGAATTCTAATGCATATTATAATTCTAGAAATCTATACGGAAATCCATAAACATACCAGAGAATTCTTCACATTGTATAAATTCTTAAAAAATACAAAAAAGAAAACGTAAAAGTATTAGAAATCAGTATATAAATACTGTTTTCTGAAAATTTATTTCAAGTACACAGGATCGTTGAGATTTGCAGTACTAGAGCATCGATTCTAAATTCTAGAAATTCATTAGAGCAAGTCGAAGTAATATTATGAATCTATAGAAATACCATAAAATATTACAAAATTTTATAAATAACATACATACAGTGAGAAAATTTCAGAAACAAGAAATACTTTCGACATTTGTGTATATAAAACTTTCTCGAAAATGTATAAAAATAATAGAACGTAATAATTACTCAATACTGAAGAATAATACAAGATACTAAAAGTATTAGAAAAAAAATCTGAATCTCAGTAGCTTGAAAATTGCAAACAACAAATTCCATTATATTAAATACGCAGATGAAAAATGTATGACTCTGGATTCCAAAAGTTGCATGACTTTCAAATCCCGAAATTTGAAAAATGGGAAATTCAAACATTTTTGGAATCTAGAGTATAATGGAATTATTTTTTCGCAATTTTCAAATCATTAAAATTCAGATTTTTTTCTGATACTTTCAGTATTTTTTATTATTCTTTGGTATTTACAAATTTCATAATATAATAATGATTTTTTATATAGTTTTCTTGGATTCGATGCTCTAGATATTAAAGTTCAAAAATTGTTTATTATTTTTATAGATTTTCGAGGATATAATATAATATTCAAAAATTTTAAGTACTTCATAAATTCATGGAACTTTCGTATGGTATGTTATTTGTAAAATTTTGTGATATTTTCTGGTATTTCTATACACTGAGAAAATTTTACTGCATTGGTTAACGGGGGAAAATATTTTTTTTATCGCCTGACTCAGTACTATCAATACCGCAATAAGTACGGTGGATACTGTTAATTGCCGTTAATTACTGTATTGACAGTACTCACAATCAGCCAGGTTATGAAAAAACAAGTTTTTCCCCTTAGCCAATGCAGTATTCGTTTGTCAGTGTAGATTTCTATAGAATTTGATGCTTTAGTATTGAACATTTGAACAGTGTTGAGTATTTTGAGTATTTTGATGAGTATTTTTATTGTTGTTTTTAGAAAGTAGAATCTTTCATTCAAATTTCAAATACTTTCGGTTTTTTTTTTTTTTTTTTTTTTGTATTTTTTTCTTAATATTTCAGTGGCTTACCGCCATAACAGAGAAAGTCACACATGCCATAACGTTCAAAATTTCATCAGAATATCATGTAAAATGAGCCTTATGGCATAAGTCACTTTCTCTGTTATGACGTGAGCCACAGATTTATACAATTTGAAGAATTGCCCGGTATGTTTATGGATTTCTATACAGGGTGTATCAAAAACCACGGACGATAATTTGCCTGATTTTTTCGCATAGTTTTCTGAATCGAAAAGTCCTTTGCCACTTCTCACAAAACTCAAAATCAAAAAAGATATTCGAGGTACAAGTTGAAAATATCTGATTGGTTAAAACGAAAAGTTTTATAGATCGTGGGTATTTGTTTCGATTTTTCAGAAAACAGTTTTTTTCATCGAATTCCATTGCTGTAAGTATTTTATCAGATTTTGTACGATTCAAAAGTTTCTCTGCACGGAGAGAAAAAATGAACTTTTCGATCATCATGTTGTCCGCCGCGCGAAACACGGCTCCATCGATGCTTGAGAGCATGGATTCGATGCATCCTCTGCGCAGACGCTTGATTTAGAAGCGTGTGTCGTGCTCGGGGGGGATATTCTCTAACGTTTGAAGATCGTCACAGCGCCCGCTTCGGACGCGCGGAGCACTGCCATGCTCGAGAAGTTTACTTTTTCTCTGAGTGTGGTATTTTGATGCATTTTTATCTATATTTTTAGAATGTCATGCTCCAGAATTCGAAGTTTTTTACATTTTTGCATTTTCCTAGATTCTTCTTTCTACTCATAATTCACTCTGGATCGAAAAATTTTTTCAAATTTTGATTTCTCACATTATTCTAGCCAATCATTTATAATTAGAATTTTGTTTAAAAAGCTATTCTTCTGTTTTTGAGTTCTTGAAATTCATAACTTTGAATTTCATTTACCTTAAGGAACTTACATGAAATCGTTTATCATGTCCTCTAAATTTCAGTAATTACATTTTCGATTATTTTTCCTTGAGTTATTATTTATTATTATAGCTTTATCCTACTCTTACAGAAAAAATAATCAATTTTATCCGAATTTCAGAAAGGGTTTGATCTTCCACAATTACCCTCTGCCTATACGCGTTTCATTCTGACCAGTGAAGCGATTCCAAACATTCACCCCTCAAAAAACACTGTACTCGCAATTTAACATTAGTCAGACATTTTGACGTGAATTATTAGTATACTGCAGATAAACTATCGTACTGTGAATTCTGGAAATTACTTCTTCTAACGAAACGATCCCAGTTCTCGGCTTCGCCTCGGACCGTAACCTTTCGTTCCGTCAAAATAGGCATTACCAAAACTCACAATAATATACTGTTTTGGTGATAAGGACTCCGATTGAATTAATTAAAAAAAAAAGTAAATGAAATCCGAAAGCAACAATCGCGATGAGTGGATTCATTGAATCGTGATCACGACAACTGCGTCGCGAGCCTGCAATTCGTGGGAGCTTTTATAGCATTAGCGCGTATTATCCGCCCATCTATTTCGAGGCCTTGGATCAATTCCGGGCGGGACCATCACGCTTTTTATGAAACGTGTTGTTTTATTTATTACTTCATGCCGGACATTAGGGAGCAATTTAAACCCTTGCGCCTCTATAAATAAATACATCGATTTTCAACGCTGCACTTGAAATAGAACCGTGACCTTTACTACGCGCTCGAGCCTTCGCATCGTTAAGGTTTTTTCTTCTTTATTTATTTTTTTTAATTTTGCGTCACGATAACGGTGTTAATTGCAACTTTCTGTTCGATGGGGTCTCCCGTCAGGAAATGAAAATACACTTCGATTGGTCAATTATAATGTCAATAACCCCTCATTTTTGAATTAGAACAAAATAACTAGAGCTATATGTATAGAATATTTTTTGAAATATACAATTTCTTTCTGATATTTCGACCGTTTTTTTTTTTAACAAAATACATATTTTGTCAAATATATATACTAGAGGGCTTAGACCATTTAGTGCATGGATTGACAATTCAATATGGCGTTTGGATCCAAACATAGGAGCGTGTAGTACAAGCGAAACGACAACTCTATACATGTATACAAATATCTGAACAGCTGTAGCATGTAGCATGGTAGAGTTAAAGAAGGTATGTTCGTTAGAGACAGACGAGTTTTGGTTTATTTCTGCGCAGTCACCAGCCGCCGCCAAATTGACTGATTCCTGCCTCTGAATTTTAATTTTTCACGCACTCGTAACAAAATTAAAAAATTTTATAAAATAAAAGAAAAGAAAAGTTGGAGAGTAAGTGGTGCCAGCGGTGTCGCAAAGACAAAAACTTTTGCCTTTATATATATGCTTTCCCATATTTATTCATTTAAAAATTCATGAATATGATGTAGAATAAATGCCTTAAACGGAAAAATAAGATATTTACAAAAAAATTTTGCATCCTCTGTATATAAAATAATTGTACATCACTTGAACATGCTCGGGGCGCTTGGAAGTATCATAAATAAGTCATTGCTTGTCATTCGGCTGTTACTACACGCTCCTATGTTTCAGTCACTTTTGCCTGTACTGAAACAAAGGCGATGGTCAATCCATGTACTATATGGTCTAATTTTAAGCTAGTAGGCCCGCCACCCTGCGTGCTATTCAGTTTTTTATGATACGTATTTTGTATCAATCACATGCCACATGTTTCAATAAGTCATGGTGGCCTAGTGGGTACACGGAGAAAAACTTACACTAATATTTACTCTAGCCCACACGACTCAGTCGTGTAACCAAAAAAATCGAAGTTAATACACGACTGAGCCGTGTTGCTACACGACCCAGTCGTGTAGCGACACGAACCATTATTTTTTCGGCAGTAACCAGTCGTGCCAGCTACACGAACGCCAATAGAATAATGTGTAGTGCCAACCGCGCTACTCTTTACTCTTTTTACACGACTGAGTCGTGCGGACTGCCCTAATGAGTCCTGCGGGCCGCACGAATCAGCACGAATGTGTCCGGCGGTCCCAACGGAAAAATCGGAACATCGACTTTCATCTGTTTAGCAGCGATCAGCTGACATATTGGATACATTGAAAACATGCAGATATAAGATATTTTAAAAAGAGTTTTTCAATAATAATTCTGAATAAAATACATTAAAAAAAATCAGTACCTTTGAATTCAAAACAAGGCCTATGTTTATCAAATATATTTGTTTGATATGCGTTTTCTACAAGTTCAATAATTGATCAACGTATTCTAAACCAAATGAAATAAAATATCAACCGGAAATTCTTATTTTTTATATTTTTAGGGAAAAGATGAATGAACATGAATCCATATTTCATAAATAAAAAATTTACATAAGTACCATGCAAAAATATCATTCCCTTTCCTTTGAAAATATTTAATTACCTATCCTTATTTATTCGCATGAATGTAATTAACTGTGACTTTAAGAAAAAAAAAAATTATGTTACTATTCTCAGACTTTAAATTTTCGATCCGATTAACGTAAAAAATTAAGAGTGAATTAGATAACACAAATTTCTCTAACGTTTTAGTGGACTCAATACCATTTATTTAAAAACGTATATAAATAATGAAATATTCTTTTACAATTATATTTTGTACATGAACATAATTACGTTGCATTAAAATTATTTTCAAATTACATCGACTAGACTAAGGCGTTACAGATTAGAGTAAAAATAAGTAATATTGCATAGATAAATATATTACTTTTTGTTTTCGTGCGGCCCGCAGGACTCATTCGGGCAGTCCGCACGACTCAGTCGTGTAGAAAGAGTAAAGAGTAGTGCGGTTGGCACTGCACATTACTCTATTGACGTTCGTGTAGCTGGCACGACTGGTTACTGCCGAAAAAATAATAGTTCGTGTCGTGTATTTACTTCGATTTTTTTGGTTACACGACTGAGTCGTGTGAGCTAAAATAAATATTAGTGTAAACTTCTCTTCGTGTAGAGCCTCTATCTCATATAACTAACGTATCACTGATATGTATAATACACTGGGGGGCCTATTCTTAAAATTTTTCTCGTACGACAACTAGGGAAATTTGGGGGTCTTAGGCTTGTTTTGTTGGTACATACCAACAAAATGAGCTTAAAAACCTCAAATTTCACGATTTCTCGTACAAGAAAGTTTTCAAGAATAGGCCCCTTGATAGTGGATGGGTATGCTCCTGTATAGGCGCTCGCTGACCACATTAGAAGCCATGTTAAGTCGAACTTCCGCGCAGATTCCGGCGCGCAATTAAAATGTAGAAACTTTGTCTTTTTTACAAATTCGTCTAAGAACTTAAAGTCGAAAACAATAGAGGCGAACCTGAATAAGTATTTTAAGTAGGAAAGTGTTTTTATTAAAATAAATAGTTTTTTGAACAACTGTAAGCACAATACAATGTTTAGTAAATCAAAAGGTGCATCATGATCATTTATTCATTGTTGGCAAATAACTATTTTGCTTAAATCATTTTGATATCCCTATATTGAATTTTCTTATATTTAAATAAGCTTCGCTTATGAAAAATTTCATTTTTAAATTACTTTCAAAAAGATTTTTAAATCTTTTTTACAAGAGTTCTCTCTAAGTCAGATTTTTAAATCTTAATTTCTCATGTGCACGTTCACAGCGATAAACAACTTCTGATTTCCCACTTTCATTCACTTTTTTGCACTTACAATTTATAAAAATATGCAAAATGTTTTGTTGTCAACAAGCATTACGTGCGCGACGTTAATACCAGCTGATCGCATTCGCTACAGTTTGTGCTTACTTGCTATAGTGCGGTCTGCTCGCAAGTTCAACTTGACATGGCTTCTAATCTGGTCAGCGTGCCCGTACTCATCCGCTATCCAGTGTATTATATATATCAGTGTAACGTATGGGGTTCAAATCCTGAGAACGAAATTTTTCCGTTAAATTACACAGTCCGACAAAAAAAAATGACTGGTTCTTTTCAGCGAAAACATTTAATTTTACATGCCCTAAAAACAGTTCCGGAAAAGATTTTGCATGTACACGTCCAGTTTTCGAGCAATAAATTATTTTAGTTTAAATAAAACCACAAGCCTAAAATCTACAATTATTAACCGATTACGGTGAAATAAAACTTCACATAGGGTTTTTCGACTGCAACAAATCTATAAGTGAAATAATTTTTGCAAGAATAAATCATTTTTCCATAATTTAAAATAAGCTGTAATAAAAGCGAGATCGTTCATTTTAATGTATTGACATATCTCAGAAAGCCTCGGTCCCTAACGGGACCATTTGAATCGTCTCCTACGGTCCCACAATAAATTTCTGAAAGGAGGACTTCGGTTCCGGTTTGACTATCTGCCGAGAAATGTCAATACCTCGAAATTAAAGATCCCAGATTTTTCAGATTATTGCAATATGATTTTTTTTGCAAAAGTTATTTCAAAAAGGAATTCCCAGCATTCGAAAACCCCCAAAGCGAGTTTTTCCCCACTGAAATCGCACAAAAATTGTAGATTTTATGCTTGTAGTTTTGTTTATATTTAAAAAAATTTATCGCTCGAAAACAGGACGTGCCATGCGAAAATTCTCTTTAGAAATGTTTTCAGATGTACTCAAGCTACCATACATATTTTTCAACAAATCATCCCGTCATTTTACAAAAAGTGTTTTTTTGTCGGACTGTGTTATTATTCATGTCACTTTTTGTACTGAATTCAACATTGTTAAACATTGCAGTCATGACACGAATCAGATCGTGTTAAAATTGCTTCGCATTTGAAATTAATATAAAAATACATAAAATCAGATCATATGTATATAATAATATACAATTAATAATGAATCAAATAAATTTATATAATATATAAAAGTAATATAATGTAACATTATGGAATTTCAAATATCATACCATTTGAATAAAATTTCATACTTGTCGACATTACAATTTTTAACAATGACGAGTTCAACATCTAATGTAACGTAAATAATTAAACGAAAAGAAAATGTCACCATCAGGATTTGAAATCCGTAGGTCAGAAATAGCAGGGTTTGGAAAGTTACTTGAAAAAATGTAACGCGTTACGTTACCGTTACTTGGAAAAAAATAGTAACTCGTTACCGTTAACACTTAAGAAAGTAACGTTCCGTTACTTTCGCGTTACTGTTCGGAATAAATTGAATGTAAATAACAAAAATCAAAAAACTGAGGCTCTAAAAAATACAATATCGACGTACTTGTGGTTTTCTTTTATAGAAATTGTTTATTTCAGATATAATAAAAAATGTTAATCTGTACTTTTTCACCCTGAAAAAAAAATCAATCAACTTGTTCAAATTGTTATATTTTTTTCAAATTCACGAAGTTTCTGGATATGACATTCGATATAATGTTAGCCACAAGGAAGCGTTCGCAAATTGAATAGATTTTTGAGAGAATCTTAAAACCTACCCAGATTTTCGCAAGTTTCGAATTTTTTCATACTTTTTAGTATGTAAAAAATGTTGCAGAGTTTTCTAGTCTTTTTTTAATTTATACCATTTTTCTATAGTACATTGATATATAGATTTCGAGAATTTCATGCTCTAGGATTCTAAGTTTACTGAATTATTTGTATTTGAGAGGATTTTTCAGCAAATAATAATGTATATGAAAATTTTCATTTCCTTTGATGGATTTTTTGAAACTTTTTAAATTTTTCTACGATTTGAAGGATTGTTCAGTATTTTTGAAACTGTTCGTATTTTTCAGTATGATAGAATGTTGCAGAATTTCTCAGTATTTTAACATAATTTTAGTATTTGTATAATATAAATTGATGTATTCATATCAAGAATTCCAAACTCCAGTATTTAAACATAATGAAATTATCCACGTTTTACAGGATTTTTCAGAAAACAGTGAATGGATAGGTTTTTACTTATTTCAGTACTTTTCGTATTTCTTTAGTTTTATTATGATTTCAAGGATCGTTCATTATTTTTATACATCGCTGTAAGAATTTCTGGAATTTGAAAGATTTTCAATGTATTATATATTTGCACGTATTTTTCTGAACGTATTTTCTTTATGCATTTCTAAGTATTTAAAGAACGTGGAGAAATTTTTTAGTTTTTTTAAAGATGTCTCTTTGAATTTATGGAATGAGATTATATTATAGGTTCGAAATTTCTGAAGTATATTTGGATCGTTTTTGCAGAAAACAGTTTTTCTTTATATATATTCAGGGTGCCCTCAATATTTTTTTTATTTTTTACAGTTACACGATATAAAAATTTTCTTATCTCCTGACAGACGTCCATAAGCATAAATTTTTCAGAAATAACAGCTCGAGAAATTGGAGTTTTTCGTTTCCTGAAATTACATAAATTTTTGAAAAATCAAGTAACATAAAACCTATCAAAATCTAGTAGTTTTAGTATTTTACGCATTTTATTTATTTATTTATTCATTTATTTTTTTTATTTTGTATTGATTATATTTCATAAAATTTTCTAGCAGGACCTCTAGATCTTACAGATCCTGCTGTAGATTTTGAGATAGATAGATTTTAGGTATTTTTATATATTTTCATTGGATTTCTAAAATTCAACGCTTTGAATTATGAAAGTTTTTAATAAAAAGTAAAAAAAGCCAATCTTCGTCAATATTTGTACACAAATTACTAATATTCGACATTTTTGCTTCGGAAATTATAAACATAGAATTTTTTATTCAAAAATAAGGAAGTTAAAAATTACCTAGATCTCAGTTTCGGAACACTCAAAAATTGATTTGGTTGGCTCAAACAAATGTTTGGGCGATATATGACCAAACAAAAATTTGGTCGACTCAAATAAATCTTTGTCATAAACGAACAAATTTTATGTGACTCATACAAATTTTGTTTCAGCCAAACAAATATTAATGATTGCTGAATATAATGTGTTTGTCCGTAGCAAAAATATGTTACAGCCTAATAAAATTTGTTTGCTCCAAACAAATATTTATTTGAACTATCCAAATATTTGTTTAGTCATATATCGACCTTTCACAGTTTCTTTGAGTCAACTAAACTGGTTTTAGAGTGAAAATTTCTTAAAAAGTTCCAAATTTACTAAAAACTTGATGAGACAGATAAAAGTAACGTAAAACAACGGAATTTTCGTTACTCGTTATCAAAAAAAAGTGACTCGTTCCCGTTATCGTTACTTGTTAATTAATGTAACGCGTTACGTTATCGTTACAGTAAAAAATGTAACGTTTTAGAGTAACGCGTTACTTCCAAACCCTGAGAAATAGGATGTAAAGGCTTTACCCATTAGGCCACTACGACTTGTTGAAGGTGTGGCATGTGATTGATACTTGTAAATCATCGAAGGAAGTTGTGAATCTCAAAATTTGTTACCGTTAAATTTTAGCTTCGCTTACGAAAAATCCGAGATATGTATCGAATGAAATTTTGATTACATTTAGAAAAAAATCAATTGCCATCTCGATTTGAATTTCAGACTTCAGGCCTTCCCCTTTGGGGCTGTCCATTAATTACGTAAGGCTGAGACGGGGGGGGGGGGGTAGGGTTTGAAAAAATCTTATGCTTTCCTTAAGAGGGGTACGGGGGGTAACTGAAATTCTAACGTAAGGGTTGAACTTCATATATTTTTAAAAATAATATTTGATATATTTTTTATGTATAAAACATATTAATATGATTATTTTCATCCTTAATATTTTATGTCTATATGTAACATTCAATAGAACAGTCTGTATAATTGAGGGAAATTTCGACTTAAAGCACTTGAAATAGAAAGCTTTTTCGATAACTTTTTCTGAAGCTTCTATTATGATTTATAAACGCAAAATTTGTGATGATCAATGTACATATTATACACTCAAGAACCTCATAAAAAAATTTTTTCACTCGTTAAATGCAGAATCTGTAAGATAAACATGATGCCTCGGAAAGTCAGCATATCCAGTGAACCTGTGAGCTCGCAACGTGCTCGCGGTGAGCGTGAAAATCAAATTCGCTGCGAGCTCGCAGATCAATTCCAGTCATTGATATATATTGATATATATTTCAGGCAAATAAAGAGATAATTTACTATTTACAGTAAAAAATAATCAAAATGAAGCTGTAAAACGATTATTGAATAAATAAAAAACTTTCTCCCGGATGGGAATTGATCCCGCGTTCTGCGGAGATGAAAGCTGGTGTCTACTCCGCATCACCGCCGAAGCTTCTTACAATACCTGGAAAAGAAAAGGATTTCATTATTACCGCTGTGTTCATTTTAACAATGACCTTCTTTTCTTTTCTACGTATTTTAAGAAGCTCCGGCGGTGATGCGTAGTCTACATCGGCTTTAAACTTCGCAGAACGCGGGATCGATTCCCACCCAGAATAAAACTTTTTTTATTCAATAATGGTTTAACAGCTTCATTGCGATTATTTTTTACTGTAAATAGTAAATTATCATTTTATTTGCCTGAAATATATATCAATAATTATCAATGGCTGGAGCTCGTGGCGGGTTTGTGGCGTGCTTGAAAAGGGGCGGAAATAATGAAAACGCGAGCTCGCAGCGAGTTTGATTTTCACGCTCGCCGCGAGCATGCTGCGAGCTCACAGGTTCACTGGGTATCTACGGTGTTGATGAAATCTTGAAGATGGATAAAACGTAAGATGAAATCAAAACGGATTCAAATTCTGTGTATCCTTGGCTATTGCGTAAACTTCAATGTCAAATATAAATTCATTATTAACAATATCACACAACTTTTTCGGAAAAAAAGACAAAGAGTTACTATTTCACCACAGTTTTTCGCTAACAAAAGTTATTAAAATGATAAATTCTATAAATTTTATTGGTTTGCGCGATAGGCATAAATGTACAGAGTATGGAGTTAATATTTCATAAAGATCAGATAAGTAGTTTTTAAGATTTCATGAATAGCGTGGACATGCTCACTTTCCGAGGTTCATCTGAAAGTTCCTCACAAAAAAGTGCATTTCACGAATAAAAAAATTTTTTTAATAATGTTCTAGGGTGTATTACATATTATATTGTGTATATTTTATCGATACTCCCAAGTTCTGTATTGATAATCGTAAAAGAATCTTTTAAAAAAATATTTTCAAAAAAGCTATTTATTTCGATTGCTCAAAGTTGAATGATTCCTCAACGCAGTGCAATTAACATCATAACAGAAAAACATTATCATACAAATTGCTTTATCATATGAAAAACCACAATTTGAAATCTTACGTAAGAAAAAGGGTGGGGGGTCCTCGAAAATCTTAGGAAACCTTACGAAGGAGTGGGTAAGGATCAAAATAGCTGGAAAATTCCCTTACGTAATTAATGGACAGCCCCTTGTTAGCAAATGGTATATTGTTTTCCATGCATTACAAAGTTTATAATATTTTTAAAGGAATATCTAATCTCAACTCAATATAAAGATTCTTTTACTTTCTTCAGGATCGTTATCTTGATAGTAAAATTGGGTTTCTCCTTCAAAGTTGATGAATTAAATCCATAATTACGTAAAATAAAATGATTAACAATGAATGTAATTTTACTGATTCGTACGCTCATGCGTTGATTTAAAAAAAATATATTCTGAAATGTTTTCCATACATAATTAATTGTTGCATTTTAGAATGTTTGCATGTACCCACTTGTTATTACTTACTTCTTGTAATGAAATATTACAGCCCTACAAACCATGTCGGTGCCAACATTTTTGTCGACAAATTTGTCGACACCTACACTGAAAAAAAAAGGTTGTGCTGTGGCAGCCTATGTGGCACCTGTTTGCTACATAGGCTGGCAGTCGTTTGCTATAACAGCAAGTGTAATTTGCTGAATCAGCAAGTATATATTGGCTGGTACTCCTCTTCTTTTTAATCTGGTGTAGCAAGTGTGAACATGTTTGAATGACTCTGCAATTAGTTACTCCAGCTCTCAGTTGGGAAAAAGAGCATATTTATTGTAAATGTTCTAAATAATTTTTGTTGTTATTTGACCCACTGTTAATTTGCTTCATTAATAAAGTTCTTTGCTGCTCTGCCTTTTTGGTGTGGCTGTTGTTGTTATAATTGGAGAGCTAACATAGATGACATGCAATGCTATCATACCCAATACAAATTCACTAGAGCCAACAAATAATTAGCTAATGCAACATGCTCAGTTTAAGTCAAACTGCTGCTCATCCAGTACAAGATTCTTGAGTTAAATATTTTCAAGATATTGGTGAGTGGACCCGATAGCTCACTGGCAGAGTACCAGTTTTCCACGTGGGCGACCCGAGATCAAATCCCAGCAACGCGAGGAATTTCGCCAGTTCAGAAAATTGATACGAATTATGTTATGGACATCACTAAAATAATAGAGGTTACTTCTGAATGAAAAAACCTGTTAAATGTTAAAAAAATTTTTTGTAACGGTTTCTGCAGTTCAACAAATAACTTTAGCTGGAACAGTTAGAAATATTCAACACTCCAGCAATACCAATTTTTTACTCGAACTTGTCGGGAAGGCTCAAGGAGATAAAAATTATTGTACATGCTCAAAAATTTATAGGTTGTATTACCTAATTTATTGTGCTACAACAGCGAATAAGTCTGATTGACTCAACTACTTTATAATGCAGAACGAGAAAAAGTTCTAGTTCAAAAAACACAATTTCGTTAGACTGAGACACTCAATGACTCCCGTCATTCCAGTACAAGAAAATGCTACGGCGTTAGGGCAGCAAGTTGCTCTCAGCTAATTCTAGAGCAAAAATTGTGCTGTCGCACCTTAAAAGTTGTGCTCTGCCTATATCAACCATTTTTATTAGCTGGAGGAGAACATTTTTTGGCTGAACCAGCGAAACCTTTTTTTCAGTGTATAATTACTTATATTTACACTGGATTATAAAAATTATTCATTATTAGATATCCCTAAGGTAAAAAAAATGTCTGAATGCGAAAACTTTCAATGTGAATAATAAAAAAAAGCACTTAAAAATTGACGACACAGCATGTCGACGTTAATGTTGACAACAATGTCGCCGACAATGGTGTCGACAATACATCGACATTTCAGCAACGTCAATAGCAACGTCTTCAAGATGCAGCGAATTTGTCGACTGACGACAAATTTGCTGTGTCAAAAAGTGACGTATTTTGGCAGTCGACATTTTTGTCAACATTGGCGTCAACATGGTTTGTAGGGAGTATATGTATATTTACTGGTTTTCTTAAATTCATTACTCTTCATTCTATGAAAGTCTAATTAGTATTTTTCGTATCAAGGGGCATAAACGAGTGTTTTCACGAGTGCAAGACTTTACAAACGAGCGAAAGCGAGTGAAAACACGAGTATGCACCTTGGTACGAACAGTGATTTTTTTATCGAGAACATTAAAGAAGCGTTTTCATTGTTTACGTGTAGAAATCGAAGGCCGCCTTTCTGAAGTGATGAATCAGCCGTCCCTAAAAACTGACAAGAAAATGATGACCTCGCAGCCTAACACCGTTGTTTACCCACTAGTCTGTGTCTTTTCATACTCGTGAAAACAAAACATACGATTTTCCACGCGCTCCAAAGCATCGTTCGAAAAGGCGGTCATAGGGTTTCTACACGTAAACACGAAAACGCGCGTTTTAATGTTCGAGATACGAAAAACTATTTTTATAAATTATTTTATTCCACATAGTTATTAATAACCATATGGCATGATTTTTTTCATTTTAAAATTTGCATTACGATGTTTTATAAAAATATCATTCAATTATTAAGTTTAGCGTAAAATTATTTAATTCATCACTAAAGTTGTTTAGTAGAAAATTGATAAGAAGGGACATATAACCAATAGTAAAAGTAAATGGTAAAGAGAATCGCTATTTAATGAATAAAAGAATTTTATCATTTAATGAAACGTTTAAATTTTTTAATACTACCGTATAGATGACACTCTGAGAGCGAAAAATGGAACAAGTAAGGATAAAAAATTTAAAGATATACGTAATCAGTCTTCATCACTGTGATGAATATTGAAAAATGTACATTTAAAAAAAATTTTGTTGAAGCTGAAAATTTTCTTTAAAAATACCTATTGAAAAAAGAGGCGTAGGAACGAGTAACGGATCATTTTTCTATCGAAAATCAAAGTTATGAACAAAGAAAATCTTTTTGAGAGATTCTCTCCGAAAACGTTTTCGCCCACATCTTGTCAATCGGTATTTTTCAAACTGCACCAAAACAACGTATTTAACTTTGTAATTTTCAAGCTTCCTGAAAAATCATTTTAGGAAAGTCATAAAAAAATCATTATTGCAAATTGGCACGTTCGAGTAGACACGCGTTATCACAGAAAAACATACATGGTCGTGGGAAGATAAATCACGAAATCGACATTTACTAGGGTTTTTTTCACACCTGCGTCAAGTGGCCATTTGTGTAATTGTTTTTCTAGGGTAGAGGAGCTGTAATAATGAAAAAATTTTTGATTAGAGTTATTGAAGAAATGACAAAGAGCTGGATCGGAATTTCAGTACGGTAGTTTTGCATCTCATAAATAGTCTAAATTTATTCACTTAAAATTATAGATTAAACATGCTATACTTAAGTCTTCATAATGAGTTGAGATTGGATAAAACCATTCGCCATAATGAAAAAACATGAAAACATGAGAACAATCAGTTTCACTAATATTGAATAGAAATAACACTCTATTTCGAATTACATTTTATTTTGAAAATTGAGCACGTCAAAATAAAAGATTGGATCCTTAGGCTTGAGTGCAAATAACGGACAACTGCCATTAGAAAAGGAAGGTAGAGTGCAAATTGCCTTAAGAGTGAGAGAGCGCAACGATAATTGTCCCTTTTTTCCTCACATGCCTGAGGAGTCAATCTTTCAATCTCATAGTGTCAGTTGTAAAAAGTATAATTTCTAGCAATGAAAGTAGCAAGTCATACGCACTACCTATTAAATTTTTTTAAATTAAAGTAATAGTTCCGAACGTAAATCTGAGATTTTCAAAATGTCTGGGATTCAAATAATTGACTATTATGAATTTGAAAGCTTTCACAATCCTCAGAAAAGGAAAACTTGATTCTTGAAAATTTTTAATCACAGGTTTAAATCTCAAAATCCTTGAATCCTAAACTTTGATCTTTGATTCAATTAAATTTTTAGTATATCCAAAGCATAAAAAATCATCGAAATGATAAATTTGGTTGTTCAAGCTTATGATTCTGGTATTCATAAATTTTAAATGAAATGATCATCTGAAATGACTGTAGTCTTCGGCTCAGCCTCAAATTGCAAATCTTTCTTTGGTAAAAATTAGTATAACTTGTATAATTACGTAAAAAAATAGTTTATCACTTATTTTGGAAATTGCAAGTATCGAATTTTTAGAATCGTAAACTTTGAGCAATGATTTTTTTCTAAGGACATTTTTTTGAACATTAATCGATGTAATTTTTTGGGCTGAAATAAAAACCTGGGAAATTCACCCAAAAAAAAAAATCAATTTAAAAATTGTAAATATCAGTCTCTTAGATTTCTAGTGGTTTTTCTAATTTTCCTAGTTTTATTTTCAAAATCTTCAATATTTAAGCATAAATATTAAGGGAGGTTATCCCTTTAAATGCTTCGAGAAATCAAGTTTTTTTTTTTTTAATTTGAATAATTGATAGATATATCTGCCGTCCAAAGCATAAGTGTCGTTAGCTACATGTTACGATAGAGGTTCTGTTGCCCCGAAATATCGGGAAAAAAGAACCTTACTGTCGAATGTAGTTAACGACACTTATGCTTTGGATGGCAGATATCGTCTTAGAATATTGTGTCAAAGTTCCAAAAGCCAATTCTCAAAGTTGTGAAAGATATGCCGGTTAGAAGCGACTAGCAATCAGCGGGCTAAGTGTCAGCGATCTCTGCTTCACGGGTGGTATGTCTTCGCGGATTATTTCGCTTTACTCGAATTGAGGGTGATGAATATGACTTCTAGAAAAAATATGCTTTTCAAATCTGTTAGAGAAGATTCAGATCGCATTTTAGTAAGTTTCGTTTTTTTTACCGTTAACTTTAAATCGCGTTTTCTCCAAACGATGTTTCTCGAATCGGCGTGCAAGATTACTCAAAAACTAGTAAACCAATATGCTTCATCAAGCATTTATTTTGAAGGGCATAAAAACGACTCTGCATCAACTAGAATCTTTGAAAACAAAACATTTTTACATTGCGTTTCACACACAAATAATCGAAAATATGTCGTGGAAATCCAAATTTTTGTAAGAGTCTGGCTTTTATAGTTGATTTTTGAATTACGCAAAGATCCTTGTTCATCGACAATAAAAAATCCTCTCAATCGAAAAAATGTCAGGTTATATTATTTTCTTCGAAGATTGCAGCTGAAATCGTGCACGCCAATTTGGACGTCTGCGGCGACACACACGGACATCACCACGAATATAATTTTTATTTTAAGTACAATTATTTATGTAAAAATTTTTTTTTGTACTTTCAAACATTGCTTTCAATACTTATTTAAGTGATTTGAAATATTCTGTCATCATTTTGTCACAAATAAAGAGGCAAAAAAGCACTACTTTTTCGGGTTCTAAAGGGACCCTAAATCCAAAAAAATAGTACATTTTTTTCCGTGGTGCAAACGATTTTTTTAGACCACTATGATAAAAAAATTTATTTTTTGTTGGATTACGTAAGGACCTACTCATTACAAATTTCACATCTTTAAAATTTCCTATTGTAAGTCCTCATTTCTTGGAATTTGGAATCTACAAAACCAGATAGCTTTGAATAAGGCATGTTATAAAAAATATTATAAAGTTTTTCAAAAAATACACAACTTTTAAAAACAGTGATAATAAAACGGACTGTACCATGCCTGCCAGACATTCGGCAATAGATCGTAACTTATGAATTGTAGCTGTATTATATGATCCAGCAAGGTAAATATTAAATATTGCACATTTTTTGATTAATTTGTTAATTGTCTGGGTTGATTCTCTATCAATGCAAGGAAATATTGAAACATCCATAATCCAAAAATTTTCTTATGTTCTGAAACTATCGAGTATCGGTATTTCGAAAAAACCCTTTAAAATTTCTTATATCTACCTCGCTAACTGTGATGCAGCTGTTATTTATGAATTATTAACCATAATCGAATTTCTAGTAAAGATGAAATAATATGTTTTCTTTTTCGCTTAAAAAGCGAGCTTTCACTGTGGGCCAACAAACCCTGAATCAAGAGGGCCAACTATCCCCAGCAGTCCATTTACAATACAAAATTCGAATGCAACAATAAAAAATGAAGGCCCGTGTACAATAACCGCCTTAGCGCCATATACTCGGCCATGTTGCTAAGGCGGTTATTGTACCCGGGCCTTTAATGTGGTTAAAATCACAAATTATTTTGATAAAGTTTGCCTGACAGATATTTACCCACGCACTACGTTTTCATACAATTTTGAAGACGGACAATGCAGTTAATGATAAATTAAAAAATTATAACACCCAGTGCACAATTACACGAATTAAAAAATGCACGGTAATTTTACTCATGCCAGAGTAAAACGGTAAACACTCTATAACAGTAGCAAAACGCATTTTTGAACTGAACCAATTACGTTTGATGATGTGTTTTTTATGAGTTCCTTATTCTTACAAAGAATGCTGCCTGCGGCCAACGTACATGATCCGCAAGCTAACTAGTCTCGATCTCCCCTAATTTTTGAACGAAAATTACCATTTAATGAAAATTGTACATAATAGTACACCCAGTCTCATTGATTCGTTTCTTTATTTGCCTGATTCCCCTAGATTTAACATGAGAAATCTAGGGAAATCAGGCAAGTAAAGAAACGAATCATTGGGACTGGGTGTACATTATGCTGCTAGGATTAAAAAACCTTCTTTTCATGTCGAGGCCCTGTGTTGCAATCCGAAGTCGTCAAAGACCGAAGATCTGATAATCATCAAGTTTTAATTTTTTAGTATATCGAATTCGAAAACACGTTTTCATAATATTATGTATAAAATTTTTATTAATTTCGAATAAAATAATCCGTTATGAATAATCAAAATACAATATACTATATTACTAGTATTCAAAGGCATGAAAAATTAAATTTTTCCGATGTTGACGAGCTATTTTTTATGTCCCCTGTGTTTCTCAACAAAAATTCTAACAAGTATATCTTTCAAACAACATACATTTCATGCTGATAAAATCGATCGTTCTTGGCATCTCTGGTAATTACCGAGAAAATAGTAAAAAAAAAACGTTTTTTTTGCTTATATTTGGAAAATGCTTCTTTCGAAAAATTAATGACGGTTGTTTCCATACTCAGATGCCTTGAATCGTCTAAAAAACACATTTTTCCGAGGTACATTTTTAATGTAAATTAGCGTTCATAATAATATAGGCTAGGAAATGAGCACCTCGAACATCCCATTGCCATAAGACCCTCGACCCATCCCAAATCTGTACTCCCATAACGATCATTGAGTTTCCCGATGGAAATCGATCAAAGCAAGAAACAATTTGATTGAAAATAAAATTCTCCCCTCCCCTCGGACCCACCACCACCGACTTGGATAGTGGTATATCGGAAGAGTGAGGGTTAGGCGAGGGTTGCAGAAAAAGAGCCGCCTCAATAATCGGTTCAGTCGCGCTCCGACCAAACTCCGACTTGCTCATTTTCCAAGACGGAAAGATCGATTTGAATCGAAACGAACATGCTTCGAACGTACTACTACGACCCGGCCCTCGTGTCCTACGAGTTCCGCGAGTATTACCATCACAGGGAGGAGACCTCCACGTCCTCGAAGCCTAGGTACTCCCTGCTCCCTCCACCCTTGCCTTCGTTTTCGTCGTCCTTGCTGCCCTTGACGTCAAGCACGACGTCGCTCTTGCCTTT
The DNA here is from genome assembly GCA_028476575.1 of Platygaster robiniae. Lineage (NCBI taxonomy): Eukaryota > Metazoa > Arthropoda > Insecta > Hymenoptera > Platygastridae > Platygaster > Platygaster robiniae. The sequence goes on along the minus strand of CM052027.1, from coordinate 10,924,618 downwards.
GACATCGTCCTTACCACCATTGTCAACCGTCACCATGCCTCGAAAAGTCATTATTCAAGAAAGTAAGCGAACCTGATTTTTTCTTTGTCATCGTATGTACACTGTACATGGGAAAATTAACATTCATTATTCATAGTTATCATCAAGGAAAAATATCAATGACTATTGACTTAATTTTTATTATAGGATTAAAAATAGAATCTTTTATTACAAAATCTTTTAACATTCATGTTTCGCGAATTCTACTACGAATTTCTAAATCCTTTAGTATACGTGACTTGGTGACCCGTGCAGATGTATAAGTGCATCGATTTAATCTCCTTCAATTAAAAAAATATCACACATGAGACTTCAAAATAGCGCCAAAAAAAAAATGATGGACCAATTTTTTTCAATGAATGATTCTCCCCTTTTTAAAAACTTGGCCATTTGATAAACTGGGAAGAAATGAGTAATCGAGCGTGGTTTTTCGATAAAAAAAACACCCTATACATTTCAACTCGAGACAAATGGGAAAAAAATTGAACCACTCATAAATCATACCAATCATCGCTTTAGCATCCATTTCCGTAAATACCCTCGATATAAGTACACGGCGTACAATAATACTCATCTTCAACCCCCGCGAAAAGTCGCGAGGGAAAATATAACCGCCAAAAACAATTATTACATAATAAAAATATGTTTGTTAAAACTTAGAATTTTCTTTCGCGTTATTCGTACAGGATGTAAGGATTTATAATAAGAAATTTTCAGAAAAATTTATATTCTCAATATACAAAAAAATTAGCCAAATTATCACATGGAAGACGAACTCACAAATTTTTTAGGGTAGTTCGAAGTTTTAAATTAAATATTGAATATTATTATAAATATTTCTGCAATAACGTAATTTTTCCGAACTCGAGGAATTGAAAAAAACTGGAAAAAGAGGATCTAAAATATTTTTGAATGTATTTGAAAAATTTTTTAATTGAAAAAATAGTTATACAAGTGGAAATATCGAAAAATGAAATTCAAATTTTTCGGTGATATCAGGGATAGCTACTTAATAGAGAATTTTCGAATAAAAACTTGATAAAAAAATATTCGATGCGTTTTCGTTATATTAAAAAATTTCAAGATAGTTTAGTGAATTGCCCATATAAAATTTAAGAAATTAAACATTCGCACTCCAAAATTATAAAATTTTCGATCTATCAATCAAAAATTCCAACAAAAAGTAGCGAACGAAAATTGAAAAAAGATTAATTGAAAATTTAAATATAATTAACAAAAAAAAACAATTGTTACAGAAGTGTAAGGAAATTATGCAAAACTCAAAATTTCAGCAAATGAAAACAAAGAGAAAAGTGTCAAATTTGTATTTTATCTCATGAAAAAAATTACTTAAAATTAAAAGTTTATAGAGAAATAAACTTGAATAAATTTAAATTATTTAATAAAAAAATATTAAAATTTTCCCATGAAACTAATTCTATATTACAGTGTAATAGTATATTACGTACCTAGGACGTAAATTTTTTATTTACGTACGATATTTTACGTACCGAGGGCAGGAAAACGAGTTCAGAGATTTCGAACTGGACGAGAAACGAGTTTTCTATGCCAGAGGTACGTAAAATGATTTTATGTACCTCTGGCATAGAAAACTCGTTTCTTGTTCAGTTCAAAATCTCTAAACTCGTTTTCCAGCCCTCTATTCATAAAATTTCAGTCCTAGGTACGTAATATACTATTACATTTTATTAAAAAGATTTTGAGTTTTGAAGCCCGTACTTTCAAAACGGATAAAAAAAAAACAAAAAATTGAAAATCTCAGAAACATAAAGAACATTTTCAGGGAAACATTTTAGGTAAATTTTTATGTGGCAATCAAATTTGATGAAGTATTTTTTTCGTTAAGTTAGCATTGTTGAACATGTTGAACATTGAACATAGAACACAAAACAATGAAAAAATTGTGCATATTGTCTATTCAAAATATTGAACATTCAACATGTTGAACATTAAAAATATTGAACATGTGAACATCGAACATGTTAAACATTGAACATATGAGGCATATTGAACATGTTGAACATTGAACATATGTATCGCGCCGCGAAGAAAGGACCTGAAAAGGCCCTAATGCAAGAAAAGAGAATGTTACAGGACAAGGGGGGTGACCCTCATAAAAAAAGTGTACATACTACGGTTTCGTGACCAATCGGACTTTTTCAGTTTGCTCACGTGGAGCGCTGACAGTGCCATTGCAATGAAGTCCCTGTAAATGAAAGTCTGGACACGACGTGTCAACTTTTTGATTGGTGCCGCCATTCACAATGGCGGTGCGCCATTGTTGAACGGAACAGAACAGAAAATGGCGGCACCAATGCTTGTATCTAAGGTATATATATAATCATATGTATAGATATATCATTTCATCGACGACGTCACAACGCCACCATTTTCTGTTCGAAAAGGAGAAGAAAGTGAGAGGAAGCGACGGATAGAGAGTTCTCACTCGCACTCACGGGCGTGAATGCTCGTGTCCAGACTTTCATTTACAGGGACTTTACATTGTAAAGGTCACGTGAGTCAAATGTTCGATCAAGTACAATGGAAAAAGTTACGTGAGTCAAACGTCCAATTAAGAAGGAAACACGTGAGTTTCACAAAGACCGTCAGCGCCTCTACCGATTACTCAGTGCAGTTAATCTCGGTCAAAAAACATGAATACACTTTTTCCAGCCCGAAGATACCGAGCGTCACCCCCCTGTTACAGGACGAGCGATTGAAGTTAAGACTTAAATTTGCAAGTCAAGATCTAGAGCTTCTGAAAAGCTTTGTTGCCTGAAAACTAAAAAAGATAGTAAATTATTAGTTTTTCGCAAAAGAAAGCTGGACGCGAATACAATTTTTTTATGTAAAAACCTGAAAATTGATTTGTGAAGGCCTTTTTTGCGCGTCACACATTGAAAATGTTAAACATTGAAAATATTGGCATATTGAACATTCAAAATATTGAACATTAAACATGTTGAATATTGTTAATATTAAACGTTAAACATGTTGAAAATTTTGAAATTTTTGAACATCGAACATATTGAAAATATAGAATATATGAACATTGAACACATTGGAAAATATCAACGATATTGAAAGTGTTGAACATTGAACATATTGAGAAAATATTGAACATTCATAGCGATCCCGCGGTGCCCAATGGTGCCACAAGAACAGTTGACAGCAGTATCACAATATGTATTACAAGCATGGCGGACCATGGAACATGATATGTATATGTCCTAATTATTTATTTATGTAAAAAACAAAAAAATTCACATAAGCGAGTATTTTTATGTTATTTTCATCATTCTCAGCCACACTAAAAAAAGTGTGATCAAAAAATTAAACGATTTCAAGGTGTCCCCGTCGGGGATATCCTGGCAGGATCGCTAGGGATATTAAAAGTATTGAACATATTGGAAATACTAAAAATATTAGGCATTGAACACGTTGAACATTGAAAATATTGGGCCCTAGATTTACCATTACGCGTTCCACGCGTTTATTTACTCAGATGTACTACGCTGCTGTAAATTTCCAATGACCAATTGGTATTCCAATTAATTTTCTAGTTAAAAATTGGACTCGAATCGTGAACATTGTGCATCTAAAAAACAATTGTGAATGACAAAAACAGCTGTAAATCACAAAGACAATTCTCAAATCGCAGCTCACTTCAGAGAGTTACGCAATGTGGCCGCTAACATGATGTCATCCCCTTTTTCTATTTATAGGATATTGAAAATCGAACATATTAAAAAGAATGTCATCGGAAGTAAACGATTCCTAAAATTAGCAATAATATTATCGTAAAGATTGTTTTCAAACAACTTTTAAAGGTCATGTCAGTAAATTTTTTTTTTTTTTTCGTGGTAAAAAATTATTTTTCCGATCATACATCCGATGCGAATAATCAATTTTGGCAAAAAAACAAAGCAACAAACAAACCTTGAGGAACAAATCGAGAGCACTGACAAGACAATACAAGAATCGAAAATTACGCAACCGCAAATCGCCAAATAGAGACGAGGTGCGGTTGTATAAACAAATTACATGAACAAATTGATATTTGTGATTTGGATGACTTTATTAGCATTTTCGAGAGATTGGCTCACGGTAAATGATTCATGAGTGCTGGGAGTTGGGACTGTCCCAAACTGTAATTGATAATAAAACGCTCCACGCATGTCTCATTATTCGCGAAAATTCGCCTAATATTCGCGAGAGGAAATGAGCGCGAGCTTGGCCGCGAATCGCGATTCGCCTTGAGACATTTTTCGAGCCACGTGGATGTGCCCTTCTCATTTCGCTTCGCAAGCATTTGCATCATTACGCGATGGTTTCGTCATTTTTACGTCACGGCCTTCAACTTGCGATTGAAATCCGCCAAGTGCCTTCTGCGTAAATATACGTGGCACCGCACGACATGTATATTTGTTTGTTTATTATTTACTACCAAACATTCCTTTTGTTTTTATTCCTCCAAATGATTATTATTATTTTTTATTTAGCATTACTCATCCCTTGGCCGATAAGGGTTTTGAGTTGAGATTTTTGGGGCCTTTTTTCCCTTCGAATGATTATAATAATCAATTATCAAGTAAATGAAAAATAACTAAGCGTAAATAATAAGTTGAATAAAAATTTTTACTTACGTATTAATTATCCGCAATAAAGGCAATAGTTTCTTCAAATTTTGAGAGGTGAAATTATTTTTATCATTCGCTCATCAAAAAATATAACGATATTAATTATTTCTTCGAATTATTACAATTTCCTAAGCGGTAAAATTTATTTCTTTGAATAATAACAATCATCAATCAAATAAATTATAAATAAAGTACAATTATTTAAAAATATATAAGAATTGTTTATAAACTATACAAAATAATGATGAAACTATTGTTATATATTGAAAAATGGCAGTAATTTTTTCTTCAATATATTGATGTTCATGAACTATTTTTCCGTCGATTCGTAGATTAGTGAACCGGGTTATTTCTTGTAGAACCCTTTAGATAGATTCCTGTAATGATGGTAGAACAAACGAAAAAACAAGCGCATTACTTTCAGTAGACGCATCCAATCTGATAAACATTTTTCGAAATAGTAAGTAAAACCGCGAGAAAAACACGCATTTAGATAAAGCAATAGATGTTGATCAGTGATCTAATAGAAAGAGGACCGATTTTTTTACGAGATTCTATTCAAGGCTACCCCACACGGGGTTTTATCAAATTTCACACTTGAGATTCGTTTTCTTTGATTTATAAAAACCCAGGGTAGTCTGTTCAGAGGAGTTCAGAATTTTTCGGCGTCAGGAAATAACAGTCGGTTTAAATACTCACAATCAGTATTAAGAAATATAGTTGGGTCCAAATATTCAGTATCGAAAAATATAATTGGAATGAATTTAAAAATGTCAAACGAAGGTAGGAGTGAAATTGTTCGAAACACGGAAGTTCACAATTTAAAAACTACTTGATCAGTGCAACATCTTCAACTTGGTATCTTCAATTCGGGAATATAGTTATTTGTGTACTGAGAGAGAAACCGATCGCTTCCGCGCCGAGTATGAGTATAAACGATCGGTTTCTATCCCCGTTCGCGGATGAGAAACGACTGTTTTTGCTCAGTGGTTAAAGAAAAAACTTTTCCAACCTTGGAAGAAGCCCGGAAACAAACACGTCTCCTTGGCTTACATCCTCGGGACGGGTTACAAAGTCCGACCAAAGAGGTAGACCTGAATTGTGGGCCGCTCTCCAAATCTTACTAGGGCGAGCACTTGGATTCGAACGATCCTTTGGGTCATCTCCGACGGTGATCGAACGCGTATTGAAGGACCAACAGGAGTTTCTAACACCCCTTTCGAACTCTGGTGCCTCCACGCAGACGTCACTAGAGAATATTCCCTTGCCTGAGGAAGTCGGGTCAGTAGCAAACCTAAACACGGGACTTCTCACGCGGTCCACGGGGAAGTCATTGAACAGAGTTCCCCCCGCAAAAGAGACGATTACAGCTCTCTCCGAGCCTGTCTGCAGAGTGAAACCAACCCCTAGAAAGCCTGCAGTAACCGTACAGAGTGACGGGTCGCGTCCGGGACCCTCATCTGCTCGTATCACTTAAAGGGCATCTACCTCACGAGCATCGTCTTTGAGTCCGTCCACTTCGTGGGCATCTGGAGTAGAAAGAATCCCTCTAGTTGACCTCACGGGAGACACGCCTTGGGAAATCTCCATCCAAGCCACTTCGGTCACCAACGTTCTACCGGACCGTTTCCGGCTAGCCCTCGCCCGAGGTGAGCGCCAAACGTCAAGGCCGTATAGCCGCCCTGAATCAAGTACAACGCGGCCATCCCCCCCCCCCATCTCACCTCAGACAGAGGCCTAGCTCTTGGAAGAGTCAACGAATACCGCCCCCCGGCTGGAGAACCCCCCTCCCGCCCCTGGAACCTCTGGACAACAACGTGCACCTGTTTAGGAGAAACACCCAGCAATTATAAAAAAAAAAGGGACTCTCTACGTTGTAGAATGTTTTGGAGGTTAAGCATTGGTGAATAAACATCCTTGTTCGTAGCCCATGTCTCATTGACAACTCCCTCTTCTTTTATGAGAGTCCTCAAAATTTTGAGAACCCCTGTTTGGGAATACATAACACTATTAATTTTTTCATCCCTTCGAATTACTATAATTTTTCAAGCTGTGCAATCGGAATCTTATTCATTTTTTAAATAATAGCAATCAATATCGTAGAACGGTAAAACAAAACTGTCAATATGACCGTAACCGTCAACTTAATCGTTACGGTCAAACTTTGACCGCACTGTAAAAAAAATTTATTGAAATTTACCATGCTCAGCATGGATAAATGAGTTAGCTATTCTGAGCATAGTAAATTTACAATGCTCAAATTATAAAAGTTCACAGCTTCTGGTAAAATATTACCATTCTGAGAAAAGTAACTTTACTAGAGGAAGTAAATTCAAAGCCCAAGATGGCAAACTACATTATCCAAACTGAGCACAGTAATTTTAAAGAAACATGGTAACTTTACTAGCAGGTTACAACTTTACAGAATTCAGTGCTGCGATTTCACCACTAGGTTAGGAAAAACGCATGTTTGAGGTGGTAAAATTACTGTGCTCAACATAGTAAAATTACATACATTATTGAATGTGGTTTTAATACCAGACAATAAATTTCATTTGGATTTTTAACAGTGCGGTCGTAATAGAATTGACTGTAACGTTCAACTTAACAATAACTGTCAACTTGACCGTAACTGTCAACTTGATCGATATGGTCAACTTGCTAAATGACCATTTAGCAAATAGGCACTGTTATACAAATGCTATTATATTTTTTGACCATCCGTACTTAATTCCAACGTTGGAATGATCGCGTTATTGAAATTGATTCATAAACATATATATATATATATATATATATATTCTCCATTTTAATAGATACAGTAGAGTCTCACGCATTTATAAAACTCGGGGTATAATTACACAGCTCCACAAAAAAAAAATGAACTTTTGTTTGTATGTACATGGCACACCTTACTATACGTAATCGAGGATGCTGAAAACGAATCTGAAATCGAAATAACCCCATCACATCAGTTTTCTTACATAACTTCAAATTTTTACTAAAATCATAACATCCGATTGAAATTCAAACGAAACGCCGTAATCATCTGTCCCATCATTCCTTACACCTTACCATCTTCTATCCTCATAAATCTAAGTCCTTTATATAAAAATTCTAAAACTTTATCACTCTGCAATACCATAACGTAGAGGAAAGAGACATGCGTATTGGAGGAGTAAGAATCAATATGTTCAGAACAACTTAACCTTGTTACTCTCCAACTTCATACCTTTTCAACCTCATCATCTTAAACTCTAAAACCGCAATAGTTTTCAAATCGTATAGTTAATGAGATATGATAACAGGAGTTCGTTTTGGTTTCTATCGAGCGTTATGACTTTGAGCCTTATTTTTTAGATTATAGAAATAATCCGACGTTATGAAATTATTTAGACTTCAGATTCAGTTTCAGCATGCTTGATTAGGTCTCTGTAAACGAAATTGAGATGTTTTTTGTGAAGCTGTGTATTTTGACTCCAACTACTTCAGTACACACAAGTCTCTTTCCCACTACGGTATGGTATTGTAGGGCTATAAAGTTTGAAAATTTTAATTTAAAGCAGGCCTGTGCGCAGGGGGGGGGGGTTTGGGGCTCCTTTAAACAATTTTGATATAACACCTAATATTGCGTTCTCATGTGTGTTTTTTTATTTTTTGTTTAACTTTGACTTCTTTTACCATATGTCTTGTTTATACTCAATTTATTACAGTTGACAGTCAGAGATTGGAACTAATTTTATTTTGCTATTTTTTAATCGCAACAAAGCTATCTAAATTTCGTCAAAGAATTGTGAAAATTTGTAAACAGATATGTTTTTGTCTCTATTTCCTGAAGTTATAATCAAAATGTATCAGTTACAGGGTTTTTTTACACTTTAATTACAGAAAAAAAAGACATTTAATTACATATTTTGTAATTCAAAATAGGTTTTCCTGCAATCAAGTTGTGAAAGACCCTGAAACTGATACTTTTTAATTGCAGTACCGAAAAATCGAGGAAAAAATACACCTGTACCCAATTTTCACAGTTCTGCGTTGAAATTGAAACAATTTTTTTGTATTGCGAAAACGATCAAAACGTAATTGACACCCATCTCTAGTAGTAATAATCGATTTCTATTTCAATCAATGTTTAGCGATTCAGAGAGTTCTAAGACTAATGTCCATTTTCAGTTTATCTGTGAAAGTAAATTTATTTACATCTCCTTATACATATAAAAATCACTGATAATTAAAAAAAAAAGATAATAAGACAGAGGTAGTGAAAACAGTGTTTTGATACAGAAAGGTGGTGGAAGTGGTAAAATCTTCTATGTCTATCAAGTTGATTTGTTGTAAGGGACTACCCACATGATACGTCATCATTTTTCATGCATATGTCTTTTTCTCTTGAATGTCAAATGTTTTGTGTCTATCCAATCTGTTGAAGTCATATGTGGACAGCCACTTACCTTGCGTGATTTTCACTATTATTGTTTTATAATTTTGCAAATCCCAAACGTTATTAATTAAGAGGATAGCTCGTTTTCATTGTGCTAATGGAAAAAAAACTGTATTGATGAGTTTCTTTTTATTTTATTTGCATGTTTGAATTTGTTTAAAATGATTTATTAATTCATTTAATTATATGTTAGAGCAGTGAATGAGTTTTCGAAGTGTTTTCAAGAGATTATTTACAGAATGTCAATATGCTTAAATTTTCCATATTCTCATTCGGATTTTTTCGCCGACAATCTTTTAAAAATTCAGTCATAAAAAGGATCAGCGATCCAAAAAAAAAATATCCGCAATCGAAAAACGTTTCGTGCGTTAGAGTAAGATAAGAATGCTGGTCAATTTTACTGCTGATCTCTGTAACGTGAAACTACTAATATGTGGCCCAGAAACGCAGGAGATTTAGCAAATATTTTCAGCAGCTAACAAAATTATTCAGTTATACATAAAATATGTACAATAGATGAAACAATATTAGTGGTATTGGTATACGTATTTGAAATAATTTGTTTTATCCTATGTGCTTGTTTCACAAATAAGTGAAATGTAATTACTCAAAAGAAAAAACAGTGATATGAGTTATGTCAAAATTGTTTAAGGAGGTCGACCAGTGTGAAAATTTTCATAAATTCAACTTTTTTTTCTCTGTTTTTCGGATTTTCATTTTTCCATTTCCGTAGTTTTAGCAACTAACAGTACTAAAAAAATAAAAATAAAAAAACTAGTTTTTGACAAAGATAGAGAGACTTACAACATGACGAGTTTTACTGTATATACATAAAAAAATCATTGCTCGCGAAGAAATGTCATGAAATTATGAAAAAGACGTAAAACTGTGAAAAGTGTAGAGTAAGGAAAATCATTCGAGTTGACTTTGCAAAATATTTTTTCATAAGAAGTATGAACAAAAATTAAGATATCAAACGCTTTACCTTTTTACTTTGGAAAAACGTTAACAAATTGATGATTCGCCAAAAAAATATGGAGAAAGAACTTTTTTAGTGCGTGAAGTAAATTAATTAGGGTTTAAAATAATAACTTGAAAACTAGAGGGTATTAGAGTATTTTGGAACACCGTTTTACATTGTACCTAGTCAAGAAAACTCACAACCCATATTAATAGCAAGTTGCTTAAAATGTGGTCTACTTTTTTTTTCTTCTAAGACAGTGTAATTTATAATTACTTACCTACGATTGCCCATTATCTTCTTTTTTGAAATAATGAACCACATTTATGTCAATCTTCTAAAATAGTAGATTTCGCATCTAGGGAAAAAATAAATTTCTCACGAGGGTGTAAGTTATTTTTTGCCTCTCACACATTAAAAATGAGTGTATTTAAAGACGTTTCGACATACACAAATGAAGCATTTCAGGCTAACACGCAGGCTGTCGACAAATGACTGTCGGCAGGGAAAGGGGGGGTCCTTTGAACCCGTCGAGTTAAACCCGGCGGACTAAATGGGCCCCCCTTACCCCTGCCGACTGTCATTTTCTCCAGCCTCCGTGTTAACCTTCAATACTTCATTTGCCATGTCGAAACAGTTTTCATACGCTCATTTTTAATGTTTTCGGAGCAAAAAGTATCGTCTGTACCTCGGAGCAATAATAGCCGATTAGAACTTGTCTGATTGCCGCCTTCGCTTCGCTCAGGCGGCAAACCTCACACTCGTTCTAAATCGGCTATTTTTGCCCCTAGCTACAGGATATACTACATATTTTTCTATGATGCGAACGATTTTTTTTTATCGTAGCAGGAGAAAAAGCCGATTTTTGCCCGCGGGAAAAAAGGTAGGCTTTTTGTACCACTATGATAAAATTGTATATTGCTCCGAGGTACACCGATACTTTTTGCCTCGAAAACAGTAAAAATGAGCGTATCAAAGCTGTTTCGACATGGCAAATGGAGTATTGAAGGTCGACACGGAGGCTGGAGAAAATGACAGTCAGCAGGGTAAAGGGGGGGCTCTTTTTGGTTAGCTGGGTTTACAAGGAGCCGAAAGAGCCCCGCCTTTCACCTCGCCGATTGTCATTTGCCGACAGCCTGAGTGTTGGCCTGAAATACTTCCCTGCTATCCTGAAACCGATTAAGTGGCAAAAATCCGATCTGTGTGCTTCATTCTCAGTGGGTGCCAGCGCGAGCCCAAACCGAAAACTTAGAGACCCTATAAAAAGAGAGACTGGTAATGAGCGTCCCTGTCATGGCCGTCAACGCAGGACTACAAAATGGCCGCGCCAATGGGAGAAAACGCGGGAACGCGGAAGACCTATAGAATTTGAATTGTGAATGACAGCTGACACTGGCTGATACTTACTGTCGGCTATATTGTAGCCCCAATGCCAATCTCTCTTTTTTAAGGGTCTCTACGAAAACTGAAATTGCTGCGCCATCTAGAAGTACTCAGCGCTCTAGAAATAAATTTCAAATCGAAAAAGGCGCGGTTTATTCGTTGCCCGTTCCCTTCACCCCCGCACTCCGCTTTCTCTCTTGATCCTTTGGCTCTCTCTTCAATTTAGCTCTTCCAAACATTGGGTACTTCTAGATGGCGCGGCAAAGCCCTGTCGCTACAGAGGTATATGGGAGCTGGCACTCACTGTCCATTCTCGGATACGCCTCGCCGTTGCTCGCCGTAGTTACGAGTGAGTGTGGCACATGCGGTTTCCGGAGTCTGAGCGGGTCCGCCGCATATCTGGCATGCCGAACAGTGAACGCAACAGTTTATCTCTCTTCCTTTTCTAGCGCTCAACGGGACATAAGTCTGTCCTCGCGCGCTCGCTCAGACGCCAAAATGCCGGATCTGCGGCGGGCCGTACAGACTCCGGAAACCGTATGTGCTACACTCGCTCGTAATTATGGCGAGGCGTATCCGAGAATGAAGCGCACAGATCGGATTTTTGCCACTTAATCGGTTGCAGGATGGTGGGTCATTGGTTTATGTCGAAACGTGTTTTGAAACGCTCCTTTTTAGAGTATAAGCGGCAAAATAGTACATTTCACATCTAGGGAAAAAAAATTTCTCACGAGGGTGTAGGTTATATCCCTCGCCTTCGGCCGGGGTTATAACCTACACCCTCGTGAGAAGTTTATTTTTGCCCATGATGTGAACTGTATTTTTTATCTTAGCGGGAGAAAAAGGCGACTTTTGCCCGCGAAGCCGGCAAAAAAGTAGGCTTTTGCGACCGCTTTGATAAAATAGTATGTTCTGTAGCTAGGGGCGAAAATAGCCAATTTAGAACGAGCGTGAGGTTTGCTGCCTGAGCGAAGCGAAGGCGGCAATCAGACGAGTTCTAATCGGCTGTTATTGCTCCGAGGTAGAGACGATACTTTTTGCCTCGAAAACATTAAAAATGAGCGTATTAAAACTGTTTTGACATGGCAAATGAAGTATTGAAGGTTAACACGGAGGCTGGAGAAAATGACAGTCGGCAGGGGTAAGGGAGGGGGGGGGGGGTTTAGTCCGCCGGGTTTAACTCGGCGGATTTCCCCCCTTTCCCTGCCGACAGTCATTTGTCGACAGCCTGCGTGTTGGCCTGAAATACTTCATTTTTGTATGTCGAGACGTGTTTAAATACGCTCATTTTCAATGTGTGAGAGGCAAAAAGATTCTTTTTATTCATTTTACACACAATAGTTTTTTCCTGCGAAGCTGGTCCGAATATGTACAATAAAATTCCGTATGTTTTCAGACAAAATGGTATATTTCATATCAAGGGGAGAGCAGCGTCTTTTCACGTGCGACAGCAACATTTTCGGAACGAGTGAACATCGAGCACCGAAGGCTTGGGAATGTTCTACGAGATCCGAAAATTTGCTGTCGCGCGTGGAAAGGCTCTCCCCCGTGATATGAACTATATTTTTCATTATTAGCGCGGAAAATGATACCGTGTTTTGCTGCGTCACGGATTGAGCGTAGGTGCCCCTTTTCGAATCGGTGGAATAAATGGTGACCTGTTGAATAATTGATGACCTGGTTCCTTTTTTTATGGATCCTTTCACTTCCATTCACCGCTCGAAAAGGGGTATCTTACGCTCAATCCGCGACCAGCAAAACATGATCATTTTGTGCGCGTACGATGAAAATGATATTAACCCATTAGCGCTCAAACGGACGTTTTTTCGACCAACTTTTGAGCAATGAAAAAACCATGTAGAAAGGTCAGAAAAAAATCCAGCCAAGGATTTTCTAGACTGAAGTTTAATCTACTTTCGGAATCTGGCCTTGTTTTTTCGATACTATGTGAGCCTTCATTGTTTTAACAATTCACCGAAAAAAAAACGTGAAATTTTCGAGTTCGATCATTTACAAAACCAACGAAACACACGAAAATCGAATCCTGAGAACCGCGAAAACTGAATATCTCTCGTCCATGGACATTAAACTCGAAGATTGATGCGCTGTTTGTAAAAATTATGTGGATGGCGCTGTCTGAAAAAATTTATTGCGAAACAACGTTGTATTTGCGATCACCAACCGAAGAAATATATGAAACGACATGAAACTCTGCCATAAAAGACGAAATTCTTATGTTTCGCGCTCAGGGAAGGGCGTTTGTTAATAAATATTCATATTGTTGTAGTGTCTTGATGGAAAAATTGATGAAACATTTTTTCCGGCGTATTTTTTCTCGTAGTTCACAAATCTGCGATCGTTTTGCAAAAAAACATAAAAGTTAAACATGATTTGTTCAAACAAATTGTTTAAACAAATAAACTTTTCAGTAAAAATTTCAAATTCGTGTTCAGTTATCCCGAAAATACATAAAGATATTTTTTGAAGTTATTCTATGAATTTTTCACAATATTATAGTGAAATGTCAAAATCGGATAAATTGAAAATCGCAATAAATTTTTTCAGACAGCGCCATTTACATAATTTTTACAAACAGCGCATCAATTTTCGAGTTTAATGTCTATGGACGCGAGATATTCAGTTTTCGCGGTTCTCAGGATTCGATTTTTGTGTGCTTCGTTGGTTTTGAAAGTGATCGAACTCGAAAATTTCACGTCTTTTTTCGTTAAATTGTTAAAAACAATGAAGGCTCACATAGTATCGAAAAAACAAGGCCAGATTCCGAAAGTAGATAACATTTCGGCTTAGAAAATCCGTGGCTGGATTTTTTTCTAACCTTTCTACATGGTTTTTTTCATTGCTCAAAAGTTGGTCGAAAAAATGTCCGTATAGGCGCTAACGGGTTAAATAATAACGAATTGCATTTTCTAATGCGGACTGTCTGTAATAATTGTGTTGGTTGTAAAAAAATCGTTAGTAGCAAACATTATAAATTTAATATGCGAAGCAAAAGTTTTTTGAAACGAATAATTCTTTTATAATTATTTTAGATGCTTATTCATTTATACATAAATTATCTTAATCGCTGTAAACTTTTTACGTTCTGCCATATAAATTTTATCTATAAATTCTCTTTAAGTACAATATCAAAGTTGAAAACCCACCCCATGACAGATTTTTGCGCACGGGCCTAGTTTAAAGAACTTCGGTTTAAGAAGATTGAAGGTAATACAGGTGTAAGGTATGATCAGACCAGGGTTCGTAACTATCGATTTTCGTTCTCTCTCAAGCGTGAAGCAAAACATAATGTTGTCCTTTTCGCGTAGCATAATTATGCTACAAGTTACGAACGCTGGATCAGACAGATTACAGGGTTTCGTTTAGATTTTAATCGTATGTTATGATTTTAGTGAAAATTTGAGATTATGTAAGAAACCTGACGTAAAGGGGATAATACGATTTCAGATTCATTTTCAGCATCCTCGATATAGTAAGGTGTGTCATGTACCGGCTCACAAACAATCATTTTTTTGTGGAGCTTGTGTAACTGAATAATATTAGTACAAAAGTTCCAAAATGCGTATTCATAATTTTAATTTTTGAATATTTTATTAATGTCATTACTTATTTTTAATATGTTAAACATCTTTACATTATGATTATCAGTATGATAGTTTTTTATGATATATATTCAATATCAGCATAAAAGTCTCAAAATAATCACTTTTACTGATTTATATTCTTAACATTGTAATTTAATGTCTTTAATATCTCACTGTAAAATGTTTACAATAGTTGATATCGAAATTTTACATCGAAAAATCGTCAAAATGCGTATAAACCGTTTTAATCATTTTCTTCGTGCCCCTGAAGTGTTCAACTCGTCTTATTCTCGGCACCCATGCTTTTGTGCTCAAACGTTATTACGGCCTGCCATGTGAACGAACGAAACCGTTTCACTTTATCGCCGCGAGTTGCGCTTGATCGCGGTTCCACGAGTTTTCTCGCTTACTTATACATATATTCGATTCATCGGTTACACTAACATCGTATACCTATATCTATCACGCCTTTCTTTCCCTTCCGATTTCCCACACACGCCTCATGCAGAGTATATACGTACTCAAATTGCGCTTCGACCGACAAAAGATCCATTCAACTCCTGAAAAATATCCATTTTCTTGGAAAAAAATCATCGTCATTAGATAAAATGTTATAGAATGAGAACCTTTGTTGAAAGAAATTTTCGATTCTTTAATCACATAGGATTCAGAAAATTAAATTTTTTCGAATTTTTACTAAAAACAGATTTTTTAGATTCGTAAATTCGTAACTTTTATTTTAAATCAATTTTTTGTCTTTGACCTGAATTATTTTATACCATTTTTTACTGATATTTCGAATTTTGTATTCCTTATTATTTACTTTACTCAGTGAAATCTTCAAGTCTGTGGATTTTCGTTCATTAAAGTTATGTGATAACGAACACAATCTGCACAAGTCATAAAAGATTTTCTGAACTTTTGAGAATTTTTCAATATTTGTAGAATTATCGCCATTTTTTAAAACCCTCAATATTGTTCAATCCTTTGAAATTGCGAACATAAAAGAAAAAATACAAAACTTACCGAAAAGTATAAAAGTTTTTGAAATTTATCTTTGGTTTACGAAGTTCTTCAATATTTTTCAAGTTTTTCAGATGTTGATTCGAACATGGAAAAGCGTTCTTGTGCATACTTCGAAAAAATATGATAAAAAACACAATGTACATAACTTATCAGCATTTCATGCCATTCTTTTTTATTCTTAATTTTGTTTTCTTTTTTATTATTATTATTTCTCATATTATATTAATATTTCTTATATATTAATATTATTATTTTTAATCGATCGACATTCCCGAAAAATTTAATATTTTCTGACTTTTCAAAATTTTCAAAATAAATAAGAAAATACAAACTATGTACATATTGAATCCGACTAAATATTTCATGAAAATTTGTCCAACCCATGAAAATTAATCTTATTCTTTCAATGTTTCTCCAGTTTTTCATATTTTTATTGAAAAATAAAAAAAACTAACATTAAAACTCCGATAAATATTGAAATTAATTTAATTAGAAGATTTCTGGGCATTTTCTGAAATCCTAGAGATTTTTCTAATTTTTCTAGATTCCTAATTTTTATAATGTTTCCAAATTTCGTAACTTCAAACACGATACAAATTCTTCGGAAATTCCCAAAGTTGGATATAAATTTATACTGATTAAAATTTTTAACTATTTTCTGATACTTTGAAAGGCATTCGGATTTGCATTGAAAAAAATATACATATCTCTCTATATTCTAAAAAAACTTGCCGCCGCCATAAGCAACTCCCTTTTAGTTCCCTTGAAGTCCCTTGAGTTCCCTCTAAGTCCCTTGAGTTCCCTTTAAGTCCCTTGAGTTCCCTTTAAGTCCCTTGAATTCCCTTTAAGTCCCTTTAAATCCCTTGAAGTCCCTTTCGATCCCTTCAATTCCCTTGAGTTCCCTTTAAGTCCCTTTAAATCCCTTGAAGTCCCTTCAGTTCCCTTCAAGTCCCTTTAAATCCCTTGAGCTCCCTTCAAGTCCCTTTGGATCCCTTGAAGTCCCTTTGAATCCTTTGAATTCCCTTAAGTTCCCTTCAAGTACCTTTAAATCCCTTGAAGTCCCTTTAAATCCCTTGAAGTATTCTTAAATCCCTTGAGTTCCCTTTAAGTCCCTTTAAATCCCTTGAGCTCCCTTGAAGTTCCTTGAAGTCCCTTTGAATCCCTTGAATTCCCTTGAAATCCCTTTATTACCTCTAACCTCCTTTGAATTCTCTTTCAATCTCTTGAAATCGCTTTATCTCCCCTTATTTCCCTTGAGTTCCCTTGCTATCCCTCTATTCCTTCTGATTTCACTTGAAATTTCTTTCGAATTCCTTTTTTCAAGGGAACTCAATTAACTACAATATAATTAATAGAAATTATTCAAATAACTTTTTTTCTGTAATTCAATAAATACACAAAATTTTTATCCATTGATATATTATTTTCTTATTATTTTTTCACTTTTTAATTACACCGGAGCTTATTCTTTCAAAATTTCTCCACCTTCCAGTAATTCATCGATATTCATTGTCCCCTCCAAAATTTCTATTCTTCTCTCTTCATCTATTGTTATTTTAAATACTCCATCTTGATATTTTCGTTCCAGAACAAAAATTTTTTAATTATTTTATTTCATTTCAGAATTACATCAAATTTATATTCATGTAGCAAACTAATACCATCATCTTTCGAAATTTCACCAATCATTTTTATCATTCTTCCTCTTCTCATTTCCGTATTTTCTTTAAAATTCTTTATTTTAACTAGAATTTTGAATCGACCGTCCGTTACTGACCCTAAATAAGAATTTTCATTTTTTCCTTCTCTCCCGAATTCAGAATAAATAAATCCTTTTATTTCTAAAAAAATTACAATTTAATCAATAACTTTTACTAACAATCTTCATTTTTGCTACACGGATAAAATTTTTTAGTTAACATTACTAAACAAGGTAACAAATATACAACGTTTTGTATTTTTGATTTATTTTTAATTTTTTTTTTAGTCTAACAAAAAATTTAACTTTATTATTTCAAAAATTTTTTCCGTGTACTGTCATGTGTAATTTGAGTCTAACAAAAAATTTAACTATATTATAATTAACCAGTTGCGGATCCAGGATTTTGCTATATAGTGGGTGGTTGTTGAATCACCCCCGCGGATCCGCCACTGTAATTGACTAATACTTGTAACGCCTTTTTTCGTCTTCAATTCTTCAAAATTTTCAATTGCTTTTTCATTTTCTACCTTTTTGTATACATCGTAATTTCCGATTTCTTCAATTTTGGTATAATTTTGAATTTGTAGTTCGTAATTCATATTTCCTTTGTTAAATTTTGATGATTTTACTTTTTTACAATTGCTTATTAATATGACCTGTTCCAAAAAACATTACTTATAGTAATTTTGTATATATATATATATATACACAAACACACTTACAAATAAAATTTGTTTTTAATAAAACTGTTTTGAAAACGTTAAATTTACGTCGAATCAATTTACGTATCAAATTTGTAACTTCAAACATTTGAAAAATTTTCGAAGAAGATCATTATTTATTTCAAAATAATAATTTGAAGAATAGCATAAAATTTACGAAACATTTTTGAATAGTTACTTGATTAATCTGGATCAATTTTTCAAATTTTTCTCCATTTTCGTTCCAACCCATGATGGAAATTCTACAACCATCTCCATTAATTAAAATGAATTCGAAAAGTTTTAATTAATTTTTTTCTTGCGTCATAAAGGTTTTTTTATCGAAAATTTCATCAACATACCCTATTATTGTTCTGCAAATATTTTTAAGAATTTACAATTTTTTTTGATAACATCAATTCGAAACATCAAACAAACATAAAATAATCAACTTTACTTACACTGATTTATCTCCGTCTATAATTTTCTATAAAATTCCGTTGAACTAAATTTTATGTTGGGTTTCAATTTTTTTCCAATATTTTCCGCCGAAATTTCTTCGTTTCTTCTTTTTGACATTTTTCCACTTTGAATTTTTGGAATGTTTTTTAGAAAAATTTTTGTATAAAGATTCGACTGAAAAACATTTATCAAAATAAAACTCAAAAACTTTTTTATTTAATGTTATCGAAAATTTTATATTTTAACAAAAGTGTCAAAAATAATTGTACAACTTCAAGATGTTAAAAAACAAATTTCAAAATATCTTTAGCCAATCAAAATCTGTTATCCTTTCTCCAAAAGAAACAAAAAAGAGTTTGTTTATATATGTCAATTGGTTTTTTTGCAAATGTTTGCAAAGATCGTCGAAGGAGAAATAACTGTTAATATTGGAAAATATTGGAAATAAAAATTTGTTTATCAGTAAGTCTTTTAACATTTATAATTTTAGCATATAATGTATTTCTTAATTTTTTGAAAATTCAAGCAATTCGCTAAAAAGAAAGACTTAATAAATTTTTATAAAAAATATGTGTAAACTGTAAGATAAGAAATATATATACGATCTATTTTTTTAATATAATTTTTATCTTTTTACCCTCCATAAAAAAAATCATTTTTCTCTGTTCTTAAACAACTTTTTATCTTTTAAATAACAATATTTTTCAAAATATTATTCTCTTTCCTTTTTTTCATATCTTAAGATTTTTTATACTAAATCATCCTATCTAGATTTTCATTATGAATTTTTTTTTTTCGTCATATGGTAATTTTTATCATGTCATCCTCCATCGACAAAAATAATTTTGCTATGTTTTTTAAGAAATTTTTTATACCTCTTTAATTTTTTTTCTACTAAATCATCATTTCTATATCTTTTTCCACAAATTTGAAATTCTGTTTATATTTAACTATAGAAAATTTTCATGTTTTAATTTTCGTCACTCATTTTTTTTACAGAAACCAAAAAACAGTTCAAGACAGAAGCATATGTTGGATAATTTAATCATTTTGAAACAATAGAAAAGATACGTATATTTTATTACCATTTCATATTAACTGTAAAATACACATTTCATTCCTAAACAAGGAAAGTTAAATATGAATTCTAGAAAAATATTAGGAGACGGAAATTGCTTATTCAGAAGTTTTTCTTTTTTTTTGTAGGGCAGTGAGGAAAATCATATCTCAGTTAGGTCGAACATAGTTTCATATATTTACAAAAATTGGGATGATTATAAGTATTTCATTGCTGGTAATGATTCATACAATTTGCCAAAAATCAATAATTTAGATTCTGAAATTCATTTTCTTGAGTCTCGTGAACTTTATAATAAATACATGTCCAGAAATGGAGAATATGGCGCTGATGCCGAATGCAAAGCTTTCGCAGATCTTCATCCGGACATTTTTTTTGAAATTAAAAGAAATAATTTGAAAATCATTAGTTTTGGGTCTGAAAGTAACGTAGATCAACTTATAATGAATTTATCTGGTCCAGTTGATAGAGGTCACTATGATATATTACATTTTTAAAAAAAAATTATCAAAAGCAACACTGAAGAAACGATTGATGTTTCTCAAAGTCAAGTTCCTGATGAAAAAGATATTTCCATGTATAGTAAAAAAATTACAACTGATAATAATTCTTTATTTAAATGTTTTTCATTCTATCTTTATGGTAATGTAAAAAATCATCAATTAGTGAGATCTAAAATTACTTCATTCATCGAAAAAAATTGGACAAATTATAATCATTTAGTTGAACAGAATCAAAACTTTCTCAGTAACAGAAACAGATATAAATCTCTCGATCAGAAAACTTTATATATCAGGTACATTTCAAAAAAATATAATCCCGGATCAGAAATGGAAATGAAAGCTTTCTTTGACATGTATCATGTTTCTCTTGAAATTCATGAAAATTCTTTCATTGTTAAGAAATTTTTACATCCAAATAATAAAAACTTTCTGATATTAAAACAATACAGAGTTAGCAATAAATTTCATCACGAGATTGTTTCCCTCTATAATAAAACTTTCTGGAATGATTATAAAAAAATAAAAAATAATAACTATCAAATTAGCAATAATGAAATCAGTTCGAAAAGAACGGTAAAAAACCTTTCAGACCAAGATTAAAGTGTAATGAGCAAAGAATATCATATTGAAAATCAAAAATAAATACTCAAAAAACGAAATATTGAGAAAACAGAATCCTGACAAACGTCAAAGGAAAAAGTTAAAAGACCCATTGCAATCACTTACTACCGAACAACTTGAAAGAAAAAGGAAGGGATGTAGAGTTGAATTTTTAGATAATGAAAAACTAAAGAAAAGAAGATTAAATAACAAAGTTGAATTCATGAATGAACTACAACTTCTTAAAAAAAGAGAAAAAGATAGAGTTTGTAATATGTGATACAACCGTTTACAGAAAAGAAAAAAGAGCTACAAATATTGTTCGAGTATTCGTCTAGAAAAACGTAACAAAAATTTTGATTTCTCAGAGTCCTACGTTGACTTTGGAAACCTTAATTATCAATGCAATTTTTGTATAAACTATAGAAAATGTTGTTTGGAAAGACATTTTTGCAAATGGTGATTCAATATAAAAAATTTTTATTTAAAAAACAGTTCGATATAAAATATAATATAAAAGTTAAAAAAAATTATATAATAATAAAAATTTATTTAAAAAATTGAAAAATTCACCATGAAAATTAAATACGTAATTATCAATAATATACATTTATATAATTTGATTATAAGTTTATTAGGTTTTATATTTTAATTTTTTTGAAAAAAATTGTTTTTTGATGATTATTAAAAAATTGATGATTGATTAATTTTCTTAAATTTTTTTTTTTTTAATTTTTTTCACCGACAAAAAAAATTTGTTCAAATTCAGCAGCAAGCAAGTTTTTTTAGAATATAGGGTTTAAGGATTAAAAAATAATCCTTTCATCAGTTTTAAATCCAAAAAAAAAAACCTGAATGGGGGGTTGGCGCGCGAAGCGCGCAGGGGGGCATAGCCCCCCTAGTATATACTAAATGAAATTTGGGAGTCATTGATAATAAACACAACATATATACAATATTTTTTGAACTTTTTTTTTTAATAAAAGGATTGTAAACTATTACAACCCTCGGCTTCGCCTCGGGTTGCAATTTTTCGTTTCGTCAAACCAGGCATCCTCAAAAACTGTCAATTATATACTATTTCCAGAGGTCGCTGCAATCGTTGGAAAAATTTGTAAACTAGTGTTATAAATTGATGTTGGCGCATTGGCTATCCTCAGGGCCGTAAACAGAAAAACCGGGCCCGGGGGATGGCAATTACGGGCCCCTTTATATTTTCTGAATTTTCCAACGCGTACGAACTGAAAATACATCGCGAAGTTTTCGTAATATAAAAGTAAGAGTTATAGATTAACATTCAGCAGAAAATATAAATAACAAGAAAGTTCTGTACATTGTTACCTATCTCTCGTTTTTACTCGGTAAACTAATTTTTTCTCTGAAAATTATTAAATTTTACTTTAAACACGCTCTGCGTGCTTATGCTGAGGCAAAGGTGATGATAGTGTCGCCGAAATTTGACATTCAATTTTCTACCTAATTCTGACTTTAATTGTAAGCAGAAGGTCAATTTTTAATAATTTTTCATTCTTGGGGGCACACTGAAAGATCGTTCGGCGCTTGCAACAGAAACCGGCAAGGTACAGAAGATTCGCAGTGCAACGGTAGTATTTGAAAAAAAAGCATTCAAATTTTTGCAATTGATCATATTTAAAAACTGTTCAGTGGTTTGAGATCCACTTAGATGTGCGATGAATGAATGAAGGGTGGATATTCATAGTCGTATAACCGCCATATCCAATTTTTGCAGGAGAGCGGAAAAACGCTTATATTTTTTTTATTTAAAAAATTTTTTGAAAAACTTACGATTGTTTGCAAATTATAAGGTAATAAGTCAATTATTTAAGTTTGAAACGATATCGATTAAAATTAAGGAAAACACGAGCACTTGAAATTTCGCTACGTATAGGTCGAGGGAGTCTGGCAGTTCAAAGTCGTATATCAACCATTAGCCTCACTAAATAAAAGTAAGAGAAACAAGCTTCGCGAATTTTTTATTAAGTATTTGACAATTCTGTAATCGAAATACTCCAATAAATTTTCACTTTTTGTTTATTATTGTCATTATTTGTGATTGTAAATAGGAATTTAATAGTTTAACTCGTTTTATATCTTTATTTATAGTTTTTATTGTTAGCAACATTGTTAATAACATTGCTTCTTGTATCAAAATGTTTGTGAATGTATGTAACAATATTATCGAACGCACGGTTTGACATTTTTCAACATCAAATTACTATTTTTTAATAAATTACATAAGTTTCCATTGGTTGTTTTACGACTTTGAATTGCCGATAGGTCGTCAGTCACCAAAATGTAATGTTTGAAAAATTCTCACAACAAAAATATGATAATAATACAATAATATCACAATTGCTTCAGATTAAAGTTTCGAAAAAATAAATAAATAAAACAAATTTAGATAAACTGGCGGTTATACGACTTTGAATATCCACCCTTTAAATATGTTTCAGATGAATGATTTTTCATTCCGCAATTCGTCAGATAAATCAGCTGGATATTTTTGAATGAAATTTGCTGTTTTATTTGTGGTCTCTTTTTCATCCGTTTCGGAAACTTTCACAAAAAATTGAAAATTTTTATTCAAATTCTTCGCAGCTTGAAAGCGAGTAGTAATCTGAGCTTTAGAAAAAATAGACTTAAGGGAAAATTTTCCTTGGAAAAGTAGATTTGGAAAGGTAAGCTCCTACCTCAGAAATTTGGATCAAAAGCAAACATGATAAATTACAATTTATGGGCGCCAAAGTCAAGGATAAAAAATTAATACGTATAAAACATTGCTATTAAAATGCTATTTTTATAGCATTTTAATAACAATACAACAGAACTACACAAAAACATTTTTCACATTACTTACGCAGTAATACCCGCTCGATGTCCCAAGTTCATCAATTTACAAAAAAAGGAGCAAAAGCTTTTGCGCCAAAAATTTTATTGCATTAAAATACGATCCAAAACTATGAAAAACGATAAGCCAAACGATATACCAAAAAATTAAAAATATCCCTTAAGGCGACGGTTGGGCACTTATTGCCATTGATCTCAGAATACATATTATGTGACTTGGAATCAAGAAAGGAGGTTAACAGTCATTTCCTGTAAGGCCCATTTTTTCTTCTCCCTCTTTTCTGTATCCTCGCAGTCAGATACACTGGAATATCAGGAGGTGTTGCGTAGAGACGATCGCTAGCTCATTTCGAATGAATGTACATATGTACATAAGGGATTAAAAAGCCCTGTGGAGTGAATAAATTATCTATGGAAATAAGCCCCGTTTTTTTTTGCATTCACTCGTTCTGGTGTACATACTTGGATATCGGATTCCCAAATTCGTTTTATAGATGCTTGTTCTGCAACTTGCTAGTTCGCGACTTCCAATCCTATATAGATGTTTTTTTTTCATTGTTTACTATTCGAAATAAATTTTTCACAAAAATCTATTTTTTTACAAGATTTCAATAACATATTTTCAATTTTTTTGAACGTGTTCAGAACCTTGAATATTGAATTTGAGAAGAGAAGTATCTTTGAGGAGAACAGTGTATTTTCCCTTTTCAAGTTGCTGTGAAAATTTTGAAAACGCTTAAGTTCATTGAATTTTTCTTAATGAATATGATGTTAAAAAATTACTTATTTGGTGTTTTGTGACAACATACATTTTTTTTTTTTCAAATTTTCATATTCGCTATTTCAGGTAGATTTTTGAGATTTTTTAGCTAAATTTACTTTTGTGTTTCATAAAATTCAGCTGAAAACTACAAAAAAAAAATTAAAAAACAATTAACAATTACTAGTTGCAAATCAGAGCAAACTTCGAAAAACCCTTTGGCCAAAGTGATCAGGGGGTCAACTCCATCCAATCTTGCTAATTTCGATCAAATTGAGCAACCAAAATATAAATCTGTCGCACAGTGTTATTAGTATATTTTTCGATATTTACTGAAAATTACTGGTGTATTCATGAGTGCTGGAAATTCAATGAATTCCGTGAAATGTCACATACGCATTATATCAATGCGTGCTTTATGCGAAACGTCCAAAGTGCAAATAACTGTGAAATTTCGAATACTTTTTCAAATCAACCATTAGATGTAACTGAACTTAAAGATATCCAGTTGTTCCCATAGCTGCAATAATACAAATTTCATCTTTTTCTACATAATCATGTGGAAGAAAGAATTCTTAATTTCCCTATCCTACTATAAAAAACTCATTTTTTGCATGAATTCAATATAATATTGCTTTTAATTAACTTGGTGGAAGAAAAAATATGCCTATAAACAATCGCATGAGATGGAATAAAAAAGCGCTGCGCGTGAAACGCAATTTAGCCATCACATTCTTTTACCTAGCATTCATCACGCTTTTATTTTATTTCACGAAAAAAATTCACATGCACTAAACCATAATTCCTCGATGCAAAGAGGTTTATGCATACGGATAAAATATTGTCGAAAAACTGCGGGATAGTTTAGAATTTCTTTTACGTACTTTTATCTTGTTTTAGAAAGTAGAGAATAGTATTCTTCGTATCAAGGGGCAGAAATGAGTGTTTTTACGCGTGAAGATTTTGCGAACGAGTGAAGCGAGTGAGCAAATTGCACGACTTAAAACACGAGTATGCACCTTGATACGAACAGTACTTTTTTTATCGAGAACATTAAACAAGCGTTTTCGTTGTTTACATGTAGAAACTGAACGCCGCCTTTCTGAATTGATGAATCAGCCGTCCATAAAAACTGACAAGAAAATGATGACCTCCCACCCTAACACCGTTGTTTACCCACGGTTCCGTGCTTTTTCATATTTGAAAGGCTGAGAGTAAAAACCGAACTAGTAAGAGACAGATGAATGTGAAACTCCATGTTTTCTGTCTCTACTTGTTCGGTTTTTCCTCTCAGCCTGTAATTTGTAAGTACAAAACATACGATTTTCCCACGCGCTCCAAAATATCGTTCAAAAAGGCGGTCATAGGGTTTCTACACGTAAACACCATAATGCGCGTTTTAGATACGAAATAGTATATTTCGTATCAAGGGGCCTAGCAGCGTCTTTTCATGCGCAACGGCAACATTCTCGGCCCGAGGTAATTCCGCGAGTTTCGAGAATGTTTTCGTCGCGCGTGAAAAGGCTCTGGCCCCGTGATACGAACTGTCCTTTTCTTGGTCGGCGTTTGGAATGAGTGCGTTGGACGCGCAGCGGAGTGAGCGTAGCGAAAAGGGGAATCTTACACTCAATCCGCGAGCAGCCTAATACACTCTTTTCAAACGCTGACCATGAAAATTATTATTAATCAATAGGAACGATGCGATAAAAATGTCTAAGTGCATTCTTGAAAGAAAAATAATAAACACAAGTTTTTTCGTTTCAAGATGATATTTTTTTTCCAATATGTGACTTTTATAAATAACAATTTATAGATATTTAAAAAAATTTACCAACAAATATTGATTCTACAATCGTGACATCTTAGAAATAAACTTTTTGAAATATATCTCTTTTTTGAGGGTCGAAATGTTTTCATTTATAATGTATTTAGATCGTATCGTACGTATGATGTAGATCATATGTGGCGTGGAACAACAAAAAGGACCTAAGGACCAAGACCGGTTGGGTACAGTATCCGGCTCGGAAGAATTTCAAAATAAGCCAAGACGAGTTTAGTCCTTAGGTCCCTTTTGTCGTTCCACGCCACATATATGTAATACTCCTGTATGGCTAGAAGTCCATTTGAGCCCGTGAGAGGAACAGTCACGGGAAGAGTGAGATACAAATAGGTAGCGTTCACCTATTAGGTATGCGCGTGCGCGGCACGGTATAATTTGAAATTTCGCTGTGCATGCTTTTTTCTTTCCACCTTAGTCGACCAGGAAATAAGCTTGTTACTTTTTGGTATAGAAATATTCGCTCTATACCAAATATATAAATATTTGGTAGAGACTATTCGCTCTCTACTAGCCATGTAGGAGTATTACATAATATGTAATACTATATATTGGTATATATGTACATATATATTACTATATAGTAATATATACATATACATATATTATATGAACTATATTATCTATATCACTAAATAATTGTTTTTTCAATTTTTATTTCAACTTTCGTAATAAAACTCAGCATAAATATGTATAGTTATGGCAACCATTCAGTCTTTTCTGGAAACGAGAAAAAACAAGGTCATAAAGACGAATGAGATTTCGGTTTAGGTCTTTGGATTTCGAATACCTAAAAGCGAGGTTCAAGTGTATAGGATTGTAGTTTAGACTGACTTTTTCCTAAACAATTGGATTTGGTTTGCAGCGACGACGACGAAATCACGACCGTTCATGTCGCCACGAACGGAAACGACAACGAGGATCATTCGGCTGACGGGTGAGCAGGAGGCCGTTCTCGAGAAACATTTTAAGCGATGGCCTAGCGCACCTTACCCCGCCGACGTTATCCTCTTGGCAGCCGAGACAGGACTTTCCGAGGAAGATGTCAAAGTGATTAAACATTTTTTTTGCTCATATTTAAGATGCTTGTGAGTTATAAGTCTACATTGAGTTGAAATACTAGGTAGGGGAGACCAGGGCCACTCGGGACGATGAAAATAACTTTAATCCTAGGTATTCAATCAACTATCCGTATTCATGTAAGTTAGGTCTCTATATTACTGTTTTTCCAACGGAGTTTGGCCGACGTATCAACTCCATTGCAGTGAATGTAGAGGCATTTGTGTTTTTCAGCATCAAATGGCGTCCAAAGTAATTTTTGCCTCTCAAACACTAAAAAGGAGCGTTTCAAAACACGTTTTGACATAAACAAATCTAATTTTTATTTGGTAATTTTATATTTCTTCAATATCCACGATCTCAAATCTTCAAGAATATAAAAAATTAAAAAAACCTTTAGGGTCGGGAGATTTTCCTTTTTCATAGAACTCGATTAGAAATTATGAAAAAATAGTTAAGAATTTATCAAATTTTTAGAATTGGTAATGACGAAATTTTAAGAAGTCCAAAATTTTTTAATGTTAACATTCTTTATATTTCAAAGGTATGTTTTTATAGAAAACATCTGTCAATTTTAATAGCCTAATATTTCAATAATTTATTTTCTTTTTTAACTTACAACAATGAGAAAATCCAAGTAAGGGATCTCCAAGAATTTTTTCTAATTATAAATTTTTTTAAATAATGGTTGCTACGAAATTTTGGTGTGCTTTACACATTTTCCGAATTGATACATTTTAAGGGCGGGTTATGTACGTTGCGTTCCGGAGAGATAGAGAGTTATTTATTAATTTTTTAACTATGTTACCACAGTTTTATTCAAAAATGATAAAAAATTTCAAAAAGTATATCTTTTAGTCTACGCCCATGTATAATTTCGAGTGAAAAATCCTAAAATTTGGGAGGTATGCTCTTTGTCACAAAACGCTTTTTATTGTTGCGGTTTCTTTCCCACACTGTGAGTAGATATTGTGATTGTGACGATTAAATTCCGAATGATTTCACATACGGGTCACGGCAATACACGTATTCTTGTGAGCGTATCGTGACGTTCAGGATCTTGTATACTTGTCACTAATGGACTTTAAAGTGCCTGCGAACATCCGAGTCCTCCCTATGGAAATCCTTATAACTCCCAAAGGTATACAAGCCGATTCTCAACGGAACCAAACGCATTCCGCTGCGTCACGCATACGTATTCTTCACAAAGGCAAATATATGCTTACGTGTGGGATCACGTAGAAAGTTGGAGTCAATTTTAAAAAGTGGTTTGAGTATACGAGTCGCTAATCCTGTCTCCAGTATCCTTGGGGAGGACAAAACAAAGGCCAGGTGAAAGGCGGGCTCTTTTGGCTCCTTGGAAACCCGGCGAGCCAAAAAGGACCCCCCTTTTCCCCTGCCGACTGTCATTTTCTCCAGCCTTCGTGTCGACCTTCAATACTTCATTTGCCATGTCGAAACAGTTTTTATACGCTCATTTTTACTGTTTTCGAGGCAAAAAGTATCTTGTGTACCTCGGAGTATTAACAGCCGATTGGAACCGATTAGAAATTAAAGTTCTAAATCGGCTGTTTTTGCTCCTAGCTACACAATATACTATTTCTGCATCATTGAACATTTCGATTTTTAACACCAAAAAAAGGCTAAAAATCTCGCGAGATACGTTTTTTGCTCGGTTATGACCACGGAGTAAGACGCATGTTGTGATTTCGATTTATCTTCATGCGTGTATTTACTACAGTACTCCTTCTGAGTAGTGTCCCGGTTGTCCTTTTCTAACCCATTGATGTGACGTCACGGCATAAGGGAGTGACAAAGGAAACCGTGGCACTATTCAGAAGGAATACTGTATAATAGGCGATTGTCACAAAATCGTATCGGGGCCATTCCCTAGCGGAAATGTCGAGACAGTGTCGAGACCGTGTCAAGACGGTATATTGTCTGAACACCGTCTTCACGCGGACGGTGTCAAGACGGTGTTTACTTTTTTATATTTTAAACCACTTTGCAGTAATATTATTATGAATGGAATTATCAAAAAGCTTCTCTTCAATTAATAAAGATTTTGATGCAAACAAAAAGGTTTCCCACATGTTTGTTCATTGATATTCGTTTTTAAAACAACCCCTTATGCATCGCAATATATCCTCGATTCAAACAATATGGAGCAGCTGGCTTGCCCAAAGAGCAGTTGTGCCAATACAAAATTCAAATAATTCATTGAGAAACGTAATTATCTTTTTAACTAAGAAATATTATCTTGTTGCTTATATTTTGATGTATGTATCTAAAATTACCTGATTATCAATTTTTTATTATAAACTAGCGAACCCGGCGCTTCGCTGCGCAGTTCAGATATCCAATTAAAATCAGCAAATGAAACATAAAGTTTTTTGAAAAATTCTTATTCGTTCCGCCATTGTCTTATCTAATGAAAACATAGCGATATAACTGAACAATTGGCGGCATCTAAATAAAATATATTCTGAATGATCTATAATGTGAAAAAAAATTGAATAACATTTTATTTTCAAGAGAAAATGTGATTTATCCCGTAAAAAATTAAACATTACATATTTATCATGACTGCTCAACCGTTTCCATAATTTTTAGAAATGCGATAAGTATTTTATTTAAAGTTTACAGGATGAAAAATTTCGTAAATTAATGAAAAACTCAACAAACATTACTTTTAACAAATCCCAAGAGAAGAAATCTTTAACTTAAGATGAATCCTTTCAAATCCGGAAATCATAGCGTTAGCTTTGATTACAAATTGTTGTAGTAGTACATTATTGAACTAAACGTATATGAAGAAATGTGTTTAAGTAATGTATTGCGAGTTATTCAAGTTCAGTAAGTTATTGCCCATCATACAACCATAACCGACAATAATATTATAGAAATATGAAATTGTTTATAGAAAAAGACAACAAACTGAAGTTCGATGTAATCAAATAATTTGACAGTTGCTAATGAAAACATAGGAATATTCAATACACAAATTGAAAATTTTCTATATTTTCGGAAATTATTAATTGTGTTTGTGATAAAAAAAGTTATATATTTATTGAAGTACAAAAATATTAGAGTGGATCCCAGAGTTCAAGTAAATGAAAACAATAATAACTAATGGAAGCGAATTAAAAAATAACGATTAATTATATGCATTAATTGTTCGTTATTCATTTTTAGAATACGTGATTCTACGGAAATATCATATTATCCAAATCAGACGAAATATACTTCATATGAAGGTAAAAAATGTTTGTTGTATCGTATTAAAAGAGATATGTAATGTTGAATTTTTATAACAATTTCTAAGAAGATGGCGATGAAAATATTAGAAAAGAGAAATTTACTTGTCAAGAGTCTTCAGGGTGAAACAGTTATTGTTCAGTCAATCGATAGCCCTTCATGTTACACTGTCAAAATAAAAGAGAGAGAAGATAATTCCCGAAAATCGGAAAGAATTATGAATTGTAGATCAGCGAATTTGGTGCCAAGAAATGGAAAATTTTGGACTAAAGAAGCGATAAAATTTTTTAAAGATAGAGCATTGAACGAAACGTTCAATATTAAAATATTGACCGAAATCAATGACACATTTTACGTCAATTTAGAGGATTATGATATGATGGAATGTATTGATCAATGCATCTTTGATAGTGGACATGCCGTATATGAAGATTTCTTCGCCCCTTACTTTCCATTCGCTTCATAATCAATATGTTTTCATCAATATTTTTTATCTATGTATTATTATATCAGTAGCTATGTATCGTAACTCTTCAATCAATTTTTACTTAGTAAATGTGAAAAATAAAAACTTTGTTATGCTCGTTAATCAATTTACATGTATAACATCATATTATAGCGAATCAAGCACCTACCTTACGGTTGAAAACGTATACTCAATTTTAAAGGTAATTAAAATTATAACATCAACCGCTTCGGTCAAGCACGTAAAAAACATTTTACATAAACAAAAATTGAATATTTTCTTAAAAGAAAAAGAAAAATTCCATCCACAAAACTTACACTATTTGTGACTACAAATAGTGAACGAATAACAAAACGTACCACGAAAATCATTTCTAATTCTCATTCATTCAATGAAAATAACGAGTCGAACGTAATTTTAATTGATATTATGTATCGTTGTTAATTGAAAGTGTGCGTGTGCGCGTGCGCGCGTGTGTGTGTGTGTGTGCATGCTTTTAGTCTACTGCTGATTACAATACCTTACTTTAAAATAATTGAAAACTTTTTTTGCTATAAACCTTCTGCACATCCTTACGAATAAAATAAAAAAAAATTAGGCAAATCCATTCAGCTGTTCTTGAGTTATGGAAAGTCTAACGCACAGCATTTCATTTTTATATGTATAGATTACCTCGTTCGCATCAAATTTTGGGAGTTGAACGTCAATATTACGGGTTTTATATTATATCGCATTAAGAGACGGTGTTAAGACGGTGTTGCACTGCAAACAGAAAATTATTGGAAGACACAAAAGTTGATTCAACGCACAGCATACCTATACTTTGTGCGGGAGATTGCGTGAGATCAAAGGCGCCCACGCCAAAAAAGTATTAAAACGCAGTGAGTTTCAATCCTATTTTGTGCCTCCAATAATTTTCTGTTTGAAGTGTGAGACCGTGTCAAGACCGTACAATGTCTCGACGTTTCCGCTAAGGATTCGGGACGCATTTGGCAATTAAAATGATTTAAATATGTGGGAATAATAAAAAACCTAATGGAGTGGTAGTATTTTGACTCGATCTAGAGTAAAAATCCACTCTAAGGAATTAAGAGAGTACGCCCAATTTCAAAATGTACAACGTTTAACTTAGTACTTCGTAAAAATAAAAAAGGTCACAAAAAACTACTTTATAGTATAAGTTTATAAGAAACTACGGTGAAACGTAAAAACATAGGTCCTAAAAAATTTCAAAACCAGAAAATTACAAATACAGAGACACGAAAGTTTGTAAAAAAAAATAAAGTATAGAAATCAACGAAAAACATCAAGATGAAACTCATGATTCGATCTTTTTTCGATTTTGTTTTGCATTTTCATGGTTTAATTAAATTGAATGAAATTATGAGGTCGGAGTTTTGAAAAATATAATGCTTAAATTTAATAAATATTGCCTAAATACTTTGATTTTCAGGGATGGTACGCCATACGATTGTCGGAATGGAGGAAGCAACAGGGCTTGGGTGGAAGTTTGTCCTGGCTCCTTTAAAGAGTTTCAACGAAAGTTGACGACGTAATTTCGCTCCGGCCGCTACAAAGAATTCGGATTTCCGAAACGCGAATGAACTCGAATTAACATTTATTCAAAATAAAACGTCCGTAAAATCAACGAAATCGTCCATAGAACTGCGGCGGATGTGAATCTTAAACGCTTTTCCTCAAAACGTAACAAGTATTAAAAAAAATAAAAGAAACGAAAATTGTGAAAGTTGCGTAATCTTGGAATTTAGGTTAGTATAGATACGATTTTGTTGGTCAAAGATGACTTGATATATATTCGCTGACTTTGACAATCTACTCGTT
This sequence comes from Platygaster robiniae, assembly GCA_028476575.1. Lineage (NCBI taxonomy): Eukaryota > Metazoa > Arthropoda > Insecta > Hymenoptera > Platygastridae > Platygaster > Platygaster robiniae. The sequence goes on along the minus strand of CM052027.1, from coordinate 10,891,366 downwards.
GAAATGTGTATCATTTAACTGAATAAACACGAGCTTATTGATAATGAAATAGCTCTTATTCGAACTGCAATTTACAATACTACAAAGATTGTTCAAATAAATCGTTTAAATAATAGACCATTTTAAAAAATGGTCTATTAAATGGATCAAATGGATAAAATATTCCTTTCAATATTCCTACCGAATATGAATATATTTTTTTTTTATTGCAATATTGACATCCGCGGTTTCTCAATGAAGAGCAATTTGGAGCTTCGTGTCCAGGTGTTTTACATAGTTGGCATAAATTTTTCTTGTTCTGATCTTCAATATTCGTCATTTTTGGACACTCACTAGATTCATGGTTATTAGATTTGTACAATAAGCAATTTGTAACTAGTTGTCTCAAGTTGTTGCGACGCTCTAACGTTTCCTCTATTTGAATTGCTTTTGGTCCAGCAATGGCCAAATCATCAGTATCAGTCATAAGTGATCTTATCTCAGTTTTCAGTCCATTCATAAAGGCTTTACAGGCTTCATGATCAATTTCCGTTTTCCTGGTAGCTGCAATTTGGCCATCATTTTCAGATTTGATAACTTCTATTATCCGATTTCCCAGGTCCTGTATCTTGTAAAAGAAGGTGCTGACATCTTCATTTAGACCTGGTACAGTCCGTGCCATATTCCCACAAAGTTCGAAAGTGCTCTCCAGCGGGGCAAGATTTTGTAAAGTCTTCAAAAGTAAGTCAATAGTTCCAGGAATGTCGCTTTCAAAGGCTCTGGCGGCGGTTCCTGACAATCTTGAAGAAATAAGTCCAGCGAGGCTACCCTCAAGTTCATTAGGTAACATTTTCTTTGCCTTTTGGCAGGCTAAAGCAAATTCGCGGAAACTAGGCCCTGTCGTTCCTCCAGAAAAACGGGGAATGATATCTATGACATCTCGCAATTTGAGATAATTGTTAGCCATTTTGAAATTCGCTTCTTTCTGTTTCGATATGCTAGAATCCTCAACTATTTTCTTTCCGTATTTTTGATTCGAATTATCAATTCTTATGCTATTCTCGTCAGAGATGATTTTCTGACGAGTTTTTGTATCGGGGATTTGGCGAGTTAAGTATTCTTGTTTCTCTTCTTCAGAAAGTTTATCAAAATTACTCCTAGTTATTTGAGAGGGTTAACTCGGATTAAAACCTTGAGGCATTTGAAAAAGAATACAACCTGTCTAGTGACCAAGTTCGTTTAACTTTATTCTCAGTTTTTTGATTTTGCGACTCAAAATTTTGCGCTCGTATCGTAAATAATGTCTTATGGGTTTTGGTAGTTCTTTAAATTCTTTCGAGGTATATCCGTTATTCAAAAATTTTTTCGAAGAGTTGATTTCAGTCAAGAGAGTTTGTTTTTGGAATTCCATTTCTGTGGTTAATTCTTTTATTATTTTCCCCAATCTAGTAGTATTAAATCGTTTACAAGAGATAATAATGTCGATGCTTTCCTCATTAATTGGCAATATGTCCATTTAACCATTTAAATCTGTAAACTCGTCCGAAAACCGATGTCAGTCGAGCTTCCCGTCCTAGGCATCGATCCTGGGAAGGTACATAAAACGAAAAATGAATCTCTTGGGTCGATACTGGCCGAGAATCCTGTTCCAAGTATCAACACAGAGACATCCTTCCTTTAGAAGGTTTAAAATTATTTTAAAAGAAAAGGAAGCATAACATCAGAAATTCTCGACCTATAGTAAAATATAATTTTATTCATGCTCCGTACACAAGTAAACAAAAATTTCCAGCAATCTGAATATTTTTACTCATTTATTAAATACTTAAATTTGTCGTTAATGCTGCCAGAGTCGCGACCGATAAATTTTTTAAATCCTTAAAACAATTCATAACCAACCCTGTTCGCAGCGCCATTTTTTTTCTGTGACGAGCGAGACCAATATATCCAATATATGGAGAATATCCATTACTCTCGTCGAAGCAGGAAAGGACCCCCTGTAGACAACGGCCTACAGTGACCCTTGATCCGACTTTTTAAAGGGAGTCGGGGAATTGTTTTAAGGATTAAAATAACAATACAATTAAAATACAGTTTAAATGTCACAACGTGACGTTATTATTATAAATAATTCGTTACACATAAATTCATTTCGATAACAACTAACTCCCATCGATTACGCGTATACAAAGTGAATTTTAATCCGATATAAACTGATTCAAAACACTCTCGATGTAATTTATCTCCGTTTTCATTTCACATACTCTTGGCTCTGGTAACATTCTTTTAATTTAATAACTATCTTATAATTTTCCTTGGGAATTCCAATTCTTCCGTTACTTATTCGCACATCGTTTCCATTTTAATCCATTATTCCCTTCCTTCACATAAATTCTATTTTGGCTTTACAATTCTATTAATTAGCTTGTAACCAAAATCCTATTCATATTTTGTTCATGAGTCTAAGTATCTAAATTTGTTGAAATTTAAAGTCCGTGATATTCTTTTGTCTTTTAATTCTTTGAAAATCTGGCAAACTCGACATTTAACTGTTGAACGAGTCGATTCCTAATGAACAAGTTTGAGGTTTTGGTTTCTTTGCCTATCACCACCATAAATCGAGTTGGGTCTGGAAACTACCCTAACAGGAACAGATGTTTCTGCCCTTGAATGATGGTATCAACAGTACAAAGGTGAACGAACCCCAGTAAAAAGGATTTATTTAATTCTTACTTATGATTTCTTATTATTCTCGAGACCGACGGATATTGGGGCCTCAGGTACAACCTGGGCTATTTCTCCAGTCGACACAAGACAAGAAGAGGCTATTGGGCTGTCGTCAGGTCGAGCCCTTGGACCTCGGAAGTAGTCTCTTACTTAGAGTGCTAGAACTATCTCTTACGAGAAGCTGTTAGCTCAAAAGCCTCGAGAACGACTTCCATTCTAGCAAAAACGCGCGGGTTTATATACGGTTCTGAAAGAAAGCAAACGGACCCTTTTAGGTCCGTTTACGTCCGGTCGTCGTTAGATAAAAAAAAATGGAAAATCATTATCATCTGAAAAATAGTTTTATCTTCAAAGAGGAGGTTAAATGGCCGAGAATGATATAGATAGCAAAAATAAAAAATTATTGTTCGATATAATTCTGGACGGCAAGTTAATATTATCAAATCATGAAAGTTGAATGATCGAGAGAATTGGATAGATAGCAAATTTGAAAAATGGAAATCGTTTTATCTTCTCTGTTAGAATTAAGAAAGAATAGATAATAGAAATCATCGTCATTTGTAAAAATATAAAATTCTTGTTATCAAAATTGATCCTCTATTGCTATTCATAGGCGTCGGCGAAATCGTCGTGATTTAGATATCATTTGCGCGTTATCTGAACGTTTAAAGAAAATAACTTCTTTTTAGAAATTCAAATAAAAAAAACGAAATTCAATAGTTTAATAAAATTTAGACGAGAGATGAAAAAGGGCCGCTCGTTACATAAGTTATTGATTTTTTTTTTTTTTTTGAAAATCGCGGCGGTAACCTCTCGTAGAGCGAATGAAAAAAGTTGTTTGCGCGCCCATTACGCTCTTTAGTGTCCAAACAAAAACATTGAAGACGTTAAAAAAACCGCGCCTTGACTCTACCTCTGTGGCGGTGAGGAAAAGGCCTCAATAGACAATGACATGTAATGCAGAAAAGAAGTATACGTGTAGACAAAAATATATTGCATACATAATATTATACACGCGCGATACATGTCATCATCTAATGGGGGCAGTCAAAGTCTAGGCGAATCCGATTTATTTTCGTGTAGAATTTCTGCGATTCGTTTCGTCTAAAATTCAATTAAATGCGCGAATTCGTTGCGCGCCGTTCACGCGCGTGCATTTCGAATACAAAATCAATCTTTAACCTTTTTTTTTCCCAATTTTTCCGTAACGGGAAGGAAAAAAAAGCACGAACGTACCTTATTTTGTGGACTATATGGCAATAAATAAAGAGCTTTTTGCCAGGAACAAAAATGCATATAGTGATTGTAAAAGTATATGACAAAAGTTATGGTAAAATCAAATAACTGGATAAATATAAGTTAACTTGAAATAGATTTTCAGGTCAACTCATCGTCAATTGTCTATCGACGTTTCGAATCGATTAGGGCTTTTTTTAAGGCCTGAATGTGTCACATGAGTAAGTTATGGATAACAATTTCATCACTTCAAAACTTACTATGAAATAGAGTACTTCGAATACTTACTCAATTCGAGGATGGGATGACACATATTTTCTTGGATTACTTCGGTGGATTGTCTCAACTGGTGACCAGACTTTTTTGCCGAATCGGTAGTCGATGAATGTCTCATTTGTCACCGTGTTTGATGAACAAGTATGCTTTGATTAAACCATTCCAAGCAACCAACAAATTTTCAACATTAGGTTAGCTTGGATCGGAGTTTTCTCTTGCTTCGGTACTCGATGAATGTTGCATTTGCTATAATTATGCTAGTGAAACAATTTTTATATGCTGTAGCAATTAAAAGCTACAGACAAATTTACAACATTCGATCGGCTCGGATCATAGTTTTCTACCGCTTGGGTACTAAATGAATCATGGATTCGTTATAACGTTCGATAAACAATTCAAAGTGATGACACATTTCCAACAATTCACAACAAACTCCGAAAAAAGCGAATAAAGGAATTCCAGAGAAATAACCATTGAAATTGCTGTATTTGACGAATTATATATTTTGAAAATAATAACAGTGATAATATCAAAAGCTTTTGTGCATTATTATTGTTGGTCGATTGATCCACCGATGTATATTTTCATATCGAAAGCTTGTATATACATTTCGAATATAATTTTACGGTGGTCCATCGATTTTACGGGTATTTTCTGGCATTTGCTATCCAAGCGGCCTTTCTAAATCACGTTCGCCACGCTCTCAAATAATGAGTCGTTTACAGTTGAATAATTCCTTCTCTCGCCGCTCGGTAGGTTTATGGAAACATTATGTGTAACATCCGGAATTGAATTTCTCATTTGCCAAAACTCCCATTAATAATAGAAAGTAACGGGAAAACTATACATACAAAAACAAAAAAAAAGCACTACAACGTTTCAGAATTCTGTAAAATGCTGGTCAACTTACAAAAATTTGTGGGATAAAATAAAATTGAAATCAAAATGACTACGTTAGATTACGAAAAAGTACGCCACAAACTGCAAACAAATACTCATCAAGCTCCAGAATTTCGCAGGGATGAAAAAATTTCTTGAAAACTTACGAATCAGTGACAGATGCATGAGGAGGGGGGGGGGGGGAGATTGGGGCGATCAACCCTCTCCAGGGTCTGAGTAAAGATGTAAAGCCTATAATAATACTTTCTAAAATTTCGCTGCCATATTTTGAGAAACAAAATATGTCCAGTATTTTTGATGATGACGTGCTATTTTTCTATTTTCAACACGTGTAATAATAAAAATTTGAAAAGAATATTGACCATATTACTCTAAGTGTAGGCTTTCGGAACCAATTATTTCAAATTCTTATTTTATGTTCATGTCTTTTACTCAACTGTTAAAATTTGCAAGTTGAAGTTATGGAATCATCTCAATTTTGCAGTGACGATTTTGCATCCTTCTCTACTCCTTACTTTACATAAATTTTGCAATATATCATTATCCATGTTGGAATGTAATTAAATGCGAATTCATTTGACTTACCCATGAGTCGCAACATTACATAGTCATACAATTGAATTATATATAATAAACTTGAATATATATAAATTTCAGTTTAATAATCAAATGAAAGGAATAATTTGAAGGTGTGAAAACTTGAGCATTTCTGGTGTTGACGTAGTGCTAAATGATTATTTTTACTGTGTTTAACACAAAAATTCAAAATCAATGGTCGACCTTTTCACTTCAATTTCGAACGATACGTAATATAAATGATACTTAAATTTGTTACTCAACTGTTACAATGTGCAAGTTGTGGCTATTCCACGTATTTTACTTCGCTGTGAAAATGTTGCATTATTTAGTGCTATTTTATATTTCACATTATTTGACAATAAAAAGGTAAATGGCTGTTAGTTGTTTCAGGTTTCTATTGATTTAAATCTTTCTCGACCGACCAAAATTCTTACCCTGAAAATAAAACATGTAGATTACGTATGTCATGTTTTATTTGCAGCGTAATTTCATTTTTGCCATTAACCCTTTCTCATTCAAATCGACCCGTCCTTTCAGGACATAATTTAAATTTTGGTCGATTTGATGTGATCTATGAAAAAATTTAAATAATAAAAAAAATTGAAATAAAAAAACACAAAATAAAAACAAAAAAACTCTCACATCGTCAACCTCCCCGTGGTGAGAGTTGGTAACATCTTTAGGGTGGCAAATGGACGATACGTTTGAAGCATTTGAAGCCATGTAGATTATTGAAGTATTTAGAATTCAACGACTTCAGAAACATGTACGTACCTTATCAAATGCTATAATATGCAGATCGGATGCCAGACTCATACTCAGTGGAGCCAAAAACCATAACAAACATATGCATCTTTTGAACTATCTAATTCTTCGTAGAAATTTGTTTGAAAAAAAAAGCCTAAATAAATTATTTTTGACATTTCGTGGCCACATTCATGATCAGCGTACACAAAAACCATGAAAAGCATATGCATCTTGCAAAAATTAATTATTAAAACAATTTGTTCGAAAACTGTGTAAAAAATTATTTACGCGCATTGATTTTATAAATCTGACGCCAGATTCGTATTCAGTGAATCCAAGAACCATGAAAATCATATAAATCCTCAAAATAATATTTTTTTTACGAATAATTTGTTCAAACAAATTGGTTAAACATAATAATTTTGCAATTTCGAGACCAGATTCGTAAACAGTGACCCAAAAACCATTAAAAACGTATGTATGTCATTTCGGTGACGGTCAAATTCATTGCTGTCACTAGAGTGTATAAATGTAAAAATTTTTATCAACAAATTCGCCATTTTGAAGCATCCCTCTTAAATTTTTAAGATGTACTTTTACAGTTATCGAAGATTCCTTAAGTTTATGTACTGTTGTGCACCAAATTTGTGATATGAAAAATTTTTTTCAAAGTGAAAAACATCAGCAAAAATTTTTTTTTCTTATTTTTTTTTTTTAAATGCCACCATATTAAATTTCCTACCCTAGCGGAAATGTCGAGACAGTGTCGAGACCGTGTCAAGACGGTGTTTACTTTTTTATTTTTTAAACCACTTTGCAGTAATATCATCTTCAATTAAATAATCAAAAAGTTTCTCTTTAATTTATTATAGATTAAAAAAAAAGGTTTTCCACGTGTTGTTCATTGTTATTCGTTTTTATAAAAATCCCTTATGCTTCGCAATATCCACAATTCGAAATATTTTCTTGTTATGGCACCACTGCTCTTTGCACTCTACACGCTACCATGTAGAAATGTGTAGGAAGACGATCAGCTGATCATAGCTGATCAGCTGTTTTGTTATTTGTTATTGCCGGTTTTTGAAAGTTTTGAACATTCCCCAAAACTGCAGATAGTGTCTGAAATACCTCAAATTTTGTAAACATCAGAAAATTTTTTTGTTATGCGGTTACGATCTATAATTTTGAAAAATGTCCATTGAAATACAAAAAAATTTGAAGAATTGGAAAACATTAACAGTACTGTGACATTCGATTCCTCTAGAAAGTTTTAAACGAATTTTGATAAATTTTATGATTGTACGAGATTCGGAAAAATCTGTTGAGCGATAGGCACTGAGTAATATTCTAATAACTTGAAAAATCCAAGAAAGTATTGTCGCACGGAAACGTGAACAATAAAATTGTGAAGCTTTCAAAAAATATCTCAAATAATTTAAATTCTGAACAACTGAAAAACTTTAGAAATTACATTTGTTGTCAATAACTTGAAAAAATTCAAAAAACTTGAAATTTTTCTACCAGGTGAACTCCTAAGTAATTTCCGGTTTTTTCAATGGATGGCGTTCTGTTTTGTACCGCTGTTGGTAACACATACCATATGTCATTTTGTTCAGTCATATCGAGTGCTTGAACTGCGTTGACATTTTCTCGAAAAAATCTTCAAGTAAGTTTTTATTGCGCTTCAAAAATGTCGAATTTTGTACCGAATTTTGAGCATATGCGCCATGCGTTGCTTTTCATGTTCAATCAGGGGAAAAAAGTGTCCGAGAGCCACTGTGCGCTTGTGGAAGTTTATGGTGATCGTGCATTAACACTTCGAACATGTGAAACGTGGTTTCGACAGTTCAAAAATGGAGATTTCGACCTGAACGACGCCGCACGCTCCGGCAAGCGAAAATCGTTCGATGACGCCGAATTGCAAGCATTATTAGACGAAGACAACACGCAAACGCAACGACAGCTTGCAGATGCGTTGGGAGTTCAACAGCAAGCAATTTCCAAACGTCTGCGAGCCATGGGAAAAATTCAGAAGTGTGGAAAGTGGGTGCCCCATGAACTGACCGAGAGACAAATGGAGAATCGAAAAGTGACCTGTGAAATGCTGCTTCAACGATACAAAAGAAAGTCTTTCCTGCATCGTATTGTTACTTGTGATGGAAAGTGGATTTTCCTGGAGAACCCTAAGCGCAGCAAATCGTGGGTGAGTCCATGTGAAGCATCGACATCGACGGCACGGCCAAATCGTTACGGTCGGAAGGTCATGCTGTGTATGTGGTGGGACCAGTCCGGTGTTATATACTTTGAACTGCTGAAACCTGGTGAAACTGTGAATGCCGTTCGCTACAAACAGCAAATGAAAGATTTGAGCCGAGCCATTGTGGAAAACCGACCAGAATATCAACAACGACAGAAGAAGGTGATTTTGCTCCACGACAATGCGCCGTCGCATAAGTCGAAAGTCGTTCGTGACACGCTGGAAAGGCTCAAGTGGGAAGTGCTTGATCATGCGGCTTACTCACCAGACCTGGCGCCATCCGACTACCACCTCTTTGCCTCGTTGGGCCATGCCCTTTCTGAGCAGCGCTTCGACTCGTACGAAAATGTACGAAAATGGCTCACCGAGTGGTTCACCTCCAAAGGCAATGATTTTTACTGGCGTGGTATCCACAATTTACCAGAAAGGTGGGAAAAATGTGTAGAAAGCGATGGAAAATACTTTGAATAAAATAAAGGTTACGGTTTTTTTGGAATTATGTGTTTTATTTGCAAAAAAACCGGAAATTAATTAGGAGTACATCTGGTAAGTGTCGATGAATTTTTTAGTTTTTGAAAAATTCCGATAACCCCGTAATATTTCAGCCATAAAACTTCAAACCGTAAAAGTTCACATTTTTTCTCGTAAGGAGATCATCGATAAATTTGAATGTTTCCATACATGTTTAAAAATAAAAAATTGTTTCAAAATTTAAGCACATTTTGACTGTAGAGGCCTACGAACGATTCTAAAAAATATGAGACAAATTTGAAGAATTAAGAAAATGGTATTTAATTCTATAAATTTTAGGAAAGTCTCGACATTTTTTTGTATTCACAAAAACTTTTACGTCCATAAAATGTTTTAGAAATGGGTGAGAATTTTTTAACCGGGCCCCCTAAATTTGATGAGAATTGATCTTCACTTAAAAATGAATTTTTTCGATAGTATTTACCATTACCAAAGTACACCCAAACTGATTTTGCTGAAAATTTTTGTTTGTTTTTAATATTAACAACCAAAATTTTTCGTCATTTTTGGTTATTAAATTAATTGCGCGTGATCTAGTTTTTCGATTTTTATGCTTCTTGCGGCAATCGAATCGTCATTTAACATAGATTTATCATGATTTTTTCAGATTCGAAAACTTGCATTTTTATACAATATTTTTGTATTTGTTTATAACAGATTAATGAACAAATGTGTTCTCAACCATATTTTGACTTGAGAAAAAAATCACATATACTTTATTTAGTCTTCTTTCACATTCCGTTAAGAAAAAAAATGGATTGCATTTTGAAAAAAAGTAATTCAGTCGAAAACGTAGTCGCGCGAGCTGCTAAAGGTATTATACCAGGAAAAAACCACTTTCAGTGATTTTCACGCTGGAAAAAATGTAATGTGGTTGAGAAATCAGATTTGTTAATGCAATGTAACAAAAAATTCACTCGATTGCATTATTTGTCATTGAAAAAAGACACAATGAAATGACACTGATAAAAAATGCAATTAATATCAGAAAATAAAAAAATTTAACAGATTAGATGGCCGGTAATATACTCGAGTTCCAAGCAAAGATCAATTGCTCGGAATTCGCTCGCTCGTGCTCGCTGCGAAAGTGAAACATCTGAGCCTTCCGAACGGTTCGAGAGCGAGACATCAGAGCCTTCCGAACGGTTCGAAGTTAAGAGCATGCCCAAAAGGCTTGCTCTTCGCGTGGAACTCGAGTGTATTTTTTTGTAATAAATTGACACACAAAAATTTATTGTTAATAATGTTAACAATAAAATAGTCCCACTGCATATTTTTGAATTTACATTTGAAATTTTAAACATTTTCATAAAAATGTATTTTAAATAGAAAATTAATTTCGACCTAATGTAGGTGATGTTTTCAAGGAGTATATTATTCTTGAAAATATTACCGATTCTGTGCCAAATTGAAATAAACTAATGCGAAAATTATATGATACATAAGTATGTTTCAACATTCTATTATCCATTAACCCACGAAATCCTTCCCACCTAGCAAGAAGCATATGCGTGGCGATGAATAAATGCGCGTAAACAAACGGCGTACCTTTCGCAGCTCGCGCGACTACGTTTTCGACTGAATAACTTTTTTTCAAAATGCAATTAATTTTTTTCTCAGCGGAATGTGAAAGACAACTAAATAAAGTATATGTGGTTTTTTTCTCTGTTCAAATTATGGTTGAGAACACATTTGTTTATTAATTTGTTATAAACAAATACACAAATATTGTATAAGAATGCAAGTTTTCGAATCGGAAAAAATCATGAAAAATCTGTTAAATGACGATTCGATTGCCGGAAGAAGTATAAAAATCAAAAAACTAGATCACCCGCAATTAATTTAATAACAAAAAATGACAAAAATTTTGGTTGTTAATATTATAAACAATAAAAAAATATTCAGCGAAATCAGTTTGAGTTTACTTTGGTAATGGTAAATACTATCGAAAAAATTCATTTTTAAGTGAAGATGAATTCTCATCAAATTCAGGTGGCCCGTATGAGAAATTCTGGCCCAAATACAGTTTTTTCTCTCAAAGGTATCATCGATAATAGTGAAAAATTGTACTCTTGTTAATAATTCTTAGAAATTCAAAAAATTTGTGGAATTTTAGACAATATATAAATAAAGA